>CM042478.1:51690608-53095608 GCA_023621385.1 Quercus gilva
ACCCAGCCAACCCATCAAATCCAACCGACCCACAGCGAGCCAAGACCACCCATGGCAAGCCACGACCACCCACGACGAGCCACGACCACCTCACTCACGGCGAGCCACGACTACCCATGAGCAAACATCGGATCACGGCGATCTGAATCCCACCCACCAAAGCCTCCATGCTGATCTGTACCATGCCAATCTAAGGCCCAAAAGCCAATATTGAAAGAGAGAAGCTTTCAAGGTGAGAGGAAGAGAGGAGAGAGCGTGGGAGAAAAAGAGAAACTTTGAAAGTGAGAGGAAGAGAGAGAGAGAGTGAGATTAAAAAATAATTTTCTGGGTTTGTTATTGTTTTGTTAAGGTCTTGAATTTTTTGGGTTTTTGAATTTTCTTAGTTTTTATTTTTATTTCAGTTTTTTCCTTTTTTTCATTTAGTTAAAATTTACAAATTAATTTTTTGTTTTTAAAAAATGAAGTGGTATTTATGGATATTATTTTAATATTTTTAATTTATTCCGTTTGCCAGCTATGCAATTTCCGTCTCTGATGTAACATTAGGGACAAAAACAAACACATTTTCCATAATAGGGACTAAAATCGGTGAAAAAAAAAAGTTAAGGACCAAAGTGAGAATCACGTGAAAATATAGAGACAAAAATGATATTTTCACATAGAATTTATATATTGTATATATATATATATATAAATAAATAAATATGATTGGGTGTGGACAGTGTGAGACCAAAACAAAGTGAAAAAATCCAGTACATCACCCCCAAACCACGATAAATATGTCACTCCGATAATAATTATCGACAGACGACCGTTTCTCTCTCTCAAGTATATGTCCCTTCAACTCCGTTGATTAAAAAACAGAACACAGTAACCATCTACACTCGCCCTCACCGTACTATAAAAAATTGAAATCGTAGTCGCGCGAACTCTCTAGCAGTAGCGCTTTGAAGTTTGAAAGTGATGGCGGAGGGTTGGGTGCTGCCGCAGGCGGTGGAGCAACTGATACAGCAAATATGCAGGGAGCAGAACCAGACGCCGCCGGGGACGGAGGTGAGACAAGAGCTGGCGTTGCTCGGTGAGGAAGAGGCTGTAAATTTGCTCCGTAAAATAGCGGTCTCGACCATAAAGAAAACCTTGAGTGCCTTTATTATGGACACGATCCGAAAAGCCAAACGACCTCACACACACACACACACTCACTCTGATAATAATGATACTCCCTCGCCTCAGAAAGTACCACGCGTCTCTCTGCTTCACAGTCCCTCCTCTCCCTCTCCCTCTGCCCCTGCTTCACAATCACAATCACAATCACAATCACAATCCCGCCTCGTCTACTCTCCAACACAAGGTATCGACTTCACATTACTCTCTCTCTCTCTCTCTCTCTCTCTCTCTGTGCGCTGTTCATGATTTGATTGTTACCTATTTCAAATTTGGTTTCTGTTTTCTCTAATAAGTAAAAGAGCCAGCCAAGTTTTCAGCTTATTGGGGAATTTTATTTTATGAGGTAGAGGAAATGCTTAGATTTTTTCTTTTCCAGGAAATGAAAGTGTTTCTTGATCAAATCTTATCAACGGTTTTTTTTTTTTTTTTTTCAAATAATATTTTTAAATTTTCGTTTCTTCCACCTAGCAAGTAGCCAAGTAGTGATTGTAGCAAATAATTTTTATATTGTATATTTTCAGAATTTGTATTTTTAGATTAGCTTTTTCTTTTTTTTTTGGTTGTATTTTGTAGATTGTATTTTTCCATTTCCACATGTGATTTCGTAATAAGTTAGAATTAGTTAGTTTGTTAGGCAAGGTTTTGAAACCTGGATCGTTCATTGAACCGTAAAAATGAGAGATTTTAAGTTTTTAAGGTCGAACCGAGATTGAATTGGGATCGAACCATGATGATATCATAATTAATTTAATAATTATTTTAAATATATATAAAAATATTAAATTAATAAAAAATAGAAAAATGAACTAAAATAGACTAATTCACCAAGGATTTAACTAACAAGTTCCAAGACGAGTGTTTTACCAAGCAAATCCTTTAATATCATCTAGCCCTCGATCTATTCCAAGGTTTGAAAGTAATCCACCATCAGTAAGTTTCACAGTAACAATGGCTTTCACAGAACTGACCACTTCACAGTAACAATGTGTAATCCATTACACATTGTTTCTTACAAAAATACATAAAACCAAGTTATGAATACCGTTTCGGTTTGTCTATTGGAATGAAATGTTTCAGTATTGGTTAAATACCGGCTCATTTCAGTGTACCATTTCGAAATTACTGCAAAAAAAAAAAATATATATATATATATATATATATATAATTTCATATCTTATTACTTACAAAAAAAATTTATAAAAATATATTTTTTTAATACATTTATAAAACTTGTTATCTTAGAACTAATATGATCATTTACTTAAACTACTATTATTTTATTAAAGTATACTAATTAATTCTTTTAATGCCAAAAAAAAAAAAAATGAACGAAATGAAAGTATGAAACTGGCTTGCACTCTGCCCAACCAATTATATTTTCAATATTTTATATTACTCTTTTTTCCCTCGCCAGTTGGTCACTCCCTTTTCATTTTTTAGTCACACACGTCTAGTCACACTCTTCTCAGTTTTAAATTTCCTCTCATCTTTGTCATTACATGTTGTCTTCCTCTTTCTTCTACTTTTTTTCCTTGTGTACGTCTTCTTCAACTTACCAGTGCTTCATCTCATCCAACTTTTCTTCACTTCTCACTCAAGTTTCTCATCGTGGCTTTTTTGTTTTGCTTTATTCTTTTTGTAAGGTACGTTTGTTTATTTCATTTCTTTCTTCTTCTATTATTATTTTTTTTTTGGTTGAGATTTTAGTTTTACAGTCCAAACTCCATGCCGGCCGAATCTTGAATTTCGGCCGGTATTTAACGAGGGTTTCTTGATTGAAAGAGTGAGGCGAGGGTTTTTTGTTTGGGAGAATAATCAAATTCCAAAGTCCAAACGACGCGGTATAGGAAAAAAAAAGAGGGAAGAGAGTCCAAAACGGTGCCGTTTAAGGCTTGAAACAAAGGACCCGTGTGAATCGCCTGAACAGGTCATGGTTCGCAGAACCGGGTGGTCTGATTGCGGTCCGTACGGTTCACTGCTTTTTTCGCTTGGAACGGTTCTTTATGTTTAATAGACCGTAAAAATGGCCGGTTCGAAATTTTTTCGATTAGATAGTACGGTCCAAGTTTCAAAACCTTCTTGTTAGGTATATTTTCTTAGGCTATCTCTTGTATTGGTTAGTGAATAGTGATCTAATTCGCATACAATCTGATGATGTCGAGAATTTCGCCAGTAAGTCACACGGTCCCTACGCGCACGAATTCAAACCTACACAACAAAGAGAAGAGAAAACCTATCGAAGAGCACCGGTGTGGTGCCCGCCGAATATCCTCCGAAGGTTAAGTCTGAAATATTCTCACAACTCTAGAGTGCTAGAGGGGGTAAATTATGCGTACCTCGATTTGTGAGGGTGTTGGGGTTTTTATAGTAGTAATGAGTCGACCTTTCTTCCTTAGGGTAGAAGTCTTTTCCATATAGGAAACCCACGTAGACGCGGATTGAAGAATCCTTTCCTTATAGGGCTCTTATTTATAAAATCTTAGACTTGATGAACAAGGTTTTTCCTTGTAGGGAGAGCTCTTTAATAATCACATCTAATAGAATCTTACTAGCGCTAGGGTTCCAGCCATGGGCCTCGCAACTCAACTGGACCACACAAATTCGGCCCACAATATGTGTCCTATCAAAGCACGGGCCCGTCATGAAGATAGCCCGTCCTAGACGTGTGCAGGTTTTTCCCTCTTCACAATCAATAATACAAGAAATTTATTTATCACTCTCTCCCTATTTTTCGACATGTATCAGCAATGGTAAAAAAAAAAAAAAAAGTCGTAAAAATTTTGATGTGACAAAAGAAAACTTAATTAACTGTATATTTTTGTGGGCGCAGGTCGTCGACTTACTCAATCCACAATTCCGGAGAGATGGTCCCAGGCGTCTTTGACCTCACTGAATGGTATTTCATTGAGCCTCCACATGTCTATTTCTTGGACGTTCTAATTTTTGTTTTTATTTGTTGGGGGTGAACTAGTTTTATTTAATTGACAAAAACACAGAATACCAAGTGTTATTTACATTGCTACCGTCCAGACGAGATCGACAAGTCTAGGGGTATATACAGTTTTGTACCTAGGAGTACGCTACTAAAGGTTATATATGAAATCCTAGACTCCAACAGAGACTGGAAGAGTAGATATATTTTCTTAGAAGGTGACGGATGGATGTGCCGTCCAGGAGAGACAGCTCATATGCCTGTCGATACTACTTGGGGCATAATATCTGAGAATGGTATGTGTTAGGATGCCCCCCTTTTTTAACCGTTCAGCTTATTTTGAAAACTTTCCTAACCGTCCTCTTCATTTGCAGTACGACGGCGCCCTCAAATTAGTATTGAGGAATTCAGTTTTCTTGAAAGAGTTTTCAAGAAGACCACGCCGGAGGAGAGGACTTGGGCGAAGTTAGTCAATCCTGATACCATCTGCTGATACTGTGACGGGCCTGTACCTTCACCACAAGCCATTAAGTATGAAAAAAGGATCCGTCAATGTACCCCCGTTACCTCTTTTTTGCTTTACAACGGGGATTTGTTTCACGGAGCTAACTCTTTCCTTTATTCTTTCAGAAATGGATGCTGCCAAAAGAAGGGCACTCATACGGGATAATGCTGCAAAAAATAGGACGGCTAAAGTCGTTGAACAAAAAGATGCGACGGTCTCCAAGCGCAAGCAACCGTCCAAAGGTGACCGTCCGCCTAAGAAGCCCAAGGTTCCCCTCGAGCCCGTCGTAGGGCTCATGGCTGAAGGTGCTAAGACGGCTACTCCTCCTAAGAACGGTGCTGGTAAGGGGCTGATGAAGGATCCGTCATCCAACCTCAAGAAGCCACCTCCCCTTCTCCATGATGATCCTAGCTATGCCTTGGATAAGCTATCTTCTATTCTTACCTCCGAGGATTACGAAGACCTGGGTAATCACTCGACGGAGGCCATGGGTGAGACAAGCTTATTCAGTATTGCCCAGGTTAGGCCCGTCCAAGTCTTTTTATGTTCTACTCTTTTATCCGTCTTACTATATCTGACTTTCAAATTATTTCATATTTCAGACTATGGTCATGGTTAAGGGCCTTATGGGACGGTGTCTCAACCATGAGACGACCTTAGATCGAATCCGGGAGAAGGCCAAGAGAACGGAGGAGGAGCTTGCCGAGCTGAAGGCATGGAAGGTTACTCAAGAGAAAAAGTTCAAGTTACTTGAGATGGACCGGAATGAGCTATATAAAATGACGGAGGAGTTGAGGCAGGTCATAGGAGACAAAGAAAAGGAGGTCCGTCATGCAAAGGATGTCGCCGTCCAAGAATATCGTGACTCCGATGCCTTACTATCAGAGCTCGGAGATTCATTTAATGATGGCTTTGACGAGGCTATCCGTCAAGTAAAGGCATTGCATCCGGATTTCGATTTGTCATCCGTCAACGTCAACGCTCAGGAGCCTACCTCCACCTGTCCAGCTCACTCTGAGGATACTGAAGAGCTCTTTGGAGAGCACCCTCCCGTCAGCGCTCCCGAGGATCAGCAAATTGCTGACATTGATCCTAAGGACGGAGGAAACGCTCCTGAGGATCCGTCGACTGTTGAGAGCGATCCTAAGAATGGCCGAGCCCGTCCAGATAAAGAAAAAGAAGTGTCCGTCGTAGTTTGACTTGTACCTTTTTTGGTTTTTGAAATGTAAAGACATTGGAGAATTTAAGACTCCGTCCGCTTTTTATTTGTTAAACATTTCTATTATGGATATTTTGTCCGTCAATGTTTTCTTACCTATTCGTCGTATCCACATTTTGTTGCTTTATTTGTTGATCTCATGTGTGTGAGTTAATGAAGTTTTTACCATTCATATTTTGATCCGTCGGATAAAGAGGGAAACACCGTCTTATTCGACTTAAGGCGTTTAAAAGATATCCGTCCTTTTTTGAGGAGGTTATTTTTTATTTTTAAACCCCTTGGGTAGTCCGTCTGTATTTTGGATATAATATTTTATCCTTCCATATTGTGGATTTACTCCGTCCGTCTAGGACATGCTATTGTGGGCCCGTCCACTATATGGACTATATTTATCTGAATATTTAGCGAATTTTGTAATGCCCGTCCACGTATTAGACTAAGTTTCTATCCGTTCTCCTTTTGAGAATTTTCATTCACTTGGGATGTCCTGCCCGTCACAAGATTTTAGATTTTCATCTACGTGTGGGCAAACTTTTGACTCTATGGTTTTCCGTCTAATTTATAGTTTTAAGATTTTATCCCTTCTGGGGAGATCCGTCCACCTTGTGGAGATTTTCTGTCCATTTTTTGGACTTGATAAAAATTTTAACCCTCTTGGGGCAGTCCGTCTCTGTTGCGGACTGTGAATCATGTCCCCCTGGGGAGATCTGTCCACCTTGTGGACTTTTGTCCGTCAACGTTGTGGACTTTTGTCCGTCCACCTTGTGGACTTGATAAAAACTTTAACCCTCTTGGGGCTGTTCGTCAATGTCGAAGACTTGGGATATTCTTCGTCACGGGGATATCCGTCCATTTTGTGGAATTTTACTCGTCCATTTTTTGGACTGCATAAAGTTTTACCCCTCTTGGGGTAATCCGTCTAAGATTTTGGAATTACACATGTAAGTGAACTGGGTTGAATCTGAATAGAAAATTATTCATTCGTAGAAAAGTACTTGCCCCCGTGGGCTTAAAAATATATTGTAGCAAAATCAAACTAAAAAGCTTGCCCGTTGGGCTTATTGTGGCGGAAACTTAAAGTAATCAAAAAAAAAAATCCAAGAGTAAAAGATAGGTGTTGCTTTGGGTGTTGTTACTCAAGCTGTCGTTTCTACTGGTAGTATCTCCGTAGGTGCTCTGTGTTCCATGGGTGCTTAAGCTTCTGTCCGTCCAGAGTTTCAAGGTGGTAGGTCCCTTTTCTTTGCCATGAAGAGATCCTGTATGGCCCTTCCCAGTTGGGGCCGAGCTTTCCTTGAGAGGGGTCTCTGGCAATTCCCATTACCTTTCTCAGGACAAGGTCACCAATCTGAAAGTCTCTCTGTCTGACATTGGAGTTGTAGTATTTAGCCATTAGGTTCTGGTATCGTGCTAACCTCTGTTCTGCCGTAGCACGGACTTCGTCCACCAAATCTAGCTAGAGTCGCAGGGCTTCTTCGGTTGTTATCATCGTTGTAATTCTCCACGCGATAGCTTGTAAGCCCTACCTCTGCTGGTATGACCGCATCTGTTCCATATGCTAGCCGAAACGGCGTTTCTCCCGTGGGTACCCTTACAGTGGTGTGATATGCCCATAGTATGCTTGGTAGCTCGTCAGGACAGATGCCCTTTGCCCCCTCGAGCCGAGCCTTGATCATCTTGAGTAGGGTTCAGTTCATGACCTCGACCTGTCCGTTGGCCTGTGGGTGCGTAGGCGAAGAATAATGGTTCTTGATACCCAACTCCGAACAGAAGCTCCTGAATGCGTTGTTGTCGAACTGCTTTCCATTGTCGGAGACAAGCACTCTTGGAATTCCATAGCGGCAGATAATGTTTCTCCAAACGAAGCTTCGAACGTTTTTCTCCGTGATGGTGGCCAGGGCCTCTGCCTCCACCCACTTGGTGAAGTAGTCGATACCGACCACCAGAAACTTTAGTTGCCTTATCGCTGTTGAAAAAGGGCCCATGATGTCTAGTCCCTACTGGGCGAAGGGCCATGGGGCCGTCATGGGTGTCAGCTCCTCGGTTGGCTGCCTTATCAGATTGCTGAACCTCTGACATTTGTCGCACCTCTTGACATAGCTTTGCACGTCCTTCTGCATTGTGGGCCAGTAGTATCCTGCTCGGATAAGTTTGTGTACTAGTGATCGTGCACCTGAATGGTTTCCACAGATACCTTCATGGACTTCCCTCATTACATAGTCTGCCTCGTCAGGATTCAAACACCTAAGATACGGTCGTGAGAATCCCCTTTTGTACAGAAGGTTTTTGATCAGCACGAACCGCGAAGCTTGGACTCTCAGTTTTCTGGCTGCTTTTTTCCCGTCTGGTAGCGCGCCTGTCCTCATGTAGGCTAACCGAATCATACATTCGATCTTGTCCCCGTCTGGAGTTTGAATTACTACTCCAACTCCTCCAGCTTGCCTGTTTGAAGAGCCGTCCGTGTGGATGCTCCATTCTCTGGGTGCGTCTGCCCCCTGGTCTTCTAACTTGGTATACTCGGCGATAAAGTCTGCCACGGCTTGGCCTTTTATTGCAGTTCTCGGGCGATACTGAATATCAAATTCGCTTAATTCTATCGCCCACAAAGCCATTCGTCCGGCAGCTTCAGGGCTGCTCATAGCTCGCTTCAGGGGTTGATCCGTCAAGACCACAATGGTGTGTGCTTGGAAATAAGGCTTGAGCTTTCGGGCGGCAGTTACAAGTGCGAAGGCCAGCTTCTCCATCTGGGGGTATCTTTCTTCTGCCCCACGGAAGCCCCTACTTATGAAATAGACGGGCAATTGAGTACCTTGTTCTTCTCTTATCAAGGCCGCGCTGATGGCTGCTTGTGAGACTGCTAAGTATAGGTAGAGTTCTTCCCCCGGTTCGGCCGGACTGAGGAGTGGGGGAGAGGCGAGGTACCTCTTCAGGTGCTCAAATGCTTTTTGACACTCATCCGTCCATTCGAAAGCCTTTCTCAAGGTGCGGAAGAACGGTAGACATTTGTCCGTTGCTTTGGAGACGAATCTGTTTAAGGCCGCGATTTTCCCATTCAAGCTCTACAACTCTTTCACCGTCTCTGGCGGTTTTAGCTCCATGATGGCCCGTACCTTTTCTGGGTTCACCTCAATTCCTCTATGGGAAATCATGAATCCCAAGAATTTCCCCGCCGTTACTCCGAACATGCATTTATCCGGATTCAACTTCATATTGTACGACCTGAGAGTGTCGAACGTCTCCTGTAGGTCTCTAAGGTGGTCCTGTTCCCGGATGCTTTTCACGAGCATGTCGTCGACGTATACTTGTACGTTCCTCCCAATTTGGTGTGCGAACATTTTGTTCATTAGCCTTTGGTATGTTGCTCCTGCATTCTTGAGCCCAAATGGCATCACGTTGTAGCAAAAAAGTCCTTGGCTCGTGACAAAAGAGGTCTTCTCTTGATCATCTTCGTCCATCTTGATCTGATTATAGCCCGAAAAGGCATCCATGAAACTTAAGAGTTGATGTTTTGCCGTTGAGTCCACCAGAGTGTCTATCCGAGGTAACGGATAGCTGTCTTTTGGGCACGCCCTGTTGAGGTCCGTGAAGTCGACGCACATTCGCCATTTTCCATTCGCCTTTTTGACCATCACAACGTTTGCCAACCAGTCGGGGTAATACACCTCTCGGATGAAGTCCGCTTCGAGCAGCTTTTTTACTTCTTCTGCTATTACCCTGTCCCGTTCTTGAGCGAAGACTCTCTTTTTCTGTCTTACGGGCGAAATCTTAGGATTCACATTCAGCTTGTGGACCATGACTGAGCGGCTGATCCCAGGCATATCTTCGTGGCTCCAAGCGAAAACGTCCTGGTTCATTCTGAGGAATGCCCTGAGGGCCTGCTGCACGGGCTGACTGGCCGAGGTCCCTATTTTAGTTGTTCGCTCAAGTCTTGATTCGTCCAGAGCCACTTCTTCTAGTTCCTCGACGGGTTCAGCTGCTAGTCGCTGTTCTTCTATGCACATTGCCTGCTGGTGATCCTCCATCTCTAACATGGCCAAGTAGCATTCACGGGCAGCTACCTGATTTCCTCGTAACTCCCCTACCCCGTACTCTGTGGGGAACTTAATCATCAGGTGATATGTTGAGGTTACCGCCTTCCATGCGTTGAGAGTTGGCCGTCCGAGGATTGCGTTGTATGCGGACGAGCAGTCAACTACGAGGAATGTCATGTCTCGAGTGATCTGCTGGGGGTAATCTCCTACTGTCACCGAAAGCGTGATTGCCCCTAACGGGAATACTCTCGTTCCTCCGAAACCCACTAGCGGGGCGTTTGTTGGTATCAACCGTTCTTTATTAATCATCATCTGCTGGAATGCGGGATAGTACAGGATATCCGCTGAGCTGCCGTTGTCGACCAATACTCTGTGCATGTTATACTCCTCGACTCGTAGTGTGACGACCAGGGCGTCGTCATGTGGATGATGGAGTCGTCGTGCATCTTCTTCCGAGAACCCGATGATCGGGCTATCCATACGGGCTATCTTTTGAACCGAGCCCGTTAGCTGGACGTTCTGAACCATGCGAAGGTAAGTTTTTCGGGCCTTCTTGGATGAACCCGCTGTTGCAGTCCCACCCACTATCATCCTTATATCTCCGACTGGGGGTCTAGGACGCTCATTCTCCCTTCGGGGATGCTGTTCTTGTGCTGGGGGATCCGTCTTCTCCTTTCGTATAAACTTCTGTAATTTCCCTTGTCTGATAAGGGCTTCAATCTGCTGTTTTAGATCGTAACAATCAGATGTATCATGACCGTGGTCGCGGTGGAAACGGCAGTACCTGTCCCTGGACCGCTTGCTTGGATCACTCTTGAGCTTTGCCGGGAAGGTTAGAGTCTCTTCGTCCTTAATCTGCATTAGGACTTGGTCTACTAGGGTATTCAACGGGGTGAAGCTCGTAAATTTCCTTCCTTGGGGCTTGGATCGTCGGTCGTCCCTCCGGTCTCTGGTTCTTAGTCTCTTTCGTTCTTGGTCCTGCCGGGTGTCTTCCTGCCGTTCTCTCTTCCTCGGCTTATCCTCCCTTGCCAGTAATGCGTCTTCCGCATTCATGTACTTCGTTGCCCTGTAGAGGACCTCTGTCATGGTTTTTGGGTCATTCTTGTATATAGAGAACAAAAATTTACCCTTTCGCAACCCATTTGTGAAGGCTGCTACCAGGATCTTATCGTCGGCCTCGTCGATCGAGAGTGCCTCCTTATTGAAACGGGTTATGTAGGATCTAAGCGTCTTGTCCTCCCGCTGCCTGATGCTCATTAGGCACGCCGTCGATCTCTTGTACCTATGTCCCCCTATGAAGTGGGACGTGAACTGGGCGCTTAATTCCTTGAATGTGCTGATGGAGTTTGGTGTCAACCGACTGAGCCAGATCCTAGCAGCTCCTTTCAGCGTGGTTGGGAATGCCCTGCACATTATTTCATCCGCGACCCCTTGAAGGTGCATCAATGTTTTGAACGTCTCTAGATGATCCAGAGGGTCTTTCAGCCCGTCATAACTGTCGATATTTGGCATCCGAAATTTGTGCGGCAGGGGGAAGGAATTCACGGCTGCAGTGAAGGGTGAGTCAGTGCGATTGACCAGATCGTCAAGGTCACTAGAAACTCGCCCTTTAAGCGCGTTCATCATAACTTCCATCTGTTCTTTCATCGCCTGCATCTCTGCGACGATATGTGGTAGAGTTGCATCCGTGAGGGAGGGCATGCTTACGTCCTGTCTCTCTGGTCTGCTGGGTGCGTGGCTGCCTTCAGGTCTCTCCTGGTTTCTTCTTGCACCGCTTGTCCCCTCTTGGTCTTCTTGTTGGTCGTTTGGTTGTGCGTTTTTCTGTCGCAGCTGTTCCTCCAAATCGAGGTTCTATTTTGTTAGGCGCTCCACTGCGGCTGCAAGAGTCCGGACTTGTCTTTCAAGGGCAGTCGTGGGGGGTTCCTCCCCTTGAACATTATTGGTAGTTGCCATCGAGCGTGTTAGTACCATGCAACTCTTTTGTCTGGGAAGTAATAATACTCGCAATGCTTCTCACAGACGGCGCCAACTGATGATGTCGAGAATTTCGCCAGTAAGTCACACAGTCCCTACGCGCACGAATTCGAACCTGCACAACAAAGAGAAGAGAAAACCTATCGAAGAGCACCGGTGTGGTGCCGGCCGAATATCCTCCGAAGGTTAAGTCAGAAATATTCTCACAACTCTAGAGTGCTAGAGGGGGTAAATTATGCGTACCTCGATTTGTGAAGGTGTTGGGGTTTTTATAGTAGTAATGAGTCGACCTTTCTTCCTTGGGGTAGAAGTCTTTTCCATATAGGAAACCCACGTAGACGCGGATTGAAGAATCCTTTTCTTATAGGGCTCTTATTTATAAAATCTTAGACTTGATGGACAAGGTTTTTCCTTGTAGGGAGAGCTCTTTAATAATCACATCTAATAGAATCTTACTAGCGCTAGGGTTCCAGCCATAGGCCTCGCGACTCAACTGGACCACACAAATTCGGTCCACAATATGTGTCTTATCAAAGCACGGACCCGTCATGAAGATAGCCCGTTCTAGACATGTGCAGGTTTTTTCCTCTTCACAATCAATAATACAAGAAATTTATTTATCACTCTCTCCCTATTTTTCGACATGTATCAGCAATGGTATAAAAAAAAAAAAAAAAAAAAAAAAGTCGTAAAAATTTTGATGTGACAAAAGAAAACTTAATTAACTGTATATTTTTGTGGGCGCAGGTCGTCGACTTACTCAATCCACAATTCCGGAGAGATGGTCCCAGGCGTCTTTGACCTCACTGAATGGTATTTCATTGAGCCTCCACATGTCTATTTCTTGGACGTTCTAATTTTTGTTTTTATTTGTTGGGGGTGAACTAGTTTTATTTAATTGACAAAAACACAGAATACCAAGTGGCCACTCTGAACATGGAGCTGGCCGCAACTCACCGTCTTATTCTTCAAAACCCACTGCTCAAACCTAGGGTTAGGGTTTCTCCCAGACCTCTCTCTCTCACTCTCACTCCAAACTCAATCTTTCCAGTTCATCACCGCCAGCAACAGAGAATGAACATGTCGAAGCCCATTTCATGCGCTGCTTCAGCTGAAGACAACGGCTCCACCACGACCACAACCACAACCGCAACCGCTTCTTCAATCGGCGCTGGTAAGGGAAAAAAAAATCTGATCAGATTATATATATATATATATATACATATTTTGTATTGGTTTTGATTCCGAGGCTTAAATTGAGAAATTCATATTTAGTGATTGTTTTTCTCTGTCAGTGGCTCGGATTGGAGAGGTGAAGAGGGTGACGAAAGAGACGAATGTGTCAGTGAAAATAAACTTGGATGGTACAGGTGTTGCTGAAAATAATACTGGGATTCCCTTCCTTGATCACATGTTGGATGTTAGTCTTTTTCAGCTTTTGTTATTATCATTTCTTGATTTTTAGCTTTGTTTCTCAACTTGGGGTTTTAGCTGTTTTTATTTATTTATTAGGGTTGTGAATTCCAAGTTCAGATTTTTGAAAACCTTAGTGATAACATAATTAATTTCCTCCATTTTTTTTTTTAGCTAAATGTGAGACGTGTCATTTATTTGATTGTTTGTGGTTTACATCGGTTTTTTTAAGACTGCAGATTTTTTTAAATGCCGCCAAACATGTCTTACATCCAGGATTTGAATGGGAGGGGATCCTTTCCAATGTTAGGTATAGTTATGCGTTATTGTTATACCTTGGCTTCCTGATTAAATTTAACAATGTGGTTGTGTTGGCCAATAAGTGACATGCTTGAATTTAATTGTCGTTGGGAAATATGATGCTATTTTTCATTGCTAAGTTAAGAGTACCTAAGTTTTGCCCATATGGAAAATGGAGCAGATAACTTTATGATTATGTAGCTGGACGTCATTTTGTGGCAGTTAATGGATTCTTATATTGGGGGAAGGGTGGGTGGGTGGGTTTATTAAAGATTTATTCATTTGGTGTTTTGGTTTTATTGTGTAAGATTTTGAGTCTGATATGCTGTTGTTTGTTAATTATATTTATTTGTTTTTATGTTAGCAACTTGCTTCGCATGGGCTGTTTGATGTGCATGTTAAGGCCACTGGTGATATCCACATTGACGATCATCACACAAATGAAGATGTTGCTCTTGCCATTGGAACGGTACTTGAAAAACATTACATCCTATGTTTTTGTTATTCCTATGGCTTTTCTAGTGTGATGCTGAAATCCTAGCAGTCCTTCCCCTTTGTATTTTTTTTTTTTTTTTTTTTGGTGGCATTTAAAGTAAACTATTTATGTATTTGGTGGGATTCAAATAAGTTTACTTGTTTCACTAATTTGAGTCATTTAGCCAGTTTTACATCTAGCCTGATATCTGTTTGAATTAGTTTTGATTATATATTCTTATGCTTACTTGAGAATGTAACATATAACATGGTGGCTTAATTTAATTTAGGATACGTCCAAAGGCAGTTGCTTCAACTGCTTCATATTTGGATCCACCTGTTGATATCTCTGTGTATGTGTTATAATAAGTTAGTTTTGCTTGGCCTGCAGGCTTGTTTGCAGGCACTTGGTGATAGGAAAGGAATAAATCGGTTTGGTGACTTCTCAGCTCCTCTTGATGAAGCACTAATACATGTTGCACTGGTATGTTCAACTTTTGATTGTTCATATGAAGTAAACATGTAATATGTTTTAGGGGTCAAAAAATTGACTGATGTTATGATTGATCTTTATGTTTGTCCTTGGGGGTTGAGCTTATAGTGCTGATTTCCATGTAATGATTAAATTTTACACCAGATTATAGTATCAACTCTATCACTAGTTTCCAGTGTCCTCTCTAACCATGCTTATTTATTTATATTCTCTAGGAATCTAAAATAATGGCTTATTTTGAGGACATTGTTTTTTTAGGATTTATCTGGCCGACCGTATTTAGGTTATGATTTGCAAATACCTACTCAGAGAGTTGGAACATATGACACTCAGGTAGGAATCCTATTTGTTTACTCCTACAATTAAGAAATTTGATGTCACCAATTGTTATTCATCTCTAGCACAGTGGTGGAACTTCCTACCGAGATATTGACATAATGTGACATGTTTGCACCTTTGGAAATTCTGCAATCTTATATAGTTTAGCTGTTGCATGAATTTTATTTGTAGTTGGTGGAGCACTTTTTCCAATCGCTGGTGAATAATTCTGGCATGACACTTCACATCCGGCAGGTAATAATATTGGGAGCTTCTTAACCTTGTCATGGTTGATATAAATCTACTGGTTTTTTTTTTTCCAACATAATTTACCGAAATATTTCCATCTTCATGCTCTTTGTATTAGGGTGAACTGTGTATACTTCAATTATTTTTTATGCAATTGAATATGAAAATAGTTTTTTTTTGGGAGGATTTTCATGCGCTTTCTTTAAATTCCTATATTCTATGTTTTTCTTAGTTGTGTCCATGATTTCTATTTAGAATAAACTGAATTTTTTTTTTTTTTTTTTTAAATTTCTGAAGTACCTTTTTAAAAAGAAAAAGAAAAATTCAGAAGTAACATATTATTAAAAAATAGAAAAGGGCAAAGCCCAAGTGCATAGGAAGTATGAAAAGACACTCCACCCAGAAAAATAAATAGATAAATGACAAAAAGATAAAATCAAGTCCTAAATTACATAACATCCAAAATGTCTAAAGAAATTCAGCGACATTTATATTTTTCACTGAAGAGTTAAGTTTCTAATAGAATATTTTGATTTTGGTTGAGCACCAGCTAGCTGGAAGAAACTCTCACCACATAATTGAAGCAACCTTCAAAGCTTTTGCAAGAGCTCTTCGACAAGCAACAGAATATGACCCTCGACGTGGTGAGACTGTTCCAAGGTTTGTTATTTTCCTGTTTAATTTAAATTTACATCATCAGTGCCATTGGTTTTTGGACCCAGTAACATCTACTCCCCCTAAAACAAACGGTGGAGGAAAGTCATGAATTCAATCCATCTCTGTTCCCTGTAATTTCTGTGAGGTTTGATTTTTATTAATTGAAGCTATGGAGATGACAAATGGTTCTAATTGTAGAATTGAACTACTCTTGTTTTACTTGAATTATTTTATTTATTTCTTGATGTTAGAGCTAACCACTTGCTTTGAAATCATTTCCTTGGTCCATTTCATCTTTGGCTGTTACTTCTTCAGCTGGGTTCTATAGAATTTCTGACCTTTTAGTATCTATGTGTAAGAGATTCTTTGAGGTTTTGTTGCAGCAACTTGTTCAGAATAGGGTGGTCCTCGAATCTTTTTCTATGGTCATGTTTTCTGCCAATTGCGTGGTACAAGGATAAGGAATTTTCTCACATGATTTACAATACACACACTCACTGTTTATTCTCTCTCTCTCTCTCTCTCTCTCTCTCTCTCTCATTTTTTTTCCTTGTGCTAGTAGACAGTCCTTTTGCTCATTTTTCTTTCACACTTAAAAACTTTTTATCCTGGCTCACGAAAGAAATTTCACTGTACTATAAGTATTTTAAAAGTATTTAGTTAATTCTACTCAAAGACTAAGTGAAACTTTATTACCAAAGTTCCAAGAAGTTTAAATTACTATTTTGATTTAAATTTTGTTACAAAAAGTTTGGGGGAAAAAGTTTAAAAGAAATTTCATTATTTACTTTACACTATTTTAATCATCTACCAACACATGAGCCTAAAGAATGTTTTCACTTATGTTCCTCTGCCTTTAATGAAAGGCAACTGATGGGGACTTGCCAACTAATCAAGCTCTTCCCTAAGCTGATGCCAAATATTTTTCAAGATTTTCTTGATGAGCATATTGCACAATGAAATAGGTCTAATCTCCTCAAAGACCACTGGGTTATCCACCTTAGGGATCAACTCAAGGAAAGTTGAGTTGGTCTATTTTAACGGCTTTCCACCTTGAAAGAAGTTCGATACAACTTTGTACGCATCATGTTTGATGATTCCCCAACAGACCTGAAAAGTGGTCATTAAATCCACCCAAATCCGGGGCTTTATCTGAATTTCATTCTACGACTCTGCCCAACCTTCTCAATTTCATCTACCCTGACCTATTGAATTAATCCTAGATACTGATTTTCAGTAAGGAATCTCGTCCCAATATGTTTTGGAAATGAGAAACTAGTAAATTCAAAAAAATGCTGTTATATAACTGTTTTATTTTATTTTTACTTTTCATGTGAATTTTAATTAACCCATGCATCGCATGGGTGTATTATTGTCTTTGCTTGCTTCTGTGTGACGAATTCTTTGGGAACTAGTACATTAAAAAAAAGTGTCTTGTGAAAAAAAATCTAAATACGTGTTGCATTTGACCGTTGCAGTTCAAAAGGTGTGCTGTCCCGTTCTTGATGCTAGAGGTAGATAATGTTGGGCTTAAGGTGGTTTAAGTTAAACCTATATCCTCATTTTCCTCAAGCATGCTTTGGGGATAATCAGGTTGATGATCCCACATGTAATGTATTGTTGATTATCAGTCGAAGCTTCACCATGTTGAAACAAAGCAAAATACAAATCTAAATGCTACCACTGGAGGGATGGGTGTCCAACAGAGAAACTATGAGGGAAGATAGTTGCTTGTATGAATTGTGCTGTACCTCACAGTCTATTGATCAACAATAAATCGCTCAGTTTTAAATATCCATGCTCTGATTTATCCATTTGTTTTTGAGATCTGTCAATCAACGAACTCATTGCAGATTTATCCATGTGCAATCAAATAAGGTTGGTTTTAGTGCTCCATTGTGTTAAGTTTTGTGTAGCATTTTTTAGCTGAGTACATTTCATTTTTCACAATATTTAGAGAACTTATAACTTTTATAAGATCATTTCAGGATTTTATGACTAACCTCCCCATTTTGTAGTTAATAGGTAATTTGGTGATGTTTGTACAGCCTTGAATGTTGGATGTGGTATTGGGCTTGAGTTTATTTCTTATCCCTGTTGGTTGTCCCTCTGGAACCATGGGCTTGATTAATTTATCACCCTTTTGGGTATGACGACCCCATTGGATGACTACTGAAATTTTCTTTATCTGCTGCAAATCAAAGCCTGAGAGACCTAGAGGCTAACTTAGCAGCAAGAGCTTTTACAGGTTTATTGGAATTTGGAATTAGTCACCTTTGAAGATATGCTTGGGTTAAATGTAAAGTTTGAGGGCACCGTTCCCTTATAGAGGTCACCATTTAACCCCTATTCCGGTGACGACTAAGAGTAAATAACAAAGACTTCAGCTATCTTTCTCAATCTAACATGTTCTTGAACTCTTCCTTTCCTTCCATGGTCATTATGTCTACAGTTACATTTTTTGCTGCTTCCAAAGAACATATTGAAAAACAAAGAAAATTTGTAAGAGTGCCTGGCGGGCAGCACATACAAATTCTGTCGAAGTACCAAGTACAGCAAATGCGCATAATTTTGCTTGAACAAATTAATATACAAAAACTATAAAAGTAGTATTCTGGATACCCTTCAGTTCTTGTTCACTACATATTCATCTGGCCAAAAAAAAAAATGCTCATGTCTTACAAGGACCCTTCAGCTGCATTCAGGTCATCTAATATCTCGGACTTAACCTCTTCTGGCAAAGCAGCAGATGGGCCAGCCTTTGAGTAGAAGCTGGCTAATGATCTAATAGCTTTCTCTAGCACAACATATGATTCCTACAAGTGAAGCACCAAATTGTGTATTCATTAGTTATCATCTAACAAAAACATGACAAATCCTTGTGCTTTCGAAGTCTTCTAAGTTTAGTCAAAAGTACCTCTTGAACCACAGTTTGTTGTCCTCTCCAATTGCTCAAATACTCTCGAATTGACTCCTTTGCTGCATCTGCCGTGCGTCTAAACTTAGCAATATCTTTTGGGTCTTCCTTTAAGGAGTCACGCAGTGTCTTCACAACCTCTCTCGCTGACTTCAAGTAAGCCTTTGGCAACAATTTACCAGACTTAGTTTTCTCATTGGGATCAAATAGTGATGTGATGGCCCCTATAACTCCTGTATCCTCTTCCTCTTGGCCATTTGACTTTTCTTCAGCCCAAACAACTGGTGGTGTCAAGCCATAGTTGAAGGGCAGTGTGGTGACCAATGACACACCAGTGCACACTATAATATGCCGACGACTTGATGTAGTTTCTTGAGAGGATAGCACAACATGACACCTTGGTTGCAGTTTATCTGTTTTGTTTCAGAAAACATCAAAGACAGAAAAGCAACATAAGAACATAATGAGGAACAAACGACTAAATTAGGACAGAATCTTATGAAATTCTTGTTCTAAATATGACATGTATTATAATTGGTTGGGACCATGCCTCCTGAAGCAAAGGCCACTGGTTTGAATCTTCCCTTCCCAATTGGGGGCAACACTCACTTATCCAAAAAAATTGACAGAGTGGCGAATATGTAATGCAGGAATATATGGTTTGTAAGTGAAGAAATGGTGCAAACGACATTGTAAGAGATGGAATCTGGAACCATCTTCTTCTACAACATTCATACTCATACCTTTAACAAAGAAGGAGCTGATATGGGTTTTGCTGTCACAAAAACGTTGGGAAGAATAAAATCTAAAGTTGAAAAATGCAGGATCCAATAACAATTACAAATTTTCTTCTCAACTTTCACCTTAAATACTTCAACTTAGGACAAATCCCAGAGCCCACTTCATCCCGGACCCTATCCATGCTACTAACCAAAAGAAATTAAAGAGAAAAGACATAGATATCATGTCACTTACACTCATTGTCAGGTTTCAATATGTTCTTAATTCTTTTGGACAGTACAGAGGGGCAAGTCTTTGGTGCAAGAAAAACTTCCATCCTTGTTTAATAATGAAAACTCGCATTCTACAGAACAGCAGCAATGGCTTGAATCGTGCTCTACCCCATGTTTACACCAATTCACCTTCACAACATCTAAATAAGTTACAAACAATGTTTCTCATAAACTTAAATTTCAAAAAACAATAACCAACCCTTCCTGTCTTAGTGCCCTGCAGCTTACTTTTCAGCTTATTGAATATGTTGTCATTTGAAAATTTGTACCTAAGAAAAAAGGGAGGACTAAATATTCATTTGAATGATTTTATTTTCATCCGCTTATTTTTTTTATTGTGTGAAAATATAATTGTACAGGGGGAAAAATGAGGCTTTAAAAAGTTGGGCAAGGCTTGCATCCAATGTATTGGAACCATTGGCTGCAACATGGACGCGACACATCAAAATTGGCATATGTTGGTCCCATATCCCATTCAGTACTCTCTGGATAGACCAGAGCACTAGAGGGAAGCCTAAGCTTAAAAAGCTGTACCTAAGAAATAAACAAATAAGCAGATGGATATATAAAGTCATCTAAACGAGCTCAAAGCTAGAATTTGAAAAGGTGCAGTTTCAAACAGTTGTACACTGTTTAATCTACATTTTTCGAAGGCATATGCAAAAACAAATACACTTATATGTGTGCATATATTCCAAGGAGAGAAAATGCTGAGTGCTGTTTATATAGATGCTTTTACAGAGTTAAAACTCATCCAAATAACAACAAACTTTAAGTTCCTTAACAACATAGTCCCCAAAACCAAAAGAGTTCAACAATTTATTAGCAAAAAGCACTCTGCATATATCTAAATAGAAATATTAAGAGGTAAAATTATGGGTGCAAATTTAGAGAAATAATTAAGTGGGTATTTGAGAAAATACACTATTGCTCACCTGGTGTGTGCTGCTTAACCACACGAAGGCTTTATCTTTGCAATCTCTGCCTTTCGGCTTTCTTTCTGAGTTTCTGGCGCTGAAAAGCTTTTATCCAGAGGGATACAGGAAGTACTTTTGGAAAGAGATTAAGGGCCCAATAGTCATTCTGTGCCACACTAAATTACAGGAATACCTCTCAAAATTTTGTATACATGGACCGGGTTGCATTGGATTTGAGTTGAACCCAACCCAACCTCTTTACTCTTTAGATGAAATCTCTAACCCAGTCCAGTTTATTGGGTATAGATCATTTTGTCAAGTCTACCAAATAATTTGGGCTTTTTTTAAAACCAATATATTGGGGTTTTCAATCAATTATTTACGTCCATTTTACAATTGTGTATTGTGTTTAATATTTTAAATTTTACCGAAACTAATAAATCTTAAAATACAAAAGAGGGAGAGCATGAGAGGTTTGGATTGGTGGGTGAAGGAGAGTGATTTGCAAAAGAATGAACCAGAGAAAGAAGAAAAAAAAACAGAGAGAGAAAGATAACTGTGCACTGTAGCTGAGAAACCATAATTTTTTATTTTGACTTCACCAATGGAGGCTTAATTTTGTAGTTGATGGTGCTAAAAATAGCAATATTGCTTTTTAGCACCACCAATAATAATGATCTTAGATTAAGAAATCTCCCTAGCCTAATCTAGGGTATAGGGTAGAGATCATATTGTCAAATCTACTAAATAAATTGGTTTTTTTTAATTAAAAAAAAAAAACCAATAAACCAGATTTTCAATCAATTATTTAAGTCATTTTACAATTTAATAATTTATACTGTTGTGTTTAATACTTTAATCTTACCAAAACTAAAGTCTCAAAATACAAAATAAATCAAATTAATAAATTCTCATATCTAAGAGAAATAAACCTAAAATTTTATAATACATATTGTAAGGGCATGGTTTACAGTCCAAGCCCAGTATGTATGGGATTATGGGTTAATGAGACCAATACAATAAAATTTGTAGAGAATGAGTCAAAGAACTAGGCTCTAGTGAATTTAACAACGGCTAGGATAGGCCCGAAAGATCATCATGTAAGAGCAAAACATGTAAGGCTCAGTGTATGTGTTGTCCGAAGAGACAAAATTCTTATAGACTAATGGAATTGATTACAAATGCAATTCTAGTTGCTACAGTGTTTTTTCTCTATTTTCTCTGATCCCCTCTCCTTCAGGGATCTCTCACATTATATATCTCATTAAAGTCTCAAAATACAAAATAAATCAAATTAATAAATTCTCATATCCAAGAGAAATAAACCTAAAATTTTATAATACATATTGTAAGGGCATGGTTTACAGTCCAAGCCCAATATGTATGGGATTATGGGTTAATGAGACCAATACAATAAAATTTGTAGAGAATGGGTCAAAGAACTAGGCCCTAATGAATTTAACAACGGCTAGGATAGGCCTGAAGATCATCATGTAAGAGCAAAACACGTAAGGCTCGGTGTATGTGTTGTCCGAGGAGACAAAAATTCTTATAGACTAATGGAATTGATTACAAATGCAATTCTAGTTGCTACAGTGTTTTTTCTCTATTTTCTCTGATCCCCTCTCCTTCAGGGGTCTCTCACATTATATATCTCATTAAAGTCTCAAAATACAAAATAAATCAAATTAATAAATTCTCATATCCAAGAGAAATAAACCTAAAATTTTATAATACATATTGTAAGGGCATGGTTTACAGTCCAAGCCCAATATGTATGGGATTATGGGTTAATGAGACCAATACAATAAAATTTATAGAGAATGGGTCAAAGAACTAGGCCCTAGTAAATTTAACAACGGCTAGGATAGGCCCGAAAGATCATCATGTAAGAGCAAAACACGTAAGGCTCGGTGTATGTGTTATTCGAGGAGACAAAAATTCTTATAGACTAATGGAATTGATTACAAATGCAATTCTAGTTGTTACAGTGTTTTTCTCTATTTTCTATGAACCCCTCTCCTTCAGAGGCCTCTCACATTATATATCTCATTAAAGTCTCAAAATACAAAATAAATCAAATTAATAAATTCTCATATCCAAGAGAAATAAACCTAAACCTAAAATTTTATAATACATATTGTAAGGGCATGGTTTACAGTCTAAGCCCAGTATGTATGGGATTATGGGTTAATGAAACCAATACAACAAAATTTATAGAAAATGGGTCAAAGAACTAGGCCCTAGTGAATTTAACAACGGCTAGGATAGGCCCGAAAGATCATCATGTAAGAGCAAAACGCATAAGGCTCGGTGTATGTGTTGTCCGAGGAAACAAAAATTCTTATAGACTAATGGAATTGATTACAAATGCAATTTTAGTTGTTACAGTGTTTTTTCTCTATTTTCTCTTATCCCCCCTCCTTCAGGGGTCTCTCACATTATATATCTCATTCCTGGTGATCCTGGCCATCTATTTGTCAACTGTCCAAGCCACTACTAGAGTATCTGTCCCATCAGACCCCCTTTCTGACTCCCTGTGAGTTGCGATGACCAAGGAGACACTATTCAAGGGTTTTCTCCACATAAATGCTGCTAAAAAAGTAGCTGCAGTGCATTTAATGCGGAGGTAGCACCTGCTCCTTAGATATTTTTAGGTTTTCTTCCTTCTCATGCGTTTATGAAACACACCTTTGACACTGGTATTTATATTAGTACTTCTTAGTTTTTCTGTCAAAAATGTTCAATATTTAAATCTCTCCTTGGAATTGTAAAATTATCACACACACACACACAAAAAAAAAAAGTTTAACAAAACTTAAATTTCAAAATAAATTACAATCTAACCCAATTCATTAGGTCAAGTTAATCAGATTGGTGGATAGAATTATCTCTATAAAGGGAAAAAAAAGTATGTTTTGAACCATATAATTAAAAAAAGTTAAAAATAAATGAACAAACCTTATATATTTTAAAAAACAACAAATCAAATCCTATAATTCATATTTCTAAAAGTAACAAAATAAACCTGAGCATATTGAGAATTTGAGATTCATTAATATATATGTTGAAGTTTCAATTTTTTATTTATTATTATTTAAAATTTGAGGTTTTAATGGGTTTAAAATGAAGTTTTTTCTAAAAAAGAAAAAGAAAAAAAAAAAATAACACTTATAATAGCCCTCTCTCATCTAGGGTTTTGTCTCCGAAGACCTTTAAATACCATCTTTACAAACCCCTCTCTTCTCTCGCTCCTCCGCTCTCTCATTTTCCAAACCCTCTGAAACAGAGAGAGCTCAGAGAACAAAAACCCTAACCCTAACCCTAACCATGGTAAGTCAACTCAAATCAACTCGCTCTGATTCAATAGCCTCTCTTATTCTTCTTCAATTTCCATTACCTGTTATGCTTTTTTTATTCTTAATTTTTGTTTTGTTTTTTTTTTTTTTTGAAATGCGCAGTCTCTTGTAGCGAACGAGGATTTCCAACACATATTGCGTGTTCTGAACACCAACGTTGATGGAAAACAAAAGATCATGTTCGCTCTCACTTCCATCAAAGGTATCGGTCGCCGTTTCGCCAATCTCGTTTGCAAGAAAGCTGACGTCGACATGAACAAACGGTACCGTTTCTTTCTTTTTCTTCTTCTTCTTCTTCTTTTTTATAATATTTATGTCCTTCTTGTTGATGTGTATGAATATTATTTCAGTTTTGAATGATTAGGAATTTGATTTTTTTATTTATTATAAATTTAGGGTATTTGGTTGTTGGGTTATGTATTAAAGGTGTGTGTTTCTGTGAAATTTAGCATGGAAAAGTCATTGTAGAATTTGAACTATTTGGAAGAGCGATTTTGGGTTTTTATTAGATCTTAGAGAGAGCTAAGGATTTGTCAATTATATAGAAGAAATGAGAAATTACATAACATTATTCACTTCCCATAAAGCCTATTTCCAATAGCAATGCAAAACAGAAACTCGCTTGAATGAATTTTTTATTATCATACACCATACTCCAAATCCTAGTTCCCCCTCATGTGTCGCTCAAGTCAATGAATAGGATGGGCCTTGTTGTGATGGCAATTCCCTTCCAATGAAAGAGACGCGTCGCAGGAAATCATGTATAGAACCAATGGGTAAGGATGCCTATGAATCACCTCTGTGCACCATGTGCGCGGGTACGGCCTTTTTTAGCCAATGAGCTTCGGGTTGAATTGCACTTGCTCCCCCATTAGAGAATGGGTGGGGGTGAGATTGTGGGTTTAAGAAATGTAGCCATTTAAAAAGGGTATTTTGAAACTTATCTGTTATGTGGTTTATGTGCTTGTTGGTTGTGAAGTGTTGTATTTTGTGTTTGGAACCCTCGTTTGCTTGTTAAATTTGGTTTTATGGTTTGCGACAGAGCTGGTGAGTTGACAGCTGCTGAGCTGGATAACCTGATGGTGATTGTGGCGAACCCTCGCCAGTTCAAGATACCCGATTGGTTTCTGAACAGGAAGAAGGATTACAAGGATGGTAAATATTCTCAGGTTGTCTCCAATGCTTTGGACATGAAACTCAGGGATGATCTTGAGCGTTTGAAGAAGATCAGGTATGCTCTTATTTCTTTTCTTACTTTTCCAACTTTACATTATCTGTTACCCATCATGTTGTTGTGAGCTCTGTCTTCCTTAAGATTGAAAGTTTGTCTCAATTTTTTATGTTGAATTAGCCAATGAGTTCTAGATCATCTGTTACCCCATCCCCTTATAAATCCTATGTGGATGGTGAGGTCGTTGGCTCAAGACCCACAGCATTTGTAATGTTCCAACAGATATATATGTATATATATAATGTTCTCTGCACGAGTCAAATCTCCCTGGCCAGTTATTATTGAATACCAGTACTCAAATTAGTTAATGACGACTCTGCCTGTTCAGCTACCCTTCTCCTTGTTTTCTCTCTTCTTCTTCTTTTTATGAGGTTACTTATGAGTGTTTAGCCTCCTAGAAGCTTTTGATATAATGAAGCATATAAGCATGTAAACTTGTTAGACATTGTGTATGCCATTAGCTTTAGTAATTAGTTCCCACAACAACTGCAAATTAATTTTTACACTAGAAACTGCTGCCGTAACTGATGAAATTTACCATCTGATTTGTGTTTTGGCACGCCTTGTACATTGTATGGCCATGTATTTTCATCTCTTCACAAATATTTCTTTTCTGACTGGTAAACAATAACTTTTGTTCTTAGGAACCACCGTGGTCTGCGACACTACTGGGGTCTCCGAGTGCGTGGACAGCACACTAAGACAACTGGTCGCCGCGGAAAGACTGTTGGTGTCTCAAAGAAGCGCTAAGTTTGTTTTCTCCCTTTTTGGGATGTTTGCGAATTTTGTTTGGCCTTTTAGAATATCTTGGGTTTAGTATTGTACTTCTCTTTTTGGCGGACTCATGCAGTATCATTTAGCTGTCTTTATGTGTTCTCTAGACTGATTGATCTTGTTTGAGAGATTTTGGTACGTGTGACGGTATTAATTATTCATAATTTCATATAATAGTTAAAGTTGACAATGCATTTTGCATTTTACTTATTCATTCTTCTTGATTAATGGTTTGGTGACTAGTGTACAAGCCCCAATGCTGGTACTTTAGCCTTTAGGTACTGTGGCCAGTTGTTTGAATGTGCATATTTACAGCAGCAGATGAGGTGTGGCATGTGTTTACTGATGCCTGGGATTTTTCAAATTTGTGCAATATTGATGATTGTATAAGGAGAATTGCCATTGCTACATGCTAGGATTTATTCATCCTTGGTGATAGAATGGCAGCTATTTTTTATTGGGGAGGGAGGAATAAAGAACAGTGTGAAGGTGGTCACTGATATCCCTCAAGAATAAATTGAACT
This sequence comes from Quercus gilva, assembly GCA_023621385.1. Lineage (NCBI taxonomy): Eukaryota > Viridiplantae > Streptophyta > Magnoliopsida > Fagales > Fagaceae > Quercus > Quercus gilva. Next base: position 51,717,073 of record CM042478.1, read on the forward strand.
ACTCATTTTTAGTAGACTTTTCTGCTCTCAGTAATACTTTTCGCACTTTCTCCCATATGTTTGGAACTAATCTAGTACTAACTTATAAATCTCGGATGAAGAACCAAAATAACGGTTATGAATGGTAAAAAATATTGGAAATGCAACAATCTATCCTCAAAAACTTTTATGTGAACTGGTTTGCTGATGAATCGTAGTGATTAGTGACCCGAGTCTGATGACAATTTGAAATTTCAGCATATCCTCAAATTCGGGATAAGTTTCTAAGAGATTAGCTTGTGCTGCTTAAATTATCCTCCGAGCTGTGCTATTATTATCCTCACGTTTTGATTTAGCATTGTTTAAATTAACCCAAATTAAGCCAACTTAGCTGATAATCAATAATTGGTTTCCTGTTAATTAACCAACCAACTCAATAGATTCTTCCCTTTAAAAAAAAAAAACTCAATAGATTCCAGTTAAAGACGTCATTTAAAGTCACCAAATAAATAAATAAAAAAGGAGAAATAATAGAGATTTAGGAGTGAAAATGGGTTAATTAAAATAATACTCGTAGGTCTTTACTTAGAATTATGTTATCATTCAATGTACATTCGCGAACATTTACCATATGATTTAGACCATTTAAGTTTGATATTACAGTATCTACCAAAGTAATCCGAGCAGTGAATGTTGCTACTTTGTCTTCACATCCCTCTCAGAGGATCAGCCAAATCTTTCAACAGATCTCTAAAATCCCTGAGATCCAAATAAATATGTTACACGAAAAAAACAGGGAAATGAGTAAATACATGTTGGCAAATTGCTACATTAATTGTGTCTCTTTAAGAATCAAACAATATCTCATGTGTTATAATACTAAACCATTTTTTTTAAATCAAATCTACTCAAATTGGAAGGTGGAACCATACCCATATGATGCCCATTAGAACACAAGATCTGTTTAAACCAAACATTACTACCAAGCCTAGCCAAAAAATCAAAGCAAAACAAAGTATCAATTTCTTTTTTTGATAAGTAATTTTGTTTGATTCTTAAATACATGCTTTGGGTTAAATCTACTCATCTTTTTAACAGAATATCACTTTTTTATATATATATCACAGATATTTTAACTATTAAGAAAAAAATTTTCCTTTTGCTTTGTCTTAGGTTCAAATCGTCATGTTAGATTTACTAAAATGATGTAATTGAGTTATGAAAGCCAAGTATCAATTTCTGCAAGAATTTTTTTCCCACAGCAGAGAGGTTATAGTGTAGCAAATTTTATCAGGGATAGAGAAGCATATGAATGGTCTACTATGAGAATTTTTAAAAATAAATACATAAACTACAACAAAAGAAGACATACCTAAATTCCTTATCCATCTCCCCAATTGTCATAGACTTAGATGACTCTCCTCTCATGCAAATTATGTGTTCAATTCTACGTAGCCTGTTCCAAAAATGTACCTAGCATGTAGTACCTTTTATTGATTTTTCACATTTACCAAGGTAACAGAAATTAGCACCATGTGGAAGCAAAGTTTTGAATGAAAGTAAGAAACAGGAAGATCAATGACCCAAGAAACAAAAGCATATGCTAATTCCATATATGATGCTATATCAGTATGCTTTCAGCTAGAGCACAATAACATTGATAAGAACATCGCAATTTGGCAGGACCATCATAATCGCACACGATGAATTACCTCTACCTTACGTCACACAATTTGCAAAACAAAAATTTTAGAAAAGAGAATGCTTAAGTTTTACCAATGTTTTTTTTATAGGTACAATTTTTTACCAACTTATGATTTCTCCTCCATGAAGAAAAATGGACATTCCATAATTAGACATTGGAATAAATTGGTTACTTCGGCCTAAATTACTAACACAAATAAATGTCGTCAATGGGCCGGGCTTGGCCCATATTTACAATGAGCTGGACATTGTGAGCTATTAACTAATTAATTAATGGGTGTCGTCGAGCTGGGCCGAAAGAAAAAACCCCCGCCCGTGACCCTGCTCATGGGCAATGTCTATTTTGTCTTTAGCGGGCTGAGCTATCGGGTTAAATCTAATGGGTTACCCATGAGCTTATGTCAGCATATTATTTTATTATTTTTATAAGGAAAAAATCAATTTTTTTATTAGCGAATAATCAATTTATTTTTTTTAAAGGAAAGAATCAAAGAATTTAATACTTAATTACAAATTTTTTTACAATTAAATCTATTTAATTCTTTGTTTTGTTGATGGAAACCTATTTAATTTTTTTTATTAAGTCTTTAAATGGTTTTTTTATTCTCTTAAATAAATAAAAAATGTCAAATGGTTAGTTCAAAGTTGTTAGACTACTAGAAAAATATATATTTAGTAAATTAAGTTTAGCATAATCACTTTAAGGGTCCATTTAGATACAACTTATTTTGCTGAAAACTGAAAACACTGTAGCAAAATAATTTTTAAATGTGTGAATAGTATTGTGGGACCCATTTTTAATATTTTTTTTAATAAAATGGTTATGGATCCCGTGAACAGTGCTGCTACAGTGCGTGAACAGTGCATTTGTCTCTAAAAGCAGAAACAAGTGCAGAAAAAAAAAAAAAAAAAAATAGGGTAACGCAAAACGCGCAATACAAACACATACTAAGTATCTTAGTGCTTGGCACCTGGAGGAGTTCTCTTAAAAAATTCCTCTATAATATCTCAAGATTAATCCTTTATACACTTCTTATATATTTTTGCTATGAATTCTGAGTTATTGGATTAGGCAACGAGTTGGGCCAACGGATTGGGCTATTAGGCTAGCTCACTGTGTGCCCATTGGCATAAAAACTAGCCCACGGCCTACCCCATTGGGCTAGTGGGCTACCCATGAGCCTCAATAACAATGGGCCGGGCCGCCCATTAGCCCGATGGGCCGTCGGGCTTTTGGGTTAGGCCGTGGGCCATGGGCTATTTGGTGACCCTTAACCATAAACATCCTATCTTGAGATCTTCCATCTAGATTGTCAACCAATCAAATTATTATGAGTTTATTAATTAGAGGAGGGGAATGAATAATACTATTTATAAATTACTGTAATTAGACAACCAGTTAGCTCTTTCTAAGATTAACAAGAATAAGTCATGATCAAGCATGTTAGTCATGAATCTCCATCGTATTTTAACATTCTAATCATCTTCCTAAGTCACTTCTACTCTATTTAGTATCCAAGTATTTGGTGCCTATACTTTGGTTAAACTATGTATTTGGTGGCTATACTTTGGTTAAACTATGTATTTGGTGCCTATACTTCAGTTTTTATTTGGTTAAACGGTGAAGTCGGTGGTTTGAATTCAACTTAAACCATGATTGCTTTAAAGTGGCATGCAAGCCTTGATTTCCTATTTCAAGTGCAACACTATTTTCTAATTGTTTTAGGAGTAGTTTTCATAACAGGTTGTGTAAAAGATTGAATTCCCACCGGCCTTGGATATCCTAAATATATTAGAAGACACAAGAAGTTAATAGAAAAGTTGCTCAACCTAGAGTATAAGTTCTACCAAAAATTTTTTTACAAGCCCTTGTATAGACCAAAGTCAATCATGAAACTCAAATTTCTTCTTCAAACCCTAGTATAGTCCAAAGTCAATCAAAAAACCAAAACTTTTTCTTTAGAATGGCATCAAGCCGACTATACCTAACATCAGACCTAACAACCAAAGACAAGATCTGCCTATACTCAGCTTCATGATGCATATTAGCCACTGCTACAGAAGCTTCAAGCCCAGCCATTTTCCAGCGAAACACATCAAAAGTAGCTTGAAGTTGATCAAAAGAAGTCGAAATAGTTGACTTCAATCCACCAACATTAGAGTGAATATCATGCACCTAACGCTGGATATCCGCCACCACAAATTCTACATAACCAAAGCTTACACTAGACTAGTATGCCTCATACCATCCAAGCGTCGACAACCCAAATCCAGCCACAATGAATTCCAATTGAAGCTTATCTTGAGATCTTCCATCTAGATTGTCAACCAACCAAATTATTATGAGTATATTAATTAAAGGAGGGGAAGGAATAATACCATTCATAAATTAACGTAATTAGACAACCAGTTAGCTCTTTATAAGATTAACAAGAATAAGCCATGATCAAGCATGTTAGTCGTGAATTTCCATCATATTCTAACATTCTAATTGTCTTCCTAAGTCACTTATACTCTATTTAGTTTCCAAGTATTTGGTGCCTATACTTTGGTTAAACTATGTATTTGGTCGCTATACTTTGGTTAAACTACGTATTTGGTGCCTATACTTCAGTTTTTATTTTGTTAAACTGTGAAGTCGGTGGCTTGAATTCAACTTAAACCATGATTGCTTTGGAGTGGTATGCAAGCCTTGATTTCCTATTTCAAGTGCAACATTATTTCCTAATTGTTTTAGGAGTAGTTGTCATAGCAGGTTATGTGTAAAAAATTGAATTCCCATCGACCTTAGATAAGAAAATGCAGCCCTTCCTCCATCTCCCAATCATTAAATTCTCGAATAAAACGAGCATCCCAAAATCTTCTATCCTCCGCCCCCTGCCTTGACAAAGAAGCTTCTACAGATGCCTCCTTATCAATGGCAATTCCATACAGCCTTGGGAAAGCCACTTGGAAAGGTTGATACCCATACCACCCATCCTGCCACAATCTCACTCTATTCCCCAACCCAACAACAAACTGACAATTCTTGCTAAAATCCTCCCATCCCATGTGAATACCTCTCCACAAACCACACCTATGAACACCCCTACCTAGCTTTGAGGTCTATCCCCCCCATTCTTCTCCATATTTTGACGCTACCACCCTCCTCCATAACTGACCCTCTTACTTCCCAAATCGCCACAGCCATTTTCTCAATAAGACCTTATTGAAAATTTGAAAGTAGTAATTTTCCTTATCCCCAAACCACCGTTAGCTATACGCGCATAAACTTTACCCTATCCTACTAGATGATTCTTGCCAGGGACGAACGCAGGATTTTAAGTTGGGGGGGGGGGGGCAGGAGATAAGCGAAAAAAAAATTTTCAAATACGCATCCATATAATATTAATAAACTATCAACCAAGACAAATACCAAAAAATCATTGTTTCATAATATATTAAGATACAATCATCTACTAACAAAAACAAAAGACATGAAACACTATTGTTTCTTTATACAATCATCTATGAAAAGGGAACTCGACGCTCTTTCAAATCTTCAAAATCATCCACGATTGAATCCAAACTAAATGTCGAAGCTATATCCTTTTCAATGTATAACATCAAAGAGTCTGTCAAAAAATCATCTTCCATTTTGTTTCGAAGGTTAGTTTTGATAATTTTCATAGCTGAAAATGCTCGCTCTGTAGTAGCAGTAGAAACTGGAAGAGTAAGCACAAGTCTCACCATTCTATAAACAAGCTTGTAGTGTTCTGAATTTCTAGTTCTCACTAACCATTGAGACAACTCAGATAAACTTTTCAATTCTTTAAACTCTGGATCCTAGACTACATTATGCTCAAAATGATAAAGCTCCTTCTTCAACACTTGTTTGTCATAATCTGTGAAATCTTGTGGATAGAAATTCTCTACCAACAAACAAAGATCACTACTTCTGAAAGATTTTAATGCCTCTCGAGGTTCTAAAGCTGAGCTAAGCCTAAGTAACTCCATTGCATCTTCATCAAACCGATAATTTAGTTCCTGTAGTTGAGAATCTATTGTAGCATAAAAAATATTTACTCGATAATGATGCTCAATTGTAATGTTATCTTGCTGATTACGAGCTCGACCTCGCCTCGGAACAAAACGGGCATTCATATCCAGGACATCAATGCAATGCTTCTCACAAAATGATATCACAGTGGTGAGTAAGCCAGCACATCCATCATCTCTAAATTTTTGGATAAGTGCTTTAGTAGATGAAACTAAATGCATGGCATTTAAAATGTCTTGAGATTGGCTTTGCAAAGCTTGACAAAGTTTATCAGTGATCTCCATAGTTTCCTTCTCAAGATGCAAGATGAAGACAAATTCAAATGAAGTTAAACCCTCATAAGCTGACTCTGCTTCTGCCCGATGTTCTCCATCAATTGCATCATCAATTATATTTTGTAAAACTTCAACAGTTGAACTAAACATTCTTAATAAGTTAGAAACTGATCTAAAATGTGAACTCCAACGTGTTTCTACAGGTCGTTGTAAAGTGCCAATTTGATTAAGTCCACTTCCAGTCTCAAGCTCTTCAAGATCAATCATACGTGCTATTTCATTAGCATTGGCAACTTTCAATTGTTCATTGCGCTTGCATGAAGCATTAACAATTTTGATCAGAAAAAGCAATGTAAGAAAAAAATGACTAATGGCATTAACTTGTTTTGATGCTTTTACTAATGCCAATTGTAAGCGATGTGCAAAACAATGGATATAATAAGCATATGGGCAATCATTCAAAATCAAAACTTGTAATCCATTCCACATACCTCGCATGTTGCTTGCTCCATCATATCCTTGCCCTCGAATATTTTGTATATCAAAACAATATTGAGATAACAAAGAATATATCCCCTTCTTTAGAGTCAAAGCCGCAGTGTCAGTAACATGAATAAGCCCAAAAAAACGTTATTTGACAAAGCCTTCTGCATCAACATATCTAAAAACCACAGCCATTTGCTCTCTCATGGACTCATCACGAGCTTCATCAACCATTATGCAAAACTTTGCATCACCAATTTCTTCCCGAATGGCCTTCTTCACTTTGGCTGAGAAAACATGTAGAATTTCCTTTTGAATCCTAGGTGATGTGTAGGTTGCATTTTTGGGAGCTTTTTCTATTATTTCAGCAACCTTCTCATTCCAAAAAGTTATTGTACCCAATGATTCAAAAAAGTTCCCACGATTTAATGAACTACAACTTTCATCTCGACCTCTAAAAGCTATAGCTTGAAAGGCAAGATATCGAACAGTAAAAATTACGGCCTTCAGATGCAACCGATTATTTGCAATTTGTTCAGTAGTGAAATGATCAATTACCCTTTATAAATGTTGCCATTGGTTCATCAAATCCTTACACTTTTGCTCGGCAACTCTATGAGCTGAGTTAGGATCTTTTCCTATATGACATTGAAAAGAACAATCTTTGCCCCCAACTTTTTTCCAATTCCTAAATCCACCAACAGTGAATGTATTTTGTCCCACAACTCCATTTGGATTATTAAAGACAAAGCAGGGTAGACAATAAGCTGCATCTGTGGTAGGAGAATATTCAAGCCATGTTGAATTAAATCCAAACCAAGAAGTTTGAAAGCTACGATTGTGCTTTCCACTTTTTGGGTATGTCTTTAAAGGAAGTCGGTGCGGACCTTTTTTAATGTAAGCCTGTCGAATTTCATCACGTTGATTAACATGATATTCCCATATTTGTTTGCGTGTTCTGGGATCATAATCCAAAGAATCAAGATCGACTCTTTGAAATTGTGTTTGAGAGATTGGAACATCAACGTTTTCCGGAATTGAGAAATGCACATTTTCTAGAATTGGAGCATCCACATTTTCTAGAATTGGAGCATCCTCCACATTTTCCAGAATTGGAGCATCTACATTTTCTAGAATCAGAGCATCCACATTTTCTGGAATTGGAATAGCAACATTAGTTGTTGGCAATCCCACGTTGACTTCGGAAGAATTTGAACCTTTTCTTTTGAAAAAAATCAAGCATTGTAGTTGATTTTTTCATGATCTACAAATAAAACAAGAATCACCGTTATTTTTTTAAATTTGTGTGACAATTTTCTATAATATATGATTTGTTTTTTTTTTTTTTTTTTTGTATTTAGCTTGCCTTTATTTATGTATTTGTCTTTGGTCGGCTTTATTTATACCCACTAACCTAAAGAATCCACCATTAACAGTAAATTTATTCCCTGCACTACTAACAAGAACCTTTTTTTAAGTTTTTAACTTTACCTTCTTTTTTTTTCCTGCCACTTACCCGTTGCCCAACCTCACTTGTCCCTATTATGCCCAACTAACAGTCAACAAAGGAAAAAAAAACTAATCTTAAATCTCTACAAACTCTACTCTCTGTCTCTCTCCATCTCTCTTATCTATATAAACAAGAGAGAGAGAGAGTCACAATTCACAAACACAGACAAAGCCAAAAAGCCAAAAAAAAAAATTCCATAGGCAGCAACACAGATTCAAATATTCAATTCACAATCACTAACATTTAGTTCATCACTCATCATCAGTAAAAACACAATCATGAAACACCACAAGTCCACAAGGCAATCTCAGATTCTCAGATCACAAAGTCACAAACATTTTATTAGGTTTTGAACTTTGAAGTTGAAGGAAAAGATAGGAGTAAATACCTGAATTGTGAAGGCTAGAGCGACGAAGCTAGGCTGAGCAGATTGAGCAATTGGCGTGGGCGGCGGCAAGTGGGTCTCGTGGCTCTCACCGGTGTGGGTGTGGGTACTAGAAAATCAGAAAATGGGTGACTGGGTGAGTCTCAGTCTCAGATGGTGTCGTCGGCGTGGGTGAGTGGACTCAGGACTGGAGTCGCCAGTGTGGGTCTCAGCTCTCGCCAGTGTGGACTGGAGTCGCCGGTGTGGTGTGGGTCTCTGCGCTCTGCTCTCGTCGACATGGGTATTAACGGCCAAATGGGTGAGTGGAGGCCAAAGGGAGTGGATCGAGCAACCAAAGGTGTGGTGTGGTGTGGGTCTCGGCGGCGTGGGCGGCGCCGCGGTGGGTCTCTCAGTCTCTCCCTTTCCTCTCTCTTTTTTTCTTTTTTTTTTTCTTTTTTTTTTTCTCTTTTTTCCTTCGTGTGTTTTGCTCTGTGTGGTGTTTGGTGTTTTTGCTCTCTGTGTGGTGTTTTTGCTCTCTAAAAGCTGTGTTGTTTTTTTTTTTTTTTTTTTTTTACATGGACTGGCCGGAAAATGGGCTGGGGGGTTCAAGATTTTGGGAGGGGGGCCCGAGCAAAAAACATAGGGGGGCCCAACCATTTTTTTTTTTTTGTTTTTTGAAATATTTACTTGCTCCAAAAAAATTTTTTTAGGCCCAGGGGGGGCCCGGGCCCCCTTTGGGCTATACGTGGGTTCGTCCCTGATTCTTGCTATCACCCCATAGAAAGTCTCTTTGCAACTTTTCAATCTTATCAGCCACATAAGTAGGAATGGTGAATAAAGATAGAAAATAGGTAGGAAGACTAGATAACGTACTCTTGAGTAACATCAATCGACCCCCCTTAGACAAATATAACTTCTTCCATCCAACCAATTTTCGCTAAATTTTTTCTAAAATAGGATTCCAAATAGAAGGGAAGTTATGTGAAGCCCCCAACGACATGCCAAGATAAGACATAGGCAAAGTTCCAACTCTATAGCCCAAAATTTCCGCTAGGGCATGCACATCATCAACCTCCTCTATTGGAACCATTTCACTCTTGTGCACATTGACCTTCAAACCTATTACCACCTGAAAACTGAGTAACAACAACCACCAGGGCATGCACATCATTAACCTCCCCTAAACCCTTGTATAGACCAAAGTCAATCATGATACCCAAATTTCTTCTTCAGACCCTAGTATAGTCCAAAGTCAATAAAAAAACCCAAAATTCTTCTTCAAAATGGTGTCAGACCGACTATACCTAACATTAGACCTAACAACCAAATACAAGGTCTGCCTATACTCAACTTCCTAATGCATATTAGCCACTACTATAGAAGACCATTTTCCTGCGAAACACATCGAAAGCAGCTTGAAGTTGATCAAAAGAAGTCGAAATAGTTGACTTCAATCCACCAACATTAGAGTGAATGTCATGCACCCAACGCTGGATATCCATTACCACGAATTCTACATGACCAAAACTTACACTAGACTGGTATGACTCATACCATCCAAGCGCCGACAACCCAAATCCAGCCACAGTGAACTCCAATTGAAGCTTCTTTAACTTCTCTCTCTGTTTCAAGAAAGAACCAACCATTGCTTTGCTCCTCACTTCAGCCCTCTCAAGTAACTCATAGGCCTTTTGCTGTCCCCTTTCCAAAATCTTCTTCATAGCCATTGTTTGAGAGCTTATCAATGTTTAAATCACAGAGTTCTTGTGAGTGTAAAGTCGGAATCACAGAGTTTTTATGAGTGCAGAAAGAGAGAGAGAATGAGCCAGTGTAGAGTGAGGGATGGAGTGATTTTCACCTTTTACATTATAAGGATGGGCTTCACCTTTTGGGCTTGTGAAAAATGAGTTTTACTTGAAGTTTCATCCTCACCTGCCTTAGATATCCAAGTCCAACTTGGAATTGATGTTTTGGACCTCACGTGCTCAATGTATATGGACTGGTTTGGAATAGTAGCAAAGTAGATATACTTGAGATATAGAGTTCTACTTAAAGTAATTTGTCTTTGCTTGGAGTAGTACTTTGCACGTGGACATAAAGAAGTTGCATGTAATACAATTCTATTGCATGAAGGACTCATCTTTGCCAACTTGAATATACTATATAAGGAGAGGTGTTGCAGCAATTATAGAGATGGAAAAGAGCGTGAAATAGAGAGAATTTTAGAGTGAAATAGAGAGTTTGGTTGCTGCATATTATTGTGAGAGTTCTCTAGTTTAGAATAGGATGCAAGGTTTTCTATTTGTGAGAGAGCTATTGGGTGTATTGGGGATTAGGTTTGTGTAAGAATACTGATACACCAACTTGTATATCTCCAAATTTGATTAGTGGAATTTCTTTGTCGTTTCCCGTGGACATAGGCCAAAAGCTGAATCACGCAAATCCTTGATGTTCTTTTGTTTGTGTGTGTTTGTTTATTTTCAGATTTTGGGTTTGCTTCGTTCCTATTATTTATTTCTTGTAGATCTTTCTATAGTCATAATATTTTCACAATCAATATTGAGGTGGAATGCTACCCAGAGGTGCTTTTCTAGAGCATAAACTACATATTTGGTGCCTATACTTTACACTATATTTCACTTTGGTCCCTAACATTTCAATTGTGTCAATTTGGTCTCTAACTTTTTAGTTTCATATTGATTCGAATTAGCTTTCATTGATGTGGTAATAAACTTTTTTTTTTCTTCAGCTGTTTGCCACGTTAGCAATTTTCATCAAGAGATAACAATACAGATTAAATTGACATGACACTGAGAGGTTAGGGATCAAATCGACACAATTGAAAGGTTAAAGACTAATTTAAAATATGGTTTAAAAGATAAAGACCCGTAGTTTAACCAAACATAAACTCCAAACATAACACCAATGCATTGATCAATCAATCACTCGGAATTCAATAATGGCAACTAAAACTATCGATGTGACCGCTTGGAAAATCGGTATATATGAATACAATCATATTAGGTTTTCTTTTCTTTTTTTTATCATGTAATAAAATTGTTTTAACCTAGGATCTATCGCTTTGATCTCCTGTTTTGTAGTGCGTGGTGTTCCCTTGTGTGTTGGTTTTGGGTAAGGGTCATTAAATAGCCCACGGCCCATAGCCCGACCTAGAAACCCGACGGCCCACCGGCCTAATGGGTGGCCTGGTCCGTTGTTGTTAAGGCTCATGGGTAGCCCACTAGCCCAGTGGGTCAAGCAGTGGACTAGTTTTTATGCCCATGGGTACCCAGTGGGTTAGCCTAGTAGACCAAGCCGTTGCCCAGCCCGTTGGTCTAACTCGTGGGCCCAGCCCAATAACTCATAATTCATAACAAAAATATATAGGAAGTGTATGAAGGATTGATCTTGAGATATTATATAGAGAAATTTCTTAAGAGAACTCCTTCGACCACTAAGATACTCAAAGTAATTGTACTAAACTTAGTTTACTAAATATATATTTTTCTAGTAGTCTAACAAATTTGAATTAACCATTTGACCTTTTTTTTATTAAAGATAAAAACAAAAAACTATTTAAAGCCTTAATAATAAAAATTTTAAATAGGTTTCCATCAACAAAACAAAAAATTAAATAGATTTGACAGTAAAAAAATTTGTAATTAAGTATTAAATCCTTTAATTCTTTCCTTTAAAAAAATATATTGATTATTCCCTTATAAAAAATTGATTCTTTCCTTATAAAAATAATAAAATAATATGCTAACACAAACCCATGGGTAGCCCATTCAACCCAACTCGATAGCCCAGCTCGCTAAAGACAAAATGGGTATTACTCATGGGCAGGGTTATGGGCTGAGGTTTTCTCTTTCGGCCCAGCCAGACCCGGCCCATTGATGACCCTTAGTTTTGGGTTTAATTACCTTTACCTTACATCATACACTCTACAAAATAAAATTTTTTACATCATTCACTCTGCAAAATAAAAATTTGGCGTAAATGCACTTTTTATCCTTACATTTTGAACCAATTCCCATTTTGGTCTCTACTTTTTATTTTTACCACATTTAGTCCCAATTTAGAAAAGCGCCATCCATTTTAGTCTTTTTCGTCAGTGTCCTAACGGCAAAATCCTATGTGGCAAACAGCACTATTAAAATAATAATAAAAAATTTTATTTTGACATTAAAAAATGCCTCATCGACATATAAATTAAAAAAAAATTAATTTATTAGTTTTAATTAAATAAAAAAAAAATCAAAATAGAATTAAAAATCAAAATTCACATGAATTAAGTTTTAAAGTATCTTGAATAAGAACACCAAGAACACCAACCCAGACTTAAGATCTCAAAATTAAAAACCAAAATCATGAATAACTCAAAAAATAAGAACACAAAATTAAACATAAGATCTACATCAGAATAAACATGAACAAGGAATTAAATAAGAACAAGATTAATATTCCAAGATCAAAACAATCTTTCCCGAACTATTAACAGGGATCTAAGCATATAGAACAACACATGAACCCCCTAGCAAAAGCAACAAAATATCAAACCCCAATAGAGCTAAGATTTAGAAGCAGAAGAACATACCCTTTTTCTTGGTTCAGTCTAAGCAACAAAACCCAGATTCGGTAAGCTCTAAAAGACAAATCTGAAATCACCCACTAGATTCTTCTACTCCACAGAATCCAGAAAAATTAAAAAAAAAAATTAATATCTAAAAAAATAATCTAAAAGCTGAATTGCAAGAGAGAATTCTTGTGTTGTATATGAGGGGTTCATGGTGAGGAAGAAGAAAGAAAACAAATAAACGCAAAGAGACAGAGAAAAAGAAAAAGAAAAAATGAAATGGGAACAATTATGCCTTGGCTCGTGGAACAAAGTAAGAGAAGAAAAGTCCAATGAGATTTCTCTCTCTCTCTCTAATTTCTCTTTCTAGAAGAAGGATTGAGTTAGGTTGAGATTAACACGAACAGACTCAACATAACTACAACGACCCTGGGAACTGTAATTGGCAATGAGATGAGCGAGAATGTCGGTACGGAGAGACCTATCTCAATATGAACAAAATACCACAAACCGAGGCGCCATAGAAGCTTCTCGTGGCTCAAAAAGTCTAGAGTTTTAGAGGGCAAAAAAGGAATCAGGTTGAGGATTTCGATTAGGATTTTGAATTTCTTCTGGGACTTTTCAAGAGTGATTTGGCGCTTGTGGGTGTTCTTCTTGTTTTGCTTCGGGGCTCGCGAGAGAAGACGTGGAAGTGAGAGTCGGTGGTGGTGGTGGTGGTTTTGGGAGAGAAGAGTGAGATTGGTTCAGGATCGTTGTTTTGGATTGTTGGGGTTTGATCATCGGATGGGTTTTGGGTCTTCAATTTGAAGGGTTAGGGTTAGGGTTTGTGGGGATTGGGGATCGGGGATCATGAGATAATGGGTTTTGTGGATCTGATGTTTAATTTTGTCTTCTTATTTTCTAAGTTTTGTGATTTTTGGTTCTTAATTTTGAGTTCTTAAATCTGGGTTGATGTCTTTGTTCAAGATACTTTTAGATCTTAATTCATGTGAATTTTGTTTTGATTTTTTTTTATTTAGATTAAATTAATAAATTAATTTTTTAAATTTATATATTGATGTGGCATATTTTAATGTCAAAGTAAAATTTTTATTATTATTTTAATAGTGTTGTTCGCCACATAGGATTTTGCCGTTAGGGCACTGACGAAAAGGACTAAAATGGATGACATTTTTCTAAATAGGGACTAAATGTGGTGAAAATAAAAAGTATGGACCAAAATGAAAATCGGGTCAAAATGTAGAGACGAAAAATGCATTTACGCCTAAAATTTTTAGAAAGGAGGATGTGTAAGTTTAGATGGAATAGGTGTGATATAGAAAGAGGGAATTTTGCAATGGATTGTGACCCAAGTAAAACTTCATCCTCCCATAGGAGATAGAAATAAAGAGAAGCCTACGGATAACACAATAAGCAATGAAGAAAATAAATTTTTTTAGTTTTTAACACTTCTTTTTTTATATGTACAACTTTTTACCAACTTATGATTTCTCCTCCATGAAGAAAAATGGACATTCCATAGTTAGTCATTGGAATAAATTGGTTACTTTTGCCTAAATTACTACCACAAACATCCTATTCTAGCATGAATCTCCATCGTATTCTAGCATTCTAATCATCTTCCTAAGTCACTTCCACTCTATTTAGTATCCAAGAAGCTACTAATCCAGTTGATTGGTTTTTATTTTTTATTTTTTATTTTTTATAAACATCCAATTGGTTAGTCTAGTTAACATAATCCTTAAAAACAATTAAGGATTCATTGATCTAGTTCACTAATTCCTTAAAAAACAACGACAAGTGCTGGTACTTCGTACAATACCAATAACAATATGGCCAATAAGCTCTAAATCAAATAAAACCTTAATAAAACCTCATCTCCTTGCAAGTACAAGAGAGATTGAGATTGTAGACTCAAGATCTAAATCAAATAAATCTTTATTGTTGTCTGTTTGCGAATAGATTTATTAGGCATTTGCTCTGTTAGAGATACTAGAGTCCAAAAGGCCCAAACTCACTGTTGTACTAAAATACTTGAATTACAAGAGCTAATGTGATAAGGTATGCCTTGGTAAGGTGAACTACAAGCGGGCTCAGTTAAATAAATCCAATATCCAAATTGATCCAATTTGCACCTAATCAAAACCATCTTAACTCATCCAGTTCCATGGTTGTGTATATATATAAAATATGATTTGAAACATACAACATGAACTTTATGATACGATGATTGTTGTATATTATTAAAAAAAGACACTAATTAGTTGTTGGTATACATATGGTTGAAACTCAAGTCTCCTAATTCACAATAAGAGAGTGAGGGATCGACATAGCCTTTGAAGTTGCCCCCCAAATTTTTTTTTTAAAATATTAGAATATATATTAGGTATTAATTTTAGCAATTTTGTTATATAAAATTACACTTTGCCCCCTTTATAATATCATTAATTCTTTTTAAGAGTGATGTTATAGCCACAATTTTTTCTACAATATTTTTACAAACTATTGAGATAGCAAATTTTTCTTGGTTTGCATCTAGGTCCGCCACTTTTTTACTTACCAATGACCATTCATCACATTAGTAATTTGTAAAAGAAAATTGTAGCTCTAGCATTTTCTTCTTTTAAAGACCATAAAAAAAAACTATAAATTTAAATTTTTTTAAAAAAATACAAGCCCAAAAAAGTTAGCCTAACAACAAAAATTACCAACAGTGAAGTTTTAAAAAAATTAAGTCTAATTAACCAATTTTACCCAAAATAAACAATCTGACCTTTTAAAACATTTCAGACAAAATAATTGTTCTAACCCAACAACACACATCAAAGTCACACAAATAAAAAAAAAAAAAAAAAAAAAAAAAAAAAAAAAAAAAAAAAAAAAAAAAACACTTTAGTGGCTAAATAGCCACACACAACCAATAGCAAAGTCACCCCCCTAACTATAAGTCTTGGCTCAAATCCTGAAGAGAGTAGAGGTAAGGCTATAAATGAGAAGAGCCAAGTCGAGTTATATAAAGTTTAGGCTTGTTCATTTTATTTTATTTTGAACACGACGTGTTTAAGTGCATCACCAAACAAGATTATATGTTTAAGCATTTGTTCATTTTCTTCGTCATGCAAGTTTGAGCTTATTTGTGAGATACTTGATTAATTAATTAATTTATTTTTTTCCTACATATAATAAAACCACGATTACAATATTTTACACATTCACAAATTTATAAATTGTTAAAATGAATGGAATATAATTAATAAACTACAAATAATAATTAAATATTATATGAACCTATTTATAATTGAATCTAGTTTTCATGTTCATAAATACATATGGTTATGTTTGAGTTTAAAGAGATATTACGTCCACGACATTTTTACAACAAATCATAAGTGTAAAGTTGTAAAAATTACTTTAACTCTAGTAATTTGGTTCTAATTTGAATTCAAAACTTAAATTACATTTTTATTTATCCATAATAACCAATAATAATCAACTATTTAAGATTTGTTGTGAAAATATTATAAAAATATTGTCAACATAGTATTCCTATGCACTTTAACTCTAGTAATAATCGTGCATAAATGTAAGTTTGAGCTTGAGATGTTGGTAATGAATGAACGGTTGAGATGAACTTCAATCCACTGATTCCACACTCCAAGTTCTAATCTACACCATTGTTTGTTCCGAATTAGCTATAAAAAAAAGTAGATTTGGCCCCACACTTCAAAACTCACCCACTCTCTCTATAGCATCTACAAAGTACAAACTACACGACAAAAGCATCTCATTCTCTCCACTTCAAACAACAAAGAAAGACGACCTTGTTCTTTCTCAACAAAAGAAAGACGACCTTGTTATTATTCTTCTCTCTCTCTCTTCACTCGGAAACCCATCACAATTCTCCCGACCCGACCTGACCCGACGCGGTCCGTGTAAATGGCCGGAGTTAACCTTAACAAAAACGCTCCGCATAAGCCCTCTTCGTCGTCCTCCGCCGCCGCCGCCGCCGCCGTTTCCTCCTCTTCCTCTCACCGCAAATCCCGCTGGGAAAACAACCCCTCCACCACCACCGCCACCACTACACCCTCAAAACCAAACCCTTCACCAAAACTCGGAGACTCAAAACCTAACCCGTCTCCCAAACCCGCCCCGACTCCAAGCCCGGCAAATCAGCGCCACCACCAATACCACCACCAAGCTCACCCTACTCCTCCCCATTCCGGCCCAGGCCCAATCCAATTCCCGGACCTCTCCGCCTTAGGCCCACCGCCTCCGCCGGCTTATGGGTTCCACATGCTTGAACGGCGAACCTTCGTCCTCGCCGACGGTACCGTCCGATCCTACTTCGCTCTTCCTCCCGATTACCAAGACTTCAATCCGATGCCCCCGCCGATGCCGATGCCGATGCTGCCACCGCATCGGCTTCCGGGGAGTCCCGGAGGAGGGTTTAATCGGCACCAGCAGGATTACTGGAACTCGCTAGGGCTCGATGGACGTGGGCCTGGGCCTGGTGGGCCCAGCATGGAAGGCCCATCATCAATGAAGAGGAAGTATATGAGCGAAGAAGAAGAGAAACACAGGCAACAGTTTGGTATTGGTAATGGGTTTCCAATTGGGAATGAGTTTTTGGCGGGAAACAGTGGTCCATTTGGGCGTAGTGGTGGTGGTGGTGATGAATATAGTAACAATAGAGCTTCAAAGTATATTAGACTTGGTGGTGGTGGTGGTGGTGGTGGTGTTGGTGTTGGTAATGAAAATAGTGTGGTTCATAAGCATCTTCAAGTTGATCAGAGCGCCTTGAACAAGGCGTTTCTTCAGTTCGCTAAGTTGCTTAATGAGCTTTCCAATCAGAAAAAGACTTACTTGGAGGATGGCAAACTTGGACGCCTTCCATGTCTTGCTTGCGGCAGGTTGATATATGATCATGCTTCTTTGCTTTCTTTGTTTTATTTTTTTGGGTGCTTGTCTTGATAATCAGTGTTGCTATTGTTTTCTTAGGTTATCTGTGTGTGTGTGTGTGTGTTTTAGGATTCGAAATAGTGTGTGTTTTAGCATAGCTCGGCATATTGTTTTAACAATGTTTGATAATGTGTTTTTACACATTGTTGGAAAAGTTGGGATTCCTCCCTTTAATTACCTAGTAGATGAGGGCGGGGGGAATAGATAGTCAGGTACACACATGGGGGAATAGTCAGATGTTCGAAGAGCCCTGGACTCCCAGTTAGCAAAAAGGAAAGGAAAAAAAAGAGTTTAAATTCATTCAGCATAGGTCTATGTATTGGGGATTGCTGAGAGATATATAGAACTAATGAGGTGTTCATTATGTCTTGATATAGGCTTGATTTGTTTGTTGTTGTATTTGTTGGCACTAGTTATTTTACTTCTAGTATTTCTTACTATGGAGGTAAATTGTCAAGACAAGGTTTTTATTTTTTGGATATGAGATTATCAAAGGGAGGTGATTTGGGACTTACGTGGGAGATGTGGTACAGTGATAATTTTGTGTTTTAGTTATCTGCGACTATTTAGAAACGTTGAGTGTTTAGTTTGATTTAGGGATTGGTATCTGTTACTGAGCTGTTTGATCATAGTCAGTCCAGTTACAATGTGAATTTTTGCCAATGAGGGCACATCCTCCTCTTGTAAGTTCAAGACAGATGGCCGGTATTGGTTTCAAGATCCATTGAGTGCTTATATTACTTACCAATCCAGTCACAACATGAAATTGTGTAGTGGCATGTTTGTTAATTATTAGTACCCTTTTAATGTTATGTCAAAGAGAGGGCTTTGGAGGAACTGATCCTGACATTACTAGGATTTTGTAAAGTACTTTGACAACCAAACTTTACGTTAGATGGTTAAAATTGATCATTGCCTACAGCCTAAGATGGATGTGTGTGCATGGCATGCCTTGTGCACTTGGAATTTAATGGTATATCTTACCTTAATGCTTTGTCGTGATGGAAGGATACAGAGGTTCTTTTCATCCAATGCTTAAGATGGATATGCATGCATGTTTGTGGTGCACTTAGAACTCAATGGTGTATTTCATTTTTTTTTCCTTTGTCTTGAAGACCAGTCTTGCTTAGTTGCTCTGTAATGAAGGAATGATCTATTATTGCTGAGAGGTGCTTTTCATGCAATTATTAAGTGTTGTATGTGTTTGCGTGCACTTATAATTCAATAGTTTATATCACTTTTTTGCTTTTCATGTAGATTGGTCTTGTTTAGTTGCTTTTTTCATGAAGGAACAATCTCTCTCTAATTGTTGAGATGCATTTCATCCAATGCTTAAGATGTTTTTGTGTGTGTGTGTGTGTGTGTGTGTGTACTTGCCCACTTAGAATTCAATGGTGTATCTCACTCTTTTGCTTTGATATGAAGACCGCTGTTGCTTTGTCATGAAGGAATTATCTCTAATTACTGAGAGATGCTTTTCATCCAATGCTTAAAATGTGTGTGGGCACTTAGAATTCAATGGTTTATCTCATTTGTTGCCTTTTCATGAAGACCAGTCTCTCTTTCTCTTGGTTGTTTTGTCATCAAGGAAGGGATTTATTTGTATTTCTCAAAGATTAGCTTGTTAACGTAGCCTTTATTTTCTTATCTCATATTTATCCAAGATCAACTTTGTTGAGGAATTCTTTTATTTCTTATTGGTCGCATCCTGGATATAACTATTAGGTACATTTGAAACTATTGTTTGGCCAATATGAGAGTTGAATATTATTTATCAAGAAAAAAATGTGAAAGAGTTGAGTATAGGTGTTACCTATCTTCAACAAGCAGAGCACCATACACCTATATGAGAGTTGAATATAGGTGTATGGTGCTCTGCTTGTTGCTTCAGTGTGTGGACAGCATTTTGTTTTTGTGTGTCAGCTAGTTATAGTGCTTCTGCAAGAAAGTTTCTCATCTCTTGTATCTTGACATGGCCTATGTATGCTATTGAAATATCTGGTTATAGTACCTATTTAATATGTATTATTTCTTTTTTGTGTTGAATTTTTATATTGCTAGTGGTCACCTTCAGTTGTTTGATTAAAAGTTAGGTATTTATTTTTAGGTTTTAATGTAGTTATGGACTAAGTTATCTGGGAGACTTGGGGAAATCTGCTTCAATTATGTTATCTTTAATTATTTTAGATACCTCACATTCTATGTCAAATAGTTCAAGATGTAATGCAAACAGAGAGGAAAACAATAAATTTTGGATTTTATCTAATTTTAAGAAAGTATTGTTGGATTAAAGGAGCAAGAAGCATTATCATATTTCTGTAATGCTAAGATTGATGTGAATATGTTATTGCTTCTTTCATGCGTTCCTATAGTTGTAGGCTACAAAAGTTTGATATAACTTGTTCAATTTATGTTTTATGTGCTTTTTGCCAGTTGCTGCACCTTGGAGTGCAGATCTTGCTATTCTAATCTACTTATAGATGGTTAAAATCGTGATGCAGCTGTAACTACTTACTTGTCCAGACATATAGCGCTGGCTTAGAGAGTTAGAGTCTAGTTTGGATGATGTATTGGCTAGTTACTTCATTGCATGTGCATTACAGTTTCCATGTGTATATGGTATGCACTTTTGTTTTCTTTAGTAATTATTAATTAAGTCATGTCTTTACTCTCTCTATGGGATTTGTTAGGTGTGGTTTTTCTATGCCTTGCCAGAATAGTTCTCTAATGACTATTACTTAGTTTTTAGGGCCTAGATTTGATAGAATGTATGAATATGTATATATTAGTGAATGAGGCTTTGTGTTATATTTCAAGTTTTTAATCAGTATAGTGCTAGCTAACTTGTTTTTTTTTCAGCAAAAGTGATGGTCTCTGTTTTTATGCTGCTGTTGTCTTAGGCATCATTTCTTTCACTGCATTTTACTTTTTGAAATGTAAGCTTGCCTTTCATTTTTTTGGGAACCTGTGATGTGGGTTAGCATTAAAAGAACCTTGAGTGCCAAAGTTTGGTGCTTTAGTAAAAGGCAGATTGGGAGAGCTAATATCTTGAAAGTCACTCAAGTCACTCTAGTAGGTTAGTTTATTATATTTTATGCTTGGCAGTGCAGGATGAGTCTGTATGCAAATATTATAAATCTATGGGTTTTAATCACTGATTGTATCCAATTATCTTCTTCTTTTTTCTTTTTTTTTTCCTGATTTGTTCTGATGCATTGTAGTCATGCTGTCTGGATGGCATTATCTTTTACTTCCATTTTAAGATTCTTTGCCGTACTGCATAACTTAGTACATGGGATGGAACTGTGGCTTATCAGTCTTTAATTGCATCCATTTATGTCCTTTCTGATTATTAATTAGTTCCCAAACTACACAGTTGCTACTTTTCTTCTTTGATTTGTAATTTTAACTTTGCATTTATTTGTGGTCTATCTTTTTCCTAACTTTAACAGATTAGATGCATATTTAGGGGCTACCAACTTTATATTCTATTACTAAACATCTCCAATTCATAGCCAGTTGTCTTATTGGTGGAGATTTGTGAAGCAATCCATTTGAATGGTTGGTCTTCATGCTTTTTTTGGTAGTAGCATTATGTGTGTGTGTGTGTGTGTGTATATATATAATTGTTATTATGATCTCTGTGTGAGTGGATGGCTGCCTTAAGTGGCCACTCTTTCCTACTTGGAGTAATTTCTTATGTACTTTTCATTAAATTTGTGGACCCCTGGTACACCACCTGTGTACAAGGGGATTCTGTTTCATTTGATTACTCAATAAAACATTTTATTTACCGATCAATATATGTGTGTGTGTCTTATATTATGCATTGCTGTTAATGCAGTGTAATTTGGGTGCATGCTGGACGGGTGTAATCAATAAGTTAACTCTTATTGCAATTAGCTTTGGCTCCGTATGTTATGCACTACTCAGTTTCATGTTTCTGGAGTTAAATCATAAATGGGCAAGGTTTCTGTTTCTGTGTGTGTGTTTCTGTGCTTGGATTTTTATTTCCTGGCATTGAAATTGCTTTATGTTAGTCATTTTATGGCATGCTTGTGCTTAAAAGATGAGTGTAATGAGGATGTTAAGATGAACAGGTGGCAACCAAAGTGTATAGAATGAGAAAGAAGCATTTAGGGGAAGCTAGAGGCTGTAATAGTAGATCAAAAAATAGTTCTCTGATTACCTATAAAAAAAAAAAAAAAGTAATAGTAGATCATAAGATGTGGAATATCATATAAAGATGGTATCAATCCATTAAATGGTCAAATTTGTTTAAATTAAGAAAAAAAGACGGCTTTTAAAATTTTCTTCTTTTAAAGTTTGACTCATGGGGCTTCTGATTGCTGTCTTGGCTAACATTGTTTCAATCACCCTGATTGTCTTATTCTTCTTCTTTTAATTTGCTTGCCATTATGCACTGCTGTTTTAAAGCTGATTGCACTTGTTTTTTAAATTGACAGAAAGAAAGGCCTATATCAGATGAAAAACAGGCCTTAAACTGATTCAATTTTTGAAAAAATATCAACTGTTCTGAATCATTTTCAATTTATTCCTATGATCCGGAACATTTCCATAGAGAACCATCATGCGAATTTCATACATGGTGCTGAGGTACCGATACTCTGTTTTAGTATCAAGGCTAATGTTGCCATGCTTTTAGGTTGAGAGGTCAGTGAAACTTGATTGTTCGTTTTAATTGGAGTGCATTTGGAGGACTCTAGTTTGTAAAAAATTTCATCTTTTTTTTTTTTTTTTTTTTAATAATTGAAAAAAAATTCATCTTATATTATTATTATAATTTGGAGGTACAATCCCATCATATCACGTGAGATTCATTCCATAAAATTGTGTATTGATATCAAAATGATGCTGTTTTACGGAACTTTGGAAATGGATCTTTCCATGTGAGAGAACTAAACTCATTTGAAATGTTCTAGTGGTTAAATAATCTTGTACACAATGGAACCACTTCATTGTTTATATGGTGTTGTAACTTGTAACTGTTGTTCCTGTGATGCAACTGATATATTTCATGCTTGTTACTCAGCTCTATTATATGATATTGTTTAGTCTTAGTATCTTATTATAATGCCTTGAATTTACCCTTAAACTTGCGAATGCATTGCCTTCATTCCCCTTTTAGTTCAAACTTGTAGGCACATACTGATAACTGAAAGGAAAACCTGAATTATATTCTTCAATGCCCTTGATATCCAAATTTCAGGTCTACTAAAGAGTTTCCAGATGTGCATAGTCTCATAATGCACACTTACCACTCAGATCATGGTGACTTGCATGTGGATCACTTGGGCTTACACAAAGCTCTTTGCATTTTAATGGGGTGGAACTACTCGAAGCCTCCTGATAACTCAAAGACGTATCAGTTTCTATCGGCTGATGAAGCGGCAATGAACCAGTACGATCTGATTATGTGGCCACCTATGGTGATCATTCATAATACAATTACAGGAAAGGGTAAAGAGGGGCGCATGGAGGGTTTGGGAAACAAAGCAATGGATAGTAAGATTAGAGGTATAATGCGCCCTTTCATTTATTTGTCTTCTTTGTGATATTTGTATGGAAATTCCCTTAGAAAAGGTTGGCCACTGAGCATCTAGATCAGATCATGCAGAATGCATATGAGATTTTCGTTGATGGGTTTTATTAGATTATTAGGTATGTCAAATTCTATTACACCGAACCATCCCTTTTGGGTATGTTCTATCCTTTTTTGAAGTATACCTTGCTATATTGTCTCAATTAAGGAGCACCATGTTGAAAAATTCATTATAAACCCTTCAGACTGTGCCACCCTTCATAGTCCCTATCCTAATGGTCCCCATCCTACCCATCTCCTCTAAGAAAGGTTTCCGTCCTTTCTAAGGATAATTGGAATGTAAAAGGGAGAGTACTAGGGCACAGTTGCGTGCATGCCCCCTTCAGTTTAGTTTTCACACCACCCTTCTAATGATACATTGATTTGATTTGAGGGTTTCTTTCATTTTAGAATTGACCTTATATAGAGCTGAATGACAAAATAGAATGTGTATTTGACTGTAGGTAGTTAGGATCAAGGCCTTGCCGAATGCCGAGTGTATATATATTTATTTTCCCTTTCAAATTCACTTCTTATTTTCTTGTGCTACGACCACCTCCATCTTAACTTGTTTGTTAGTCTATGATACTTTTTTTTGCTATCTAATTGATACTCAGTTCTTTCACATTTATAGTCTATTTGTTTCTCTAAAAGTTTCTTGCCTTATAGTTGTTATTTCCTTTAGACTTATTCATTTGCAATAGAGTCCATTTTCTGGCTAAATGGTTTGACATTTTTTTTTTTTTGGGTGGGGTGGGGGAGGGGTGGGGTAGCATTCTTCCATTTATGATTCTGTTTGTGACATAAAAATGTTTCTTTTATTGGTACTGATTCCTCTCAGTCTTTGATTTTATAATAGGGTAATTATAAAAGCTCAGTTGAGTTGGTAAATTGCAACATTGTTTATTTTGAGCTAAGAGTAAACACCTAGCTTTATTGCAGATGTGCTTGTTTGTGCCATTAACCAGGTTTCCTCTCAGATATAATTGTGAATTTAAGTCTTCAGGCAATATTTACAAAGCAGGGTTGAAAAAGAGGGTGATTTGGGGGTTGAGGGTATGTAGTATAGAGTACTTGAAACTTATATTCAAATCTTCTACTTAAGGACATTATTAAGATGCAGAAACTCTGCACTAAATCACGGTTTGCATCACATTTTGGTTAAGTTCAATTTAACTCTTATAGTAATTTTTTTTTTCTTTTAATGGGTGTTTACATTCTTGTTCTATGGTTTTACAAATTAAATGACTCATTATTTTAGTCATCTGCTTTTGTCTTTTAGTTTTTCTTCTGCTGCTGTAATTTGGACTGTCATTAAAGGTCTTGGCCGGTATTTAGGCTTGATTTTTTGTTAAAAATACGGTTCTCATGATGAATAGCTGTGTGGTGTTTTTTTTGGGGTAGGGGAATTGAAGCTCACTTGCATGGGGGGAGCCAGTATGTTGAACTGGAGCTCACCCCTTTTTGGGGGAGTAGAAGGCACCACTAGGTCAAGAGGCCTTTGGCCCCTCTTGGTGGTGGTGCATTTTGTGATTGTCATGATCCATTAACATCATTGTATTCTTTGTTTATCGAAATTTAACCTTATCATCCAACCATCTCAATTTCTTTTCTTTTGGTATGCAACTTTAATTACTTTCACATCCTGGTTTACATGTTGGTTGTGGCCTCCTTTTGGCTTTGGCCTTGATAAGGATTTACATACCCTTTCAGAATCTGAATCTTTGTTATACTTGTTTCACACAACTAAGATATTTTTTAAGCGAGGGCTTCTACTTATTTAGGTTGGTTAGTTGGAGGCAATCTGAAGTTTAATTTTAGGGGTTTATTATTCCCACGGTACTAAGTATACTTGTTTTACATGACTATGATCTCTTTTAAGCGAGGGCTTCAACTTGGTCAGGTTGGTTGGTTGAAAGCAATCCTGTAACCACTACCAACCATATTTTGGCTTTGAGTTATTACAAAAGTTGGCAATGCAATATTAAGCAATGTCTGACTCTCCATTTAAAGTTTTAGTGTTTGGGAACAAGAATCTCTCTCTCTTCTTTTCTTTTTTTCTTCTTTTTTTCCGTTAAGAATCTCATTTTTAAAATTAACAAAAGATGTCACAAGGATTCCTTTCTTTGGAAAAGCATCCTGAGGAGCATGCCCAATTTTTATTGGGTGCTTTGGAAACCATATTAATATTTTGGAAGGTTCATAGGTTGAAATCCAAGCTAAAAGAAGAGCGATATCAGGATTTCATTCCAATAGATGATTTCACTTGGTGCCACAGTTTAAACACTTTCACTGGTGGAGGGTGGTGTTGGGTGTACAATTCTTTGTAGGAATGTCTAGCGGTGTGATTTAGACGAAGTGGGTTGGGGCATCATGCTTGGTCACTGAACTAAACAGTTGTTAAGCTATGGTTGGAGGTGATTATGGGTTAGATTTTTGTTAACTTCACGTTATGTGAGGCCCCATATTAAAACAGATGGCATAGGCGGACAAGGATTTGCTGCTGTACAAGAAAGGCCCATTCTTTATTAATGATTTAAGCCTAATAATTGTCAGGGTTAAGATTGTTATTGATAATGTACTTGCGAGTGTTTCCTCTCATATCGTTTCTCTTTCTTATCTGTTCTTGAAGCACTTGGTTACCACCCTACCTATAGTTGGACTATTATTTTATTTCCATATTTTCCTGACCCACTTATATCTAAATATGGATGAAAGAGTTAATTGAGTTTTGCATCTATCCTAGAAAGTTGCCAGTTTTAACTGCTTGTTGGAATCTAGTGTTCTTAGTCTTTCCCACAGCCAATGTAACTGCTCCTATGCAATATTTTTGATTGGTGAGTTTAAATGCACCCAGCGTGTTTTGAAACCATGATGCTATTTTCCACTCTTTCTTATGGGGTAGAGGAGGCGTTGGTTGAGTTAGAGCTCATCAGCTTCTCTTCCTTTGCAATTGAGAGTCTCAGACTAAAAACTGGGATCTAAGCATCTAGATCATGATTCATGAGTTCATCTCATATTAGAGGATATTAGAGCAAACAATTGCAGCTCCTTTTATGGTTGCTAGTATGTTGATTCCTAGTAAGATCAGATGATCTATGATCTTCCTTACAGGTTCCCCTTGCACCCCTTTACCTCATTTTCTTTTTGTTCCTCAAATTGTATGTAGGAAAATTTAAGCCCAAAAGAAAAGAAAAAAAAGAAGGGGGGGGGGGGGGGGGGGGAGGTCTGTTAGTCCATTGTCTTTTATTTTTATATGTCATGTTTTATCTATTATTATGTCTTGAGTATTTTAACATGCTGTGTGACTAACATGTGCTTTTTGGATGTTATAATTTAATTGCGAGGATTCTAGGTTTACTAAATGCTATTATAGTTTGCCTCTTTTCAGTCTTTGTAGGTAGTCTTCAATTTTATGAAATATCATATTTGAATTTTTCTTAAGATCTTTGTGCCTAGAAATTGATATTTGATTGTTCCAGCTTCAATCCAATTATCTTTTTCTTTACTTCAATCTTGTTTGTTACTATTTTTTTATATTTTATTTTTTGCTGAACTCTTCTTTGCTGCTATAATTTCTTCTTAAATTGTTCTTCTACATTAGACCTGTGTTTTCCTTACTGCATCATAACAATTGTTGCTATATTTTCTTCTTAATCCTTCTTCTACGTTATACCTGAGTTCCCTTACTGCATCATAATGATTGTTTATGAATCTTTGTAAAATATTATAGATTATTAAGAGCAAACAATTACAGCCCTCTTTCGAACATGTTTTATATGAATGCGCCATCCAAACATGTTCTTGTCCTGTTGTTCAGTAAATGTAGTGGATTCACTTTGCAAACCCCCTAACATGGGGACCAAAATCACTTGTCTTAAGTGGGTTTGGACCAGCATACCTCTATTTTTTTAGCATGTATATCCCACGTGATCTGTTGTCAGGGATGGAACACTTAGACCAAGGCCCTGAATTATCTATTTATTTATTTCTCTATGTATATTGAAAGTCTGTATCAAAAAATTTATATTTGGCCTCCAAAATTCAAAACTAGTCCTCTTAAAATGAATGTTGGTCCAAATAAAATGTTCACATGACTCGTGTTTGGCATGACAATTTACTTGATTGATGCTAGTGACACAAAATTACAAGTTTGAATCTTTCGGTTTTGAGTAATGTTGTGTTGTCTAGCTCCACCTGAAGGATTGTTTGAGTGCTTTTTATTTATTTATCTATTTTTAATTTTTGTTTGTTTGTTTTTTTGTTTTTAATTTAATTTTTTACTTGGCTAACACTAATTGGTTTTTTTAGTAAGAATAAATTGCAAATATAATGATATTAAGTATGACTTTCCAGTTTTGTGGTTCACACTATTTCCTTTGTAGAATGGTAGTGCTTGTGCAGATGTGCTTACTCTTCCAATTTTACTGCAATTAGATAGCAAACATTTTTAGTCATGAATTTCATAGCAAAATCACACTATTTCCTTTGTAGAATGGCAGTGCTTGTACTTACTCTTCCAATTTTTACTGCAATTAGAAAGCAAATATTTTTAGTCATGAATTTCATAGCAAAATTAAAGATGATTTTCTAATGAATTCTTGGTTTTATACATTTTAAGGGAAATTGTTTCTTAATGTACTACATAATCAATTACAGATAATTTTTCTGATTTAAAAGACGCCAATTTCCATTTTGATGGATAAAAATTGTTTGAGTAGAATTGTATTAAGAAATAATCTTTATATATATATATATATATATAATTTTAGTTTTGAACTTATAGTATATTTTTTATTCTTTGATGGTCAAAAAAATATTTATTCTTCAAAGGCCCCTCAAGTAAAAAAATCCCGGTTCCGTTTCAGTCCATCAGTTGTACTTCTATTCTTTAATAGGAATGGTATTAAAATCAGGCTTTGAAGAAGCCATTTGTCTGCCAAGTTGCATGGTTGCTGGATATGGTGGGTCCACCAACTCCATTCTCTCCAGATGTTGCTTAGCATCTACTTGACTTTGTGCTTGGTTTTGATCATTAAATTTTTAGAATGATGCACATTTTAAAATTAGCATTTTGTGGCAGATAAGTTGGTTTCACATATACCTTCTTCTTTATTTTTTGGGTGTGGAGATTTAACCCCCAACTGAAAGGGATTAGTATGATTTCACTAGAATTAAAAAATCCATCACTTGTTCCAATGTTTAGAATTAGTATTCATTTTCTAAATATTTAATTTCTTTTTGAGTAAAAAAAAGTTGAAAAGTGCGGTTCTTTCACTGTGTATTTCAAAATTTCAAATTCTTTTTTTTAGAATGAATTTCCTCTGTATCAGTTTAATCACCTTTTTAAAAGAGTACAGGTTAAGCTTTATTTAGTATTGAAAGAAATTTAAATATGGTGTATAGGTTATTGGGTGTAAGTTTTAGGTGGTGAATGAATGGTGTTAAGGGAATGATGCATTCTATTAGGGCAGGAC
The DNA here is from genome assembly GCA_023621385.1 of Quercus gilva. NCBI lineage: Eukaryota > Viridiplantae > Streptophyta > Magnoliopsida > Fagales > Fagaceae > Quercus > Quercus gilva. The sequence goes on from CM042478.1 coordinate 51,746,041, forward strand.
ATTCACATTGGAAGAGTTATTGTGCTAGGCCGCATATCTAGAGGAGTTACATGGGATTTTAGGTATCTACATTTGCATGTGTTTGTATTTGTGATTGTGATTGCATGAGGATGTGTCATGTGTGCGCATATAGACCACTGTAGAGTCATTGGGGTTTTATATGTAATTAATGTCATTCTATAAGTGCTGCTTATGCATTGACAACTGTGATTCCATGTGTTGATATAGGCAGGGATGTATCGGGTCACGTACTGGTTCTTATATATTGTTGATATTTTTGTGAAATATGACTTTTTTTTTTTTTTTTTTTCTCCTTGAAGAAATATGATTTGGATAGAATAGAATGATGCAAAAAAATACATGTGGTCAACATTGACTACTCTGGTGGGGATTCATAGACAACCCCAAAAATGTTGGGACCCAGGTTTAGTGGTGGTTGTTGGAGATAGGATCTGAAGAAGACAGGTGCTTTTAGGTTTTTCACTTGTAAATGTTGTGTTTTTGTTACTCATCTTGAAATATCATCTGGTGGTAGCAATGTTTGAACCTGTATTTTTGTATTTTTTATTTTATTTTATTTATTTATTTACCAGTTACCATCAATTATGGATTTTAATTATTTTGGACCCATTATCATTAAATTTAAAGTTGGAAAATTGAAGTTAATTTAACTCTTTCCGCAAATTATCCGTGAGGCATTGTTGCACACTCAACTTATGAGACTGTAAAGTCCTTTTGACAAGTTATTTTATTTATCTTTTCTCCTTGATGTTCATGTTTCAGAACTTGGATTTGGAGGTGGCAAGTCACGGTCTTTGTATGGGAGAGAGGGTCATTTGGGTACGACACTGGTTAAGTTTTCTGGTGATCAATCAGGCCTTAAGGAGGCCCTGCAGATGGCCGAATTCTTTGAGAAAGAAAATCACGGACGCAAGGCTTGGGTGCGAGTACAGCCCTCGCATTTTGGCAGGGATGATGAGAAGAACCCAAACCTTGTAAAGGTGGATGAGAATACAGGAGAGAAAAAGAGGATCTTTTATGGTTATCTTGGAACTGCTTCTGATATGGAGAAATTTGATTTTGACACAAAGAAGAAGGTTACGATTGAGAGCCTGAGAGAATACCTTTCCAAGTAGAATCTTGGTGTCCATGCATGGTATTGTTGTGTATTCTTATTTATACTCGGTTATTACTGTAAGAATATCTGAGCCTTAGGTCTCATTTGATGACCTAGGTCTCATTTGATGATGAAAGATTTAATGTGATATGCCAACAATTTCTGATGTTATATTTCGTGCAGCCTCTTTGAATACAGGTGCTTATTCTAGTTGATGATATGATATTTATTGGGTATTAAGAGCACTCCTATCAATGCTTGTATAATAGAAAAATGACCACATTTTAGTCAACCAAACCCAAATTCACCCACGTCAAGCCACGTAAAGTTGTGTAAAAAATACATAGTTGGTATAGAAAGTAAGATAATATTATTGCTGGTTATGAGTGTTTAGAATTTAGCTATTAACTTGCTTTAAGCCTTTCCACCTGTGAGGGCCATTTTGTACCGAAAATGAGAAGTTAGCTCGAAAAGGTGAGGACATATATTGATTAGTATGAAGTATTAGTTCCGAAAAGGTTTCAAACTCGTTAATGGCAATATGTTGGCTAAGAGGCTGAGAGTTTCTCAACTATGAGGATTTTGTTAGTATGAGAATAGCTTATTTAGTTTTTTACTAAAAATTTTTTACTAAAAATATGTTAAAGTAAAGTATACTTGTACTTTTAAGAATTTGGAAAAACGGAAAAAAATGAAATTTTAAAAAGTTGTATATGAAAATTAAAAATTAAAAGCTAAAAGCTGAAACTTCTTGTTTGGAATGTGATGCAAGTTTCAGCTTATTTGAGTTTTTAGTTTATTTTTGGTACTATTTATGGGTCTTATTATACTGTTCAGCTAGCTTTTAGTTTTTTTTTTTTTTACCGTACTTTCTGTAACAAGTTTTCAATTTCAGTTAATTAAGCTGCTCCTAAACAGTAGTGTTTGTTTGGTATCAGCTTATAGGCTCAACTTTTAGTTTTAAATTTTTTTGTGCAGCTTTTTAAAATTTCACTTTTTTTTTTTTTTTTTTGATAAACTGCGATAGTTGTATTAATACTAAAAAAGGAAGACAAGAGAGGGGCAATCGACCTTACAGGCTGACTGCAAAGCAGCTGGAAGATTGCCGTTATTGCAACAAAAAGAAGAGGAAGAAACTAGAGATAACTTGGCGGCAGCATGAGCTGCGCCGTTACAACTTCTATTGATCCAACTAAAAGAGCAAACAGCAAACGACTTAGCTAAACTACGAATATTATCAGTAATAGTAGAGATGGACCAATCCATGGACAGGTACTTGCCTGCAATTGAGTCAAAACAAATTTTAGAGTCACCTTCTAAAATCACATGACTCCAGCCTTCAACAATAGCTAACTGGACAGCCCACTGGATTGCAGCAGCTTCAGCAATGAGAGGAGAGCCAAGGTGACTAAGCTTTGTCCATGCTTTGATCACCTCACCTTGGTGATTACGAGCAACAACGGCCAAGGCAACTTTGGAGGGTGTGAAAGCAGCATCAGTGTTGATCTTGATCATATTAAAAAGGGGAGGAGCCCAAGTTCTGTGGATGCGAGGAAGTAGAGATGGGGTAGCTGAAGGGAACAAAGCTAGATAGGAACGATGTCTATTAAAGATAGTCTGCACAGAGCTACTGATGTCAGCAAGCCCGCCATTTTGCAAGACATAGTTACGAGTGAACCATATTTCTTCCAGTATGAAAGACATGATCAAGGAGATGATCCAGTTATCCATGTCTGGGCATATTGTATCTGGGGGCTCAAGCACCATCTTTATAATGTCTTGATTTGAGTTAATCAACACTTCATCTGTTCTAAAGCCCCAACAACATGCAAACCACAAAGCTCTAGCAACTGGGCACCCAAAGAAAACATGGGGTAAAGCATCGGACTCTTCACCACACAGGATACACTTACAGTCAGTTATTTCCACCCTTTTAGAAAGATTCTCTCTGGTAGGTAGGACATCTACTGCAATCCTCCAAAGGAACATTTTGATTCTCTCTGGTGCATTAAACTTCCAAATCTTCGTCCACAGTGACTGGGGGATAGGAGATGGCTCAACCCTCTGAGTGGTGGCTCTGTAGGCTGATTTAACAGTGAACCTACCTTTTGGATCAAGCACCCAAATAAGTTTGTCAGGACAGGGTTGGATAGGGAGGGAAATTGACAAAATGGCTCTTGCTGACTCAGTGTCAAAGATCTCATTAACCAAAGCTGCATTCCAATAGCGAGTTTCAACATTGATTAGTTGGGATACCAGCATTGGAATTTGAGTAAAAGCATCTTCTCTTGGTTTAGGAGAGAAACCTTGAATCCATGGGACCCAAGGATCCTCCCAGACACTCACTGAAGACCCATCCCCAATCAAATAGCAAGCTCCTTGTCGAATGATTGCTTTGGCCTTTTCTATGGCTTTCCAAGTATAAGAAGCTGACTTGGGGGGCTCTGTGCGAAGCCAGTTATGCTTGACTTTGTATTTAGCCTTTAGCAGATTCATGCATAAGCTATCTCTGTTAGAGGCAATCATCCATGCAAGTTTGGCTAGTAGAGCACTGTTGAAATCTTTAGCCTTTCTAAATCCTAGTCCTCCTTTGCATTTGGGTTGGCATAGCTTGTCCCATGATCTCCATGCTAGAAATCTTCCCTCCGGTTCTCTAGGTTTCCACCAGAAGCTTCGGGTTAACGTGTCCAGCTTGTCACAAATATTATTAGGAACACTAAAAGCAGACATAGTGTAATTAGGCAAGGCTTGAGCCACTGACTTGATGAGAGTGCTTCTGCCAGCCCAGGATAGACATCTACTTCTCCACCCCATGAGCTTGCTCTCAAGCTTTTCCTGGAGAAACTTGAAGTCCTTTGAAGGGGCTCTTGATCGGAAGAGTGGCGAGCCAAGGTAGATTGCATCTTTTTTTAGCCCCTTCATCTGTAGCAATCCTTTGATCATTCTACGGTTCAGACCAGGAGTGTTCTTTGAAAAGAAAACACCAGATTTGTTGTTGTTGATCTTTTGACCAGACCAGCTACAATATTTTTCAACACACTTGATGATATTAGTAGCCTCCTTTTTGCTTGCTTTTGAGAACAGGATTATGTCGTCCGCATACATCACATGGGAGATGGGTGGGCCTCTAACGCTGGCCTTGATTCCACTTATATTTTTTTGAGCCAATTCATAATCAAGAATTTTGGACAGCACTTCTTGGCTCAAGATGAAAAGATAGGAAGATAACGGGTCTCCCTGTCTCAACCCACGGCTAGGTTTAAAATGACCTGTTTTCCCACCATTTACTAATACCTCGAAGGATACAGATGAGACGCATGTGAGAATCCAGTTTATGAAAACCTCGTTGAAACCGAATTTGGAGAGGACAGTCTGTAGGAATCTCCAGTTGACACGATCATATGCCTTTTGGAGATCCAACTTGATGGTCATCAAACCGGTTTTTACCTTCTTGGTTTTGAAGCTATGTAACATTTCATGAACAATAACTTGATTTTCAGCAATCCATCTATCTGGTAAGAAAGCAGACTGACATGGAGATATGAGCTTTTGCAGGAGAGGTCTCATTTTGGTGACTAGAAGTTTTGAGATGACCTTGTAAACCACGTTACATAAGCTAATTGGCCTGAAGTGGTTGACCGATGACGGATTGGTGATTTTAGGGATAAGTACAATGAGGGAGCTATTAACCTCTCTTGGTATACTGCCGAGAGTGAAGAAGGATGTTACTGCACTGATGACATCGTTCCCTACTATAGGCCAATACTCTTTATAGAAAAGTACCGGAAATCCGTCTGGTCCTGGAGCTTTTAGGTCTTGCATGTGAAATAAAGTGCTTCGAATTTCCTCAGGGGTGGGGATGCTACTGAGATTGATATTATCATCCTCAGAAATACAAGGGGTTATCAGGTCGTCTAAATGAGGTGGAAAAGTGACTTCTTCTTCCCTAAACAATTCCTTGAAGTGTTCTAGGAAAGCATGACGTATTTGGTTTGATCCAGTGATCCACCTACCATCCTCAACTTTTAGAGCATCAACCTTGTTGTGTCTGCGCCGTATGATGGTAGATAGGTGAAAAAATTTTGTGTTTTTATCACCCTCTTTTAAACACAATTCCCTTGATTTTTTACGCCACATGATTTCACTTCTGAGAAGCCATTCGGATAGCTCAGCTTGAAGGGCTGATTCTGTCCTGCCGTTGTGCACTGAGGGAGTGGAAATTTGGACCTCCTTAATATTCTGCATAAGTGCATTTATTCTGTTCTGACAAACACCAAAAACTTTCCTGTTCCAAATACGAAGCGCATCCCTTGTAAAAGCTTGTTTTTTACAGAGCTTTACAAATTCCGATCCCCTGACAGTTGTATTCCAAGCCTTCTCAACAACTCCAACACATCTATCATCCCTTATCCAAGCTGCTTCGAATCTAAAAGGTCTGTGAGCAAAAGTCTCCTCAGGATTAGTATCTAACAGAATTGGGGCATGGTCAGATTTGATTGCGCCCAAGTGTGAGACACTAGCTTTAGGAAAAGCCAATCTCCAAGATATGCTGGAAACACCTCTATCAAGCCTTCTTTTAATTGCTGCACAGCCCCATTTGCCTTTGGCCCAAGTAAATTTGCTTCCTGAGAAGCCCAGATCAATTGCACCAAATTCCGCGAAAAGCTCCTTTAGAAAGTTAGGTGCCGATGACTCTCCCCTTCTGCTGCCAACCTTTTCCTCATCACTAATAACATAATTGAAATCGCCGAGACAAACCCAAGGACCTTGAAAAGAGTTTAGAAGGGCAAACAAGCCTTCCCAAGCTTTCCTTTTCTTGGCTGGATAAGCTGGACCGTAGAAACCAACCAACATCCAGTCCTTAATAGCATCCGTAACCTTGACAGCAATGAGATTATTATTATGTTCAACACTGTGAACGGAGACACCCGCTTTCCACATTACACATAAGCCCCTAGCAGAGCCTTTGGCATCAACTACAACTAAATCCGCAAACCCAATCGATTCTTTAACAGCTTCCATACGACTTTTTTTGGCTTTTGTTTCACTTAAGAAAATAATATCGGGCTTTGCCCCTTTTATTTGAGCCTTTAAGGCTCGAACTGTCGAGGCGTTGCAGATGCCTCGACAGTTCCAACCTAGGGTCCTCATGGAGAGGTTGGGGGCTTGATAAGGCCCGCCTCCTCGGCCATCGGAACAGAAAAAGAACTAGAACCCAATTCAGGTGCGACAGTGATTGAAGAAGATAGAACAGAGACATTACGAGCACGGGATTTTAGGGGCTTACCTCGGATCTTGGGAGAATAGACTGTGTTGGGCTTGTCCCTTTCCTCTAAGATGAAGTGCTCTAGCCGGGATTGTGGGATTAAGGTCTCCGTTAGCGGATCAAAATAGACAACTTCCGACTCGTTGATAGTTTTCTTCAGCCTTTTGGCAAAGTGGGTTAATTCTTGATCTGTGATTTTCCTTTTAAGATGATTGGAATCTTGGAAAGTTTGGGTAGTGGCGGTGGATGGTGGAAGACTGCTTGGTTCAAAGTTGGACAGGTGTGTTGAGGGTGATGCAGTATTGGAAGTATCGAAAAAGGGTGATGTTGTGTTGGACAATGGTTCTCTACGAGCTAAGGCTGGGCTATCAGGAGACCTGGGGACGCCAATAGAGTCAGTGTTGAAGTTGGGTGTTATTGGGTCATTGGTAGAGTGGGCTGGGCCAGTGTTGTATGTGGGTGTTATTGGTTCTTGGGTAAAGTGGGCTGGGCTAGAAATAAAGGGTGGGGCAGGGCTTGAAGTAACAGCTGTGTGTTGTTGGAGGCCTGTGGGTTCAACTTTAGACACAATGCAATCACGCGATAGAGCATCTAGTAAGACGTTACCTGTGTCATTTGGCTGCGACAATACGGCCAAAAACAGTCCAGGAGCACTACTAACTGATGCCTCAGTAGTGGGAGAGACGCCAGAGTTTGCAGCAATTGTCTCATTCAGCTGTAATTTTGTCGGGTTCAGGTTCGTGGGAGCGTCTGTCCTGACATCTGGCGCTTGGTCGACCGGTGGGCTGGGGCTTGGGGCGGCGTGGACATCCGGTGGAACATCTTCACTCTCAGCCCTTAGCCAAGGTCCTGAGGCTTTGAAATAATGGCCATGCGGATTGCGAAGGAGCGCAACTTTCCCTGTACAGGTACTTTCATCGTGGCCAATGATACCGCAGTTATAGCAAAAAGTGGCAAGTTTTTCATACTTGAGACTGATCCACAGGTCATTTAGATTGGTGCGAGGGAGAAAAATTCCTGGAAGCAGAGGGTGGGATAGGTCCACTTCTACATTAATGCGCGTGAACTTTTTCCAAACCCCGCCGCCAGCTCCAACTACATCAACTTCTAAGACAGCACCGGCTGAGGAGCCGATCTTCTTTAGATTATCCTCAGAATTCCACAGTAATGGCAGTCCGTGTACTTGAACCCAAAATGTGGATGTGGCGAAATCTACTTCATGCCAGTCTAACTCCGGACTCCATTGCTTCAGAACAAGGTGTCCGCCGCGGATGGACCAAGGCCTTCTTTGATACGCTCTGTGGCGATCAACTTCATGTTGAAATCTAAACACGTACACATTGCTATCTAGGCGATTGACTTCAAGAGGATAAACTGGTTTCCAGGCTTTAAGGACCACGTCTTTGACAGTACTCAGTCCGATCGGCCGAGAGGAGATGATTTTTCCTAGCAGGCTGAGACTTGAGGACGGTGGGTCTTGGTTTGGAGGGAGCTCTAATCGGACACATCTGTCAGTCCGGGTAGCGAGGTCAGCAACCTCCATTACACACAGGACGGGAAGGAAGACTTTAACGGAAAAGGAGTACAGGTTAAGCAGGGATTGAGGGATGAGGTGATGGGGAAAAGGGGGAAGGTGAGCAGATGACTGGGGGAAAAAAATGGAGGAGATCAAAGATAAAAACAACTTATGGGTGAGACTAGCTTAGGGGAAATAGTGACGGGGAAAGGTGCTACAGAGAGCACGGGTTGATGAAGATGGTGGGGGGATAGGATGGGTAGGTGAGACTAGCTCAGGGGAATAGTGATGGGGAAAGGTGCTACAGAGAGCACGGGATGCTGTAGCACGGGAAAAGTATATTTTAGTATACTTTTAATAAAAAGTTTTAATTTAAAAAATAGATATGTTGTTTCAAAACAGATATTTATAGTGTCCGTTTGGCAAATATTATTTTTGCTAACTTATTTTACTATTTATCTTATTTTTGCTACTATTTATAAGTCTTACTACATTTTTTGGTATTATTCATGGTTCTACTGTACTATTGCAGCTAACTTTTATATTTATTTATAATACTTTCAGCAAAAAAATTTTAATTTTAGCAAAATAAGCAGATCTCAAATTTACCCTTAATCTTAATAATTAAAATTAAAGAAAGGACTAGGAATTCATGTAGGCATTTGAAATATTATGGAATTGAATCCATACTGATCATGTTTCCACTATTTGTATTGGGGGATGTAAGTTAGTATAACCCACACAGCCGAAAGAGCCTGTTTCTAATATTTTTTTTTTTTTTTTTTTTCGAGAATTTTTGTAGAGCTTATTGATGAATCGATTATATTACTTCAAACTTCAAAAAAGTGGTGCTTATTATTTTCTAGATGTCTTGACTTGATAGTAAGAACTCAAATCTCATGGTTCGAAAAAACTAATAGTAAGATCAATGTCAATCCTTTTTTTCCGCCCCAAAGTTGATGCATATAGTACATTGCCCTTTGTCAGATATTTATTACATTCACTTCCCACTTAAATATAGCCAGAGACGTGGACCAAATTATCACCTATAGTTGGAGTTAGTACTAATTAATATACAAATCTTGGACTTTACTCATTTTTCCTTCATATTAAAATATTAATCTAGTATATTTTTTTAAAGAGAGATGCTATGTCTACAACAATTTTACAACATTTTTACAACAAATCACAGGTGGTTAGTTGTTATTGGTTCAAATTTGAAACTAACACTAAGATTACTTTTTTGCCCCAACAATAACAACCAATAACAACCTGCCACTTAAGATTTGTTGTAAAAATGTTGTAGAAATGTTGTAGACATATCATTCCTCTTTTTTAAAAGCAGACATTGAAACATGCATGAAATCATTGTCATTATAACTCTTTAATTGGGGTCCGAGCTTCCGAGGTCTTATGTTTTAAATTTCAAGTGGGGTAAGTTTAAAATTTAGCCTCCCCATGTTTCACGGATTATTTTGTTTAGTAGGTCCGCTTTCTTTAACTAATAAACAGTTTTTTTTTTTTTTTCTTTTTTTTGAGAGAATTTCAACCAATAGCATCTGCTCTTAATTATAGTTTTTTATCATCAGACCAAGACTTCAATCAGTTTTTGGTATGAGCAGAGATTGAATCTAAGATTTCTTATACAATCATCAGAAATTTTACCAATTAAGCTAACTAATAAACATCTTGATTCAAAGGAGAATTATCTACCAAGAGCATGCAGCTATCTTCTTGCACTTACTATAGTAATTGATTTATTAAGAAGAGAGTATATTATATTATATATATTTTACTCATTAACATAAGATATTATTTTATTTAATATGTGTGGTAGTGTCTTCCCAACAACCTTAGGCTCGTTGGGCCTGAACCTCTAATTAATTTGTATTCTGTTTTGGATTTAGCCCACAATGAGTGATCTCAAAAGAAGTTTAGCTAAAGATTGATGTTTAAAATGGTTGTGCGATGGTTATTTACTAGAAATGTGACTGTCCGAAGAGAATATTAGACATTAAGGTGCTCTTTGGGTGTCTCGAATTGGATTACCTTTCCCAAGTATTGGTTTCTTACTTTTCACTCATGTTTCTCTCCCCATAATAATGTTCCATCTCCTTGGATGGACCCCCCTCTACCCTTTTTATACCCTTTCGATAGTGGATTTGCTAAGACAAGAGAAGATTTTGCATGAGTGTGAGTTCCTCCACTAGTGGTGCCTAGGTGGCCTTCTGGGTATAGGTTACTATTCTAACATGTCCAATCACGTATCAAAATTAAGGGTCATCGCTCTGCTTTTGAAATGATTTTATGGTAACTTGTGCCTAACGCCGAATCTTGTGCTCGGTCGGCGGGTTTTCCCAAAGCACTACCTTCCCTCCTCGAGGATAATGGAGTTTGTTCGAATATAGTCGTCTATGGTACATAGGTTTGTGTATTTAGTTCGGTGTTTATTACGTCTGGGTTGGACCTTAAGCTAACAATTCTAGGCTTGGGCCTAGAATGGGCAAAACTTTCACCCTCCTACAATATATATTTATATTTTCAACGTATCGAATAATAAAAAATAAAAAGACATTTTTGTCAAATAATTACAAACATACCAAGAGTCATGTATGTCAATTGATTAACATTTTTTAGTTTTTAACATAAACATTTAGGGTTCCTTTGGTACATGTATTTAAAAATTAAAAATTGTTGTTTAAAATTTTTTGTAAAAATACGTGTAAGTGAAAAAGTGTGTAAAAATACGTGAAATGTTATTTAAAAACTGAAAATTGTTATTCAAAAACACTTACCAAACACATCTTTATAGTTTCATTCTCTCTCTTCGAATTAAAAAAAAATATATAAATAAAATATTACAAACAATCACATACACATATCTCTACCCTAACGTGGCTTGGACCCGACATTCCATGGGCCACGTGTTCACGTGGCAAGCAAGATAGATAACCCAAATAACTGGTCTGGTATAAGTATAACTGTATAGTGTATAATTGGGAATGTTCCTTTCTACCAAAATATATATATATATATAATAATATATATATTAGGGAATGTAAGCAGTAAAAGATTCTTTTGGGGGTAGACAACAAAGACAAAAAACTAGAAGAGGTAAAGATGATTGAGAATTGTACAAATTATATCCCAAACGTTGTGTCATGGATTAGTAATGCTGATGCATGCGCATGCCTCATTGTTCTTCTTCTAACACACATACTCCTGTTATTAACACAACACAGGAGGAGCAGTGTCTACTGTCTACTCTTTACTTTATCTGACTACACCCATGTGGTGGTCAGTGCGTCTGGCCCACCTCACTACCACCCTCCCCCAACTTTCCCAGCTTTTCCTCTCTCACACTATTTACTTCTTCTTTTTTTTTCTCCCTTGATCTGACTTCGGTTTCCGCAAAAGTACTCTTCCCACCCCCCTCTTCTCTTTCACACCACCCAAACACCCCCTTATCCTACCTAATTTTTCTTACTTTACCGACCTTGTCCTCCTTGCACAGTTGCTCCCACACACCTCGAAAGCCAAACTGCTTGGACTTGGTTTGATTGACTTGAAGAATGAAGATACAATCATACAAATACAATATTTTATTTATGAAAATGTTAACGGACACCTAGAATGATTTATTGTAGGGTTTATTTAAAAAAATTTTGTATAAATTGATAAGATAATTGAAAATAGTACCAAACTGACAGTTGAAACTCAAAAAGTCAATTTTATTAATTCTACATTCATTTTATGAAGTTAGTCAAAAATCTGATATAAAGCAAAATAAACTAACATAAAAGTTTTTCCTAACGGACACCTTATTGTACCCATTAACACTACCCTTTATTTATTTAGCAAACTGTCCCTTCAACTCCAAGTTTTTAGGTTAATGTGTTCCTTGAAGAGTATGACCTCGATTTAATTAAGTATAATATATATATATATATATATACATATAGATAGATAGATAGATAGATAGATAGAAAGAGAGAGAAGTGTTACGTCACAATATTTTCATGACACTATCACAAAAAATCTTAAGTGACACGTTGTTGTTAGTTTTAAATAATTACCTACTAGTAACAACAAGTAATAATCTACCACATAAAATTTATTATGAAAATGTTTTAGATATAGCATTTCTCATATAAATATATGTGTGTGCGATTGTGTGCACATGCGTGTATTTATATATTTATATAGATATTGAATTTTCTATATATAAAGATATTAAATTGTGCAAATTTATATATAAAAAATTTAGTAAGATATAAATTACTATTTATAATTTATCAATAATATAAATAGTCTAAAAACCTTGCAAGATTGGCCATTCAAAATTTTCTTTTAAGTTCATTAAATGAACCATTTTATATAATTAGATTGAAAAATATAATTTCAACTATAATTTATTTTTTAGTTCTTAGCATAAATTTGTGAAAGTTGTAATTTTTTTTTTTATATTAATAGTGTTTACTATATGTATGTAAGGACGCGGTTTGCAGCCCAAGCCCAAGATGTGTGGGATCTTAGCCTAGTGAACCCAGTACAATAAATTTGTAGAGAGTGGATCAAAGAACTAGGCCCTAATGAATGTAACAACAGCTAATATGGATTTAAAAGATGATCAAGCAAAAACAAGGCACATAAGCCTGAATGAATTCACTGTCCCAGGAGGCAAATCTTTGTATAAATCACTAGAGCTTATTACAAATACAACTTTAATTGCTATAATATTCTTTCTCTATTTTTCAGATCCTCCTCTTATGGAGGGTCTTTTACATTACATAGATCCCTTTGGACCATTTTGATCCTACACTTGTTAATCATTTAAGCCCTTACTTGAGTGCTTGTCCCATCAGACACCCCCTGTGACTTTCTGTGAGTTGTGGTAGTCAAGGCAGCACTATTCAGAGGTCTTCTTCACATAAATGTGGCCAGAAAAGTAGCTGCAGTGCATTTAATGCGATGGTAGCAGCTTTCCCTTAGATATTTCTGAAATCTCAGCCCTCTGGTACACTTAGAAATACACGTTCCTGTCATTGGAGTATCCTAGAAGATTGCCTTGATCAAATAAGATGTACATCTGATCTGTGGTCAGCTTATCCGAGAAGATATTTCTTCTCGGACCACCTTCCTATTTGCATCTTACTCATTAAATCCTAAGTCTGAACCACTCATTACCATTCGTTACTCCTCGGACTAATCATGCTCTCGACCAAGGCCCAATCTTTTTTTTTGGGCCTTCAACCCTACAATATATATATATATATATACATATATATGAAAAGAACAAGTTAATTAAATTCTTGTAAACAAGTTCAAGTTCATTCAATAGGGAAATTAATTAAATTTAAATATATAATTAAATTTATTTATAAACTCAAGTGTTGTAATTTAAAATAAAAATGAAGGTTCTTGAAATCATTCCACTTGGCTTTGGTATTAAATTTTAATAACTCTAGGAACACAAAACTTTGCACAAATTATTTCACAATTGTTGAGGTAATAAGTTGTTAATAGTTGATAATAAAGTGATCTTATCAATGAGAATAATCATTAATAAAAACTTGTCAACTCAATTACCGTGAAAGGAAAAAGTTAAGTGGGTTCTAGTTAACTTAATTGATAAAGTCTCTAATAGTTGAATAAAAGATTTGTGATTCAATTCTCGTCTACACCAAAAACCAATTGGTGTTTTGGTCTAATGATATTGTGCTATCATTAGGCGCGGATATCATAAGTTGAAGCACTCTTAAAAAAAAATAAAAAAAAAAAGGTTAACAAGTGCCCTAAATGTATTTGTCAATGGACTATTTATAGAAAAATAAAAAAAAAGTAACTAAAATAATTATTTATTTATTATAAAAGTAGTATTAAATTTTTTTTAAAATAATCTATTAACAAGTGTCTTGAGCACTTGTTAATTAGATCTATGGTGAAAAATGTTTAAAAAAGTTATTGAGTTGGTAGTGTGGCATTACTTTTATGAGTTGGTAGTGTAAGAATAATAAACTTTTGCCATTTGATGAGTTTGAAAAAAAAAAAAAATAGCGGATTGGCATCTTCACCCTTCACAACTTGCGCATAGTTGAGGCAAAAATGGAATAAAACGTTTTACTTGGTGTAACTGTGACTTTACTCATCCTACGTCATAATCCTCACTTTACCAATCCCCATATCCTGCGCACCCCAACACTTACCCCGCTCACTTTAGCACCTTTCTCTTGCCACCATGTGCGTTCCCTTAAAATCCTACGCACCCCAAGCGCATTCTAGCACCGCCCCTCGGCCCAACTTTTTCAGACGCCAAAACACGTGTCTCTCCATAAACCGTCCACGTCAGCTCACCGTTTGCTCACTCTACACTTAACTTTATCTTCTACCTTCTCACTCTCTCTGATTCTTCGTTTTTTCATTTCTAGGGTTTCGATTTTCTTCTTCTTCTTCTAGTGAATTCTGAGTTGTATTACTGAGTTGAAGTGAAAGAGAACAAAGCAAACCATGGGGTCGATCCCCGATCCAGGCGAGTTGACCGAGTTGACTCCGCCGAGTTTCGACGAGTTCCAGAGGCAAACCTCACTGATGACGAGCTGCACACTTCTCTGGAAGGAGCTCTCCGACCACTTCACTTCCTTGGAGCAGAACCTCCTGAAGAAATCTGAAGCTCTCAGGAACAAAATCCAGAGCCTGGACCAAGAAACCAAGGTCTCACTCAGCGAGCTCGAGCAGCGCGAGGTCACTATCGAAGGCAGCGTCGAGATCGCCCTCGGAAAGCTCGGGGAGAACAAGAACGCCGCTCTCATCGCTCTCCGGAAAGTCTCCGGTGAGGAGGACGAGAACGGCGAGGTCGACGACGGCGAGGGGCTGTTGCTTGTGCTGAAGTCGTTTTGCGTGAAAATGGACGCTCTAGGGTTTTGGAGGTTTGTGACTGGGAAGAAGAAAGAGTTGGAGGCGTTGAGAGCTCAGATGCCTTTGGCTTTAGCTGAGTGCCTCGATCCGGCGAGGTTCGTGCTCGAATCGATATCGGAGGTGTTTCCGGTGGACAAGAGGGTGGAGAAGAGTGAGAGAGGGAACGATTTGGGCTGGGCCTGTGTTCTGGTGCTGGAATCGCTGATACCGGTGGTGGTGGACCCGGTGATCGGA
This sequence comes from Quercus gilva, assembly GCA_023621385.1. Taxonomy (NCBI): domain Eukaryota; kingdom Viridiplantae; phylum Streptophyta; class Magnoliopsida; order Fagales; family Fagaceae; genus Quercus; species Quercus gilva. The sequence goes on from CM042478.1 coordinate 51,761,089, forward strand.
AAGTCGAGGCTGCTGGTGACGCCGACCGTGAAGGCGCGCGCGAAGAGGATCGCGGAGACGTGGAAGGCGAGCTTGGAGGAGCGCGGTGGAATCGAGAACGTGAAGACTCCGGACGTGCACACCTTCTTGCAGCACTTGGTGACCTTCGGGATTGTGAAGAAGGAGGATGTGAATTTGTATCGGAAGCTCGTCGTTGGTTCGGCCTGGCGGAAGCAGATGCCGAAGCTCGCCGTCTCGCTTGGCCTCGGCGATAAAATGCCCGGTAAATATGTTTCTTTTGTTATGTGTGTTTTGAATTTTCTATTTTTAGAATGAATTAATGAATTTTTTTTCTCTGTATCAGTTTAATTACATTTTTGGAAGCGTGTAGGTTAAGCTTTATTTAGTATATTGAAAGAAATTTCGGGAATGATGCATTGATGCATGAATTTCACTTTGGAAGAGTTATGGGGTTAGGCACATATCTAGATTCTGGAGGAGTCACATGGGCTTTTTGGGTATCTAGATCTGTGTGTGTTTGTACTTGTGATTGCATTAGTATGAGGATGTGCCTATAGAGTATAAGCATGGACTTTTTTTTCTTATATTTGGTTGGTATTTATATGAATCATGATTTTTTTTGGGGGGCTTTAAGAAATATGATTTTGGATAGAATAGAATGATGGAAAAGAATGCATGTGGCCAACTCTGACTTGTTTTTTGTTCAGGATTTGTAGCTGACCCTAAAATGTTAGGATTAAGGGCTGGTTGTTGTTGTTGTTGTTGTATATATGATTTCATTGTAAGACATCATTTCCAATGAATGTATTTTTAGAGTTCTATAGTCCATTATGGAATCAGTCAATTTGATTACTTGGCTTTGGAATCACCGCCAAACACAAGCACAATTTTCACCAATGAAAGATTATTAATCAAAATAGTTTGAATACAAATAAACTATCTAGAGCTTTTATAAAGCCTCCATGAGATAAGGAGATGAAGATCAACTAATCCTAGTTGAATTCAAAATACTAATCCCTATCTAAATAAATAAAACTTAAAATATGAAATAATCCATTGAAAATCCAGATAATTTCTGGTTGTGCTCCCACATCAATGTTCCTTGTCCTCTGTTAGCTTTTGTCTATAGGTTTTTTGTTTGTTTTCCTTGCATCTAAAGGTCTCTCGGCATATGATATGCACATTAGCATATGGCCTGTATCTGTTAAATTATATATTACTACATGAATGTAATATTGCTTTTAAACACGAGGTAAAGATACTTAGGTTAATTTCATTAGTTTGAATGAGTTATATGTTGTTGGTGTCATGGTGCTTTATTGTTTAGAATATGTATTTGGAGGAGTTAATGGCTGGTCTTTATTTTAATCTCGGCAGTATCGCCATTGATATGATCAGATTTTTATAAATATTTAAATGTTTGAAACATTAACAAGTATTTGTGAGCAACATAATTTTTTTGTGAAGATACATTTTGCAATCCTGCTAGTTGTCTCAAGTTGTGGCTCTTTCTACCGAGTAGATTCAGTTATCATTTTTTTCCCCGATTAAACAGTTATCAGTAATTGTTACTTTTTTGGAATTGGAATATTTCAAATTAGTGAAGATTAGCGATGATGTAAGCTACTTGTTAATTATATACTACTAGTCTATAAAAGTCTAGAACATTTTCTGTATGTAATTTAAAATTATAATTTGTGGGTGGTAGAACCTGGTTGAGGTATGCTTCATGCATGTAGAACATGGAATATTTAGAGGTTCAACACAAGTTTACTTTAGTCCCATTGTTTTATGATATTTTGTCAACATCTCATGCTTGTTCTAGTGCCTGTCATGAATGTCTCGACTAGTTGAGTTGTTAATAGTTTACTGTATTGTTATGCGCAGATATGATTGAGGAATTAATCAGCAGGGGACAGCAGCTTGATGCTGTGCATTTTACTTATGAAGTTGGTCTTGTGAACAAGTTCCCCCCTGTTCCTCTTCTGAAAGCTTTTTTGAAGGATGCAAGGAAGGCTGCAGCTTCTATTATGGATGATCCCAATAATCCCGGCCGAGCTGCGGTATTTCTTTTGTTATTACATCCTGAATCTTACATCCTAATAATTCGTATGGGCTGTAGTAGTCTAGAAAAATCAAATTATCTCTCTTCCCTTCTTGGTGATTAATCTGATGTCTTTTTACAGTCCTGGGTTTTCTCATTCCTAGCACTCTTTTCTTCCCTTTGACATTATCCTATGTTTGGAAGCAAGCTTTTGTGCCAAAAAAGGTTCTGGGCACTAAAGCCTCCTTTTATTGGGGGAAATACAATTTCTACTATGCATATGCATCTAGCTAGGATTTCAGGGAATAAAATGTGAAATAGGTTCAGGATATTAAAGGCCATCTATGTTGGGTGAAGCATGATTTCACTCTATGCAAGCATAACCTTTCTGAGTTTTTCTTTCCTTTTTTTATTTATTTATTTTTTAATGTTTGGTTGTGGTGGGTGGTGGGGGGAAGTTGTTATGTTTTCTACAAACACAGTAGATAATGCAGTAAAGGATAGGCATCCAAGCTTTTTGAATTGCATGTGTAGTTGGTGTGTGTGTGTATATCTTGAAACGGTACAATATCTACAAATATGTTACGATGAGATTAACATGATTGCAGTCCCCTACTTTAATGGCTCTCTTTGATAATTGGAAGATGATGGCTGTAGAAAGTGGGTAATATATATATTTTCCCCATATTAGAGGCAACTTAGGGTGGGAGATCTACACCTTACTTCTATTTAACGAGTAATTCTTTGTTGCCTTTGCAGCAACTAGCTGGACGTAAGGAGCAGTCAGCACTTCGGGGTGTCATCAAGTGTATCGAAGAGTACAAACTAGAGGATCAGTTCCCTCCAGAAAATCTTAAGAAGCGCCTTGAACAGCTAGAGAAGGCCAAGACAGAGAAGAGAAAACCAGCAGCAGTCCCTGCCAACAAAAGAACAGCAGCAGTCCCTGCCAACAAAAGAACAAGAGCTAACAGTGGTGGCCCCATGCCTCCGGCCAAGGCTGGACGTTTGACAAATGCTTATGTATCTTCCTTCCCTGCACCACCTACAATTGTTAGGTCTCCCTCTCATGCTCAGTACCCTGCTGGCATCCCCGCATACCATTCCCCACCCCCCATGTATGGCAGCAGAAGCCCCCCAACAAATCCTTATGCCTACTCACCAGAAGCAGCCCCACCTCTTGGATCATACCCAGTAGCTCCCATGAACTATCCTGCATATGGAGGCTATGGCAATGGAATTGCACCAGCTTATCAGCAGGCTTACTACCGATAGACATGACTACTCTTTGAAGATGGTAACCACTGATATGATGACCCCAAAATCTCATTTGCTTTCTAAATGGTTTGTCTGTAATCACTAACCGTTTAATGGTAGCGATGTATGTGTGTTAATCGTAACATTTGTCCTACTTCTTGCTCTGCCATGGTGAGAAGTTGTATTTCTAATGTTGATCAAACTTTAGATCTAGGTGACTGTGGAAAGTAATTAGGATGGCAAGAAACAGCATCAAGGACTTGAGGAACTACCAATGCCGTTTGTTTAGTTATAGAAACTGCTCTTACTATTTTGTCTTGGTCTTCTTCCCATTCTTGAAAATGTGGCTTCAAATTGAAACAAATGCCATCTGTGTTTTTTATTTGTTAAGTTGATTTTTCTTTTAAAAAATGGATGGTATTTGATTCCATCTGAGCCTCTTAACTATTTTCTTCCTTGATTTGGAGAATGATGGGTGCGAGAAAATTTGCTTGATCACAGAGCATGTGCTTCACCACCTGTTTCTGTGGTGGTGATGATGCCCCATACCTTATGTTAGATGGGGACAGTGATAGGAAGTTTGGTGGTTAAGATGCGACAAAGTAAAAAAGTAAAAAAAATTATCTTTTTATCCCATCAGGAGCTATATCGTAGCTTTAATTAGACAAGAGGAATCACTGAAATAGTGAGTTGATCTGGAGCTTTTGTCCTGGAAGTTGCCGAGTAATTGCCCCCTTTTTTCCATAATGGATCAATGTATGTTTATTAAATGTGTACTGTATGCCCATTATGAATATGTGCCCTCTGTATACGTTTATGGTGTGTAAATCTGAATAGGCGACCATTTTGGCAAGGAATTAGGAAAAGCTTGAGGAAATTTGCTATTTGACATTATTTTTGTAACAATTTTATTAGTTGTCAAGTTTCCAATTCGAAGCTTAACAATGGTGTTTCCAATTCAAAGCTTAACAATGGTGTTCTCTGTCTTTGACCTGCCCTGTGGGTGTGGTGGCTTCTTCTTCTTCAGATCTGCCGTGTGGGTTTCTTTCTGTGGGTTCTTCTTCTGCTGATCTGGTGGGTTTTCTTTTTCTGATCTGCTGGGTTCTTCTCCTTCTTGCCGAACTCGAGTCTATAGACTTGAGTTCTTTTACTGAACTCGATCTTCTCGGGCTCAAGATGTTTGTTAATATGTTTCAAAAACATATCAACTAACAGAATAGTTGCTAAAACCATGTTAAATGACAAATTTCTTTGGAAAAACTATAAGTTTCCCAACTGTTGAGTTGAAATATTTGGATTAGTGAATGATAAAATTTATGTCAATGGAATTGTGTGAAATTGATACGATAGTAATCACAAATTTTTATTTTAGTAAGTTGTGAAAAAGAGTTTTGATGATTTTTTTTTTCTTTTTAAAAGGAAAAAAAGTTGTGAACGTTTTTGTCTCCAACCTTGGCTGCCTCATTAGATAATGGTACAAAGAAGGAAACACTTTTTGCTGAATCAATCTCTAAATTTGCAACAAAGTTACAACTACGAGATGAAAAAAAAAGTTGGTAGAGAGTTATGAGTGTTAAACTCTCTTTTTTTTACTCTCTCTTGAAGTAATTCATATTTTTCTAATTATTGTTGTTATGTATTATATTTTCTTGATTTCTTTTAGCAAAACTAAAGTTTTTAATTTTCAAATTTCTTATTCTCTTAAGGGGATTATTATGAAAATAAAAACTTATCAAATAATTATAATTGATACTAGAATCTGATCACGAGTTCATGATGCGCGTGCTTAAAAGGTTCTTCATTTTTTTTTTTCAACCAGTAAAGTAATCACATGTATACAAAGTACACAAATGATTGCGTGGGAAGTTGTGAGTTATTATATCTATTGAAGTAAGTGAATAGGATATATATCCCTCTCTTCTTCTTTTTTTTAAAAATTGGTGAGATATATCTAATTTAGAGATAATTTTGAGATAATGTAAAGAAAAAGAAAACTTGTTATCATGTAAAGAAAAATAATCTCATTAAAAAAATTTGATAAGTAAGATAAATTGGATGCCAAGGTGATGAAATAGATAACCATTTAGAAAAAAAAAAAATTGCTGCCAATTCAAAAAAAAAAAAAAATGGTGAAAATTTCTTAATACTTTCTTGTTTAAAAAAACACTTTTTAATACTCACTTACTCAGTTTGAAAACCAACAAATAATGTTTTAGAAATTTATTTTTATCATGTTATTCTTAAGTTTTGTTTTTACTTAAACTTAGGGTGTATGGATATGTTTAAACCACATAAAAGATCAGTCGAAATAAGAGAATCCTGTTATAAATAATATAGATTACTTAAATAATTGATAAATTTGTTCAACTATATAACTATGTAAATTGTGTTTTGACATGAGTTTGTTGAGGTTCAAAATTGGTCACAAACTAAGCCCAAAGAATGTTGGGCTCATTTCACAAAAAAAAATATAATAATAAAAATAAATAAATAAACTAAGAAAAGATAAGAGAAAAAAGGAGGGCTGGGCTTACACAATGAGGGAAAGAAAGAAGAAAGAAGAAAAAAAAGGGCAAGAGGCCCAAAGGATTGGGATCCAGAGGTCCACGAAAGAACAAAAAAGAGGCCCAAACTAGGCAGAATCAGCAAATGAAAGAAAGCCCAGTAAAGAAGGGGTGGGCTGAGGATCCCAGAAGTCCCCAGAATTTGGGGATCCCTGGATGCACGAAGTAAGATTGAAGCAAATTCAAAGAGAGATAAAAGACAAAAATCATGCGGGTCTCATGCTCCAGACATGCAGTGGAGCCAGGAGGTATGAAGCAACACGCAGTAGCCATGATTCCGACCATTGGGAGAAAATGACAAGAAACAGTACAACTAAAAGAGTTGGAACACTGAGAAGAAAAAGCCAAATAACTGAAGGCCGGCCAACGAAGAAGTCTGGAAATAGAAAACTAGCTAAGGGACTTTCGTTTGGTCGGACCAAAAGCAAGAAAATATGAGAGAAAAAGGAAACGACATAGCCCTGAGCAAAACAGGCACGACACAAACTCTAAAGGGCAAAAAGGGAAATCACCGGTACCCTGAAGCCCAATTTGCACTATAAAAGGAGGAAGGGGTCCATGCTGAAAAGGGGGGTCGGTATTCGGATAGGGGTTCATGTTGGACTAGATCACTGAGACATTTTCTAAAGTCCCATAAAATTGAAGAAAGAGCTCTATAAAATCAAGAGAAAACAGAAGAATCACTCCCGGTATCCTAGAGACAGCCACTATGGCACATGCTCGGATCCAACAAGTTCAAACTTTGCAAGTCTTTGAAGCTTAAATAGCTATCAAAAGTCTGTAATTTTTGAACTTAGTTGAACCTTGTATCACGTCTTAGTGAGCATTGTAATAATAACTAAAGAAACTTAATAAAATGCACCTCACTAATTCGAGGATCCTTAATCTTTTCTTACATTATATTTCACTTGTTGTGCATTCCTTTGCTGTTAAAATGTCATTCAATACGGATATCTTTGCTTGTTAGTTATTTGTATTGTAGGAAGCTTGTTTTGTGCACTACTCGGTTCTTAAACAGCTCTTTAGCTGCGGTGAACCGAGCCCAGTCCACAAAAAAAAAAAAACTTTTTTATTTGGCCCAAGATCTTTGGGCCACGGTGTTGAAGAAAAAAAGGCACTCTCAGAGAGTTCAAATTCTCACTTCTAAATTAAGGATTAACTTAAATAAAAACCAAAGGTTATAAGAGGCAGAGAAAGAGAACTTGGATGAGATGGGGAACTTTAAAAACATAACACCAAACACAACCCAAAGTAAAGATATTAAAAAATATAAAAAATTATCAACCTAAAGTGGGGAGAGAGAGAGAGAGAATGAAGGACCAAATAGACCGAAGTGAACTGAAATGGACCAAAATGGACCGAATGGACCAAGGTGGACTGAAATTGACTAAAATGGACTAAAATGCTACATTGATATGGCTCATAAGGATTGTAACAATAATAAATAATATACTTCATCTTTTAGATTTTATATAAAATATAGATTGTTTATATAAATGAAACTTTGCTTTCAAGATTTTTATAAATGCAATAGATAAGCTTAATTCACTAATGTAATAGATAAATTTAGAATCTTGCCAGATATGCTAAAGGTATCTATATGATTAGTGTGGATGGAAAGTGTTCCATAACAATTCTAAGATGTACTACTACAAACTGATTTGGCCTTTTCATCCTAATAAAATTTATTGAGTTTTCTTTTGAATAACAAATAAAATAAATAAATCAAAGTTGAAAATAGATATCTCCGTCACACTCTGAATTGAAGTATCATTTATAAATTATACAAATGCTTGGAGAAAAATGTTATTTCAATATACCGAAGAGACTCACCCTTAAAAATAAAATGAAAAGATAGAAAAGAATAAAATGTGATATTAAAATTATGGGGTGTTACTTATTCCATATGTATAACAGTATAAGTGCGTAGAAATTACTACAAAATGTGATAGGCGTGTATTTCAGACACAAGTCTTTTTCTTTAATACACATTTTGGACTTAATATGGTATCCCAGGTTTCAAATAAGATGATAGCATGTTTAAAATCACATGTATGTATCAACCATATAATTCTAACAATAACACATCCATTACCATATAACAAGAAATACTCTGATATGAGATATCATCGCATGCATATAACAGACACCAAAACACAAGTCCCATGGTGTCCAACAAATTCTCGTCTTGATTATTAAATTTAATAATTTCAAGTATTATTAACAAAAACCATCAAAATATCACCTACTGTAGAAGTTTCATCCTAAACTCCTGTCTATGGAGGGGAAGACTGTCTTCAGGCGAGTCCAGGTAGCAGCTACTCTTATTTGGCACGAGGTTTTGCCAATAGTGCCTCCAAGTTCATGGTGCGTATATGGACTTCCTCAATGCGTGTCCCAGTCAGGTTCTCTTTCTTATGGAGGAGATCCAATTTCTCCTTCAACCTCTTATTCTGGTAGCAGTTGAATGCCAGAGCAATCCCCACAAAGAGTCGAAATGAACCTAGACGATCAGCGCCAGTCATCTGAAACAAAGAGTAACCTAACCTTAAACCCACGCAATTCAAATCAACCCTTATGGTACCAGATTAACATTGGATGTACACAGAAAGGAAGATGCCTACACCATTCTAAGATTTCCTGAAATTTATAAATTTAAGATGCACAAAACTGAGACATCCACCAAACAATAAGATAATAGTGTATTTAAAACCGCAGACTCAACCATATAACATCCATTACCATGTGACAAGATAACTTGAGATCATCATTATTGCATGCATATAACAGACACCAATACACAATTCCCACAGAATCCAAAAAAATCTCATCTTGATTATTAATTTACTAATTTAAAGTAGGATTTGAAAAAATCATCAAGATCCCACATTACACAACCTCATATAAGCCAAAAGCAGATAAGACCCACTTACAAAAACCCTGAGATATCACCAAAACAACTCCAACCCATTTGCCAAAACTCCCTCATTAAGTCAATTCTAACGATAATAATAAAAACAAGCACATATATACATATAAAACAAATTGACACAAGTATTACAATATAAGAAGAATACTTTAGATCATCATCATTGCAGCATGTAGTAGACAAGAAAATATCATAAGCACCTACTGTTGGAGTTTGTAAGCAACTTTTTCATAAGCAAAGCTTTAGGTTATCAAGATATAACTTGGATATTATCCCTCAATGGCTTGACAATTTGATTCCCTTTTGAATTAGTCGTAACAGCTTGATAATTTGACAACTTGGTATTGGTGTTTTTGTTTTCAGAACAAAGTGAAAACAGTTTTCAAAAAAGTGTGTTGAAAAATTGTTTTTAGACTACTCATAATGCAAAAGGTGATGGTAAGTTTGACACCCAGTCTTACTATCATGCAAATCGGGGTGCTTTGAATTCTTTGTTTCCTTGGAAGGGGGTTTGGAAACCAAAGATTCCTAAGCGCATGGCGGTCTTTTTGTGGACAGCTGCTCATGGTCGGATTCTCATTTTGGATAATCTAATGCTTAAGGGTTGTCCTTTGGCTAATTGGTGTTGTATGTGTTGCCGTGATGGAGAGTCAGCAGACCACCTTCTTCTTCATTGTCCTGTTACTCATTTCCAGTGGACTTTTATGCTTCAAGCTTTTGGTATTCATTGGGTTATGCCAGGATTGGTGGTGGGTTTGTTATCTTTTTGGTATCAGTGGCTTGGGAAGCATAATTCAGACATTTGGAATTTGGTTCCAAGGTGCATAATGTGGATTGTGAGGTTGGAACGAAATCGTCGTTCTTTTGAGGACAAGGAGAAGACGTTGGATGAGTTAAAGATTTTAAGCCATCGCAATCTATTGGAGTGGTCTCGTTGTTGGGGTTTTACTGATTGTTCTTCTCTCTCTGAGTTTATGTCTTCCCTTAGCCCAGTTTCCTGATTACCCTTTTCATGTTGTGCTGTTTGCTCTTTTTTTCTTGTTGTTCATCATCATGAACATCGTATACTTTCCTCTTATTTTTTTATCATTAATATTAGTTTTCTGATTAACTATCAAAAAAAAAAGTTTCACACTTTTTAGTTTTTTCTAACACAACAGTGAATTTTTATCAAAGAGAGAGAGAGACTCCCAGTATATCCCTACAGCCCGAGTCCCTCTCTTCCTCAAAAAGATCTGGAGCAAGAACAAGCAAGCTGTGTAATTGTTTCAAGGTTATATTTTTATTAACCTTCAAAACTTTCAACGAATTGCACCTACTAACCAGTCTCTCAAGAGCTTCAAAATCGAAATCATTGGCAAGGTTACTTTTTATCATCAAAATCATTCTTAAGTATGTCTAGCTCAGTCACATTCCAAACTTCACTATTTAATTTAACTAGTAACTAACCATGCTCAGCTTCCCAAAATCCAAAAATACAACCCACCCACATATAAAATGCACATGTAAACAAGGTACTTACAAAAATGGCATTTTACCAGTAACTCTAAAATATAAAAATCAATACTTTACAGCCCAAAAGATCATAAAGGAGGGTTTTTTTTTTTTCACATATATAGGCGCAGATGAAAATGAGGGTTACCGTGAGAGAGAGGCAGAGAGTGAAACCCAAGTGAAGTAGGTTGCCTAGCTAGAAAGAGTTTGGAGTCACAAATGTACACAGGCCACTTGATTTCCTGTATAGAAGAAATCACGACAAAACAAATAGGAAGAGTGTGAGAGAGAGCCACAGAGAGAGAGAGAGAGAAACGGTGGTGAAATACTCACCTTCCTTGCCGTACAAGAATGTTGCTCGTGAAAGAGAGAGAGACAGTGAGGACTGAGGACTGAGGCCTGTGATCGAGAGTAAATATAGATAATGTGGTAGCTAGCTCACAAGAATATTATGTCAGCTTGGGTGGGGCTACTAATTTCAAAAGATTTACAACAATATAAGAAGAGCATTCAAAATTTTCTTTAAAAAAAAATTGGTAATCAGCATTCAAAACTTTTTCTTTATTTTAGATGCTCATTTTTCAAATCAGCAGACCATCTATTTTACATTATGTTTATTAAAATTTTTTTAATTGTTTTTCTTTTTTAGATACAATAACAACTAGTTAACGGGGCTTGGCTTAGCTGGTAAGGTTCGGACGTTTCATGTAACACACCTAGGTTTGAATTCCGCTACCAGCAGGAGTCCGTTGGTGGGCATCCTTAGTGGGGGGTGACTTCCGCACAAGTGTGTAAGATTGTCTTACTGGCGAGATTGTCCGCTGACTTTGACTGTCACCTGGCGCTATGCTCGGGGTGTAATATAACCATAAAGACTCCTATTTTTGTTTCTCAAAAAAAAAAAAAAATAACAACTAGGGGTGTGCGTAGTTTGATCGACTTGGTTTTTTTTTCAAATTTATTACCAAACCGATAGAGATCAGTTTTCTCATACCGATGCATACTGCTTAAAGTCGGTTTTCTGACCTATAGTGGTGCGGTTTTTTTTTAGTTGATTTAATCAGTTTGTTCAGTTTTTTGTGTTTGTTCTTTTTACACTTTGGCTAACACTTGAACCAATCTACAAGACCAGTCAAAGAATTAAAGATAAAGAGCCAAACACCTTTTATAAATCCCAATTCCAGTTTGTTTGTACTTCATAATTTTTTTTGAACTTCTAAAAAAAAAAAAAAAAAAAATGATTGAAGAGTGAGAGAACTCTCTCAATCTCAATCTCCCCTCCCTAACTATCAAAATGTAGAAAAAAAAATGTTAGCAGACTTAAAATTATAATTGATTTGATTAACAATTAAAGTGTTAATGATTGGTGGGTTTCTTCTCTACTTAAGGCTACTAGTAAATGTATGGAATGACTAGACAAAATTCATTACTCAATTAAATTTTTATCTCGACTCCATCTCAGCCATTACTAATACAACTCCAAAAATATTCTAGCTTTGAGAGTGAAAGAAAGAGAAAACCAGCCATTATTAAAGAACTGAGTTTCATATGTTCAAACTTTGTTGTGTCACAAACAGAGAGAGAGAGAGAGAAGGAATGAGTTACCGGCGGACTAGGCGAACTCAGGCGATAGCAAGAGATACTGAGAGCGTCTGGTCTGGGAGAGTTGAGTGGCAGAGAGAAGAAAAATGCTATTTATACTAAGACAGAAATCAGCAACCCCAGCTCAAAAAGGACGCCGTTTTGATATATGTATTTTTTTTTTTTTTTAATTACTAAATGAAACGAATCGTTTTTGTCAACAAAACCAAAAAACTCTACTGATTCAGTGAAAGAAACAGAACGAAACAAACTCATATTACCATATCGGTCGGTTCGGTAACCAACTCTAGTTCGAAGCTTTCAGTTTTCTCAAGGGGCAACAAGAATGGTAAAATCAGTTCTCGCCCACCACCTGTTTGATGATTTGCTTCTTTTTGAACTCACACACACCTTTTTTTTTTTTTTTTTTTTTTTTTTGGTAAACTTGGTACGCATCCCTAGTCCACTATATCATAGCTGTAATCATGACATTTAACTTTTTGAGGAGAAGTATCACCTTCTCATCAGTTGTGAATTCTCATTTTTCTTTGAGGGTGTGTCGTTTTTGCTCCAAGGCCTCCACAACAATTCTTGATAAAGAGACAGAGATAACAACACTTTCAGCACCTTCTTTTAGTTATTCTAGTAGTCTTCATCTCTCTCCGTTGTTTACTGATGACAAAGCTCATTCGGGTAGTTATGATATCGAGCTTGTGGATCATGATACGTGGAGAGTTTCATCGGGTTTAGCACAAGCTTGGCAAGGAGTAGATGGTAGTTCTTCATTGGGAACAAATTCTCTTATGGTTGATGAACCAGTTGATTCTTGTTCTCAAGTTGTTGAGTTTGATCAGGACTTCGATGACATTGATAATATGAGAATTCGTGGCAATCTGTTCTATAAACTTGACCGGGATTCCAAGGAATTTGAAGAGTACAAACTTGATTTCCACCGGAGGAAGTCTTCAAATCGAGAGAATGATCGAAAGGAAAGCAAAAAGGCAGAGAACAAGGATATCCCAAGTGGTAACGTGGCCCCAAGAGTTGAAAAACTTCCTAAGGTAGTAAGCAACAAAATTGTTAAGTCTCCACTTGATGAAATGGATAATGCTTGTGTTGGTAAGAAGAAGCTAAGGACTCCGACTTATAGTCAACTTACTGGTCCTTACCACGAACCTTTTTGCTTGGACATTTACATATCCAAGGCTTCTGTTCGTGCCTGTGTTGTTCACAGGGTGACAAGTAAGGTTGTTGCTGTGGCACATTCCATTTCTAAAGATATGAAGTTCGACCTGGCTTCGACTAGGAATGTGACTGCTTGTGGTGCTGTGGGGGCGGTTCTGGCTCAGAGGGCATTGGCTGATGATATTCATGATGTGGTTTACACTCCAAGGAAGGGGGACAGATTGGAAGGGAAGCTTCAGATTGTGCTTCAATCGATCATTGATAATGGCGTTAATGTGAAGGTGAAGCTTAAGCAAAAGAGACCCATAAGAGGTGGTCTGTCATCTACACCTTAGAGCTTATAAGCATGGTTGTTCAATTTGTTCTTTATAGCTATTCCAGTCAGTTGTCATCTGAGTCTTCACTCTTACTTCTTTATTAGAAACTGGCTCTTATTGCTTTCTGATGTGAACTGTTATAGTTTGATCTGACCATAATGAGACGGTTCACAGCAGGAGAAACCTACAACTACAACAATATAATTCCAACCCCAAAGGTTGTAAGATTCTGAGCGTAGTTTTGTTAACCTCTCTCTGCTCTCCAACTAAACACAGGACAAGGAATTTAGCCGTGGTCACATGATTCTGTAGTAGGCTCAGATATTTAGTTGGGTGTTCAGTATTGTCTTGCATCATATCTTGTACAATCATTTGGTGTTCTTGGATTTGTTCTTTGTAATGTATGAATTACAATAAAATCTTTCTTAATTACGGCCAGTGCATCATTACATTGTTTTGTACTTTGATTTCTAATATATTTTCTTCATATATCTTTGTTTATCACTAACCATGCCATTATCCACATTTCCACCACAATAGCAAATACCATAACTTAGTGATAAAGACACTTGTTTTAGCCCGTAACATGTAACAGCTTCCCTCGGACTGGTTGATTTGGCTGCGTTTTGGCCTGGCCAATTTAAACAAGAGCAATGCATTTTTTCACAATTTTTTAAAGTGGTAAGTTGTAATTAGAGTAACTACACCTTTAGATAGTCTCGTTATAGACACAATTTTATTATAAGCCAATCAAAAGATGATATCATCAGTGTAAAAAATAAAAAATTATGTCCCTAGATTTATTGATTGAATCAATGCCATATTCGAACAGGATTGAAAACCTAGATGATTACACAAATATTAACTGAAATGCGGCACATAACATGATTACTATTAGTAAGACGCAAAGACTCACTCAATTCAACAATAAAGAACTCCTCAAACTATATTAAATACCAACAAAATTAAAATTATTAGTCATTAGCTATTGCTAATTGCAAGGAAAGCAGCTCATCCTCAGGAATATTTCTAATGTGACAATCCAAGCGTGGGTAAGCTGCACATAAAAGTGCATAACCTCGCTCCACCACATCATCACTTAGCATACCATCACTCTGATCAACTGAACCACTAAAAAGCTGAGCTGGGCAAGCCATGCATACCCCAAGCTTGCAGTCATGTATGATAGACAGGCCAGAGTCAAGTGCCTTCGCTAGAATGGTCTTGTCTGGTTCCACTTCTAGCTGGGTAGTTTGACCCTCATGCTCAATGACCACTTTGTATGATCGAATAATAGGTGAAGAGAGCTGGCGTGGTTTGAATTTGAGATGGAATGAAGTAACAGAAAGGTTGTTGGTGTGGTTGTGTCTTGGTAGAATGAGTGTAGGAGATGGAATGAAGGGTTGCCATGTTTTTGTATTAGGAGGAAGTAGAGGGAGGTTGTGCCTTTTGGAGTGTTAAGGAGGTGTGCAACTGGAGTTGGAGGAAAAATGAGGACAGGTTCTGTGGCATGACCATAGGCATCCAAATTGGCCACTACTGCGAGCTTATGTACAGAGTGTAGCATGATACTTCTAGTTCCACAAAAGCCAAAGTATCCAAATCTTAAACAAGGATGCAATTGTTCAACTTATGCCAGATCAAAGAATCCAGTTGGAATCACTAGAGATGCGTAAAGATTCAAATATATCAACGTGTATATTTGCTCAGTTGAACTACTTCGATACTATAAAGAAAATTGTGTAGCTACTTAGTAAGCAATCAGAAATTCTCTTCCAATCCTAAATTAGTAAAAATAAGATAAAATAAAGTAAAAGGTTTTCAAAGAAAATCAGAGATGTTATGCTCACAATTTTAAAGATGAAGAAGCCATTTTCAAATTCATTAACGATGCCATAAGATTCAGCCTTGTCTCTTATTGTTATAGTTACTTTCAGCAGCTTAAGCTGCTTGTTTTTCTGTTGGATTAAAATTTACACTAATTATTCCAGGGAAAAAAAAGAGGTAATTACACCTAAGTTTGCTTCTGTTCCCTATTAATACACATTAAACAACCTGTTAGCTCCAGATAATAATTCCAACCTGATAAATGATTCCAGAAACTCATCTACCAATATAAAAAGTACCAAATTTGGACTGCAAAGAAATTAAAGTAATGATAAAAGTAGCATTATTTGAAGAGAAAATCTAGCTTATGGTGTAAATCCCATTCAGAAATATTAGTAACTTGTTACAAAGCAGCTCTCCATGTGTACACATTGTCTATGATATCTTTGAAATGCTTTGGATGTTTTTCATGCACTCAATGTTCTTTGTTAGTTCAATCAAGCACCAGCTCAACGAAGTGTAGTCTTTGGAGAGAGTGATGTGGCTGGAAGCAGCCACCTCTCCTCTCCTCTCCCTCCATCACCCTCCGTTCCAGACCCTGAAGTCTTAAAATAGTTTTCATACTTTTAAATGATTAAAAAAAAAAAAAAAAAAAATCAGATCTCTAAACATAAGCTATCAAGGTGCATCATTTGATTTCTATTATACTCAACAAGAAAACTTTGCAAACAATTTTATCACCTTTGTTGCAATTTAACTTCGCCAAGGAAATGTGATAAAGCTCTGACAAACGTGACATATTTCCCACAATTTCTGGAAATTTCTTCAACCTTAAACATCCAGAAAGAATACAAACTTCAAGAGATTCTAAGTTGATCTTGTGTGGAAGGCTTTCAAGGCATTCGCAACCTTTTAGATCCAATCGAACAAGTCGTTTGAGATTTCCAAGAGATTCATTAATCTTAGACAATGTGGTACAATGTTGAAGAATCAATTGCTTGAGATTTAGGACTCCACAAAGGTCTGGGGTCTCGATCAAGTTTTGAGTCGCTCAAGTCAATAACTTTTAACTTTTCTAAAATCTGTAGTAAACCAATAAATAATTAGATAAACTCAAGCCTTAAAAAGGTAGAAATACACATTTGCATAAGTAAAAATCTTACCATAATTCCTTACCACAATTGTTTGATGCAGCTGCAATGCGTTCTGAGTTCCAACAAGTTCATTTGGTTGGAAATTGTTTGGCAAGGATTTTAAAGATATCCATGTCATTCTAAAGCCTGTAACTCATTAGAAAGATAAATGAGACCTTGTGAAAGTTCCTCATTACCTCCAATGAGGTGTTGTCAAAGTTGCACATTACCAATTATAAGCAATCTCAATTTTTTCATCATTGAGAAGGCTTCAGCTTTCAAGCATTCCAATTTATCCACGTGTGTTTAGGACCATGCCTTCAACAAAGTCTGTTCCCTAATAACCAAGAATAATTAAATTAGAATAATTCGTAAATTCTTAGAAGATTTTGTAATAGTATATATACTTAACTAAGTTTAGGTTTAGACTATAGTCAACTTACAATATTATTCTCCAATACATGAAGGACATCCTCGTACATCCACCGGGCTCTTTAGGGGATGTACGATGAACAATTTCATGACCCATTTGTTGCAGCAAATCATGCATCCACAAAGTTCCCCAATTATCAATGGTTGTAAGAGATTTATCTATGCAGACGTCAATATTGTAGTCTGAGTAGAAACCAAAACTTTCTAATATATCTCTCATGCGATTTTTTTTTTCTCCTTTGAAAAAACGTACAATATCTAGAAAAAATTCTTTCTATGTATCCACTAGCCCATCAAAACTTATTTGAAGGATATTCATCATGTTTCTATCAGGTTCTGCATTTAGTTTATCAAGAGCACTTCTCCATGCATTAGTTTTTCTACCAAATAATGAAGAACCTAAAACTTTAAGAGCTAAAGGTAGGCCGTTAGCGTAACTCACAAAATTCATAGACAAATCCACATAATTTTCTTCAGGATAGTTCTTCTTGAACGCTCTCCAACAAAAAAGCTCCAAAGCCTCATTTTTGTTCAACCCCTTAGCTTCATATACATCATCCACTTCATGACTTCTCAACAAATGGCTATCTCTACTTGTTATAATGATTCTACTTCCTACACCAAACCAATCATGTTTCCCTGCAAGTGCTTCTAATTGTTCTTCTTCATCCACGTCATCAAGAACGATAAGAACCATTTTATTACGCATTCTATTCACTATAAGATTGATTCCCTCACTAACATCCCCAAAATTTATTTCACTTTCCATAAGGATCTTAGAAAGAAGTTGCTTCTGTAAAGAAATTAGACCTTGTTTTTTAGTTTTTTCTCTTACCTTAGCAATAAAGCTGCTAGCTTCAAACTTTCCAGAAATTCTTTGATAAATTTCTTGTGCAAGAGTAGTTTTGCCTATTCCACCCATCCCGCAAATCCCTACAAAGCGAACACCACCCAACCCTTCATCCAAATAAAATTCCAACATTTCCTTCACACGGGATTCTATTCCAACAAGATCCTTAGAAACAGTCCTTAAGAATTTTCTATTCAATTCTTTATATATCCTTTGAAGAATTTCTTGGATAACGTTTGATTCATGCCTACAAAGAAGACAGTAAAACAATCATTTTGATGAGACAAAGTTAGTCACATTAAAGACACAAAACATTTTGAATAAAAGCAAACTTATCTTTGTTCAATAGCAAAAGGGGAATTTGAAAAATGTATTATAGCAGTGTTATGACCATAACAATTGAGTGCTTTGTGAGTGTGCCTAATTTTATTTAGTCCTTTGTAGTATTTTTCTTGGATTTATATTTTCATGATCCTTTTTTCTTTTTCTTTAATCTTCACAATAAGAAAAAACATATAAAAAATAGACCAATTGACGTATCTATAACACAACTTCAAATTATTTTATTGATACATGAAGGCTATTTTCCAGCCCTCCCAAATTGTCCTTCAGATCGACATACAGGACAGCAACTTATAGAGTTACATGTCATGGTTTTTTTTGGGAGGAGGGGGTACGAACTCTATTGTTGCTTTGCAAGCCAAAATGATCTTAAATTTCAGTGGTTCACCATCAGGATGGGCCCCTTCTTGTTCTTTGTTTTTCTTTATAAACCCCTGCAGCCCTGCACTTTCTTGAAGGGGTAACCATTTAGAAATCACGAGTATTAGGATTTTTTTTAATGTTGGCATATGTCATGACAAATTTCATTGTATTTGTATGCAACAATAGCTAGAAGTGGAGTTGGCATATATCAGGTTGTATTGTATGTGAGTTGAGAGGTTCAAATGCCAGAAGTGGAGTTGCTGCCCTAGCAATCTCGGATAAGCGAACTGGCAGTATCATACATCTTGAAGTGAAAGAGGCAAGCGTTTACTTTGAAATCATTAAGGGTCAACTATAAAAGGCAAAGCTTCCTTGTCTTGACAAACCACTTACAAAACGCGGATTACGAAGTTCGTGACTTTATTTGTCCATATTGATCAGTAATTAAGAACCAAAGTCCAACTTGAGCTGTAATTTCCTAAGTTCATAATACATACAGGTGACAAACTGAAATTTTCTCTGTTTGGATTCGACTAGAAAAAGTAAATATTGATTATGCACATGTTTCCAAGTAATCTATGTTGACACCGAAAGAAGAAAAGAAAAATGTTACCTATCATCTAAATGCCATCCAGAGATATTGCCAACTTCTTTCAAAGCAGCTTTCCATGCTTGCACATCCTCTTTGTTAATCTTGGGATTTCTTGTGTGCTTAGCAAAGGCTTCGATGAAAGTCCTCCCCGTTTGGTTCCGTACATCATAGGGATCCACATGGTAAAAGATAGGCAAGACTATCATCCCATTGTCTTTCATGCATTCGACAACTTTCGCTAGTTCAATCAAGCACCACTTTGAAGAAGCATAGTTTCTTGAAAGAACGATGATTGCATACTTGGACTCTTCTATTGCTTTCAAGAGCTCTGAATTTATATATTTTCCTCGCTCAAGTTCTTCATCATCCCTGAAGGTGGTAATGCCTTTTTGTTTCAAAGCAGTATAGAGATGGTCTGTAAAATTCTTGCGGGTGTCAACACCACAAAAACTAAGGAAGACGTCGTATTTCCAAGAAGAAGAAGAAGAAGAAGAAGAAGGAAAGCAGGCTGTTTTAGAGGCCATGGAAGGTCATGGAAGCAATTGTTCCCCGGAAAAAATCACCAGCATTCAGCTGCAAAGAAAGTGGAGAAGAATAGAGTTAGAGTGAGATTAGCATTGGATTTGATGAGATTGCAGGAGAGAGAAGGGAAAGAAAGACAAATGATAAAAGGAGATCATCGGATTCTTTTCAATTCTATATATATTATAAGATTTTTTTATTATCAAAATTTTGGACTAAACACATTCCAGATTTAGATAATCTTTTTACAAAAAAAATTTTGATATCTTTTTACAAACTAATCTCGAAGTATTTTCTTTACCTAGGAAGGGAAAATAAATTAATTAATTAAATAAAAAAAGGTCTGGAAATTATGTTTTTTTGCTGAGAAGTCTGGAAAGTATGTTATTGTCACTGCACAGGAGCATTTGGTTTCAATAAAAGTTATTATTTTCCCCTCAACATCTTATTTTATCTATCATAACATCTTATTTTACAATACATTCAACATCCTAATTTTTATTTTAACATACAAGATACAACACAATAAAATTCCTTGGAAACCTAAGTCGCCTATTCAGTATGCAACTCTCATAATAATTGCCTAGCGCTCATGGCCTTGTTTTAATGATAACTTTCATTTGAACAAGGTTTGATGTGGCACATCATAAGCTATATTCCTAGTTTCTTTTTGAAGAAAGATATTACAAAATATTAACCTATAACATCTACTCCATGTTGATTGCTCTTTATCATCGGGGTCAAGACACCAATTTAGTTTTTTGTAGGGGCCCGTTTGGATTGGTTGTTCACAAAGGTGCGTTTTAAAAACACTAGTTTTAAAAACAAGTGTTTTTAAAACGTGCATTTTGAAAACATTATTTTAAAAACCACAAATAAGCGTTTGGTAAAAATATAAAAATGTGTTTTTTATTTTTAAAGTTACATTAAGCGTTTGGATAAGCTGTTTTAAAAAATAGCTGTTTAGAGTGTAAATTCCAAAAAATGACTTAACTATTTTGTTAAGGTTATTTTGTCATTTTTCCTTTAATCAGTGTTTTTTTTAATTATTATTGAAAACATGTGATTAAGCCTGACAATTACATTAATAATAATAATGATAATGATGTTGTCGTCGTTGGAATTCATGGAGAGAAACTTATATAATTTAAAATTGAAAAAAAAAAAAAAAAAACTGTCAAGAGGAAGACATTAAAATGATTAGGAAAATAATTATATTAGAATAATTACAAAAAAAATAAGCAGAACTAATCAGTATAACTCAAGAGAATCAAACAAGTATTAAAGTAAATTTAAGATCATCAAATAAGTAGAGCTCATCAAAGTCATTGACAAAGAGTTGAAACTTGAAAGTGCAGGTAGATAATGTTGTCATTAAGTCATCCATTTTTTTTTTTTTTTAAGATAAACAAGTTTTGGCCCCAAGGAAGAGGAACAGTAGTGACCTCCACTTCATGAGGCAAAGGTCCCCGACCGATTATGCTGCTCCCTTGGGGTTGTTACTTGTTATTAAGTCATCCATATAGTTTCAAAAAAGTGAGTATTCAAGGTTGTCATTTTTTTTTATCTACCTCATCAAAGGATCTATACTTCTACCACCAATGGTAAAGTTTTGTCCCAAAATTTCTTAGCAGCAATGAGCCAATAACGATTATTGTTGACAAATATCTGATACAACTCTAAATAATACTCATTTGTCCTTTTGGGCAATGTCTATATGATACTTAAAAATGAAGAGTAACAACAAAGCTCAAATGGCAGCTCATAATAAGTTTATTTCCCCACCAGAGCCTCTTCATTTTAGAATCACTTTTCAATAGTATCATC
The DNA here is from genome assembly GCA_023621385.1 of Quercus gilva. NCBI lineage: Eukaryota > Viridiplantae > Streptophyta > Magnoliopsida > Fagales > Fagaceae > Quercus > Quercus gilva. The sequence goes on from CM042478.1 coordinate 51,782,345, forward strand.
CCAGAAAGCTTGTTGAGCTTATATACCAATCCAACTGAGAACAGGAAACATGTTGTTATACAAACTCGATGGACTGTGCTAGCAGCAATCAGAGCCACTGCTTCTGCTATTAAAACATCACAGAATTTCCTATAGTTTTCCCAAAAAATGAAGCTAATCCAATATTAGTAAAAGTACGTGTGCAAAAACAGAATGAGTACTGTAGTTGAACTCAAAACCCACCCACCTCTCAACTAGACTATTCTATACCATGGCTGAAATATATGATTTGTGTTTTTAATTTTTAAATTTTGACGTTGATCAAGAGTGACAAAATACAACGAAAACAAAAATTTAGTTCACTGCCAATCACTGCTGTGTTTCCTTTATTGTGCTGCATCTTTTTCCACAGAATTAAGTCTTCATAAATAACTCTAATGCCCACAAACAATTATGTTAAGCCTAGTTACACAACCTCAACAAACAAGATATGAAGAACATATATCCCAGGTCAAAATTTTGGCAAATAACACAGTGAAACACACCTCATTATAAACACCTCCTGCCCAAACTCTCTTTGCATATCTGAATTTACGCGCTCAGATATGAGGATAATCCTCAGCACAGCGCAATGTATGAACAAAGGTGGTAGAGAGGGGAATCGGGATTGCCTTCATCTTTGAAAATTAATTCCAAGGAAAAATAAAAAAAGAGTAGCAGCTAAGATTCCACTGCACATCCTAGTCCTGGACAACATCTCAGCTGGTCAGAGGCCCAGTAACTATTATACTCCTAAGGATATGAAAACTGTATATATATTGCTATATTGAACAATGTGTACATGGCAAGTATATATAATTCAACTAACTCTCTAATACTAAACGACCTTTAGCTTTGATTTATACAAGAAAACTACTGTTATTTTACAAGAAATTCAAACTAGCTTGACTTGTTTTCTTTCTTCTTCTTTTCTCTCTTCTAGACCAGGATTAGGCTTTCTTTTAAACTTGTTGTCTTCTATTCTCTGATACTCCCCCTCAAGATAAGCAAGGGAATGAATGTTAACTAGACTAGGTTTATCTTGGTTGGTCTTAATGTGCAGCAATCTAATTACTTTTGCAATGACTTTATCTTGCACAACATGTCAGTCGATTTCTCTGTGTTTCATCCTCTCATGAAACACAGGATTGGCTGCAATGTGGAAGTGCAGCTTGCCTATTAGCAATCCAACCCCACAGCAACAATATATCTCTAGATTAATGAGATCACAGTTCAATAGCAATCAGATCACATCCAATTCATCATCATTCAATTATTTCATAAAAAAATGTATTAGAAGCTTATGAACCACTTGGACACCAGAAGAATTAACTTTGGTTCCTAGTCCTACTAATCTGAAACTCAGTACCAAATACTATAATTCTTTTTGAGTTGTAATACTTTTAAAACCTATGTACAAATTTGTACTTTTAAACCGACAAATTTGTAGTTTTTGCTCTTTTCCCCTTTGTTATCAGAACTATGCCCACTACAAGCACATAGAGATAGACATATCTAACCCTCAACTCCCCAGCAGCACACATAAATAGATTCCAAAATCTGTCAAACTCAGAGGGCCACCTCGCATAGAGAGGATACACAAACACTATACTGGAAGTGCATTTACAATACCCATTAAGCTTTTTATCAATAAAGAATGTTAAAAATTGAATTTTTATCAAAAGCCCAAAAACACAATCATGATTCTTGATAAGAAACATAATAAAGAAAACTCCTTTATCCATTTATTCCCAACCCACCAAAAAAAAAACATAAGGGTCTGATTCTAACGATATCTATGTGTCTACAAATATAAAACAATAATTATAATCAAAACCCAAAATGGGCAGGTCTCAAAAGCAGCCAAAAACCCAAATAAATCCACAACCCATGAAGAAACAAAAATAGCAGAAGCAACAAATCTCTCAGCCAAAATAAGTTCTAAAATTTTGATTTCAAATTCAAACAATCACGTAACCCACCATGTAAAAAGCCCAAATCTATAACATAAATTCAGCAGAAGAGGAACGGAGAATTGTTACCTGGCAAGTGAGATGAAGAACGAAGCAGAAGCAGAAGCAGGAACAGAGAATTGAGAGCCCGTGGAGACAGAGAGAACAGAGTAGCAGATATACATGGAGGAGTATAGACTGACTAAGAAAATAGAGGAGGAGATATACATGGGGAAGGGATAAAGCTGGTATTTCTTATCGTATTGGCGCTATTTTGATTTTCTGAAGAAAAAAATAGCAGTTAGCCTATCTGCGTTTCTGAAAAAGCAAAGCTTCGCAGTGTTTTGTAAAGGTGAAAAATCTGGATTTTGAAAACCCAAACGTGCTGTTTTGGTGGAGCCAAACGATTTGGCAAATCACGTTTTGTCTAAAAGGCGCGTTAAGGTTTTATAAATAGCCTATGCAAACTAATCTCGAAGTCTTTTCTTTACCTAGAAAGGGAGAAATAAATTAATTAATTAAATAAAAAAAGGGTCTGGAAACTGGAAAGTATGTTTTTTTGCTGAGAAGTCTGGAAAGTATGTTATTGTCACTGCACAGGAGCATTTGGTTTCAATGAAAGTTATTATTTTACCCTCGATATCTTATTTTATCTGTTATAACGTCTTATTTTACAACACATTCAATATCTTAATTTTTATTTTAACATACAAGATACAAATTCCTTGGAATTCCTTGTAAACCGAAGTCGCCTATTCAGTATGCAACTCTCGTAATAATTGCCTAGCGTACATGGCCTTGTTTTAATGATAACTTTCATTTGAACAAGGTTTGATGTGGCACATCATAAGCTATATTCTTAGTTTCTTTTTGAAGAAAGATGCTACAAAATATTAACCTATAACATCTACTTCATGTTGATTGCTCTTTATCATCGGGGTCAATACACCAATTTAGTTTTCTGTAGGTAAGTTTAAATCTCAAACCTCTTATTTGACTACAAAAAAAAATTACCAATTAAGCTAATTGGAACTTGCTTCTAGCCTAATTAAGTAATTGCTTGAAAGTCAAAAGATTATGGCATCATTTTTACAAAATAATCTATATTTATATTTATATCTATATCTATCTAAAAGTTAAGACATAGTATTTAATGTTGCTATACTCCTGTTCAGCCACCTCAATAGCCGTTTCGTACTTTTTTTTTAATCATTTAATTGTTTATGTTATTTGATTTTTCTATTTTTTTTTCTATAAAATAATTAAATATAGATCATGGGCAAACTTGTTAATATATCCTATTACTATTCAATAGTTTCTATTCAATTGTCTTAAATGCAAATGTTTTTGTTCCGAAATACAAATGTTACTATTCATTGGATACAAATATCTAATTATCCAGCTATCCAAATTAATTTCAACCTTTAATTCATTATTTTTTTACTAGATACAATTAAAATTTAAAGTATCCAAACCAAACTTTAGCACTTGAATCTCCAGCCTAGAGTTGCATTTAGTGTCTCTTTGTTTATCTACCGTTATAGTGTTTCCTCTTTCAAAATCCTAGTTTTTCACAACCTTATCTCTCTCTCACTCACACATTGATTATTTATTTAAGTTTTATAATGTTATATATACCAATGCACATTCTAGATACGATCACCCCGTCATCTACAAAAAAAAAACGTGCGCAATAATAATTGTTCTCCATATTTTTCAATCAAGTTTTAGTTTTTACAATTTTGAGAAGACATTAATTGTTTTTGTCAGAAATTTTCCAAGTTAAGGTAGCAATAGGAAGACCATTGAGGTGAACAAAATGAACACTCAAAAGTGACTTTTTTTTTTCATTTCTTTTTAGTATTCTTACATTTTGTGATGTGATTTTGTTGTTTTCTTTCCCAGAATTTGAATGATATTGGCTTTTGTTATTGTTAATTGACTTAGAATTGTCAATGCAATTTTATTTGGCCTATTGAATCATATTGATTATGAACATTTTTTGTCTTTATTTGTAGAGTATTACAAGAGTAAAAAACTATTCAATGTAGTAATTTTGTTATTGTTGCATCCCATTTGTTTGGTAAAATTTCTTTTAGAAATCTAATGTGCTTTTCTCAAATCCATTTGTTATTTTTATTTTAGTCATTCTATTACAAATAATCAGCATTTTCACCATTAAATTTTTAGCTAATCTGAGCTTTCTTGGTAAACTTTTACTTTGTTTAGTTGATCATCTTTAAGGAAATGGCCAAAAAAAGAATAAGACAAAATATAATTTATTCTAGAGCAACATTATGCTATTAATATATATATATATATATATATATATATATATATGTATAAATACTTAAGGAACTTGATTATTTCTTTGTTGAAATTCCTAATATCCTCACGTCTAGCCTCTTAGATTAATTTTTGGGGGTTCAAGTGATAGCCTAGTGACATTCTTTATGGTGTCTCATGTTTGTAGTTCAAACCCCCTCCATCTCCCTTCCACCACCATCTACATCTCTCTCTCTCTCTCTCTATATATATATATAATCGTCTGATCAAATTAAGAATTTTCCATCATATGTTACTTTGTAAAGATCTTATTAGATGTATAGATGATACTTTTGGTTTATAAGGCAAAATCAACAAAATGTGATTTTTATATGATTATATATCTAGAATTCATTGCAATGACATGATGGATTGGTTGGTCAAATTTATTATAAAATCTAAGTTATCATGTGGTTTAAGAATTTGAAGAGATATATATTACCGGATTTTTTCATATGTTCATATGATGAAATTTTTTTTGTGATTTTTGCATTTTATTTTATTTTATATTTCCACTTTATGATATATTATTTATTGATTATGATCTATTGCATATTTATCTTTATTTACTTTTTCAATTTAGTTTCAATTGTGAAGAAGATAGAGACATGGATCTATGTTTTGGATAAAAATATACCCATAAGAGTTTTTTTTTTGGAGAAAAATATACCTATAAGAGTTGAATTACATATTTTTGTATAATAATAAACAAAATATGCATGGTTACAACTTAGTCTAATAGTTCTCACACTATAAAATTTAAAATAAAAAAATATTATTGCAATACCAAACTACGAAATATATTTTGTTACAATACAAAAAAAAAAAATTTCTAATTTAAAACATAATTTCAAATAACACATATTGACTTTTAAAAATATACGATCTAATATATTAATTCAATAATTACCAATAAAAAAATAATTATATTAAATTTTTTCCGCACCTGCTACTAGTATATTATAAACCTGGAAATCTTTTCTTTTTTGAAAAAAGAGGTATGTCATTACCTGGAAATTTCTAGAGGTTGGATAAAGCTTTTTTTTTTTTTTTTTCTTTAAGCAGTCAAGTAAAAACAAATCTGCCTTTATTTAACGTCCACCATCGACCCTTCCCCTCCCTAGTCCCCACCCTCAGAAGAAAAGAAGAAATGTAAACTTGGCTTTATCAGTAAAACATTGTGGAAGAATATGATCACTGTTTCATAATATATAGATATGTGTTAGATCTTTTTCAAATCGATACTCCTCGTGAGTACCCTATGGTCCCTCTCGTAACTAGCCATCTATTTGATATGTCTTCTGGACAGATGTTTTAGCTTCTAAGTTTCAATAAATAAATCATTCTTTTCACCAAAAAATAAAAAGTAAAACATTGTGATGGGATACGAAGGTGCTAAAGTGGGAAGACAATGACAAATGCAACCATCAATAAAAAAAATTTAGAAATTTTTATTGATTTGAAACAAACCAATATAATCGAAAACACTTGAAACACTGAGACATCAGCTAGTCCACTACAACATGGGCATCTGCCCAACATAAACTCCCTACTCAACATAAAAACAGTGTTACATCATCCCAACCTAGTTCTTATTATAATTCTAGTGACACACATGGATTAAGTATAAGCTTAATCCTCTTAGGCACCCTCCCATTGCAAGCCGGTTTTCAAGGGTGAGTTCTACCCATGGATTTGTAACAGTTAGACACAAACACTCAAGTCTTCAAACTAAACTACAGCACCAGATTGGTACTAATCATGCCCAACATCTTGTTTCTACAAACAAAACAATCACAAACCCAGCTACAAGCAAACTTTCAAGCAGAGGTCATTAAAGATGGAATGAGGTACAAACCAGTTACAACAAAGAACTCAGTTTAGGATAGAGTCGTAGCCATTTCCTTTAAACATCATCCTGAATTTGACATCTTTTCTCACACTCTTCACCATGCTTTCCTCTGTTTTGACCTCTCCAAGAATCCTTGAGTTTCTCTTAGACAATAAGGAATTTCTGAGACTCTTTCCTTTGATACTCGGCTAACCACATGAGTGCCTAATAGGCCCAAGCACATGTCCCAACGCCAACAAGAGGCATATCATACATATATCATGATTAGGAATGGCAACAGGTCGAATTCGGGCCGGATTTTTCCATACCTGGACCCGACCCGCGGGGCAAGACCCGTAGCCCGAACCTGGCCCGTTTAGGATATCGGGTTTTTTCCCGGGGCCCGGACTTGCCCCAGCCGAGCCCCGTTTAAGAATTGGGCCCAATTTGTGGCCCAACCGAAAAAAAAAAAAAAAAAAAAAAAAAAAAAAAAAAAAAAAAAAAAAAAAAAAAAAAAAAAAAAAAAAAAAAAAAAAAATTTGAAGCCTAAATTTTAATTCAAGCCCAGATTTAAGCTCAAATTTTGCCCAGATTTAAGCCCAGATTTTGCCTACATTAAGTATGCATATTCAAGCCTAAATAATTAACGTTGCCCAAATGCCATATCAGTCCAAATCATAGGCTAAGGCTACTAATCATAAATCAATAAATCACCTGTTAATTATAAATCTATAAATCAATAAATTACCTAGCTAAGATAACCATTTAATCATTAATCAACAAAATCATAACTAAAATCACTAGCTAAACATAAAAATAAAATAAATCCAACAAGTCCAAGAAATAAGTATCAAAAGTCTAACGAGTCTAAGAAATTAAAAAGTTACAAAATAAATCCCGCAAGTTTAGAATAATTACAAACCAACAAATTAATTCAACAAGTCTAAGAAATTAAAAAAGTTACTAAATTAATACAAAATGTTTAATCTTCATCAATTGTGATACAACTCCCATCAATTGTGGCACAACTCTTATCATCTTCATTTGGCTCCCCATCATCAAGAATGGATTGAAATGTACTATCTCCAGATATAGTTGAAGAACCTACAACAACAATGAATTAAAAAATAGAATAAACTTCATCAAATTGTAACTAGCAAATATAAAAACACAATTTTGATTTTATAAATAGAAATTAGACAATTACTAAGCGTTGATTTCACTCCATATCCAAGTCCTCATTTGTAAGCTCTTGCTCTCTCTCTTCCTCTGTCCTTGGACTCCTTACTTGTTCCTCTACCTCTAAGTCCACCGTCGGGGAGTTCGGACTCCTAATTGATTAAGAAGTTTGGGAGTTAGAATCAAAACAAATTATCACAAATTTATTATTACACATACTCATTAATTAATAGGCACAAATTCATAATTACACAAATTCACAAATTAAACATGATTAACAACAAATTCAAACACTTACTCGTTGTTTAATGGGCATAAAGGTGATGGTGATCCTGAGGGTGAGCTGCCAGGCGACAATGGTGAGGGTGATCGTGAAAATGGCGAAAGAGACAGCATAGTTGGCAAAGGACAACGTTCGGTTCTTGAGGGAGAGCCGCTTGGCGAGGAAGAGCCAGATTTGTTTGTGTCTGTGTTTGTGTCTTCCATCTCTGTTTTAGGCTCTGCATTCCCAACAAACACAAAAAACAATATTTCATTGGCCAGATATAATGGAAGGAAATATAATAGGCTACTATATATATTTAAAACAAGGTGAAAATGTGCGCATGGACAGCCAAGTCCAAACACTTAGATATAATGGAAGGAAATATAATGGCTAATATTTATATTAACAACTAATATGTATAGAAAGGGAAAGGTAAACACAAATGCAGTGCATATGCAGGTCAAACTATGGTGGCATAAATAAAACAAACGATCAAATAACCTCAGGATATGCCTAATCATAACTAGCCAGGGGGGCCATTATACCTTCTACAAGCTCAAAACAAGAATATAACAATTTAGAGTAAATGTGATGCTATTCCCTAATTTATCCAAATCAATCTAATGCTGGTGGAATGAATTCTATTATAGAATATGACCAAAGAGGCACCACTAAAAAGGAGCTGGAATGCTTGCTGGGGAATTCATTTCGACCTATCCTAAAGATTTAATATCTACTTACTAAAAAGAGGCCTTTCACACCCAAAAATTCTATTCCAATTAAATTGCCAAGCCTATTGATCTAGAAAGCAGCAGCAAGCTATATAGGAGCATGAAACTACCTTTACTTCCTCTTAATTCAGAGATCATTATAGAATACGCCCACTTTACCTACAAGTCAAAAGATATATTTATTTGGAAGAATGAACATTGTCACCATCAATAAGCCAAAACATAGATTCCTGCAATTTCTACTAATCATCAACAACCATCAATACGCCTACTTCCCATAAATATTGTATTTGTATGAAACTTGATACTAGAGGAAGAGTTCCAATACCCAACATAAAACCTCTATTCCCCTCACCCCCAAACCAAAAATACATATATACTTCTAAACAAGACACCAAAGAATATATAAGGTGACTACAATCTATGACATAATTAACATACAGAATGAGTAATTGGGAGTAAGGCTTTGCATCGAATTGTTATTTTATAATCAGTATAACCAGTATAATCAATACACTAACTTCCAGTGTTGCCCCCTGTCAAAATGCAACCACAGCTATGCAATGTCATATCAAGATGCAGCAGTCTTATCATAAAAATAAATAGAATCTTGGACAAGCAGCAATTACATGGCTAAAATGAATGGGCATTTCTATGCATTGTAAACATGCAACCTAGACATGTTCATCAAGAAAATAATTAAATATACTATTTGTCCCCTTGAGTTAAGGGATAACCCACGGAAACAAGGACATGAAAAATAAATAAACTTAGCACTACCGAATACACTAAACAAAAATGGAAAAGAAAAAGGACTATCAAAAAAGCTTGGAAACAAAAACTGAATACCGAGAAGAAAAACAAGAAAAACAAAAACAAAAACATGAGGCATCTTTTCAAGTAGAGCTAAAGGCTAAAGCTGAATACCTGAAAGCTGAAGCTGAATACCGGGACTCGTCAACGGCGAGAGGGTCCTCTTTGCAAGGTCCAACAAGATATTCTTCTGTCTGTGTAGAACCAGTGGTAATCTTTCTACTTAGTAAGTGTGGGATTAAGCTGAAAGCTTGAAATGAGGGAGAGGGAGGGTCGGACTGAGGGAGGGTGGGAGTGAGGCTGAAATGAAGGAGAGGGACTTCGGATTGAGGCAGAGAGGCTGAGTGAAGAAATGATGAGAGGAATTAGGGTTAAATACTTAGGTGTATATATATAGAGAGGGTATTTTAGTAATTTCAGCTACCGGGTTTTTAAACGGAGCGGGTTTCGGGCCAGGTCTCGGATTTTTTTGATAAAACCCGGACCCGACCTGGACTCGCTTCGGGTTTTTTTTTTTAAACCCATACCCGACCCTATTCCTAATCGGACTGGGTAAAACCCGACCCATTAGGGTCGGGTCGGGCCGGGCCGGGCCGTGTACCCACAGGTCAGGCAAAAATTGCCATCCCTAATTGATAGGCCACAAACTGAATGACCCCTTGTGATTAATTAACCAATTAATTAGCCAAGTGAATTAATTAGGTTCAATTAACATGCAAACGCGTGGCAGCACAAACAAATCACCGAATAACTAAATATGCAGCGGAAAATAAAAGACACGGTGATTTGTTCACGAATGGAGAAAAACCCTAAAGGCAAAAACCCCACCAGGTGATTTTCAGGTCACCACTCCCGAAACTCCACTATTATCAAATCAAGCGGTTACAAATAAGGAATCCCAAGTACCTTACCAACCTACAGTTGAACCCTTACCCCAATACCCAATCAGACTTGATCTGTAGTGACAGTTCCCCCTTTTGATGCACGGCTCCCAAGTACGTGACTAACCAGATGCGCGGATCCCAGTACGCGACTTCAAACACCAACTTTAGAGTGAGAGGTTGGTTGCAAAGTTTTTCAGTTCATCCTATGCGATGAAGATCTAAAAGATGCTTGGTCATAAAACCCTGTGGTGCAAATACACAGCAACTTCTTCAGAGAAGATGAACTAGGTCAAGAACTTCGTCTTTGATCACAATTTGCTTGAACAAGGATTGCTCAATGTTTTTTTCAACTTGTGTCTATGTTGACGGCTCTTAAAATAATCCTTTTATATGTTTAGGGTTAGAAGAAAAGAAGGCCCAAAAACATATTCACGAATCCCAAGAAAATCAGATTGAAATTCTGACTTTTTAAATCTCGACAGATAGCAGGTGTCGAGGTAGCTATCGAGCAGGTTTCGAGCTTTAAAAACTGTGCACTTCAGCTTGCTTTTTCTTGGACAGACTTGATGACTTCAACACTTGATCTTGAAACCTTGTTTCTTGAAGTATTAAAAACACCTAGAACTACCCAATTACAAGTAGAGTGCGTTTTGTCAAAGGATTAGCCAATTTACATAAACATTATGACATATGTTCTTAACATGTGAACACATATGTCCTAACACTAATCATGATACATCTGCTAACACACCTCTACCCAAGTATCCTATGTACTCTCTGAGAAGCGTATCAGCTGAAATTTCAACAGCAAATGCCACAAAACCAAACCCCCTAAGACAGGTTTTTCTTTAATCTTGATGAAAAATGCATCATGATATTAGTTAAGCCAATAACATATGGGCAAAACCTAGAATGATGTGATAAATAATACTAATATATAACACAAAATATGCAATTACAGTACAAAATTAATTTTGATGATATGCAAATAGCAATGTGAAAAAACCATGTAATCAATTAGTACCAGGAAAAGCCTTTGAGCAGTTACTAATCTTCAATTTGTATCCCAAGATGAATTTGGCAAAATATCTTATCTGTTTTCCAATTGGTGTACCAAAGTGTTCATTTTCCGTCTTGTAGTCATATCACAACATCTTGATTTCAACTATTATTGTGTTGCAAAATATTGAATTTTTGGCACATAGATAAGGTGGTAAAAGTATCGCTCAGCAAGCAAGCAGGTTTAACAACACATCTAATTACATGCTGTGTGGACATGATCTAAGCATATAGAAAAAAGTTGTCGTGAAAAAAGATGCAGTAATATTCTAGTCTGATAATTATCCACATCATTCTCAATTAAACTAGATACAAATCAGCTACTTTAACCTTGGGAAGATACACACCCAAAACACGGCCAAACTGACTGAAATGCAATTGCACATTAACAACATTAGCTTCAATTGGAATACATCCTATGAAAAGCCTCTTCTCCACATAGCAGCTGAACTCATCAAAGGCTAAGCAGTACAGTCCTCTTTATCTCCAGAAGATAATAGTTAATCCACTGGCATCTTCCCAGTTACATGAGCATGATTAGCAGGAGATGCAGTGTCAATAGCAATCTGCAACCCCCAAAATTTTACAGCCAGAGAGCCAATATATTAGCATAACGTAGAAAATATTTTCCAATTTACAACAAGGACATCCATAATGAGTGTAAGCTGAAGCTGCAGAACTATTTGATGCCCTGTAGCCATCTATGCAACAAATTCTATTTCGCTGTTTCATTTTTTGTGGCATGTTCAATAAACCAGCAAAGAACCAAAACATTAAGAATGTAAAAAAATATGGTTTTATCAACATTTAGGCTTGTGTAAAGCTTCTCATTCTATTTATTAAATGCCAGACTCCCTTCCAAGGTGAACTTGAAGCATGTAGAAATCAAAAAGCTCCTTAAAATCTAGAATCATGATGAGAAATTGAATACATAAGCACTAAAACCAACAGCCCAACCCCCTTCTCACAGCCTACACCTACCACTTCAGCCATACCAAGAAGCACACCACTTCATTATTATGCAATCTAACAGCCGTATAAACTACAAAAATTGTCTCAAACTAAAATACAACCCAAAACTGAACATCAAATTACAAAACAACATGATAAATAGTAGCTTACCTGCTGAACCCGAGCCACTGTAGGTGCAAGAAAGAGGCGTATGTTCTTTTGGGGGCATCCTTATCAAGTGACTCAGCTCGTGTGATGCAAGACAACTAGAACAAGACTGAACTAACGGAAAAATAAAAGATAGGACCTAGGAGTCAGCACCAAGCGAAAAAACCACTAGGAGTCAGCATCTAGGGTAGACCTGGAGTCAGCACCAGATCAAAGAAAGACCAAACGACCATTGTTTTTATTCATCAAAATATCAACTGTCCCCTTAAGGATTACAATAGGTTGCTTATAAAGGATTACCAAACCCTAGTTCTAATTGGCTAGGAAACCCTAATTGCCTTATTACAAAAATAACCTTGCTTCCAAATTAAAATATTAACAGTCTAATAAACTACTAGAACCTAAAACATAAAAATACAACTGACTTGCAAATATAAATAATACTAAATAAAAATCTTCTTGCGTCTCCTGGATCAGGTGTGTAACAGGAGATGGAGGAAAAATGAAAGGACATGTTCTATGGCATGACCATAGGCATCCAAATTGGCCACTACTGCGAACTTATGTACAGAGTGTAGCATGATACTTCTAGTTCCACAAAAGCCAAAGTATTTAAATCTTAAACAAGGATGCAATTGTTCAACTTATGCCAGATCAAAGATTCCAGTTGGAATAACTAGAGATGCGAAAAGATTCAAATATATCAACGTGTATATATGCTCAGTTGGACTACTTCAATACTATAAAGAAAATTGTATAGCTACTTAGTAGGCAATCAGAAATTCTCTTCCAATCGTAGATTAGTAAAAATAAGATAAAATAAAATAAAAGGTTTTCAAATGCTTAGGTATTCTTTTATATAGCATAGTTGACCATATCTTTTTAAAAAATCAACAACCAAGGTTAGCCAAGTTCAGAGGTAATAATACAGAAATACCGTGTTCTGCAAATCTTCTGACAATGCAGAGAACATTTTTTTCTGTTTTTTTTTTGTGCCTACAGTTTCTATATATGTAGACAAATTGATCATTGGGAAGCAGAGTTCAAATGTGCTGTACTTCTAAAAGTAGCCTACCCGGATGAAATCTGTCATATATAGACAGAAAATCAGAGATGTTATGCTCACAATTTTAAAGATGAAGAAGCCATTTTCAAATTCATTAAGGATGCCATAAGATTCAGCCTTGTCTCTTATTGTTATAGTTCCTTTCAGCAGCTTAAGCTGCTTGTTTTTCTGTTGGATTAAAATTTACACTACTTATTCCAGGGAAAAAAAAGAGGTAATTACACCTAAGTTTGCATTTTTTCCCTATAAATACACATTAAGCAACCTATTAGCTCCAGATAATAATTCCAACCTGATCAATGATACCAGAAACTCATCTACCAATATAAAAAGTACCAAATTTGGACTGTAGAGAAATTAAAGTAATGATAAAAGTAGCATTATTTGAAAAGAAAATCTTTCTTATGGTGTAATTCCCATCCAGAAATATTAGTAGCCTGTTTCAAAGCTGCTCTCCACATGTACACATTGTCTATGATATCTTTGAAATGCTCTTGATGTTTTCATGCACTCAATGATCTTTGTTAGTTCAATCAAGCACCAGCTCACTGAAGTGTAGTCTTCGGAGAGAGTGATGTGGCCGGAAACAGGCACCTCCCCTCTCCTCTCCCACCATCCCCCTTCTGTTCCAGACCCTGAAGTCTTAAAATAGTTTTCCTACTTTTAAATGATTAAAAAAAAAAATCAGATCTCTAAACATAAGCTATCAAGGAGAATTACTTCTATTATACTCAACAAGAAAACTTTGCAAACAATTTTATCACCTTTGTTGCAATTTAACTTCTCCAGGGAAATAGGACCTTAGAGAAGCAAATAGAAATTCTCTCTTGAATCTAAATTTGAAAAGGATGGTATGAGAGAAGGCAACCTCCCAGTGAATTAGGCCTAAATTTTTATTTTTATTTTACCACACTGCAGTGGCATGCATCTATTGCTTTCCCCTATGCAAACTTGTGGTAAATTAATAAATACTTTAGAAAGAGAGCAACAACAAGAATGGCAAATTTAACATCCAACACAATTGAACAAAAACGGCTACCATGGCATACAATCAGTTGCACATATTTTCTCATCAGCTATCAATGTGACAATTTGTATCCAGTATGGCCCTTGTCACAGGTTATTTTAAAAAAAAAGAAAATGCCAATGATTTTTTAAATAAGAAAAAAGAAATCTACAGCTACTAACAAACAAGATCCATAAGAGGGAAAAATAGGTGACTTACAAAAAATCAGAGAGAAGAAGTTGATCAGCTGTGCAGATTCATCAAAAGCTACCAATTTCACTGGGATTCCTCTTCCTCATAATCAGAGTCACCTTGTCCTTGTGTACATAAATTGCCAATCCATTTTCCCAAACACAACATGAGTCTTTCAATTAGATTAGGGAGCTGTATCCTCTTTGGGTGTGGTGTGTCTACGTCATTAGAGGTACCTTCTCCACAAGGTACAGCCAGATTCACATCCCCATCATAGTTATGAGTGATACTGATGATGCTACTGCTACACTCAGCCCTAGTTTGCTTGGCATCTTCAATGTCTTGATTAGAGCTTATAAAGTTTGGAATCAAAGCTTCAATGTCTTGCTCATATACCAAACGGGCCCCACATGTCGTAACCTTCATGTCTGGATTTCTGATTGCAAATGTAATCTCAATCTGATGACTGAAGCCATTAGCAATAGCATGGCTTTGACTCAATGCTTCCTCCCAGTCCTTTCCGAAGAATGGAGAGGGAAGATATCTCATGTAAAGGTGATGTTGATACAATTCAAGCTTACCAAATATTTTAAAGTGATCAGTACCGGGAATCAGAATTCCGTTGGCTTTAACGGAAAACCGAAGCGTATTCTCGTCATCTTGTCTTATAAATGGATGATATGGGAATGGGAAGAATACAAAAACAACGCACACAGCGATCCCCATGAATTTGTTACATAAATCTGAAGGCACTTGTAGATTCACTGAAGCCCTCGCATTTTGGTGGCTAAACCATTTCGGGATTTCACATCCAGGAAACACGGGACCATTTTGCAGCTGATTTTTTATATGGTACATCTGGAACATACAAATCATGATGCTTAGAACTTCACATGCAAGTGCAGCACACACACACATATACACAAGGAGAGAGAGAGAGAGAGAGAGAGAGATACCTTAATCAAATGATGCCTTAAAATTGTTAACAACATGTCACTGTAGCCTTGATTCTCACTCAATTTGACACAATTTAAAAGAATGAGATTCGGGATAACACTATCTTCTGGCCATAATACAAATGTTTCCAATGAGGTACACCCTGATGCATTAATCAACTGGGTACCTAATGGAAGTTTTGGCAATGATCGAAGACTAGTGCAACCTTTTAAACGAAGACTTTTCAATTCAGAAAGCTCAATGATGCTATTAGGAAGGAAAACAAAACTATTTCCATCTAGAACTAATTGTTTTAAAGATGACAAGCAGCCAAAATCATCCGGAATTTCCTGAATATTGCAATAGCTTAGAACTAGATCAATCAAAGAATGCTTTAATATGCCCATGGGATTTGGACTTCTTTGCTGCATGAAAGGAAAGCCAAGGAGTTGTTCACATCCATGGAGAGAAAGGAATTTGAGATTTTTCAAGAGAAGAATGGAGGAAGGTAGCTCTCTTATAGCAGTTCCACTCACATATAACTCCTCTAGGCCTCCAACGTTTCCCAAGTACTCTGGCAATTCATCAAGTTTTGAGCAGCCAGATAAAGTTAGAGTTTTTAGAGATGTCAAATTACGACTAAAATTAGGAAATCTTGAAAGATTCTTGCAATCACTTATGTCCAATTTAACAAGGCCAATTAAATGCTCTATTGATAGATCCTCAATGGCAGTATTATCCAAATAAAGCTCCGACAAACGTGACATGTTTCCCACAGTTTCAGGAAATTTCTTCAACCTTAAACATTCCGAAAGAATACAAACTTCAAGAGATTCCAAGTTGATCATGTGTGGAAGGCTTTCAAGGCATTCACAACCTTTTAGATCCAATCGAATAAGTCGTTTGAGATTTCCAAGAGATTCATGAATCTTAGACAATGTTGTACAACGTCGAAGAATCAATTGCTTGAGATTTAGGACTCCACTCAAGTCTGGGGTCTCGATCAAGTTTTGAGAGTCACTCAAGTCAATAAGTTTTAACTTTTCTAAAATCTGTTATAAGCCAATAAATAATTAGATAAACTGAAGCCTTAAAAAGGTCAAAATACACATTTGCATAAGTAAAAATCTTACCATAATTCCTTTCCACAGTTGTTTGATGTAGCTGCAATGCATTCTGAGTTCAACAAGTTTATTTGGTTGGAAATTGTTTGGCAAGGATTTTAAAGGATATCCATGCCATTCTAAAGCCCGTAACTCATTAGAAAGATAAATGAGGCCTCGTGGAAGTTCCACATTACTTCCAATGAGGTGTTGTCGAAGTTGCATATTACCAATTTTAAGCAATCTCAATTTATTACCAATTTTAAGCAGTCTCAATTTTTTCATCATTGAGAAGGCTTTCAAGTATTCCACTTTATCCACATGTGTGTTTAGGACTATGCCTTCAACAAAGTCTGTTCCCTAATAACCAAAAACAATGAAATTAGAATAATTCGTAAATTCTTAGAATATTTTGTAATAGTATATATACTTCTCAAAGTTTAGATATAGACTATAGTCAGCTTACAGTATTATTCTCCAATACATGAAGGACATCCTCATACATCCACAACCTCGTACGTCCACCGGGCTCTTTAGGTGATTCACGACGAACAATTTCATGACCCATTTCTTGTAACAAATCATGCATCCACAAAGTTCCCCAATTATCAATGGTTATAAGAGATTTGTCTATGAGGATGTCAATATTGTAGTCTGGGTAGTAACCAAAACTTTCTAATATATCTCTTATGTGATCCTTTTTCTCTCCTTTGAAGAAACATGCAATATCTAGGAACAATTCTTTCTCTGTATACAGTAGCCCATCAAAACTTATTTGAAGTATGTTCATAATTTTTATATCAGGTTCTACTTTTAGTTTATCTAGAGCACTTCTCCATGCATTAGTTTTTCTACCAAATAATGAAGAGCCTAAAACTTTAAGAGCTAAAGGTAGGCCGTTAGCGTAACTCACAAAATTCATAGACAAATCCACATAATTTTCTTCAGGATAGTTCTTCTTGAACGCTCTCCAACTAAAAAGCTCCAAAGCCTCGTTTTTGTTCAACCCCTTAGCTTCATATACATCATCCACTTCATGACTTCTCAACAAATGGCTATCTCTACTTGTTATAATGATTCTACTTCCTACACCAAACCAATCATGTTTTCCTGCAAGTGCTTCTAATTGTTCTTCTTCATCCACGTCATCAAGAACGATAAGAACCATTTTATTACGCATTCTATTCACTATAAGATTGATTCCCTCACTAACATCCCCAAAATTTATTTCACTTTCCATAAGGATCTTAGAAAGAAGTTGCTTCTGTAAAGAAACTAGGCCTTGTTTTTTAGTTTGTTCTCTTACCTTAGCAATAAAGCTGCTAGCTTCAAACTTACTAGAAATTCTTTGATAAATTTCTTGTGCAAGAGTAGTTTTGCCTATTCCACCCATCCCGCAAATCCCTACAAAGCGAACACCACGCAGCCCTTCATCCAAATAAAATTCCAACATTTCCTTCACTCGGGATTCTATTCCAACAAGATCCTTAGAAACAGTCCTTAAGAAGTTTCTATTCAATTCTTTATATATCCTTTTAAGGATTTCTTGGATAACTTTTGATTCATGCCTACAAAGAAGACAGTAAAACAATCATTTTGAGGAGACAAAGTTAGCCACATTAAAGACACAAAACATTTTGTATAAATACAAACTTATCTTAGTTCAATAGCAAAAGGGGAATTCAAAAAATGTATTATAGCAGTGTTATGACTATGTAACAATTTAGTGCTTTGTGAGTGTGCCTAATTCTATTTAGTCTCTTGTAGTATTTTTCTTGGATTTATATTTTCATGATCCTTTTTTCTTTTTCTTTAATCTTCACAATAAGAAAAAAACATATAAAAAGACCAACTGAAGTATCTATAACACAACTTCAAATTATTTTATTGATACATGAAGGCTATTTTCCAGCCCTCCCAAATTGTTCTTCAGATTGACATACAGGACAGCAACTTATAGAGATACATATCATGGTTTTTTTTGGGAGGAGGGGGTACGAATTCAATTGTTGCTTTTCAAGCCAAAATAATCTTAAATTTCAGTGGTTCAGCATCTGGCTGGGCCCCTTCTTGTTCTTTGTTTTTCTTTATCAACCCCTGCAGCCCTGCTCTTTCTTGAAGGGGTAACCATTTAGAAATCACAAGTGTTAAGATTTTTTTTAATGTTGGCATATTTCATGACAAATTTCATTGTATTTGTATGCAACAATTGCTAGAAGTGGAGTTGGCATATTTCAGCTAGCAATCTCGGATGAGCGAACTGGCAGTATTAGACATCTTGAACTGAAAAAGGCAAGCGTTTACTTTGAAATCATTAAGGGTCAACTATAAAAGGCAGAGCTTCCTTGTCTTGACAAACCACTTACAAATTCAGTAAGAACCAAATTCCAACTTGAGCTGTAGTTTCCTAAGTTCATAATACATACAGGTGACAAACTGAAATTTTCTCTGTTTGGATTCGACTAGAAAAAGTAAATATTGATTATGCACAAGTTTCCAAGTAATCTATGTTGACACCGAAAGAAGAAAAGAAAAACATTACCTATCATGTAAATGCCATCCAGAGATATTGCCCACTTGTTTCAAAGCAGCTTTCCATGCTTGCACATCCTCTTTGTTAATCTTGGGATTTCTTGTGTGCTTAGCAAAGGCTTCGACGAAAGTCGTCCCTGTCTGGCTCCGTACATCAGAGGGATCCACATGGTAAAAGACAGGCAAAACTGTCAACCCATTGTCTTTCATGCATTCGACAACTTTCGCTAGTTCAATCAAGCACCACTTTGAAGAGGCATAATTTCTTGAAAGAACGATGATTGCATACTTGGACTCTTCTATTGCTTTCAAGAGCTCTGAATTTATATATTTTCCTCGCTCAAGTTCCTCATCATCCCTGAAGGTGGTAATGCCTTTTTGTTTCAAAGCAGTATAGAGATGGTCTGTAAAATTCTTGCGGGTGTCAACACCACAAAAACTAAGGAAGACGTCGTATTTCCAAGAAGAAGAAGAAGGAAAGCAGGCTGTTTGAGTGGCCATGGAAGGTAATGGAAGCAAATTGTTCCCTAGAAAAAATCACCAGTGTTCAGCTGCAAAGAAAGCGGAGAAGAATAAAGTTTGAAGGGAGATTAGCATTGAATTCAATGACGTTGCAGGAGCAAGAAAGGAAAGAAAAACAAATGATAAAAGGAGATCATCGGATTCTTTTCAATTCTATATATATTATAAGATTTTTTTATTATCAAAATTTTGGACAAAATACATTCCAGATTTTTACAAAAAAATTCTTTTTACAAAAAAAATTTTTGATATCCTTTTACAAAATAATCTCGAAGTCTTTTCCTTACCTAGAAAGGGTAAAATAAAATAATTAATTAATTAAATAAAAAAGGGTCTGGAAAGTATGTTTTTTTGCTGAGAAGTCTGGAAAGTATGTTATTGTCACTGCACAGGAGCATTTGGTTTCAATAAAAGTTATTTTTTTACCCTCAACATCTTATTTTATCTATTATAACTTCTTATTTTAAGATACATTCAACCTCCTAATTTTTATTTTAGAGAATAAATTAGGTCAGGGGCAGGCGTAAAAGGGCTGTTTTACACTAGCCAATCCTGACCAACCATGTCAGCAAAATGATTTTTTTTTTTTTTTGAGGCAAAAGTTTTCACTAAGAAAAATGAGGAGAATAGAACACAAAATTTTCTCAAGTTGAGAGTAATTAGAACTTTACACATAATACCAAGTATGTATCTTTACACATTCAGCAAAAAAGTAAAACTTTACATCACTATCTTTCTTCAAACAAACAAACAAAAAAAAAAGAAGTAAAATTTGATTCGGATTGGCGTTTTTCCTTGTCCCTGTTGTTGAGTAATTTCACTATCAGATACGATTTACATGGGAAAAGGGCTCGAGGTTTGCTTTTGGAGCAAGTTTTGCAACTTGGGGGGCTCCAAATACATTCCAGAATTTGAGTGTTTCATATGCTGCTGCTGATGCCACTGTGCAACCATCTGGGCTCTGAGCCATAAACAGAACAACATGTTCAGACTTCTGAAACCTAAGCATAAAATTAAAATATCCTCCTCCTCCTCACACTGGAGCTCCACCCTGCCACAGTCGTCGACGGAGTTGTTGCTGGAATCATGATTTGGAGTCCAAAAAAATTCATAAGAACCTAGGATAGCTGTCAACACAAAAAAATTTCTCCGTATGAAATTTTTTTTCCGTGCTCTCCGTAGCACCTGCTCTCCCCAGTCCTTTCCCATTCCCCTTCCCCTTTCTCCTAATACAACCTGCTCTCCCTAGTTCATCATCCCTTTCCCTTTCTATATTGTAATACAGTCTCTCCACTAGTTTCTCTTGCCATCCAACCTCCCCTACTCCATATGGAAGTATCAGAGCTTATTAACCGTACTGAAAACAGCTCTTGGATAGAAGCATGCCTAGAGCTCCCCCTAACCAACTTGACCCTATCCCATCTTCTTTTACTCTCATCGGAAAACTAATTACCCACAAAAATGTTGGAGTCACAGTGATTACAGACGTCGTTAATAGAGCTTGGAAACCAAATCGACAGATCCGAGTGACTCGACTCGATAGAGATACATACAAGTTTCTATTCAGTCACGAAGCGGATATGAATAATACTTTCAGAAGAAGACCTTGGTCGATTAAGGGTGGCCACCTAATTCTAAAGCTTTGGAACCCGTCTCTAATATGGCAGGAGATCCCATTCACCACTTCCACGGTTTGGGTACAAGTCCATGGCCTCCTTGAGCTATGAAAGTCTCCCAGTAATCTCAGGAAGATTGGAGAAATGGTTGGGACTGTTGTAGAGCTCGATCTCGCAGGTGAAGGTGGCGCTGCATGGAGAAAATTCTTGCGCATTCAAATCGAGCTGGATGTCCTAAAACCACTTATGCCTGGCTTTTTTCTCCCTAGAGAGAATCTACCCCATTTATGGATCAGTTTAAAATATGAAAAGATCTCCGATATCTGTTACCATTGCGGTATCATTGGACACGAAGCTAGCAGTTGTCATGGGAATTTATTCCACATCAGGAATCCATTCGGGTTTAACTTTGTGGCATCAGGACCATCCTTAGCCATGTAAATGCATCTTGTCTGTTATGCAATGCTGAAATCGAAGACAGTGAACACATTTTTTTCAGATGCCCATTTGCTCGAGCTCTATGGTCAGCTGCCTGTTGGGGTCTTCAAGTTGACAGTGTGAACGTTACCTCGGCTAAGGATATAGTATCCTTCATCATGGAGCCACCTGCCTCACCCATCCCAGACCATGTGACTTGGAGTGTGTCACTCAACATGGCATTAGTTATTGAAGAGATCTGGATGTCAAGAAGCCTCAAACAATTCAGTAACATCGACCCTGATGTGATGAAGGCTAGGCAGAACATTCAAGCCAGATGCAATGAAATTGTTAAAGTCTTTTCTTCAGCTACCCAACCACCTAAAGAGCCAAGCTGCAAGACTTGGTCTCCTCTCCCTTCTGGCTGCATCAAGCTGAACGTAGATGCTGCAACAAGGAGCTCGGGCTCTGCTTTAGCAGTTGTTGCTAGGAACCACTTGGGCGAAGTACTATCTATTTGGGCCAAAAAACATCACAGCTCCTCCCCTGCGATTGCCGAAGCTGAATCACTTTACTGGGCTATGAATCTAGCGGTCAAGGAGGGATGGAAATATGTGATATTTGAAGGGGATGCAAAGAATTGTTTTGATCCACTATCTGTAATATTCGTAGCTTAGCCGTTGCGTTTGATTTTGTTAATTTTTGTTGGGTCCGGAGAACATGCAACTCTGCAGCTCATGAAGCTGCCAAGTTTGCACTGAACTCTGATTTAGAGTATCGTTTTAATAAAGGAAATCTCCCCCCCTCGTTAGAGGTTGTTTGTAGGGACGATTCCTTATGTTGTATTCCTGTTTCTCTCTAATAGAAGTACTGTTTACCAAAAAAAAAAAACCTAAGATAGCTGGAAAAAAAAAAAGACCACAGTCAGTTTTATTTTTTTGGGGGGTTTGAACCTGCCACTCAAGAATCCAATCAAATCCCATGAAAATACAAAAAAAAAAAAAAAAAAGAAAAAAAAAAAAGAGCAAAATCCATACCAAATCAAGTGATTGATATCCAAAAAATTATCCAAATCCATCAATATTTCGAAATCTAAAATTTGGGGAAATAACAAATCATAAAAAAAACACACCTTGAGTTGCGACACCACACTTGCAACGGCTCCAACAGATTTCGCCAGCTCCAGAAACGACGTGGGCGGCAGCATCTATGACGGGGTGGAGCTCCAGTGTGAGGAGGCGGAGGAGTAGATGAGATTTGGGTTTGCCATGCACCAGGCCTGAAGTCTGAACGTGTTGTTGTGTTGTGTTTGAGAGGGGCTGATGGGTTTTAATTGGGTAATAGTTTTGTGTTTTAAGTGTATTGAAAATAAATTGTTTTGCTGATATGGCGGGTCAGGATTGAATGGCATAAAACAGCCCTTTTACGCAACTCCTGACCCAATTTTTTCACATTATTTTAACATACAAGATACAACACAAAAAAATTCCTTGGAAACCGAAGTCGCCTATTCAACATGCAACTCTCATAATAATTGCCTAGCCCTCGTGGCCTTGTTTTAATGGTAACTTTCATTTGAACAAGGTTTGATGTGGCACATCATAACCTATATCCCTAGTTTCTTTTTGAAAAAAGATATTACAAAATATTAATATATAGCATCTACTCCATGTTGATTGCTCTTTAACATTGGGGTCAAGACACTAATTTAGTTTTTTGTAAGTAGGTTTAAACCTCAAATCTCTTATTTGACTACAAAAAAATTTACCAATTAAGCTAATTGGAACTTGCTTATAGTTTAATTAAGTAATTACTTGAAAGTTAAAAGATTATGACATCATTTTTACAAAATAATCCATATCTATATCTATATATATCTAAAAGTTGAGATGTAATATTTAATGTTACTATACTCCTGTTGAGTCACCTCAGAAGCCGTTTCATACTTTTTTTTTAATCGTTTAATTGTTTATGATATTTGATTTTTCTATTTTTTTCTATAAAATAATTAAATATAGATCATGGGTAAACCTGTTAATGTACCCCATTACTATTCAATAGTTTCTATTCAATTGTCTTAAATGCAAATGTTTTTGTTCCAAATTACAAATGTTACTATTTGTTGGATACAAATATCAGATTATCCAGCTATCCAAATTAATTTCAACTTTTTGTTTTATTCTTTCTCATTTCAAGTAATTGTTAAAATTGAATAATTCATTATCTTTTTACTAGATACAAT
The DNA here is from genome assembly GCA_023621385.1 of Quercus gilva. NCBI lineage: Eukaryota > Viridiplantae > Streptophyta > Magnoliopsida > Fagales > Fagaceae > Quercus > Quercus gilva. The sequence goes on from CM042478.1 coordinate 51,806,153, forward strand.
TAAAATTTCAAGTATCCAAACCAAACTTTAGCACCCGAATCTCCAGCCTAGAGTGGCATTTAGTGTCTCTTTGTTTATCTACCGCTATAGTGTTTCCTCTTTCAAAATTTTAGTTTTTCACAACCTTATCTCTCTCTCACTCACACATTGATTATTTATTTAAATTTTATAATGTTATATATACCAATGCACATTCTAGTTACGATCACCTTGTCATCTACAAAAAAAATATTTTGCGCAATAATAATTATTCCCCATACTTTTCAATCAAGTTTTAGTTTTTACCATTTTAAGAAGACATCAATTGTTTTTGTCAGAAATTTTCCAAGTTAAGGCAACAATAGGGAGACCATTGAGGTGAACAAAATGCACACTCAAAAGTGACTTTTTTTTTTTTTTTTTTCATTTCCTTTTAGAAGTCTTACATTTTGTGATGTGAATTTGTTGTTTTCTCTCCCAAAATTTAAATGATATTGGCTTTTGTTATTGTTAATTGACTTAGAATTGTCAATGCAATTTTATTTAGCCTATTGAAACAGATTGATTATGAACATTTTTTGTCTTTATTTGTAGAGTATTACAAGAGTAAAAAAGTATTCAATGTAGTAATTTTGCTATTGTTGCATCCCATTTGTTTGGTAAAATTTCTTTTAGAAATCTAATGTGCTTTTCTCAAATCCATTTGTTATTTTTATTTTTATACATATCTCACTATATATATAATACCAAACTACAAAATATATTTTGTCACAATACAAAAAAACTTCTAACTTAAAACATAATTTCAAATAGCACATATTGGCTTTTAAAAATATACAATCTAATATATTCATTCAATAATTACCAACTAAAAATAATTATATTAAATTTTTTCCGCACCTACTACTAGTATATTATAAACCTGGAAATCTTTTCTTTTTTGAAAAAAGAGGTATGTCATTACCAGGAAATTTCTAGAGGTTGGATAAAGCTTTTTTTCAACTTTTCCTTCTTCTTCTTCTTCTTCTTCTTCTTCTTCTTCTTTTTTTTTTTTTTTTTTTTTTTTTCTTTAAGCAGTCAAGTAAAAACAAATCTGCCTTTATTTAACATCCACCATCGACCCTTCCCCTCCCTAGTCCCCACCCTCAGAAGAAAAGAAGAAATGTAAACTTGGCTTTATCAGTAAAATATTGTGAAAGAATATGATCACTGTTTTGTAATGCATAGCTATGTGTAAGATCTTTTTCAAATCGATACTCCTTGTGAGTACCCTATGGTCCCTCTCGTAACTAGCCATCTATTTGACATGTCTTCTGGACAGATGTTTTAGCTTCTAAGTTTCAATAAATAAATCATTCTTTTCACCAAAAAATAAAAAGTAAAACACTGTGATGGGATATGGAGGTGCTAAAGTGGGAAGACAATGACAAATGCAACCATCAATAAAAAAATTCAGAAATTTTTATTGATTTGAAACAAACCAATATAAACGGAAACACTTGAAACACTAAGACATCAGCTAGTCCACTACAACATGGGCATCTGCCCGAGATAAACTCCCTACTCAACATAAAAACAGTGTTACATTATCCCAACCCCGTTCTTGTTATAATTCTAGTGTCTCACATGGATTAAGTATAAGCTTACCCCTCTTGGGCACCCTCCCCTTGCAAGCCGGTTTTCAAGAGTGAGTTCTACCTATGGATTTGTAACAGTTAGACACAAACACTCAAGTCTTCAAACTAAACTACAGCACCAGATTGGTACTAATCATGCCCAACATCTTGTTTCTACAAAAAAAACAATCACAAACCCAGCTACAAACAAACTTTTAAGCAGAGGTCATTAACGATGGAATGAGGTACAAACCCGTTACAACAGAGAACTTAGTTTAGGATAGAGTCGCCGCCATTTCCTTTAAACATCATCCTGAATTTGAAATCTTTTCTCACACTCTTCACCATGCTTTCCTCTGTTTTGATCTCTCCAAGAATTCTTGAGTTTCTCTTAGAGAAAAAGGAATTTCCGAGACACTTTCCTTTGATACTCAGCTAACCACATGAGTGCCTAATAGGCCCAAGCACATGTCCCAACGCCAACAAGAGGCGTATCATACATATATCATGATAACATCTGCTGACACACCTCTGCCCAAGTATCCTATGTACTCTTTGAGAAGCGTATCAGCTGAAATTTCAACAGCAAATACCACAAAACCAAACCCCCCCTAAGATAGGTTTTTCTTTAATCCTGATGAAAAATGCATCATGATATTAGTTAAGCCAAATACATATGGGCAAAACCCAGAAGGATGTGATAAATAATAGTAATATATAACACAAAATATGCAATTACAGTACAAAATTAATTTCGATGATATGCATATAGCAACGTGAAAAAACCATGTAATCAATTAGTACCAGGAAAAGCCTTTGAGCAGTTACTAATTTTCAATTTGTATCCCAAGATGAATTTGGCAGAATATCTTATCTGTTTTCCAATTGGTGTACCTAAGTGTTCATTTTCCGTCTTGTAGTCATATCACAACATCTTGATTTCAACTATTATTGTGTTGCAAAATATTGAATTTTTGGCACATAGATAAGGTGGTAAAAGTATTGCTCAGCAAGCAAGCAGGTTTAACAACACATCTAATTACATGCTGCGTGGACATGATCTAAGCATATAGAAAAAAGTTGTTGTGAAAAAAGATGTAGTAATATTCTAGTCTGATAATTATCCACATCTTTCTCAATTAAACTAGATACAAATCAGCTACTTTAACCTTGGGAAGATACACGCCCAAAACATGGCTAAACTGACTAAAATGCAACTGCCCATTAACAACATTAGCTTCAATTGGAATACATCCTATGAAAAGCCTCTTTCTCCACATAGCAGCTGAACTCATCAAAGGCTAAATAGTACAGTCCCCTTTATCTCCAGAAGATAATAGTTAATCCACTGGCATCTTCCCAGTTCCATGAGCATGATTAGCGGGAGATGTAGTGTCAACAGCAATTTGCACCCCCCCAGAATTTTATAGCTAGGGAGCCAACATATTAGCATAACGTAGAAAATATTTTCTAATTTACAACAAGGACATCCATAATGAGTGTAAGCAGAAGCTGCAGAACTATTTGATGCCCTGTAGTCATTTATGCAACAAATTCTATTTCGCTATTTCATTTTTTGTGGTATGTTCAATAAACCAGCAAAAAACCAAATCATTAAGAATGTAAAAAAAATATGGTTTTATCAACATTTAGGCTTGTGTAAAGCTTCTCATTCTATTTATTAAATGACAGACTCCCTTCCAAGGTGAACTTGAAGCATGTAGAATCGGAAAGCTCCTTCTTAAAATCTAGAATCATGATGAGAAATTGAATACATAAGCACTAAAACCAACAACCCAAGCCTCTTCTCACAGCCTACACCTACCACTTTAGCCATACCAAGAAGCACACCACTTCATTATTATGCAATGTAACAGCCGTATAAACTACAAAAATTGTCTCAAACTAAAATACAACCCAAAACTGAACATCAAATTACAAAACAACATGATAAATAGTAGCTTACCTGCTAAACCAGAGCCACCGTAGGTGCGAGAAAAGAGGTGTGTGTTCTTTTGGGGGCATCCTTATCAAGTGACTTAGCTCGTGTATAAGCAGTACAGCAATGTGGCTCTTCATACAAAATGTCCTCAAATAAACTATTATATTCTCCTTCAAAACTTTTTGGCATGGCTCCAACTGGTACCTTCAGAAAACATATATACAAAACAACATAACCTACAATAACTTCTCCTACTTTCTTGGTAAAAAATACATTTTATGTTAAGGAAAGAAATTTCTAGCAAAGCCATAAGAAAGCATAAACCCCAGCGTTTTGTCACTCATCCAGTTTCTGTGAAAAATATAAGATAAGAAAAAAAGAAAAAAAAAAAAAAATATATATATATATATATATATGTGTGTGTGTGTGTATGTGTGTTTCCAAGGGAACCCAGAAAGTCGAGAACTCAAGAACTAAGTCTGGCACCACTATTTTAGCCCATATTAGTCAAGCATTACAATTACCCGAAACTAAAACATCAAAACAAGATAGAATTCAAAAGCTTTTTACCCTTTTGACATTACTTTTCCTCAGGTTACCTTGCAGCCAAACAGAGAAATAGTCTCACGCACACAAAAACATACTTCTGAGAAAAAGTCGCACAAGCTTGGTGAGGAGTAGAAGGTAGTTCTTCATTGGGAAGAAATTCTCTTATGGTTGATGAACCAGCTGATTCTTATTCTCAAGTTGTTGAGTGTGATCAGAACTTTGATGACATTAATAATATGTTTCCAAGGGAACCCAGAAAGTTGAGAACTCAAGAACTAAATCTGGCACCACTATTTCAACCCATATTAGTCAAGCATTACAATTACCCGAAACTAAAACATCAAAACAAGATATAATTCAAAAGCTTTATAGAGCATGTTTGGATCAATTTTTTTGGTCACTCAATTTTCGTCACTCATTACTTATCACTCTAAAATACCATGTTTATTTGGTACCATCACTCACTTCCTATTACTCAATATTTTTCACACTATTTGTGGGCCCCATACCTATCACCCAGTGCAGCTTTTTTTTTTTTTTTTTTTTTTTTTAGTACCAAAACTCACTGAAGCCAGTGAAAAAAAAAAACAAAACAAAACAAAAGAAACCCAGAACATACTGAACCAATGAAAAAAAAAAAAAAAAGAACAGATTGAAATAGTGAAAGAAGAAGAAGAAGAAGAAAAAAAAAAAAAAAAACCGAACAGCCAACCAAGAGAAGAAAAGGAAAAAAAAAAAAAAAAGAAGTCAAAAGGTGCAACTGGGTACTGTTTGTGGGTCCTTATGTGTGTTTAATTATAATATTGCCATTGAGTTATGAGTTATGAAAATTGAAAACAGCAAAAATGTGTTTTCAGTTTCCATAACTCATAACTCAAAAATCAGAGAATTGAGTGATGGAAAAAAAGTTATGAAAACAGAGTTATTGTGCAGCCAAACAACCTTTTTGCTATGAGTCCCACCATTTTTGAGTTATGAGTTATGGAAACTGAGAATTGAGTTACGGAAACTGATGAACCAAACAGCCTCTTACCCTTTTCGGGCCTTTTGACATTACTTTTCCTCAAGTTTCCTTGCAGCCAAACAGAGAAATAGTATCACGCACTTAAAAACATATTTTTAAGAAATAGTCGCACATGCTTATTGAGGAGTAGATGGTAGTTCTTCATTGGGAACAAATTCTCATATGGTTGATGAACCAATCTTAAGTTGTTGAGTGTGATCAGGACTTCGATGACATTAATAATATGTTTCCAAGGGAACCCAGAAAGTTGAGAACTCAAGAACTAAGTCTAGCACCACTATTTCAGCCCATATTAGTCAAGCATTACAATTCCCCAAAACTAAAACATCAAAACAAAGATAGAATCCAAAAGGTTTTTACCCTTTTGACATTACTTTTCCTTAAGTTTCCTTACAACCAAAAAGAGAAACAGTCTCATGGACACAAAAACATACTTTCGGTAACACCCTAAACCCATACCAAGGATTTGGATGCCTGGCTTGTCTTATAAATAATCAACATTTGCTATAATGGAACCCAGTGTAATTAAACATCCACAAATAAGAATCAAACCATCAAGTCTTTCTTATAAAATCCATCAAACTAAAACTTTAGCAATAGTCTCCAAATACAATCTCCAATAGTTTTGTGAATATTAAACTCACTATCCTAAGAAAATATAATATAACAGTCCATCAACTAGCATAGCCCCAAAAGAAGTTTTCAATTTATGTCTCCAACGATCTACCACCAAAAGATATTCCATTGCTCTAATCTGAAAGGATAGAGAAAGAGGGGTGAGTTAGAAACTCAATAAGAAACTACATAGCATGAGGATGTCTTTCAAAACAAAACAATAATATCATTGACAAAATATAGTCACTACAAAACATTTAGAAATAGTTTTAACAATAATATAATATATTCTATAAAACTACTACAAACAAAACATTTAACTATAACACTGTAATTAGTAAATAAATTAGAAACTACTTTAGTTAGCCAAAATAGATTAAATAGGTAGAAACAATATACTATAGTAATAAACACATTTTCCACTTACAAAGGTCAATAACAATAAAACAATAGTTTGATAAGGAAAACATTAAACATTAGCCAGACAAAAACATAAACTGCCAAACACTTGGTGGGTTATTCCCATGGGGAACAAACCACACCTAAATAACATTACATTGGCCAAAGGCCAACACTTAACCCTGTGTTGGCAAAGGTTGCAAACTGTCTAGCTGACTGTTTGAAAACATTCTTACTTTATTAAAATATTGTCAATACCAATCATATATCATATAACAAATACTTTCTCAAAAATATAGTTTTGAGTCATTCTTAACATATACAATTTTAAAGTAATATACAAGATATAATAAAATTCAGGTATTTATAAAGCATTGATAATGGTATAGGTTTTTGAAAATTCACTTTTGCAATTATGTATATATAAATATATTTTTACCAAAAATATATATATATATATATATAAATATAAATATACACGTCTTGAGAGATGTCATGTTCTGAAGTCCACTTACCTCTAATTACTAATACTCGTAGTCTTGATCCAAAATCAAATGAGCTTTTCCTCCACACCTAAAAGTAAAGGAGTAACACAATTATATAATTAATCCACCTTAACATATACCATAAGGATGTAAGGGACACTTCCTAATAATTTACTAGTCTTCAAACATCTCTACAATCCTCCACAATATATTACTTCTCCTTACTACTATTATGTCTTTGAGGCTAATAGAGGTATTACCACCCCTAAGGATATCATCTAATGAGAATATGCATGCTGGCGATTCACCAAGATTTTCATCAAGTCCTAATAGGTTAATATCAATACAACCATTGTCTAGTTATGTGTCAGATTCATATTTTTTTTAAGATTTCATATAACACTTCAACGCCACCATGAAATACTCTATAAGATCCAAATATCTATATAGCATCCATAGAACTCTCTACTCATATAGCAATCTATAGCATGTACTAACTAGTAGAAATTTAATCTAATATATTAATCTAATATATATATCAACCTTTGTTAGACCAAAGGTCTTCAAATCCAACAGGTAACCAATATAATACAGCCCTCAGTACATGCTAAACATGTATATAGAAACCCAAGAAAAGTTCAATGTACTATTCAATCGAATTAATTCTATGGGACGGGGACCCATTATGATATTCCTTAACAATCATCCACCTTAGCCCATTAAGTATATTATCTATCTATATTAACATGCAATAATAGACTGAATGATCAACTTCAACATATAAAGGATTACCTTTACAGTTTCATCCTTGTGAAGCTTAGCAATTAGGGAAATAGCAAGCCGTTGCTCTCAAAATAAATAAAAGAAAAATTCCTTTCACAAGGCTGACTTAAAAAAATCCAGTATGTATATATATATACCTCTAAAATAACACTCCAATTCAGTCTAGGAAGACCAATCTCACTCCAATTGGTACTCTTAAATAACACTCTTGCTTGAACTAGAGTTTAAGGCCCGCTAATACTTAGATAAGCTTCCAAGACTTTAATTCCCAATTAAACTCAAATTAAGGTTGTTTAGATAGGTTAGAACTCTAACGGATTCCAACTTATCGAAAAAAAAAAAAAAAAAAAAAAAAAAAAAAAAAAAAAAAAAAAAAAAAAAAAAAAAAAAAAACTCTAAAGGATTCCAATAACACTTAAACTCTTAATCTTTAATCTCTTATCATTTTCCTTAACTGATAAGGAGACTAAAAGTTAAATATGGATAATCTACAAAAATAATTCTTACATCACATTTTCTTTTATTTATTTTCTTTGTAGTGATCACAATATAAAATAATATCACCTAAAAAAAAATTAAATAATTCATCAATTTTACTATAGAAGCAATTAAATTAAATTTAAGTGAGGTGGGTGTTACACTTCTTGAGAAATAGTTACACAAGGTTGGTAAGGAGTAGATGGAGTTCTTCATTGGGAACAAATTCTCTTATGGTTGATGAACCAGCAAACTCTTATTCTCAAGTTGTTGAGTGTGATAAGGACTTCGATGACATTGACAATATGAGAATTCGTGGCAATCTGTTCTAGAAACTTGATCGAGATTCCAAGGAATTTGAAGAGAACAATCTTGATTTCCACCAAAGGAAGTCTTCAAATCTAGAGAATGATCGAAAGGAAAGCAAAAAGGTAGAGAAAAAGGAAATCCCAAGTGGTAACACTGCCCCAAGAGTTGAAATACTTCCTAAGGAAGTAAGCAACAAATTTTTTAAGTCTCCACTTGACTAAATGGATAATGCTTGTGTTGGTAAGAAGAAGCTAAGGACTTCGAATTATAATCAGCTTACGTGTCCTTAGCACGAACCTTTTTGCTTGGACATTTACATATCCAAGGCTTCTGTTCGTGCCTGTGTTGTTCACAGGGTGACAAGTAAGGCTGTTGCTGTGGCACATTCCATTTCTAAAGACATGAAGTTTGACCTGGCTTCAACTAGGAATGTGACTGCTTGTGGTGCTGTGGGGGCAGTTCTGGCTCAGAGAGCAATTGGCTGATGATATTCATGATGTGGTTTACACTCCAAGGAAGGGGGACAGATTGGAAGGGAAGCTTCAGATTATGCCTCAATCTATCATTGATAATGGTGTTAATGTGAAGGTGAAGCTTAAGCAATAGAGACCCATAAGAGGTGGTCTGGCATCTACACCTTAGAAGCATGGTTCAATTTGTTCTTTATAGCTAGTCCAGTCAGTTGTCACCCGAGTCTTTACTCTTAATTTTACTTCTTTATTTGAATCTGACACTTACTGCTTTCTGATGTGAACTGTTATAGTTTGATCTGACCATTATGAGACAGTTAACAGCAGGAGATAATTTTAGTGAAGACCCTTTGATGAGAAGACGAGGACCTACAACTACAACAATACAATTCCAACCCCAAAGGTTTTAAGATTCTGAGTGTAGTTTTGTTAACCTCTCTCTGCTCCACAACTAAACACAGGACGAGAGGGATTTAGCTGACCGTGGTCAAATGATTTTGTAGTAGGCTCAGTTATTTATTAGGGTGTTAGTATTGTCTTGCATCATATCTTGTACAATCATTTGGTGTTCTTGGACTTCTTTGTAATGTATGAATTTCTTAATTGCGGCCAATACATCATTACATGGTTTTAAACTTTGATTTCTATATTTCTGTTCATCCCATCTGGATAGATCACTAACCATACCATTATCCACATTTCCACCACAACAGCAAATACCATAACTTAGTGATATAGACACTTGTTTTAGCCCATAATATAGAGCAACAGCCTTCCTCTGCCTGGTTGATCCAGCTGCATTTTGGCCATGGCCAATTTTAACAAAAGCAATGCATTTTTTGACTCCTTGTTAAAGTTACACTTTCAAAGAGTCTCATATTATTGACACAACTTTATTATAAGCCAATCAAAACAGATGATATCGTCAGCGTAGAAAAAAAAAATTTATGTCCCTAGTTTTATTGTTTGAATCAATGCCATATTCAAACAGGATTTAAAACCAAGATGATTACACAAATATTAACTGAAATGCAGCACATAACATGATTATTATTAGTACGAAGCAGAAACAAACTCAATTCAACAATAAAGGACCAACATCCTCAAACTATACTAAAAACCAACAAAAATCAAAATTATTAGTCATTAGTTGTTGCTAATAGCAATGAAAGCCGTTCATCCTCAGGAATAGTTCTAATGTGACAATCCAAGCATGGATAAAGCTGCACATAAAAGTGCATAACCTCGCTCCACCACATCATCACTAAGCAGACCATCACTTTGATCAACTGAGCCACGCAAGAGCCGAGCTTGGCAAGTCATGCATACCCCAAGCTTGCAGTCGTGGGATAGACAGCCCAGAATCAAGTGCCTTGGCTAGAATGGTCTTGTCCGGTTCCACTTCTAGTTGGGTAGTTTGACCCTCGTGCTCAATGACCACTTTGTATGATTGAACAATAGGTGAAGAGAGCCAGGATGGTTTGAATTTGAGATGGAATGAAGTAACAGAGAGGTTGTTGGTGTGGTTGTGTCTTGGTAGAATGAGTGTAGGAGATGGAGTGAAGTGAAGGGTAGCCATGTTTTCGTCTTAGGAGGAAGTAGACAGAGGTTGTGCCTTTTGGAGTATTAAGGAGGTGCGTAACTGGAGATGGAGGAAAAATGAAGGACATGTTCTATGGCACGACCATAGGCATCCAAGTTGGCCACTACTGCGAACTTATGTACAGAGTGTAGCATGATACTTCTAGTTCCACAAAAGCCAAAGTATCCAAATCTTAAACAAGGATGCAATTGTTCAACTTATGCCAGATCAAAGATTCTAGTTGGAATCACTAGAGATGCGTAAAGATTCAAATGTATCAACGTGTATATATGCTCAGTTGGACTACTTCAATACTATAAAGAAAATTGTATAGCTACGTAGTAGGCAATCAGAAATTCTCTTCCAATCCTAGATTAGTAAAAATAAGATAAAATAAAATAAAAGGTTTTCAAATGCTTAAGTATTCTTTTATAGCTTAGTTGACCATATCTTTTTTAAAAATCAACTACCAAGGATAGCCAAGTTCAGAGGTAATAATACAGAAATACTGTGTGTTCTGCAAATCTTCTGACAATGCGGAGAACATTTTTTTTTTTTTTTTTTTTGGTGCCTACAGTTTCTATATATGTAGACAAATTGATCATTGGGAAGCAAAGTTCAAATGTGCTATACTTCTAAAAGTAGCCTACCCGGATGAAATCTGTCATATATAGACACAAAATCAGAGATGTTATGCTCACAATTTTAAAGATGATGAAGCCATTTTCAAATTCATTAAGGATGCCATAAGATTCAGCCTTGTCTCTTGTTGTTACAGTTACTTTCAGCAGCTTAAGCTGCTTGTTTTTCTGTTGGATTAAAATTTACACTAATTATTCCAGGGAAAAAAAAAAAGAGGTAATTACACCTAAGTTTGCCTTTGTTCCCTATAAATACACATTAAGCAACCTATTAGCTCCAGATAATAATTCCAACCTGATCAATGATACCAGAAACTCATCTACCAATATAAAAAGTACCAAATTTGGACTGTAGAGAAATTAAAGTAATGATAAAAGTAGCATTATTTGAAAAGAAAATCTTTCTTATGGTGTAATTCCCATCCAGAAATATTAGTAGCTTGTTTCAAAGCAGCTCTCCACATGTACACATTGTTTATGATATCTTTGAAATGCTCTTGATGTTTTCATGCACTCAATGATCTTTGTTAGTTCTATCAAGCACCAGCTCACTGAAGTGTAGTCTTTGGAGTGAGTGATGTGACTGGAAACAGGCGCCTCCCCTCTCCTCTGCCACCATCCCCCTTCTGTTCTAGACCCTGGAGTCTTAAAATAGTTTTCCTACTTTTGAATGATTAAAAAAAAAATCAGATCTCTAAACATAAGCTATCAAGGTGCATTTCTTCTATCATACTCAACAAGAAAACTTTGCAAACAATTTTATCACCTTTGTTGCAATTTAACTTCGCCAGGGAAATAGGACCTGAGAGAAGCAAATAGGAATTCTCTCTTGAATCTAATTTTGAAAAGGATGGTATGAGAGAAGGCAACCTCCCAGGGAATTAGGCCTAAATTTTTATTTTTATTTTACCACACTGCAGTGGCATGCATCTATTGCTTTCCCCTATGCAAACTTGTGGTAAATTAATAACTACTTTAGAAAAAGAGCAACAACAATAGTGGCAAATTTAACATCCAACACGATTGCAAAAAAACAGCTACCATGGCATACAATCAGTTGCACATATTTTCTCATCAGCTATGAATGTGACAATTTGTATCCAGTATGGCCCTTGTCACAGGTTATTTATAAAAAAAAAATGCCAATGATTTTTTAAAGAAGAAAAAAGAAATCTACAGCCACTAACAAACAAGATCCATAAGAGGGAAAAATAGATGACTTACAAAAAATCAAAGAGAAGAAGTTGATCAGCTGTGCAGATTCAACAAAAGCTACCAAGTTCACTGGGATTCCTCTTCCTCATAATCAGATTCACCTTGTCCTTGTGTACATAAATTGCCAATCCATTTTCCCAAACACAGCATGCATCTTTCAATTAGATTAGGGAGCTGTATCTTCTTTGGGTGTGGTGTGTCTACGTCATTAGAGGTACCTTCTCCACAAGGTAAAGCCCGATTCACATCCCCATCATAATTATGAGTGACACTGATGATGCTACTGCTACACTCAGCCTTAGTTTGCTTGGCATCTTCAATGTCTTGATTAGAGCTCATAAAGTTTGGAATCAGAGCTTTAATGTCTTGCTCATATACCACACGGGCCCCACATGTCGTAACCTTCATGCCTGGATCTCTGATTGCAAATGTAATCTCAATCTGATGACTGAAGCCATTAGTAATAGAATGGCTTTGACACAATGCTTCTTCCCAGTCCTTTCCAAAGAATGGAGAGGGAAGATATCTCATGTAAAGGTGATGTTGATAAAATTCAAGCTTACCAAATATTTCAGAGCAAACAGTACCTGGAATCAGAATTCCGTTGACTTTAACGGAAAACCAAAGCGTATTCTCGTTATTTTGTATTATAAATGGATGAGATGGGAAGAATACAAAAACAACACACACAGCGATCCCCATAAATTTGTTACATAAACGTAAAGGCACTTTTAGATTCACTGAAGCCCCTGCATTTTGGCGGCGAAACCATTTCGGGATTTCCCTTCCTGGAAACACTTGACCAGTTCGCAGCCGATTTTTGATATGGTACATCTGAAACATACAAATCATGATGCTTAGAACTTCACATGCAAGTGCAGCACGCACACACACACATATATACACAAGGAGTGAGAGAGATACCTTAATAAAATGAAGCCTTAAAAATGTTACCAACATGTCACCGTAGCCTTGATTCTCACTCAATTTGACACAATTTAAAAGATTGAGAATCGAGACAACACTATCTTCTGGCCATAATACAAATGTTTCCAATGAGGTACACCCTGATGCATCAATCAACATGATACCTAATGGAAGTTTTGGCAATGATCGAAGACTAGTGCAACCTTTTAAACGAAGACTTTTCAATGCAGAAAGCCTAATGATGCTATCAGGAAGGAAAACAAAACTATTTCCTTCTAGAACTAATTGTTGTAAAGATGATAAGCAGCCAAAATCATCCGGAATTTCCCGAATATTGCAATAACTTAGATTTAGATCGATCAAAGAATGCTCTAACATGCCCATGGGATTTGGACTTCTTTGTTGCACTAAAGGAAAGCCTAGGAGTTCTTCACATCCCTGGAGAGAAAGGAATTTGAGATTTTTCAAGAGAAGAAGGGAGGAAGGTAGCTCTCTTATAGCAGTTCCATTCACATATAACTCCTCTAGGCCTTCAATGTTTCCCAAGTACTCTGGCAATTCATCAAGTTTTGAGCAGCCAGATAAATTTAGAGTTTTTAGAGATGTCAAACTACAACTAACATTAGTGAATCTTGAAAGATTCTTGCAATCTCGTATGTCCAATTTAACAAGGCCAATTAAATGCTCTATTGATAGATCCTCAATGGCAGTATTGTCCAAATAAAGCTCCGACAAACGTGACATATTTCCCACAGTTTCTGGAAATTTCTTCAACCTTAAACATCTAGAAAGATTACAAACCTCAAGAGATTCCAAGTTGATCATGTGTGGAAGGCTTTCAAGGCATTCACAACCATCTAGATCCAATCGAATAAGTCGTTTGAGATTTCCAAGAGATTCATGAATCTTAGACAATGTTGAACAGCGTTGAAGAATCAATTGCCTGAGATTTAGGACTCTACTAAAGTCTGGGGTCTCGATCAAGTTTTGAGAGTCACTCAAGTCAATAAGTTTTAAATTTTCTAAAATCTGTTATAAACCAATAAATAATGAGATAAACTCAAGCCTTAAAAAGGTAGAAATACACATTTGCATTAGTAAAAATCTTACCATAATTCCTTTCCACAGTTGTTTGATGCAGCTGCAACGCATTCTGAGTTCAACAAGTTTATTTGGTTGGAAATTGTTTGGTAAGGATTTTAAAGGATATCCATGCCATTCTAAAGCGTGTAACTCATTAGAAAGATAAATGAGGCCCTGTGTAAGTTCCACATTACCTCCAATGAGGTGTTGTCGAAGTTGCCTATTACCAATTTTAAGCAATCTCAATTTTTTCATCGTTGAGAAGGATTTCAAGTATTCCACTTTATCCACATGTGTGTTTAGGACTATGCCTTCAACAAAGTCTGTTCCCTAATAACCAAAAACAATGAAATTAGAATAATTCGTAAATTCTTAGAATATTTTGTAATAGTATATATACTTCTCAAAGTTTAGATTTAGACTATAGTCAACTTACAGTATTATTCTCCAATACATGAAGGACATCCTCATACATCCACAACCTCGTACGTCGACCGGGCTCTTTAGGTGATTCACGACGAACAATTTCATGACCCATTTCTTGTAACAAATCATGCATCCACAAAGTTCCCCAATTATCAATGGTTATAAGAGATTTGTCTATGAGGATGTCAATATTGTAGTCTGGGTAGTAACCAAAACTCTCTAATATATCTCTTATGTGATCCATTTTCTTTCCTTTGAAGAAACATGCAATATCTAGGAACAATCCTTTCTCTGTATACAATAGCCCATCAAAACTTATTTGAAGTATGTTCATAATTTTTATATTCGGTTCTACTTTTAGTTTATCTAGGGCACTTCTCCATGCATTAGTTTTTCGACCAAATAATGAAGAGCCTAAAACTTTAAGAGCTAAAGGTAGGCCGTTAGCGTAACTCACAAAATTCATAGACAAATCCACATAATTTTCGTCAGGATAGTCCTTCTTGAATGCTCGCCTACTAAAAAGCTCCAAAGCCTCTTTTTTGTTCAACCCCTTAGCTTCATATACATCATCCACTTCATGACTGCTCAACAAATGGCTATCTCTACTTGTTATAATGATTCTACTTCCTACACCAAACCAATCATGTTTCCCTGCAAGTGCTTCTAATTGTTCTTCTTCATCCACGTCATCAAGAACAATAAGAACCATTTTATTACGCATTCTATTCACTATAAGATTGATTCCCTCACTAACATCCCCAAAATTTATTTCACTTTCCATAAGGATCTTAGAAAGAAGTTGCTTCTGTAAAGAAACTAGCCCTTGTTTTTTAGCATCTTCTCTTACCTTAGCAATAAAGCTGCTAGCTTCAAAGTTACTAGAAATTAATTGATAAATTTCTTGTGCAAGAGTAGTTTTGCCTATTCCACCCATCCCGCAAATCCCTACAAAGCGAACACCACCCAGCCCTTCATGCAAATAAAATTCCCTCAATTCCTTCACACGGGTTTCTATTCCAACAAGATCCTTAGAAACAATCCTTAAGAATTTTCTATTCAATTCTTTATATATCCTTTTAAGGATTTCTTGGATAACTTTTGATTCATGCCTACAAAGAAGACAGTAAAACAATCATTTTGAGGAGACAAAGTTAGCCACATTAAAGACACAAAACATTTTGTATAAATGCGAACTTATCTTTGTTCAATAGCAAAATGGGAATTCGAAAAATGTATTATAGCAGTGTTATGACTATAACAATTCAGTGCTTTGTGAGTGTGCCTAATTTTATTTAGTCCCTTCTAGTATTTTTCTTGGATTTATATTTTCATGATCCTTTTTTCTTTTTCTTTAATCTTCACAAGAAGAAAAAACATATCAAAAGACCAATTGAAGTATCCATAACACAACTTCAAATTTTTTTATTGATACATGAAGGCTATTTTCCAGCCCTCCCAAATTGTTCTTCAGATTGACATACAGGACAACAACTTATAGAGATACATGTCATGGTTTTTTTGGGAGGAGGGGGTACGAATTCTATTGTTGCTTTTCAAGCTAAAATGATCTTAAATTTCAGTGGTTCACCATCTGGCTGGGCCCCTTCTTGTTCTTTGTTTTTCTTTATAAACCCCTGCAGCCCTGCTCTTTCTTGAAGGGGTAACCACTTACAAATCACAAGTGTTAGGATTTTTTTTAATGTTGGCATAATTCATGACAAATTTCATTGAATTTGTATGCAACAATTGCTAGAAGTGGAGTTGACATATTTCAGGTTGTATTGTATGTGAGTTGAGAGGTTCAAATGCTAGAAGTGGAGCTGCTGCACTAGCAATCTCGGATGAGCGAACTGGCAGTATTAGACATCTTGAACTGAAAGAGGCAAGCATTTACTTTGAAATCATTAAGGGTCAACTATAAAAGGCAAAGCTTCCTTGTATTGACAAACCACTTACAAAACACGGATTACAAAGTTCATGACTTTATTTGTCCATATTGATCAGTAATTCAGTAAGAACCAAAGTCCAACTTGAGCTGTAATTTCCTAAGTTCATAATAAATACAGGTGACAAACTGAAATTTTCTCTGTTCGGATTCGACTAGAAAAAGTAAATATTGATTATGCACAAGTTTCCAAGTAATCTATGTTGACACCGAAAGAAGCAAAGAAAAATGTTACCTATCATGTAAATGCCATCCAGAGATATTGCCAACTTCTTTCAAAGCAGCTTTCCATACTTGCACATCCTCTTTGTTAATCTTGGGATTTCTTGTGTGCTTAGCAAAGGCTTCAATGAGAGTCGTCCCCGTCTGGTTCCGTACATCAGAGGGATCCACATGGTAAAAGACAGGCAAAACTGTCAACCCATTGTCTTTCATACATTCGACAATTTTTGCTAGTTCAATCAAGCACCACTTTGAAGAGGCATAGTTACTTGAAAGAACGATAATTGCATACTTGGACTCTTCTATTGCTTTCAAGAGCTCTGAATTTATATATTTTCCTCGCTCAAGTTCCTCATCATCCCTGAAGGTGGTAATGCCTTTTTGTTTCAAAGCAGTATAGAGATGGTCTGTAAAATTCTTGCGGGTGTCAACACCACAAAAACTAAGGAAGACGTCATATTTCCAAGAAGAAGAAGAAGAAGAAGAAGGAAAGCAGGCTGTTTGAGTGGCCATGGAAGGTAATGGAAGCAAATTGTTCCCCAGAAAAAATCACCAGCATTCAGCTGCAAAGAAAGTGGAGAAGAATAAAGTTTGAAGGGAGATTAGCATTGGATTCGATGAGGTTGCAGGAGAGAGAAAGGAAAGAAAAACAAATAATAAAAGGAGATCATCGGATTCTTTTCAATTCTATATATACTAGTCGCTAACTCGTGCAGTGCACGAGAAAACTATTGTGTAAGTAGATGTTAACTACTATTTGTCTTTTCCATTTTGATTGTACATAGTCGCTAACCTGTGCAATGCACGAAATAATTTGAGAAAAATAATATATATTTACTTTGCTTAAAAACTCACTTTAAAATGAATAGGCTGGCTCTCTACTCATAATATGACTCAACATACTCAAAAACTGGAATCACGTTTGATTAAAGGAAAATTGAACAATATCAACTATTGCAAAAGTGGTAAAAGAACAAAAATGTATAACAAATGAAAGTTTTCCATTATGTTTCTTCTTTCTTTTACTTATTAGGAAAAAAATAGCAATAAAAAAGCATATCAATCAATTTATTGAATTTGATTTGAATACAGCTTAGAATACAAAAAAAGGGACTCTCTCCTATAATTGAAACACTTCAATTTGGACTCTTTCATATGCTATGCACTAAGGTCCTGACTATTGTAGACAATAATTTGGGACGATAATAAGCACCATTTCCCCTTGGATCATGACAACAGAAAGAACCTGCAACATCTAACATTCAGTGAGGTAAAAGAGATGACAATCCAACTACAAAGAAAGACAACTCAAATCAGTAATTTTATTTGGCAAAACAAAATGGTATATAATTGATATTAAGATATAGTTGTTACTTAATGTCACCGATCACAAAAATATAAAGAAATGTATACAGGTTGCTAATCCAAGTATACTTTGTTATCCATTAGAAACTGTTTGTTGAAATAGACACATCCATCATCAAAAGTTTAGGTAACACGCTAATAACATAAAACTACCCGTCAAGCGTTAGTTTTAAAACCAACACATGGTATGTAATAAACTAATAATTAAAAAAAAAAAAAATGGTCTTCAAAGTGGGATAAAGAAAGTGAAGATGAGTTAAAGAAAGTGACGCATGTGGTTCAGTATGGAGTTTCATCATGTATTACTTGGCTGTAGAGACTTATTTTCCTCAGTGAACCATGAAGATCCAAAAAATGTCCCTATTTTAGATTTGCCTTCATCACTCCGCTATACACAAACTTGCTTACAAAATAGTTTCTAAAAATAAATAAATAAATTGCTGAATGCAATAAGTCAAACTCATTGGACATATTAAGTTGAAGTTCTTTAATAGGAGCTCCAGCTGCATTACCTGCATCAAAACAAAGCTTGGCTCAATAGACAGATAACATAATATATTAAAGATTAACTGAAGGGACTTTCAAAATAGGCCCACTAACACAATAGAGTTTGTTAAGTATACGTAAAACAGCAAATGGTTTTAAGTCCCTACCAAGTGAGAAAAAACAGCCTTACCATGTGGCTGAGGACCACTGTAAGTGGTAGGAAGTAAAAAGAAATAAACAAACCAAAAATTAATGGTCTTTTTGTAAAAGAATCAAGATGCAAACAAACACCAAAGTTGACATTCATCAGATTTTAGTGTGTGAACTGTACAAACCTTACCATGACTAACAAATAAAATTCGTAGATTAAAAATCAAGATTAGAATTACCATAACTTGCAGTGGTGTACCTATTTCCATTTTTGACATTCATCAGGTCTTTTCCATTTATATCCAGTGGGTTTTTTAATAAGATTTAAGCTTTCCCACTCTCCTCTCATCCACCAGGGCCTGTTGAACCACTAAGCTGTCCTTAGCAATGAGTTTGAAATTATGACCATGATATACAGGAGCCTTCCCATATATGCATGCATATCTATATATATATATATATATATATATTAAAAAGAGAGTTTTATTTATGATCCCAATTAAGCACTTTAAGATACATGATGCACAAATTATTCTTGATAGTTAAACCAATCTTATGCAGCAGTGGCAGCCACTGCTGTTGTCTGGTATAAATCTTTTTTATTTTGGACAGAACCTGAGGCCAAGACCACTTTTAAACTAGACCCAAAGTCACAAACTCTTATCTCAGTGCACAAACCCACCATGAAATAAATCAATAAAAAATCAAACCTACTTCTCAATATCCCTTAAACTTTCAAATTGATAATCTCAGAGATCATTGTAATTCAATTATTCTCCTTTCTACTATATAAACCTATCTCACCATCAATACCAATCCCAATATCTAACATATGAATCATAAAAAATTCAAACCCATAGCTCCGTTTCCACTAAAATTTCAAATACACAATCCCAAAGAATCAGAATTTAAAATTCCTTATGAATTTCGAATTTGTATCAAGAATTTAAAGGCTCACAAATCAATGCCTACAGAGAAACTATACACAAAAATCAAGTTTCTAAGTGGTAGCCACATGAACCCAGATAAGAATTCACAAAATTAAATCCAAAAAAAAAAAAAAAAACTAACAATACCCAACAACCGTATTAGCAAAAGAACTGAATAAAAAATCAAAATATTACTTATGCAACAACAGTAATTCAGTCAAGGAATCAACAAAAAGAAGCAAAGCCAATGAACATTAGAAAACAAATATTTAGAAAGAGAAAGAGAGAGGGAAATATTAGATACATGATATTAAGAGCATCTCACCTGCGTAACTGGACCTGCGACATTGGAGATTTTGTGATGGCTATGATGGGTAACGGCTCAGTCATGGGTGGGAGAGATGGCTACGGTGGACTATCAGGGATACAGAAAGAACGGCTTAGAGAGGCAGAGAGAAGGGTTGGTTTTAGACTTTTAGGGTTTTTTTGTTTGAGAGATTGTTGGGTTTTAATAAGAACCGGGTTTGTAATTTGTATTTGGTGGAAAAAAAAAAAAAAAGATTTATTATTAGTTATATAAATATGGCTGATGTTAAAAATCGTGGGAGCTTGAGAGGAGTTGGTTTTATACTTTTATTTGCACGTGCTGCTTCATTGGTGAGAAAATTAATAAAGATTTTGTGTATAAAATCGTGAATTTTGGCTCACTCAATTTGACTATATTAAAAAAAAGGTCTAAGAATACAACAAAATATAAAAATATTTTCACAATATCTTCATTTTTAGGATTCGAATAGATATTTTATTTTATTTTATTTGAGAGAAATGTTACATTCATAATATTTTTAAAACAAATTCTAAATGACAAGTTGTTATTAGTTTTAAACTGATAACATTGTTATTGTTATTCTCAAAACATTTATTTTCAGTTGTGGTTGGTCACAATCTCATATTTTATTATTTTATTTCGATTTGTAAGAAATTGATACTTCAATATTTGTAAAATATTGTGAAATTTGTTGTGTCGGTATAACAATATATATGCTAACTTACATAAATATTTAAAAGAAAAAAAAAACACAAACCGATTGCTTGGAAAAAAAAAGTTTAGGTACTGTAGAAATTAATGTTAAAATGTTGTGGACTTATTTGATCTATAAGAAAATGAGATCTCAATAATTGTGAAAATATTGTGATAATAATAAGTGTTGTAATATTTTCTCAAAACATCTATTTTCAGTAGTAGTTGGTCACAGTCTCATATTTTATTATTTTATTTCTACTTGTAAGAAATTGACATGTTAATAATTGTAAAATTTGTTGTGTCAATATAACAATATATATGTCAGCTTATATAAATATTAAAAATAAAAAAAAAACACAAACAGATTACTGAAAAAAAAAAAAAAAAAATTCTTTAGGCACTATAGCTACAATGCCAGTTGAATAAACCAAAAGCACTATAACTCCAGTGCTATACATCAATAATAGTTTACCTATGATTTGTTATGAAATTAATGTTAAAATGTTGTGGACTTAGCATTTTATTATTTAATATATAAGAAATTGAGATCTCAACAATTGTGAAAATATTGTGATAACAATAAATGCTATAACATTTTCTTGAAACATTTATTTTTAATTTTGGTTGGTCACAGTCTCATATTTTATTTTTTTTATTTCGACTTGTAAGAAATTGATATCTCAATAATTGTGAAAATATTGTGAAATTTGTTGTGTCAGTATAACAATATATATGCCAGCTTATATAAATATTTAAAAGAAAAAAAAACGCAAACCGATTACTGGAAAAAAAAAAAAAAAAAACTTTAGGCCCTGTAGAAATTAATGTTAAAATGTTGTGAACTTAGCATTTTTTTTATTTGATCTATAAGAAACTGAAATCTCAACAATTGTGAAAATATTGTGATAACAATAAGTGTTGTAACATTTTTTCAAAACATTTATTTTCAGTTGTGGTTGACTATAGTCTCATATTTTATTATTTTATTTCGATGTAAAAAATTGACACGTTAATAATTGTGAAAATATTATGAAATTTGTTATGTCAGTATAACAATATAAATGTTAGCTTACATCAATATTTTAAAAAAAAAAAAACACAAACCAATTACTAAAAAAAAAAAAAAGTGACCAAATAAACCATAATTGTGAAAATATTGTGAAATTTGTTGTGTCAGTATAATAATATAAATTTCAACTTATATCAATATTTAAAAGGAAAAAAAAACACAAACCAATTACTGGAAAAAAAAAAGTGACTAACTAAACCATAATTGTGAAAATATTGTGAAATTTATTATGTCAGTATAACAATATTAATATCAGCTTACATCAATATTTAAAATAAAAATAAAAATAAAAAAACACAAACCGATTACTAAAAAAAAAAAGAAAAAAAAAGTGACTAACTAAACCATAATTGTGAAAATATTGTGAAATTTTTTGTATCAGTATAACAATATAAATTTCAACTTATATCAATATTTAAAAGAAAAAAAAAACACAAACCAATTACTGGAAAAAAAAAAAAAAAAAAAAAAAAGGTGACTAAATAAACTATAATTGTGAAAATATTGTGAAATTTGTTATGTCAGTATAGCAATATTAATATCAGCATACATCAATATTTAAAAGAAAAAAAAAAAAACACACAAACTGATTACTGGAAAGAAAAAAAAAAAAGTCTCACGAAAATGGCACTGTAGATGAACAGTGTCAAAACACTGGATGTACAGTGCGAAAGCACTGTAGCGGCATTGCCAAAACATTTATTTTCAGTTATGGTTAGCTACAGTTTCATATTTTATTATTTTATTTCAACTTGTAAGAAATTAACATGTCAATAATTGTGAAAATATTGAGAAATTTGTTGTGTCAGTGTAACAATATAAATGTTAGCTTACATCAATATTAAAAAAAAAAAAAAAAAAAAACACAAATCGATTACTAAAAAAAAAAGTGACTAACTAAATCATAATTGTGAAAATATTGTAAAATTTATTGCGTCAATATAACAATATAAATGTTAGCTTACATCAATATTTTTAAAAAAAAAACCTAAACCAATTACTAAAGAAAAAAAAAAAGAAAAAAAAAAAAAGAGTGACTCACGAAAACAGCACTGTAGATGAACAGTGAATAACACTACATGAACAGTACCAAAGTGCTGTAGCGGCATTGTCGCTTTTTGTTGTGTGTATATAAATTTCAACTTATATCAATATTTAAAAGAAAAAAAAAACACAAACCAATTACTGGAAAAAAAAAAATGACTAACTAAACTATAATTGTGAAAATATTGTGAAATTTGTTATGTCAATATAACAATATTAATATCAGCTTACATCAATATTTAAAAGAAAAAAAAAAAGTCACGAAAATGGCACTGTAGATGAATAGTGTCAAAACACTGGATGTACAGTGCGAAAGCACTGTAGCGGCATTGCCAAAACATTTATTTTCAGTTATGGTTGGCTACAGTCTCATATTTTATTATTTTATTTCGACTTGTAAGAAATTAACATGTCAATAATTGTGAAAATATTGTGAAATTTGTTGTCTCAGTATAACAATATAAATGTCAGCTTATATCAATATTTAAAAGGAAAAAAAAAACACAAACCGATTACTGGAAAAAAAAAGTGACTAACTAAACTATAATTGTGAAAATATTATGAAATTTATTGCGTTAATATAACAATATATATGTCAACTTACATCAATATTAAAAAAAATAAATAAATAAAAAAACCTAAACCGATTACTAAAGAAAAAAAAAAAAGAAAAAAAAAGAAGAGTGTTGATAGCGGCTTTTATATATAAGATATAAAAGGAAAAAAAAAAAAAAAAAAAAAAGCACGAACGGAATGCTTGAAAAAAAAAAAAAAAAAAAAAAAAAAAGGGACTCACCAAAATATCACTGTAGATGAACAGTGAAATCTGTGGAATCAACAGTGCCGAAGCACTGTAGCGGGCATAGGCGCTTTTTATATATAAGATATATATATACACACTACCTATATAAAAAGAGATAATGCCCCTGTAGTGTCTTTTTGGTTTATTGATGGTCCGTTTGGATATAACTTATTGTTGTTGAAACTTAAAACTGAAAACACTATAGCAAAATAATTTTTAAATGTGTGAATAATACCGTGGGACCCATTTTTAATAAAAAAGTGACTGAAAAGTTATATTTGTGGGTCCGTGAACGGTGCACGAATGCACTGTTCACAGTTGGGAAGTCAACATTTGCGGCTACTGCTCATGAACAGTAGCCGCACAGGAGCTTAAACGTGAAAAAAAACAAAAAAAAAGGCTGAAACGTGAAATAGAAAATGCAGACGCAACATTCAGTGTTATCCAAACAGCCACTCAATCTTTTTCTTTTTTCCAAGTTTTGAACAGTTGCTATAGTGCTGGTTTGTTCAAGTAGCACTGTAGCAATAGTACCTACAGCGTTTTTTTTTTTTTTTTTTTCAATCTTCCGTTTGTACTTTTGATACAACAAATTTCATAATATTTTTAAAATTATTGATGTGTCAATTTCTTATAAATCAATTGGCAAAAATGCAAAACTGACCCTCTAACTTTCAGTCTTTTTCATTTCAGTCCTCTAACTTTCAGTTTTATCATTTCAGTCCTCTAACTTTTAATTGTTGTCAATTTGGTACTCCGTTAAACTCCAGTTATGTCCTGCCGTTAATTAAGCCAAAACAACGTCGTTTTGACCTTTTTTTTATTTTTTTTTATTTTGGAATTAAAAGAAAATTAAAAAAAAAACTGATATTAAAAAAAAAAAAAAAAAAAAAACCATTTCAAAACCACCGCATCAGAAAATTCAACACAATCAACGCAATGCAACTCCAAACTAAATACCATTTCATCAAAAATCAAATCCAAATTAACCAAAATCAAAGAGAGAGGATAGAGAATCGAACCTCGAAGGAGACGACAACGACTTCGAGGTCCGATTCTCTATCCTCACATACGGTACACTGAAGCGAGGTTTTCCGAACCACGGCCTAATGCAATCCCTGATAGACCAGAACGACGCCGTTTTCCTCGGCACCCACGTGACCCTACACTCCTACCCACTCGTGTGCGGACCCAACGATATCCCATACCTGATCAACCTCACCGGGTCGAGTCACCGGGTCAAGGGCGAGCTCTACTCCGTGTCAACCCGTGGACTCGGCTGCCTAGACGAGCTGGAGGGCACTGCCCTCGGCCACTACGAGCGGCTCCCCATTCAGACTCAGGCTGAGGCCGAGGCAGAAGCGGAGGCGTACTACGCGCATCGTAGCTTTGGGGAGGAGCTGTGGGAGAAGAATGGGAGAGAGGGGCTGAGTGAGTACAGAGAGAGAGAGAGGCGAGTGGGTTTGTGAGAAAAGAGGATAGGCCTAAGGATCGAAGTTTTGTTGATGAGGTGCGTTTCTTTTTGTCATCTTCTTCCTCTGCTCCAAAATGATGTGTTGGTTCTGAAATGGTTTTTTTTTTTTTTTTTTTTCTTTTAATTTCAAAATTTATTATAAAAAAAAAAAAAAAGAGCCAAAACGACGTTGTTTTAACTCAATTAACGGCAATATATAACTGGAGTTTAACGGAGTACCAAATTGACAACAATTGAAAGTTAGGAGACTGAAATGACAAAACTGAAAGTTAGAGGACTGAAATGAAAAATACTGAAAGTTAGAAGGTCAATTTTACATTTTTGCCAATAATAAAATATGAAACTATGACTAACTACAACTAAAAATAAATATTTTGTAAAAATGTTGTGATACTTATTGGGTGAATGTGCAAAAGTTACGGTACTTTTAGTTTGTTCCATATGTATTGTTTATCGCTTTTCTTTTCTTTTCAATCATCGATTTGTGCTCTTTTTTTCTATATATAAAAAGAGCGAATGAGCTCATGAATAATATTATGAACAATATTTTTGGTTTAGTGACTTGCCTTCCCCCCCCCCCTTTTTTTTTCTTCAAGTTTACCAACTTGGTTTGAGCTTTTTTTTTTTTTTTTTTTTTTTTTTTTTTTTTAAGGATTTTTATATGTTTACTTTGTACTTGTAATGTAAACTTACATTGTATACACACGAAAAATAGCAAATATTATGTACATTTAATAAGCTCTACAGTACACATTTGGTTTATTAAGTCTTTATCTTTCTTTTTTTCTTTTTTTTTCAAGTTTTGAACAATTGCTACAGTGCTGCTTTGGTTTGTTCAAGTGGCACTGTAGCTATAGTAGCTACAGTTTTTTTTTTTTTTTTAGTCTTCCGTTTGTACTTTTTTTTTCTTTTAAATATTTATAAGAACCATATATATTGTTATACTGACACAACAAATTTCACAATATTTTTACAATTTTGAGGTTAGGGATGTCCAGACCCAACCCATACCCACCGGACCGACCAAACTACCCGATCTCCACCCAATTTCAACCCGAATCAACGCTCCTATAAGTCAGTTACGGGTTTCCGCGCCCAAGACTCGACATCAGCGAGTTGAGTGGCGGGTTTTCTTTTTCAAAACCTGAGCCACCTGACCCGACCGACGTTATATACAAATCCAACCAACTCTGGCAAGATCAAGCTTAAATTCGAGGAGATCTAGCAAGATCTCGACCGTATTTGGTAAGATCGAGCTTAGATTTGAAGAGATCTGGCAATATAAAGCTTAGATTCGAAGAGATCCGGTGAGGTCAAGCTTAGATTCAAGGAGATCCGGCCAAATCCCAACAATTTTTAGCGAAAAAAATGCAGAATTCGGCGAGAAAAAGCAGAATCTGGCGCATTTTTCCAGAATCCGGCGAAATTTCCAGATTTCGACAATGCTTTTTTTTTTTTTTAATTTTTTTTTTTATAGATTTCGACACTTTCTTTATTCCGGCAACGTACTTGGCCTGACTGACGCTTAATTACCCTCACCCGAAACCGAACCGACCGATTTTTTCGACGATCGATTTTAGGTTCCTCTGCCCCTTCACCTGACACTGGCGAGTCGAGTTCGGGTTAGGTCCAAAATCGACCCGGCCCGACTCGTGGACAGCCCTAATTGAGGTGTCAATTTCTTATAAGTCAAAATAAAATATGAAACTATGACCAACCACAACTGAAAATAAATGTTTTGTGAAAATGTTGTGACACTTGTTGGGTGAATGTGTAAAAGTTACAGTACTTTTAGTTTGTTCAATATGTACCATTCATCGTTTTTTTTTTTTTTTCTTTTTTTTTTTTCAGTCATCAATTTGTGCTCTTTTTTCTATATATAAAAGCGCAAATAGGCTCATGAATAGTGTTATGAACAGTATTTTTGGTTTAATGACTTGCCTTTTTTCCCTTTTTTTTCCTCCAAGTTCACCAACTTTGTTTGAGCTTTTTTTTTTTTTTTTCTAAATGATATTTTTTCTATATACACACAAAAAGTAGCAAATATTATATACATTTAATAAGTTTATAAATAGTGTTATGAACAGTATTTTTAGTTTAGTGAGTTGCCTCTTTCCCTTCTTTTTTTTTTTTTTTTTTTAATTTCTTCAAGTTCACCAACTTGGTTTGATCTTGTTTTTTCTTTTAAAGGATATTTATATGTTTACTTTCTACTTTTAATGTAAACTTACATTATATACACATAAAAGTAGCAAATATTATATACATTTGCAAAAAAAAAAAAAATTGTACAAATTTTGCAAATGTGTACAACATTTGCCAATTTTTATGTGTTTACATTATAAATTTACATTGTAAGTGCAATGTATATTTCTATATATATATATATATATAAAGAGTGAATGAGAAAAACTACAGTAGTTTTGGTTTGTTCAACTTTCACTGTTTTGCTGGCCCTTTTTTTTTTTTTTTTTTTTTTGTGAATGCATAAAGTTGTAGATATATAGATTATAAGATTTTTTTATTATCAAAATTTTGGACTGAATACATTCTAGATTTAGATAATCTTTTTACAAAAAAAAAAAAAAAAAATTGATATCTTTTTACAAAACAATCTCGAAGTCTTTTCTTTACCTAGAAAGGGAAAAATAAATTAATTAATTAAATAAAAAAGGGTCTGGAAAGTATGTTTTTTTGCTGAGAAGTCTGGAAAGTATGTTATTGTCACTGCACAAGAGCATTTGGTTTCAATAAAAGTTATTATTTTACCCTCAACATCTTATTTTATCTATTATAACATCTTATTTTACAGTACATTGATCGTCTTAATTTTTATTTGGGCAAATAACACTCCCCTCCCTTGAGGTTTAGAGAAATGACACTCACCCCCAAACTTGAAAGGAAAAAACACTCTCTCCCCTGAGATTTAAAAAAAATAACACTCCCCCCCCTTCTGTTAATATTAGTAACGGAATATAAAGCATATTATAAAACATGTTGCTTATGTTGATTTTTTAGTCTCTTATAGTACCTTTCCAATTGATTTTTTAAAGTTTGATGATCCTTTTAGATTTTTTAATCGCTCCTCTCTCTAACACTTTGGATCAAAATTTATGAAATAAAACAATTTGCTGAAGCTTTCAAGCTTTTATTGTTTAAAAATGAGTTTGAAATTTTCAAAGTCACTTATCAATATAAAAAACTTTCAGAGTCAATTTTGGGAATACATTATTAATCAAAGGGTACGTTAGTGCACAACATTTTTAACGCCAATTTAACAGAGTTTAGATAAATAAATGTCAAAGGGGGGAAAATGTTTTTTTCCTTTAAGTTTGGGGGTGAGTGTCATTTTCCCAAACCTCAAGGGAGGGGAGTGTTATTTGCCCTTTTTATTTTAACATACAAGGTACAACACAATAAAATTCCTTGGAAACCGAAGTCGCCTATTCAGTATGCAACTCTCATAATAATTGCCTAGCGCTCATGGCCTTGTTTTAATGATAACTTTCATTTGAACAAGGTTTGATATGGCACATCATAAGCTATATTCCTAGTTTCTTTTTGAAGAAAGATATTACAAAATATTAGCCTATAGCATCTACTCCATGTTGATTGCTCTTTATCATTGGGGCCAAGACACCAATTTATTTTTTTGTAGGTAGATTTAAACCTCAAATCTCTTATTTGACTACAAAAAAGTTTACCAATTAAGCTAACAAGAACTTACTTCTAGTCTAATTAAGTAATTGCTTGAAAGTTAAAAGATTATGGCATCATTTTTACAAAATAATCTATATCTATATCTATATATATCTAAAAGTTAAGATGTAGTATTTAATGTTGCTATGCTCCTGTTGAGCCACCTCAACAGCCGTTTCATACTTTTTTTTTAATCATTTAATTGTTTATGATATTTGATTTTTCTATTTTTTCCTATAAAATAATTAAATATAATAGGCAAACCTGTTAATTTACTCCATTACTATTCAATAGTTTCTATTCAATGGTCTTAAATGCAAATGTTTTTGTTCCAAATTACAAATGTTACTATTCGTTGGATACAAATATCTGATTATCCAACTATTCAAATTAATTTCAACTTTTTGTTTTATTCTTTCTAATTTCAAGTAATTGTTAAAATTGAATATTTCATTATCTTTTTACTAGATACAATTAAAATTTCAAGTATCCAAACCAAACTTTAGCACCCAAATCTCCAGCTTAGAGTTGCATTTAGTGTCTCTTTGTTTCTCTACCATTATGATGTTTCTTCTTTCAAACTTTTAGTTTTTCACAACCTTATCTCTCTCTCACTCACACATTGATTATTTATTTAAGCTTTATAATGTTATATGTAAGAACCAGATTTGAGTCTCTAACCCAAAATATGAATGGATTTAGGTCCAAAAAGCCCAATGCAATAAATTTGTAGAGAAAGGGTTGGAAAACTAGGTTTTAATGAATCAAACAACATATGTGTTGGATTCAAATGACAGGAAAGTGAAGATTGACTAGTTTAATTTTAAGGAAACTATCCTCAGCACAGTCTGAGGTGATTTGTTCTTATATATTGATTCTCAAATTAGATTACAAGTTCAATTATTGATTGCTACAATGTTTTTCTTTCTATTTCTCGATCCTTTTTTCCTCAAGGGTCTCGCACATTATATATCTCACTTTTTATGATCTTGGTCCTCCATTTGTTGATCATTTAGGTCACTACTTGAGTGCTTGTTTCGTTGGTCACCCTCTCTGCCCTTTAGGAGTTGGGACATCCAAGGCAGCACTGTTCAGGGGTCTTCTTCACATAAATGCGGCCAGAAAGTTAGCTGCAGAGCATTCAATGTGGTGGCAACAGCTTTCCCTTAGATATTTCCCAGTTCCCATCCTTCCTGTATGTTCATGATGCATGTCTTTATCAATAGAACTTCTTGGAACGTCACCCTGGATGACCAGAGGCACATCTTGACTTTCATTGCATTTAGCCGAAGGGATATTCCTCCTCGGGCAATCTCTCCCAGCTTCTACAGTCACAGTTTGCTCGTGAAGTTCGAAGTATTACGTCTTCCTTGCTACTGATCTGTTCTCAGACCACGAGTCTCCTCGGACAAGGCCCATGTAGGGTTAAGGGCCCAATGGTATATTAGGTCTTGGGCCTTGGCCGAAAACATGGTGATTCGAGGACTCTTAAATAGTAGTCAGTGGTTTAAACTCAGAGTTTCATGAGTATAATATAAATGGGAAGGTGGTCCGAGGAGGAATGCCTCCTTGGATAAGTTAAACACGGATCTAATGTAGATCCTAACAATCAAGGCGACCTTCTAGAAAGCTCCAATGACAGGGACGTACATCTCAAGTGCACCAGAGAGTGGAAGCTAGGAAATACCTAAGGAAAAATTGCTGTCACCATATTGAATGCCCTGCAGCTAACTTTCTAGCCGCATTTATATCGAGAAAACCCCTGAACAGTGCTGCCTCGGCTACAATAACTCACAAAAAGTCAAAGAGGGTGTCTGATAGGACAGGCACTTAAGTAATGACTTGGATGATCAACAAATGGAATGCCAAGATTATTAAAAGGGAGATATATAATGTAAGAGACCTCTGAAGGAAGGGGGATCGGAAAATCAAGAAAGAAACACTGTAGCAATCTAGAACGAGACTTGTAATCAAGCTTCAAAAGCAATACATAAGAATCAGTCTCCTCGGACTTGGCCGAGGACCTTTTTCCTTAGTAAAAGTTTGTTATCTTCCTTTCTTTGTCATCAAAATCCATTTACTTGTTGCTTAAATTCATTAAAGCCCAGTTTTCTAACCCATTCTCTACAAATTTATTGTTTTGGGCTTTTTAGGCTTAAATCCACATGCCTTTTAGGTTAGGAGTTCAAACTAAGTCCTTACAATTAGCGCCGTCCGTGGGGAAATTACTTGGGTGATAGTAAGTGTAACGTTCAACCATGGTAGGTTCAGGTCTACACCAAGAAGAATCCGTGGGATCTCAACGTAAAAATCCTTTCGTCAACCTCGATCGTAGAAGGGATCGGGAAGGGAGTGTGCATACTGTCCAGTCCGGTAAGAGTCAGTCCCAAGGTAAGAGCCATCTCTCTCGTGAGGAAGATACCAGAGCCCTGCAACTAGAGGTTGACCATCTGAAGAGAAAGCTACGCCGTGCACAGCGAAAGCGAACCCCCTCAAGCTCCGACGTTCCTCTGATGATAGAGAGAATGCTAGTTATAAATGAAGGTCAAGGACCTCACCTAGAAAGTCTTTCTCCTACAAGGAGGAGCACCATCACAAATGTAGGTATAAGATCCTGCCTCGCAAAGGCCTAGGAGGTGACGCTATGAGCAAAGCATTGAATCAAATTTCCCGATCACCCTTCGCAGGCAGGATTGAAGGGGTAAGACTTCCTCGACGATTCAATCAGCCAAAGTTCACCATCTACAATGGTCGAATAGACCTAGTGGAGCACGTGAGCCATTTTAACCAGAGAATGGCTGTCCATTCCAGGGACGAAACCTTGATGTGCAAGGTGTTCCCTTCCAGTCTTGGACTCGTGGCAATAAGATGGTTCGACGGCTTAAGGGCGGGCTCCATAGGTTCTTTCAAGGAGCTCACCCAGGCATTTGGCTATCGCTTTGTCACGTGTAGTAGGGTTCCTCGGCCCTTAGACTCCCTACTGTCCTTGTCCATACGAGAAGGGGAGACCCTGAAAATGTACGTAGATAGATATTGGGAGATGTACAATGAGATAGATGGTGACTTTGATGATGTCGCCATCAGTACTTTCAAGGTTGGCCTCCCCACCGAGCACGATTTAAGGAAATCTTTGATGGGAAAACCTGTCACCAGTGTGCGCCAACTCATGAACCAGATTGACAAATATAAGAGGGTTAAGGAAGACCAGCAGCATGGGAAAGGTAAGGCTAAGGTTATCCCTTAAGAGATGAGGGATTTCAGGTCGAATCGATACAACAACAACCGGCCTTGGAGGGACTTTGTTGAGCAGTCAGGGTCTGCCAATACTCAGGCAATTAACGTGGTGTTCTAGGAACCAGTGCATCAAGTTCTAGAGAATATTAAGAATAAGTCATTCTTCAAATGGCCAAATAAGATGGCAGGAAACCCTATGAGGCCCAATTAGAACCTCTATTGCCAGTATCATAAGGACCACGGACATACTACAGAAGACTGTAGAAATTTGTGGGACCATTTGGACCAGCTGGTCCGAAAAGGAAAGTTAAAGTAGTTCTTGTATCATTCTAGTGGCCAGAGGAGTCAGAATGGCCAGGAACTCCTGAGAGATGCTTCTTTGAGACCTCCTTTAGGCACGATAAACGTCATCTTTGCCATTCTAGGGAGGATCGGGTCTTGCCCCTCTAGGGTAATGTTTGTCGCTCAGCTGACTGCCAAGGACTCAAATGTTGAGCCAAAGAGGGCTAAAGTGGGTATCGAGCTGGCGTAGAGCTTTTTTGATGAAGATAGGGTTGGAATTATACAGCCCCACGACGACGCTTTGGTGGTCACACTCAAGATTGAAGGGTATAACGTGAAGAAGGTGATGGTGGACCAAGGCAGTGGTGCCGAGATAATGTACCCCGACCTGTACAAGGGGCTAAACTTGAGACCCGAAGACCTAATAGCCTACAGCTCGCCCCTGGTAAGTTTTGATGGGAAGGTCAGCATTCTGAATGGCCAGATTAAACTACCCGTGCAGACTGGTTCAGAAGTGGTGGATGTGGACTTCATCGTGGTAGACGCTTATTCCCCCTACACGGCCATTATGGCCAGGCCCTAGCTGCATGCGCTGGGAGCCGCCTCTTCTACCCTGCACCAAAAGGTGAAATATCCGTCGGGCGGCTAAATTGAAGAAATTGTTAGGAGTCAATCCACGGCTAGGCAGTGCCTGGTAGCTGCCATCTTACATCAGCCCAAAGTTGAGTCCTTGGCTCCTGCTGAAAGGGGTTTATAGCAATTAAAAGCTCTAGATTTGCCTGTCGCTGGATCAGCCAAGGAGGCGAAGTGTGAAGACTTAGAAACGATTGTTGTCGGTGATGATTTGGAGAAGTTTTTTATGATCGAAGCTCAGCTTCCTCCTCCATAAAAGGAAGAGCTGATAGAGTTTCTTAAGAGAAATGTTGATGTATTTGCGTGGAGCGCTTACGAAGCTCCGGGGGTGGATTCAAGCTTCATCTACCATCATTTGAATGTTAACCCGTCCGTCACTCCCAAGAAGCAACCACCTCGGCGCTCGTCCAAGGATCATTCTGACGCCATTAGAGATAAGGTGAAGAAGGTCAAGCAAGCAGGGGCTATCAAGGAGGTTTTCTACCCTGAATGGTTGGCCAATACGGTGGTGGTGAAGAAGAAGAGTGGGAAATGGCGAGTATGTGTGAATTTCACAGATCTAAATATGGCCTGCCCAAAGGATCCCTTCCTTATGCCTAGAATAGACCAGCTAGTGGACGCAACCGTAAGCCATTCTCGGATAAACTTCTTGGATGCCTTTTAAGGATACCACCAGATACCAGTAGCCATGGATGATCAGGAAAAGACAGTTTTTGTCGCTCCCATTGGAAACTACCACTATAAAGTGATGCTATTTGGTTTGAAAAACGCAGAGTCTACCTATCAAAGGATGATGACTAGAATGTTTGAACCACAGTTAAGCGAGTATTGAGGTCTATATAGACGATATGGTGGTAAAGAGTAAGGTAGCGTCCAAGCACGTAGGAGACCTCGGAAAAATTTTTAAAATCCTGAGGAAACACAAACTGCGACTTAATGCTTCTAAATGTTCTTTTGGGGTCGGATTAGGAAATTTTTTAGGGTACATGGTTACACATCGCGAGATTGAAGTTAACCTTGATCAGATTAAGGTAATCAACAGTTTATAACCACCTCGGAATCCCAAGGAAGTCCAGAAATTGATCGGAATGACTGCTGCCTTAAACCGGTTTATCTCTCGGTCGGCGGATAGATGCAAACCCTTCTTCCTATTGATGAATAAGTGGAAGGAATTTGGGTGGACCAAGGAGTGTGCCTTAGCCTTCCGGCAACTTAAGGATTACCTTTCTTGGCCACCTATCATGTCCAGTCCCGAGGTGGATGAGGTCCTATTTGTTTATATTGCTGTGGCTCTTCATGCTGTAAGCTTGGTCCTGATACGAGTTGATAGCGGCATTCAAAGACCAGTTTACTATGTGAGCATGTCACTACATGAGGCCGAGATCCGTTATCTACCCCTGGAGAAAGCCATTTTGGTAGTGGTACACACTACACGTAGACTCCCTCATTACTTCCAGGCACACACGGTAGTTGTCCTAACTCAGCTCCCGCTCAGAGCTCTGCTCTGAAGCGCTGATTACACGGGGAGGATCACTAAATGGGGCACAATCCTAGGAGTTTTTGACATCAAATACATGCCCTGTACCTCCGTTAAGGACCAGGTTCTAGCAGATTTGGTGGCGAAGTTTGCCGAATCCCCTTTCGAAAAAGAGGCAGAAACACAACATGTAGATGGAAAATCAGTTGGCATGATCTCCCAAAAAGGTCCCTTATCCTGAAAAGTGTACGTTGATGGTGCATCAAATCAGAAGGGGTCTGGAGTGGGGCTAGTTCTACTATCCCCCGAAAAAATCATTATTGAGAAGTCATTGAAGCTGGACTTCTCGGCCACAAATAACGAAGCTAAATATAAGGCTCTACTGACGGAAATGGTCATGGTTCAAAGAATGGGTGGAAAGGCAGTAGAGATGTTCTCGGACTTAAGATTAGTCGTTGGCCAAGTAAAAGGAGAATTTGAAGCAAGAGATGAAAGAATGCATGGGGTACTTGAGTCAGGTTAAACACCTATAATCAGGGTTCGAATCTTTCAACCTGCTGCATATCCCTAGAAGTGGAAACACACACGTTGATTCCCTGGTCACACTTACAACCTCCTCGGCACAGAGCTTACCTCGGGTCATCCTTGTAGAGTATTTGTACAAGCCCGCAGAGGTGAGGAGAAAGGTGGTCCATGTTCACCAAGTCAGAGTAGGGCCTAGCAGGATGGACCCTGTGGTACTATTCTTGAAGGAGGATATCCTGCCCGAGGAGAAATCAGAAGCAGACAAGGTACGGAGAAAGGATCCTATTTCTGGCTGTCTGAGGACCAAAAATTATATAAATGTTCCTTTTCTGGGCCATACATGTTCTGCATACACCCCGAGGCAACATAATTACTCCTTGAAGAGTTACATGAGGGGATTTAAGGAAACCACATTGGAGGAAGATCTTTGGCGCATAGAGCCATCACTCAAGGCTACTGATGGCCGAACATGCAAAAGGAGGTGCAAGAATATGTAAGGAAGTGCGACCAGTATTAAAGGTTTGCACCAAACATACACCAACCGAAAGGAGTCCTTAATCCTCTGTCCAACCCTTAGCCATTCACTCAATGGGGCTTAGACATTGTAGGCCTTTCCCCAAGGCAGCAGGGAACAAAAGGTATCTATTGGTTGGCACGGACTACTTCACTAAGTGAGTTGAAGCCGAGCCCATGGCGAACATCAGAGATGTGGATGCCAAGAAATTTGTTTGGAAAAACATTGTCACACAGTTCGGGGTCCCTCGTACCTTCATCTTGGATAATGGCCTCCAATTTGATAGCAAGTCTTTCAGGAGATACTATTGTGACTTGGGCATCACGAATAGATATTCTACCCCAGCCTACCCCTAAGGGAATGGACAAGCCGAGACTGTTAACAAGGTCATAATTAGCGGACTCAAGAAGAAGTTGGATGATGCAAAGGGAAAGTGGGTGGATGAACTGCCACATGTCCTGTGGACGTATCGAACCACACCTTGCAGGTCCACAGGGGAGACCCCCTTCTCAATGACTTATGGAGCCGAAACTCTTATCCCTCTAGAGACTGGCTTCCCAATACTAAGAACAAGTTCTTTTGATCCGAGCAATAACAACGGACTGCTAGAAAAGAGCTTAGATCTTATTGAAGAAATGTGAGAATATGCAATGGTCCAATTGGCAAATTACCAACACAAGCTTAAGCAAGGCTATGATGCCAATGTAAAGTTGAGACCGTTAGCGCCTAGAGACTTGGTGTTGAGAAAGGTTTTAGATGCTGCAAAGAACCCAGTGTGGGGAAAGCTAGGGCCCAACTGGGAGGGGCTATATCGCATCACCTCGATAGCTGGTGTAGGAGCGTATTTCCTTGAAAACCTGGATGAACATGTAATACCACATCCTTGGAATGTAAACAACCTGAAAAGGTACTATTATTAATGAAAGTTTCTTTTGTCATATGCTTACTTATTGTGTTAATACCTCGTACTTCCCATTGACACCTTTATAAGTGATTAAACAGATCTTTAGTCATACCTGAGTTCTCGGACTAGATGTTTTGGGAAAATTAACACTCTATGACATCTTTATAAGTGATTAAATAGAACCTTAGTCATGCCTAGGTCCTCGGACTAGATGATTTGGGAAAATTAACACTTTATGACATCTTTATAAGTGATTAAACAGAACCTTAGTCATGCCTGGGTTCTCGGACCAGATGTTTTGGGAAAATTAACACTCTATGACATCTTTATAAGTGATTAAACAGAACCTTAGTCATGCTTGGGTCCTCGGACCAGATGCTTTGGGGAAATTAACACTCCATCACATCCTTCTAAATATTAAATAGAATCCTAGTCATGACTGATCCCCCAGATCAGATACTCTGGAAAAATTAACACCATGATATCTACTGGACTTTTACTAAGTGTCAAAATAGATCTAGGGTTATACTCAACTCCTCGGATTAATGGCTTTAAATAAGTTGAAGCCCTTATTTATTTATCCAAGAGATGAGCAGGGTAAAGGTTGTCTTTCCCTTTCGTTTTTTTACAAAGTATATATTTGTCTCCATTACAGAAGATTCAATTCTCAATACAGATGTGTGTTAGACCTCTTTAGTGCTGGTACTTGGTCAAATTACTTAGATTGTTAGCAATGCATCATTGTTAGTTTTTATTGAAAGCAGAGTAACAGCAGTTCAATGCTATTTGCAATAGTAATAAACTTTAAAGTAGATAAAGTGAAAGTGCAAGAGATAAAAAGAAAAGCATTTTCATTAAGCTGAGAGAGTACATCATATTCAGTGACAAAATGCTCCTATATATATATATATAAAACTACTACAAGAGGATCCTAAATGCTAAGCCTTGGCCTTCGGAGAGGGAGGGTCTTCTTTTTGGCTAGGCTGGGAGGCAAGAGCATCCTTGGCCTTAGGATCAGCTTCTTTAGTCTTGGCATTTGCTTCCTTTTCCTTGGTCTTAACTTCCTTGGCCTTGGCTTCAGCTTCCTTGGCCTTGACAGCGTCTTTGGCTTTTGAAGAGGACTTCTTCTCCTTGCCCCTCAGCCCCCTGACCTTGATCACCAATTTGGCTAGATCCCTTCGAAGCCTCAGGGAGAGGGAGAGCAGCTTGGGCAGTTAGAGGTTGCTCAGAGGTCTCTGGAGCAGGGGCAGAGGGGGAAGAAGTGGCACCTGGGACTTTGTGGATATCTGGGTGATAATATATACTCCCAGGCTGCCTCCGAATAGAGTCTGTAGAGACTCCTACAACACTAAGGGCTCTATCCCATGTTACATTGCAATAATCCCTACATACCTCGGAAAGCTCTTAGTAAGCCTAATTTGTGTTTCTTCAACGTCGAGCAGATAAGACGCTTGCTTCTCAGCCTCAGCTGCCTCCTTGGCTAGTTGAGCCACCTCCTTAGCCTTTTGCACCTCAGCCTTGAGATCTATGACCAGCTGCCTTTGGGTGGTCAGGTCTATCTCGGTCAGGTGCAATTTTTGACGCTGATCCTTGGCCTAACTCTTCGCGGTCTTTATACCCGCCTCCACACGCAGACAAGCCTTGTCCGCTTCTTTCAACTTCTCAGACAGCTCCGCGTATTCTTGTTTGAGGGCCCCCAAGGACTTTTCAACATTAGCACGGGAAAGGGTCTCAGCGTTGGCCTCATTACGGGCATTGTGGACCCATTCCTCGGCCATAAAAACTTGTTGAGTAACCTGCACGAAAACAACGGAAGAATCACGTAAATAAAAAAGTAGGGAAAGAACGAAAATACAACTTAGCATTTAAACTCAAGGATATGATAGATTGCTTACCATAGCGAGGTCCCTCTTCAGGGACAGGAAAATGTCGTTTTGCTTGAAGCGCCTGTAAGCCTCCATGTCTCTAGGGAGGAGAAGAGGCTATTTTAGGGCTTCAGCAATGTAGCTTGCACGCCCCCTTTGGAAATCCCTGAATAAGGTGTTCTAAGGGATGACAGCCCCATCCACCTCCAGCCGAGGAGACTAGATGTGTTGCGAAAGGTGCACATTGGCCCTAGTTTGCTCCTCCCGGCTATTCACAGAAATGGACGTCTTGTCCTGAGGGTTTTTAGCCACCTTTTGCTGCTTAGACCCCTTTTGAGGGCCCACCTCCCCTTCTTCAAGCTCCTGAAGTAGCATTTTCTTCTTCAAGTCTGGAATGGCCTTTAGTCTGAGGTCGATGGGAGGTGGAGGAGGAGGAAGTGTGGGCAGAACTTGAGACTTTGTGGCTTCTTTCGAAGTTGACACCTTGCCCCTTGCGGCCATGAGGTCTTTTAGGCCATCTCACCTTCCTCTTCTTCGGAGGTATTGTTTGGACGGGAAGTCACAAAGATTGGAATGTGGACATTGGAATGCCTATCAGGCTCATCCTTAACGTCTGAGATGGAAATCACTTGCACTCCCTGAGGCTCTTCCTTTTCGAAACGAAACTTGTTAATTTCTTATTCGAGTGCGGAATTTGATGAGGCAATCTCTTCTCCTGCTGTTGCTGCTTCAAGCAGAACTTGCTGGAATGGTTGTACGACCAGTGGAAGGTTCTATTGGAATGGCAGCATGACTGGTAGAAGGTTGTCTCGGTCTAGAAAATTGGGTTGTGATACATCAATCTGGGCCAGTCTTGGGTCACCTGCTCTTATGGCGTGGCCGATTTCTTGGTATATCTCCAAGATGGGCTTGAAGTCCAAAATCAGGTAGATGGTTCGCAGCTGTCTGTCCTCACTAACAAAGATTTTGGATCGCAACAAGTAATTGAGAGCTGCAACATTGGTTAGGCTAAGCTTGGGAGTTACTTGCCTCTTATCTGCGAAAATAGCCGAGGAGCAAAACATGGTCAGAAAATTGAAATCCATCACTAAAAGAAAACAAAACAAAAAGGAGCAAAACATGGTCAGGGTCAAAAAGTCTAAATCTCTTGCTAAGGAACCTAACTCTAAGGTATCCCACCTGGCACTCCCTCTCAGACGGGGCAGTGAAGGCCATCATGTTGCACTCCCGAAGCTATCAGATAGTCGTCTTTCATACCCTTGTTAAATTTAGGTAGACACGATATTAGTCTGACAAAGTTAGATCGGGACTTGAGATATCCTACGCTTTTAAGGGAGTGGCACTCGTACATGTGGACCACATCGTGCCAGGTGAGCCACAGACCCAGATGCTTGTTAA
The DNA here is from genome assembly GCA_023621385.1 of Quercus gilva. Classification (NCBI taxonomy): domain Eukaryota; kingdom Viridiplantae; phylum Streptophyta; class Magnoliopsida; order Fagales; family Fagaceae; genus Quercus; species Quercus gilva. The sequence continues at coordinate 51,845,719 of CM042478.1, forward strand.
GAGCATCAACGCTACCCAAGACCCTAAATAGGTTGGGCGCACACTGGTAGGGGCATATCCTATGGTTGATGAGGTAGTCTCGTGTTATCCTACCCATGGGGAGAGTTATTCCCCCTTCTATGAAAGCTATCATGGGGAGGATGACTTCCTCCTCTTCTCTGTGTATCACTATTTGTTCCAAGGGACAGTATCGCAGGGCGACTTCCTGTGGTATGTGGTATTTATCCTTAAAGGCTTCTATTTTGGTAGGGGAGTCTACTATGTGCTTAAATCTACCCATCCGAACAAGTTAAAGGGTGACAACTGAAGTTGGTAAATGAAGAAATAAGAATTGGAAGGTCGAGGAGACTGGCCGAGGAGAAAAAGAAAAGTTTAAGGAGATAGAAACTTACAAGAACTAAGGTGTGTGTTAGTCCTTAAAACCTTTAGAAAGATTTTTGAGGATTTCTCAGAGAAAAGGTGTGGGAAGTTTAGCAACTTAGAGAGCTTTATGAGTTTGAATGTTTGAGATCTCTGGAGAGCTTAAAGACTTGTGAAATGAGGGAAATGATTTCTTTGGATACTTTATATAGAGGGTGAGATTGAGTGGGAGTTATCCCGCCCAAAACCCAAGAAGAAATATCAACCATCGGATTAGCGCCTCACCGTTGGATGTGGGGAACATAACGCCGCCTAGAGCAATTAATGACGCCTCAAGGGCTCCGAATCATCAGTAGCAATTATGGGGCGCGCAAAATGGCACTCCCACGTGTGCAAATCAAAGGGCAAATTAGTATTAGCGCATGAAAAATCAAAACCCTACTTTTCTCCTCGGATGAGAGGGAAAAAACCGGAGGTTTGAGTGGCTATTGTAGGGTTAAGGGCTCAAATGGTATATTGGGCCTTGAGCCTTGGCCGAAAATATGATGATCCGAGGACTGTTAAATAGTAGTCAGTGGTTTAAGCTCAGAGCTTCATGAGTATAATATGAATGAGAAGGTGGTCCGAGAAGGAATAGCTCATTGGATAAGCTACACACGGATCTGATGTAGATCCTAACAATCAAGACAACCTTCTAGGAAGCTCCAGTGACAGGGACGTACATCTCAAGTGTACCAGAGAATGGAAGCTAGGAAATATCTAAAGAAAAGCTATTGCCATCGCATTGAATGCCTTGCAGCTAACTTTCTGGCCGCATTTATGTGAAGAAGACCCCTGAACAGTGCTACCTCGGCTACCATAACTCACAGAAAGCTAAAAAGGATGTTTAATGGGACAGACACTCAAGTAGTGGCTTGGATGATCAATAAATGGAAGGCCAAGATCATTAGAAGGGAGATATATAATGTAAGAGACCTTTGAAGGAAGGGAGATCAGAAAATCAAAAAAGAAACATTGTAGCAATTTAGAACGAAACTTGTAATCAAGTTTCAAAAGCAATACATAAGAATCAGTCTCCTCGGACTTGGCCAAGGACCTTTTTCCTTAGTAAAAGTTTGATATCTTCCTTTCTTTGTCATCAAGATTTGTTTACTTGTTGCTTAAATTCATTAAAGCCCAGTTTTCCAACTCATTCTCTACAAATTTATTGTTTTGGGCTTTTTGGGCTTAAGTCCACATGCCTTTTGGGCTAGGAGTTCAAACTAGGTCCTTACAGGCCAATATACATTTGGGCCTGCGTCCCCATATTTTATATACCAATGCACATTTTAGATATGATCACCCCGTCATCTACCAAAAAATAAAAAATAAAATTTGCACAATAATAATTGTTCTCCATATTTTTCAATCAAGTTTTAGTTTTCACCATTTTGAGAAAACATCAATTGTTTTTGTCAAAAATTTTCCAAGGCAGCAATAGGAAGACCATTGAGGTGAACAAAATGCACACTCAAAAGTGACTTTTTTTTTTTTCATTTCTTTTTAGTATTCTTACATTTTGTGATGTGATTTTGTTGTTTTTTTTCCCAAAATTTTGAATGATATTGGCTATTGTTATTGTTAATTGACCTAGAATTGTCAATGCAATTTTATTTGGCCTATTGAAACGTATTGATTATGAACATTTTTTGTCTTTATTTGTAGAGTATCAAAAGAGTAAAAAAGTATTCAATGTAGTAATTTTGTTATTGTTGCATCCCATTTGTTTGATAAAATTTCTTTTAGAAATCTAATGTGCTTTTCTCAAATCCATTTGTTATTTTTAATTTAGTCATTCTATTACAAATAATCGACATTTTCACCATTAAATTTTTAGCTGATCTGAGCTTTCTTGGTAAACTTTTACATTGTTTAGTTGATCATCTTTAAGGAAATGGCCAAAAAGAGAATAAAACAAAATATAATTTATTCTAGAGTAGCATTATGCTATTAAATTTTTTTTTAATGTATAAATACTTAAGGAACTTGATTATTTCTTTGTTGGAATTCCTAATATCATCACGTCTAGCCTCTTAGATTAATTTTTGGGGGTTTAAGTGATAGCCTAGTAACATTCTTTATGGTGTCCCATGTTTGTAGTTCAAACCCCCTCCATCTCCCCTCCACCACCATCTACATATCTCTCTCTCTCTCTCTCTCTCTCTCTCTCTCTCTCTCTCTCTCTCTCTCTCTCTCTCTCTCTATATATATATATATAATCGTCTATTCAAATTAAGAATTCTCCGTCATATGTTACTTTTTAAAGATCTTATTAGATGTATAGACGGTACTTTTGGTTTATGAGACAAAATCAACAAAGCGTGATTTTTATATGATTATATATTTAGAATACATTGCAATGTCATGATGGATGGGTTGGTATAATTTATTATAAAATCTAAGTTATCATGTGGTTTAAGAATTTGAAGAGATATATATTATTGGATTTTTTCATATGTTCATATGCTGAATTTTTTTTTTTTTTTTGCTTTTTGCATTTTATTTTATATTTCCACTTTATGATATATTATTTATTGATTATGATCTATTGCATATTTATCTTGATTTACTTTTTCGCTTTAGTTTCAATTGTGAAGAAGATAGAGGCATGGATCTATGTTTTGGATAAAAATATACTCATAAGAGTTTTTTTTTTTTTTTTGGAGAAAAATATACCTATAAGAGTTTAATTACATATTTTTATATACTAATAAACAAAGTATACATGGTTACAACTTAGTCTAATAATTCTCACACTATAAAATTTAAAATAATAAAAATATTATTGCATTGTGTTTTTATACATATCTCACTATATATAATACTCAACTACAAAATATATTTTGTTACACTACCAAAAAAATTTCTAATTTAAAACATAATTTCAAATAACACATATTGACTTTTAAAAATATACAATCTAATATATTAATTCAATAATTACCAATAAAAAATAATTATATTAAATTTTACCGCACCTGCTACTAGTATATCATAACCTGGAAATCTTTTCTTTTTTGAAAAAAGAGGTATGTCATTACCTAGAAATTTCTAGAGGTTGGATAAAGCTTTTTTTTTTTTTTTTCACCTATTTTTTTTTTCTTTTTTCTTTTAAGCAATCAAGTAAAACAAATTTGCCTTTATTTAACGTCCACCATCGACCCTTCCCCTCCCTGGTCCCCACCCTTAGAAGGAAAGAAGAAATGTAAACTTGGCTTTATCAGTAAAACATTGTGAAAGAATATGATCACTGTTTTGTAATGTATAGCTATGTGTGAGTACCCTATGGTCCCCCTCGTAACTAGCCATCTATTTGATATGTCTTCTAGACAAATGTTTTAGCTTCTTAGTTTCAATAAATAAATCATTCTTTTCACCAAAAAATAAAAAGTAAAACATTGTGATGGGATACGAAGGTGCTAAAGTGGGAAGACAATGACAAATGTAACCTTCAATAAAAAAATTCAGAAATTTTTATTGATTTGAAACAAACCAATATAATCGGAAACACTTGAAACACTGAGACATCAGCTAGTCCACTACAACAAGGGCATTTGCCCGACATAAACTCCCTACTCAACATAAAAACAGTGTTACATCATCCCAACTCAGTTCTTGTTATAATTCTAGTATCCCATATGGATTAAGTATAAGCTTAACCCTCTTGAACACCCTCCCCTTGCAAGCCGGTTTTCAAATGTGAGTTCTACCTATGGATTTGTAACAGTTAGACACAAACACTCAAGTCTTCAAACTAAACTACAACACCAGATTGGTGATAATCATGCCCAACATCTTGTTTCTACAAACAAAACAATCACAAACCCAGCTACAAGCAAAATTTTAAGCAGAAGTCATGAAAGATGGAATGACGTACAAACTAGTTACAACAGAGAACTCAGTTTAGGATAGAGTCGCAGCCATTTGCTTTAAACATCATCCAGAATTTGAAATCTTTTCTCACACTCTTCACCATGCTTCCCTCTGTTTTGACCTCTCCAAGAATTCTTGAGTTGCTTTTAGACAATAAGGAATTTCTGAGACTCTTTCCTTTGATACTCGGCTAACCACATGAGTGCCTAATAGGCCCAAACACGTCCTAACGCCAACAAGAGGCATATCATACATATATCATGATAACATCTACTGACACACCTCTGCCCAAGTATCCTATGTACTCTCTGAGAAGCGTATTAGCTGAAATTTCAACAGAAAATGCCACAAAACCAAACCCCCTAAGACAGGTTTTTCTTTAATCCTGATGAAAAATGCATCATGATATTAGTTAAGCCAATAACATACGGGCAAAACCCAGAAGGATGTGATAAATAATACTAATATATAACACAAAATATGCAATTATAGTACAAAATTAATTTCAATGATATGCAAATAGCAACATGAAAAAACCATGAAATCAATTAGTACCAGGAAAAGCCTTTGGGTAGTTACTAATTTTCAATTTGTATCCCAAGATGAAGTTGGCAGAATATCTTATCTGTTTTCCAATTGGTGTACCTCTAAGTGTTCACTTTCCGTCTTGTAGTCATATCACAACATCTTGATTTCAACTATTATTGTGTTGCAAAATATTGAATTTTTGGCACATAGATAAGGTGGTAAAAGTATCGCTCAGCAAGCAAGCAGGTTTAATAACACATCTAATCACATGATGTGTGGACATGATCTAAGCATATAGAACAAAGTTGTCGTGAAAAAAGATGCAATAATATCTAGTCTGATAATTATCCACATCATTCTCAATTAAACTAGATACAAATCAGCTACATTAACCTTGGGAAGATACACGCCCAAAACATGGCCAAATTGACTGAAATGCAACTGCACATTAACAACGTTAGCTTCAATTGGAATACATCCTATGAAAAGCCTCTTTCTCCACATAGCAGCTGGACTCATCAAAGGCTAAACAGTACAGTCCTCTTTATCTCCGGAAGATAATATTTGATCCACTGGCATCTTCCCAGTTACATGAGCATTATTAGCAGGAGATGCAGTGTCAACAGCAATTTGCACCCTCCAGAATTTTACAGCTAGAGAGCCAATATATTAGCATAATGTAGAAAATATTTTCCAATTTACAACAAGGACATCCATAATGAGTGTAAACAGAAGCTGCAAAACTATTTGATGCCCTGTAGTCATCTATGCAACAAATTCTATTTCGCTGTTTCATTTTTTGTGGTATGTTCAATAAACCAACAAAGAACCAAAACATTAAGAATGTAAAAAAATATGGTTTTATCAACTTTTAGGCTTGTGTAAAGCTTCTCATTCTATTTATTAAATGCCAGACTCCCTTCCAAGGTGAACTTGAAGCATGTAGAATCAGAAAGCTCCTTAAAATCTAGAATCATGATGAGAAATTGAATCCATAAGCACTAAAACCAACAGCCCAACCCCCTTCTCACAGCCTACACCTACCACTTCAGCCATACCAAGAAGCACACCACTTCATTATTATGCAATGTAATAGCCGTATAAACTACAAAAATTGTCTCAAACTAAAATACAACCTAAAACTGAACATCAAATTACAAAACAACATGATAAATAGTAGCTTACCTACTGAACCAGAGCCATCGTAGGTGCGAGACAGAGGCGTATGTTCTTTTGGGGGCATCCTTATCAAGTGACTTAGCTCGTGTATAAGCAGTACAGCAATATGGCTCTTCCCACAAAATGTCCCCAAATAAACAATTATATTCTCCTTCAAAACTTTCTGGCATGGCTCCAACTGGTACCTTCAGAAAACATATATACAAAACAACATAACCTACAATAACTTCTCCTACTTTCTTGGTAAAAAATACATTTTATGTTAAGGAAGAAATTTCCAGCAAAGCCATAAGAAAGCATAAACCCCAGCATTTTGTCACTCATCTAGTTTCTGTGAAAAATATAAGATAAGAAAAAAAGAAAAAAATATATATGTGCGTGTGTGTGTGTGTTTCCAAGGGAACCTAGAGAAATAGTCTCACCCACACAAACACATATTTCTGAGAAATAGTCGCACAAGCTTGGTGAGGAGTAGATGGTAGTTCTTCATTGGGAACAAATTCTCTTATGGTTGATGAACCAACTGATTCTTATTCTCAAGTTGTTGATTGTGATTAGGACTATGATGACATTAATAATATGTTTCCAAGGGAACCCAGAAAGTTGAGAACTCAAGAACTAAGTTTGGCACCACTATTTCAGCCCATATTAGTCAAGCATTACAATTACCCGAGACTAAAACATCAAAAAAAGATAGAATTCAAAAGCTTTTTACCCTTTTCAGGCCTTTTGACATCACTTTTCCTCAAGTTTCCTTGCAGCCAAACAGAGAAATAGTCTCATGCACACAAAAACATATTTTTGAGAAATAATTGCATAGGCTTGTTGAGGAGTAGATGGTAGTTCTTCATTGGGAACAAATTCTCTTATGGTTGATTAACCAGCTGATTCTTATTCTCAAGTTGTTGAGTGTGATCAGGACTTCAATGACATTAATAATATGTTTCCAAGGGAACCCAGAAAGTTGAGAACTCAAGAACTAAGTCTGGCACCACTATTTCAGCCCATATTAGACAAGCATTATAATTCCCCAAAACTAAAACATCAAAACAAAGATAGATTCCAAAAGCTTTTTACCCTTTTGGCATTACTTTTCCTCAAGTTTCCTTGCAGCCAAACAGAGAAACAGTCTCATGGACACAAAAGCATACTTTCGGTAACACCCCAAACCCATACCAAGGATTTGGATGCCTAACCTATCTTATCAATAATCAACATTTGCTGTAATGGAACCGAGTGTAATTAAATATCCACAAATAAGAATCAAACCATCAAGTCTTTCTTATTAAATCCATCAAACTAAAACTTTAACAATAAAGTCTCCAAATACAATCTCCAATAGTTTCGTGAATACTAAACTCACCATCCTAAGAAAATATAATAAAACAGTTCATCAACTAACATAGCTCCAAAAGAAGTCTTCAATCTATGTCTCCAACGATCAACCACCAAAAGATATTCCATTGCTCTAATCTGAAAGGATAGAGAAAGGGGGGAGGGGGGGGGGGGGGGTGAGCTAGAAGCTCAACAAGAAACTACATTACATGAGGATGTCTTTCAAAACAAAACAATAGTATCATTGACAAAATATAGTCGTTACAAAACATTTAGAAATAGTTTTAACAATAATATAATATATTTTATAAAACTGTCAGGAACAAAACATTTAACTATAACACTGTAATTAGTAAATAAATTAGAAACCACTGTAGTTAGCCAAAATACACTAAATAGGTAGAAACAATATACTATAGTAATAAATAATTTTTCCACTTACAAAGGTCAATAACAATTGAAAGCTCGAAAATGTGTTGAAAACACAAGAGCTGTTTTAGACCCCCAAATTAAATTACGGCTCGATAGATTTTACACAACTTTAATACAAAGTGCGGAATAGTGTAAAAGCGAGCGGATGAACAAGTAAGCTACTCTAATCCATAAACTAAGCAACACAGCAGTAAAAATGAAATGAACAAGAGTAGGGAAGAAGGATGCAAACACAGAAAACACCGAGACGTGTTCTCGAAGAGGAAACCGAAGAACTCGGCGAAAAACCTCTCCGCCGCCCTCCAAGCGGAAATCGATCCACTAGACAATCAGTTGGGATACATGGGTTAGCAAGAGACCCTCCAAGCCTAGTCTACCCGATGTACCTAAGCCCTCCAAGCTCCTACTCCAACAAGGCTTCTCGGAACCGTGTCTTGTCTAGCTCTCCGGATCCCGCAACAAGCTCCATGTTGCATTTGCCATCCTTGGCTTCTTCCAATGCTTCCCAATAGCTCCAAAACACTCTCTACACTCTGAATGTGTGTGGGTTGTGTTTGGGTACAAATCTCCTCTCAAGGTATGATAATGGGAGAGGGATGGAGAAGAGGCTACAATGATTTCTCACTAAGGAGGAGTAGCTCTCTCTCAAAAGATGGGTGGGTGAGTTGTAGAAAACCTATCTAGGGTTTTTCTCTCTGAATAACCACACCAACATATGTGGGTAATGAGGGTATATATATAGAGTGGGTGAAGGGTAAGAAGGTCACTCATAAAAATCCTCCAGGCAGAAAGTTTCGCGACTGTCTCGCGGGAAGGCCTTACCAGCGAGACACTCGCGAAAATGACAGCCTGGCATGACCCTTCAGCTTCCAGCACGTGTAGGGCACATGCACCATTTCGCGGGATGCTTAGTAGCGAGATACCCGCGAAAACCCTTCAGTCTTCAATTTCTTAAGTCTTCACACTCTCTCTCTCTCACACACAACCCTTACAATAAATCCCACAATAAATACAGGGTATACAAGATTGAAATCAATTACAATCAAATTTGGCACGGAATAAAAGCCAACAAAACATAGTTGTAAATTACAACTTTACAACAATAAAATAATAGTTTGATATGGAAAACATTAAACATTAGCTAGACAAAGACATAAACTGCCAAAAACTTGGTGGGTGATTCCCATGGGGAACAATAACACTAACCTCAAAGAGGCAACACTAGCTCCAAAGAGCAAACAATAACACTGGCTTCGAAGAACAAATGATTACACTGCACCACACCTCAATAACACTACATTGGCCGAAGGCCAACACTTAACCCTGTATTGGCAAAGGTTGCAAACTATCTAGTTAACTGTATGAAAACATTCTTACTTTATTACAATATTGTCAATACTAATCATATATCATATAACAAATACTTTCTCAAAAATATAGTTTTGAGTCATTCTTAACATATACAGTTTTAAAGTAATATACAAGAAATAATAAAATTCAGGTATGTATAAAGCATTGATAATGGTATAAGTTTTTGAAACTTTATTTTTGCAATTATGTATATATAAATATATTTTTACCAAAAATATATATAAATATACACGTCTTGAGAGACGTCATGTTCTGAAGTCCACTTACCTCTAGTTGCTAATACTCGTAGTCTTGATCCAAAATCAAATGAGCTCTTCCTCCACACCTAAAAGTAAAGGAGTAACACAATTATATAATTAATCCACCTTGACGTATACCATAAGGATGTAAGGGACATTTCCTAATAATTTACTAGTCTTTAAACATCTCTACAGTCCTCCATAATATATTACTTCTCCTTACTACTATTATGTCTTTGAGGCTAATAGAGGTATTACCACCCGTAAGGATATCATCTAATAAGAATATGCATGCTGGCGGTTCACCAAGATTTTCATCAAGTCCTAATATTTTGGTTAATATCAATACAACCATTGTCTAGTTAAGTGTCAGATTCATATTTTCTTTAAGATTTCGTATAACACTTCAACGCCACTATGAAATACTCTATAAGATCCAAATATATGTATAGCATCCATAGAAATCTTTACCCGTATAGCAATCTATAGCATGTACTGACTAGTAGAAATTTAATCTAATATATTAATCTAATATATATATATATATATATCAATCTTTGTTAGACCAAAGGTCTTCAAATCCAATAGGTAACCAATATAATACAGCCCTCAGCATATGCTAAACATGTATATAGGAACCCAAGAAAAGTTCAATGTACTATTCAATCAAATTAATTCTATGGGACGTGGACCCATTATGACATTCCCTAACAATCATCCACCTTAGCCCATTAAGTATATTATCTATCCATATTAACATGCTATAATAGACTGATTGTTGCAACATATAACGGATTACCTTTACAGTTTCGTCCTTGTGAAGCTTAGCAATTAGGGAAATAGCAAGCCGTTGCTCTCAAAATAAATAAAAGAAAAATTCATTTCATGTGGCTGACTTAAAAAAATCTAGTATGCATATATATACCTCTAAAATAACACTCCAATTCAGTCTAGGAAGACCAATCTCACTCCAATTGGTACTCTTAAATAACACTCCTGCTACTTGAACTAGAGTTTAAGGCCCACTAAAACTTAGATAAGCTTCCAAGACTTTAATTCCCAATTAAACTCAAATTAAGGTTGTTTAGATAGGTTAGAACTCTAAAGGATTCCAATAACACTTAAACTCCTAATCTAAATAGGTTTTAATCTCTTATCCTTTTCATTAACTAATAAGGAGACTAAAAGTTAAATATGAATAATTCACAAAAATAACTCTTACATTACATCTTCTTTTATTTATTTTCTTTGTAGTGATCAGAATATAAAATAATATCACCTAAAAAATAAATTAAATAATTCATCAATTTCACTCTAGAAGCAATTAAATTAAATTTAAGTGAGGTGGGTGTTACACTTCCTGAGAAATAGTTGCACAAGGTTGGCGAGGAGTAGATAGAGTTCTTCATTGGGAACAAATTCTCTTATGGTTGATGAACCAGCTAATTCTTATTCTGAAGTTGTTTAGTGTGATCAGGACTTCAATGACATTGATAAGATGAGAATTCGTGGCAATCTGTTCTAGAAACTTGATCGGGATTCCAAGGAATTTGAAGAGTACAATCTTGATTTCCACTAGAGGAAGTCTTCAAATCTAGAGAATGATCAAAAGGAAAGCAAAAAGGTAGAGAAAAAGGAAATCCCAAGTGGTAACATTGCCCCAAGAATTGAAATACTTCCTAAGGTAGTAAGCAACAAATTTTTTAGGTCTCCACTTGACTAAATGGATAATGCTTACGTGTCCTTACCACGAACCTTTTTGCTTGGACATTTACATATCCAACGCTTCTGTTCGTGCCTGTATTGCTCACAGGGTGACAAGTAAGGCTGTCGCTGTGGCACATTCCATTTCTAAAGACATTAAGTTTGACCTGGCTTCAACTAGGAATGTGACTGCATGTGGTGCTGTGGGGGCAGTTCTGGCTCAGAGAGCAATTGGCTGATGATATTCATGATGTGGTTTACACTCGAAGGAAGGGGGACAGATTGGAAGGGAAGCTTCAGATTGTGCTTCAATCTATCATTAATGATGGTGTCAATGTGAATAGGGGCGTAGCCAGGAATTTTTACATGGGGAGGCCGATTCGTAGCATGAAGGTTGAAATCGACGACGAAAAGTATTATCGTTGTATGGATAGTCTATATTTTTAGGTTGATATGGACCTTCTTTGAGATAAGCTCGTCGAATTTCATCTTGTTTGTTGATAGGAAATTCACATATTTGTTTACGTGATCCTGGATCACGATCTATCTCTTCAAATTGAAGTTTGGGACATTTGGAGGGATGTTCATCAGGCATTGAAGTATTAACGTTTGTTTCTACAGCCACAGGTGTCCTAATTTAAGTAACATCTTTTTTCTTAAAGAATATATCAATTATTTTTCATTTGCTCATAATTCTTTTAGCTTTAAGAATATGACTCAAAAATTAACCTGAAAAAAATTTTAAAAAATAAAATTTTAATTAGAAATTTTTACTTAGTTATATAAATGTTATTCATGCTCAAGAAAAAAACAAAATTTCCACTATAATTTAAACAGTCAACCCATTTTTAATACAACTTTAATTAATAATAACCCCTCAAATAAAAACAAAAATAATTTAATTAATTTGTCTATTATAATGTATTGGTTAATTTAATTATATAGCTTTAATTATTGTTATTTAGCGTAACAATAAACTATATTACTTTAATTTATTTGTCATTAATTATACTGCTTTAATTTGTTATATTGTTTAACCCCTTGTACATATTACACTAAAAGAGCCGAACATTATATATTCTATGTGCAGCACAATAATTAAAGCAGTGTAATGTGCTGCACATTACATTGCTTTAATTATTGTTTACCCGGCCCCATGAGCCCATCTACATCTACTCCCTCCCCACCCCACGGTCCAACAGACAAGCAAAACATGTGCCCCAATCACAATAGCCAGTTGCAATCAAAAAATTTCACAATGCCAATCACAAATCACAACACACATTACACTAAATGACAATCAATATCTCACCAACACCAACACACTGACCAACACAACCCATAAGAGGTGGTCTGTCATCTACACCTTAGAAGCATGGTTCAATTTGTTCTTTGTAGCTAGTCCAGTCAGTTGTCACGTGAGTCTTTACTCTTAATTTTACTTCTTTATTTGAAACTGACTCTTATTGCTTTCTGATGTGAACTGTTATAGTTTGATCTGACCATTATGAGACAGTTCACAGCAGGAGAAAATTTAGTGAAGACCCTTTGATGAGAAGACGAGGACCTACAACTACAACAATACAATTCCAACCCCAAAGGTTGTAAGATTTTGAGTGTAGTTTTGTTAACCTCTCTCTGCTCCACAACTAAACACAGGACGAGAGGAATTTAGCTGACCGTGGTCACATGATTCTGTAGTAGGCTCAGTTATTTATTAGGGTGTTAGTATTGTCTTGCATCATATCTTGTACAATCATTTGGTGTTCTTGGATTTCTTCTTTGTAATGTATGAATTTCTTAATTGCGGCCAATACATCATTACATGGTTTTAAACTTTGATTTCTAATATAATTGCTTTATATATTTTTGTTCATCCCATCTGGATAGATCACTAACCGTACCATTATCCACATTTCCACAATAATAGCAAATACCATAACTTAGTGATATAGACACTTGTTTTAGCCCATAACATAGAGCAACGGCCTCCCTCTACCTGGTTGATCCAGCTGCATTTTGGCCATGGCCAATTTTAACAAAAGCAATGCAATTTTTGACTACTTGTTAAAGTTACACTTTCACAGTCTCATATTATTGACACAATTTTATTATAAGCCAATCAAACTAGATGATATCATCAGTGTAGAAAAAAAAAAATTATGTCCCTAGTTTTATTGTTTGAATCAATGCCATATTCGAACAGGATTAAAAACCAAGATGATTACACAAATATTAACTGAAACGCAGCACATAACATGATTATTTTAGTAAGAAGCAGAAACAAACTCCATTCAACAATAAAGGACCAACATCCTCAAACTATATTAAAAACCAACAAAAATCAAAATTATTAGTCATTAGCTGTTGCTAATTGCAAAGAAAGCAGTTCATCCTCAGGAATAGTTCTAATGTGCCAATCCGAGCATGGATAAAGCTGCACATAAAAGTGCATAACCTCGCTCCACCACATCATCACTAAGCAGACCATCACTCTGATCAACTGACCCACTCAAGAGCCGAGCTTGGCAAGTCATGCATACCCCAAGCTTGCAGTCATGTGGGATAGACAGCCCAGAATCAAGTGCCTTGGCTAGAATGGTCTCGTCCGGTTCCACTTCTAGTTGGGTAGTTTGACCCTCGTGCTCAATGACCACTTTGTATGATTGAACAATAGGTGAAGAGAGCCAGGATGGTTTGAATTTGAGATGGAATGAAGTAACAGAGAGGTTGTTGGTGTGGTTGTGTCTTGGTAGAATGAGTGTAGGAGATGGAGTGAAGTGAAGGGGTGCCATGTTTTTGTCTTAGGAGGAAGTAGACAGAGGTTGTGCCTTTTGGAGTATTAAGGAGGTGTGTAACTGGAGATGGAGGAAAAATGAAGGACATGTTCTATGGCATGACCATAGGCATCCAAATTGGCCACTACTGCAAACTTATGTACAGAGTGTAGCATGATACTTCTAGTTCCACAAAAGCCAAAGTATCCAAATCTTAAACAAGGATGCAATTGTTCAACTAATGCCAGATTAAAGATTCCAGTTGGAATCACTAGAGATGCATAAAGATTCAAATATATCAACGTGTATATATGCTCAGTTGGACTACTTCAACTCTATAAAGAAAATTGTATGGCTACTTAGTAGGCAATCAGAAACTCTCTTCCAATCCTAGATTAGTAAAAATAAGATAAAATAAAATAAAAGGTTTTCAAATGCTTAAGTATTCTTTTATAGCTTAGTTGACCATATCTTTTTAAAAAATCAACTACCAAGGATAGCCAAGTTCAGAGGTAATAATACAGAAATACTGTGTGTTCTGCAAATCTTCTGACAATGCAGAGAACCTTTTTTTTTTTGTGCCTACAGTTTCTATATATGTAGACAAATTGATCACTGGGAAGCAGAGTTCAAATGTGCTATACTTCTAAAAGTAGCCTACCTGGATGAAATCTGTCACATATAGACAGAAAATCAGAGATGTTATGCTCACAATTTTAAAGATGAAGAAGCCATTTTCAAATTCATTAAGGATGCCATAAGATTCAGCCATGTCTCTTATTGTTATAGTTACCTTCAGCAGCTTAAGCTGCTTGTTTTTCTGTTGAATTAAAATTTACACTAATTATTCCAGGGAAAAAAAAAGGTAATTACACCTAAGCCTTTGTTCCCTATAAATACACATTAAGCAACCTATTAGCTCCAGATAATAATTCCAACCAGATCAATGATACCAGAAACTCATCTACCAATATAGAAAGTACCAAATTTGGACTGTAGAGAAATTAAAGTAATGATAAAAGTGGCATTATTTGAAAAGAAAATTTTCTTATGGTGTAATTCCCATTAAAAAATATTAGTAGCTTGTTTCAAAGCAGCTCTCCACATGTACACATTGTCTATGATATCTTTGAAATGCTCTTGATGTTTTCATGCACTTAATAATCTTTGTTAGTTCAATCAAGCACCAGCTCACTGAAGTGTAGTCTTTGGAGAGAGTGATGTGGCTGGAAACAGGCAGCTCCCCTCTCCTCTCCCTCTGTCCCCCTTCTGTTCCAGACCCTGAAGTCTTAAAATAGTTTTCCTACTTTTAAATGATTAAAAAAAAAAAAATCAGATCTCTAAACATAAGCTATCAAGGTGCATTACTTCTATTATACTCAACAAGAAAACTTTGCAAACAATTTTATCACTTTTGTTGCAATTTAACTTTGTCAGGGAAATAGGACCTGAGAGAAGCAAATAGGAATTCTCTCTTGAATCTAATTTTGAAAAGGATGGTATGAGAGAAGGCAACCTCCAAGGGAATTAGGCCTAAATTTTTATTTTTATTTTACCACACTGCAGTGGCATGCATCTATTGCTTTCCCCTATGCAAACCTGTGGTAAATTAATAAATACTTTAGAAAGAGAGCAACAACAAGGGTGGCAAATTTAACATCCAATACAATTGAACAAAAACGGCTACCATGGCATACAATCAGTTGCACATATTTTCTCATCAGCTATCAATGTGACAATTTGTATCCAGTATGGCCCTTGTCACAGGTTTTTTTTTTTTTTTTTTTTAAATGCCAATGATTTTTTAAAGAAGAAAAAAGAAATATACAGCCACTAACAAACAAGATCCATAAGAGGGAAAAATAGGTGACTTACAAAAAATCAGAGAGAAGAACTTGATCAGCTGTGCAGATTCATCAAAAGCTACCAATTTCACTGGGATTCCTCTTCCTCATAATCAGAGTCACCTTGTCCTTGTGTACATAAATTGCCAATCCATTTTCCCAAACACAGCATGAGTTTTTCAATCAGATTAGGGAGCTGTATCCTCTTAGGGTGTGGTGTGTCTACGTCATTAGAGGTACCTTCTCCACAAGGTACAGCCCAATTGACATCCCCATCATAGTTATGAGTGATACTGATGATGCTACTGCTACACTCAGCCTCAGTTTGCTTGGCATTGTCAATGTCTTGATTAGAGCTTATAAAGTTTGGAATCAGAGCTTCAATGTCTTGCTCATATACCAAATGGGCCCCACATTTCGTAACCTTCATGCCTGGATTTCTGATTGCAAATGTAATCTCAATCTGATGACTGAAGCCATTAGCAATAGCATGGCTTTGACTCAATGCTTCTTCCCAATCCTTTCCGAAGAATGGAGAGGGAAGATATCTCATGTAAAGGTGATGTTGATACAATTCAAGCTTACCAAATATTTGAAAGCGATCAGTACTTGGAATCAGAATTCCGTTGGCTTTAACGGAAAACCAAAGCATATTCTCGTCATTTTGTCTTATAAATGGATGATATGGGCAGAATACAAAAACAACGCACACAGCGATCCCCATGAATTTGTTACATAAATCTGAAGGCACTTGTAGATTCACTGAAGCCCCTGCATTTTGGTGGCTAAACCATTTCGGGATTTCACTTCCTGGAAACACAGGACCATATTGCAGCTGATTTTTGATATGGTACATCTGAAACATACAAATCATGATGCTTAGAACTTCACAAGCAAGTGCAGCACACACACACATATACACAAGGAGAGAGAGAGAGGGATACCTTAATCAAATGATGCCTTAAAATTGTTAACAACATGTCACCATAGCCTTGATTCTCACTCAATTTGACACAATTTAAAAGAATGAGATTCGGGATAATACTATCTTCTGGCCATAATACAAATGTTTCCAATGAGGTACACCCTGATGCATCAATCAACTTGGTACCTAATGGAAGTTTTGGCAATGATTGAAGACTAGTGCAACCATTTAAACGAAGACTTTTCAATGCAGAAAGTCCAATGATGCTATTAGGAAGGAAAACAAAACTATTTCCTTCTAGAACTAATTGTTTTAAAGATGACAAGCAGCCAAAATCATCCGGAATTTCCCGAATATTGCAATAACTTAGAACTAGTTCTGTCAAAGAATGCTCTAATATGCCCATGGGATTTGGACTTCTTTGTTGCATTAAAGGAAAGCTGAGGAGTTCTTCACATCCATGGAGAGAAAGGAATTTGAGATTTTTCAAGAGAAGAATGGAGGAAGGTAGCTCTCTTATAGCAGTTCCACTCACATCTAACTCCTCTAGGCCTCCAACGTTTCCCAAGTACTCTGGCAATTCATCAAGTTTTGAGCAGCCAGATAAAGTTAGAGTTTTTAGAGATGTCAAATTGCGACTAACATTAGGAAATCTTGAAAGATTCTTGCAATCACTTATGTCCAATTTAACAAGGCCAATTAAATGCTCTACTGATAGATCCTCAATGGCAGTATTGTCCAAATAAAGCTCCGACAAACGTGACATATGTCCCATAGTTTTTGGAAATTTCTTCAACCTTAAACATCCTGAAAGAATACAAACTTCAAGAGATTCCAAGTTGATCTTGTGTGGAAGGCTTTCAAGGTGTTCACAACCTTTTAGATCCAATCGAATAAGTCGTTTGAGATTTCCAAGAGATTCATGAATCTTAGACAATGTTGTACAACGTTGAAGAATCAATTGCCTAAGATTTAGGACTCCACTAAAGTCTGGGGTCTCGATCAAGTTTTGAGAGTCACTCAAGTCAATAAGTTTTAACTTTTCTAAAATCTGTTTTAAACCAACAAATAATTAGATAAACTTAAGCCTTAAAAAAGTAGAAATACACATTTGCATAAGTAAAAATCTTACCATAATTCCTTTCCACAGTTGTTTGATGCAGCTGCAATGCATTCTGAGTTCAACAAGTTTATTTGGTTGGAAATTGTTTGGCAAGGATTTTAAAGGATATCCATGCCATTCTATAGCCCGTAACTCATTAGAAAGATAAACGAGGCCTTGTGGAAGTTCCACATTACCTCCAATGAGGTGTTGTTGAAGTTGCATATTACCAATTTTAAGCAATCTCAATTTTTTCATCGTTGAGAAGGCTTTCAAGTATTCCACTTTATCCACATGTGTGTTTAGGACTATGCCTTCAACAAAGTCCGTTCCCTAATAACCAAAAACAATGAAATTAACCAAAAACAATGAAATTAGAATAATTCGTAAATAATTAGAATAATTCGTAAATTCTTAGAATATTTTGTAATAGTATATATACTTCTCAAAGTTTAGATTTAGATTATAGTCAACTTACAGTATTATTCTCCAATACATGAAGGACATCCTTATACATCCACAACCTCGTACGTCGACCTGGCTCTTTAGGTGATTCACGACGAACAATTTCATGACCCATTTCTTGTAACAAATCATGCATCCACAAAGTTCCCCAATTATCAATGGTTATAAGAGATTTGTCTATGAGGATGTCAATATTGTAGTCTGGGTAGTAACCAAAACTTTCTAATATATCTCTTATGTGATCCTTTTTCTCTCCTTTGAAGAAACATGCAATATCTAGGAACAATTCTTTCTCTGTATACAGTAGCCCATCATAACTTATTTGAAGTATGTTCATAATTTTTATATTAGGTTCTACTTTTAGTTTATCTAGAGCACTTCTCCATGCATTAGTTTTTCTACCAAATAATGAAGAGCCTAAAACTTTAAGAGCTAAAGGTAGGCCGTTAGCATAACTCACAAAATTCATAGACAAATCTACATAATTCTCTTCAGGATAGTTCTTCTTGAACGCTCTCCAACTAAAAAGCTCCAAAGCCTCATTTTTGTTCAACCCCTTAGCTTCATATACATCATCCACTTCATGACTGCTCAACAAATGGCTATCTCTACTTGTTATAATGATTCTACTTCCTACACCAAACCAATCATGTTTCCCTGCAAGTGCTTCTAATTGTTCTTCTTCATCCACGTCATCAAGAACAATAAGAACCATTTTATTACGCATTCTATTCACTATAAGATTGATTCCCTCACTAACATCCCCAAAATTTATTTCACTTTCCATAAGAATCTTAGAAAGAAGTTGCTTCTGTAAAGAAACTAGGCCTTGTTTTTTAGTTTGTTCTCTTACCTTAGCAATAAAGCTGCTAGCTTCGAACTTAAAAGAAATTCTTTGATAAATTTCTTGTGCAAGAGTAGTTTTGCCTATTCCACCCATCCCGTAAATCCCTACAAAGCGAACACCACCCAGCCTTTCATCCAAATAAAATTCCAACATTTTCTTCACACGGGATTCTATTCCAACAAGATCCTTAGAAACAGTCCTTAAGAATTTTCTATTCAATTCTTTATATATCCTTTTAAGGATTTCTTGGATAACTTCTGATTCATGCCTACAAAGAAGACAGTAAAACAATCATTTTGAGGAGACAAAGTTAGCCACATTAAAGACGCAAAACATTTTGTATAAATACAAACTTATCTTCGTTCAATAGCAAAAGGGGAATTCAAAAAATGTATTATAGCAGCGTTATGACTATATAACAATTCAGTACTTTGTGAGTGTGCCTAATTCTATTTAGTCCCTTGTAGTATTTTTCTTGGATTTATATTTTCATGATCCTTTTTTCTTTTTCTTTAATCTTCACAATAAGAAAAAACATATAAAAAGAGCAATTGAAGTATCTATAACACAACTTCAAATTTATTTTATTGATACATGAAAGCTATTTTCCAGCCCTCCCAAATTGCTCTTCAGATTGACATACAGGACAGCAACTTATAGAGATACATGTCATGGTTTTTTTTTGGGAGGAGGGGGTACGAATTCTATTGTTGCTTTTCAAGCCAAAATGATCTTAAATTTCAGTGGTTCACCATCTGGTTGGGCCCCTTCTTGTTCTTTGTTTTTCTTTATCAACCCCTGCAGCCCTGCTCTTCCTTGAAGGGGTAACCATTTAGAAATCACAAGTGTTAGGATTTTTTTTAATGTTGGCATATTTCATGACAAATTTCATTGTATTTGTATGCAACAATTGCTAGAAGTGGAGTTGGCATATTTCAGGTTGTATTGTATGTGAGTTGAGAGGTTCAAATGCTAGAAGTGGAGTTGCTGCACTAGCAATCTCGGATGAGCGAACTGGCAGTATTAGACATCTTGAACTGAAAGAGGCAAGCGTTTACTTTGAAATCATTAAGGTTCAACTATAAAAGGCAAAGCTTCCTTGTCTTGAAAAACCACTTACAAAATGCGGATTACGAAGTTCGTGACTTTATTTGTCCATATTGATCAGTAATTCAGTAAGAACCAAAGTCCAACTTGAGCTGTAATTTCCTAAGTTCATAATACATACAGGTGACAAACTGAAATTTTCTCTATTTGGATTCAACTAGAAAAAGTAAATATTGATTATGCACAAATTTCCAAGTAATCTATGTTGACAACGAAAGAAGAAAAGAAAAATGTTACCTATCATGTAAATGCCATCCAGAGATATTGCCAACTTCTTTCAAAGCAGCTTTCCATGCTTGCACATCCTCTTTGTTAATCTTGGGATTTCTTGTGTGCTTAGCAAAGGATTCGATGAAAGTCCTCCCCGTCTGGTTCCGTACATCAGAGGGATCCACATGGTAAAAGACAGGCAAAACTGTCAACCCATTGTCTTTCATGCATCCGACAATTTTCGCTAGTTCAATCAAGCACCACTTTGAAGAGGCATAGTTTCTTGAAAGAACGATGATTGCATACTTGGACTCTTCTATTGCTTTCAAGAGCTCTGAATTTATATATTTTCCTCGCTCAAGTTCCTCATCATCCCTAAAGGTGGTAATGCCTTTTTGTTTCAAAGCACGATAGAGATGGTCTGTAAAATTCTTGCGGGTGTCATCACCACAAAAACTAAGAAAAACGTCGTATTTCCAAGAAGAAGAAGAAGGAAAACAGGCTGTTTGAGTGGCCATGGAAGCAATTTTTCCCTAGAAAAAATCACCAACGTTCAGCTGCAAAGAAAGTGGAGAAGAATAGAGTTAAAGTGAGATTAGCATTGGATTCGATGAGATTGCAGGAGAGAGAAGGGAAAGAAAGACAAATGATAAAAGCAGATCGTTGGATTCTTTTCAATCATAAAGATATATATTACTAGTCGTCAACCTGTGCGATGCACGGAAAAACTATTGTGTATGAAGATTTAAACAATTCTTTGTTTCTTCCTCTTTAATTGTACATTAGGATTTCAATCTCAAAAATTCCTATCCTTCATAGGAAACATTATATTAGTGAATGGAAAATATCAATCAAATTAAATTTAAATTAAAATAGGATTCCAATCCATAACATGTCAATTATCATCGATATAAGCTTGTCAATAGAACATGTTGAGATTATGTCAGAGGATTGGACAGTCTACGAATTAGGCTTGAATATATTTATTATGCAACATCTTTGAATGGCAGAGGAAAATTATAACATTAAACTTAGATTTGGCTTACTTGACAATTAGTTAGCAACATCATAGTTAGAAATAAGTCAAATAACCACTGGACATCATTGAAACCATAACAATTCTAAACCAATCAATTAAATAGCTATACAAATTCATTAAGGAAAAAAACCATGTACAAATTGTGAGCAGAAAAAGGAAAGATGAATCAAAGAGCACTAACAAAGCATTAATTAAGCAACTTCTCAAATTCCATCTCTAACTCTTTGTTTAATAATTAACAGCGGCTAAATTTCAGAAAACTAAAAATCAGAACCTAGAGTAGAATCACTCACTCGCCAAAATCAAAAGCCAAATTCATTACTCAAACTGTGTGGAGTGTGATCAGTGTACTAACTTTTACATAGGTACATGATTCAAGGATACAGTTTCTCTGTTTATACAGAAATGCATAATGTGCTATTTGAATTTGATTACTTATTTACTTGTAAGCTCTAGACCCTGTTAAGATAAATGCCTTTGATCTACAGCTCACGTTGCCTCTACAGATCATGTTGCAAATCAAAATTCTAATTCAAATGCTTCTACAACTTTCAGATAAACTTGCAGTGGATTTGGTTCCAACTATTGTATTTTATTTAAATTCAAATGTCCCATCATTATGTTTTAGCCAACACCAATTATTTGGATTTTGATTCAACCAACTATTCTTTGAAAGTAAACAGGAGTACAAATCATCTCCTTCGCCACTACCAGCCCAAATTTGCTTGACACATGACCCCATATTCACGTATCCACAATTATTTTCAATTTACATCAAAAACACTAACAACAGTAGCACTACCTATAAATCCCAAATTTCCAATAAAAAACTTCCTAATAGGCCAAAAAAATCAAGTTTATAAGAGGTAGCCACATGACTCCAGATAAAAGTCTACATGATTGGATGCAGAGCATCTCACCTGTGTAAACTGGGGCTAGAGTTTGAAGAATTGGTAACTGGGCCTGCTTGTTATGACAATGGAGATCTTGTGATGGCTTTGATGGGTAACGGCAGCTATGGCTCCGTCATGGGTGTATGTCCTCTCTCTGTGCCCTTGAGTAGACTTTCGCGTTTGGAATGTATTTTCAGAAACTATTGGGAATATAGAGAGAAGAAGAGCTTAGAGAGGTAGAGAGAATGGTTGGTTTTAGAGAGTGTCACGTTATCATGATATGCTGTAGCAAGAGCTTGATCTTCAATAGTCAGCTTGGCATGCAACACCCTGCCTTCTGCTTATTTTTGTTGATGATGGCAGGATCGTTCTGGAGCGATGATATGCTACGTTTGAAGAGACTGAGAAAAAAGGGAGAGCAGTTCTTAAGTAGAAGAGAGAAGAGATGGTGGGAGAGTGTTATTGTAGAGTCCTAAACGTGAGTCTCTGTAGGACGTTTGGATATTCCTTATTATCGTTGAAAACAGATGATTGTCCCTAAAAATACTGGAGCAATATAATTTTTAAATGTGTAAATAATACTACAAAATTTATTTTTAATATATTTTTTTAATAAAGTAATTGTGGGTCTCATGAACAGTATTAAAACAGTATATAAACAGTTTTTTTGTCTCATGAACAGTACACGCACTGTTTATAAACAGTAATTTTTCCCTCAAAAGTCAATAACTCCTACTAAAAAAACTGAAAACGCAGGGACAAACGCAACGCAACATTCCGCCGTATCCAAACCCTCACTTAAGCTCAGTTTTTTTTTTTTTTCAAGATAAGGATCCAGTTTTTTTTTTTTAGTAAAATAAAATTTTTAATTTTATTTTTTAAACATTGTACAGAGGTTGAAAATTGTGGAGAGTTCAGAGATTTCGGTTATATATATATATATATATACTAGTTAAAGGCCCGTGCGTTGCACGGTTTTATCATAAACTTATAGAATATACATTTTATTTGATAAACAATAATCTCCCAAATAATTATTATAATAAAAAAAAGGAAAAAAATTGGTATAATAATTATCAAATATAAAATGATAATACCTAATAAAATTATTATTTTGTAACCTACCAATTGTGCTTTAATGAGAATTTTGTATCTTTGGAAGATTGTTGAATACTTCTTTGTACACTATATCTTTGTTCTTGTTTGTCATTGTTCTTTATTATAAAATTTTACGATTGATAAAAAATCATGTCAAACCATATTCAATGATTGATAAAAAAAATAAAAATAAAAACTAAATGGATAAATTGACTTCTTTTATAGATCAAGTGTACAACTCTAATAGTTAGCCAAAGCTATTTCAATCAGGAAAAAAAAAAATCAAATTGTTATGAACAATTTATAATCAAATTTATATCAAAACATGCTTAATTGTAAGATAAAAAGAAGATTTTTCTCTAAATCAAAATTGAGAGGATGAAAGAAAAATATCACCATTAGAACCCATGTCATAAAACAAAAAATAATTTAAAAATTCATACTGAAGCATATGTAATGATTAATTCTCAAACCATAATAATATAAATTGTATAAATCATAAGCAAATTAGGTTAAACGAAAAAAAAAAAAATACACAAAACCTATTCGATTTAATAAAAAAAATTAGAGTAAACAAATACATACCTGAAAGGTTGTAGGTAGATGAAGAGAAGTATAAAGAAAAAGAACCGTAAAGTACGTATTCATTATAAATTATTTAGTATATATACACTCCACATTGAAGAAATTGATATGAATAAAAAGTCTAGTGTTAGTCTAATTTGTGGGAGTGTAAAGCTAAACTCTAAATCTTAAAAAAAGTGGCAAGAGGAAATTCAAAGAATTTAGTGTTTTATTAAAATACTAAGATTAGTTGCTGTTTTTTTTTTTTTTTACATGTACTACCTTGCTGATTTTTTAGTGTGCAATGTTTTTTTTTATTTTTTATTTTTTATGTGTAGTAATATAATTTAAATTAAAAAATAAGGATAAGTTGAAGATTTTGGATTGTAATCAAATTGATATTATTTATCAACTTATAAATTATAATAAGAAAATGATTAGATGAAGAATTTGGATTGTAATCAAATTATCAACTTAGAAATTATAGGAGAAGAAGATAAGAACAAAAAATAATATGTCTATTTTAAAAATAAAAAATAAATCTAACAAAATTTATGCAATTTGATGGAGAGTAAGAGAATTTTCAATTGTGTGGAAATTAGATTTCTAATCATTTTAAGAATTATAAGAGAGGAAGAATTAACATAGGATGTATATTTATCCAAAATCTTCATCTAATACTTTATTTTTACGTGTACTATGTTTTTTTTTTTTTTTGGTTACACGTGATAATATAATTTAAATAAAAAAATGGATTAGATAAAAAGTCTATTGATTTTAGACTTTGTTGATAACATTTTAGATAAACACAACTACTATAGTTGTAAATCAAATACTACTTTCTTTCATTACTTGATTTGTCATATTTATCCAAAAAATATGTATAAAAAATGTACTAAACAATTGATAAATCTAAAATTAATATAATCTTGATAATATTATAAATTAAAATTAAAGTTGATAATTCAAGAATACACGTGTAGAACATCTTGATAATTTGATGTAACATAAAAATCAAATAAGAAAATTTTTAAAATTAATCTATTAATTCTAACCATATTTAACTATTAATTCTAAGACCCTAACCCTAAGCATATAAATTACATCAAAATTAAGAAAATTAGTTTAAACAAAAGGCAACCAATACACAAAACCTAATCAATTTAATAAAAACAAAATACAAAAATAAAGAAGGAGCCTTTAAAAACTTGACAATGTTTTCGAATGTTTTGAATTCATTAATTAAAATCACATGAAGACAAAAAACCAATAATAACACTAAAGAAAATAAACAAAATAAAAATAATAATAATAAAAGAAGAAAGAATGCATACCTGCATTGTCATGGGATTTAGGCATTCACATGTTGAATAAGCTTCACTCCAAAAATGATATATAGGGTTATATATATTGGTAGAGTTCCATTTGAAATATAATTCTTTTAAATCTTATTGAAATTAAAGATATCTAATCAATGTGTTTGTTTTTATCCCATAAAAATTGGAATTAAAAAAAGGTCATATGAAAAAAAAAAAAAAAATTGATTCAACATAACCTAACATATAAAAAATTAAAAATTAATTTTTTTTTTAAAAAAAAAGAGAGAAAGAGAACATGGTTGATAGCTATAAGGAATTTTGATATATATATATATATATATATTTTAAATGTCATCAAAGTAGAAATTATCAAATTAAATGAGATATATACTGTTTTTTAGGATAGATAGAGATTATCAAATTATTTGAGATATATACTATTTCTTGGGATAGATTTATATTAATCACTTCTTGAAGAATTTGGATTATACTTATCCCTTAATAATCAAGTTTTGTAGCTTGATATTCTGATAAAATAATATTAATTTAATAATATTAAAATTTTAAAAATTTAGATGATAAATATTATCTAAATTAAATTTTTATATGTTAAATATTATTCCATAATTTAAGAAATATATCCTAACAAATAAAAAAATAATGTTAATTAGATGATAAATATTATCTGAAATAAATTTTTGTATGTTAGATATTATCCCTTAATTTAAGAAATATATCCTAACAAATAAAAAAATAATGTTAATCTAATTTTATTTAATGATAAGAATGAATTAGAGTCCTGGTAGTATACTATTCATTTTTAGATCTTTAAAAATCTAAAAATTTAATAAAATTTTTGCAATTTGATGAAGCCACATGGCGCAACCACAACGTCTAAGCCCAACTTTTATTATATATAATATGATATGATATGATATGATATGATATAATATGATATATATATATATATATATAATGATTTTCAATAATACATTGAACTTTAAGGCTCAATTAATCACATATATTTAAATAGAAAACCATTGAATTAAATAGTTAAAAACTATCCAAAACAATAATTGAAATCAGGTTTAAGTGAAACCCCAATTCAATAATTAAGAACAATTTAAATTTTAAACATTTAAAAATTTGAAGTAGAGAGAGACTAACATGAGAATTTAATTTTTGTCATTGAAAGCATGGAAGAAGGCACTAAAACTTGAGTGAGGTTCACCCTACCAAGTTTAAGTTTAAACTTAAAGTTTAAGCTTATCTATTTAGCTTTGTTGCCAAATTTATATAAACTCTTTTATTTTATTTTGTTTCTTTTTTTCTAAAGAATGTAACACAACCAAAAACCTATAAACAACAATTTACATTCAATATAAAGAATATAATCAAACTTATTAATAATTTAAAATTAAGAAATTAACACAAATTTTAAATTAAGATATAAATTTAGAAAAAGAACAAAGAATAAATGTTTACTTACTATATATAGATACTTTTTTTAGAAGAACAAATGTTTATTATATATAGATACTTTTTTTTTGGAGAAGAAAGAGAAGGTGTTTACTTTAAACTCAAATACTTATTACCTTATTTATAAATTTTTTTTTTAACTTTATCAAAAAAAAATTTTGGTAAATCGGTATGAACAATAATTATCTTTAAAAAAAAGTCACATGTAAAGAGGAAGATTCTGTTGTTGAATACGTTGTTTTTTTTTACACGAAGTAATATAATTGAAGTTTAATAAAAGGAATAGATGAAGATTGTTGTTGTTTCTTGTTTTTTACGTGTACTATGTTGTTGTTGTTGTTGTTGTTGTTTTATTTATTTATTTATTTTTTTTTTACACGTAGTAATATAATATAAATAAATAAAGGATTAGAGAAGAGTTTGAATTGTAAGCAAATTAAATTTTTTATCAACTTATAAATTATAATAATAATAAAAGGATTAGATAAAGAGTTTGGATTGTAATCAAATTAAGATTTTTATCAATTTAGAAATTATAGGATAAGAAGATAAGTACAAAAAAATTATATTTATTTTTTTAAAATTCTAAATTTTTTTTTGCAATTTAGTACAGCCACTTGGCGCAATCATGACTTCTAAGCCTAACTTTTATTATATAGTATATGATATATTGATTGATTGATAAGATTCACAAAAAAAAAAAAAATATATATATATATATATATATATGTATATATGTATAAAGATTTTTTTTTAATCAAAATTTAGTCAAAATACATTCCAGATTTAGATAATCTTTTTACAATTTTTTTTTCTTTTTTGATATCTTTTTACAAAATAATCTCAAAGTCTTTTCTTTACCTTCTAGAAAGGAAAAAAAAAATTAAATAAAAAAGAGTCGGGAAAGTATGTTTATGTCCCCCTACAAACTAGAGTATTTACATTAGTTTTTTACAATATATTCAATATCTCAATTTTTATTTTAAAATATAACATAATAAAATAATATAACTATACAATAAAATATTATAGATCAACAGTAAAATATTATTAGGGAAGGGAAGAGAGAGAGAGAGTGTGAAGTGAATAAGGGCCTATTTGGATTACCCCTGTTTTGAGTCATATGACTCAGTTCTCATCACTCAAACTGAGAATTGCATGGGACCCACTGAAAATATTGTGTTTGGCTTGATTTCCTCTCCCTGTTTTCATCACTCAAACTCAGTTTGAGTTGAGCTACAATGCAGAAAACTGGAAACACCAAATTGGTGTTTTTAGTTTCTGAGTTACATAACTCAGTGGCAAAATTGTAATATTCTTGACCTCATGGAGCCCACTTGTATGACTTGTCCCATCATCAAGTAACGTCTCTCTCTCTAACTGGTTCTTCTCTATCTCTTCTCCTTCTTCATTTTTGTTTTCTTTTACCCAGAGCTCTCTCTTCTCACTGCCCTTCATTGCTCCTCCACAAGCTGCCACCACCACCACTCCAGTCATCACCATCACGAGCAGCCACCATGAGCAACCATAAGTCGTCACCATCAAGCTCAACGATTTAGGTCTCCGATCAACCACAAGTCATGATTTGGGTCTCCGATGTCGTCACCATCAAGCTCAGCCCAGATCGGTTCATCTCTGATCTAAGGATTCTGATCCAAGCTTGTGATTTGGGTCTCCGATCAACCACAAGTCGTGATTTGGGTCTCCGATCCAAGCTCATACCAGACCCTTCGCCGTGGACATCAGCTTGTACTTCGCCGTGGACATCATCTCCAATCTAAGGATTCTTCTCTCTTTTCTTTTTTCTTTTCTTTTTTTCTTTCTTCTTCACTCTAGTTTCTCCTCTTAGCTGCTTCTTTTTTTTTTCTTCACGCGGTGATGGCTGTAATGCGGTGAGACATGATGCTTCTTCTTTTTTTTTTTTCTTTTTTTCTTCTTCAATCAAACACATTTGGTTGAGGGCTGTTGGTGGGTTGGGATTTTTGATTCATTCGGATTTTTTAGTGGAGGTTGTGGTTATTGAAAGCTGTTGGTGGTGGTGGTTGTGGTTGTGGATTTCTGGATTTGTCGTTGGTGGTGGTGGAGGTGGAGCTTGGTTGATGGTGGTGGATGAAAGGTTTGCCATTGGTGGTGGAGCTGGGTTTCGGTATAGCTGGGTTTGAAGACATGGGTAGCAACCATATTCTTTTGTTTAGTGTCAGTGGGTGGGTCCATCATTTTGGCAAAAAGTGAAGTTAAAAACTAAGATGCATGACTGAGTTTTGTGACCAAACAAAAGTGTTGAAATTTTTGAGTGACATTGGGGTTTGGGTGATGAGTTATGGGTTTTGAGTTTGAGTTATGAAAACTGAGAACTGAGATGTGAAAACTGAGACACCCCTAAACCAAATGGGCCCTAAATAATTGATTTTTAAGTTTAAAACCGGTGATTAGTAATGTGTAAATGCAGCAATCTACTGTAGTTAAGTTGTATAATTTATAAGATATCGAAACCTGGTTGTTGCATGTTTTGGGCTTGTGTGAGTGTAAAATAGTAATTTGAAGGGTTTTACTTATTACAACCCAACACTAATGCTCAAATTTTTAAAAAAGTCAACAAAGCTATCTTCCTTTCCATTAAGATTAAACTAGAGTGTAACTTCGTGCATCTGCACGAATACAATTAAAAACAATTACAATTATATTGTTCGAATTGTACATTTTTTTGAGAAGATGATCAAATTATACATAGTATTAGCTTACATTTTTTTTAAACCGTACATTTCTAAAATATGTAATGATTTCTCATTAATTTTATATATATATATATATATATATGATTTATAATTTAATTAGATTTAGACTTTTCGGTTTTTGCACTTAATAACTCACTTGCCACAAGAATTAAAAAATTAGATGGACACATGGCACAATATTGGACTCCAATTTAGAATCTAATCAGATTTGGACTCTCTGATTTTTACACTTTATAATTCATTTGACATAAAAATTAAAAATTAAATGGGACACGTGGCGCAAATTGAGATTAAAAACTAATTGGATTTTCTCTAAGTTTTGACTTTTAATATATATATACTAGCTTGTAACCCTAAGCATATGCATGGATATACTTAAAAATATATAAAAAAAATGCATAATATAATTCTTATATATATAATTTAAATACTATTGGTAGTCATTTTTATATTTTATTAACTCTTTAAAAAAAATTTGTATTGATATTATTAGGTATCAAATGTAAAATTTTCATGTTATTTTTTTTTAATTATTGTGAAGCACTTTTTTTTTTTTGTGTGATTTATTTATTCTAGACTCTTTGGTTTTTGTACTTAATAACTCACCTGGATGAATATTTATGATGTGGTCCCACATTTAATTCTAAAATTAAGAAATAAAACTCTTTAAGAATAAATCATTTAGGACATATGGCGCGAAATTGAAACTCTAATTTGAAATTCTAATTTGAGTTTCTCTCAGTTTCATCTATTATTATTTATATATATATATATAGATACATAGACTAGTGTATAACCCTATGCACATGCATAAGTACATTTAAAAACAATCACAATTATATATATATATGTGTGTGTGTGTGTGTGTGTGTGTGTGTACGTATATATATAATCTAATTGGATCTAGACTCTTTAGTTTTTGCACCCAATAATTTATTTGCCACAAAAATTATAAAATTAGATGGGACACATGACGCAAAATTGAATATCAATTTAAAATCTAATTGAATTTATACTTTTTGATTTTTGCACCTAATAATTCACTTGACACACAAATTTAAAAATTAGATGAGACATGTGGCACAAAATTAAACTCTAATTTATAATTTAATTGGATATTCTCTTAGTTTTGTCTATTAATATATATATATATATATATATATAGACTAATGTAGGGATGTGTTTGGTAGCCCAAACCCAAGATGTATAGGATGTTGGCCCAGTGAGCCCAGTACAATAAATTTGTAGAGAGTGGGTTAATTAGAATTTAATTGGATATATATATATATATATATATGTAGAGACTAATGTAGGGATGTGTTTGGTAGCCCAAACCCAAGATGTATGGGATGTTGGCCTAGTGAGCCCAATATAATAAATTTGTAGAGAGTGGGTTAAAGAACTAAATACTAATGAATTTAACAACGGCTAGTATGGATGTAGACGATGATTAAGCAAGAACAAGAAACACAGAGTTGAATGAATTCATTGTCCGAGGAAGTAAGTTTTCACATAAATTGATTAAACAGAGTATAAGTGCAAGTTAGATTGCCATAGTGCCTCTTCTCTATTCCCCCCTTCCCCGGTCTTCTCCTCATGAAGGGTCTCTTACATTATATAGCTCCCTTTGGACCATCTTGATCCTACACTTGTTGATCATCTGAGCCCTTATTTGAGTACCTGTCTCATCAGACACCCTCTTCTCCACATAAATGCGGCCAGAAAAGTAGTTGCAGTGCATTCAATGCGGTGGTAGTAGCTTTCCCTTAGATATTTTTGGATTCCCATATTTCTTGTACGTTTATGGCGCACGTTCCTATCATTAGAGCTTCTTGGAATGTCACTTTGATCATTAGGATCTACATATTATCTATATTTAGCTTATCCGAGGAGATATGTCTCCTTGGACCATCTTCAAATTTGTATCTTGCTCATTAAGTTATGGTTTGAACCATTCATTACCATTCGTTTGTCCTCGGACTACTCAAGCTCTTGGCCAAGGCCTAAGGCCCTATATACAAATTTGGGCCCTTACCCCCATAATAGCCCCTTAAAACTCCGGTTTTTCCCTCTTATCCGAAGAGAAAAAGTGGGGTTTTGATCTCACAATAATTGAGGACTTTAATTTGCTCAAAGCCAGCCATCCGAGGAGATGGATGTTTGAGGTTCTGTTTTGACGCTTCGAAAGATGTCATTGTGTGTTAATTTCCCCAAAGCATGTGGTTCGAGGATTCAGGTATGACTAAGGTTCTGTTTAAGCACTTGCAAAGATGTCATAGAGTGTTAATTTTCCCTTAGCATCTGGTCCGAGGACCTAGGCATAACTAAGGTTCTATTTAAGCACTTGTAAAGATGTCATAGAGTGTTAATTTTCCCTTAGCATCTAGTCCGAGGACCTAGGCATGACTAAGGTTCTGTTTAAGCACTTGCAAAGATGTCATAGAGTGTTAATTTTCCCTTAGCATCTGGTCCGAGGACCTAGGCATGACTAAGGTTCTGTTTAAGGACTTGTAAAGATGTCATAGAGTGTTAATTTCCCCTTAGCATCTGGTCCGAGGACCTAGGCATGATTAAGGTTCTGTTTAAGCACTTGTAAAGATGTCATAGAGTGTTAATTTTCCCTTAACATCTGGTTTGAGGACCTAGGCATGACTAAGGGTTTGTTTAAGCACTTGTAAAGATATCATAAAGTGTTAATTTCCCCTTAGTATTTGGTCCGAGGACCTAGGCATGACTAAGGTTTTGTTTAAGCACTTGTAAAGATGTCATGGAGTGTTAATTTCCTGTACGGACCCCTTTGGTATCGATCTGTTTGTGTGATTTGGGCCTTGGTCCAACGATGGGACCCAAAGGCCTAACAACTGGTGTCCCTATGAGTTCATACCCAAATCCACCTACGAACGGGCCTGATCTAAACGCCAACCGAGGACCTAAACCTTGTGCAGAGCATAAATATGACTGCTAGGGTGGTCATCTGGTTCGTTTTGCCAAACGTTGCTACATCTGTTCGGATACACGGCTATACGATTGGCCATTGGTAACTTGGGAGTAACACTGCCGTACACATTTGCTATAGTGGGGATCATTCCTAAGGCCACTCCTACCTAAACTCCCACTAACCCCTCATGAGATTGGACCTCTCAATCCAATAACGCTGGGGGTAATCATGATCACCCCACTAGTAACCTATTATAAATAAGAGAATCAAAGGAGAGATGGGGGTTAGAAGAAAATGGGAGGAGAAAAAGAGATAGAGGAGAGAGGAATGGTACATAAAGTGAGCAAAGGGGTGTTCTGAACAAAGGAGAAAAGTAATCTCATTGAGTCTCCTAGCTGCGAACAACCCAAAGTAGGAATCCCTAACCCACCATACAAATAGGTTGTGGGTCGAAGTGGGGTGAAGCTTCTTGAAGCCTCATCTTGACCATGCACATTTCCCCTTAGCATTTGGTTCGAGGACCTAGGCATGATTAAGATTTTGTTTAAACACTTGTAAAGATGTCATAGAGTGTTAATTTTTCATTAGCATCTGGTTCGAGGACTTAGGCATAACTAAGGTTTTGTTTAAGTACTTGTAAAGATGTCATAGAGTGTTAATTTCCCCTTAGCATCTGGTCTGAAGACCAATGCATGACTAAGGTTCTATTTAAGCACTTGCAAAGATGTCATAGAGTGTTAATTTCCCTTTAGCATTTGGTCCAAAGACCTAGGCATGACTAATGTTCTATTTAAGCACTTACAAAGATATCATAGAGTGTTAATTTTTCCTTAGCATCTGGTCCAAGGACCTAGGCATGACTAAGGTTTTGTTTAAGCACTTCCTTGATAGCCCCTGCCTGCTTGAGATTTATCACCTCATCTCTGGATAGGTCAATATTTAAATGATGACAGATGAAGTTCGAATCCGCCCTCAGGACTATAGCCTCTTGTGCAGGTCAGGGTACATAATCTCAGCACCACTCTCGATCCTGTTCATGCTCGTAATCTTTTTCATGCTCAAGGTTAAGAAAATCATCTTATCATAGAGAACCTGCGGGTTCTGCTTGGTGGATCCTATCATAGTCGACCGTTGCACTCACTAATACACAAGTTCTTCCCACAAACAGCGTCAATTGTAGGGATGTGTTTGGTAGCCCAAATCCAAGATGTATGAGATGTTGGCCCGGTGAGCCTAGTACATTAAATTTGTAGAGAGTAGGTTAAAGAATTAGGCATTAATGAATTTGACAACGGCTAGTATGGATGTAGAAGATGATTAAGTAAGAACAAGGAACATAGAGTTGAATGAATTCATTGTCCGAAGAAGTAAGTTTTCACATAAATTGATTAAACAGAGTACAAGTGCAATTTATATTACTACAGTGCCTTTTCTCTATCCCCTCCCCCCCTCCCCCGTCCTCTCCTCATGGAGAGTTTTTTATATTATATAACTCCTTTTGGACCATCTTGATTTTACACTTATTGATCATCTGAGCCATGTCCCATCAGACACCCTCTTTGACTTTCTGTGAGTTGTGGTAACCAAGGCAATACTGTTCAGAGGTCTTCTACACATAATTACGGCCAGAAAAGTAGATGCAGTGTATTCAATGCGGTGGTAGCAGCTTTCCTTTAGATATTTTTAGGTTCCCATCTTTCTTGTACGTTTATGGCGCACGCCCTTATCATTAGAGCTTCCTGGAAGGCCACTTTGATCATTGGGATCTACATCTTATCTATATTTAGCTTATCCGAGGAGATATGTCTCCTCGGATCATCTTCTAATTTGTGTCTTACTCATTAAGTCTTAAGTCTGAACCATTCATTTCGTCCTCAGACTAATCATGCTTTCGGCTAAAGCCCAAGGTCCTATATACAAATTTGGGCCTTTACCCCCACAATAGCCCCTCAAAACTCCGGTTTTTCCCTCTTATTTTAGGAGAAAAAGTGGGGTTTTGATCTCACACTAATTGAGGACTTTAATTTGCTCAAAGCCAGCCATCCAAGGAGATGGATGTCTGAGGTTCTATTTTGACGCTTCGAAAGATGTCATTGTGTGTTAATTTCCCCAATGTATGTGGTCCAATGATCCAGGCATGACTAAGGTTCTGTTTAAGCACTTGTAAAGATGTAAAGGGTCGATTGGCTAAATATGCCACGTCGCCCTAGATTGGTGAGTGCTGTATGGAAATCAAGACATGTGGCTGACATAATTTGTGGAAACCAATAGGGTTGGCTCCCTCTAGCTGACCTTCATTTTTTTTTTTCTTCTAGGAAAGCTGCTACCATCGCATTGAATGTACTGCAGCTACTTTTCTGGCCTCAATTATGTGGAGAATACCTCTGAACAGTGTTACCTTGGTTACCACAACTCACAGAAAGTCAAAGAGGGTGTCTGATGGGACATGTACTCAAATAAAGGCTCAGATGATCAACAAGTGTAGGATCAAGATGGTCCAAAGGGAGCTATATAATGTAAGAGACCCTCTATAAGGAGAGGACGGAGGGGAAAAATAGAGAAGATGCACTGTAGTAATCTAAATTGCACTTGTACTCTGTTTAATCAATTTATGTGAAAACTTACTTCCTCGAACAATGAATTCATTCAGCTCTATGTTCCTTGTTCTTGCTTAATCATTTTCTACATCCATACTAGTTATTATCAAATTTATTAGTGCGTAGTTCTTTAACTCACTGGGCCAATATCCCATACATCTTGGGTTTGGGCTACCAAACACATCCCAACAACTGGTATTATGCCCATGTGATGCACAGCTTAATTTAAAAGATATATGTAAAAAATTAAAACTATATTAATAATTAGTAAGCCACATGATAAAACCTATTAATATTATGACATATAATACACATATACATATATTAAGTCACTTTGTATAAACATGGTCTGTAAATATAAATTTTACATATTAAAACATAAAATAATTATATATAATCAAAACAATCAAAATAAATATTACTTGAAACTCTTGCTAATCTAATTTTAAGTGAAGTAGAGTTTTAAATTTCTTATAATTTAAGAAATATATATTTATTTATAATAAATTCTTGGTAAAAGAGTTTGATGTACGATAACTATTTTAATGATTAATGAAAGTGAAAAATATTTTTATGCATATAGTAGTATGGCCTAGTATTATAATTGTATGTCCGGAGTATTGAATAATTAATTAAAATGAGCTATATCAATGACACCTATGACCAAAACACTTTATTTTGAAGTGAAAAAATTGAAAAAGAAATAAGCATTTTGAGGAGATAAAACACATCATTAGAGGTTATGAGCACTATTTTCTTGACATTATGTAAGCAAAAAAGGAATAAGTGATAACCTTATGTGTGGAGTGAAGTTTTTTTGAGATGATTAAATATGAGATCTTCACATGCTTTAGTAAAAGGAAAAAATCCACCCACGTTCCACAACAATTACTATAAAATATTAAACATTATTAATACCAATATATCATTTAGAGTCCTAATAATTAAAGTGTTTTTTTTGCCAATCTAACAAAATTTTAATGTTCATATAGAAGTTGTCTACATAAATTCTAATGTTCATATAGAAGTTTTCTTCACCTTAAATTCTATCTTCGAGTCTCTACAATCCTACCAACATTTCTAATTCTAAGAAATCACTGCCATGCCGAATGGGTGTCAGCAACATTTTTTATTCTACAAAAATGGGGAAAAGCTTTTATGTAAGTTTGGTTTTGTACAACCCTTTTATAAATAATTTACAAAATTAAATATTTACAAATCTCAATAAAACAAATAATGAACTAAATAAATGAAAAAAATAAAAAAATTTGTGGAATAATTATGAGATCCACATATAAAAAAAATAAAATAAAAGTAGCATCTAGACCTAAAGTCACTTGAAGTTTCAATGGAATAGATATAATCATATAATAGCATCTGTGTGGAATTTGCATTGAGGATAACATGTTGAAGGGTAAAGCTTTAAGATCTTGAAACTTCATAACTTGGGCTTCAAAGCTTCAGGATAATTTGTAACATGAAAATAATATTAATTCAAGTGAATACCATAACGTGATTAAAGGTAGAACACATAATTTGTTTATCAAAAGAAGAGGTAGAACATATAACTAGCAGAAATTTAATGTGATAAATATTCTCAATTAAAAAAGTGAAAGAAGCCA
The DNA here is from genome assembly GCA_023621385.1 of Quercus gilva. Lineage (NCBI taxonomy): Eukaryota > Viridiplantae > Streptophyta > Magnoliopsida > Fagales > Fagaceae > Quercus > Quercus gilva. The sequence continues at coordinate 51,882,340 of CM042478.1, forward strand.
CCAAAATTGATGGAGCTAATGCCTTTTCCAAAGGAATATAAGTAGGGTTTTTTCAAGCGGGACAATAGAAGTTTTATTCCTATGGAATTATAAAACTGGAGGAATTAATTGTTCAACAAATGTAGGAGTCTCCTTTATTACAAAGGACAAAGTTTAGCTACAAAATTGGTTGTAGTTTTAGGCTACAAACTTAGTTAATATCTTTTTATTGGAGGTGAATTTTGACAAATCCACCGTTGGATTATATCTTCTTCTTATATCCTCCATACTTGCGAAATTTCAAGAAAATTAAAGATCAATAGCTATATCATCAATAAATTTTTTAAATTGCACGTTTTTATAATTTAAAATTATGCACAAAATATAAGTTTATAGATCATATAGTAAATGATATCTAATTGGCACAAAATTTAACATGTGTATTAAGGGCATAAAGAACATGCAATTCAACGGTTAGATTTTCAAAATATGTTGTAGTATTTATTTTATTGAGTGAGTTTGTAGCCTTAAGCTACAACCAATTTTGTAGCTAAACTTTGTTCTATTACAAATTACATTTGTATCAATTTCTTTTGCTCATTTGGCAAACTCTAATGTAGCAAATATTAGCAAATATATACAAAAACAATAATCATAGTTGATGGTGTTTTGAAAATGTACCAAGTCCTATTTCATCCATATGGGTCGTCCGTGAGAAAAGAATGGAGATATAGGACGCATGAAGCATGCTCATCCTCAACAACCTCGTCCATTCTTAATAAAGGACGGACATAACCTCGTCCGTCCTTTAATAAAGGATGGACGAGCATATTGGGCTTTTTACGAGCATAATTCTCACCAAGGCATAAAAAGGCTAATTACATCATAGCGAACCAAGGCCTCCGCTAACCGTAATGAAACATCGGTCCAAATAATGTAACTTCCATGGCAGTTATGGAAGTTACCTCCGAACCTTTCGAACTCCTCAACAATAGGAACGGTTACCAAACAAGTAATCGTTCCCCGCATGCTATATAAGCGCTCGCCAATGAGAGGGTAGGGCATTTTGATACTTTCAATATACTTGGAATTACAAAAAAGACTAACTTTGCCATTGGAGGATTCTTGGCCGGCTTCCACCGGTCTCCTCTGATTCTGTGTTTGTTTTCTCAGGACTCAGTCATAAAATTATCAATGCCCGAGACTTTCAGCCCACTGATATCACATGACTTATCAATAGTTATAGTTGAAATAGAATTTTATACTTTTTAAAATTATTTTTTTTAGAAAGTATTTTTTAAAATTTAGTCACGTGTGTCTATTGAAGATTTTAAAAGTAGATAAACTCACACTTAAAATAGTTGATAAAAATCAAGTATTAAAAAATTGTAGATAATTCATAAAGTGGAGAGGAGAAATAAAAAAGAAAGAGAAGTTGATATTAACAATTAAGGGAAAACAATAATATGTAAAACTTAATTAATTATTAGAGAAGAGGATAGAAAACAAACTATTATATCTATAGGGCCCAAAGATTTGGCTACCCCAGCCCACTCCATATTGGGCCCAAGGCCCATGCCGAGGAGAGTACAGAATCCGAGGATGAGTGGGAGAGTCCTAAGTCATCAAGGAACTTCGCCGAGGATGACCATGTCCTCGGCAGACCGACATTGAAGAAAGGAAACTGTCATCCACCCATTAAATGTACGCAACCAACACTCTGACCGCATTAATGGCGAATTGACCAGCGAACAGTGATGCCTTGGTTATTTCAACTAACAGAAAGCCTGCAAAGGTGGCTGATGGGACAAGCCCTCAGACATAGGTTCAGATGGCCGACAAGTGGACGGTAGGGATCAACTGAACGAGATTATATAATAGATTGAACCCCCAAAGTGAAGGGGGTTGACCCTTCGGTTTGGGAGGTTAAGGGATTTTGGGGGTGTGAAAGGACAACCCTTGTATTCATTAGTTCTAAGGGAAGAGCTCCTCGGACTGGGCCGAGGACGAACTTTCCCCTAGAACACTTAGCCAAATCTCAGTTATTGATCTTGTAAACCCACGTCGATTGTTGTATCTTTCGCTAATGCCTAGTTCTTCTATCCACTCTCTACAAATTCATTATACAGGGTTGCCTGGGCTCGAGTCCGCTCATCCTCAGGAGGGAGGTGCCTGAACCGGGTCCCTACAATATCTATTTTTTTAATCTAAAAAATATGAACAAATAATTAAAATAACCTTGTTTTTTTTTTAGGTTTCAAAAAAAAAAAAAAAAAAAACCTTGTTGTTTTTTTTATGTGTACTAATATAATTTAAGTAAAAAAATAGTAAAAAATAAATTAATAATAAAAGGATAAGAAGAAGAATTTGGATTGTAATCAAATTAGAAATGATAGGAAAAGAAGATAAGAACAAAAAAAAAAAAAAATTATATCTATTTTTTTCAAATCTATTTTTTTTTTTTTTGCATTTTGGTGAAACCACTTAGCGCAATTATGGCTTTTAAGCCCAATTTTTATTATATATTATATGATTATATGATATGATATATATATATATATATATATATATATATTTCCATTCACATACGTTTTTATTCTTTTTTGTTTCGCTAAAACCATTTATTACATATACTTATAAACTTTAGTCATTTATAATTCATTCCTTAATGTTTAAAAATTTAATTTTGGACTTATAACTTGATGTAGGCATTTAGCGTTTTTATTCGAATTTTCTATCCATAGTCCATTAGAAGGACTCAAGATGCAACATTTATCCATATTCCATTTGAAATACTCAAGATGCAACATTAATCCCCACTCACATGCACTATAGGCTCACACGTAGCTAATATTTTTTGTATAGGATGCAACTATCTTCTTTAAAGTTTAAGAAAATTCCTTGGAAACCCTAACTTGCCTATGCAACTGTCATAATAATTGCCTAGTGCTCATGGCCTTGTTTTAATGATAGCTTTCACGTGAACAAGGTTTGATATATGTGGCATGTCATAAGCTATATTCCTAGTTTAATTAATTAATTATTTATTTATTTAGAAAGATGCAATAAAATTTTAATCTATGATATTCTTTCTATATTGATTGCTTTTTATCGTCAGACTCAAGACACTAATTCGTTTTTGTGTATGTAGGGTTTAAACCTCAAATTTCTTATTAACAAATGACAATAAAAGATTTTATGAGTTAAGTTAATAGAAACTCACTCCTAGTTTAATTAAGTAATGTGGGTTTCAATTAGCTCTTTTAATAAAGTTTCTATTTTTGAATAAGAGATCTAAGGTTCATTTTCCGTCTACACCAACGGTCCGTTTGGATACCGCTTATTTTGCTGAAAACTGAAAACACTGTAGCAAAATAATTTTTAAATGTGTAAATAGTATCGTGAGACCCATTTTTAATGAAAGTTTTGTTGAAAAAAAAGGTTTATGGGTCCCGTGAACAGTGCACGGGATCCACTGGAAAGCAACCACAGCCACAGAAACTGAGAAACGCGCTTCAAAAAAGAAAAACGCAAACACAGACGTGTAAATCCAAACGGGTATCAAATTTTGATTGATGTCTTGGTCTGACAATAAAGAGCTATCATCAAAAGCGAATGCTATAAGTTGAAACTCTTTAAAAAAAAAAAAAAAAATTCTAATTAAGTAATTGCTTGAAAGTTAAAGATTATGACATCATTTTTACAAAATAATATCATATACCTGGAATTCATTTCTTTTTTGAAAAAAAGGTATGTCATTACATGGAAATTTCTAAAGGTTGGATAAAAGTTTTTTTTTTTTTTTTTCACCCTTTTCCCTTTTTTATTTTTCTTTAAGCAGTCAAGAAAAAAAAAAAAAAATCTGCCTTTATTTATTGTCCACCATTGACCCTTCCCCTCCTTCAAGCGCAAAGCTAGGATTTTTTGTTTGGGGGGCCAAATTTTGTTACTAATATATTAGTCTCGAGTCAAGATAAACCATCACATATATGCGTAAATGCACATACACAAATATAAACATTAATATTTTGATACTAGAGTAAGTCATAATTTATAAATATATTGCATATAAAATTAACAACTTTCACATATGTATATTCACAAGATAATTTTGTAGGGGAATTCATCATCTTTTAAACTCCAATACTATACAAAAGCTGTTTAATTTGATATTAAACATGTTAAAAAAATGAATTAAAGAAGACAAAAACTATCTTGTCTCTATAAATACTAAACCAATTGACAAGTTCTATTGATTTTTAACAGTATCATTGGACTAACTCAAACATTTGGAAGGGCCAACTTCTATTTTTGTATCGAAATATTTAAAATTTTTAATACTTATACATAATAAATTTTTTTTTTTTTTTAAATTTTGGGGGGTCATGGCCCCCAAGCCTTGCTATAGCTCCGCCCCTCTTCCCTCGTCCCCACCCTCAAAAGAAAAGAAGAAATGTAAACTTGGCTTATCAGTAAAACATTGTGAACAATATGATCACTGTAATGTATAGCTATGTAGGGGATATCGGTACTCCTCATGAGTGCCCTATGGTCCCTTTTATAACTAGCCATCTATTTGATATGGCTTCTGGACAGATGTATTAGCTCTTAAGTTTCAATGAATAAATCCCTCTTTTCACCAATAAAAAAAGTAAAACATTGTGATGGGATACGAAGGTGCTAAAGTGAGAAGACAATGACAAATGCAACCATCAAGAAAAAAAATGGTCGTTGAGAATTCAGAAATTTTTATTGATATGAAACAAACCAATATAATCAGAAACACTTTGAAACATTGAGACATCAGCCAGTCCACTACAACAAGTCAAGGGCATCTGCCCTGACATAAACTCCCTACTCAACATAGAACAGTATTACATCATCCCAACCTAGTTCTACACAGACACACACACGAGTCTTCAAACTAAACTACAGCGCCAGATAGGTACTAATCATGCCCAAAATCTTGTTTCTACAAACAAAACAATCACAAACCCAGCTACTAGCAAACTTCTAAGCAGAGGTCATTAAAGATGGAATGAGATACAAACCAGTTACAATAGAGAACTCAGTTTAGGATAGAATTGCAGCCATTTCCTTCAAACATCATCCTGAATTTGAAATCTTTTATCTTTTCTCACACTCTTCACTATGCTTTCCTCTGTTTTGACCTCCCCAAGAATTCTTGAGTTTCTCTTAGACTAAGGAATTTCTGAGTCTCTTTCCTTTCATACTCGGCTAACCACATGAGTGCCTAATAGGCCCAAGCACGTCCCAACGCCAACAAGAGGCATATCAAATATCATGATAACATCTGCTGACACACCTCTGCCCAAGCATCCAATGCACTCTCTGAGAAGCGTATCAGCTGAAATTCCTACAGCAAATATCACAAAACCGAACCCCCTAAGACAGGTTTTTCTTTAATCCCGATGAAAAATGCATCATGATATTAGTTAAGCCAATAACATATGGGCAACGCCCAGAAGGATGTGATAATATATAACACAACATATGCAATTACAGTACAAAATTAATTTAGATGATATGCAAATAGCAACGTGAAAAAACCATGTAATCAATTAGTACCAGGAAAAGCCTTTGAGCAGTTACTAATTTTCAATTTGCAACCCAAGATGAATTTGGCAAAATATCTCATCTGTTTTCCAATTGGTGCTACCTCAGTGTTCATGTGTTCATTTTCTGTCTTGTAGTCATATTACAACATCTTGATTTTATTACTAGTGTTGCAAGATATTGATATTTTGGTATATAGCTAAGGTGGTAAAAGTATTGCTCAGCAAGCAAGCAGGTTTAACAACACATCTAATTACATGCTGCATGGACATGGTCGAAGCATATAGAAAAAAGTAGTCGTGAAAAAAGATGCAGTAATATTTTAGTCTGCTAATTATCCACATCATTCTCAATTAAACTAGATACAAATCAACTACTTTTACCTTGGGAAGATACACGCCCAAAACATGGCCAAACTGACTAAAATGCAACTGCACATTAACAACATTAGCTTCAATTGGAATACATCCTATAAAAAGCCTCTTTCTCCACATAGCAGTTGAATTCCTCAAAGACTAAACAGCATAGCCCTCTTTATCTCCAGAAGATAACAGTTAATCCACTGGCATCTGCCCAGTTACATGAGCATGATCAGCAGGAGACGCAGTGTCAACAGCAATCTGCACCCCCCAGAATTTTACAGCTTGAGAGCCACTATATTAGTATAACGTAGAAAATATTTTCCAATTTACAATGACATCCATAATGAGTGTAAGCAGAACTATCTGATGCCCTTCAGTCATCTATGCAACAAATTTTCTTTGGCTGTTTCATTTTTTGAGGTATGTTCAATAAACCAGCAAAGAACCAAAACATTAAGAATATAAAAAAAAAATGGTTTTATCAGCATTTAGGCTTGTGTAAAGCTTCTCATTCTACTTATTAAATGCCAAATTAACTCCCTTCCAAGGTGAACTTGAAGCCTGTAGAATCAGAAAGCTCCTTCTTAAAATCTAGAATCACGATGAGAAATTGAATACATAAGCACTAAAACCAACAGCCCAACCCCCTTCTCACAGCCTACACACCTACCACTTCAGCCATAACAAGGAGCACACCACTTCATCATTATGCAATGTACCAGCCGTGTAGAATACAAAAATTGTCTCAAACTTAAATACAACCCAAAACTGAACATCAAATTACAAAGCAACATGATAAATAATAGCTTACCTGCCGAACCAGAGCCACTTTAGGGGCGAGAAAGAGGCTTATGTTCTTTTGGGGCATCCTTATCAAGTGACTCAGCTTGTGTATAAGCACTACAGCAATGTGGGTCTTCCCACAAATTGTCCCAAAATAAACGATTATATTCTCCTTCAAAACTTTCTGGCATGGCTCCAATCGGTACCTTCAGAAAACATATATACAAAACAACATAACCTACAATAACTTCTCCTACTTTCTTGGTAAAAAATACATTTTACGTTAAGGAAAGAAATTTCAAGCAAAGTCAAACACAACTGGCTTGCTTGAGCTATGCTTACATGTTCTGAAAACAAAACAATAAGAAAGCATAAACCCCAGCATTTTGTCACTCGTACAGTTTCAATGAAAAATATAAGATAAGAAAACAAAATTTATATGTTTCCAAGAGAACCCAGAAAGTTGAGAACTCAAGAACTTAGTCTGGCACCACTATTTCAGCCCATATTAGTCAAGCATTACAATTCCCCAAAACTAAGACATAAAAAGAAAAGATAGGATTCAAAAGCTTTTTACCCTTTTGACATTACTTTTCCTCAAGTTTCCTTGCAGCCAAACAGAGAAACAGTCTTGCACACACAAAATATACTTTCTGAGAAATGGTCGCACAAGCTTGGCAAGGAGTAAACGGATGTTCTTCGTTGGGAACAAATTCTCTTATGGTTGATGAACCAGCTAATTCTTGTTCTCAAGTTGTTGAGTGTGATCAGGACTTTGATGACATTGATAATATGAGAATTCGTGGCAATCTGTTCTATAAACTTGACCGGGATTCCAAGGAATTTGAAGAGTACAATCTTGATTTCCGCCGGAGGAAGTCTTCAAATCAAGAGAATGATAGAAAGAAAAGCAAAAAGGTAGCAAAAATGGAAATCCCTAGTGGTAACATGGCCCCAAGAGTTGAAAAACTTCCTAAGGTTGTAAGCAACAAATTTGTTAAGTCTCCACTTGATGAACTGGATCATGCTTGTGTTGGTAAGAAGCTAAGGACTCTGACCTATAATCAGATTATGGGTCATTACCACGAACCTTTTTGCTTGGACATTTACATATCCAAGGCTTCTGTTCGTGCCCGTGTGTTGTTCACAGGGCGACAAGTAAGGTTGTTGCTGTGGCACATTCCATTTCTAAAGACATGAAGTTTGACCTGGCTTCAACTAGGAATGTGACTGCTTGTGGTGCTGTGGGGGCGGTTCTGGCTCAGAGGGCATTGGCTGATGATATTCATGATGTGGTTTACACTCCAAGGAAGGGGGACAGATTGGAAGGGAAGCTTCAGATTGTGCTTCAATCTATCATTGATAATGGTGTTAATGTGAAGGTGAAGCTTAAGCAAAAGAGACCGATAAGAGGTGGTCTGTCATCTACACCTTAGAACTTAGAAGCATGGTTGTTCAATTTGTTCTTTATAGCTAGTCTAGTCAGTTATCAACTGAGTCTCTACTCCTTAATTTTACTTCTTTATTTGAAACTGGCTCTGATTGCTTTCTGATGTGAACTGTTATAGTTTGATCTGACCATCATGAGACAGTTCACAGAAGTGTAGGTTTGTTAAGCTCTCTCTGCTCTACAACTAAACACAAGACGAGAGGAATTTAGTGGACCGTGGTTGAATGATTCTGTTGTAGGCTCAGTTATTTTAATTATTAGGGTGTTCTGCATCGTTTTGCATCACATCTACAATCATTTGGTGTTCTTGGATTTGTTCTTTGTAAAGTATGAATAACAATCAAATCTTTCTTAATTGCGGCCCATACATCATTACATGGTTTTGAACTTTGATTTCTAATATAATTGCTTTATATATTTTTGTTATCCTATCTGGATAGATCACTAACCATACCATTATCCACATTTCCACCACAATACCAAAACCATAACTTTAGACACTTGTTTTAGCCCATAACATAGAGTAGCAGCCGGCCTGATTGATCCAGCTGCATTTTGGCCATGGCCAATTTAACAAGAGCAATGCTTTTTTTTTTTCCAGAACTTTTTAAAGTGGTAAGTTGTAATTGGAGTAACTACACTTTCACATAGTCACATATTATTGACACAACTTTATTATAAGCCAATCAAAATAGATGATATCATCAGTGTAGAAAAAAAATTATGTCCCTAGATTTATTATTTGAATCAATGCCATATTCGAACAGGATTGAAAACCAAGATGATTGCACAAATATTAACTGAAATGCGGCACATAACATGATTATTATTACTAAGAAGCACAAACTAACTCAATTCAACAATAAAGAACCAACATCCTCAAACTATATTAAAAACTAACAAAAATCAAAATCATTAGTCATTAGCTGTTGCTAATTGCAAAGAAAGCAGCTCATCCTCAGGAATAGTTCTAATGTGACAATCCGAGCGTGGATAAGCTGCACATAAAAGTGCATAACCTCGCTCCACCACATCATCACTAAGCATACCATCACTCTGATCAACTGAGCCACTCAAAAGCCGAGCTGGGCAAGTCATGCATACCCCAAGCTTGCAGTCATGTGGGACAGACAGGCCAGAGTCAAGTGCCTTGGCTAGAATGGTCTCGTCTGGTTCCACTTCTAGCTGGGTAGTTTGGCCCTCGTGCTCAATGACCACTTTGTATGATCGAACAATATGTGAAGAGAGCCGGGATGGTTTGACTTTGAGATGAAATGCAGTAGCAGAAAGCTTGGTGGGGTGGTTGTGTCTTGGTAGAAAGAGTGTAGGAGATGGAGTGAAGTGAAGGGTTGCCATGTTTTTCTTTGAGGGGGAAGTGGAGGGGGTTTGTGTGTTTTTGGAGTGCTAAGGAGGCGTGTGGTGCCTGATGAGAGGATAAGGTTTTGTTTTTTGTTTTTTTGTTTTTTTTTTTTAACTTTTGCTTCATTTTTCTATAGTAACAATAAAAAAAGGGCCTTTCAAAACAAAAAACTGAAAAGGCTTTGCTTCATGTTTTCATCTACGTTAGTATAATCTGGTTATTAACTTATTATATTTTCGTCTGTACTAAAAATTAATTGATATCTTGTCCAATGATAAATAATAATTATCATGAAATTAGTATAATCTGATTATTAACTTATTATATTTTCGTCTGCACTAAAAATTAATTGATGTCTTGTCCAATAATAAAGAATAATTATCATGAAGTTAACATCATATATATAACCTTTGTCACCTTCTTTGGTAGGGATTGGACAGAAAATCAAATTCTATTATACCAAATAAAATTTGGAGAAACTATGGCCCTGTTTGGTAGAGTTGTTAAACAACTCATTTTCAGTTTTTAAACAACATTATGCACATTTTCACACACTTTTCACCCACACGTATTTCAAAAAATAACAAACAACATTCTTCAAACTCTTCTGCCAAAAGGGCCCTATATTATGTGTGTCTAAAATTTAAGTCATGTTTTATTTTAATTCTTCAAAATTTAAGAAATTTAAAATATATTATCAAATTAGTTTTATGTAGCATTATTGCTATAAAACATCATCATCATGTGAGTTTATTGAATTTTTCCACATAAGCAAGAATTATAATGTTAAGATTATCAAATGATTAATTTGGTAAGTTTAACAACTTTTTGAAGACTAAATAAGAGTTTTTCGAATTTCAGAAACTAAAATATAATCTTACTTAATTTTTAGGAATGAAATGTATATTTTTGCCACAAAATGTTATTGAATGAACAAAGAAGAAGTTGGCAATGGAAGACAAGTTGTGTGGTAAATCAGATGAGCTTCAAAAGATGGAGGACATCCTTAATCAAGAATCATAGTCAGCAAATAAATAAAAACAAAAATCAAAGATCATGTATTTGATAAATTCGAATTCAAATAATAGTTTTTTTTTTTCATGTTACAACTAGCATTAGTGGGAGTAATGCTATACTTCTTTCTGAAAAACGAGAAAGGGTGGCTCACAAATATTAGAGGTGAAATTGGTTTAAAAATTGTTTGCCTCCTCATACTTTTTAATTCCCCCAAGGATTAAATGGATTAATACCAAATTGTGCTTTAGTTGAGGATAATGAATTGCTGAGGAGACGAAGAAAAAATATTCATCAATGGTTTATCCTCATTATTCTTTGAGCATTATGAGGATATAATTGAAGGATTTATGCCGAAACAATTCAGTTATACCTTGATTACTTTGATTCCTAAGTAGGACAAAGCTGCAAAGATGAACCAGTTTAGACAAATTAGTCTTTGCAATATACTCCACTCTACAAGGCTATATCCAAATTCTTGGCAATCGATTATAGTCCCTTCTATAGTTCTACCCAAGTTGATATCTCAATGGTAAGCAATATTTATCATGGTTTTCAGACCCGGACCGTTCATTGAACCGTAAAAGGGAGAGGTTCAAGGTTTTTGAGGTCGAACCGAGGTCAAACCGGGGTCGAACCGTGATGACGTCATAATTAATTTAATAATTATTTTAAATATATATAGAAAAAATTAAATTAATAAAAAATATAAAAATTAACTAAAATAGTCCAAAACAAATATAGATAGTATTTTTTATAACATAACTTTTATAATACAAATAAAAATTATTAAATTCTAAAAAAACAATAGCTATTGAGTTTCTAAATTATTTTTAAGTCATGACAAAATACACTTTAATACCTGAAGAGGGGAAATCTGTGTGCATGACGGTCTGTCTACATGACAGTCCAGTGCCTTGACGGGCCATATCTCGTGGGCCGAGTTTAGTTGGGCCGGTTGAATCGCAAGGCCCATAGCAGGAACCCCAGCACCAGTAAGGTTCTATTTGATATGATTATTAATGAGTTCTCCCTACAAGGAAAAACCTTGTCCATCAAGTCTAGGATTTCATAAAGAAGAGTCCTATAAGGAAAGGATTCCGAAATCTACGCCTATGAGGATTTCCTATATGGAAAAGACTTCTACTCCAAGGAAGAAAGGTCGACTCTTTACTACTATAAAAGCCCCAATACTCTCTCAAGTCGAGGTACGCATAATTTACCCTCTCTAGCACTCTAGAGTTGTGAGAATATTTCTGACTTAACCTTCGGAGGGTATTCGGCCGGCACCACACCGGTGCTCTTCGATAGGTTTTCTCTTCTCTTTGTTGTGCAGGTTCATATTTGTGTGCTTGGGAATCGTGTGACTCACTGGTGAATTTTCTCGACATCATCAGTTGGCGCCGTCTGTGGGAAAGCTTACTGCTTATACGCGATTCATAAGCCATATTACCGCTTCCCGGACAAAAGAGTTGCATGGTACTCACACGCTCAATGGCAACCACCAACGACGTTCAAGGAGAAGAACCCCCCACGACCGCCCTTGAGAGACAAGTTCGAACTCTCGCTGCAGCCGTGGAGCGCCTCACTAAGCAAAACAACGACCTAGAAGAACAGCTGCGTCAGAAAAATGCAGCACTGAACGACTTACAGGGAGACCAAGAAGGGACCAGCGCTGCAATAAAAAACCAGGAGAGAGTTGAAGCCAGCCACGCCCCAACAGGGACGGAGAGACAGAACGTAAGCATGCCATCCCTCACGGATGCAACTCCTCCACATATCGTCGTAGAGATGCAAGCAATGAGAGAACAGATGGAGGTTATGATGAACGCGCTTAAAGGGCGAGTTTTTAGTGACCTTGACGATCTGGTCAATCGCACTGACTCACCCTTCACTGCAGCTGTAAATTCCTTCCCCCTGCCGCACAAATTTCGGATGCCAAATATCGACAGTTATGACGGGTTGAAAGACCCTCTGGATCATCTAGAGACGTTCAAAACATTGATGCACCTTCAAGGGGTCGCGGACGAAATAATGTGCAGGGCATTCCCAACCACGCTGAAAGGAGCTGCTAGGATCTGGTTCAGTCGGTTGACACCAAACTCCATTAGCACATTCAAGGAATTAAGCGCCCAGTTCACGTCCCACTTCATCGGGGGACATAGGTACAAGAGATCGACGGCGTGCCTAATGAGCATCAGGCAGCGGGAGGACGAGACGCTTAGATCCTACATAACCCGTTTCAATAAGGAGGCACTCTCGATCGACGAAGCCGACGACAAGATCCTGGTAGCAGCCTTCACAAATGGGTTGCGAAAGGGTAAATTTTTGTTCTCTATATACAAGAATGACCCAAAAACCATGACAGAGGTCCTCTACAGGGCAACGAAGTACATGAATGCGGAAGACGCATTACTGGCAAGGGAGGATAAGCTGAGGAAGAGAGAACGACAGGAAGACACCCGGCAGGACCAAGAACGAAAGAGACTCAAAACCGGAGACCGAAGGGACGACCGACGATCCAAGCCCCAAGGAAGGAAATTTACGAGCTTCACCCCGTTGAATACCCCAGTAGACCAAGTCCTAATGCAGATTAAGGACGAAGAGGCTCTAACCTTCCCGGGAAAGCTCAAGAGTGATCCGAGCAAGCGGTCTAGGGACAGTTACTGCCGTTTCCACCGCGACCACGGTCATGATACGTCTGATTGTTACGATCTGAAACAGCAGATAGAAGCCCTTATCAGACAAGGGAAATTACAAAAGTTTATACGAAAGGAGAAGACGGATCCCCCAGCTCAGGAACAGCAACCCCGAAGGGAGAATGAGCGTCCTAGACCCCCAGTCGGAGATATAAGGATGATAGTGGGTGGGACTGCAACAGCGGGTTCATCCAAGAAGGCCCGAAAAACTTACCTCCGAATGGTTCAGAACGTCCAGCTGACGGGCTCGGTTCAAAAGATAGCCCGTATGGATAGCCCGATCATCGGGTTCTCGGAAGAAGATGCACGACGACTCCATCATCCACATGATGACGCCTTGGTCGTCACCCTACGAGTCGAGGAGTATAACATGCACAGAGTGTTGGTCGACAACGACAGCTCAGCGGATATCCTGTACTATCCTGCATTCCAGCAGATGATGATTAATAAAGAACGATTGATACCGACAAACGCCCCGCTAATGGGGTTCGGAGGAACGAGAGTATTCCCGTTAGGAGCAATCACGCTTTCGGTGACAGTAGGAGATTACCCCCAGCAGATCACTCGAGACGTGACATTCCTCGTAGTTGACTGCTCGTCCGCATACAACGCTATCCTCGGACGGCCAACTCTCAACGCATGGAAGGCGGCAACCTCAACATATCACCTGATGATTAAGTTCCCCACGGAGTACGGGGTAGGGGAGTTACGAGGAAATCAGGTAGCTGCCCGTGAATGCTACTTGGCCATGTTAGAGATGGAGGATCACCAGCAGGCAATGTGCATAGAAGAACAGCGACTAGCAGCTGAACCCGTCGAGGAACTAGAAGAAGTTGCTCTGGACGAATCCAGACCTGAGCGAACAACTAAAATAGGGACCTCGGCCAGTCAGCCCGTGCAGCAGGCCCTCAGGGCATTCCTCAGGATGAACCAGGACGTTTTCGCTTGGAGCCACGAAGATATGCCCGGGATCAGCCGCTCAGTCATGGTCTACAAGCTGAATGTGAATCCTAAGATTTCGCCCGTAAGACAGAAAAAGCGAGTCTTCGCTCAAGAACGGGACAGGGCAATAGCAGAAGAAGTAAGAAAGTTGCTCGAAGCGGACTTCATCCGAGAGGTGTATTACCCCGACTGGTTGGCAAACGTTGTGGTGGTCAAAAAGGCGAATGGAAAATGGCGAATGTGCGTCGACTTCACGGACCTCAACAGGGCGTGCCCAAAAGACAGCTATCCGTTACCTCAGATAGACACTCTGGTGGACTCAACGGCAAAACATCGACTCTTAAGCTTCATGGATGCATTCTCGGGTTATAATCAGATCAAGATGGACGAAGCTGATCAGGAGAAGACCTCTTTTGTCACGAGCCAAGGACTTTTTTGCTACAACGTGATGCCATTTGGGCTCAAGAATGCAGGAGCAATATACCAAAGACTAATGACCAAAATGTTTGCGCACCAAATTGGGAGGAACGTACAGGTGTACGTCGACGACATGCTCGTGAAAAGCATTCGGGAACAGGACCATCTTAGAGACCTACAGGAGACGTTCGACACTCTCAGGTCGTACAACATGAAGTTGAATCCGGATAAGTGCATGTTCGGAGTAACGGCGGGGAAATTCTTGGGATTCATGGTATCCCATAGAGGAATTGAGGTGAACCCAAAAAAGGTACGGGCCATCATGGAGCTAAAACCGCCGGAAACAGTGAAAGAGTTGCAGAGCTTGAATGGGAAAATCGCGGCCTTAAACAGATTCGTCTCTAAAGCAACGGACAAATGTCTACCATTCTTCCGCACCTTGAGAAAGGCCTTCGAATGGACGGATGAGTGTCAAAAGGCATTTGAGCACCTGAAGAGGTGCCTTGCCTCTCCCCCACTCCTCAGTCCGGCCGAACCGGGGGAGGAACTCTATCTATACTTAGCAGTCTCACAAGCAGCCGTCAGCGTGGCCTTGATAAGAGAGGAACAAGGTACTCAATTGCCTGTTTATTTCATAAGTAGGGGCTTTTATGGGGCAGAAGAAAGATACCCCCAGATGGAGAAGCTGGCCTTCGCACTTGTAACTGCCACCCGAAAGCTCAAACCTTATTTCCAAGCACATACCATTGTGGTCTTGACGGATCAACCCCTGAAGAGAGCTATGAGCAGCCCTGAAGCTGCCGAACGAATGGCTTTGTGGGTGATAGAATTAAGCGAATTTGATATTCAGTATCGCCCGCGAACTGCAATAAAAGGCCAAGCCGTGGCAGACTTTATCGCCGAGTATACCAGGTTAGAAGACAAGGGGGCAGACTCACCCAGAGAATGGAGCATCCACACGGACGGCTCTTCAAATAGGCAAGCTGGAGGAGTTGGAGTAGTAATTCAAACCCCGGATGGGGACAAAATCGAATGTATGATCCGGTTAGAATACACAACCACAAACAACGAGGCCGAGTATGAGGCGCTAGTGGCAGGATTGGACCTCGTGGTAGCAATAGGTGCTGAAGTCATGGTCATACATTGTGACTCCCAGGTGATAACGAGCCAAATTAACGGCATTTACGAGTGCAAAAATGAAAGGATGAAGAAGTACCTAGGAAAGGTAAAGGATCGGGTCAATGGCCTCAAAGTGCGTTTCATTCAAATCCCAAGGGAGGAGAATGAATGCGCCGACCGTCTGGCAAAGGCAACCTCAGCAGAGCCTATGCAAGTCCCTAATCAAGTATTGTCATTTATCCAAACGTCCTCAACCATTGACAACCAAGTAGGAGTGCATGAAACGAATTCTGAGAATGATTGGACCACGCCACTATTAGCCTACATGAGGACAGGCGCGCTACCAGACGGAAAAGAAGCAGCCAGAAAACTGAGAGTCCAAGCTTCGCGGTTCGTGCTGATCAAAAACCTTCTGTACAAAAGGGGATTCTCGCGACCGTATCTGAGGTGTTTGAATCCTGATGAGGCAGACTACGTAATGAGGGAAGTCCATGAAGGTATCTGTGGAAACCATTCGGTTGCACGATCACTAGTGCACAAACTTATCCGAGCAGGATACTACTGGCCCACAATGCAGAAGGACGCACAAAGCTATGTCAAGAGGTGCGACAAATGTCAGAGGTTCAGCAACCTGATAAGGCAGCCAACGGAGGAGCTGACACCCATGACGGCCCCATGGCCCTTCGCCTAGTGGGGACTAGACATCATGGGCCCTTTTCCAACAGCGATAAGGCAACTAAAGTTTCTGGTGGTCGGTATCGACTACTTCACCAAGTGGGTGGAGGCAGAGGCCTTAGCCATCATCACGGAGAAAAACGTTCGAAACTTCGTTTGGAGGAACATTATCTGTCGGTACGGAATACCAAGAGTGCTTGTCTCCGACAATGGAAAGCAGTTCGACAACAACGCATTCAGGAGCTTCTATTCGGAGTTGGGTATCAAGAACCATTATTCTTCGCCCGCACACCCACAGGCCAACGGATAGGTCGAGGTCACGAACCGAACCCTGCTCAAGATGATCAAGGCCCGGCTTGAGGGGGCAAAGGGCATCTGGCCTGACGAACTACCAAGCGTACTATGGGCATATCGCACAACTGTAAGGGTACCAACAGGAGAAACACCGTTTCGGCTAGCGTATGGAACAGATGCGGTCATACCGGCAGAGGTAGGGCTTACAAGCTATCGCGTGGAGAATTACAACGATGATAACAACGAAGAAGCCCTGCGAATCCAGCTAGATTTGGTGGACGAAGTCCGTGCTACGACAGAACAAAGGTTAGCACGATACCAGAACCTAATGGCAAAATACTACAACTCCAATGTCAGACGGAGAGACTTTCAGATTGGTGACCTTGTGCTGAGAAAGGTAATGGGAACTGCCAGAGATCCCTCTCAAGGAAAGCTCGCCCCCAACTGGGAAGGACCATACAGGATCTCTTCATGGCAGAGAAAAGGGACCTACTACCTTGAAACTCTGGACGGGCAGAAGCTACAGCACCCATGGAACGCAGAACACCTACGGAGATACTACCAGTAGAGACGACAGCTTGAGGAACAACACCTAGAGCAACACCTATCTTTTTATTCTTAGATTTTTTGATTACTCTAAGTTTCCGCTACAATAAGCCCAACGGGCAAGTTTTTTACTTTAGTTTTGCTACAATATATTTTTAAGCCCACGGGGGCAAGTACTTTTCTACGAATGAATGATTTTTTATTCAGATTCAACCCAGTTCACTTACATGTATAATTCAAAATCTTAGACGGATTACCCCAAGAGGGTTGAAATTTTGTGAAGTCCAAAAAAGTGGACGGGCAAAATTCCACAAAATGGACGGATCTCCCCGTGACGGAGAATATCCCAAGTCCTCGACGTTGACGGACAGCCCCAAGAGGGTTAAAATTTTTATCAAGTCCACAAAGTAGACGGACAAAGTCCACAAGGTGGACGGATCTCCCCGGGAGGGACATGATTCACTGTCCGCAACAGAGACGGACAGCCCCAAGAGGGTTAAAATTTTTTTTAGGTACACAAAGTGGACGGACAAACTCCACAAGGTGGACAGATATCCCCAGGAGGGATAGAATCTTAAAACTATAAATTAGACGGATAACCACAGAGTCAAAAGTTTGCCCACAGGTAGATGGAAATCTAAAAACCTGTGACGGGCAGGTCATCCCAAGTGAATGAAAATTCTCAAAGGGACAACGGATAAAAACTTAGTCCAATACGTGGACGGGTACTACAAAATTCACTACATATACAGATAAATATGGAGTCCACATAGTGGACGGGCACACAAGAGCATGTCCTAGAAGGACGGAGTAAATCCACAATATGGAAGGATAAAATATTATATCCAAAATACAGACGGACTACCCAAGAGGTTTAAAAAATAAAACCTCCTCAAAAAAGGACGGATATCTTTTAAACGCCTTAAGTCGAATAAGACGGTGTTTCCCTCTTTGTCTGACGGATCAAAATACGAATGGTAAAAACTTCATTAACTCAATCACATGAGATCAACAAATAAAGCAACAAAATATGCATACGACGAATAGATAAGAAAACATTGACGGACAAAATATCCATGATAGAAATGTTTAACAATAAAAAGAGGACGGAGTCTTAAGTTCTCCAAATGTCTTTACATTTCAAAAATAAAAAAAGGTACAAGAAAATCAAACTACGACGGACGCTTCCTTTTCTTTATCAGGACGGGCTCGGCCATTCTTAGGATCGCTCTCAACAGTTGACGGATCCTCAGAGGCGTTTCCTCCGTCCTTAGGATCGATGGCAGCAATTTGCTAATCCCCGGGAGCGCTGACGGGAGGGTGCTCTCCAAAGAGCTCTTCAGTGTCCTCAGAGTGAGCTGGACGGGTGGAGGTAGGCTCTTGAGCGTTGACATTGACGAACGACAAATCGAAGTCCGGATGCAATGCCTTTACTTGACGGATAGCCTCGTCAAAGCCATCATTAAATGAATCTCCGAGCTCTGACAGTAAGGCGTCGGAGTCACGATATTCTTGGACGGCGACATCCTTTGCATGACGGACCTCCTTTTCTTTATCTCCTATGACCTGCCTCAACTCCTCCGCCATTTTATAGAGCTCATTCCTGTCCGTCTCAAGTAACTTGAATTTTTTCTCTTGAGTAACCTTCCATGCCTTCAGCTCGGCAAGCTCCTCCTCCGTTCTCTTGGCTTTCTCCCGGATTCGATCTAAGGTCGTCTCATGATTAAGACACCGTCCCATAAGGCCCTTAACCATGACCATAGTCTGAAATGTGAAATAATTCAAAAGTCAGATATAGTAAGACGGATAAAAGAGTATAACATAAAAGACTTGGACGGGCCTGACCTGAGCAATACTGAATAAGCTTGTCTCACCCATGGCCTCCGTCGAGTGATTACCCAGGTCTTCGTAATCCTCGGAGGTGAGAATAGAAGATAGCTTATCCAAGGCATAGCTGGGATCATCACGGAGAAGGGGAGGTGGCTTCTTAAGGCTGGATGACGGATCCTTCATCAGCCCTTTGCTAGCGCCATGCTTGGGAGGGGTGGCCGTTTTAGCTCCTTCGGCCATAAGCCCCACAACGGGCTCCAGAGGAACCTTTGGCTTCTTAGGAGGACGGTCCTCCTTGGACGGCTGCTTGCGCTTCAAGGTCGTCGCATCCTTTTGCTCTGTAACTTTGGCCGTCCTATTTTTTGCGGCATTATTTCGTATGAGTGCCCTCCTTTTGGCGATATCCATCTCTGTAAGTTTGAACGGATAAAATTAGCATCATGAAACAGAAACCAGAATTCAAGGAAGAGATTGACGGACATACACTGACGGATCTTCTTTTCGTATTTAAGTGCTTGTGGTGAAGGTACGGGTCCGTCACAATACCAACAGATTGTATCCGGGTTGACCAGTTTCGCCCAGGTCCTTTCCTCCGGTGTGGTCTTGTTGAAAATTCTTTCAAGGAAACTAAACTCCTCTACGCTAACCTGTGGGCGTCGTCGAACTGCATATAAAGTAGACGGTTAGAAAAGCCTTAAAATAAAGTGAACGGTTAGAGAAAGGATTCCTCACACACTAGGACGGACACATACCATTCTCAGATAGTATGCCCCATGTTGTATCGACGGGCATGTGATCTGTCTCTCCTGGACGGCACATCCATCCGTCACCCTCTAAGAAAAAGTAACGACTCTTCCAGTCTCTGTTGGAGTCTGGGGTTTCAAAAATAACCTTTAGCAGCGAACTCCTAGGTACAAAACTGTATATGCCCCTAGATTTGTCGATCTCGTCTGGACGGTAGCAGTGTAAAAACTCTCTTACCGTCAACCTCCTAGCTCCGTCCGACATAGCCCCGTACAGAATCTCCATCGCAATGAAGACCCTCCAGGCGTTTGGGGATATCTGGTTGACGGACAAACCCAAATATTTGAGCAATTCACGATGAAGGGAGCTCAGTGGGAATCTGAGTCCAGCCTTCAACATCTGCTCATATATTCCGACGTCGTCCACCCCTTCATAGTAACATTTCTCTGATTTGTAAGGTAGACGGATTGGGATATGATCTGGAACCTGGTAGTTATCCCTAAGTGTCCTGAAGTGATTTTCCTTAATGGTCGATGTGAAATCGTTGACCGTCCACTCTGGGAGCATGATGAACTCCCTTGGTCCATCAGCCTCCATGACGGGTCCTACTTGTTGGTTGTCATCAAGCTCTACATTCTCAACAAACTCCACATCCTCATTTGTTGAGGACGGAGAAGATGAAGACGGACTCCTATCGTCGCTAGGACTGTCTAGATCCCTATGACCGGACGGGTATACATCTTCATAGTCCGCACCGTCACGGACGAATGATTGGTTACTCGACGCACTAGACATTTCCTAGGTACGGACGACTATAGAAATGCTGACGGATATATGTAGGGGAATAAAAATATGACGGAGGAATGGAGTGACGAAATGTACTTACCGGTCAGTAGAGTGTGAACGGAGAAAATTTGACGAAGACGGATGCGAATTACTAGCCTGACAAGTATGACGGATTGAGCTCTGACAAAGTGTTTTCTAAGCAAAAGTGGAAAATGAGAGACGAGGGCTTAATATTTATAAGAAAACTACACGGGAGACGAGGCGACGCTTTGATTCATTACAACCCCCAGTAGCACAGTGACGCGTGTCACGGTATTTAATTGAAAATTAATCTAGTACGCAGAAACCGACGGACCATGAATAGGTTACCCGTCATATACCTTAACCGTCATGATTATTTACCGTCATATCTTAGCCATATGTTGTCACCCCCGTGAACCCTATAAATTCTGACGGATTCACGGTGTGAGGGGGCAATTGAAGAGGGGAAATCTGTGTGCATGACGGTCTGTCTACATGACGGTCTAGTGCCTTGATGGGCCATATCTCGTGGGCCGAGTTTAGTTGGGCCGGTTGAATTGCAAGGCCCATAGCAAGAACCCCAGCACCAGTAAGGTTCTATTTGATATGATTATTAATGAGTTCTCCCTACAAGGAAAAACCTTGTCCATCAAGTCTAGGATTTCATAAAGAAGAGTCCTATAAGGAAAGGATTCCGAAATCTACGCCTATGAGGATTTCCTATATGGAAAAGACTTCTACTCCAAGGAAGAAAGGTCGACTCTTTACTACTATAAAAGCCCCAATACTCTCTCAAGTCGAGGTACGCATAATTTACCCTCTCTAGCACTCTAGAGTTGTGAGAATATTTCTGACTTAACCTTCGGAGAGTATTCGGCCGGCACCACACCGGTGCTCTTCGATAGGTTTTCTCTTCTCTTTGTTGTGCAGGTTCATATTTGTGTGCTTGGAAATCGTGTGACTCACTGGTGAATTTTCTCGACATCATCAATACCCAATAATTTTTATTTTATGACACCCAATAAAATGGTTAAGAGTTAAAGGAGTTTATTTGCTCATCACCATAGGCCAAGCCCATTATTTTTTTTCCAAGCCCATTTGAATGGTCTTTGTTCACCATTTATTATGAATTAAAAAAAAAAAAAAAAATCAAAACCTAAGAAGAAAGTGCTTGACAGCAAGCAAGCACTGACTAGTGGTTGACACTTGACAGTGACACAAAGCACGCAGCAGGAAGAAGTCTCCGGAAGCAATGAAAAAGTTTGCAATATTTTTAGCAATACTTTCACAATAAAATTTATGTAAAAAATTATTACTAATTTTAGTTTAAACTCACTATTAAAATTATTTTTTTTACCCACTAATATTAACTAATAATAATTTATTACTTAAAATTTATTGTAAAATATTGTAAAAATATTATAGTAATATTTAATTATGATTTTTTACTCTTTTTATTTTTTTCCTTTCTTTCCTTGCATCCATATGATTCTTTTCCTTTTCTTTTCTTTTTTTTTCTTTTTTTTTTTTCTCTTGCTTTTTCTCATCCACACACGTATCCCATCCCCACCCCTTTAGTCTCATCTTGTGTTTACTTTTCTAGACTCTTCCTCCAGAGAGCGTCTACTCCTCTCAGCTTTTATTTTTCTTTCTTTTTTCTTTGGGTCAGTACTCAGTAGGAATACAAAAAGGAAGACTACAAACAAAAACAAGAAAGATCATTCTCAACAACACCAGCCGTATCCTCAGGGGGATTCTTGAAAACAATGAAATTCTTTCTTTATCTCTAGCTCTCTCTCTTTCTTATTCTCTTTCTCTCATGCTCTCACCTGGTCACACACACATTACCAGCGAAGAACAAAGCCAGAATTTAAAGCTTGCTTCACCCAAGAGAGGAGTTTCTGAAGATCTGGAGCTGCGTGATGTGCTCTGAAGAGAGAAACTCTGAAGACATGATGTACTCCAGCGGTTGTTTTTCTTTTTCTTTTGTTTTTCTGTGTTTTTTTTTTTTTTTTTTTTTTTTTTTTCGTTCAGATTCAAAGGGAACCATGAAAAACGGTCTGATCACGGTTCTCAGAACCGCGTGGTCCGACCGCGGTTTGAACGGTTCCTGGAATTTTTCCTATAGTGCGGTTCTTGAGGCTAAAAGAACCGCAAAACTGAACGGTTCAAGGTTTTTCCAGTCGGACCGTACGGTCCGGTCCGGGTTTCAAAACCATGATATTTATCCCTAGAAGAAAAATATAGGAATAGCGTAATTGGCCAAGAGATCAGCCATTCCATGGAAAGGAAAGAATGAAGAAAAAATAGTGGTAAATAGGTTTGAAGCTTGAGGTGGAAAAAAGCTTATGATAGGCTTGATTAGCCTTTTGTCTTCTAAGAGATCAAATAATTTGGATTTTCATAGTAATGAAGTATATGGGTGGACTATAGCGTACATAACAATGCCATCTTTTTCCATCCTACTAAATGAGAGAAGAGAGTCTTTTTTATTTCTTAAAATCTATTTGTAGGGATAAAGGGCTTAGAAATGGATATTGGGTCGTGGGTTGTATCCAAGGACATTAAATCATCCGAGAGCAGGTAGACACTAACGGGAGCATACAAGTTAGTAGTTCGTGGAAGAAGTCTAGTCGTAAGGGATTAGGAATGTAGTCTGAGGAGAAATATCTCCTCGACTAAGCAGAGTAGAGGTCAAAGGTCTGACCTTTCGTCAAGAATAAGACACCAGATGATCATACTAATAAGGATAAGCATCAAAAGGGGATGAGACAAAGGAAAGCTGAGAAATATCTAAGAAGAAAGCTACTGCCACCACATTGAATGCTCTACAGTTAACTCCTTGACCGCATTAATGTGGAGGTGATGCCTGAACAGTAACATTCAGCCTTACAGTTACCCATAAAGACTTCAAGAAGGTGCTGAGGGAACAAGTATTAAAGCTAGCAATTTGATCTACACGTGGAAGGTTGAGATGTAGTAAAGAAGGAGAATATAAAGAAGAAAGACCCCAGTTACAAGGGGATCATCAGATAATATGTAGAAAAAGAGGATTGTACACTTAAGAACTGTAATGTTATTTAGGTACAAGAGAAATATATAAAAACAACCTTCCTCCAACTTTGCTGAGGAGGATTTTCCTCGCACAAAACTGTTTATTTATACTTTCAAGCAACATTCAGCATACTATAATTGTTGTTCAACTCATTGGAGTTCAGTTTTGAGCCCACTTTCTACAAATTCATTGTTTTGGACTCTTTGGACTTTAATCATTTTCACTTTTGGGCTTTCAGCTCAAACCGCACCATTACACTATTATAATAAGGAGATCTATATCTCCATTTTTGCTTATTTTATACTTTTAATGTTTATGTGTTTATATTTTTGAAAATATGGTTTTAAAAAGCTATATATTGAAAAGGTTGATATTTAAAAAAAAAAAAGTATTTTTCTCAAAGGTTGGAATTTTTAGTTAATACAAAGTAGAAATCATCAAAAATATCAAGCACATTCTCACACAAATATTCCACTCACTTCACATAGCCCCATCATGTAAGATATTCCTTAGTGTATGATTTTTTGTGTTTTTTTTTTTTAAGTGTCCAGATAATTTTCCTTATAATTAAAGGCATCAAAGTTCATAGCAAGAGCCCCCCAATTTGAAGATGATTTATTGATTTTTGTTGAGCAAATTAGGATGAGGCTGAAGTAATGAACTTGTTGTCCATGTCATTTATATGAGCTCTGTCAAGTCAAGCCATCAAATTCAAGTGTACTTCAAGGCAAGCCATTTAGAGATACATGACTGAGCTACAAGAAGTTACAGTAAAGAGTCCTGGGTGTGTAGGATGGGGCAAGAGTCTAGAGCAATTTATGTGCTATATGCTAGGTCTTGACTCTTGAGGGTTCTCTAGTTGTCTTCCCTTTTACTTCAAGCCACACTGAGAATGACCTTTGCTGTTAACATGAAAAAAGTGCCAGTTGGTAGATTTATTTAGAATAAAACAAAGAATCTAGTTGCCGATTGAAGAAGGCAATCAACTGCAATATTTGCATTTAACAAGTGTCAAAGTGCCACGCATAGTCGGTCAAAAGTTAGAAGTCCCACATCGTATACAGAGAGAGAAGAGAGACACCGGGATGGTATATAAAAAGCCAAGCCAGACTGTTGTCCAATCATACCTTTCTCGGCCTTTTGGCTAAGATCAAGTGTAGTATCTGTGGACATTCTGGCATTTTACCCCCTTTTTTTTTTTTAATTGGCAATATACCCCTGTTTCGAAACTATATAGGTTAGTGCCCCTGTTTCGATACTCGATGACCCTAAAATCGAGTTACTTAAAGTACTCGATTGGTTTAAAATCGAGTTATGCCCGATCAAACTTAAAAAAAAAAAAAAAAAAAAAAAAAAAAATTTGCATAAAACTCGAGAAAATGAAAATCGAGTACCAAAACGCCACTATAGGACTTAAAAACGTCACTATAGGGCTAAAAAACGCCACTATAGGGCCACTGAAACTGATATTGAATACTTATAAAAAAATTTTTCCAGAAAAACATCACTATAGGGATGAAAAAACGCCGTTATAGGGCCAATATTCATACTTGTAAAAATATTTTTCAGAAAAACGTCACTATAGGGATGAAAAAACGTCGCTATAGGGATGAAAAAACGCCGCTATAAGGCCATTGAAACTGATTTGCATACTTGTAAAAAAAACTTATAAAAAATTTAAAAAAATTTACATGAAACTCGAGTTCCCGGAACTCGAGTTCTATGCAAATTTTTTTTTTTTTTTTTTTTTTTTTTGAGTTTGATCGGGCATAACTCGATTTTAAACCAATCGAGTTTTGCGTTGAAACTCGATTTTATGGTAATTGAGTATCGAAACAGGGGCATATACCTATATAGTTTCAAAACAGGGGCATATTGCTAAATTTTTTAAAAATTAAGGGCAAAAGGCCAGAATGTCCTAGTATCTGTTCTTATCAGTTTAATATCTGATATGTGGGTCATCGGCTCACACGATATTAAATTTATTTTTTGAGGGGGAGAGCTCACCACAGTAGCTTGCTACTGGGGCTCTTAAGCGATGCCCAAGCGTTGCACTATTGCTCGGGCCTGGCGCACCCCACCCAATTCTAAATCAAAATTTAATCAGCCTGCCTTAGGGAGAGCCTAACGATTTTACAGCGTGGGTACTTGTGTCGGTTTCATAACCTACTCATAAATGGCAAAATGAATTGGCGGGTTGGGTTAAAATGGGTTGCGGGTTGAGTCGACTTGTATTTTTCAAAGTTTTTTTATTTTTTTTTCAATTATAAAAACAAATCAATGACTGTTTTTTTTTTATTTTTCAGTTATAAAAACAAATCAATGACACGAGAATGAATAAAATCAGTTAAGCAAATGAATTGTACTTAATGTCACTTGTTAATATTTTTTCAATTCTAACAGTTTTGACATGACAAAAATTATTTATAGTCACAAATTCTTGATAGAAAAAGTCTTCAATATTAATAGTTCACTGTCAAAATGCATATAATTACAAGTTTACAACTTCAAAAAGATATAGATATTAAAACAAACAAAATAAGTAAGTCAGCAAAGTAACAAATTATTGGTCTTCTTAAGTACACATGTTCCTGTTGCATTTAAAATAATAATAAAGTTAGATTACTTGGAAAGATAAACTAAATTTTTTTTTTTTTTTTTTTAATAGTTGTGACACTGACGGCCTTGGCACTTGTGTAGTGACACTGTGACAGTAGTGTGTGTTGTAATGTCTTGTGTCTTGTATGAGAATTTTTTTTTTTAATGGTTGTGGCGGCCTTGGTCTTTGTGTAACGACAGTATTGTTGTGGATGGTGATGTCTATTGTATTCTGTCTTGTCACTGTAAAGTACAGTAGCACTGAAGCTCTTTTTATATTAGTTGTGATAAAGTTTTGATACTTTGTGCATTATACACATAGTAGCAAGACGGAATTAAAAAAAAAAAAAGTTAGTGAATTTTTTTAACAGGTTGGATCACGGGTTATTCGGGTCGGGTTAGATTGCGGGTCAACTTGTTTTTGTTTCGGGTCAAAAAAATCGAATTCGGATCAGATATTTTTCAGGTCGGGTCGAGTCGGGTCAAAAAATTCTGACCCGTATTGCCATGTCTACTTCCTTATGGCAGATAGTAACTCGAAACTTGTGAACATTCAATGTTTACCTAGTGACACCTAAACATTCTAGTAAAGAGAAATACTAATTTTCATAGTACCCAATAGCAGTTTGTGTGCAAATGGAGGCCAACGGACTCTTAAGAGGAAAGAGTGGGAAAAAGTGTTCTTTGTATCTTGCAGTGTCCCATTTTAGTTCATGTTTGGTCACGTTAAAGACGAACTTTGATTTAGAGCCCTGTAGTTTAGCGCCATACTTTGCTCTCCTTTGTTAGGAGAATTATAGTTTATATTCTGTCTCATTTAATGTGATAAGTGATAACTATCAAATTAAAAAAAGGAAAAAGAAAAATGGCCTTTTGCTTTGATGTAAAAGTACTTGCTGAAAGAACAAAACAAAGAATCTGGAGGCCAAGGGACTAGGCTATTATTATTATTATTTATTATTTATTATTTTGAAGAGAAAGGGACTAAGATATTATATTTATTGCAATAGCATTAAACGAATATACATGTCAATCTCATCCCACACTGACATTGTGAAAGAAGATGGGGCCAAATGAAGTTTAGGTATTCATGAAAAATTAGATAGAAATTAAAATTATTTTTTGAGGGGTAGAGTCCTCCGCAGTAGCCTATTGCTGGGGCTTTCAAGTGTTGTCCTAAGGGCCTGGCGCTCCCCACCAAATCAAGTCTAATTGTCTAAGTTTATCTAATGATGTAGTTGAAGAATTCAATAAGCTTATAGTCTAATTGTAATTATGAAATAATTTAAATATTTTGCCTTTTGAAGTGGTTGTATGGAATCAGTTAACTAATCTACAATGTTAACTGGAAGAGATACTAAATCAAGAGTTATAGTCAGCAAATAATAAAAAAACAAAAAACAAAGATCATGTATTTGATAAATTCGAATTCAAATATTAGTTTTTCTTTTTCATGTAACAACTATCATTAGTGGGAGTAATGCTATTGACTTCTTTCTGAAAAACGAGAAAAGGTGGCTCACAAATTGAGATGAAATTGGTTTAAAATTTGTTTGACTCGGTATTTTTAATTCCCCCAAGGCTAAATTGGGTTAATTCCAAACTGTGTTTTTAGTTGAGGATAATGAATTGCTGAAAGTGCAATTAACTGCTGAGGAGATGAAAAAAAATATTCACCAATGGTTTATCCCCATTATTCTTTAAGCATTATTAGGATATAATTTTGAGGATTCATTCCCAGGCATGAAACAAACATTTCATGTAGTGTGCGTTTGGGTAGAAATTATTTCTACCCACGTTTGCGTTTTCAGCGTTTTCTCTTTTTTTTTTTTTTTTGGGCATGCGTTTCGTTTCAGGAGACAAATTTAACTGTTACGACTACTGTTCATGTACTATTCATGAACAGTAGCCATAATATTTGACTTTTCAGCACACCAGTGGCTCCCGTGCACTGTTTCAAAACCCACAAACTTCACTTTTTAACAATTTTTTCATTCAAAATGAGTCTCACGGTACTATTTACTCATTTAAAAATGATTTTGTTAACAGTGTTTTCAATTTTCAAGTTTTAGCAAAATAAGCTGTATCCAAACAGACCTGAAACATGTAAAATGGCTATTAAGCTATTACAATTTAAGCTAAACCTCTACACAACTTAGCCTAATACAATTTATCACCGATAATTAAACACAACAAACAACTTAGAAATACTGACTGAAATATTCAATTTACTTTAAACAATTCCTCACATAGACAACCTCAGAATTCAAACATAAAATAATATCCTACCATTTACAGAAAGCAAACTAATGTAATGCTATGCAACTCAATCTTAAGAGTACCAAAGCAAGTTTGAACCCCTAAGCCTCAAAAAAAATTTCAATATCAAACTAACAGTTGTGCCTTCATATGTGTTGTCTTTCTTTTTAATGCCTAAGCAAATCACCTCAAAACTCGATTCATTTTTTGGATTTTTATGAGGCTGGAGAAATTTCATCATATTATTCTTACTCCCCAGGTTTATTTTGTTTTCATAAATCTGAGCTTTACTAATTAAAATTCAATTGTACTTCAAGGCCAGCCATTCAGAGATATTACTAAGCTAAAAGAAGTTACAGTGAAGAGTCCTGGGTGTGTAGGGCTTAGAGCAATTTATGTGCTATATAGCTAGTTGTCTTCCCTTTTAGTTCAAGCCACACCGTGAATGGCCTTTGCTGCTGATATAAAAAAGTACCAGTTGGAAGAAATAGGATAAAACAAACAATCTAGTTGGCGATTGAAGAAGTGTGACTCCACGCATAGAGATATATAAGTGCCCGTATAGGATATTGCGCGTTCACTGTGTTGGTCGTAAAGTCAGAAGTCCCACAACGTATAGGAGAGAAAAGAGAGACAGCAAGCTGAGATATAAAGAGCGAAGCCAATCGCATAACAAAGCATACCTTTCTCGGCCTTTTGGCTAAGATCAAGTGTAGTATCTGTTCTTATCAGTTTAATATCTGATATGTGGGTCATCGGCCCACACGATATTAAATTTATTTCTTGAGGGGGAGAGCCCACAACAGTAGCTTGCTACTGGGGCTCTTACACGTCGCCCAAGCGTTGCACTATTGCTCGGGCCTGGCGCACTCACCCAATTCTATACGAAGTATTATAATTACAGTCTCCCAAACAATAATGTTTTAAAAAAAGGGATATTTTACATACTATCTACTGAATTAATTCCCCTAAAAAAAAAAAATATCAAAGGAATTAATAAGGGCAATTTGGTGTTCGATAATTATGATTAAAAATCAGGTTCAGACGTGCTATTTTGATTAAAAATTACTTTAGTCATGAAGTTGATTATTATAGTCCATAGCTTTTTTCAAAAAAATCATTTTAGCTTTTTAAAACTCGCTTTGTAATTTTGCAAAAATCACTCAAA
Organism: Quercus gilva; assembly: GCA_023621385.1. NCBI lineage: Eukaryota > Viridiplantae > Streptophyta > Magnoliopsida > Fagales > Fagaceae > Quercus > Quercus gilva. Next base: position 51,912,018 of record CM042478.1, read on the forward strand.
ACTACTAACTTGTAAGTACTACAAACTGCTACAAACTTATAAAACTTATAGTTATAGGATTGAAAATGATTTTTGAAACACTACAAACTTACAAACTCTTTTTGAAGTAAAGTTACTAATCTTAAATAACCAACCTAAAATTTAAGGAGACTAAAACTGATTTTGGGCAAACTGTAAATTGCATTTTTGCCTAGAAATCCCTTTTCTTATTAAAATGTTGATTGTATTCATATGCTTGAACCAGGGACTGGCAATTAGAGGTGTAGGGGCGAATCAGCTATGCTCTAGGATCAAAGTATTGGGGCAAAGGTATAGGGGCAAAGGTATAACCACATTGGCGGTGAAAAATGGTTATTTCTAGTATGTTTGAAGAGATCCAGATATGGAGAGATTGAAAGGCATTGTTAATGCGGACATTAAGGCCTCACAAAGGGTTGAAGAAAAGGCTGCGCTTCGAAAGGAAGGTTTCTATATGTAATATGAGGGAGGACTATTGATGTTACAATGTACAACTTCTTAAAAACTGACAAAATAATCATTTAAATGTTCTGTTTTGTTGAAAATTTGTTTTTGTTACTAAGGACCTAAGGTTGATCTATCAGTTTCTGTTACTGTGAAAATTTTTGGGATTCACTTACTCTGAGAGAGGGGATATATCCAATATATGTGATTATTGTTGTACACTAGTTGTAGTCCTACGTGATGCATGAAAATATGTGATTATTTTGTAATGAAATATAATATATAATTTACTTTTTAAAATATTCATAAAATCATATATTAGGATTAGTCATCTATAACAAATTATATTTCTCATAAGATAATTTCATTTTAGATGTATTAAAATATAATTTAAGGAATGTGCTTTATATATATATATATATATAACTCTTTACCAAACAATTTAGGAACGGATCTAGAACTTGGAGTTAGGTGGTGGAAGTATAAAAAAAATTATTATAAAACTCGAAATAAGCTTTAATTTAGTATTAACAAACCGTCAATAAAGACAAAGATATAAAATAATTGTTTCTTAATACATTACAGTGTAATCATTTATGAAAAGGGAACTCAACATTTTTTTTAATAAAATCTTTGAAATAACTTATGATTGAATCTGTACTAATTATTGCAGCGAGGTCCCTTTCGCTCCATAGTTTCTCACTTTCTTTTCTCTTGATTAGGCTGCTTAGCCGCTTAGGATTTTATTTTATTTTATTTTATTTTTATTTTGTGTCTTTGATGTGTGCATCTGTTGTTGGGTAAGGGAAAAATTATTTTGTTTAATTTTTTTTAAGAGCTGGATTGTTTGTTTTGGGAAAAATTGGTTGATTGGGTTATTTATTTATTTATTACATTTGCTAAAATATACGTATTTATCAAGTTCTTGATATTGCGTTAATTTATAGAGGAGATCTAGATCCTTTGCAGTTGCTTGCATATGATATGTGTATTAATATGGTCTATTGCAAGGGAATAACATTTTCTATAAGGAATTGTTGTGGATATAAAATTTGTAATCCCAAGATTATTCTACATTACAAGAAGAAACAACACTCAAATTTTACACAATGCATTTAATTAAAAATTTTAACAATGTCTTCTGGCTGTGGGTGCCTTATGATTCATAAATCACTTAACAAATTAAAACAACAGTAACTGTGAACACATACTCGAAAAAGTCTAGGACCACAAAATTCTTCACAACTTCTTGTCATAACTGTGATGTAACAGAATGTAAGTGGTGAAGAAAAAATTGTGGGTCTATATGAAAATGACAGATAGTCAATCACAATTGTGGTAAAAATTGTGATTTTTTATGTGGTACTAGAATTACTCTATGTACTTAACTTCGGGAATCAGTAGAAAGAAGACTATATATCACCGGGTCTCTAGTTTTCCCCTTCGAAACCATATACTTCCTTAGAATACCTTTCCTTTGGAACCCAGCCTTTTCTAACACCCTCTGGGACCCCACATTTTCAACAGCAGCTAGAGCTTCAAGTCTCTCCAAGTGTGGCCACTCACTAAATATGGTATTAGCCACCAGCTTAACTGCTTTAGTTGCAATTCCTTTGCCCCAGTACTTATGGCCCAAAGCATAGCCAAGTTCACCTCTGCACTCATCATAGCCTGAAAATCTGGTCACTGAAATGGCACCAATGGGTTTGCCATTAAGGCAAATTGCCCTGAACCACGGGTGAGGAATAATCTTATTCTTGATAAAGTTTAATGCATCTTCTTTGCTAGTGCAAGCGTCCCATTTGCAAAAAAGAGCCACTGCATCATCTGTAGCCCACACCATGAAATCATCTATGTCAGAAAGATAAAATGGTCGAAGAGTGATCTCACCAGCGAATTCATTTCCTCCTCCTTCCATTGTTACTTCTTGATATTGGTTGTGTTGTAGCAATGGTTTATAAGAATTTGAGCCTTGCTGAAAGAAAGGAGGCACATGTTGGGCTTTTATGCACTTAGAGAATGAGTGAATGACCACAAGAAAGTTGCTTGGAAATAAATGTGTTATGTTACAAGACCACGTGGAACAATGCGTGGAACAATGCGATATAGTAGCAGCAAGAAGTGGCTAGAAGATAAGGATACAGTTGCAGCCAGGAATGGCTAGAAGATAAGGAATGACGGACTGTTGCAGCAAGAAATGGCCATTTGTTGTCATTTGTATTTGAATTATGGATTAGGATTGGGAACCCATCTCGTGATAGCTAGCTAGGACTCTATTTGATAGGATTCGTTATCTAGTTGACCACAAGAAGCAAGAAAAGAAGTTTATGAGCTGAGATATTGAAGTATGATGATTATTATTCAAAACTGTAATTCCTCCGTGAAAACAAAGGTTTTTCCAGTTTATCACCATGTTCAATTTGATGGCAGCCATCGTTTCTGCCACATAAGCTGCCTGGCAATCAGTTTTTTAACCTATGCAATGAATTGAATGAGCCATACGTGCTAGTGCACATGGTCGACATCATCATCTATGATAAAATGACTACATTTGCCTGACCAACTCTAAAAATGACACTAGCTTCTTTGATGGGTTAGGTGCACAACAATGGCTCATTCGGATCCCCTGCTCTTATAGGCCCGGGTTTAACGGATAAAGTATTACTATGGTCACGCTCAATTAGTTGACATCAACTCAAGTTGCCCCTCTACCCATTTTTTTTAGCCAAAAAAAAAAAAAAAAACCTCTAAATGTTAGAGTTTGAAATAGATAATTTGATGTGAATGTTTTGAAAAAATAGTTAAATAAAATAGAAAAAATAAATTCTTATGTTGAAAAAATAAACACAAATAGATTAAAAAAAAAAAAAATTGTATACTATGTTGTTTCAACAAAGCACAAGCCATTGGTGTCCCAATAAGGTGATGCCTGTTTCACACAGGAAATTGAGCACAATTTGCAAACTTGTACAATCTATACCGTTGTTCCAGCTTTAATCCCCTCTCTCTCACACTCAGTCGAGTTCACTTTTAATTTTTAGTTTTTTTTTTTTTTTCTTTTAAAAGACTAGTATTTGCTTGTAATGCTCTCCGCTCTCTATGCTCTTGAAAGTTGAAACCCATTACATTTTTCTTTTTTTTTAGGCGAAAACAACATTTTGGTTCTTACATTTTGGGTCACAGTTAACTTAGTCCCTACATTTTGGTAGTAGTCAATTTGATTCATGTTACTTTTAATTTGCAATCAATTTAATCTCTATCATTAATTCACTAAAGAAAAATGTCTACGTGGGAAATGATTTATCCAGTTGGTGTGTTTAATGTTAAAATATTAAATCAGATACTGATGTGTGACCACATCTGCGATTACATGGAAAAAAAAGCCAACGTCAGCTTTAATATTTTTTTTAACCAATTTTTTTTCCTTTTCTTTATTTCTTCTTTGAATATTCTTACAATTTTTTAACCAATTTCATTTTAATTCATGTCTTTCCATTTATTGGCAACCAAACACTAATCTATAGTCCAATTATCATAAATCATATTCTTTCTAACCTTCAATTTGGCTTTCAATCATAGCAAATTTTATGCCATCAGTCAAGAAAGATCAAATTAACTCATAAGTTTTAGCCAAAATCCCCAAATTCAGACTGAACCCCAAACCTAGATTCACTGCAACACAACCGTCCAGCACCACAAATCCATCATAGAGCAAGGAGATCGGCGATGTTACGTGTATTTCAATACGAGATCGGCAATGGTGTCTTGACTTTTAAGGCATTTCACGGTGGCGGCACGGCTACCAGTGGGGTGGATTTGTGGCCACAGATTGGGCACCAGGGTGGTTCTGTGGTACTTGAAGGTTGGGTTGTGGTGAATCTGAGTTTGGAGATGCCGGGTTTTCACACCCATCTTCTTCAAAAACTTGAAATTTTCAGAATCCTAGACTTTTCCACCATAGAACTAGGCAGAAACATTTGGAAGAGCACCACCAAAAAAAACCAAAAAAAAAAACATAGCCACAGCACAAACCCATTAGAAGTAATTGATCTAACTTCTTAAACAAAAATAACCTAGAGAATCTTGCACTGGGTCTCCATGAAAATGGGTGCTCTCGGTTCTACCAAAAGAAAAATACCAGAAAAGGTTCTCTTTTTAGTGGAATCCTAGATTTCAAAGAATCCATTTAGAGTCCCATCAAAATAAAGAAAAACAAATCAAAGTTAAGACACAGATTTTCTTGGTATATTTCTCAGTAACAAGAATCAATTGGTGAAAGGTCAGAGAAAGAGATGGATTGAGTTCATGATAGAGATGATGATGACCTGTATTTGGTCGTAGTCATAGATTAGATTTTTACAATACTTAATATATGTTACTGAGACTTGCATGTGTAAGTTGGAGAAACGTTTTTTTTTTTTTTTTTTTTTGAAATCAAATGTATGTTTGTGGTCTAGTTTTTTTTATTTAGGAAAGGAAAAAAAATTGGTACAAAAACAAATATTTCCAAAAGAAGATATGGTTTTTTTTTTTTACCATGTAATCGCTGATGTGGCAACTAAAAATTAGACACATTAGCATCTAATTTAATATTTTAATACCAAACATGCCAACTGAACAAACCGTTTGCCACATAGACATTTTCCATTAGTGAATTAACGGTAGAGATCAAATTGACTGCAAATTGAAAATAATACGGATCAAATTGACTGTTACCAAAATATATGGACTAATTTACCGTGGTCCTAAAATGTAGGGACTAATATAGTGTTTTTGCACTTGTTTTTAATATTTAAATCAGAACCCATTACTCATTTTAGTCCAACAACAATAAGTCCTTTTTTAATGTCCTATTGTTAACAATAATTAATATTTTTTTTTAGAATATAATGTTTGATAACTGTTTTTTTCCCATTTTTTTGTTTTCAAAAACAATTTTCTATTTTTGAGACTAAAAAACTTGTTTGGCAACCAAAAATGAACAGAAAACAAAAACTGTTCTCAAAACTTAATTTGTGAAAAAAACTGAAAACGTGCAAAAGAATGTTTTTAGTTTCTAATTTTAAAAAGTCAATAAAAATACACATTTAATTTAATAAATTTGTCTCATTTAATGAGTTAGCATTAGAATTTAAATCCTAGTAACAACATATTTTACTATTTTCTATTTTTTTCTTCAAAAAACTATTTTTTTAATTTCAACTAACCAAACTTGTTTTTTTATATCAAAAATACAAGAAAATTGTTTTTTCTTTATATTCCCAAAAACAAGTTTTTGAAAATAGAAAACAAAAACTATTATAAAACATAACTTAAATATTTTAACACACGGATAGAAAGAGGGGGGAAGGCTTTAAAGAATGTTGGGGATTTTATCAAATCAAGGAGTAACAATGAAGGAAAAAAATGAACACATCAAGTAAATAGAGATTAGTAATTGAGTTGGAGGCACAATTGAATGTTATCATTAGATAATATTTGTCCCTATATGCAAGTTGCTAAAAAGTTTCAACAAACTTGCCCCCAGGATACAACTAAGTTTATTGGATTTTACAAATAGCAATTTTGGAGAATACCTATAGGATTTCTTGTGTTCCTTTGTAATTTACTATTTTGGGGAGATAGTCATATTTTCAAGTGAATATTAACCTTTATTTATACCCATAGGGTTATAATCCTTCAAAAGGTATGTATGGAGAGTTAAAATGTTTCATAAAACAGTTCACAAGGTTTGAAACCTCTTCAACCTTTCTGAACAATCACCAAAAAATTCTGCAGAAAATTCAGTTTTTCAAGTTTCGATTGGTCAAACAGTAATCAAATAGTGATCGAACTATCCAAAAACTCCAGGATTATTTACTTATTATTTTGATCGATCAAGCTAAAATTTCGATCGATTGAAAATGCTGAATTTCAAATTTTCACTTAGAAAATTTCAGAACTTAAATTTTCATTTTAACAACTTTATGAAACAATATTCTCCAAACTCAAATATCATTATTACAACCTATCCATGTATATACCTATATATATACAACAAATAAACTGACAATGGTGTATATCCAAAAGGGCACAATAAACACTAAAATGTAAATGTAATGTAATAGTTTTAGTTATATGGGCATCAATGATCAATGTACTGGTTGCAATCTATTAGTACTATTTTATATTAATTTCATTTATGTTTCAAAGATTTAGTTGGATGTTAGTTCTAAGACCTAAAATAAACGGCTACGAAAAGTCGAAACCATTATAATTTTATTATCCACAGTAATAGCTGGTAACCATACCAACATTTTTTGTGAGAATAAGATGTTGAGTCCATGAGCATTATAATTCTAGAATGCCACAGTGGTCCATGAGTCCACGATGCAAATTTCAAAATCAATGTAATCCCACATGCTAGAAAGGAAACTAGACAATCAACCGTGCTTTTATTTTTTATTTTCCAACTTAATGTTTGATTTTTTTTTTCTTCAAAATAGTAGCCCCGCATCCACAAGGTTGATTGTCTTGTTTCCTTTCTAGAATGTAATATATCAAGCATGAGTCTATGGTGTTTTTTTTTTTTTTTTTCCTTAAGTTACAAAAACATTTAGAGCACTAGCATTCAGGAATGCAAAAAAAAAAACCTATTTTACATTTTCAAACACTATTTTTTCTATTTTACTGACTCATTTTACAACTCACCCTACATTCCAGTTTTTATTTTTACATATAACTCAATAAAATAATATAAATTAACTACCTAATAAAATAATAAAAAATATTATTTTCTCTCTTTCCTCCCACTATCTTTTTCTCTTCACACACAACTACTAGATTAAATATATATGTAGATATATATATATATATATATATATTTTACAACTTATGAATAGTAAGGTTGCATATATGCAACCTTACTATTCATAAGTTGTAAATTTTTTTTTTTAGTATACAAACTCGGATGGTGTTTACACCCCTGATACTAGTGCTCTAAATTGATTGTCTCTTTTAGGGTTGGTGTGAAAGTGAATAAGCTAAAGAATTTTTTCCTTGTTTTTAAGCACGGTTGACTAACGTGTTAATGAATCAAACACAATAAATTAATAAATAATCCCAGCTCTTATTAATCCCTGATCCATTGAAAGTCCGAAGATGCCTAACAATTGCATATATTTTTCTAAAACAAGAATTGTTTTTAAGACAAAACTTAGGTACAGCCCCTTAGGTACTATTCATTAAGTTCACCTTTTAAGATTCAACTATGTAACTACTTAATTAAAAAATATATTTTTCATCCTATAAAAAAAAATTCGCATAACAGAATTTTAAGAGGAGAACCTAAAGAATAGCACCTAAGTACCATACCTAAATCTTGTCCTTATTTTTAACCCAACAAAATTAAGGTCACACTATATTTTGAGAACCCTTTTTATTACCTTTTTTTTTCTTCCAAACCACTTCCATTGACATGGCACATGGTTAATTTAACTATTGTTATTCATACAAAGATGATGGCGTGTTACTACCATTGACAACACCTAATTTAGGTTTAGGAGTGTTACTATTGATTAGCAAAATAATTTAATGGCATAAAATATTTAACCCAACTGAATAAAAAATTTAGCCCCATCTGCTTCTCTCTCACAGTCTCGCTCAAACATGTCTCCTCACTAACCATTTTTTTCTCAGACCAAATCCAATCAAAACACTAAACAGACAATCAAACTGATGATAATAATAAACACACAATCAAGATACAAACTAGAATTCTCTAATAATTAATTACTTAAAATTGATAAGAACAAAAAGGGGAAAAATATATTTGAGATGTCAATCTAGGCCTTGGAATCAATGAGTCGGTGGTGGAAAAGGGGATGGGCACGGTGCTTCACGGTGGAGAGCTAGACTTAGGGTGAGTTTGGCATTAGTTTTAAGTTTTAAGTTTTGGCTTTTATGTACAGCTTTTTAAAACCTTACTTTTTTCCGCATTTTTTATTTTTTTAAAAAATTTTCAAAGTACAAGCATATTTTAGTGTAGTTTCATTAAAAAGTTTTTAGCAAAAAACTAGATAAGTTATTTTCAAATGGAAACTTAAGTGAAAGGGGAGACAGCTGCAATGCCAATCTCGACAATCTGGAGGCCACAAAGATGAAGACAAGGTCAAGGATGAGGACACGATAGATGGGCAAGGGTGACACGATACAACGCCAGAGTTTGAGGGTGTTAGCAACAGCAAGGCGGAAGGACAGGGTTGATCTCTCTCTCTCTCTTTCTCTCTCTCTCTCTCTCTCTCTCTCTCTCTCTCTCTTAAAGAAGTTGAAACAAAATTATCAAAAAAAAAATGAAAACGATTATTTTAAATGTGATTGATAAAGGTAGAAAGTCTACTGGAAAGTGTATTTAAGAAAATAAATAGGTTTTTTGTAGTACAAAAATATAAAGAATATGTTGGAGATGCTCTTATAAGCTAGTCCCAAATACACTATTTTGATTCACAGAAAAAAGTCATAGCTTATTTACTTCCTACATCATGTTTTGAGAACTTTTTTTTTATTTCTTCCAAACCACTTCCATTGACATAGCAAATGGTTAACTATTTTTGGTTTTTCATTTTTCTCTAACATGTGGGGCTATTTTGTGTTGAAATTCACTTCATGGACTTACGGTTAGTTCATAACCATTCTTATTCATACAAAGGTGATGGCATGGTTACTACCATTGCCATTACCCACTTTAGAACCCAGCTGGGTGAAGATTGGGTCTGTGATTCTAACCTTGTAGTTGACAATAATTCTAACCTTGTGAATCTAACCTTTTGTGCAAATGGAATGTAGATGCCAATGGACTCTGACCTAGAGAAGATTGGGCTCATGAAAGAGGGGAAAAAGTGTTCTTGGCATCTTTGCCATGTGTCCCGTCCCATTCTAGTTCATTGTTTGCTCACGTTAGAAACAACCTTTGATCTAGAGTCTTGTAGTGTAGTGTCATATTCTGCTATTCTTTATTAGGAGAATTAAAGTTTGTATCCTCTCTCATTTAGCGTGATAACTATCGAATTAAGAAAAAGGAAAAAGGAAAAATAATGCCAGTATTGAATAATTGGGTTTGAGGGTGTATGTACATATACTTACCAGTGCCTGTATTTTTTGCTCCAAAAATAATGTCACCATGATGTCAATTTTAACCAAAAAGTAGCTGGAGTTGTTAGAAAGAGGAAACGAAGAGAAAAGTTGCAGTTGCTATATGTTTCATCTAACTTATGTAACCGTAAGCAAGCAAACCATTAATATGTTACAGGATCCTGCCCTTGCCACCAAATGCAATGCTTCTTTGCTTGCAAATAATAGCATCCGCTAACATCTTCCTGGTTCAATGCGTTAAGAGAGATACATTGACAGATGTGCTTCCACTCTTGCTGGTTTCAAATGCCGATTCCAACATCGTGTAAGAGAGAGGAGGGATAAACAAAGCTGAGGTATAAGATGGAAAATCAGGGGTTGGGTAAGGCATACCTTTCTCGGCCTTTTGGCTAAGATCAAGTGTAGTATTTGTTTTTATCAGTTTAATATCTGATATGTGGGTCATCGGCTCACACGATATTAAAGGTGAGTTTGGTTCAATTTTTTGTAAAAGTGAGTTTGGTACAATTTTTTGTAAAAGTGCATAATGAAAAAGTAAAGTTTTTAAAAAGTGTATAATGAAAAAGTACATTTTTAAAAAGTTGAGTGTTTGGTAAAAATTGATAAAAAGTATTTTTTGAAAAAACTGAGTGTTTGGATAAAAGTGGCAGTTTGAAGAATAAATTACCAAAAAGGACAATGTATATATAAGGGAGTTTATTTCATACTTAAATCAACTACTTCTTATACTTAAATTAATTTTTCTCTTTCCAATTTTTTTTTCTCAGTAATATTAGCTAATAATAACTTACCCTTTAAGATTTATTGTAAAAGTATTTTAAAAATATTGTGATAAAAATTGATACTGATTTTAATTTTAACGTATTATTAATATAATTTTTTTTCCTAAAAAAATTATTTTTTTCTCACCAATATTAACTAATAATAACCTACCCCTTAAAATTTATTGTGAAAATATCGCGGTAACATTTCCTTTTTTTTTTTTTTTTTTTTTTTCCTATCACTCCATAGCATTCCACTTCTCATTTTGTCTTTTCATTCTTTCCCTTTTTCCCTTTCACTTCCTCCACAACATTCCGGTCAGTTGAGCTCTTGTTTGTTTGTTTTTTTTTTTTTGACAATTTGAAAGCCGAGAGGAATAGAGAAGAAGATGATGATGATGAAGATGAAGATGATTGAAACCATTCACTTCCTCTAGAACGTTCCGGTCCGCTGAGCTCTTTTTTTTTTTTTTTTTTTTTTTGACAATTCGAAAGCCGGGAGGAAGAGAGAAGATGATGATGATGAAGATGATTGAAACATTGGGTTTGTATTTGATTTTGATTTTGGGTTTGGGTTATGGATTTTCAGTTAATAGTTTAATTTTGAGTTGATTTTCTGTTTGATTTTGATTTTGGGTTTGGGTTTGATTTTGAGTTGATTTTGTTTTGGGTTGATTTTGAGTTGGGTTTGGTTTGATTTTGTTGATTTTGTGCGCGTTAAAGAAGACGAAAGAAAGAAGAAGAAGAGGAAGAAGGTTCACGGAGAGGGCAGAGCAGAGAAGAGATGGACCTCCGCAGGGTAATTTTGTAATCTGAAAGAGGCAACGGGTAGAAACGCGCATTTTCTTTTGATTATGGACCTCCTCAGCTGCATTTTTCATGCGCGTTTTCAGATCAATTTTTGCCTTGGCCCAAAACGCAGCTTTTTTCAAAAAAGTTGCGTTTTGGGCTGAACCAAATGCAAATAAGGAACGCGCATTTTGCAAACGCGCATATTGGCTTCAAAACGCCCAAACAAACGGAGCACTAAATTTATTTCTTGAGGGGGAGAGTACGCCACAGTAGCTTGCTACTGGTGCTCCTAAGCGTGGCCCATGCGTTGCACTATAGCGCGGGCCTGGCGAAACCCACCCAATTCTAGTTCAAAATTTTCAGATTGGGCTATCTTTTTGTAGAGTCCGCATTAACTAGATCTTCGAGAGGATTGTGATTTCGATGGACTTGTTAGGGCTACATGTTATGCGTATAATAGTCATAGTACTACGTAGAATGGAATATTTTCAACAACTGTAATTATTAAAGGAATTATTTCAGTAGCCATTAACAAATCAATAACACTAATATTCTCTTTCTACCAAAAAACACTAATGTTCTCTTTCTTTATAAGTATGACAGAATGGAGGACAGCTTTTGTTCCATTTGAATATAATAGGCTACAGCCTATGCCTATATGTTCCACTTACGTTTTGGCCACTTGGGTTTTGGCAGCTTTCAATGAACATATTGGTTTGGACCACTTAGGTTTTGGCAGCTTTCAATTTATGGTAACTTTTTGGTTATCAGTTTATTTAGGAAAATGTTAGGGACCCAAAAAAAATCACAACTTGCTATATAGTAAGTTGTGAGTGGTGCTCGTTATGTGATGAGTTGTGGCAGAAATTGTAAATTTTTTTGTATCCCTAGCATTGCTCATTAGTTTATCACTAATATTCATCACTCATTAGATATATTCAATCATATTGAGATTAGATATAGCCCATTGAATCTATTAGACGCATGAAGTTAAATGGATTGACATGAGTCACATGACTTTAGTCGATAATTTTAAACGGAAAATGGATTCATTTACATTACTTACCACTTTATCAATGATCGCCTTTACTCCTTTTATCCTTTATTTAGTTTTTTTTTTTTTTTTAAATAATTTTTATGTCAATATGTAACTGTACGTTTATTATGTTACCTGAATAACACGGCAACTGAACTTTTAAATTCAAGAACACGCGTTTTTTGCTGTAACTTCATTTTCATTGATACGAATGTACACGAATATTTCGTGAATGTTACGTGTATAAACTAACTAGGCTCACAAGGCTAAGGTTATTGGCAACTATTGATTCAAACTATGTTGTCAATTTTGTATGCACAATGATATTCTTCCTTTTAGATTATTAGATGGTTTCTTATTATCCTCTCATCTAAAAAAAAAAGAGAGATTAATATAATAAAAACCTATACTTCTGAAAATCATCCATTAATTAACATGCATATTAATTGACTGATAAGTAAATCCTAATCACCAAAGCACTCTACTTATAGTTTAGTTTTGTAACCAAGAGTTTGTTGACATGAAAGAATTTGAAACTTCTCAAAAATACATTGTCGATGATGACAAATGAGGCCCCGCTTTCTTCCTCGGAATTACTAAGCCTTGTCTTTCCCGGGTCTTTTTCTCGTCACTAATGTTCGGTAAAAGGAAGGACTCTTGTCTTGGTTTGTAGTCTTTCTTTCCAAAGAAAAAAAAAAAAATCATAATCCAAATTACACCCAATTAAATTTGGGTAAATCGCCATTTTCATCTTTTTTATATATATATATATATATATAATTTATTTATCATTTTACTTAAACTTTAGGTTTGACAAAAATTATTTATCCTAGTTCAACCCTATCCATGTGGGTTTTCTCAGTCCCAAATAGGTGACAGGAGGAGAACAAGTGTTCAACCTACTCAATCCAAATGTGTATACATATATAATATTATATTGGCAAAAATTCAAAACTGACCCTCTAACTTTCAACATTTTTCATTTCAGTCTTTTAACTTTCAGTTTTGTCATTTCAATCCTCTAACTTTCAATTTTTGTCAATGTGGTATTCTATTAGAGCTCAATTAGCTGCTGCTGTTAAGGGCGCTAAAATGACGCCGTTTTGTTTTTTTTTTTTTAATTTTTATTTTTAATTTTTTTAATTTCGAAATTAAAAGGCAAAAAAAAAAAAACTCTGTATATATATATATATATATAAAACATTCAAGGGGAACACGGATTCAACGACCGACTGGGAATCGGCAATTTCAACACCTCCACGGTGGCACTCTCGCGACTCACGCTAATCCCGAAGCTTGACTCGGCCGGGTACCACTAACTCAACTCAGAGACATCGTTCAAGGCCCAACTCAGCACCTTCGACATCCCTTACCTCGCCAAACACCTCCCTTTCTAGATTGTGTCTGATTGGAAATACTCGTTTTCGCCATCCCATTACGGCATTTTGGTGGCCGCGATTTCGAGCTCGGGCCCACTCAGTGGGACCAAGTGCAGGTTGTGCACACCGACGTGTCAAGACATGTGCATGGCCAACGTGATGTTATCACTTTACAAATGGTGGAGTTGGACCAACTGCAGGAATGGGGCGCTTCAGATTTGCGTCGCTTATGGGGACTAGGAAAAAGGGTGGGAGAAAAGTTTTGACCGAGTCATCAGAAAAAAACTAGTTGAGTCGAGGAAGCGAGTTAAGAAAATGAAGTTGAAGCAGTGTGTGGATGATTTTGAGGAGATGAAGAAAAAGAGGAGTAGGAGTTGGGAGAGTCCAGAGGTGGAAGTGATGAAGTTAAATGTTTTTTTTTTTTTTTTTTTTTTTAATATAGATTTTTTTTTTTAATTTTGAAATTAAAAAAAAGAAGCTAAAACGGCGCCGTTTCAGCATCCTTAACAGAAATAGCTAACTGAGCTCTAACGAAATACCACACTGACAAAAATTGAAAGTTAGAGGACTGAAATGACAAAACTGAAAGTTAGAGGATTGAAATGAAAAAGCTGAAAGTTAGAGGGTCAGTTTTGGATTTTTGCCTATTATATTTATGCATACCCAACTTCTACTTAATAGACCGGGCATAGAATTGGGCTCATAATTTACTTGTACAGTGGGCTTAGTGTTTCCTACTAAGGGTAGTTCCTTGCCAAGGACATAGGCTGTTCTGAGCAAACACATTAACCAGACATGGGCTCATCTATCATGCATCCAAAATGAAATGGACTTACTATGAGGTTTGGGCTCAGTTTTGGTCCTTGAGAATGTTCGGGCTAAGGCCCATGGCCTAATGGGCCTGGGATCATACCTCGTACAATAGCCCCCCCTTGATTCATGCCTGGCTATGTGGAGCGAATCAAGGACAATCCAACAGGTGCTAGAGACTCTTCGGGAAGTTCAACTGTCAGCCATTAAATGAACAAGACGATTATTAATGCCCTCTCAAAAGAAGTGTTATGTCAGGCTATCAAGTCTAATCGTAATCATGACCTGACGGTTCATGAACCGAGGCCACGTGTGTGGGAGTTAAGAAAAAGAATTTAAAAAGATTTTCCCACTTCCTTTTTCATTAAATGCTTCTACCCTATAAATAGTTCCTTCTAACTCTTCATACTACTTTTCACTTCCTTACTCCTTCAACTTTCTCTCCGCCACATACTCCTCCCGTGTATAGATTCTCCAACCAAGATCATCAATTCCTAGAGTCCACAGTAAGTTTCTTTACTCTTTGCTTTTCTTTTTCAATTTTTTCCCTCATTTTAGAGTTAAGAATGGGCTATTCACATCTTCTTTCTACTGAAGTGTCCTTGGCTAATTTTAGAGCAGTTTATGATATTCTTGGAGATGTAGATATTGCTTATTGTCACGAGGGTGACATTGCTCTCTAGCGACGCTCCGATTCTAACATAGTGTTTTTTCCTTTGAAGGCCATTTTAAAGGGAGGGGTTAGATTTCCCGTGGACCTTCTCATACTTAGTACCCTTAGGTTTTATGGTTTATGCCCCGACCAACTTCCCTCTAATTTTTATTGAGTAGTAAGTTGCGTCAGTAGATTAAACTGGATATACAAGCTACAACTAAACCACCATGACATAAACTTTATTTATAGTTTATGTGGCAACATGAGATCTGACTACTACTTAAAGGTTAAGGATGTATGGGTACGGCTCATGTCATGCCTTCCCAATTCTAACAAAAATTCAATGGGAGAATATGTTTGGGTGAGCAACAATTGGCTTGTTGGTGAGCTCACCTGCCCAATCTCACCCCGTGACGTTGTCAGTATCGAGCACTTTTAACTATTTTCAATTTAGTGTTTTACCCGTGCTTATTTTGTTCGAACAGGTATTAACCAGTATTCATATTATTTTGGTTCAGAAAGTAAAAGGTTTAAGCCGGACATGAGAGTAGTGCACATGAGAGATCTAAATTTTGTGCTCTGGTCAGAGATATTTGTACATTCTGACGGGAAGCTCCAGGCATCCCATCTCATACTTGGTTGCAATCTGATTTACTCCACTTGGCAGCCCTTCAGACAAGCCTTATTGGTGGATAGCCCTTTGTTGTCATACATTGACGTGCGGCATCCTAATCTTCTTCCCCATAATCTGACTGTTGGTAAAGCTCGGGAATTCGGCCCTCGGATAGCTAGGGCGGAGTCATTAATACCTGTAAGGGATACTTCAGCAGATATTGTCTCCCAAAATTGTGCCGTCCACAGACCCATGAAGGAGCCCTAGGACCAAGTCCAGCCAGTCAAGCAAGCAGCAGTCGAGTTAGTAAACTCCTCGGAAGCAAAAGCCGACTAAGGTGAAGGCGAAATAGTGGTCAAACGAACAATGACCCTTAATCGTTTTTTGCCCGGCGCCTGTCTAGCGACATAATAGCCACAACCCCAAGGTAGGAGTCAGACTCCCCTTTCTCCTTCTCCTGCCCGCTCCCGGAAAAGGCAACGCATAATTGACCAATCGCCCAGGGGCTCGGGGGACGCGCCTCCGAAAACTCCACCTCCCCATGTGTCAAGCGGAATAGTCATCCGGGAGCTTGCTAGTGACACCCAGCCAACCGCACAAGTCGAGTCTAATGTGGCATCCTCTTCCCGGCCAGAAGTGGGTTGGCAGACCTTCTTTAGGCTCAAGAATGAGACTATTCCCATAATGGCTAGTGTCAGGACCTGGGCACAAGGTGAGGGTGGGCAGATCGCTCGGAGTTTGGCACAAGGCCTTCTACAACCTAATGATGTGCACTTCTTCTTGGGCGGCATTGCTGGGTCCTTAGTTGCTCGGTTGCAATGGCATACTATAACAGTAATACACTTTACTTTTTCTTCTTTGCATAAATGTACTTGCATTTTTCCTTTTTTCCTCTTTTCATATTTATCGTTATTGTGTTGTCAGGCCGCACAGTTGGCTTGTGATATAGATGACCGGCTGAAGGAGGCTGCTGAAGATGTTGACCGAGAGAAAGCCTTGAAGGATATTGTTATGGCCATTGCGAAAGACAAAGGCAAGGCTGTAGAGGCTGCCGAAAAAAGGGCATAGGCGTCTGAGAAGGCTCAGATACTAGCAAAGTAGAGGCTAACAAAAATGGATGTGAAGCTGGGCAGAACAGAGCTTAAATTGGCAAAAGCGAAAAGCCTGAACTTGGCATAGGTTAATGAAGTAGCATATTTGAAGGCGGCCCTTGAAGCTTGCGAAGAAAAATGGTACAACGTGGGCTTCATGGACGCGTAGAATTTCGTGGAACCAATTGTCTATCAAGCACGGAGGCATGGGTTCGAGGAAGGGTGGATGGTTGCCTTTCAAGCTATGGGGGCGCCGGCTGATTCTCCACTGAGGAATCCCAAGCAAATACCTTTCCCAGAGCCTCCTGCTCCTGTTCAGAATCTTTCCAATGCCGATGACAAGGAGGACACTCCCAGCATGAAAGAGCTAGTGCAAGAAATTGACTCCCATGTGGAGTCAATTGATCTTGAAGTTACTAGCAACTTTGATGCTGCTCTACACATAGCCTCACTGCCACCCCCAGATTCTGGTGCTTAACATGCCAGGGACACCCAAACTCTGCCATATTTAGCCACTCAGCCTGCCAGGGATGCGTCAAATCAGCCTGCCATGGAGACCAACCCTGTCGCTCAAGTATGAAAAAAAACTTTTAACCGACCTTAGTCCTTTACTTTATCTTTACTTTATCTCGTCTGATTTTTTTACTTTACCGGATTTGCCCATTGTCACCGGGATGTGGTGACAAAATACTGGTTCCTAATTTGTGTTTATTTTGGTTTATTTAGTCATTATGATGTGGTGATAGGACATCTATTTTGGTTGTTTTTATGAATAATTTTTGTATTGTTATTAAATTATTTATGCTATATTTTATTCTTTCATTTATAATGATCATGAAATCGAACTAAGATTTACTCTTGGTCGGTGATTTGTGTTAGCTGATAGTTACCTTGAGTATACCTGGGATAAGGACTTCACCTCTTTGGGTGACCTTTTGTGTTCTTAGAAAAATAGGGATTGGGTTAACATCTGTTTGGTGAAAATAAACATTAGGTTTCTACCTATTCAGGGATTAGGATTGAACCCAACACAGGCTTCTGTTCTTAAAGAAAATAGATGTAAGGTTTCCACTTGTTCAGTGATTAGGCTCGAACCGAGCACAAGCTTCTGTCCTTAGAGAAAATAGATATAAGGTTTCCACCTATTCGGTAATTAGGTTCAAATCGAGCACATGCTTCTATCCTTAGAGAAAATAGATATAAGGTTTCCACCTGTTCGATGATTAGGCTCGAACCGAGCACAAGCTTCTGTCCTTAGAGAAAATAGATATAAGGTTTCCACCCGTTCAGTGATTAGGCTCAAATCGAGCACAAGCTTTTATCCTTAGAGAAAATAGATATAAGGTTTCCACCTGTTCGGTAATTAGGTTCGAACCGTGCACAGGCTTTTGTCCTTAGGGAAAATAGATATAAGGTTCCACCTGTTTGGTGATTAGGTTCGAACTGTGCACATGCTTTTGTCCTTAGAGAAAATAGATATAAGGTTTCCACCTATTTGGTGATTAGGTTCGAACCATGCACAAGCTTCTGTCCTTAGATAGAATAGACATTATAAAGACAAGAAAGGTAATGTAACTTTTGCATATTACATGGGTAGGCATTGTTTTTTACACAACAGTTGTATATGACTAACAATTGTATATAACTTGTAACTCCCTCCTAAAAAGTTAGTGATAGAACCTTCGTAAATTTTGAACATTCCATGGTCGAGGGAGTGATCTCTCCCCCATATCCTCTAAGTAATATGCTCCAGCTCTAGCAATAACAGTAACTCTATACGGACCTTCCCAATTTGGCGCTAACTTTCTTAGCATTGGTATCCCGAGCACTCCTTACTACTTTTCTCAACACTAAGTCACTGGTGCTGAACTCCCTATTATTGACATCATGGTTGTATTGGCAAGCTAGCTTCTGCAAATACTCGTCCAACTTTATAATTGCTGATTCTCGGTGCTCTTCTAACGAGTCCAATTGTTTTATCATAAGTTCTTCATTTTCAGCAAGGAAAAATCTTGAGACCCGTGCACTGCATAAGCTTACTTCTGTTGGTATCACTGCTTCCCCTTCATATGTTAGTGAAAACGGGATTTCTCTCATGGATCTTCTGGGGGTTATCCGGTATGCCCGCAGGACATTTGGTAACTCCTCGGCCCACATTCCCTTCATGCCTTCCAATCTCTTCCTTAATCTGTTCACAATTGCCTTGTTGGTAGCCTCGACCTGGCCATTACTCTGAGGATACGCCGAAGTGGAATACCTATTTTTAATATCGAGATCACTACAAAACTTTCGGAAAGCCTTGCTGTCAAATTGCAATCCATTGTCAGACACTAGGGATTCTGGCACTCTAAATCTTGTTACTATATTCTTCCAAACAAACTTTTTAACGTTTACATCCCAAATATTGGCTAGCGCCTTGGCCTCGGCCCATTTTGTGAAGTAATCCATGGCTACTAAAACAAATCTTCAATTTCTTGTAGCCCTAGGAAATGGACCAATAATATCTAGGCTCCACTTTATGAAGGGCCAAGGGCTACTGATGGGGTTCAAACTCCCTGCTGGCTGATGGATCAAAGGGGCATGTTTTTGACATTGCTCGCATTTTCGGACTTATTCAGCGGCATCCTTGTGCATTTGTGGCCACAAGAATCCTTGGGTCATTGCTTGGTGGACCAACTTACGTCCTCCAACGTGACTACCATATACCCTCTCATGGAGCTCGGTTAAGAGCTCCTCAACCTTGCTCGGGTGCAAACATTGTAGATATGGCCCCCAAAAGATCTTCGATACAACTTATGGTCTGCCGATAACCAGTATTATGCAGCCATTCGGCGCACTCTGTTGGCCTCTTTCCTATCTGCTAGTAATCGATCTTCAGCCAAAAAGTCTATGATCAGATTCATCCAACATGGCTCAGACACTGTCACCACCGAAACATTTATCTTCGCATCAATACTTGGCTCTGCCACCACCTCCACTTTGATTAGCCTGGGTATCTCCTCGATCAATGATAATGCCAATGTAGCCAGAGAGTCAGCATGTCGATTTTGCCCCCTTGTTATTTGAACCACCTTTACTTTCTGAAACTGGTTTGTAATCTGCTTTACCATCCATAAGTACTCCATCATCCGAGGATCCTTAGCTTCAAATCTGCCCTACACCTGATTAACTACCAACTGTGAGTCTGAGTAAACCTCCACTTCTCGGGCACCCAGATTCAAAACAGCTCTCAATTTGGCAAGTAGGGCTTCGTACTCAGCCTCGTTAATTGAAGCCTTAAAACCCAACCTAAAAGAATGTTCCACCCTGATCCCTTTCGATGTGATGATAACAATTCTAGCCCCAGCCCCCAGTGCACTAGACGCTCCGTCCACAAATATCTTCCACGAGTGAACCTTCACGTGACAAACTATTTCCATATCCCTTCTCGTGGAAAGCTCTACAACGAAATCAGCGAGAACCTGACCCTTCACTGAACTCCTAGGTCTGTACCTAATGTCAAAAGAGCCCAATCGAGTCCCCCACTTGGCTATCCTGCTCTTGAAATCAGATCTCTTCAAGAATGACTGCAAGGGATACTCGGTTAATACATAGACGGTATGAGCTTGAAAATAATGGGCCAAATTCCTTGTAGCGTGTACTAGTGCTAACACCAACTTCTCTAGGGGCAAATATCTTGTCTCGGCATCAACCAAAGTCTTGTTGACATAATATATTGGCTACTGTACACCTTGATCCCTCAGCAGCATGGCATTCACGGCATGCTCGGACACTGAAAGATACATGAATAAATCCTCACCAGGCTCTGAAGCTGACAACATAGGTGTCTGCACCAAATATTCATTTAAATCTTGAAAAGCCTTTTCACATTCTTCATTCCACTAGAATCCCCTATTTTTTTCAAAAGTTGATAAAATGGACAGCACCGATCTGTAAACTTAGAAATGAACCGATTTAGGGTAGCTAGCATGCCAGTCAGCACAAAGACTTCCTTTGGATTACTCGGTGACTTGGGGCACTCTACAGCTTTAATCTGATGGGGATTAACTTCTATTCCTCAATGAGTGATCATATATCCGAGGAACTTATCAACCCCCACTCCAAATGCACACTTGTCAGCATTGAGACGTAGCTTATGTCGCTAGAGCACTTCAAACACGTCCCTTAGATCATCAATATGCTCTTGCTCCTCTTTACTTTTGACCACCATATCGTCAATATTCACCTCCACCATACGCCCAATCTTATCCTTAAACATCCTTGTCATCATTCGTTGATAGATGGCTCTTGCATTCTTTAAACCAAATGGCATTATGGTATAATGGTAATTAGCATAAAGAGAAATGAATGAGGTCTTTTCGTGATCCTCGGCAGCTAGGGCAATTTGATAGTAACCCTTAAAAGCATCTAGGAAACTCATCCTCGGGTGCTCGTACGTTGCATCTACCAGTTGATCCATTTTCGGCACGGGGAAAGGGTCCTACGGACATACTCAATTCAGATCAGTAAAATCTACACAAACCCTCAATTTCCATTCTTCTTTTTCACCACCACGGTATTCGCTAGCCATTCTAGGAAGAAAACCTTCTTTATCGCCCCTGCTTCTTTCAACCTCTTAACTTCTTGCTTGACTATCTCGACGTGCTCTTTAGCCGACCTTCTTGGCTTCTGCTTCTTGGGAGGAAATAATGGATCCACATTAAGCCTGTGAACCACAAATTCGAGGTCTACCCCGAGCACCTCGTATGGGCTCCAAGCAAATACATCTATATTATGCACAAGCAATAACAACGTCTCCACCCTATCTTTGTCTTTCATACCCACCCCTATCTAAAAACTTCTTTCCTTATCTGACAATATCTTCACTCTTATTAACTCCTCAGCATAGCTAGCCCCCATTTCCTCTTAAGGTTCCCGTAATTGCTATAAGGGGACCTCCTCGGCTGGTTCCTTTTGCTTAATCTCCTTATTAACAGCGGCCACCAAGCATTGTTTGGCCACTTGCTGGTTTCCCCTTACTATAGCAATACCGTGCTTGATACGGAATTTGACCTTAACAAGCAATGTAGACAGGATTGCTCCCATCGCATGAATCCATGGCCTTTCGAGAATCGCTGTATACAGAGAAAATGAATTGACCACTATAAAGGTCACCATTACTTCCTTGCCTTCCATGTTCACGGGGAGCGAAATCTGCTCTTCCGGGATCACCATCTGACCATCAAACCTAACTAAGGGTGTATTATACTTAGAAAAATCTTCATTCTTCAAACCAAGCCCCCTAAACAGGTCGAGATACATCACTTTGACACCACTTCCTTAGTCTACCAACACCCTCTTCACTATAAAACCATTTATTCGGGCTGTAACCACCAAAGTGTTGTCGTGTGGCTGGATCGTTCCTTCCAGATCGTCATCATTAAAGGCAATGGGCTCTTGAGTGAATTTCAACTTCTTCTCGGAGGGTTGCTCATCCTGAAAACTCTCTACCAAAACCACTACCAGTACCCCTTTCTTCTAGGTTACTAAGGTACCCTTTGAAGCAGCATGGATGACCTCTATCACTCTTAAAGAGGGTGGAAAAGGATTCCCTCGAGGTCGGGTACCTTGTCCGGTCTCTTGATTTCTTGGGCCCACAACAAACTCTTTTAAGTACCTTGCCCTTACAAACTGCTTCAAACGGTCTTTCAACACCCTGCATTGTTTGGTGGTATGCCCTTTATCCTAATGATAAGTGCAGTACAAATTTTGATTTCTTCTTGATGGATCACCCTCATCTTGTTCAGCCACCAAAAGTATGGTTCGTTCTTAATTCGTTCCACAATTCTGTGCACTGGCTCCTTGAATGTCACGTTTACTTCCCTTGCTTAAACGCCCGATTCCTGGATTCTTAAATCCTTCTGTGGCCTTGACTGAAAACCCCCTTGCCAATGTTGATTCGTGATCAGAGCCTTGCCTTTGTTCTGCTGCTGATCGTCCTCTAACCTTTTATACTCTTTAATACACCTCATCAACTACCTCATATCCTCGGGAGGCCTCCTTGTCAGCGAATCTCATAATTCAGAATCCTCGGGCAATCCCAACCAGAAAGTGCTTGCTGCAATATTTACAGTACCCCCATCGATCTCATTGTATAGTTCCCAATACTAGCTAGTGTAATTGCGAAGAGTTTCCCCGGCTCCCATCTTCATAGACAGCAACGCGTCCACTGGTTGTGGTACCTAGCTACAGGTCATAAATCGAACTCCGAACTCTTGAATCAGCTCAGCAAAACTATGAATCAAGCCTTTCCTCAACTCATTGAACCACCTCAAAGCAGTGGGCCTGAGACTTGAAGGAAACACCTTACACATCAGCGCGTCGTTATGAGTGTGCAAAGACATTATTTGGATATAATGGCTTACATGCTCTACTGGATCCGTCTTCCAGTCATAAGAGTTAAATGAAGGTCTAGTAAATCTGCTCAACATCGATGCCTGTTCAATATCTCCCGAAAACGGTGATCGAGCAGCTCTACTGTAACGCCCCAAAATCATAAATAATAAATGTCTATTCAATCTAAATAATCCATAAAAATATTAAATAAATGTAACCAACAACCTAAAATCTCATCACAATTGTCAGAGTTCTAATTCCACCAAAGATAAAATATCCTCAAAATAATTCTCCAGTACAATATTCAATACCATAAAAATAATAATGAAATCCTCAGTTTCACAATATAATTTGTAATTGTTGTCCTCCAAGAGTCTCTACTCCAATGATCCCTCTAATGTATCTGTAAGGGAGAATAAAAGGGGGATCAGATAACTTAATAAGTGGAATTCACTAACAATGAGGTGTGGGATCAAACATTTTTAAATAAATAATTCATACAACAAAGTTATAACTTGTAACCCATCAATATTTTAACATCAAATATTTCATATAAAAATATCATTATATTGTGAGCCATCATAACATACGAACACCATCATATAAACAATTTCTTAGGCTTTTCTCATGGTCAACATTTACGCCCCGTTGACAAGGTTATGCTGTCCTCTTTTAGGACTGGAACTCCATTTTCTTCCTTTCTCTTAAGGTTAGTTCCTTCGGAACTTGAAGGTGCACTCCCTTGCTAAGGAGCTCCCTTTTTGGATCTTTAATGGAATACTCCCTTGCTAAGGAGCTACCAATTGTGAACTGTCCCCCTTTTTTGGGACCGTCTCTCGCTAAGGACTAGTTACAGTATGATTGTCCCTTACTAAGGACTGATACAACATTGAGCTTTTAATCACAACTTGCCATAGGATTCAAAATAAATTCAAGATGCCCACAACAAATAATCATGTCATAATACTCAAAATATAAAGATTTCTCCACACATACAAATTTAAATAAGTTTAGGTTATCCCACAAGTTTTTCATATAACAAATAGTCAACATTTCCATAAAATGTGCACATCAAACATTTATAGGATATCAATATATTTATATAATATCAACACATTTCTTTGATATAAGGATAGTTTGATAATCAAAACTGTTCTGGGAAAATCCCCAAAAATTAGTAAACACCACTTATATCTTAGTTGAAAAAATGAAATCAACCACCCTTGAGTCACTATAAATCAATAGAATTAGAACCTAGCAACACCAAATATAGGTCCATCAATACACAAATTTCCCACTTATAATTCTGTTCTCACTCTTAAATAGTTTTATCTATCTATATTAAAGCTTACGGAGATGTTAGATTCTTTGAGATACACTTCAGCTTTGTCAAATTTTTAGGCTTACAAATATTGCTGCATAATCAGATTTTTCCCATTAATTTAATCATAGATATTCATGAAACTCCAATATAGCTGAATGATAGATATTTGATCAATCTAAAATATAGTTGAAGCTAATATTATATCTTAATTTATCAATCCCATAGCTAGCCCTTTATTCCCTTGTTGCCGCAAAGTTTAAAGATATTGCTGGTAAAATTTCTGAATAATGGTAGTGCGTGGATGACAAATTGATTAACTTAGATAATATATAATTTCTTATTTCTACGTTATAGGGACTAAAAATATATTCTAGGCTTGAAAAGCATTGCTGCCTTCTACAATAAGTTAGAGATGAATACACATCACTAGAAGGATGATAAAGAAAATAAATATCAACCATAAAGAAATCTTTTCCCTTTCACATGGTGACAAACTTAAATTGATAAAGTCCAAGCCTATTACTCTATCAGATACAACTCTCAAAGATTGTGGAGTGTCCCTTTCTTAACATACAGCCGTTGCATCATTCCTAATCTAATATAATAACAATTATAGTAGACTTTTTCCATTAATATAATGATAGATTAGGTTCATGCACAAACCCAAGTCTTTCTTGTAAGTGTGGGACAATTGCTAGCCATTGAATATTCAAACTTCCTAAATTTAGAGAAAGGGAAACCTTACCTGCAGTTTCCACGCACAGCCACAAAGAAGAAAAGAAAAGTTCAATAATGTGTTGCGGCTGAAACAAAAGGAAACCTCATATGTATACATGTGTAGCTTAAGAGGCAAAAGGCTATGGTTTTTTTTTTTAAAAAAAAAAAAAAACACTACCAAGGCCCATATATACATACCTATGCCATCTCACTTGGGCCTTTTATACCATACTAATTATCAGATTTAAATATTTTAGGCCGAAACCAATTAAATCCATTTAATTGTGGGCCTCATTTTTAATTTACGTATAAGAATTAAATTAGTATCAAAATTATAGGTTGTTACATCTACACAATGCTCAGCTCATAGCATCCACGGCAGCATTCCGGGGTTGTCACCCCTCTGGGGAAATCGACTTTCTGTCTGCATACTCCTGAGACCGATCCCAGTGTCAATGGGAACCGGATTGATGTGATGCCTCTCCATAGCTACCCTCTACACTTGTTGACCCCTCTGCACGCTCTTTACGGTCTCTTCTCTGACGCCTACCTCTTGCCTCATGTTAGGTTCTAAAGACTTAGGATTTTATGTATTTAGAACTCTAATGTGTAATGTTGGCAAACCATGATCAAAACAATATGTTTAGTCTTGTTTAGGCTTACTCAAAGTTGTGTATTTTATGTAAAGTTGAAATCGAGAGGTTGCAGATGTATTAGTGCATTTCGGCCTGGCTTGATCGATCGAAGGTTAGACTCGATCGATCAAAAGTTGGCCAGAATATTTTTCTGTAGAATTTCCAACTCAGCCCTATCTCATTAAACGTTTAGGGTTTTATGTTTTTACCCTAGGTATATAAGGAAAAACCTTAGCCACGTTTTTTAGAGTTGCTCTGGTTGTATTGTTGCTCATACTTTACGGTTTGTGTGAATCTCTTGTGAGATCTTTGAAGAGCTTTCCTTCACATAAACTTAGGGTTTTCAAGGTAGAAATATTATCTACACCTTGATGATTAACTCAGTTGCTGCCATTGAAGCTTAAAGAAACACAAGCGGGAGTGCTTGTATCTTGTGGAGAATGAAAGAAGAAGTCCATGGATTCAGAGCTTGCACGTGGTCGTGACAGTAAATTCTACTAGTGGATAGCAATAGGAAGTCAAGCGGGAGTGCTTGTAAGTCTTATTGTATGAACTTCGATTTTTTCACATAGTGGATTCAAGTTTACCTTGAGGATAGCTAAGTCAAATTCTCCCCAGGTTTTTACCGTATGGTTTCTTGGGTCATCATATTTTGTGTTCTTTATTTTTCCGCTGCTATATATTCTTGATATGATTGTTTGATTGTGATAACCTAGAATTGCATAAATTGACTAAGTTAATCACTTGGCTAATTCTCTAGGTTAATCCAATTGTTGTTTTAAGGGCTCTAAAAACCTAACAAGTGGTATCAGAGCGGGTAGCTCTCTTGTTGTTGATCTTTTGATCTCTAAGCTGATCCTTAACCCCTGTTGTCATGGAACACAGACACTCTCTTGTTATTTCTTCCCATTTTGATGGGAATAACTATGCATATTGGAAAGTAAGGATGAAAGCATTCTTGAAATCTATTGATGAGAGGGTTTGGAATTCCGTTGAGTACGGATGGGAGAAGCCCATTACTCTTGTGAGTGAGTGGCAAACTTCTCAAAAAGAAGCAGCTGCGTTCAATAGCAAAGTTATGAATGCTATCTTTAACACTATTTCTATGGAGGAATTTAAGAGAATCTCTAACATTGATGTTGCTCACATTGCTTGGAATATCCTCTAGACTGTGCATGAAGACACAAAGGCAGTTAAGATTAATAAATTGCAGCAATTAATTTCTAGATTTGAAAGCATTAGGATGTCTGATGATGAAACTTTTGATGAATTCTATGCTAAGCTGAATGATATTGTTAATTCTACATATAATTTGGGTGAAATCTATGATCAACCTAAAATTGTTAAGAAGATTCTTAGATCTTTAACTGAAAACTTTAGACCCAAAGTGATTGCCATTACTGAGAGCAAGGATGTGGACTCCATCCCTGTTGATGAACTTGTAAGATCTTTTCAGTCCTATGAGTTGGACCTACCCAAAGCTAACAAATCCAAATCAATGGCTCTTAAGTCAGTTGATGATATTGAGGTTGGTGGATTTGATGATGAGCTCTTTGCTACATAGATTGCTTATCTTGCCAAGAACTTTAGAAACTTTCTTAGGAATAGTAACAAAAGGGCAAGAAATACAAACACTGCTGAACCTAGAAATTTTAGGAAGAATGATTCCACTAAGGTTAGCAACACTGAAAAACCTAGAGAAAAAGTAGGTCAATCTTCTAATAATTCTTTGGGTTCTCAATGTTTTGGTTGTCAAGGGTATGGTCATGTTAAATCTGAATGTCCTACATTCTTGAGGTCTAAGGGCAAAGCTATGGCTATAACCCTTAGTGATAATGAGGTTTCTGATGATGAGTCTAGATGTGACGATGATGGAAATTTCATTGCTTTCACTGCTACTGCTGCAGTCAATGAAAGCGTGTCTGTTGAAGAGAACCCTTCTGATGGGGAACTCTATGAGGATGCAGATCTTCAAGAGACCTATAATAAACTTTGCAAAGTTGCTGCAAAGGATGCTATGAATGTTGAACTTGGCCTGAAGAAAATTGAATCTCTTGAGGTTGATAAGAAGAATTTGCTTGTTAAACTGTTTGATGCTAATGAACTTTTGAACAATGTGAAAACTAAGAATATGCTTTTGCTTAATAAATTTAAATCTTTAGAACTTGATTTATCTGTTGCTAGATCTGCTAGTTCTAAACTTGATCAAATGTTGAGTGTTCAAAAGTATCCTTCTGACAAGTCTGGATTAGGTTTTGTTGAAAGCATCTTTGTGTCTGCACCCCATTCCACAAACTTTGTTCATTCTTCTTCTTCTGAACCTTCCGTGAGTGAGGTTGTGAGTGAAACTGTCAAACCCCCTATGAGCGAGGTTATCAAACCTGTAGACATTTCACCATTGAAGAAGATTAGGGTTAATCTGAAAGAGTCTAAACCTAAGGAGTCTACCCTTTCTAAGGACAAGATACATGGTAAATCTGCTTGGGTTTGTCATTTTTGTGGAAAGTCTGGACACATTCGTCCTAACTGTTACAAGTTTCAAACTGCTAAGAGAGCAAACAAACCAAAAGTGTCTGTGTCTCAAGCACAAGATCCTATGGCACTAATTGGTGAATTGGTAAAGGCTTTAAACCTTTATTCCAATCCTGGAGTTGGAAATCACTCGAACGTGAATAGGAACTCCAATGCTCATGGTGCATCTAAAAGGTTTTGGATGCAAAAGACTCGATCTAATTGAGTCTTTCTAACATGGTCCTTGTACTTCATTACTCTACTTTTTGTGACCATTGTTCTTTGGTTTTTGTTTTTTTCTAGGATTTGTATTGCATTTCATTCATGCATTTCATTCTAGGATTTATTTTTGTTTTCTCTTTTAATAAAAAAAAAAAAAAAAAAAGGAGGAAAGCAAATTATGTCTGGCATTATTTTCTTAGTTTTTGAAAACAAGGTTGGTCAATTTATTTACACATAACATGTCTTGTGTATCTTGTTTAGTTTTGATGAGCTTATTTCTTGCACTTTACTAGTTTGAGCTTTGTAGTGCATGTTGTGTGGGAAAGATGTTTATGGTGTTAATCGCTTTGTCTTAATCTTGAAGTCACATGTTATTTGACTGTCGGACTTGATCCTTTTGATAAAGGTATAAATAACCATCTCACCACTGTTCACTAGCCAATCATGAACACCTTAGTGCATATCGTAAGATTTTGTATTCGAGAAAGTGTAGCACATACACAAAAAGAACATAAGGTGTAGCCTCGGTTTAATTGCTTATTGCTTAAAATTGGTGTGCACTATTAGGTTTCATGCCAAATCACATAATTAAAATTGGTGTGTACATTATCCCAGCTATTTAATAAGTTTCTAAACAATTAAAGCTGGTGTGTATATTATGAGGCAAAATTCAAGAAACTTACATGATTGCAAGCTTATGTTCTAGGAGATGTGAGAGTTATATGATGCAACTCTTTAGGTGATAGTCTCTTTTAAATTCTATGTGATGAATTTTGTAGACTTTATGATTGATTGCTATTCACATATCACCTCACATGTATCTCAAGTTTTTGCTAGTAGCACACATTACACAAGTTACTCTTTGCTAAACACTGTACATGTTATTATGTGTGTTTTTGGTCTAACCAACCAAGTTTGAAAATACCTTGAGTTATTATGCATAACATATTTGTTGCTGAAGAATTTTAAAGGGAGATTGGTTGAATTTTTAAAAAAAAGTTAGGTTTAAAACTTGGGTTTTTGAAAAAGTATTTCATCTCATACTGATGCATTTTGTTCATTAATTTTAATGCTTTGAGGAGTTGTTTGCCTAACATGTGTTGTTTTTTCAAAACTGTGATTTTTTTTCAAAAATTTAGTGAGCCTCTGCCTGTTTCGATTGATCCATTCTGTTTTTTGATCGATCGAAAATGTGCTTAAAATGTTTTATGAGTCTCAGGTTGTTTCGATCAATCGAATGTAATTTTCGATCAATCGAATATCGTGAATCAGGTTTTTAAAATATCAGGTTTTGACTTGTTCTTCCTCACTTTTCCAAAACTTTTCAAACCTTTTTCTCTCTCTCCGATTCGGCCTAGGCTCCACGTCAATTTTTTGTCGTTTTCCTCCGAATCTTTTGCAAGGTTTTTGTCCTCTAAGGCCAATAAGACCTTTTTACCATTCCTTTTGAGTTTATTTTCATGTTTCATGCATTTTTCATGCATTTATATTTGGGATTTTCGGACCTATTCTTTTTGGGGTTTTTGATAATTCAAGCCAATTTAAGTGAAACTGATCATTGGGTTTTTGTTGGGACATGATATAGACATGATTTTGATGATTTAATTTGGTCAATTTTGTGAATTGTGAAGAATTGAAATTTCTAGGGCTTGTAATTGATTCAAATTGGGGATTTGTTCAAATTAGGTTTAATTGATGAAATTGGCTTGCTGAATTGATGTAATTGATCATTATAATGTGTATTCTAGCTTGTGTGATGATCAATTTTTCGAATTTTTCTCAAAATCCTAACAAGTGGTTTTTAAATTTTGGGGTTTTTGTTAAGAAACTCTATACTCAAGCCAATTTTGTGAAATTGAACTTAAATTGAACTTAGTTTTACTGCATTAGTACATGCATCATCGCATTTTGATTGTTCATGCATCATATAGATTTTTGTACTATATTTTTTTTGTGTTGACTTGCAGTCTGCCCTTAGTTTGTGTTTTGTTTTGTTCTTTTGGTTCTTTCTGTGTGTCTCTGTCCTTTCCTTAGCATCATGCCTAGGAAGACTAGAGCTCGTAAGTATGTTCCCTCACCTTCTCCTCCCCCACCTTCCTTTGACTATGAGAGATTTCTTAGTGAGAAAAACCAAGAGACTTTTGAGAAGCTGAACCTTAAGAGAAAGATATAGGCTGAGCGTTCTGTTATGTTAGATGAGCTTGATCCTGCCATTAGGGCAAATTTTGAGCGTAAGGGCTGGTTACCTCTATTGGATATTTCTGATCCTCCTCTTCCAACTACCTTGATTAGAGAGTTCTTTTCAAACATCTCTATCCGCATCTATGATTCCAACACTTTAGTAAAAAGTTGGATACGAGGTGTAGAGTACACCATTACTCCTACTATAGTGGTTGATGCTCTAAGGGTACCTTTGGTCCAGCACCCTGTTTACCCGTATGATGAGTCTCCACTCTTGGATGATGTCATGACATACATCACTGGGTCTTTTACTAGTGGGGTTCTGATCCTCGGATCACTTCTGCTGAGCTTCCTGAGACTACTTATCTTTTTCTTAGGATAGCCTGTCATTCTATTTGGCCTATTTCTCATCTTCACACCATTCCTCTTGAGCAGTGTGTCTTTTTGTACACTCTAGTTACTGATGCTCCTCTTAGTTTTCCTCACTTGTTTCTTCGTTCATTGAACAAAGTTTATAGGAGTTCATCTTCTGCTCATGCTCTTGTTCATCTTATTTTTATTCATAGGATTTTGTTATATC
Organism: Quercus gilva; assembly: GCA_023621385.1. Taxonomy (NCBI): domain Eukaryota; kingdom Viridiplantae; phylum Streptophyta; class Magnoliopsida; order Fagales; family Fagaceae; genus Quercus; species Quercus gilva. The sequence goes on from CM042478.1 coordinate 51,943,291, forward strand.
TTGGTCTAGATGATTTCACTTCTTCTAAGCCCGTACATGTTATTGCTCCTATAGTTGCGTCTTTTCTTAGACAAAGGGCTGCTCATCTTCGAGTTAGCTTTAAACACCTTAGGTCTGAGCCTTCTGGTACTGCACCTCTTCCTTTTTCTTCTACAGGTCCTGCTGGTGAGGATGTTACTGATCCTGTTGGTGATGCTGCTGTTGCTGCTGATGTTCCTCTAACTCCTTCGAATGACTTTGATGTACGTCGTACTTTGGAGATTGTCATGACCGTTCAGGCAGCTCATGGTCAGATTTTGGTGGACTTGCTTAATGAGCTATGTGCTTTGAGAGCCGACTTGGCGCATTTTCGTCGTTCACCCTCTCCACCTCCTTTTGATGATGGTTTTTGATTGTCCTTTGCATTCCGTCACAAAAAGGGGGAGTAGAGTTTTGTTACTTGTAGAGGAGATTTTGTAACGAGGGGGAGTTTTCTTTTGTTTACAGAGCTAGTGGTGATATTAGATTGTATCTAGGTGCTTTACTGTGTATACTTTCTTTTGATATTATTTTTTTTTTTTTGGGCTATTCATGTTAAAGGAGATACATTTATTCTGATATATGATTCTTATTTCTTGTGTTCACTGCTTATTGATTTATATTCATGAGTTATTCATTGATATATATCTTTATTTCATGTTGTGTGAAACATACAAGAATGCTTTATGCTTGTTGTATCTAACTTAGGGAGAGAGTTAGTTTACATACTTGTTGATTTACAGTTTTTCTGTCACACATGCGTTTATGCGTTTGTTGAGTGTTTCAGGAATATACAGGTTGATTTTATTGAGCTGTTGTCTACACTTGCAACTGATGGATAGTAGTTAGGATTGGATTTGTGTTTATAAGCATTATTTTTGTAAAGGGCTTTTATTTGTAAACTTTGAGCTTTTAATTTGTGTTTTATCACGGATTGCCAAAGGGGAGTTTGTTAGGTTCTAAAAACTTAGGATTTTATGTATTTAGAACTCTAATGTGTAATGTTGGCAAACCATAATCCAAACAATATGTTTAGTCTTGTTTAGGCTTACTCAAAGTTGTGTATTTCATGTAAAGTTGGGATCGAGAGGCTGTAGATGTATTAGTGCATTTCGGCCTGGCTCGATCGATCGAAGGTTAGACTCAATCGATCGAAAGTCGGCCAGAATGTTTTTCTGTAGAATTTCCAACTCAGCCTTATCTCATTAAACGTTTAGGGTTTTATGTTTTTGCCCTAGGTATATAAGGAAAAACCCTAGCCACGTTTTTTAGAGTTGCTCTGATTGTATTGTTGCTCATACTTTGCGGTTTGTGTGAATCTCTTAAGAGATCCTTGAGGAGCTTTCCTTCACATAAACTTAGGGTTTTTAAGGTAGAGATATTATCAACACCTTGATGATTAACTCAATTGCTACCATTGGAGCTTAAAGAAACACAAACGGGAGTGCTTGTATGTTGTGGAGAATCCAAGAAAAAAGGAGTCCGTGGATTCGGAGCTTGCACGTAGTCGTGTCAGTAAATTCTACTGGTGGGTAGTAATAGGAAGTCAAGCGGGGGTGCTTGTAAGTCTTATTGTATGAACTTCGATTCTTTCACATAGTGGATTCAAGTTTACCTTAAGGATAGCTAGATCAAATCCTCCCCAGGTTTTTACTGTGTGGTTTCCTGGGTCATTATATTTTGTATTCTTTATTTTTCCGCTGCTATATATTGTTGATATGATTGTTTGATTGTGATAACCTAGAATTGCATAAATTGACTAAGTTAATCACTTGACTAATTCTCTAGGTTAATCCAATTGTTGTTTTTAAAGGGTTTAAAAACCTAACACCTCCAACTCCAAATCCCTTACCAATCTACGTAAGCGTTCGAGTTCTTCATCCTTCTTGTCAAAACGTTCATGCCCGGAGGCACCTGACATTGATCGGTACGTATGAAGCGACCCCTCCCCTGGGCTAGAATGATCTTCTTCTTGCTCATATCTGCGGTCTTCATCTCTCTTGTGCCTCTTTTCTCGCTAACTAGAGCCCCGTGAAGATCCTCCAAAGCCACTTTCGACGTAACTTTCCAAGTGCCACCCAGACATCTTTCTCACGCAAACCCCGGCAGAACTACAGCTACGTAGGAGATTCCTGCAGACGACGCCAATTGTGTGTACCCAACTTCTACTTAATGGACCGGGCTTAGAAGTGGGCTCACAATTTACTTATATAGTGGGCTTAGTGTTTCCTACTAAGGGTAATTCCTTGCCAAGCGACCCAATGACACCCCTTAGCTCTCACGAACTCCCTTTCTTTCCTCTCTGAGTTACTCTCCCTCTTGGTGCTACTAGCTCTCTCTCTTTCTCTTTGACTCTCTCTTTTCTCCTCAGAATTGCCAACCCCTACTCTTCACTCAATTCTGCTATTTATAGCTTGAGGTTGGTAGAGATTTCATGATTACATTCTGGTCTTGCTCGTGTATGTGGGGTCCAATTTTGATTATTCCTAGTAAGGAATATGCTCTATTGGAAACACTAGTAATGGCATTGGAACTGGTTCTTGCCTCCAAAAGATTGCTCTGCAGCGATACTCCCCAAGGCAATACCGAGCTACTGGGTACATGAGTTGTTCCAAGCAAACACATTGACCAGACATGGGCTCGTCTATCATGCATTCAAAACGAAATGGACTTACTATGAGGTTTCAACTCAACTTTGGTCCTTGAGAATGTTTAGGCCAAGGCCCATGGCCTAATGGGCCTGAGATCATACCCAGTACAATATTTTTTAACGGACAACAATGGGTAGGAGAGAGTGACCAAATGATATGCTTTTCCTACATGAGCGTGACCACAGTAGCATTCTATTGTTGAATCAAGCCTGCAAAAAATTGGTTGAGCCATAATTTGACTCAACCTTACCAAAGACACTAGTGGACATTGGATGGGGAAAAGTTGGATTAAGGGCTCTTCATTCATTTTTCCAAGCTGGAAAAACCTCTGTAGGCAAGTTGAAGGCTTGATAAATTAGAGGTTTTTTGTCATTCATAATAAGATGGTTCAATATTAATGACGTAAAGATGGATGTGAGAGAGAGAGAGAGTATGTCACCAAAAATGTAAATATGATGGGTATAAAAATATTTAATACTAGTATTATGCCCGTGCGATGCACGGTTTAATCAATAATCATGTGTAAATTAATGAAAATAAAAAATAAAAATTTTTATATTAATTAAAATTAAATAGATAATAAAAATAAAGTAATCTTTTACTCTATTTTTTTTTAAACAAAGTAACTTTAAGTTATATAATGAATACATATTGTGTAAGATTAAGTTTTTGTAATAAAAAAAAAAACCATATATAAGTCCAAAATTAATTAAATGGAATATGTTAGATAATTATCTAGCTAATATAAAAGGAGATGCCTTAAAAATATAAAGGGAGTTTGCTTAATTAAAACTTAAGTGCATATTTAAATGAAAAACCTTGAATTCAATAATTAAAAAAAAAAATTGAAAACATATTTAAGCAGTAACCTCAATGTAATAGTTAAGTATTATGAACAACCCAAATTACTAAACATTAAAAAATAAAAGTAGATATACTTACCTAAAAATTAAATTTTTATCTTTGAAAGTGAGGGGAGAGACACCGAATTTCACCCTATCAAAACAAAATGTGTAAATGTAAACTTTAAGAAATTTTTTTGAGAAAAACTTTTGATCGAGTGCTTTGGAACCTCAATGAAACTACCTGAAAAAAAAAAATAATAAAAAACAACATGAATAATAATAAAATTCATTGAAAAAAACAAAAAAAAAACAACATGAATAATAATAATAAATTGGGAAGTTATTTTTTGAAGCGAAGAGGGACTGAATTTGAGAGAAAGACCAATAACAAATAACCATAAAAAATGATAGATACTTGGACGTTCAAAATATTAATGAAATAAATTATGAATCTGCCCTTATTATTTATAGTGACCTGAAAATCTTAAGATGAAAGCCATGGTATAATAAAACTATTATCCATAATCATTCCTATATTTATCCAAAAAACAATTTTTTTTTTTAATAGTACACTACACGTTAAAAATAAGGATTAAACGGATTAGATGAAGAATTTAGATTATAATACACTACACTTGAAAAAAAAGGATTAGGTGGATTAGATGAAGAATTTGGATTGTAATCAAATTAAGATTTTTACCAATTTATAAATTATAGAAGGAGAAAAATTATATATATTTTGAAAATCTAAAAATCTAAAAAAACTTTTGCAATTAGATTTTTTTTTTATTCACGTTTTATCTAATTAACTTTTTTTTTTTTTTTTTTTATAAACTTATCTAATTAGTTTTAGAAGTGGTATTTGATGCGGATTAGTATTTCAATTATGATCAAATTCAAGTAGGATATAGTGATAAACATAGGGCTTAATATTTATTTTATTTTATTTTTTGTTTTTATCTATAAATTTCTTGCAATTTGGGGCAGCCAACCTTTTTTTTAATTAAATTTTTTTTTTTCAACTTAAACGAGTACATGTTGCTTTTTTTTTTTTTTTTTTTTAAATGCTTATTCTTCTTTTTGTTTAGGTGTCTTATGCTTTATCAAATTAGCTTTGTTGGTCCTTGTAATTCATCTTAATTAGAGTTTTTTATATTCACGATTTATCTAATTAGCTTTTTTTTTTTTTTTTTTTTTTTTGTTGATAAACTTATCTAATTTGTTTTTATCTATAAATTTCTTGCAATTTGGGGGCAACCAACCTTTTTTTTTTCAACTTAAACGTGTACATGTTGCTTTTTTTTTTTTTTTTTTTTTAATGCTTATTCTCCTTTTTGGTTAGGTGTCTTAGGCTTTATCAAATTAGTTTTGTTGGTCCTTTTAATTCATTTTAATTAGAATTTTTTATATTCACGCTTTATCTAATTAGCTTTTTTTTTTTTGATAAACTTATCTAATTAGTTTTAGAAGTGGCATTTGATGCGGATTAGTATTTCAATTATGGTCAAATTCAAATAGGATATAGTGATATACATAAGGCTTAATATTTATTTTTTATTTTTTTTATCTATAAATTTCTTGCAATTTGGGGCAGCCGACCTTTTTTTTTTTTTTTTTTAATTAAGATTTTTTTTTTCAACTTAAACGTGTACATGTTGCTGTTTTTTTTTTTTTTAATGAAGATTTTTCTTTTTAATTCAAATTAAGATAGAATTTGGATTATAATCAAATTATAAATTTTATCAGTTTAGAAATTATAAGAGAAATTAAATTTGCTGGATTTTTTTTAAAAATTATGATTTTTATCCACTTAGAAATTATAGGAGAAGTAAAATTATATATACCTTTTCTTAAAATCTAAAAATTTAATAAAATTTCTATAATTTGGTGAAGACACATGGTGCAACCACGGTGTCTAAGCCCAACTTTTATTATATATAATATGATATGATATATATATATATAATTAGATTTATATTAAATAAATACTCACACATACCCCACTTGGGTGGTGGCCTAGTGTTATTGGGCTTACCCCGTGGTGGCCTAGAGTAAATTTCATCATAAAATATTAACATTTGTGAAATACTTGAACACTAGTCGTTAACTCGTGCGATGCACAGGATAGTTAAATAAAATGACAATTAACCAACATCACGTTAAGGTAAAAGAATTAGTGAAAGACTGATTTGCCCACCAAGAATTTAAAAGAAAAAAAGACTGATATAATAAAATCTAAGAAATTTAGAAATAGAAAATTGCGTTAATAATATGCATATTATAGACATTTTGCTAGTTAGCGTTTAAAAAAAAAAATAGATCTGTCATAATTAAATAAAATACAATGGGAATAAATATTTAACTTCTATGCTTTTCTATAGTTTAGAAGTGTTGTCTAATGTAGAATATTATTGGGTTGTAAGAAAGATTTTTATAAAATGTTAATACCATATATATATATATATATGCTTATATTGTCAATGTCTCACTGCAGGTGCATAGTTATTGAAACCTACAAAGTAATTTACAATTCTTAAATTAATAAAGCAAAATTCACAAAGGTTATATATATACACACTCAAAACTGATATAAATTACAAAGATAAAAAAAAAAATTTATTTAGTCGTATTAATAACAATATAAACAATTCAAAACATGGAACATTATCAAATTTATAACACATAATTCCATTATCTTTTACGTTGAATCCAAACAAATAATTAATTGAAATTAATCCAAACAAATAATTAATTAACCAAAAATCAAAACTTTAATTAAGAAAACAAAAAATCACATGAACCCAAAATAAAAATTCTCAATAAAGCAAAAACATATAAGGTAAAAAATTAAGATCAACCTACAAAGACGCAAATACCAAAAACCTCAAAACTTAAACCTTCCAAATTTTACAGAATCCCCAAATTCTACTTCAAAACCAAACAAAACCCTTCAAATTCAAAAAATTCATATACAATATACCAAATAAAAATTCACCACACCTTGGGTTGGAAGACATAAGTTGCAGTTTTGATTTTTCTCCAAAAAATAGAGATGCTTCATCTGCCATATACAATATAAAATAATTATTAGAAATTTCAACCCAAAAACCAAACCCATAAAAACACTATCAAAATATAGAGATTAACCCAAATACTTAGAAGAAAATAAATTCTAAACATAACAAAACAATAAGATAGAATGAAAATTTCAGGCACATATGAAAGCAAATAAAAAAGACAAAAACCTACGGTTTTTTTTTTTTTTTTTTTTAGTTGAGTCTCTCTCCTTCTTATTTTTTTAATTTTAAAGTGAAATTAAGTTTAGGGTTTTGAGATGGTAATTGCTAGGGTTTTAAGGAGAGAAGAAAGAGTCCTACCAAAAGTCTAAATAATATAAACAATTCAAAATATGGAACATTATCAAATTTATACTTAATTCCATTTTCTTTTACGTTGAATCCAAACAAATAATTAATTGAAATTAATCCAAACAAATAATTAATCCACCAAAAATCAAAATTTTAATAAAAAAATAAAAAATCACATGAACCCAAATAAAAATTCTCAATAAAGTAAGAACATATAAAAATTTACCACACCTTGGGCTGGAAGACATAGGTTGCAGTTTTGATTTTTCTCCAAAAAATAGAGATGCTTATCTGCCATATACAATATAAAATAATTATTAGAATTTCAACCCAAAAACCAAACCCATAAAAACACTATCAAAATATAGAGATTAACCCAAATACTTAGAAGAAAATCAATTCTAAATATAATAAAACAATAAGATAGAATGAAAATTTCAGGCACATATGAAAGCAAATAAAAAAGACAAAACCTACATTTTTTTTTTTTTTTTTACATGAGTCTCTCTCCTTCTTATTTTTTTAATCTTAAAGTGAAGTTGAGTTTAGGGTTTTGAGATGGTAATTGTTAGGATTTTAAGGAGAGAAGAGAGAGTCCTACCAGGAGTCTCTCTCTTTTTTTCTTAATCCTAAAGTTTTTTTTTTTTTTTGGTGAGTCCTTTTTAAAAATAAAAAATAAAATTCAAACCTAAAGTGAGTCATTTTTTTTTTTAAATTCTAACGTGAGGTATCTTAAAAAATTATAATTAATTTTTAATTTTCAATTTTATATTATATATAGATAATAATAATGATGTGATAGGCCAACAAAATATATCTAATAGAGTTTTACTTAAACTAAACTATTGTAACACTAATAAATATAAGAAGATATAAAACCTAGAATAAAAAGAATCTAAAATAAAAAGAAAAAGAAAATAATGGTAACGTGGAAAATTGTGGGAGTTTTAAAGGTTTCAGTTTTATATATATATATATATATATATATAGAATATAGATAATAATAATAATAATAATAATAATAATAATAATAATAATAATAAATATAAATGACGATTTTTGTGATAAGTTGATGTAGGATAGAATTTACAATTTAATTTTTGTAATTATTTAATTTTGGTATTTTTATGCAAAAAACGTTATTTTAGGTCTAGGTGATTTATTTTCTTGTTTTTAGGTTCTTTTAATATTATTTTTAGGTCAAATTTGGTTCCTATTATAGTTAGGTATTAATTAGGGCTTATTTTAGAATATATTTTCTTGTTCATCAAGTTTTATGGAGCCCTTATAAGATATAAAACTTAAAATAAAAAGAATCTAAAATAAAAAGAAAAAAAAAATAGTGATAATGTGGAAAATTGTGAGAGTTTCAGAGGCTTCGATTTTATATATATAAATATATAGATTACAAATATTTCACCGACACTTATCCTTTTATGGCTGCATAAATTATGAATTTTCCATATTTTTATGGATTTTTTTGTTTTTTGTTTTTTTTTTTTTACTTTCATTAAATATCTTCTATAAATTTTATGGAAATTAGTAACTTACCTTAAAACTCTGGATAATCAATGACCTATTAGGCTAAACCGGCTGTGTTGCCATTTTTTTTTTCTTTCTCATTTGCCTTGGAAACAGGCTAGGTTCTTTTTTTTTTTTTTTTTTTTTTTTTTTACCATTCATAATAAATATAAATTTTATGATGAAATTATGCTAAAAACTCTAGATAATTAAGACTAAACCAAATTTGTTATCATTTTGGTTATTTCTCATTTACCCTAAAAACAGGCCACGTTCAACCCACCCAAATCCCAATTACAGCCAACAACCTATTATTTTGTGCTTTATTATTAATTTTTTTTTTTAGCCACACAGTTCCCCAAAAATAATAAAGAAACACTAAAAAAAAATAAAGAACAAAAGAATAAAGAAAAAGAACAAATCAACAATTTCTAAGTATGACATCATACATAGTTAAAAACTACCATATAAATAGTCCATGCTTGACTTTTTGTTCATTGACGTAGTCATCCTCACTGCTCAGTAACCCATCGATTAGTACTATTGTTATTGTTGTCTTTGTCAAGGTGATTTTGTCTTTTATTCAAGCTGTTCATTCATTTACAAATTACAGTACTATATTTTCTTTTCATTTCTCTCTTCAAATCATAATTAGATTAGAATAAAAGTAAGATCATAACCCATAATTCTTCTATATAGTTTACGTTTGTTTCTATCCTTTTTTTTTTCTTCTCTGTGATTACCCATCACTCAAAATCATTTGTAAGTGTGTTAATTTAGAGAAGGGAGAAAACAAAGAATAGTTTTTGCACTTTGAGTGGTTTAGAATTAGAGGGGTTTGTAAAGTTTAGAGCTTTTTGAATTTTTAATTAGCTGTTTGGCTATGAAGAAATTTTTGTAAAAGGGGAACAAAAAATGGAAAATTGGAAATTACAGTTTTCTATTATTTGATTGGCTTCAGGAAATGTTAGAAGATGCAACCCATTTCAAGAAAATTTTTATGGGAAAAAAAAAATGTTCTGACAATTGTTATTTTTATTTTTTTATTTCAAATAAAAATTGTGTCAAAATTTTCTTAAAATGTATGGATAACCACGCCTTAAACCACCGTTAACATGTCACTGTTAACATGACCCTAAGTCAAATAAGCTAAAAGTGATGAATTGGGTTTTGTCAAGTATAGGTCCTTTCTGCTTTCTTGGGTCCCAATTGATAAAATATCTAGGCTTTGGAAATGATGATAGTTTTCCCACATTGTTTCTAAAATCATATGTTTCTGATTCCATTTTACTGTGTTTTGAAGTACAAAGAAGTGAAAGTTTTAATAATTTAGGAGATATATTTCATTACCAAATATTTAAATTCTGCTTTCTGGTTGCAGTACTCTGAAAATATGGCAGTTGAAAGGTCTGGCATCGCCAAAGATGTTACTGAAGTAAGTTGCCCCACCGTTGGTGTCTGTGAATGAAAAAGATGTATTTTTCTTTGTGTGTTATCTAGTGCTTAGAATGGTTTGCTGACTATGATACGCGCTTTTAATTTTGTGTATAGTTAATTGGTCAGACTCCACTGGTTTATCTCAATCATGTTGTGGATGGTTGTGTGGCTCGTGTAGCCGCCAAGCTAGAAATGATGGAGCCATGCTCAAGTGTGAAAGACAGGTATTATGGTTAACAATTACTTTTGTTAATTCTTTGTTCTTTGATGTTCATTCTTACCCTCATCAGAGTTATGAACTTGTGATAGCCCTGTTTGTTTGTTTTAAAGTATGCTGATCAAGGGAGAAAAGGGAATGCTTGTTTTAGAGGTTGTAATCTAATTTTTGTCTAGCTCCTGACTACTGTCTTCTAATGTGCAGGATTGGTTATAGTATGATTGCGGATGCAGAGGCAAAGGGCGATATCACACCTGGGCAGGTTAGTTTTTTTTTTTTTTTCTTTTCTTGAAGAGGCCTTTAGGGTAGGATACGCACATGACAAAATGGTGGTCACCCTCTTAGCAATAGTCTCATAAAGAAATACACCGTACTTAAGATTACCTATGGCATGCTCGTGATTTGTATTGCTTTGTTGATGAAAGAAAGTTATAACTGAATTAGAACTAAAGAAAAGATGATTACAATATCCAATACTAGCATGATGAAAGAATGTTTATCATGTATTGTTGTTTGGTTAAATTTTGAGCTGATAAATCTCACTTGCTTTTTTCTATGATTAATTAATGTTTGCTGCAGAGTGTTCTCATTGAACCAACAAGTGGCAATACTGGCATTGGGTTAGCCTTCATGGCAGCAGCTAAGGGTTACAAGCTTATCATTACAATGCCTGCTTCAATGAGTCTTGAAAGAAGAATCATTCTTCGAGCTTTTGGAGCTGATTTAATTCTCACAGATCCTGCAAAAGGCATGAAAGGGGCTGTTCAGAAGGCTGAAGAGATACTGGCAAAGACACCCAATGCCTACATCCTTCAGCAGTTTGAAAACCCTTCCAACCCAAAGGTATAGTTACTCAATAATACATTTTAAATTAGGCTGGTTTGCCAAAGTTAAGTGATCTGTATTATTGTTATTGTAGATACATTATGAAACCACTGGACCAGAGATATGGAAAGGTTCTGGAGGAAAAGTTGATGCACTTGTTTCTGGGATAGGCACAGGTGGTACCATAACAGGTGCTGGGAAATTTCTTAAAGAGCAGAACCCTGATATAAAGGTTAGCTTTAGCTTTTAATATGAACATCAATTCTATGTAATTTTTGTTTTTGATCTTGTTTTAAGAGGTCAGACCTTGGTGTGATGGCAAGTGCCCTCTGCCCAAGCAATGTGTTGTGGGTTCAAGTCTAGGAATTAGCCTCTCCAAAATGGGGGGTAAGTCTGTCTATTTGACAATCTTTCTTAGACCCTGCAGAAGCAGAAGCCTTGTGCATTGGGTATAACTTTTTATAATGGTAAACTTGTATCTTCTGTAGCAGTTTGCCTCTTTGTTAACAAATTCTTTTTTTTTTTTTTTTTTTTCCATTTATGTTAGTTGTATGGTGTGGAACCAGTTGAAAGTCCTGTTCTATCTGGAGGGAAGCCTGGTGAGTTAATTTGAATTTAATGCTGCTCTGAGATAATTTATATTCATTACTCATTGCATTTATGGAACCTGTGATAATCTCATTCCTGTTTTACTCTAATTGTGGGAAAACCCCAAAAAGAATAAGTTAAACCCTGTAACATGTGTTTTTCTCCTGTGGAATCAAAACATCATACAAGTTGACAGAGGAAAAATATATATAGTGGTTTGCATTGCAAAATCTATACTAGCTGGAAACAAATGGATCTTAATAAAGATGTACATTTTTTAATGTCTGAATCTTGTGTTTAGCAATTTCACTTGAACAAATGTAGCCACTTCCTTGTCAAGAAGATAAAAGAAAATGTAGCTAGCTGCAATAGACCAGACTCACCAGAGGCATGGTCAATCTTTTACTCTCTGCCACAGCTGTTGTGGACTTTCTTTTAGAATAAAATTGCTGTGTTGTTCAGTTTTGGCTGTTGTGCTTCGTCAAAGAGGGGTTTCTCTCCTCGGTAAGTAAACAAAGAGAATTTCTTGATAATGAAGAATTGTTATTGACCATTTTAAAGTCCTTGCTAATCCGGACTTTTTTGATTGGTCTCGGGTTTGGGGTTTTACACATTGCAACTCCATTTCTGATTTCCGACACTGTTAGATTTTCTATTTGATTTATTTTTTATTGTCTTAAGTACTATGTATTGACCATCGTGAACATAGAGTACTTTTCTTTTTTAATAAAATTTTTATTACTTAAAAAAAAATGTTATTCTATCTATGCTTTTTAAAAAATTTCCCACTACCAATTTAGAGTTATTCTTCATGACATAATTAACCCTACTTGCATAATTTTTTTGTCTGCACATTATTTGCAAGTGGTAACTGTTCTAAGCTTTAATCTTGGGGACCTAATGCCTTGATATATTATAGTTTTTTTGTTGATAAATAATGGAATTTTATTGATACCAAAAAATAGTCACCCAAGTATACAGGATGTATACAATTGCGGACAGTACAATAAATCATGCAAAGTACAATGATCAATCAAATCACAAAATGAACATAAAGAAGAACAACCCATAATTGACATCCAATCTAATAAAGTTCAAAGGAAGATTTAGGTCTAGCAAATTTTGTTCCATATCCTCAAAACTTTGGGAATTCCACTCCTTCCAAATACACCACATCAAACAGTGAGGAACAGCTTTCCAAACAATTCCATTTCTATGACATATTATAGTTGTTACAAGTATAGTATCCACTTAAGCCTGAAATCAAGGAAGATTACAAACACCTATTGGCTTTCATCAAATATTTGACCCCATACGAATGATTTTTTGTTCCACTTGAGCTTATATATTATATAACCTCACATTTTACTTGATGAGTCTGTTTTATTTAGTGTTGATTCTATTTTATATTAGCTTTTTGCTTATTAAAAGAAGGGTTTTAGCTTTTTCCTCAAATGTAAGAACTTAAATGCTGCTTTTCTAAAGTATCTTGGATTTCTAGATATTGCTAACTAAAGATATTATGCATGTGTCAATGTCAAGGTCCACACAAGATCCAAGGAATAGGTGCTGGTTTTGTTCCTGGCGTTTTGGAAGTCAGCATTGTTGATGAAGTAGTCCAAGTAAGGGCTGAATGTCTTTGACTGATTTTACAGTTTATAGAAGTGCATAAAATCATAAAATTTTCAGGACTCTCTTGTGAATTATTATTAATTTTGAGAAATAAATAATGAATTTCATTAAAAATAAAATAAACTCTGTGTTCACAATGATGAGCTCAAAGTTTCAAAAATTACAAAGTCTCGAAAGGAGAAATCTAAGAGAGACTCTCCTGTGTACTTTTCAAAGTGCAAAAAGTTAAGTTATTTAATTCCCTATATTGCTATTATCAAATAAAAATATTCAAAAGTATGATGCACAGTTAGAAAACATAATAATAGGTAATATCATAAAAAGAGTTTGGTTGTTTGTATGTGCAGAAATTGCTTTTCACAATTAACAATTTAAATTTATAGATTTTCAAGCTGATAGTGGTGATTTTCCTTCATTTCTATCATTTTGATGATATAGATGGGGTTCATCTTCTTTTACTTTACACACAAGATAAAAAGAAAAGAAAAGAAAGCGCTCTTCGCAGCTATAGCAGTTCTTCAGATGTCTTTTTCCTACAATAGTGAGGTTAATCCATCATTATTTTTGCAGTGGCCCTGTTAGAGACTGCAAACATGGTTAGTTCCATGCTGAGGGTGCTATTCAGTTGGCCAAAAATGGACATGTTTCAAATTGCAACAGAATTGTCGTCAAAGTTTTAGAGAATGCAAGGAAGAGCTTGAAATTAAAATAAATAAAACTTCCCTTATTATGAATATAATTGTATGACATATACATTGTTAAAATTGCTATAATAATCACATATATTGATACAATATAGTTTTGAATTTAATTTCTATTGAACCTTTGATAGAAATGACTGGGTGAAGGATTATATGATAATTTGTATGATTTTGATTATAGTACGTTACTGAAGCTAATTTTTGTAATCTCACGTCCTCATTTCCTATTTGTTTTTGTATTATAAGATTGTTAACCACTTCTAATGACTCTTTCCAGTTGTTAAATCTGATTGCTGTGTTGTATCTGTAATGCACCACACTTCTCTTTTTATTTGTCTCCCCTGGTTTATTATTAATCACTTTTGATGGCCAAAACTGTTTCCTATTTGCTACATCTGACTTTTGTAATCTTGCAGATATCAAGTGATGAGGCAATTGAAACTGCAAAGCGTCTTGCTCTGAAAGAAGGCTTATTTGTAAGATCTGAACCTTGTTGAGTCATCTCATTGAAGCTGTCCCATATATGATGCAGAATGGGATGGGTAGGAAAATAAAAATATCAGGGAAGAAAGAGAAACAAGACAAATTTTAGGCTTCACCACCTGAGGGTGCTTAGAATTATCACCAAGCTTAGAGAAACATCTCTAATCAGAAAATTTTTATTCTAATTGCACTTTACCAAACCATTCTTGAGCCTTTTTTTAATATGCTTCAGGCATTGCATTAAGGCACAATTACGTCCCCAAAACTAAAAACCCAAATTCAAAATTCACAATGAAATCTAATTCAAAATTTAAAAATGAAATCTAGAAGAAACCTATGATAATAGATTCTGAGATAGTTTTGGTTGTGCTTCCTGCTTCATTATCCATATACAAATCACTGTCATTGCACGTTTGTTTTTTTGGTACCACTTTTGATTCTAGGTCATCTGTTCCAGGTGGGAATATCATCTGGTGCTGCTACTGCTGCTGCAATTAAGATTGCAAAGAGGCCAGAGAATGCTGGAAAGCTAATTGTTGTAAGTTTTGATCATTCCCCTCCAAATTCTAGTAAACCTAGAATTGGCATATTAGAAGTGTCTAGTTGCATAGAAGTTTGATAATGTTCCAGCTCAATTATTTAATTTCCTGAAACTTCTTATCTATCTAAACTTGGACCACATTAATGACACGATTAGTCTATGGCATTTTCTCTTCTTAAGCCATCTGAAAAGATTAAACTTCATTGGTGTTCTAGTTGGGTCCTATATACTCTAGCATTAGGCTATAGGCAATGGTCCAAGGATGATGACACGACATCTCCCTTGATCTGAATGGCAAATTCACCTCTGAACTCTTGAATTAAGGATGATGCTATGACATTTCCCTTAATCTGAATAACAAAATTCACCTCTGAACTCTTGCATGTTATGGTAACGTTATTTGTTTCAAGGCACTAAAAACACTTAGTAGCTAACTGTAAGTATGCTCACAACTAAGTGTGAAATAACCAATCCGGATAGCCAGATAGTTCTCCTATAGTTAATAAATTACAATAACCTAATATGGGAGAGTGAAACTAAAAAAAAAAAAAAAATCACCCTAACAGAGACAGCTATGAACGTCGTGTATATTAGCTATAGGATATTGTAATTTTCAAAGTATACTAGAGTATATTTTTTGTTATTTGACACTAGAGAATTTATTCTTGACTGATAACATTGTGCACTTACAATTTATTCTTGACTGATAACAGTGTACTTATGGGTGTCACTTAACAGTCAACACGTACCATATCTTCTGGGAAGATTTTGCATCTTTTGTCCTGATCCATGTCAAGACAAGTCCCATTAGATTATTATTATTATTTATTTTTAATTCAATATTTGGGGGTGGGGGGATTTGAATGCTTGATATTTCATTTGGGAACACCAGGAAGAGCCAACCAGTTGAGCTACAAGGCTCTTGGAGACAAGACCCATTAGATTATATGAAAAATCCAATGCCTTCCCAGGTGTAAGATGGAAGTCAGCCCTCTACAATCCTGGTCCTAGATGCATATCACAGCTGCCAATCCCAGTATTTTCTAAGCAAAATCTACCAAATAGGTCCTAACCTCCCTGTTGATATGGGTGTATGTGTTGCTGGCAGCAGATTGGTTTTGGCATAATTTCCCTTTTCATCCCACCTCAAGAAGTTGAATGAAATTTCTGTCTGTCCATCAACATGAAATTCTTTAAGCAGTTGCTTTCAGTTTTTACAGGACAGTGGTTGCATCAACCTGTAGACATCTAGCCAAGTCAAATAACACGCTAGAAAGCACGGGTGTGGCTCAAGGGCAGCCCACCCGCACCCGACACTCGGCGATTTGCCGATTCGCACTTGACGCGCCGATTCGTTTGTTTGTTTTTTTTTTTTTTTTTTTTCCCAATTCATGCCGATTCGGATCCGATTCCGGCCGAAACAAGCAGAAATCATCCGAAATTGGCCAAGAAACTGGCCGAAATACATGTTAAAAAAAAATAATAAAATAAAAACTTGAGTTGATTTCTTATTTAGTTATTAACTTATTATATATTTGTCAAATTATTTGTAGGTTAAATAATTTAAATTGAAATTACTAAATTATTTGTAGTTATTATTACTCTTAAATTGGTATATGTTTACCATTATATGAAAATATATTTAATAATTTGTAAATAAAAATATATTTAATAATTTATTAGTAAACATATTCTGCCGCACCCCCACCTGCACCCTACTTTTTCAAAAATTGCCGAGTCCCGCACCCGCGTCTGCACCTGCACCTGAACCCGAATCTGCACCCGTGCTTCATAAATAACACGTAGAATGTGATTAGAATACAATTTTTTTTTTTTTTTTTTTTTTTTGGGATAAGAATGTGATTAGAGTACAATAAAAGTGCCTATGAGCACATTTATTTTTGACTTGTGACTCATAATGGAAGGTAGAATTTTAGCCACTTTTCAAGACTGTCCAAGTCATTTTCAAATGTCCTAGGCTGATGGTGTAGCTTGATTATCTCTGCCTCATTCTTACCCATGAATTAATTACTATTAATCAAGTAAAGACTAGTAACTGATTAACTCAGTCCTGAGTTTTCTCTTTTTAAATTAAGAGCCTTTTAAACAAATAATTCAATGGCAAATGGCATTAACTTCACATGGCATATTTATGTCTATTTGGCAAATAGCATTACCATGCTTGAACTGACTCTGTCAACTACAATTTGCAGTTCTTCATTTACCTCCTCATTCTTTATTTATTTATGCAGGTGATTTTTCCAAGCTTCGGGGAGAGGTATCTGTCCTCTGTGCTATTTGAGTCAGTGAGACGAGAGGCTGAAAGCATGACTTTTGAGCCATAAGCTGTTCCCCAGTTCCAGGTTACTTGCAACCTTCTGACAATTTAACATCAAGAGAGATCATGGTGTTTTGGTAAAAGGTGTATGGGGCCTGGGTCGGTATTTTGGTTTCCTTATGGTTTTGTCAATAAGATTGTCTTGAACTACTTGATCTCTGTATTGCAGAAGGGATTCCAGGACCAACCCTGGAACTAAAGTGTATTGAAGTAGTTTCTAATTGTTGTGTGCTCAAACATCATCGTACAATGCTAGGTTTTGAGACTTACCAAATAGTAATAACGATAATGCCAGGTTTTGTTAAATTAATCCTTCTTTAGAGCCTGCATTAAGTTATTTTAGGTTCTGGTCATGCTGATTATTTCACACATACCAACTGAAACAAAATGAATTGTAGAATGTTGGAAATTATGCTTGACCTATTGCTAGCATTAGTATTGATGTGGAAAATTTTATTTTGGTCTCCCCCCTCTAGAGTTCTTCAAAAGCTAAGTTCCAGCAAGAATGAAGTAAAACTGTTGGGAGTTTTTGCGTGTCATTTTAGTGGGTATGAATTGAAAATATTTAGGTTAACAATTATTATGTTTCAGATTTTGAGTGCGTTAAAAATCTAGTTAAACTTCTCACTAAACCCAATTCTCAAGAGGTCTGGTTCCTATTCATGATTCAAAAGGTTAGCAAGGGACTTTCTGATTATTTCACACATACCAAGTGAAACAAACTAACGAAGTAATTGTAGGATATTGGAAATTATGCTTGACCTGTTGCTAGTATTTGGTATATGAAACAAGGGATTCAAATGGTAGTCCCTTTAAAATTTCCGTTCTTTTTCTTCCCCTAGTACCAGGAAGTAGGAACATCCTACTTTCACGTTTGAATTCCTTAATCAAAACAAAGTGAGCAGGACACTTTAGCTCCTAAGTAATAAAGAATGTTTGAGTTCTTGATTAGTGGTGTCAGAATCCCAATGTCACATTTTTAGTAGACTTATATTCATGATTATAAAAACCTGGCCAATCAAAGAACCGAAAAAGGGTCTGGTTAGTAAACTCTATAATTAGCTCTCAATGTGAGCATATCCGATGATTGTTACAATAATCTCATAGAAATCTAAACTATTACTTGTCTCTACTATATTTTTCAGCACTTAAAAAGTGTTAGTTTTCTTGTTGATGCATGGTGAGTCCATTCTTGGCAAAATGCAATGTCTTGGAGAATCCTTGATTAGGAAAGGCCCCAAGGTCTTTGTTCATTTGTGGATCAAAGTCTTCATTAGTGGTCTCCATGTGAACAAAACTCCTTCATTGTTAGGTTCCTATGGTTATGTAAAAATGTGTTAGTTCTAATTGGAGGCAAAGATAAACCTTATCATAGTTTGATGGCCAATCGTATAAATACACTTCATAATCTACAATAGCTAATGAGTTAATAGATTGAAGCTTTTTACCAATAAAAACTTTGGAACCTAAAGGCTAGAAAATAAAATGGATCGAAATGAAGACTTCGTATTATGAAGATAATTGACATTCTATATAGTGATGTGGATGTCATTGCTCCTTATGCTACCAAAGAATTTCCTAGTCATTTCTATGCTACCAACGGCTGGTGTTTTTTTCCTCGATCATTCATAGGTTACCAAATTATGTGAAAATAATATAACCAACCTATTACTAACCAATAAAAAGTTTTTTATATTCAAATTAAAATTCTTCTTTGTCAATTACATTAACACAATCATATTTTTATTAAACAATGTTGGAAAAAAAGTAAAAAAATATAACTATAAAAAAACACAATTTAAATGAAATGTTAGGTCTTGTAATGGTTTAAAATTGCTAGTGTTTATAGTTGCCATATACTCATCGAGTAAAAAACAATTGTAGTCATGATCATAAATTTTTTTTTTATTGCAGTCATGATCATATACTTAAAACAACTTTGTAAAATAAAACCAACAAACACATTGACTTGAAATACTAAATTTTTAGGTGAATTTGTAATTGATTTTTTAGTCATGACAAGTAAATTCAAAATGAGAATTAAGTTACCAACCACCGTGTAAGCTAAATTGGATATAACAACATAGAAAATAACATCAAAGTGAACAGAGTTTTTTGAGTAAACACATTGTTAATAACTATATTAGTAAAACTTAATTATAAAATAAGAACTATAAAAAACGGTTAGATGGTGTACGACACCAAACTCCCTGGGCCTGTTAGATCATTAAGGCCCACTAAGGCTCTACTTTCTTGGCACGCTCGGATGAGGGCATTTTGGTCTTAGCCGTCCACACGTGCTTCCCGAGGCTGCGTCATCCCCCGAGGATACTTCCCGGGGAAGTTCTATTGTGCCCGGGAAATCTATGACCGAGCATCGACGACCAGGAGTTGTATCCGCCTAGCGTCAGAGAATGGGAACCATTTCCAAGGCCACTCCCACCTAAACACCCACCTATCATCATCTGTATTGGACCTCCAAATGCACTAGCGACAAAGCTAATTATCACTATCCCACTAGCATCTCATTATAAATACAAGGATCTTGTGGGAGGGGGGTTGGTTGTTGAAAATTTGGAGAGAAAAAGAGAGAGAGGGAGAAAGGAATAGAAGGAGTTCTTGATCAGTCTCAGCACAAGAACGACCCAGTGTAGGAAATTCAAGCCCACGATACAAATAGATTGTGAGCCCAAGCGAGTCATAGCTCAATAGCCTCGTTCTGAGGCCTGTACAATTGGCGCCGTCTGTGGGAATTGCCTACAAAGCTGTAGTTCGACTGAGACTCGCTTACGAGACAATGTCCGGGAGACATCCGGGGGGTGGGGACGAAACTGGTTCGGTTGGGTCTTCTCGGGGGTCGTCCTGGCGAGAAAGAAGGCAAAAGAGACGTGAAGACAGGGAGCGTGAACGGGAAGATATGTCCGGTCTCGGGGAGGGGTCATATCAGACGCAGTGGACAGTGATAGACGCCTCGGACCGCAAGCAGCTTGATGACAGGGACCAGGAAATTGAGCGGCTGCGCAGGCGGGTGAGAGAATTTGAGTTAGAAGCGGATGACAGGCGACGAAGGAGGGAGCGAGATGATCTCGGAAGGAGGACCGAGGATTTGGGAGGTCGCCAGGAAATGGGGGCCAGCCATTCGGGGTCCCATTGGCGAAGGGAGCGTTCGCGTTCGCATGAGTCATACAATCACCAAGAAAGATTGCATTCGCGGGAGCCGTATCATCGCCGAGGCCGCTCTCGGTCGCGGGATCATGACGAGCGGAGGTCGGATTCCTCCGAGGATAAGAAGCCACGGAACGCTGCCATGGACGCACTGAGCCGCGCCTTGCGCAGGGTAGCAAGGTCCCCCTTCTCAGATGAAATTGAACGGGCCGCGATGCCGAGAAAGTTCCCGAGACCACCGTTTAACATCTACGACGGAAAGGCAGACCCGGTCGAGCACGTCAATCACTACATCCACATGATGTCCCTGCATTCGCATAATGACGCACTGATGTGCAAGGTGTTTCCCTCCAGTCTTGGCCCAACCGCTCTTAGATGGTTTAACGGACTGCGGAAGAAATTCATACACTCTTTCGTCGAGCTAGTTCAGGAGTTCGGCATTCGGTTCGTAACCTGCAGCCGAGTGCCACAACCTGTTGATGCCCTGCTATCAATGAGGATGGGGGTGAGGGAGACCCTTCGTAGTTACTCCAGCCGGTACTGGGAGCTATATAACGAGATTGGTGGGGGCAACGAGAAAATCGCGGCAAGTACCTTCCGGATGGGCCTACCAGAGGATTCCGAACTACGGGAATCACTTACGAAGAAGCCACCCGAGGACATGAGGCAGCTCATGAGGCGTATCGAAGAGTATAAGCGCCTAGAAGATGATCGGTTGCAGAGCAAAGGCAAGGCCCCATTAATAAACCGTCCCCGGCAGGGGAATTTCCAGCCGAGACCTCGGAAGGAATGGAGAGCGCAGGAACCATCCTGGCAGGCAGGGGAAGTGAATGCAACGTTCAAGGAACCGGTGCACCAGATAGTAGAAAAAATCAAGAATGAGCCATACTTCAGGTGGCCAAATAAAATGGGCGGTGACCCATCCCGGCGAAATCAGAACTTGTACTACAGTTACCATAGGGACAAAGGCCACACCACCGAGCAATGTCGGGTACTGAAAGATCATTTGGGGCAGCTAGTACGGGCCGGGCATCTGAAGGATTATGTGGTGAATCCTGGCGACCAAGGAATCGGCCATTTAGGTCGGCAGAAAGACATCCCTCAGCAACCACCTCGCGAGGTAATTGAGATGATTCTCTTACCCCCGTGGGATAAGTCAGTAACGGGAAGACGGGTGTTGACAATAGCGCCTGCGAAAATGTCACCAGACACGGGGCCAGCAGAGAAGAAAGCGAAGTATCGCCAGGAGGCAATCGCCTTCGGGAAAGACGACTTAGAGGGTACAATACAACCACACGAAGATGCGTTAGTGATCACCGCCCGGATAAGCGGTTTCGATGTGAAGAGGGTAATGGTAGATCAGGGCAGCGGGGCTGATGTAATGTATCCGGATTTGTTCAACGGACTTGGGTTGAAGACTCAGGACTTAGGAAAGTATAATGCGCCGCTAGTCTCGTTTGATGGAAGAATAGTGATACCGGAGGGCCGAATTTCGTTACTAGTAGTCGTGGGGGGAAAGGAGGTAAAGGTCATCTTTATAGTGGTTAATTCCTTCTCACCATACACGGCAATCTTGGGAAGACCGTGGATCCACTCCATGGAAGCTGTGCTGTCCACCTTGCATGTAAAGATTAAGTTCCCTACCGAGCAGGGTATCGCAATGGTGCGAGGGAGCCAGTAAATGGCCAGACAGTGCTTAGTAGCTGCAGCAAATTGGGAGGGCCCGCAGACAGGGCAGAATGAAGAGGCCGAAGAGGCCCCGTTATAGCAATTACCGCACCCCCGAGAGGATTCGGGGAATGCTTGCGCCGAGGAATTGATAAAGGTCGGAATACTGCCGGACACGGACAAGCACTTCCAGATAGGGGCCAGTCTGACAACCCACGAGAGAGTTGGATTGCTACTGTTTCTTGTTCGGAGCCTGGACATGTTTGCGTGGAGTCCGTACGAAGTGCCGGGGGTAGACCCTGAATTTATCTTCCACAGGCTCAACATGGACGCCTCATTCCCTCCCAAGAAACAGAGACCGAGGAGAAAAGCCCATGAACACGCTGAGGCTATTAGGGCCGAGGTCCAACGGCTAAAGGAGGCAGGTGCAGTGAAGGAGGTCTTCTTTCCAGAATGGCTTGCAAACACAGTGGTGGTGAAAAAGAAGAGCGGCAAATGGAGAGTCTGCGTGGACTTCACAGATTTGAACCGAGCATGCCCGAAAGACCCGTTCCCTATGCCCAAGATTGACCAATTGGTAGATGCCACGTATGGACATCCGAGAATAAACTTCTTGGATGCATTTCAAGGCTATCACTAGATTGCCCTGGCCGGCGAAGATCAGGAAAAGACTGCATTCATATCTCCCGACGCCAATTACCATTACACCGTGATGCCGTTCGGCCTAAAAAATGCCGGGGCAACGTACCAGCGGATGATGACAAGGATGTTCCGTGACAGGATTGGACGGACGGTGGAAGTATATATTGATGACCTTGTAGTAAAAAGCAAACAACAAACGCAGCACGAAGAGGATCTTCAAGGGGTGTTCGGGGTATTGCGGCAACATAAGCTACGCCTTAACGCAGAAAAATGTGCCTTCAGAGTGGGGGCTGGAAAGTTTTTGGGGTACTTGATCTCCAGCCGAGGAATAGAGGTAAACCCTGACCAAATTGTTGCCGTGCAACGACTTAAGCCACCGAGCAACCCAAAGGAAGTGCAGGTGTTGACCAGAATGTTGGCGGCTCTTAACCGGTTCATTTCTAGATTCTTCGATCGCTGCCATCCGTTCTATCAGCTTCTTAAAAAATGGAAGGGGTTCCAGTGGGATGCCGAGTGTGAAAAAGCATTTCAGGATTTAAAAGAGTACCTGACGCACACGCCGATACTGACCGCCCCGGAACCTGGGGAGGACCTGTTTATGTACCTCTCGGTGACTGACCACGCCGTGAGCGCCGTGCTGCTAAGCGATCGGGGGGTGCAACAACCTGTGTATTACATCAGTAAGACTCTGGTTGACGCCGAGACCAGATACTTGCCATTGGAGAAGCTGGTTTTGGCACTAGTGAATGCCACCAGGAAGCTGCCTCAGTACTTCCAAGCCCATACCGTGTATGTACTAACTAAATATCCTTTGCAGTCATTCCTTAGACGATCAGACTTCACAGGGCGGATAGCAAAATGGGGGACCAGGCTCAGGGCTTTTGACGTACGGTATAGGCCGAGAACTGCCGTAAAAGGGCAGGTATTAGCTGATTTTGTGGCTGAGTTTTCACCTAGAGGCTCATGCCAGATAGTCTGTCAGACGAGTCGCCGCTCATGGAAAATATACGTGGACGGCGCTTCCAGCTCCACGGGGGCTGGTGCGGGGATTGTAGCAATTGGACCCGAGGGGATTCGCCTGGAGCATTCTTTCAGGTTCGGATTTAGGGCCTCCAATAACGAAGCAGAATATGAAGCCCTGATAGCCGAGCTAAGCATAGCCTCAAGCTTAGGGGCCCAGGATGTTGAGGTCTATTCAGATTCCCGGCTGATTGTCAACCAAGTTCATGGCTGTTTCGAGGCTCGAGATCCTCGGATGAAGGCGTATTTGGAGCGAGTGAAGCAGATTATGGCCGGATTTGAAGCGGTAAAGATCGTACAAGTAGCTCGGACGCACAACAGTCACGCCGATTCCCTCGCCACGCTGGCGTCGTCAGTAGCCGAGGATGTACCTCGGCTCATCAAAATAGAGCATGTTCCAGAACCAAGTATCAAGCTATCCAGCAGTCCGGCAGTCACGGCTATCGCTACGCAGGGACCCAGTTGGATGGACCCCATCATTGAGTTCTTGGCCGAGAACCGGGTCCCCCTCGACGAGAAGGAAGGAAATAGAATCCGAAGAACGGCCCCTCGGTTTTGGCTATCAGAAGACCGGAGGTTGTATCGAAGATCCTTCGGAGGACCATACCTTTTATGCCTGCACCCGGACAAAGTGAACGAACTTTTAGCAGAACTACATGAAGGGGTGTGTGGCAGCCACGTAGGAGGGCGTTCATTAGCTCACCGGGCTATGACTCAGGGATTTTGGTGGCCTCAGATGCAGAAGGATGCCGCCAAATATGTACGCAAATGTGAGCAATGTCAAAAACACGCTCTCCTGATCCATCAGCCCGCCGGCCATCTCAATCCAGTCAGTAGCCCTTGGCTATTCGCACAGTGGGGGCTGGATATACTTGGGCCATTCCCCCGAGCAACGGGCAACCGAAGGTTCGTCCTCGTAGCCGTCGATTACTTTACGAAGTGGGCGGAGGCCGAAGCGTTATCGAACATCCGAGATGTGGATGTGAAGAAGTTTGTGTGGAAGAACATTGTTACCAGATTCGGAGTACCAAATTCCTTGGTGTCAGACAATGGACTGCAGTTCGACAGCCGGGCCTTCCAAGAATTCTGCACGGACCTCGGCATTAAGAACAAGTATTCTACCCCGGCGTACCCGCAAAGCAATGGCCAAGCCGAAGCTGTCAATAAGGTAATTGTGAATGGGCTGAAGAAAAGACTGGATAATGCGAAGGGGAATTGGGCCGAGGAGCTACCTAACGTCCTGTGGGTTTACTGGACAACACCGACAAGATCCACGGGGGAGACTCCTTTCTCTCTCACTTACGGCGCCGAGGCGGTTATACCCACCGAGGTAAGTATATGCAGCGCACGAGTAGCTAAATACGACCCCAGTTTGAATGACGAAATGTTGGTTCGGCACTTAGACCAGCTGGACGAACGCTGGGAGGCAGCCACTATCCGGCTGGCCGAGTATCAGCAGAAACTGGCCAGAAGATACAACCGAAGCGTGAGAGCAAGGAGGTTTGACGCCGGGGATCTGGTTTTGAGAAGGGCAGTAGGGCATATGCAGGACACCCATGCAGGCAAGTTAGCACAAACCTGGGAAGGACCGTATAGGGTTACAGCAGCGGCCGGGGAGGGAGCGTATTATTTGGAGGAACTAGACAAGAGACCACTGCCTCGCCCCTGGAACGTTCAGAACTTGAAGAGGTTCTATCATTAATAAATCACGTGTTCAGTTCGAATTGTAGATTTGCTGGTGTTAATGAAAGAGGTTGTTGGCACAAGCCATTGGCAATAGGAGTCTTACAATTACCTAAGGACTGAAGCCTGTCTCTCGGTTCGATCCTATCACCGAGCAGGTGAAAACCTAATACTTTACTAAGGACTGAAGCCTGTCTCTCGGTTCGATCCCTATCACCGAGCAGGTGAAAACCTAATACTTTACTAAGGACGGAAGCCTGTCTCTCTGTTCGATCCCAATCACCGAGCAGGTGAAAACCTAATAGTTTACTAAGGACTGAAGCCTGTCTCTCGGTTCGATCCCTATCACCGAGCAGGTGGAAACCTAATATTTTACTAAGGACTGAAGCCTGTCTCTCGGTTTGATCCCTATCACCGAGCAGGTGGAAACCTAATATTTTACTAAGGGCTAAAGCCGGTCTCTCGGTTCGATCCCTATCACCGAGCAGGTGGAAACCTAATATTTTACTAAGGACTGAAGCCTGTCTCTCGGTTCGATCCCTATCACCGAGCAGGTGGAAACCTAATATTTTACTAAGGACTGAAGCCTGTCTCTCGGTTCGATCCCTATCACCGAGCAGGTGAAAACCTAATATTTTACTAAGGGCTAAAGCCGATCTCTCGGTTCGATCCCTATCACCAAGCAGGTGGAAACCTAATATTTTACTAAGGACTGAAGCCTGTCTCTCGGTTCGATCCCTATCACCGAGCAGGTGAAAACCTAATATTTTACTAAGGGCTAAAGCCGGTCTCTCGGTTCGATCCCTATCACCAAGCAAGCGGAAACCTTAAAACTAAAGTTTATTTCGAGGACAGAAGCCACGCTTCCAGTCCGACTACATTGGCCGAGCATGTTGAAAATTTAGAACTAAAGTATTTTCGTCGGGAAAAGGTAACCCATCATCTGGGAAACAAGCCCAGACTGCATATTTGATAAACAGCACGCCAATACTAATAGTAAAATGAAAGTAACATAATAGCATTAACTGAAACCGCACAATGCGGAATGTTCGGAACGCAATAAAAACCAAGGAAAAATAATGTCTTGTCACCACAACCCGGTGACCTGGGTAAAACCTTTGTAACAACATGAATAATCAAACTAAAACAAAGAAAACGGTTCGGCAATTAACTTGGAGGAGGGTCGGCCCGAGGATCGCTAGTAACCTCCACGCCAGTTGGCTCAGCATGAGAATCAATGGCCTCCACCAATGCCCGCATGCTGGAGGTCTCCTCTTCATCGATAATATGGGGGGCGTTCTGTGCAGGCTCGGCTGTAGGCGGAAAAGGGATCTCGCTCGGGTTCCACAGTGGAGAATCCTCGGGAACCCCCGCGGCTCGAAGCGCGGCCAACCACCCCTCCTCGAACCCGAGCTTGTGGGCCTGGCGGATGACCGGCTCCACGGAGTTCTCGGCGTCAGTAAACCCCTCGTTGTACCACTTGCTTTCGCAAGCGTCCAGCGCGGCCTTTAAGTCCGCCAACTCCTCCCCCTGGGCTGTCTTTAAGCTCTCCGACTCGGCTAACTTTAGCTGCATGTCCCCCAACAGCTTTTCCAACCTAGCGCTCTTTTCCTCGGCACGGGCCCTAGCCTCCTCGGCTGCGGCGGCCCTTTTCTCCGCATCCTCCGCAGCTTTCAGCTTCTCCACAGCAGTGACTTCAGCCACATCTTTCAGGGCCTTTTCCCGCCCAACATCCTCGGCGAGCTCTTTCAGTTTCCCATCCACAATTTGGGACAACTGCGCGGCCTGAACAAATGATTGTGCAGATAGTATGACAAGACCCCGTGCATAAATAAATTCAAAGAACGAATCAATGAAAAAACTAAGTGTCATAGTTATAGAAGGTCTTACCACCATAGTGAGCCATACAAGCCGCCTCCCCACAGACTCCTCCGTCCCCTCCTCGTAGGCATGGACGTCCTCGGGCAAGAGCAAACCGCTTGCCAAGCTCTGAGCAACGCGGCCCCCCTGACCCTTGTCCCAAATTCGAAGGCTGGCAGTCTCCGTGAGGGGCTCGCCTTCCAGCAAGAAGGAGGGTTGCCAGATCGCGGCGGACCGAGAGGTTGATGCACCGTCCGGCCGGGGTTGGGTCACCGGCTCGCGAATGACAATACCAGATGGAGGGCGAGATGAGACCCCGCCCGGGCCGGTCTGTGTCTGTTCCCCGGCACGTTGCCTTTTACGCACTCGGGTCGGTTGGGCAGGAGTGGGCCGAGGGGGTTGGTTCGGACCCTCCTGTTGTTGACCGACTGGCCGTGCACCAGGCACAAAACGACTTATCGTCATGGTCCTCCTCGTCACCATTTCGTGACCGTGGTCGGATTCGGTCTCCGAAGAATCAATGTGTTCGGCTACGGCGCCCTTGACCACCTGAACGGGTGCCTCTGCTTCTTCGAGAACCTCGGGTTGAGCGGGATCTTGTGGCTCGATTTGTTGGTGGGCTCTTTCTCGGATCGCGCGTGACACTCTTTCAGCCGATTCGTCGCGAAGTGGTTGGCGCTCGTCCGAACAAATATACCGTGGCCCAAGATCACGTGCTTCCCCTACCGTGAACTTCGGAGGCAGAAAGTTTGAGTTGTGCACGTCGATGTAGGAAAGCAGGGGGCTGTCAACTAAGAGGGCCTGACTGAACGCTTGCCAGGTGGAGTACACGGGTTCAACGCCGAGGATCAGGTGCGATGCTCG
Organism: Quercus gilva; assembly: GCA_023621385.1. Lineage (NCBI taxonomy): Eukaryota > Viridiplantae > Streptophyta > Magnoliopsida > Fagales > Fagaceae > Quercus > Quercus gilva. The sequence goes on from CM042478.1 coordinate 51,971,358, forward strand.
GAGTTTTCCGTCCGAATGAACGAAGATCTCCGACCTAAGCACAAAATTTAGGTCGTGGACGTGCACCACTCGGCGGTCCGGCTTGAACCTTTTGCTATCTGCAAAAAAAAATAATAATAAAATAAAATAATAATAATAATAATACGAAGTCGGTTAGGAATTACTCACTAACGATAATCAAACAGAATGTAAAATAAGGGCGCTCGGTACCGACCAACATCGCGCTGTGAAAATGCGCAGGGGAGCTCCTCGGCAAACCAGTTACCGCTCACCCGTACAAATTCCCCCGCAGAATTTCTATTGGAATCAGGCAGGCATGAGATTAGCCGTACCCTCATATCCCTAGTTTTCAGATAATAATCTGAATTGATATTTCCACATAAACTGTACATGAAATTAATATCATGATGATTCAATTGTAGACCGAACAGATGGTTTAGCCTACTGACACAGCTCACTACTCGGTAAAAGTTGGGAGAGAGTTGGTCGGGGCAAAAACCGTAAAACCTAAGGGTACTCAGGATAAGGGGATCGACCGGGAACCTGACCCCGCCCTCTAGGATAGCCATTAATGGGAAGAAAACAGTATTGACGCCTTGGCGCCGTTGGATGTCTATATCACCCTCGGGGCAATATGCAATATCTACGTCCCCGGGCACATTGAAAGCTGCCCTAAAGGTAGCCAAAGCGGCCTCAGAAGAAAGGAGATAAGAATAACCCATTTCCTATACTAAGGTCTCTAAAAGGAAGAGCTACGATTTGCGAGTACAAAAGAATGCAAAAGAGAATCAGAGAAGAAAGGGTAGAGGACTTACTTGAGGCTCTAAGGAAGAGAGGTCCTGATCTAGAAGAAAGAACGCACAGAGAGAAGCGCTCAGTCAAGCGAAAAGTGAGAGATTAGAGGATGCGAAAAGTGAAGAAGAATGCCTGAAGAAGATATATATAGAGGATGGATGAGGAGTAAATGACAATTAATAAGCCGGCGGCGCGAAACCCAACGAACCATTGCGCCAACTGCCACACGCGCGACGCCTCGGTTCGCGAAGCGTCAGGCAATAATGACAGCCTATCAGACTTAGTGCGCCTTTTGAGAAGCGCGCTAATGACCGAGTAAATCTCCCTGGCCGGGCCATCGACCCCTCAGATTCCTTGATTCACCCCCCGAGAACGGGGGTTGAATCAAGGGGGGGCTAATGTACGGCACCAAACTCCCTGGGCTTGTTAGATCATTAAGGCCCACTAAGGCTCTACTTTCTTGGCACGCTCGGATGAGGGCATTTTGGTCTTAGCCGTCCACACGTGCTTCCCGAGGCTGCGTCATCCCCCAAGGATACTTCCCGGGGAAGTTCTATTGTGCCCGGGAAATCTATGACCGAGCATCGACGACCAGGAGTTGTATCCGCCTAGCGTCAGAGAATGGGAACTATTTCCAAGGCCACTCCCACCTAAACACCCACCTATCATCATCTGTATTGGACCTCCAAATGCACTAGCGACAAAGCTAATCATCACTATCCCACTAGCATCTCACTATAAATACAAGGATCTTGTGGGAGGGGGGTTGGTTGTTGAAAATTTGGAGAGAAAAAGAGAGAGAGGGAGAAAGGAATAGAAGGAGTTCTCGATCAGTCTCAGCACAAGAACGACCCAGTGTAGGAAATTCAAGCCCACGATACAAATAGATTGTGAGCCCAAGCGAGTCATAGCTCAGTAGCCTCGTTCTAAGGCCTGCACAGATGGTAACTATGACTATTAAGTACATATAGAGCACTTATCACCCAAATAAATAAATAAGCAATGTGTGTGTATATATATATATATATTATTAAATATGTTAATGAAATAAAAATAAAAATAAAAATAATGAAAGTCACATTTTAAAAATTCTTATTTTTAAGTAATCTTAGTGGACCGAAAGGACCAAATGGGACCGAAGTAGAACAAAGTGAACCAAATGGACCGAATAAACTGAAGCAAAACGAATGAAACGAACTAGTCAGAAGTGGACTGAACTAGACCAAAATGGAGCAAAGTGGACCATATTGGATCAAGTATAGCAAAATGGACTAAAGTGGAGCTAAATGGACAGATTGAGACCAAAGTGGACTGAGATGGAGCGAATGAATGATTGTGAACCAATTGGACCAAACTGCTATGCTTTAACTTTTGGATATTATATAGATGCTTTTATCTTTTATCTTTTTTTGTGTTTTTTAATAAATAAATTAGAACTTCAAGTTGTTACACAAGTGTAAGTGCATAACTTAAATTTACCATGACATAATACTTTTGCTCAATAAAGTCGATTTTTTGCAATACAACCAAGTGGTTGTACCCAAAGGATGTCGGGCTGAATTGAAAATCAAGCTCAAATTAAGCAACTGTATCTCGGTCTGGCTTTACAATGGAAAGCATCTCTTAACATAAGCAAGCATGCACACAAGTATCAGCGGGGCAAATATTACATCAATCTATGCGGATTCTGTTAAAGAATCGGGGTTCAGGCCAAGGAATTAATTCACAAAATGCAGTTTTCACATTTGACTTGAGCTGTTGATGGTAAAATCCAGTTGATTCAGCATGTTAGTTCAGAGAGATAGAGAGAAGGGGGATGCAACACTGCTCAAGCAAAGTGATGTGTAGTATTAATAATGAGCAAAATTTCGGTAAGCCATAGCTCTTTTCTGTAAAAAAAAAAATAATCATAATAGTCGCCTAACAGAAATACCAGTCAACTCTACTCAATTCCCCCTCCATGGCCATAACAGATGTCGGTCAGCTATTCGCCTAACACACTCCAATGCTGCATTTAAAGTGGCAGGAAACCAACTCATTAATGTCCTCTGATGGCACCCTCTTTAAAACAAGAACACTAACTCAGCTTCTATATTCCACCCAAAATTAACTTCAAGGTTTAGGCTTCTTTGGTGCTGAATTTGCTGGCTCAATTTTACGCTTTATCCCCAAGAAATGCTCAACCTAAAAGATGAACAGAAAATACACCTTCGTAATCAGTGCACGCAATGCGGACAGAGTGAATAAAATTAAATGATACATAAACCTTAAATGGAATGCTATCGAGCAGATCATGTGATTCTTAACCTTGTCAGGATTGATATTGAAAAACTAAAAGGATTTTTATCCTCAAGAAAAAGACAGAAAATCAAAAAATTTCCCTCCTTTTTTTAATTGGTTGTAATACAATGGCAGCTGGTAGGTCTTAAACCCCAACTTCATCAACCACCTTGCTCTTACATGGGAAGAAGGTGTCATTTGGGCAAGGGCTCATTAGCAGTATTTTTCTTTTGTACATTAGGAATCTCTTGAGAGATTTTTTTATTTTTTTATTTAATCTTATTTTATTATTTTTTTGATGGCGTGGAATCTCGCCAAGGCAAGGCCCTTTGAACCCACCCCTAGGAAGGTTAATCACAGATACACAACCCACCCGCCAGAGCCATGTATGAGGTAATCTAGGGGAACTCCTAGTGGGGATCGAACCCAAAATGTCTAGGCCTGCAGCTCATCTCAAGCCTCCAACTACTAGGCTGCACCTCGACAGATATCTTATTTTTATTTTTTAATGAAGCAAGTCCTGTGAAATCCTTCACTAAAGAAAACTGCAACCACCACCACTAAAACTGTACTAACATATGAAATTTAGAAGGCCTGATATATTTCAAGACAGTTCCTCAGATCATATCCATAAGTCTAAGAAAGAAAAGTTCAACATTCTAGACGTGCACAAGCACACAACATACACAATGATAATATCACAAAAAATTTAGTGTGTTACTGACCTTTCTATCACCAAGCATTGGCGTCAAGCCCCCAGGAAAGTCCTTCTCGACAGTAGCAAAACCACTTCTAGGATCACTAGTTTGCCTGGTAATAAAATACATACAAAAAGAAACGAGTAAATAAACTGAGTAAACAGATGTTAAGAATAAAAATGCCATTTAGAGCATACAACTACAGACTAATCATGATTCACTAATTCAAAGCTTTGATTAAGAAGTAAGCCTTCCTAGGAGGGATGCAAAACACAAGATGTGTTTATCTTTGAAAATAACAAAATTCTACATATCCAAAACTTAATCTGATGATGATCTTTTAAGCAGGTATTGACTCCAATTTGATACAAACCAACATGGGTTCTACAACCCAATTGATAAAATCCCCTTTAATCTAGATAGTCTTTAATAACAATATGATTCAAAAAATGATTAGAACCTAACCATCAAGCTTCCCAACTGACTCAACAAGAAATTAAGATTCTTTGTCATGACACCAAAACTGTAAAGACATAATCATCTGACAATAAATGCATGCACCACTACCAGCACTCACATAGAAAGGGGAATAAATGTAACACACCATATGCAATATCTGAACATCCAAAGAAGCTATGCAATGCTCTAACTAATCATTTAACCTCCTACAATGATATTTATTGAGAATTAAAGTTTTGTATACATATTATTTCCACACATATTTTAAGGCGTCCAAGTGTATCTAACCCTATAAAGGGCTGGCTTAGTGGTTCTTAAAGCCTCATGATATCCATGAGATTTTGGGTTCGAAACCTCTTGCTAGCATTTTGGGGCCACCTTAAGGAATTTATCCTTGTAATAACCTAGCATGTGTGGGACGGGGGGATTGCATACACCCAAGGGAACGGTCAGATACTCAAAGAGGTCTGGATACCCTCATTTGCCAAAAAAAAAATAGTGGCATGATGTATCATGCCAGTCCATCTCTTATCTACCCCAATCACACAGGGAATATGCTTCTCATCTACCTTTTCCTCATAGAAAAATTCGGCAATAATTGGTCAGAATTATAAGTAGACATATGATATAGATGGATGATGCATACCCTGGTTTAACATGACCACTAAGGACAAGATAGGGCGTCTTTAACTGCATTTGAGCTTCCTTCATCTTCTCCACAGCCTTTGATGGTGTATCTGAATTCTCCATGCGCTTCAACTTCAATTCTTCATGGTATTGCTTCATGCGTTTTTCTAGCTTCATTTTGCCAGGACCCTTCCCATGAAACTTATGCGAAATCATACGAAAGGCTTCCTTTGGAGTCATCTGTTAAAAACATGGACATAAGTCAACAATGCACACTAACACTAAAAAGGAAAATACAAAATAAGCTATAACATAATCTTTTTTTTAATTTTTTCCTAAGAAGCTATGGAATTCAATTATGAACCAAAGATGCTCTCGTCTTGTTTGTGAAAGAAAAAAACCATTAAATTACTTTTGAGTTTCAAAGTCTTCAGCTAACAACAACCAAAAAAAAAAAAAAAAAGCCAATCCTTAGTCCCAAAATTTTGGGGTCAGCTATGGATCTTCAACAGAGTAGGTAGGGCCAGCCACATGTATTCGTTCCTACCATTCTATTCTATACACTGTCATGTTCTCTATTACTTCAAACTAATAATACTCATTAAACCCCACGCCCCTCCTCCAAAGTGGAATATCCAAACTATTCTATCTAATTCGAAGATAGATCATAAACTGAAAACCTTGTTTTTGAGATATCTGTTTCAGCGGTCTCAGTGCTTGGGCAATAGTGATAGGCAATCACTTGTTCTGTACCATTCTTTAATAAGAGTTTTGTGTATACACCTTGTGTCCATAATATCTCTCTTCTTTTTCAATAAAGGTATTATTTAGTTAAAAAAAAAATCCAAGATGGATCATGAGAAATTCTTAAAATGTCACTTAAATTTTTTTTTTAATTAATTTTTTAAAAATTTCTTGAGATGCAGAAAAGGTATAGCCAATTATAGAAGTGGGCGGCAGGGAATGAAAATACCATTGAAAGTATAATTTGACTTCATGGATGGACAACTTTTTTTAAAAATCAACCACCAAGTTGAATCCATATTGTCAAAACACAGGTCCATAGGAATCTTTGCCCTATACTATAAACTAGGATTAAAAGAAAAAAGTTGGCTCATATTGTGATTTTTATAAAGATCTGAGTAAGTTCTTCTGCAACACTAGACTAGCACAAAGACAAGACAGCATGTTATGACATGGTCATGCAGAAACAGTCTCTAATTTTAAATTTCCTTGAGGTTGACAATTTTTTAACTCTTATAGGAGAAGAAGTCACTGCATATTACACCACATCTATCCTGATAATCTAACCCATGTCTATCTCCTCCTTACATAAGAACAAGAGCAGTAGCAAATAGCTTTCATGACATCACCTGTCTTCAAACACGAATCCAATTCAATATACAACACAATAAATAGTTTCAATGTAGTTTCAATACATTAAAAATGGTATTACTTTTTTTATGGCCATATTTTTTTTGTAATTAATTTTTCGCCCCAAGAGGATGGGGAATGGGAATTTCGAACTGGTGATATCCACTTCATGATATTTTGTTTTTTGAATAAATAAGTCCACTTCATAATGTGTGGTCCCCATCTAATTGTTTTATTTATTTATTTATTTATATAGGTATGGTCCCCATCTAATTGTGCTACCCTCTTGGAGTACTCTTTTTATTAGCATTAAATGCATGCACCCTTCATGACCATTATATGAAACCTTAGTGGCTTGAAGTGGAATGGTGTAAAAAAATAACCCGTGTTGTACCCAGTTAGTTTTGTCTCAATTCCACTCATGGATGTGTTTTGTACCAATTAAAGCGGCGGGAAGGAAGAAGAGAGAGAGAGATGATTCAATTCCATGAGATGAAAAGTCAGACCTTAACATATGTAATGTAGCCCACATGATGTGAGATTTATACAATAATCTTTCAAACAGCCAAGTAGATTATAACACATATTTTAAAGAACCACACTCCCAACTGGTTTCACTAAAAAAACTACACCTCATGCCATATGTAAATTGTCTCTCTAAATAAGCATAAGCATCATCCACCCAAATGGTCAAATATCATTACAGTATGTACTCTTAGAAGGTTAGAACACCGCCTAGAATCACATTTTACTTGTACAACAGCAGTAAGAAAGAGTAACAATAAATAATTAGAGAAAGCATCAAATAATACTATTGCATTGGTGTTGTTACTGTTGGATGTATGTCTAAATCAAGTGGAGAGAAAACAGATCATCTACTTCTTTGCTGTGACATAGCCAGAGAATCGGGGACATTGATGTTTGGTCTATCCAAGGTTTTATGGGTTAAACCTAAAACAGTTGTTCATTGTCAGCATGTTAGAACGGACAATTTGGAGGACCTGGTAGTGGTGAAATTTGGAAAGTAGTTCCCTTTTGTATCAAATGGTATATTTGGAGAGAGGAATGTGAAGAATTTTGAGGGATGTTGATTTCCCTTGATGAAGTTGAAGTTTCTATTTTGTAAGTTCTCACTATAATTGAACATCATATGCAAATTACTTTTCCATCTCAAATTTGTGGGAGACGTTAGCTTTTGTTTTGGGGTGTTTCTCTAGTATATTTTCTGTGTACTAGGCTTGTGCCCTTAATTGCGCTTTCCTTCTCTGATAATTTCCCTCATTAACCAGCAGAATATGAGGTCCCACAAGCAGATGTCACATTAAACCCAAGGAAGCACGGGTGCGTTTCGAGACTCGGGTGCGGGACTCAGCAATTTTTGAAAAAGATGGGTGCGGGTGCGGCGGGACTCGGCAATTAAAAAATTATTAAAAATATATTTATTTATATTTTCTATTTGTTTTTACTATTAAAATATTCTTAAAAAACACATTAGATTCACAAAACAAAGAAAGAAGAAGGCAAAAAACACAAAACAAAAAAGAAATGTCCCACACGTGTATGGTTAAGGCTGGGGAGTCCAAGAAAGTCTAAAAAATTCATGCCATTTCAGATCATGCACTGAACCCATCTCAACCAACATGTGTACATCAAGGTAAAATGACCAAAACAGCTACATGACTTTGGGTGCAATAGAGTAGCAGCTGTTTTGTTGTGGAGACGCCGAGACGGAGAGCAGAGACAGAAAGGCAGAGAGTGATTCAGTGAAGCCGAGCACACGCACACCGCAGAGAGCACAGAAAAGAGAGACAAGTGATGGAGTGAGAGAGAGTGTTTGAATTTCGGCCTAAATCGGCGGTTTCGCCGGTTACGGCCGATACGGCCTGAGTCGGCGCAAATCAGGCCGAGTCTCAGCCGCGTCGGCGCGAGTCGGCGAAAAAAAAAAAGAAACCACGTGGCAGACGCGGCCTGACGCAGCACCAACGCGCGTTCAGCGGCGTCCCTCCCGCGTCACCACGTCGGACGCGGGTGCGGCGCCTCTGGAGCCGCATCCGTGCATCCTAGGTTAAACCATTAAATAGAGAATGTAACTGAACCATAATGCTATTGTTTATGTATCTGACATCTGTATCTGTGTGTGTGGGAGGGAGAGCCATTTGTGCTAAACCAAAAAAAAAATGATTGGCTGGTTAAGTGAAGCACTTACAATTCGCCCAAATTCATCTGTCCGCTCAATGCGAATCTCCTTTTTAAAATCGACCAGAGCGGATGAACGAGGCTCCTTTGGTTCATCATCATCTACAATACCCACGAGTTTACTCTTCTTCTTGTCCATGTTTCTGCCACCCCACTCGATGCTTTCTTTAAGTGTTCCTCGATCTTTAAGCAGCTTCAGCACACCTGATAGCCCTTTCCCAACTGCAACTTCATGGATAGCTTCATCTGGAACTATCTCCTCCTTGTCCTCATCAGCAGGGTGCTCATCTTTACTGACATCTTTAACTTCGGTCCATCCACCAGTCTCATCTTTTACTTCTTCATCGGAAGCTCTTGGCTCTTCATCTTCTTGCATAAAAACGTCTTCATTTTCAGGATTACGGGCTTCTGAAAGAGCACAAAAGTACAAGTTATTTCTATTTTTATAAAACCATTGGAGGAATTGAAAACCAGTAGCAAACTAAGACATGAAATTGTATATTTAATGGGGTACAAATGAAAGCTCAAGGAAATCGATAGGCACAAGATCAGGACAACTACTAAAAAAAATGGTCATAATTAAACTTGAATTTGACCAGATAAAAAGATGGATATCAACTGACCACAAGATATTGAATGGCCAGAAATAGTAAAGCAGTCAAAAATATTAAATATGAAGAAATCTCAATTCAAGCAGGGCACAGCCAGCTCAAATTTCAATTCTATGCAAACACATGAACAAACATTAAAAGAAAAATACCTTCATCAAGCTGGAGACCCCAGACAAACTCCTCCATCTCTGTAAAGACAACCTTGTTTTCTTGCGACTCTCCAGTTGTGGGGTTTAGATCTTCAGCAGTTTGACTGCTGGCAGTAGTGGCAAGACGTGCAATTGCTTGAGGACCAGATACTGCCTCCTCCTCTTGCTTTTTAAGAGCCAATTTCCTTGCTCTTTCTAAAGATTTATAAAGATCATCATCTTCATCTACAAAAACAGGATTTTCATCTTCCTCTAATTTAACAGGAAGAGTTTGTTCCATCCGCAGTGATTTTGATGCCTCATCGGCTTTAGCATAAGCTGACTGGTATGCATTTTTTCTCAATTCAGCCTCTGCTCTTTCTTGCTCCTCTTTGATGGCTTGCCTCCTTGCATCATTCTGAGAGCCAAGATCCCCAACTCCCAAGCCTGAAGAGAGAGCTTCTGCTTCAAGCGCATCCAAATCCAGCTTCTCTTTCTTCCGCAAGGATTTCTTTTTCTTGGGCTTTTTAAATTTAAGCATTTCTTCTTGAGTATAGTAATCTGATGTGATCTTCCCAATTGCATTGAGATCTTCAAAGTGAATGTTATTGGAAGCACCCTCTAACCTTTTACGAAGCTGGCAATAAGGGGAAAAAATGTTCATAAGCTAGGGGAAAAAAAACTAGTTAAGTAATTAAAATGCATTCAAACACCAACAGAAGCGAAAATTCATTTCAAATAGGAAAATCCTAACCCTACAAATTCAGTACAATAAAAAAAGAGCAGAAAGTAGAAAGAATGAGACTACAACTTGAATAAATAGGAAGTCACAACAAACAATAATTAGAAGAATGAAATGACTATGCACACAGTTCCATATCCTCAAACACAACCATTCTTCTCCTACATTTTCCAGGTTTTTTTTTTTTTTTTTTTTTTTTTTTTTTTTTTTAATATGGAGAAAGAATTACCTCTTGGAGTTTTTTCTCTGCTTCGCCAGAGAAACGTCCTCTTTCATCCAGAGCTAACCCCTGGAAAGAAGAATAAATTAAGTGAAAAATTTCATGACCAATCCCCATGCACAACATTTCTTGTTATACTTGAAAAAGGAAAAGCAATTTCTCAGACTAAAATTTAAAAAAAGAGTGATGGGAAAAACCAAAAATCAAACCTCATCTGCAGTGGGGTCATCATACTGTGGCAACATTTTCTTCTCTGCACTGGGATCATCATTAAACCTAAAACATCAGAATGCATAACATATGTCAATCATTTTTTTTTCATATAATTATGGGTATAATTAACAAATTATATAAGTTTCCATCTTACTTATCCTCATAGATCCCTGTTTTCTTCTTTGCAGCCTTGTAAGCCTCATCTCGCTGCTTTTGTTCTCCAAGTTCAACATTCTCAAGCATATCAATCTCTGTCACACCAGACCAAAAACCTCTATTATATAAATGTGTCAACTCATCTTAAAAGGCCCTGACAAACAAAAAGTATCACCAAAATAGTTTACCTTCATTGATGTCACCATCTGCAAGTATATTCTGATCTTTTAGTGTTAAAACAACTGCCCCACCTTCCACTACTTTGTCAATGCCATGAAGAACTTTAACTCCGGCCAGATTATCTATAAAGTATTCAAAATAGAAACAATATCAGTATTGATCAGTGATGTAGGAACACATCAAACAAAACCACTGGCTTACAGATTAGGTTCTAGAAGAACAAACTAGTGGGCCATAAATCATAAACAGGTGCAAACTCATCAGAATAATTAACTATAGTCACACACACAAATTTAGTTCTATTATGGAGCTTGGATGTCATTAGGAAATTTCATGACTACTCAATAGAACTTGATAAGTATGGTATTTGAATCAGTCCAATCTATGCACTCAAAATCTAATAAAATGCAGAATGGACTGATTCAAAATCATGTCACAACATCAACTCGATTTTACAAGACAAATCATAAGGAGTAAGAACCCTTACGCGCAGTACCATGGCTTTCTTCCTCATCTTCACTGTCCCCTTGACCAACATTGTCCTGAAAAATTCACACTGTGATATTAATAAAAGATCCTGCCTGAAATCAATCATTTTGAGAAAAATAATACAAAGAAACACAATTAAAACACAACCTGTTCCGCAAAAATCTTTGAGAGCCGCAATGCTTTCTCCTTTTCAGCATTCCTTTTCTCCTCGAGCTTACGACTCCGACTAACCCATGACAAAACTTCAGAAACACCTTCAGAATTTTTGTTCAATCTTTCTTCTCTTTTCCTGAACAAAAAGGTTAAAAAGAGGTGTAAAGAAACATATTCACATTACATCAAACATGTTTTGGAAAAATGGCTTTTTAAAGTTCTGGAAGAATTGTCACACCGCCAACATAGAATGCAAAAAAACCTAGAAGAGATAAATACGATGTAAATCACTATACCAAATAATCACCATTCAGCTAAACTAATTTAGACACAAAATCCAAGGGAATGCTGGAAAAACAAGTAACTTAAATAATAACTAATACAGTGCTAAGTTCAAAACAGCTACTGGCAAAACACAAGCAAAACCAAGATAGCAGGAAAGTATGGTCAACATGGTTTTACAGACTTGAAGGTTTCAAATACCAGTTATTGATTTGATATATCAAAATGCAACAAAGAAGGCATACATAAAGATTTCCTTACTTCAATATTCGCTCCTCAAGCTCTGATGCCGACAAGTGCACTCCACCTAATGACCCCTCAGTATTTTCTTCGGCCTCAGCATGATGGGATAACCTCCCTTGCTTGGAAGCATCCCTATCCCTATTATCTTCATGGTCCAGCTTAGATTTGCTTCCTTCAAGATCCTTATATTTATCTCTCTCCTTTTCCCTTTCCTTTTCCTTTGGCCTATCCCTTTCCTTTTCTCTTTCTTTATCTCTATCCCTATCCCTGTTCTTCTCCTTTACCCTCTCCTTGTCTCGTCCTCGATCACTATCCTTCTCTGCATCTCTCTCCCTCTCCCTCTCACGGTCTTTCCCTCGATCTTTTCTATCTTTATCCCTATCGCGCTCTTTCTCTCTATATTTTTCCCTATCATATTCTTTGTCCCTCACCTTACTATCTTTGCTCCTATCCTTCTCTCGCTCATCTCTATCATCTTTCCTCCTATCCCTACTGCTTTCTTTCTCTCTTTCCTTCACAACATCATCGCTACTTCTCTTTGATCGTTCTCGGTCTTTACTCCTATGTTCCTTATCTTCCCCTCCTCGACTACCCTTCTTCCTATCCTTGCTTCGGTGCTTGCTCGATTTATCAGTCCCATCCTGTTCTAAATCATCATAATGTTCACGCATTGGAGACTCATCATCCCTCTCTTCGCGGTGTTCATACTTCGAATCAGACCATTCCATGTCCATTACAACTTCAAAAACAAAAACAACAAAAATAAAAGCAGAATCAGAATCAGAATAAATACAAATAATTCAACATTTCTAGGCATTGCCAATAGTACATAAATTTTTTAAGCTCAATTTAGGTTTTGGACTGAAAATCAAACATATTGTGAGCAATTAATTACAAAAATTAAACCGAATATGGATTCAAAAACTAAATAATTAGCTTCGTTTATTTATTCAAATACTTTGTTTAGTTCTAAAAAAAAAAAAAAAAAAAAAAAAAAAAAAAAAAAAAAAAACACGATACTCTTCAAAATAACGCTTATATATCTACTCATAAATTTTCTCGGGAACCAAACGGAAAATAAAGCAATAATCGATATTGTGTCGAATTTATTGCAATCAGAAATTTAGAACCCTAAGGTAAAAAACCACACTGTGAGAGAGAGAATTGTACCTGTTTAGTACTGCTGACGAATCAATTGATGCTATTTCGACAAAAAGAGATGAGAGATCCACCGAATAAGCCTAAAAAGTAGTGTAAAGATAATTAGAGGTATAAAGAAGTAAAAGTAAGTTCACAAACTCAAAATCTCGGAAAATTACTTGAGCTTACCCTCTGTTTGGGAGCCGAGAAAATTGTTTAAGCAAAAACTTTCTGGTATCGACGACGTTGCGTAAAAGCAGCAAAACAAGAAAAGAAAAGCTCTTCCTCTAGTTCCGACTCGCGGGACAAGGATGATTATTGATTACTTAAAATTCATTTTTTTTTTAAATGTCTATATTACAATTTGAACCCGAAAGTTTGGAGTATTTTTCGTCTTGGTCCATTAAAAGTTTGTGTCTTTTTTTTTTTCTTTTCTTTTTTTTAAGCTTATTTTATTTAAAATTTTGTTTGATTTTGTTTTCAATTTATGATCATTCCCCCCTCAAAAAAAATTTTGAGATCATTCCGCCCATGAGGTGTCCTTTTGTTGGTACTTAACAACTAGATCAATTATGAAGATAGATAGAATGATCATTTTGAAAATAGAATCAACTTTTGGTGAACCTAATGAAAATTTTCAAATTTAAGGGATCAAAATGAGTATATAACCACAAATTTTTAAGGGTTAAGCATAATTTATTTTATTTAAAATAATGAAAATATCACATATATATGAAATCAAACAATATGGTAATTAGTCAAAATTAATATAAAAATTACTTTATGTAATAATAAATCATAACAAATATATATATATATATATATATATATATATATATATATATAAGTAAAGGGTAAATTAGACAAACCTCTCTTAAGATTTACCGAAACAATTCTTATAATATGATGGGCCGTGATATGATTTAGAACTAAATGGAATGTGAGTTGCTTAAAACAAATTGATAAGTGATTAAACACCTTGGCTGAAAAGAAAACATAAAATTCTTAAAGAAAAGCTCACAATCACAAGACTTGTTTTCAATTATATATCAAATCTGAGTGCAAAGTAACTACAATTTGGTACTTTTACGTTATGTTTGTTTTGATACTAACGTTTTTTGGAAAATTATTCATTTTTTAGAGAGCATTTTTAGAAAACTATATCATTTTTCAGTGTTTGGTAATAATCTTAAAAATGGACTTTAGAATGTTTTCTGGTATTTGATATCCACATTTTTTATAACATTTCTAGTATAATTAAAAATGTGTATAATATGTATATTGTGTAAACCCACCTAATGTAATCAATATAAAAAATAAAAAATAAAAAAACACCAAGAATGAATTTGGTTTTCAAAATAAAATTAGGACAATTGATACCATCAAAATTCGCTATCCAATATTCATGATCTCAAATACCATCTTACTCACGTGTATGAATAGTAACATACATAATATATATATATATATATATATATTTAAACCATACTTCTCATAATTCAAAATAACCATTATAACCTTAAGTTCCATTTTAAATAGTTCAAAATGCCACATAGGCCAAATAGTTTTACTAGCAAACTAATCCAGTACAAATAGTTTGATAAATATACCAAAAATTATTATAGAACCATTGATCAATATGTGAGGAGAAAAAAAAATAAAAACCTTATTAAAGAATGATGTTATAGAGGGGAGAAGAAATAGGGAGAAAAAATAGAAGAGGGGCAAATAGAGAAAGAAATATGTGGGAAGAGAAGATGCTAGAGGGGGTGATAGTGAGGGTGTGAGAAGAGAGAAAAAACAAAGGGAGGAGAAGAAGTGAGAGAGTTTATTGTGAGAAAAGTTGAATGAGCAAAAAAAAATATTTTTTCCTAAGTCAGAAGAAGATAATATTTATAGGAGCTATGCACTGGGTGAGAGAGATTGTTTTTCATTTTTTTTTTTTTTTTTTGAAAAATAACCTATAGAAAATAAGCTTTATTTTTATAAGAGTTTTCTGTTAACTAGTCTTTTTTTATGCTACCAAACACTAGAAAAATGTGGAAAACTATTTTTATAAAAGGTTTTCTAGCGAAACAAACAGAGCGTTATTAGCTATTTAGCATTGGTAGCCTTCTAAATGATTGACAAGTGTTTAAATCCTATTGACTAGTGTTAAAGCATAATCTAAGTAACTAATTAGTTACAAGAAGATTAAGATGATTGTTGGCATTCAACTAATAGATTGCTACTAAAACTGAGTTGCTGACTTTGTTAAATGTAGCTACTGGTTTTTGAAACTACGGGTGGGTTTGGGACAGCGGCTGTGTCTACGATTGTGTAGCTTGCGTTTTTTTTGGCTGGTCCATGGCACTATTCATGGACCAGTCAAGTGATAAAAATGCGTGAATAGTAATTTGCAGCAATAAAAAATATTTTGCTACAGTGTTTTCAGTTTTCAACAAAATAAGTCGTATCTAAACGCATACTACAAGTGTATGCAATTACTTAAAATGCCTTACATCAGACTCTTAAGTTTTTTTTTTTTTCCCTATACATGGGATAGATAAGGTCTACATCTGACAATAAGTCTATGTCTGACTTTCTTAACTATAGACAAAATGGCATGTCTCGCTCTTAAGATACATATATAAAATTATATGTATCCTAGAGGTTTGTACAATAATCATTTTTAAAAAATATGGAATATGTTGTTAAGAAGGTAATAATATAAGAGAAAGTGAACTTGTTTGACATATTTATAGACACCTCAAGGAGAATTGCAATTTATACTAACATTTGGGGAGGTTGCCATTTCAATAAAGTGATTAAACCTGAAGGGAGCTTAGATACCTTAAACAAATAACGAAGCTTCTATTAAATTTCTTAAAACTTTTTATCATCTACTTTTAATTAGAGTAATATTTTAATTTCCAAAAATAGTTGGTAATAGTATTTTACTTAAAAATAAACTATGTTACTAATTTTGAGGTTAATTTATATATATTTAGTCCTCAACATCTGCCTCATGTTTCAAAATGAACCTTATATTTTAAAATATTTAATTAGCCCCATACTATAATGTTGTTTCAAAAGGCCTTTGCTATCAACTGATAAATGGAAATAGATCACATGAGAAATGGAAATCATTTAACTCAAAATATTTGCTAACATGGAACCTAAGTGTCAATTTACATGGATTAAAAAATAAATAAAAATTATGTTCTAAGTTCCCTAGCCAATCTCAACAAATCAGGGTGAGCTGAAATAGGAAGGCTAAGATAGTAAGTTAGTGATACAATGATAGGTGACATAAAGGTTGAGAAGTTTGTAAATTTTAGACATCTCTTCCCCATTGGGCTTGAAATCTCCAGGGTGTTTCAAGTCAGTTTAGCAAAGATCACCAAAATATAAGTAAAAACAAAAACCATAACATAAATAACTAAACTTTTAGCTTGTTGATCAATTTATCTTCCATTACTTTGATAGAAAGGTTTCAATTCCTCTTCATACTTTTAAAAAGAAAGCCAGGGAACTAAGAATTGGTAGGGGCAACTGAAATACAAAAAGAGGAAAAATAGATAAAAATAAAATAGGTCATCACTTATCAATGATTAACATGTCAAAGCTTTGAGTAGCATGGTTAAGAAATAACTATGATGCCTTTCTTGTCTAATTTCATTCTACCGAATGTAGAGTTGCTGTAAAATTCTTCACTGCAACAAGAATTAATATAAACTACAATAGATGTTTTCATTGGATGCATTCAATTCAAATTGGGAAATGATTTCTAAACTTTTTTCTGGTCCAACCAAAATAGTTCCCATGCTAAGGCTCTGCAACTGAACTTGAAGGATGAGACATTAATAAAACATTCTTTCTCTATAAGCCCAAACTACTTTCTTCCTCTGCTAAGCCTCTGCAGGTGGTAATTAATGCTTCCCCAAGACTTTCTTTTATTGGTTGCCTGTAACAAAGGCACTCAAACGTTTTAGAGATATATATACTGCATTGGATAATCCAGAAGAAAATAATCAAAATTTCAAAAAAATTGGGATGAAAAATTAGGAGTAAAAAGCCGTGTAAAAAGATAGGAGAAGAATATGCTGCAATAAATCAGAAAAGTTACATCACCTGAGAGTCCATACAGACACTCAAAAGTTCCTTCTGCCGGACGCACTTATCATTACTGTTGTTGTTGACAGCCAAGCAGTTGAGAAATGCAATCATTTCCTTCATGCAAGGTTTGTGAAGAGAGCTAAATTTCTTTGGGTTAATATAAAGCGAACCAGCTTTCCGACCCATTATCCTATACTTAAACTGCACATGCCCAACAAGACAGAGTAGACTCAACAACTTGGAAAAAACGAGGACACTTAAAAGAGTTCCAGTATTCAAGAAAATAATAAGAATAAAGAGAACACATCACAAACAATGCAAGACTTGTCGACATTTCAAAGTACATATATACCAGATATATTTCCATTTAAGGACCGAAGAGCATGCACTGATTTTAGTTAAGTCACACATGCACCCTTCACCCTTGTTTTTATAGGAAGAGGAGGTGCCATATGAGCTAAAACTCGTTGACAAAGAGCATGCACCATTCTATTGATTGCAAGATAAATCCACTAAAGAATACCAGAGAATCTGAAAAGTTTTAGATTGGAGATTGCACTCTAGCATGGAAAGCAAGTTGCTTGCACTTCAATTACTAACCCAAGAAACATCTTTCAGGTTTACAGCAAAGCCTTGTTTCAAGAATTTCCATTAATCAGATTCTAGACCCATATTTTACTCCCATAGAATTCATATTTAAATCCAAAATTTCTCAAATTTTTTTAGTTGAATTCAACACAATTATATTGGAGTCCTTTTCTATTTTGGATAAGTATTAGGCCATTATATTAGGATGATGTCAATGTTGATAAACTACATGACATTATATTGAATTCAACTGTTAATGTGGCTAAAATACAATGCTCACCTTGCCTGTTTTCATCCCTCCTAAACCTCAACCTCACCAGCATCACCCCTAGCTAGTTGCCAGTCTCTCTTCTTGATATCCATTAGATCTGATGAAGATCAACTCCATCTTCATTAGATCTTGCAGAGATTGGCTGGGATTGCTGGCCTTGACGTTGATCTCTACCCAAATTGATGGAATCGCCTAATCTAGTCAGACGGTTGGTAAGTAGATTTGCATTGGTTGGCAATGGGTTTCTTTCTTCCCTAATCGACACAGTTGAGTGACTGGGTGGCCATCATACTGAACCCAGTCAACTTGTGATCACCCTTGCCTTTGCCAAATTGCATATCTATCACCTCATTTCATGATTCTCTTTCCCCTTTTCCCTTCCTCTCCTATGAGATTCAGGTTGCATATGGGTTTCTTTAAGGAGGTGAGGAGGATGAATTGATTTAACTTGGGACAGCAACCTGCTGGACAGCCTTTGGAAGACAAATGGTATGGTCATTTTCCCCTAATGCACACAATTGACTGGGAACCATACCTCATAAAGCAGAGGTCAGTAGTTGGAATCTCCCCTTCCCCCTCCCCATGAGGCCAAACATATTTATTTTAAAAAAATAAATAAAAATTTGCCCTAATGAATTCCAGAAAGAGAACTTTCATAAAAATGTCTTTGATTGCATTAAAAAAACCGAAGTTATTGTTGATTATTGGAAAGTATTAACATTGAATCCTTGGCTGGGATTCAGCATATTTATAAAGTTATGGTCAACCTAAGAGGAGCATGTCTGATTATCTCACCTAGAAACAAATTCACTTTCAGTAATATCTCTCACTGTTTTTTGTTGAAACTGATAACTGAATTCAATATACAGTAACATAGTTTAGCACCATTGATATCATATCACCCCAATATAAGGACTTCATTATAATTGTGTTAAATTTAATTTATAGGAAATATTAGAAATTTTGGATTCAAATGAATTCTGCCGGAGTAAAATATGAGGATCATGAACTTGACAAATTGATATTCTTGGAACAAGGCTTTGCTGTAAGTTTTTTACTGGGGCAAGTAAATGAAGTGCAGAAATTGCAACTTTTTTTGCAAGAGTGCAATATCCATTCTAACACTTTTCAGATTGTCTGACATCTGGTGCTCAATGTGTATGTGTATGTGTAATTTGACTTTTCCAGTTGCCTGGCATCAAACGCTCTATGTTAGACTCACTAACAGTATACCAGTTCGCTTTATTAATCAGTGCTAGCAACATCATAATAGGTTGACAAGCCACTTCTCTAAGCCTAAGTCATTCAATAATATTACAATGTCAAATGGAAACAACCACTAACCTAAAGACAACAGAAAAATCACAAGGAAATAATCACTAACATAAAGATAACAGAAATATCACATGGACAAACAATCACTGACACAAAGACAATGGAAATCACATGCAAACATTGTCTGAAAAAAGAAACAGCAAATTTTAATGTAACATATACTCCATCACTAAGCCCTAACAATCGGCTCAAAATATGATACAATGTACCACCAAGCGACAAGATAAATGTGATAGGTACACTTGTAAATATCACTTCCGAAAAATCTAGACAGTAGAAACCAGTAAATATCATAGATATAATTCACATAGACATAAAGAAAACAAGAGTCAACAGTAAAAACTAAACATCAATCGAAGCCCCACATTCATGGCCAACCCCTGAATCAACCAACCCACCTCCAAACTACAAAAACCGGGTTAGCCTAGACTCTAAAAAATGGCCGGTTTGTTTGATAAGCAAGCTGATATTTATGTGGATATTAGGCCAACTTATCCAATCTACTTGTTCTCGATGCTTGCTGCTCTGACCCCTCATCACTCTTTACCTATCTCTCTCTCTCTCTCTCTGTCATAATATCGTACATTATTCGTAGTTTGATCAATCTTAGCCAGTTTCAATTGAGCAAAAAAAAAAAAAAAACAAATTCTAATGTGGGTGCATATCCAGCTTTCTTCAAGTATTTGATAATTCCCTCGGACGTGTGTATAGTGAGTCCCTCATCTCACACACACAGACACCACAAGGATAATTACAAGAAATAATCACTCAAGAGTTGTACAAAAATATTGATTAGAAGTTTTGAATCTTGGATTACATAGAATCTCTCACGAGGCCTTGAGAACCATTAGAACTTATACAATTTCGAGTAATAGTGTGACTCATGTTAGGTTGATGGCCCCTATAAAAAATTTAACCCGACTCTATATGGAGTTCAAAACCCAACAGATTATTAATTTGTTGAGAACTTGTTTTAAGAGGTCAACATGGCCCTTTTGTAGAATCATTCATTTGGCATGTTCAAATAGAGCTAGAGTCATATAGAACCACAACATTACACACACACATATATATAAGCATTTCATCATTTCTGAGTAGTTTATACGAATTGAAAAACCCAATAATCCAGGTGCAATATTTTTCTAAGGTAAGATGTATGAATAGACTTTGGTGTCTCAATTGTTACACGTATTTAACAAAAGAGGTTCAAAGAAGAAAATACATACATAGAGAGAAATCGGCGAACACAGTAAGCAATAACACTAGATGGTATTAGAGCTTACCGCCGGTGCCGCCGCCGCCGCCGGTGATGGGTGCGCGGAGAGAGAGAGAGAGAGAGAGAGAGAGTACCGTGTAGCGAAGCTAGGTAGATGTTACTGTGAGACTCTAGCTACTCAGATCAGATGTGTAAACTAAGTTTGGTCGCACGAGCGGGTCACGTGTCAAAAAAGGACTAAATTGTAAATTTATTTTTGACAAGGACTAAATTGCACTTTAGTCATTTGCTTTTTCCTTTTCTTTACCTCGTCCCCTTCCCTCTAAACACAACACAGCGTCAATTTGTCAAATACATAGTACTCAGTTAAGCTAAGCCAGCACCACTTTTGCTCTACATCTAATCGACCTGGTACCTTTTCTCTGTCTCTCTATTTCTTGTTGTTGTTTTTTTTTTTTTTTTTTTTGCCTCTTATATATGCATTCTTAAACTGGAGGTCCAGGGCTTCGTTTGGCGTAGGAGAAATCTGAATAAGAATGATAACGTTGTTTTGGTTTTTCCTATGAATTTTTCTGTCTCATTTGAAACAAAGTAATTGGTGTGCTAGGCTGTTATAGTGTTTGATCTGAAATAATAGGGATTTCTTGGTCTTGGGTTTTCATTCATCGACTGTGCTAGGTTATATTTTGAATAACTAGTTTTGTTTTTGTTTAGGGATTTTATTATGTATAGAATAATTTAATTAATCTACTAATGTTCAAATATTGTTATATCAGTTATTGAATTGAAACTCAGATTTTTTAACAAAGCTTTGTTATTTAGGTCCAAAAAAAGAAAAAAAGTAAAAAGAACAGGGTCTTGTAGCTAAGGCGTGCTAGTTATTATAGCTACATAGTTATTAGCACTTTACACAATGAAATTCAAATATCATTCAACTGTAATTTTTTAAAGAGTTTCAACTTTGCTCATTATACAAATATGATTTAGGTCTGTGGAATAATGGGTTGCTCTAAAAGACCCCAAGAGGTAGCAGAATCCGCTCGGGACCTTGCCTCATTAAACATTGGGGTTACTAGTTCGATTCTCCCCTTCCCCCTCCCCTTGGACAAAAACTCACTAATTTTTTGATAAATTCGATGGTTACAATGGGGTGGTTGAATGATGTCTTTGTTAGAAACCCCAAAAGGTGCCAGTTGAACTACAAGGCTCTTGTTGGGCCAAAAACTCACTTCTTAAAAAAAATATTAAAGATGGGCTGATTTTGGATTACTACCAAAACGATGGAAGGGTTATATAATCACAAAAAGTAGTGAGTTATTAGGTATATGAATATGGATTTATGTATCGATTGCATTAGAGTTGGTTTCACTAGCTACTGTCTCATGGGTTCAGGTCCTGTTGTCTGACTGAACTGAAGCTGGTCGTGAACTTGTAAATGCAAGTCAACTCAGATTTTCTGATTTTTGGCTCTGGAATTTAATTCTGGTTTTTGTATTTCATAATGCTGTTGGATTTAATCAAAATCCAAAAGCAACTATAAAATGTGTTGGCAATTTAAAAATTCTGAGATGCCAATCATGTATGAATTTAACAAGGATTGGTATAGGCTATTGTTATAGGTAAAATGAAATTACTGTGTTGAAGCTGCATCTTCAAAACCTTTTTATTTAAATTTTGATGACCATCAGATTGCTCCGTTGCAAATCAAATTTTCGTTGAGAGTAGTTTTGTTGCCTGAGCAATGTAGTGAATTTGTACGCTTTTAATAACTATGCAATTGTTTCATTCTTGTCTCGATCTTTTAAGCATGTTGTGGGTCATGTTGCTTAATTTTGGTTAAAATTT
The DNA here is from genome assembly GCA_023621385.1 of Quercus gilva. Taxonomy (NCBI): domain Eukaryota; kingdom Viridiplantae; phylum Streptophyta; class Magnoliopsida; order Fagales; family Fagaceae; genus Quercus; species Quercus gilva. Next base: position 51,993,697 of record CM042478.1, read on the forward strand.
GATTCTCTTCTTTCATAGGGTTTAGTGGCAATAGCTTGGGTTTGGGATGTTAAATGTTATTTGACTAGGATATTATTGGCCCCTTTGGTACATGAACTTAAACACATGTTTTCAGTTTTTAAACAACATTATACGTATTTTCACACATTTTTGCACCCACACGTATTTTTTAAAAAATTGAAAACTGTTGTTTAAACACACGTACTAAACGGGCTCAATATATTTGAGAAGTGATTAGCATGGTTTTCTGTCCCAAAATTAAAGGACAAAAGTTTGGAGACATTTTGTTGGTTATATTATTACAAAGTGCAAGTTATCCAGTGATTGATAATGTTTTTATTCATGTAGTTGGAATCCATGGAAGCTTCAAATCGTTTAAAACCACATTACTTGTGCAATAAAAATATTTAAATTCATGTTTAGGCCCTAACAATTAGAAGAACTTGTTCAAAGAAATCTAGTGTTTTGCTGTAATGCTGACGGGCATACAATAATATTAGGCTTCTTGAATTGAATGTTTTACCATAGGAATATTACCTGGTACATGAGTCACTTTTCTATAAGGAAGAGAAATGCAATAATAAATGTATCGAGTTCTATATGGTGGTTTTCAGTTTGTAGATTAGTATGGATTCTTCTTCTTCTTCTTCTTTTTTTGATATAAACTGAAATTGTATATTCTTTAATAAACATCCACCTAAGTCTTGAATCCATGACCTCAATCTCCACCCTCTCCTTGTGGGAGAATAAATTTTCATTTGAGCTAGTGCTCATTGGCATAAAACTAAAAACTGGATTGATGAATTAAGTTCATTAAAATTAGGTTTTTAAGGGGAAAAAAGAAAGGGAAAACATTGTCTTGCCAATGAGCTATAGCTTAAATGGCACTTCCTCTTCCCATAATAATGGGATGGAGGGTGAGATCGTGGGCACTTATGTGTGTAACTCACCAAAAAAAAAAAAAAAATCTCTTGGATATTTTAGGTTTATGGATTTATCAAAAGAGGAACAAATCCTGCAATTGCTAGAGCCAATATATTAAGCATCTACCAACCACAGGCCTTATTTCTTCAGGCTAAAACTTTGTAACCTCCCGATGAATTACCTGAGTTGCCATATGGGATTGAAGTTCTTTCACTAAAAAATCTGTCCCTGATTGTGGATATTGTAATGGATCAAAATTTCCTATCGGAATACATATCCTAGTTATTATGATATTTCCTTCTTCTTCTTCTTTTTTTGGGGCGGGGGGGACTGTTCTATCCCACTCCCTACAATAATGGTTTACTTGGCAGGAATACCTGTGCTTATATGGAATGTTCCTTCTATCCTATATACTTATCCTTTTTATTTATTTCTTTTTAAAAATCCCCTCCCCTTTCATTTGTAGAGCATCATGGCCAGCAGAGCCGAAGATGAACAAAGGGAACCAATAAATGAACAAGCAGTTGCAAATAAGTATGCTTCTATGAGGACTGAACTAAACCAAATTTACTCAAAAATCACTGAACTAGAGATGGAAGTGAGTGAGCACTCATTGGTCATTAATGCTATCCAGCCGCTTGACCCAACAAGACGGTGCTTCCGGATGATTGGAGGTGTTCTGGTGGAGAGAACCATCCAAGAAGTCCTACCTGCTGTCCAGCGCAATAAAGAGGGGCTTGAGGAGGTTATTGCTAGGCTCAATGAGGCTTTGGAAAAGAAGAAAAAGGAAATTTCTGACTTCGAGGCTAAATACAAAATTAGGATAAGAAAGCCTGATGGTGAGACCAAGGATGATGGCGGGCGGAAGGAAGGTTCTGCACAGGGAGTTCTCGTTGGCCCTGCTGGTGGAAACGAATGATGGTCTTGTATCTTTTGCCCCTTTATATTTTCATATTGTTATGTAAAATTTCTCTAGTTTTGAACTAGGTGTTGGAGACTTGGGTGTTTGGTTGATCAGGAGGATAGTAGACTTTTAAGATTATTGCTGAATGTTTGTGTTTGTTACTTTTGTGTGAAGAGGACGGCTTTTGGTGTTGTACTCGTGCAAATGAGGCTGAGGAGCATGAGTAGAGGTGACTTCTATATTTGACTGCTAGACTTAAAATCTAGGGCTGTATTTATGATTATCAAATATTTCTGATCATCAAGTCCCTCTAAAGGATCTTTCTTGAAGTTGTGCTGTTAGACATATCAGAAAATCCAAGGCAGTGCTGTTCTTTTTGGTTGAACCATATATAAACCACGTTGCTTTGGCAGTGGCAAAAAATTAATTGAAAAACCTGTAAATATTAACTAATTATAAAATCTTTTGCAAATGCTTTAAGGGCAAAGATCTTCCAGGTACAATTTTTTATAATCCTATGCGATGATGTATGTGGGATGTATGTGGGAGATGATGTATGATGTATGTGGGAGATAGGGCTATTACAGTATTACTGCCAAAGATCGAGTATTGCTGCAAGCGATTCTGTCCAAAGCATCTAAGAAAGACAAGTAGATATTCTTGAGTCCTAAACTTTCTTTTTTGGGCTGCAATCTCTTGGTTATGAGAAATTTTCCCTCTGCATTTGAGTTGAGTCAATCATCACCACAGCTTAGAAGTGAACAATCCATAACATTACTATGGCCTATGGGTCATGCTTGAATGCCAGTTCAACCAATTGAAAGCAATTGAATGGGGTTATGGGGATGTCCATGGATCAAATTTTGGGATGGAATTCCTAAAATTTAATAGGGTTGGTATTTAAAATATTTAAATGGTTTGGGTTTGGAGCATTCTTTTTGTCTCAAATCTAACCCACTGCCATTCCTCTATTTTTATTTTGTGCAGAAATTGAATAGGTCGGTAATGTCTAATAGAGATTTTTTACAAAAGGGACCTTCGGCTTGATCACTTATTATGGACTAAAAAATCTCAGCTTTACTCTAAAAACCCTTTTCCTTGATTCAATGGTATCCTTCGCTCATGATCTCAAGATATATTTTTTACCTTTAAGTTTTGGCACTAGATTTGCTCTTTGAAGTACTACAATAACAAAGGAGATATGTATCTCTTTTTTATTTTTTTATTATTATAAATTTTTAAATAAATTTTGAAACCATGGCTTGCTTAGCTAGTTCTACTCTTTTGAATTATTGTAAGAAGTAGTAGAAATATATATATATATATATATAAGATATGAAGAGATTTGAAGTTGTGGGTTCACTCATGATGATTGATTATTATTTTCAAGTCAAGACATCATTTGATTTTTAGTGTAAATAAGATTTGAGCCAAAATTTCGTTCCTTATTTAACAGCAAAGACTTTACCAATTGAAATCCTCAAAATATGTATCTTCTTGGACTTGGTTTAAGTCCAATGTCCAGTTACACTGAACCCATTAGAATGATGACACGTGACTAAAAGTAGACACATGTCACTTTTGTGATAAATTCCATATAATTGGACACTAGATCCAAACTTTGCCCTATTTTCTTAGGTAGGCACCAAAGTCTATAAACAACATGAGTTACAAATTCGTTTTGAGTCCAATGCGATAGTTGTAGTAATTAGAATCAGAAAGTACATTGGAAAGGAGAAGAGAATGACACCCCAAATCCAACTTGAGGTCTCCTTACTCCTTAAGATAGATAGCAAGTGTTTGATTGAGCTAACCTTGTTACAATTAAGTAAGTGGGTACAAAAGTCTATAAACAACACGAATTACAATTTCGCAATGTGCATAAAAAAAAAAAGGTTGCTAGCAAAGATTTACACAATTCATTCAAAAACTCTCCAAAATCTTTAGCCTAGAACACACTACATAATCTCACTCACAAAGTCACAAAATGTGGCACACACATCTTCTGCCCACGTGTCTAAACCTTAATGGGCCTTTCTTCCTTCTTTACTGGGCTGGGGGCCCACGTGTCTTAACACCATTATTTGTCAGCCGAAGAAATCCTGAACTCCTCTGCCGGCGAAAACCCGGTCGGAGAGCTCAGCCAAAACGGCATTCACAGTGAGCAAAACGACACTCGACCCTGCAATCACACCCAAAACGACACCCGTCGTGCCCAAGACCTTCCCAAACGGCGGCCACTCGATCTCTCCGATCTCCTCCGCCACTCCGCTCCACAAACCCCCCTCTCCCTGCTGCTCCTTCCTCTTCCGCATCGCCTCCTTGATCTCCGACCCCACCTCGCCGCCGGGTTGACTCTCCGATTCCGACTCGGTTTGCTGGGCCTCGGACTCGGGAGTTTCTCGGGTCTCTTCAATGGCTTTGAGCCTGAGACTGAGAGATATTAGGTTTAGGGGTCTGAGTTTGGGGCGAGAAAGAGAAAGGTGACCGACACGTGGCGGTTTGAGCAGTACGGACGTGCGTGGGTGACCGGCTTTTGTGGGTGGTGGGAATGGAGAGGTTACCGGGAATTGTACGGACATTAGTAGCGCCATTTTTTCTGTGTGGTGGTGAGTCTCAAAATTTGGATGACATTAGAGTATTCTATGCAAGCGCTGTGTCTTTAATTTGGGTGTCAATTTGGGTTGGGCTTTGATTCTAGCCCAAACCCAGCTTTGCATTTGTTTTAAAAGCCTATTTTTTCTGCCATTAAGATCGTGGCCCATTTTAACTCTTTTATCATTTTGTAAAATGATTGTGTATATAATTATCATTCAGTTTTATAATAATAACTATTATTATAGGTCGAGTGTAAGTTGAGGGGGTTAGACCCCTAAATCTAACCCTAGAAAAGAGGCATAGAAGACTTTTGGGTTGTATTAAGGAAGCCAATATTTTTATTGTGTCTGTTCCGTGAAGTAAGCCTGGCAGTTCCACATGTGTTGGGTGCACAACATATGAGAGGCACAGAACAGAAAATATTTGTGTTAATTGAAAGAAAGAAATATATTTTCCATGGAAATATTTGTAAAGGAGCATAGTACATTTGATTGGAGAGAGACAGCATTTACTAAATTATTAGTATAGGATGACTAGAAGTTAGTAATGAAGCTAACCCTTATGGCCTGTTTGGATGTTTAAAAAAGGAGGGAGAGTAGAGTAGAGGGAGGGAGAGTAATCTAATTACTTTGTTTGTAAGTTTTTTAAGGAAGGAGGGGGAGGGGTTTGGAGGAGTTTGGAGGGATTTCAACTCCCTCTAGCCCTCCATTTTTAATTCTCCCAAATTGGAGAGATTTGGAGGGAGAGTAGAGTACATAAACTATTAACCAAGTAAATTACCTAATTTACCCTTATTATATTAACAAAATTACACAAGAGGAAGGGCTAATTACTCTCTTCCCCCTTACTAATTTTAAAAACATCCAAACAAGATGGAGGGGAATCATTTTCCTCTACTCTCCTCTCCACTACTCCCCTCCCCTTTACTCCCCTTTACTCTCCTCCCTCTCTAAACTTCCAAACAAGCCATTAAAGAGAGACAGAACACAAAATACCGTATTCATTGGAGGAAAAAAAAAAAAACACAAACTACTAGAGATTTTATGATGACATGAATAGTAGTGTATTTCTAACCATGGACACAAGGTCTTCCCTCTAACCGTTAGATTTTATAAAGATTTAAGGTTTAAAAAATGGGTAATTTTTATTTAGTTACAATAGGTATAAATTGAACCAATATATAATTATTTATTTATTTTAAAGAGGGATAAATAACCATAGTTCATTAATACAAATTTTCTATTCCATTTCTTTTATATTTTACTTTATGTTTCACTCATTCCAGTATGACATATGTATGATTTGTTTCCATTTTAAACTTTGATTATTTTATGAGGAAAGTTAAAAAAAAATGCAATAAGATGTGATTGGTGAAATATAAAGTGAGACACAAAAAGTGGGAGAGATGATTTATATTCATAGTGCATGTAAAGTTGGGTTGAGTATAAACTAAAGGTATAGTGAGTATTGAAAATATTGAAGGAACTCTGTGTTTAACTTTACATAATGAGAATTTTGAGATTAATAAAGCTGTTTTTTAGCCTTGAAAGATTTATGCTGGATACTTCTAAGTTGATGGTTGAAGCTTGATCTCATGCAGTGGCGACTCTACTTGCAAGCCAAGGTGGTCACAGGACCACCCTAACTTGCAAAAAAATGTATATATACACTTGCTAAAAAAATGTTATATGCTAAACTAACCTATTGTGATTATCTTAATAAAAATTTTGAACACTCTAACTTGAGAATTACAAAAATTTGAATTTAACAAAAATAAGAATAGTGCTACTACATTCACAACATTTTTACAATAATTTTACAACAAATCTAATGTAGTAAGCTGCTATTGATTTTAATTTGGGCCAAATACTAATATTATTTTTTTACCCACCAATAACAACTTTTTGCATAAGTTTTATTGTAAAAATGTTGTGAATGTAGCATTATTCCAAAATTAATTCTGCCTTCAAACATAATTCTTAATCCTTTTTTTTAAGCTTAAATAACAAAAATAAATATTAGCTCAAATAACAACAAACATAAACTAAACAAAAACAAGACAAGACCAAACAACAACAAATGAAAAAATTATTCAACAAAAAGCCTATTATAAAACAAAAAGATAAAATTTGTAACTTGTTCAACCTATTCAATAAAAATAATTTCTAATTTCATTTTTCTTTAAAAAATGGTACCAATAAAAATATTGTTGTAATTTAAATTTCTTAGTGATCACCCTAAAAAAAAAATTTCTAGAGCTACCACTGATCTCGTGAAAATTCTGAGCAAAAGGTTTGGCAAGCCTTTTTAACAGAATAAGCCCCATAATTTTCCTTCAGCCAAATCAAAATACCTGGTCGTGGAGTTGTACATAGAGGTATAGACTTTATTTGTTGAGCTTCAGGGAGATTGAAACATAAGTCTATAAGATAGGAATTCCACCATGCCGAGTGTGAATTGATAATAGCATCAATTGTAGCTTTAGTAGAGAGAAAAGTAGGAGGAGGAGAAATCACTCTACCACCACCATCCTTAAGTAGCCAAGGATCATAAAAAAAATCCAAATAGTGTTATTGTATGGCCCCATGATATCCAAGCCCGTGTGGGCCTTGGACTACAGACTAATAGTATGGCCCAAGGGCCCAACCTCTACTTTGCCCAGGATCCTAACCCAAACCCACGAAAGCTACGAGCCCAGGCGGAGCGTTGCCATGTGGTAGTTGCTCAGCATGTTTTCCCTAGCAAGGTTGCGGTCGTTCGGTTACACCACCCTCTGTGTGCCCGGCAATACCTTAAGGAATATTGCCGCTGAGCACATCTACTGAAGTGGGAATCATTTCCAAAGCCACTTTTACCTAAACACCCACTTACCATTAACGATATTGGACCTCTCATTGCACTAACTCCGAAAGTGATCATGATCCCTCCACTGATTTAGAGCTATAAATATGAGAAGTTGGAGGAAGAATGGGGGTTGGAAAAAGTTCTCAAGAAATAACGAAATAGAGAGAGAAGAGAGAGAAAAGAGAGAAAGAAAGAGTCTCATTAAGTCCCATTGCTGAGAACGACCCATAGTAGGAAATCCTAGACCCACTTTACAAAGAAGTTGTGAGCCAAAGTGAGGTGAGGCCCAATAGTCTCATTCCAGGTGCGCACAATTGGTGCCGTCTATGGAAATCTCCTACAACGCTATGGTTCTACTAAGGCTCAATCCCGAGAGGATGTTTGATAGGCGTTCGGGGAGCGATGCTGCAAGTGGTTCTGTGGGATCTTCTCGGGGATCTTCTTGGTGAGAGAGAAGGTAAAAGAGACATGAAGATAGGGACAGCGAAACAGAGGAGCGTTTCGGTCTCGAGGAGGGGTCGTACCAAACACAACAGACAATTTCGGGCACCTCGGGGCACAGGCAATTCGATGAAAGAGACGAGGAGCTTGAATAGTTACGCAGGTTGGTGAGAGATCTAGAGTTAAAAGCTGGGGGCAGACATCAAAGAAGGGACCGAGACAACCGAGATAGGAGGTCAGGTGCAGGGAAAGATAGCCATGGTATAGGGTCCAATCAATCTGGGTCCCGTTGACATCGGGAACGTTCACGTTCACAGGAATCCCACCATCACTAGGACTGTTCACATTCGCGGGGATCCCACCGTCGCCGGGATCGTTCACATTCACGGGACTATGCAAACCGGGGTTCTGACTCCCTCGAAGAGCAACGACCCCATAATGCTGCCATGGATGCAATGAGTCGTGCCTTACGTAGAGCCGCTCGGTCCCTATTCTCAGATGATGTTAAACGTGCCCCAATGTCAAACAAGTTCACACGCCCGCCATTCAATATCTACGACGGAAAAACGGATTCGGTTAAGCATGTCAACCATTACATCCGCATGATGTCCTTGCATTCTCATAACGATGCCCTAATGTGCAAGATGTTTCCTTCGAGCCTCGGGCCGACTACTCTGAGATGGTTTAACGGGTTGCGGAAGAGTTCCATCTACACTTTTGTTGAGTTGATCCAAGAGTTCGGTGTCCGGTTCATAACTTGTAGTCAGGTGCCGCAACCAGTAGATGCTTTACTGTCGATGAAGATGAGGGCTGGGGAGACCCTTCGTAGCTACGCCAGTCGGTATTGAGAGCTTTATAATGAAATAGGTAGGGGCAATGAGAAAATTGCAGTGAGCACCTTTAGGATGGGGTTGCCTGAGGATTTTGAACTACGGGAGTCACTGACAAAGAAGCCTCCCGAAGATATGAGGCAGCTTATGAGGCGTACTTCAAGTGGCCGAACAAGATGGGGGGTGATCCCTCTCGGAGAAACCAGAATCTATACTGCACCTATCATAAAAATAAAGGACACACCACCGAGCAGTGCCGAGTATTGAAGGACCATCTAGAGCAGTTAGTAAAAGCAGGACATTTGAAAGAGTTTATAGTAAACCTCGGTGACCGGGGCATCGGCCAAGGTACTCAGCAGATAGGGAACCCTTTCCCACCACCGTTGAGAGTAATTGAAGTGATCCATGTCGCCTCAAAGGGTACGACTGCGACCAAAAGGGGGGTGTTGGCTGTTGTGCTTGTAGAAGATCCCTCCGACAAAGGACCCACGGAGAAGAAAGCGAAGTATGCTCGGGAGACACTTGCTTTGGATGAAGATGACTTAGAAAGAACAATTTAATTGCACGACGACGCGTTGGTAGTCACGGCCTGGGTAAGCGGCTTCTTAGTAAAAAGGGTGATGATAGACTAGGGAAGCGGGGCCGACACGATGTATCTAGACCTATTTAAAGGGCTTGGATTGAAAAATCAGGATTTGATGAAGTATGGTACGCTGCTGGTCTTGTTTGATGGAAAGGTGGTGATTCCCGAAGGACAAATTTCCCTTCCCGTCAACATGGAAGGTAAGGAGGTGATGGTAACCTTTATAGTAGTCAGCTCGTTCTCCCCTTACATGGCGATCTTGGGAAGGCCGTGGATTCATGCAATGGGGGCTGTTCCGTCCACCTTGCACGTGAAGGTTAAATTTCCTACTGAACAGGGCGTTGTCGTGGTACGGGGGAGCCAGCAAGTGGCAAGGCAGTGCCTAGTTGCCGCGGTAAGTTGGGAGGGCAAGTAGGTTGAATAGAAAGAAAACACCGAGGAGGCACCATTATAGCAATTACAGAGGCCCCGAGAAGGAATGGGGGCTGGGTGTGCTGAGGAACTGATAAAGGTTAGAATACTGCCGGATACTGACAAGTATTTTCAAATAGGAACGAGCATGATGACCCAGGAACGGGTAGAAGTGTTGTTATTTCTTGTACAGAGCGTGGATGTGTTTGTGTGGAATCTCTACGATGTGCCCAAGGTGGACCCTGAGTTCATTGTCCATAAGCTTAACGTGGACCTGTCGTTCTCTCTTAAGAAGCAGAGGCCGAGAAAAGCTGCTAAGGAGCATGTAGAAGCAGTGAAGTCAAAAGTTCAAAGGCTGAAGGAGGCAGGAGTGATAAAAGAGATCTTTTTCCCGGAGTGGCTAGCAAATACCGTGGTAGTAAAGAAGAAGAATGGCAAATAGAGAGTTTGTGTAGATTTCACGGATTTAAACCGAGCATGCCCAAAGGACCCATTTTCTATGCCGAAAATTGATCAGTTGGTAGATGCCACCTACGGACACCCGAGGATGAGTTTCATGGAAGCCTTTCAAGGATATCATCAGATCGCTCTGGCTACCGAGGACCAAGAGAAGACAGCATTCATATCTCCCGACGCTAACTATCATTACACCGTGATGCCTTTTGGGTTAAAGAATGCCGGGGCAACATACCAACGAATGATAACGAGAATGTTCCGGGACAAAATTGGGTGTACGGTCAAAGTGTATATTGATAACATGGTGGTAAAAAGCAAGTAGGAAATGCGGCATGTAGAGGATCTTCAGGGGGTGTTCGGGATATTATGGCAGCATAAGTTGCGCCTTAATGCAGAAAAATGTGCTATTAGGGTAGGGGTTGGTAAATTTTTGGGATATTTAATCACCAGCTGGGGGATAGAACTTAATCCTGACTAGATTGAGGTTATGAAGCGTCTAAGGCCGCCGAGCAGTCCGAAGGAAGTACAAGTGTTAACCGGGATGTTAGCCATTCTTAACCTGTTCATCTCTAAATTTTCAGATCGTTGCCATCCATTTTATCAGCTTTTAAAAAAATGGAGAGGGTTTTAGTGAGATGATGAATGTGAAAAAGCTTTTCAAGATCTGAAGGAGTACTTGACGCAGGCACTGATGCTAACAGCTCCAGAGCCCGGGAAGGACCTATATATGTACCTCTCGGTATCCAGCCATGTCGTAAGTGCCGTATTGCTAAGGGACTGAGGAGTGCAACAACCCGTGTATTATATCAGCAAAACCCTAGTTGACGCGGAGACCAGATACTTGCCTTTAGAAAAATTTTTATTGGCGTTAGTGCATGCCACCAGGAAATTACCTTAGTATTTCCAAGCTCATACCGTGTATGTGTTAATTGAGTACCCCCTACAGTCGTTATTGAAAACATCTGACTTCACGGGGCGGATAGCTAAGTGGGGGACCCGACTCGGGGCTTTTGACGTAAGGTATAAACCGAGAAGTTCAATAAAAGGGCAGGTGTTAGCTAATTTTGTGGCGAAATTTTCTCCTAAGAACCAAGGGGAAATGGTCTGTCAGATGGAATGCTGTCTGTGGAAGGTACATGTAGACGACGCTTCTAGCTCCACAGGAGTCGGTGCGAGGATTGCTATAATCACCCCAGAGGGGATACGATTAGAGCATTCGTACAAATTGGGTTTTAAAGCCTCCAACAACGAGGCACGAAGCTTTACTTGTCAGATTAAAGACGGTTTCAAGCTTGGGTGCTCGGGATGTAGAAATGTATTCAGATTCATGTCTGGTAGTTAATCAGGTACAGGGTAGTTTTGAAGCCCGAGACTCCCGGATGAAAGCATACTTGGAATTGGTAAAGCAAGCTGTAAGCAACTTTTGTACAGTGAAGGTGATCCAAGTGGCCCGAGTGCAAAATAGACATGCCGATTCCCTCGCTATGCTAGCATCGTCAGTAGCCGAGGAGATACCTCGGCTAATTAAGGTGGAGCTTGTTCTAGAGCCAAGCATCAGGGTAGTAGGTGATCCGGGGACAACAGGGATCGACGTTGCAGCAATTACAACACCTGGACCGTGCTGGATGGACCCCATCATTGACTTTTTAGCCAAGGATCGAGTCCCGCGCGATGAAAAGGAGGGCAATAAGATCCGCAAGGTGTCCCCTCGATATTGGTTGTCAAAAGATCGGAGGCTAAATCGGAGATCCTTTGGGGGACCATACCTTTTGTGCTTACACCCAGAAAAAGTGGACGCACTTTTGGCCGAGCTGGAGTATGCGGCAGTCATGTAGGAGGATGTCATTAGCACACTGGACAATGACACAAGGATTCTAGTGGCCTTAAATGCAGAAGGACGCCGCCGAATATGTGTGCAAGTGCGAGTAGTGTCAGAAACATGCCCCCCTAATCCATCAGCCGGTGGGCCATTTGAACCCAATCAGCAGTCCATGGCCTTTCGCATAGTGGGGGTTGGATATACTCGGCCCATTTCCTCAGGCAATGGGCAATCGAAGATTCGTTTTGGTGGCTATCGACTATTTTACCAAATGGGCGAAGGCAGAAGCTTTGGCTAATATTCAGGACGTGGATGTAAAGAAGTTCGTGTGGAAGAATATAATCACAAGATTTGGGGTGCTGGACTTCCTTATATTAGACAATGGACTGCAATTCAACAGTCGAGCCTTCTGTGAGTTTTGCGGCAGTTTTGGCATCAAAAATAGGTATTCCACCCCGGCATATCCCCAAAGTAACGGCCAGGCCGAGGCTGTAACTAAGGTAATCGTAAATGGGTTGAAGAAGAAACTGGAAGGAGCAAAGGGTAACTGGGCCGAAGAGCTATCCAGTGTCTTGTGGGCGTACCGGACAACTCCTAAGAGATCCACTGGGGAGACCTCGTTCTCTCTCACATATGGATCATAAGCCGTGATACCAGCCGAATTTATGTAATGCACGAGCTACAGAATTTAGCATATCCTAGAATGACAGTTTGCTGGAAGAACGCCTTGATTTACTAGAGGAATACCGAAAAGCATCAATTATATGATTAGTCGAATACTAGTAGAAGCTTGCCTGGCGATTTAACCAAGATATAAGGGTGAGGGAATTCAGTACCGGAGATCTAGTACTGAGAAAGGCAGTGGGAAACACGCGAGACACGAATGCCGGGAAGTTGGCCCAGACTTGGGAAGGACCGTACATAATCACAACCATTGTGGGCGCAGGAGCGTATTACTTGGAAGACATGAACGAGACAACACTGCCCCGACCATGGAATATTCATAATCTCAAGAAGTTCTATCAATGATCATCCATACATGGAAAAATGTACCTTGTACTAACTAATATAATAACAATGATGCTTAGTCCATGCAGAATCATCCTATTCCATTATTTATTTAGCACAATCGGTCAACAAACACAAAGGAAGTCAAGAAAATTCAAGCTCTGTTTTACATTAAGGACTGAAACTTGCTTCTCGGTTCGATCCCTATCACCGAGCAGGTGGAAACCTTGTCCTAAGAATTTCTAAGGGCTGAAACTTGCTTCTCGGTTCGATCCCCATCAATGAGCAAGTGGAAACATTATCCTAAAAATTTCTAAGGGCTGAAACCTACTTCTCTGCTCTATCCCTATCACCGAGTAGGTGGAAACCTTATCCTAAGAATTTCTAAGGGCTGAAACCTGCTTCTCGGTTCAATCCCCATCACCGAGCAAGTGGAAACCTTATCCTAAAAATTTATAAGGACTGAAACGGTTCAATCCCCATCACCGAGTAGGTGGAAACCTTATTCTAAAAATTTCTAAAGGCTGAAACTTGCTTCTCGGTTCGATCCCTTTCACCAAGCAGGTGGAAATCTTATGCTAAAACGCACTTACAGTGGAAACCACCCTCAAATTTGGCTGACTATCAATGCCCTAAACCTTTCTTAAGAGCGCCGACGTGTACTGTTAGGTTTCCGAATGCCGAGAGACTGACCATCTAAATTCTTCAAGTCGATCCCCCTAACCTGTTTGTTAGGGGCGCAAACATGCACGGGAAAAAGAGAAATATAACAAAGAGGCGAGCATACTACCTGGCATTTATAAAAACGATTAAGGTAATTGTCAAGCAAATAAACCTTAGTCAAAATCAAAAACCAATTGTTTTGTCACCAAAACCCAGTGACATGAAAGTTAAACCCATAAATTAAATAATTTTTTAGTCACCACAACCCGGTGACATAGGCAAATTAACTTAAAATAAAAGTTACTTGAACAGAGCAAAGAAAGATGATTTAAAACAGGTTCGGCAATCAAACGATTAGATCCATGAGCTGTGTCTCGACCACCGTCTCGGAAGGCTGATGCTCGGATGCAGGATTTTGAAACTGAGCATTTTCATCGGATTGGGCATCAGTAGAGGGTTACTAGTAGCTTCGGTTCCAATTAACTCCACGTGAGCATCAATTTGCTCCACCAACTCCCTCAAGCTGTTCGTCTCCTTCTCATCAGTAGGCCTCATGGGGTTCTGCGCAGTTGAAGGAAAGTCCGGAAAGGGAATCTGGCCAGGATCCCTTAGGGGGGAGTCTTCAGGCACTCCTAGGGTATGCAGGGCAACCATCCAACCGTCCTAAAAGGATAGCTGCCGAGCTTCCTTGACAACCTGTTCCACACCCCTCTCGGCATCCGCAAAGCCTTCATCATACCATTTGTTTTTGCAAGCCTCCAAAGCCGCTCGTAAGTTGGCTATTTCCTTGGCTAAGGCAACGTTCCTACTCACCGCTTTAGCCAGCTTCAAGTCTGTCTCGGTTTGCTTTGTCACCAACTTTGCCGACCTTTTCTTCGCCAGCACCCGGGCCTTTTCCGCCGCAGCAACTCTCTTTTCGGCAACATCAGCGGCTTTCACCTTGTCTTTCGCCGTTTTGGCAGTTGCCTCCCAGCCGGCCTTTTCCCGATTAACCTCTTCAGCGACGACCATCAACCACTTGTTTAGGATGTGAGCTAGCTGAGTGGCCTGATAAAGTGACAATAATCAGCACGACAATGTAAAAAGGTAGTCTACACAGCTACAAAAAGAAACAGTATAAACGGCAATGTGTGCGAAATAAAAATACAAGGAAATAGGGGTTACCGCAATAGTGTGCCACTGAAGCCTCCTTCCCATGGATTCCTCGATCTTATCTGCAAAAGCACTCATGTCCTCGGGCAGAAGGAGGCCGTGCACCAAGCTTTGGGCTACACGACCCCCTTCTCCCTTCTCCCACACCCGCACACTGGTGCTAGCAGAGAGGGGCATACCGTCCAGCTCAAAGGTGGGCTGCCATGCTGGTATAGGTCGAGAGGAAGATGCCACGTTTGTCCCCACCTGAGCCAAGGGCTCCTCAATAACAATACCCCTTGATGATTGGTGAGGAGTTCGGGTTTGAGCATCGCCTGGGCTAACAGAGGTTTGTTCGGCGACTCATTGCCTTTCACAGGTTCGAGTGGGAGGAGGAGGAGGATGAATGGGGGAGGTTTGGCCACATCCTTGAGGTGGCTGTTGCTACACGGTTTGATGTGCACTCGAAATAAAGCGGCTAACTGTCAGAGTCTTATGGGTCACCATTTCTTTGCCACCAACGGAATGCATTCTGGAAGAATTACTGGATTTTGTGGTTGTGTGCTCGGCTTCACGATCGAGAACCTCAGGTGCGGCAGGAGCCTCGTGATCGACTGGGACTTCGTGTTAAACGGCCTAGTGAGCATGTTCTCAAAGGAGTTGAGACACTATTTCGGCTAATTAGTCCTTTATAGGAGTGAGCTCATCTGAGCAAGTATATCGCTGGCCGATGTCCCGAGCTTCACCTACTGTGAAATTTGGAGGTAGGAAGTTCGTGTGCCGAACATCTATATAGGAGAGAATGGGGCTGTTAACTAAAAGAGCTTGGCCGAAAGGTTGCCAAGTAGAGTACACAGAGTCTACACCAAGAATGAGGTGGGACGCCCGGAGTTGCCCGTCCCAGTGAACAAAAAGGGAAGGAAACTTACTTTTGGCTCTAAGGGAGAGGAAGATTTTGGGTTGGTGAACAAGTGCGCAAGTGAGTGCTCGGCAGAGAGAAATTTCGAAAAATGAAGAGTGAAAAAGTGAGAAAACGAGTTGAAATGGGCTATTTATAGAAGCCAGGGGGGAATGGGAGTCGGTTAATGAGCAATAATGGGTGTTAATTAGCAATAATGAAAAGGAAAAACCTTACAGATACCAAGGGCAGCCGACACCTGCGCCTCGGTTCATGAACCTATAGGTAATAATGATGGCCGAATCAGGAGATCAGACACAGCACACCTTTTTAGAAATGCATTAATGGATATCTGAAACTGTCCAGAATGCAACCATTGAGTTTATCGGGTAAACTGCTACTTCTCTGGCTTTTTGATTCGTTCCCGAGAGCCAAGCACGAATCAAGGGGGGCTAATGTACGGCCCCATGATATCCAAGCCCGTGTGGGCCTTGGACTACAGACCAATAGCATGGCCCAAGGGCCCAACCTCTACTCTGCCCAGGATCCCAACCCAAACCCACGAAAGCTACGAGCCCAGGCCGAGCGTTGCCACGTGGTAGTTGCTCGGCATGTTTTCCCGAGCAAGGTTGCGGTCATTCGGTTACACCACCCTCTACGTGCTTGGCAATGCCTTAGGGAATATTGCCGTCGAGCACATCTACTGAAGTGGGAATCATTTCCAAAGCCACTCTTACCTAAACACCCACTTACCATTAACGATATTGGACCTCTCATTGCACTAACTCTGAAAGTGATCATGATCCCTCCACTGATTTAGAGCTATAAATATGAGAAGTTGGAGGAAGAATGGGGGTTGGAAAAAGTTCTCAAGAAATAACGAAATAGAGAGAGAAGAGAGAGAAGAGAGGAAAAAGAGAGAGAGAAGAGAGAGAAGAGAGGGAAAAGAGAGAAAGAGAGAGTCTCATTGAGTCCCATCGCTGAGAACGACCCATAGTAGAAAATCCTAGACCCACTTTACAAATAAATTGTAAGCCAAAGTGAGGTAAAGCCTAATAGTCTCATTCCAGGTGCGCACAGTTATCATCTTTAACTCTCCACCTACCCTCATAGAAATAACATTTCTAGATCGTAAAATACTCTTCCAAGCAAAAGAATCCGAGGAAAATTTTGCCTAAAAATAGAGCAATTTGGAAAATACTTTGCCTTAAAGACTCTAATAGAAAAGTGAATCAATATCATGAACAATGTGTCACACTTGTTTTGGCAACATAGCTTCATTAAAATTTCCAAGATCTCTAAAATCCAAACGTCCAGTCGATTTAGGTAACCACAGAGATTCTCATTTTTTCTAGTGAATTTTTCTTTTATCTCTTTTTTGACCCCACCAAAACTTTCACGTTAACATTTCAATATCCTGACATAGACCCTCTGGCAATTTGAAAAAACTCATAGCAAAAAAAGGGGTGGCTTGAACAATTGCTTTCATGAAAGTAACTTTTCCTTCCACTCTTGTAGTTTCTCCCCAAACTTGGTCTTTAATGTAGTTCAAGCTTGCTCTTTTATTTTATTCCACCACCGTAGGTAAACCTAAATATTTTTCTGGTACTCTAAGTAGATTTTTTTTATAGAATCCTTTGTAGGAAGAGTTCGTGGTTTAACTTTAGTTAACGATAATTTTGAGATTAATAAAGCTGTTTTTTTTAGCCTTGAAAGATTTATATATGGTGGACTTAAATTACAGATTAAAATCTTGAACTACTTTTTAATAAAGTTTGATAATTGGGTAGTCCAATGTTATATCTTTTTTATTTTATTTATTTATTTTTTTAATTTATGAAAATGGAGTTTGGAGATCAACCAGTCATGGATCACAAATGTAGGATTTATAAGATTATAGCTATATTTTATTGAGTGCCAAAAAAAAAAAAAAAAAAAAAAAAAAAAAGGAAAAGGAAAAGGAAAAGGAAAAGAGGAAACCTGTGTCTTATGCTGAAGCACATGCTTCTGAATCATTTCTCGAAATAAAAATGTTGTTCACTTGTTCTATTCATGGTGACCATTGACCAAACTACTTTAGAAGATGATAAGATTTGTATATCAATTTCTTTCTTCTGCATTGCATTTAATTTTAGTAACTTGCATACCTTTTTCTCAAAAAAAATATTGAGTAACTTTGTTTTGGTCATGGGATGAAGACAAACAACAAAGGATTTTAAAAATATAGCGTGCGATTTGCATTGTCTCCATGCGTAAAAACAAGATCCTGGGCTTAAATAGTCTACAGTGAACAAAAACAAAGTACTATTCAAACAGACAAGACTACCATTCCCGAGTAAAAATACCCATGAAACTGAAGCTGAGAACAGTTTCCAGACTCAACCTTTTCTAGCCAAGCAGCAGACGGCAGAATCAAACAAACTTTGACACATTAGATGCAGTCTGTGGGATTGAGATGCAATTACTATCCATGATTGATAGCGGTAAAAAATAACTTTTAATTTCAACTATTAATTAAAAAATAAAAATAAAAATAAAAAAAAGGTAAAATGTAAAAAAATTTTATGAAAAATATAGGTGAATTGCACCCAGTACAATACATAGGATATTGCGCCTGCTCCTAATCCCAGTCTGTGAAAGAAGGAGCTCCCCTACTCGCTGCCAAAATCTGCACTAGTCTGTGTCAGTCATTGGGTTTGAATAAATTTGGAATTTTAAGATGCAATAGAACATGAGAGTAATCAACACAAAACATTGAGAAGTGATAAAAATAAATATTCTTTTAGTCGAATGTTGTGTCACTGTCAAAATACTAAGGGTTTTATTAACGTTTATTCTAAGAACATATGTTAATAAATTATTTTAAAAAACTTTTTATAAGAAAATAAAAAGTAATTAACTGTTTTGATAATTATTTTGATAATTTTTTCAATTTTTTATAAATTTTTTTCTAAAATAAATGATTAAAGAGAATACATTAACCGGACTAAAAAATTAATTGATTTCAATAAAAAATTCAATTTTTATTAATATACTTCAACACTCATTAACTAATTACTTTTCTATTTTCTAATAACGATAACTCTCTTATTATATAATCATGATCGATTGTGTCAACAAGTTTTTTTTCTTTAATTATCAAAAAATGTTTTGTCTTGGATTAATAGATTATATAAATAATCTGGAGTTACATGTGTGCAATATGACTTTGAATGGTACACCTTGGTGGGGTCTTAAGAGAAAATCACTATGTCCAAAAAATCAGATTTGATTTGATTGAGGATGAACAATCCATAATCTTTCTACCAAAAAAACAATCCATAATCTGACAATCCTTGCTTTTGGACGTGTTATATATGGTGATGAATCATATATGCATTATTTTTTCAATTATTTGAGGCTCAATACTCAAGAGGTCGTATCATGTTCTACCACAATTTGCTATCAATTTTGACAATCCAACCAAACGTCATCAAATTGGTAATTACGGTGGTGATCAAATTCCAGAAGAGTCAGTACTGGATTACCAATATAATATAGTACTTCAATAGTGTCTTGTCTGTCAATTTAAGGTTCTCCTTAAGACTCAAATCTTAAGAAGTCATTGTCGTTAGGATATGGATTTGCACATTCTTTTGGTTATTCAGATATCTAGGAGCCACCGCCAAATGATTTTTTCTTTGTAGTTGTTGGCTCAACATAAAAATGATACACGGAACTTCCAAAGTCCTTTAGTTTGCTCTGGAATTCTTGTTTTGACAATCAGCAAATCAAAAGCAAAACGAAAGTCCTGCTTGAATTCTCTTTGATATTATGATATACATGATTGCGTGAAATAAAACTCTTGGGTAATATTATGAATGTCAAAATTTTCAACTTAAAAAATACATAACATCTCGGGTCACTACAAAGTGCAAACCCTCGTCATTGCCACCCTATAATAGCTTCTTCTTATCTCTTATAGTAGATGCAGTTTCCATACTCAGATCTATTACTATCTACCTAAGTGACATAAAGAGTCAATTTAGCTAGGCAATTTAAACCCTAAAAGTGTGTTTTTAAAATCCAAAATGTCATTTTGCAACAATAACTTATAATTTTTTTTATAAACACTTATTTTAAACTCAAAACACCGTTCACAACAACTTATTCCAACACACCCATAAATGGGCACTTTAGTATATTTTTTTCATCTTGAGATTGTAATCATGGCTAACTAGTTACTTCTTCAATAAATTTTTTTTATGTATCATGTATATACACATTGTTTTTCTCATTACCTATAGTTCTCATACAATTATACTATCTCACATACGAGAATCTTTCAATTTTTTGGGACTTATAAGTGGGGGAGATAATTTATATGTTGGAGGCATAAAATATACTAGCCTCATCACACGTGCTTCGCCGCGTGTGATGAGGTCTTTTTTTTTTTGTGGTACTATTTTGTAAAATAAATTTTGTGTTTTTATTTTTATTTTTTATATATATATATATAATTTTTATTTTAAAAATCTAATTTATAGTGAATAAATCAATTAGAAAAATAACAGGAGTGGTCCTATTTTTTAAACAATGTTTTAGTGAGAGTTAAAGTTATATTTTTACCGGATTGTCTTTTAGTTTTGTCTCTACTTAAATATAGGAGTGTAGGGCATTTTAGGCATAAAAAATGAGGAATCTAAACGGAGGAAGTCTCTTAAATAGTAGTATAAATTATCCTAATTCTCCTATTATTGAGAGAGAGAGAGAGAGAGAGAGAGAGAGAGAGAGAGATCCTATCCTATTCATTACAAAATAAAGTAGCCTCCATTGAACTAAAAGATCACACCATAAACCAATGTTGAGATTCTCTGAACCATTTTCTTCTATTTGGGCCGACTTGTTTAAATCCATATATGTCCGACTTGCGCTTTTGGCCTCATATGAGTCCGAATCGTTCATGTCCTTTTTCTTCTACTTCTACAGCTAAATTTTTTTCCCACATATGTTTTGGAATCATTGGTATGTTAATTTCATCAATAACTGTCAATAATTGATGAAATCTGAAATTCGAAGTTGAGTAATGCTTCTGCTCTCCCTTTGTAATCTGTAAACTGTAATAACTTGGGACATTGGATTTAGTCTCTCATCCCACCGAATTTCAAAACTTGTTGCCCAAAAATACTCCGCAATTTAATACTGCAGACACATGAGGACAAATGGTCTGGTATTAACCTTACCTAAACCAACTAACTTCACAAATAATTTACAGTATTATAAAATACAAAAGCATCTCATCCTTTTACTGTAGCGGTTCTTAGCTCACTTTGGATCCCTTTTGTCTGTCTTCCTTTTATGTCATATATGAGAGTAACTAAACATATAGTTTATTTATTCTTAATACCATCCCAACCTTGTTCTCTTCCATGCAAATTTTTGGTTTTCCAATGTTTTTGCGCAGTATTTTGTAGACTGATTGGAGACTGCACCCGACACCTCCAAACCGTTGGACCCTTGTGAATTTTTTAGTCTCTATGCTTTGAAAGCCAAAGTCTCTACTTAAGGACCCAAATTGCTCACAAACTTAATGCACATTTCATTTACAATTTTAGGAATATAATATTTTTCATAACGGTTGACATAACCTATTATAATTTATGTATAATAAAGACAATATCATTAATTGAAAGATCCAGATGAAAATAATATGAGAAATGCTAACATATGCCCTTACAGTAATGGTTAACAATCCATTTAAAAAAAGTTTTTATAAGAAAAGGAAAAAAAAAAAAAGTAACTAATGTTTTGACAGTTTTTTTTTTTTCATTTCGCATAAAAGTAGTATCAAAACTTTCTTAAAGGCACTCTTTAGTATGGCTCAAATAATATTACTTCAATTATAAATATAATTGATGGTAATTGTGAAAGATGTTGTATGATTGTATACATTGAAATCTGAGTAGTCCCAAATTTCCAAGCTATTTTGACCCAATTTGCATATGAAGTCCTAGTAGTCACTCCAATATGGATACTAGGACTTTCCTTGTTTCCTAAGCTCATTTTTAGCTCATTTTCTTGAGGCCTCAAATGCAATTTTTTCGAAATCAATAACCATTTTTTTCTTGGGTAAGATTTGAATGAGAAATGTACCACTTAATTTCCATCCTACTCCTTCACTGCAGCCTAGCTAAGGTTGGATATACCAGAAACCAAAGAACTGTGCTTAGTACAATTCGATGCATGCATGATAATGATTGAATGACAATGAAGCTTACGATATATACCTAGCTCCCCATCCTCCCTCACATCCCAATACTAATTAATTATACGTCCCTATCAAGAAAGCAACTATGCCTAATTGCCCATTTGTACTACGCCCAACAAAACTAGCTAGGATCCTCGTGATTATGTGTGCAAAACGCCCCAACATGCATGTTCTTACTAAAATATTGCCAGACAGCAAGAAGGACCACAACAAAAAAAAAGACAATCAATGAACTTTCCTTGTTACCACATGGTTAATTACCATCGTCCTTTATCTCTTTTTTGTTTGCCGAGCCACCATTATTTACCACATGTAAATCAACAAAGGAACTCTGAACAAGAAAAAAAAAAAATACATTAATTTTTACATAACAAACACGAGAACAAATAAAAATATAACATGCATCGAGACACATTAACCTCCCACGCCTCCTTGCTTTTGTGATTATAAAATACATTTTTTTCTTTGTCTTTATTGTTGAAACATGAAGCATCTGCTTTCATCAAAGACAAAGTAAATCCCATAAAAGAAACCAAAAACAAGAGCCAACATATTCTTCCTATACTATTAAAAAGATAAAAAGAAGAAGCAGAAGATACATGTTACAGCAATCCGAAAAAGAATACATATGGCCAACCTGACTAATGTAACGAGGATCCGACCCGTAAAATTTGGGGTTAAGACTTGATTTTTTTCTTTTTTTTTGATTGGTAGATAGTGGGACAGGAAGATGGGGGCTCAAATGACAGGCGTGAGACACCACAAAAGATGTCAGTACTGTGCACTGAACTATTACTTGAACCTCGGCTAAAGCTTGGTCGTTGTTGATACATGTTGCAATAATTGCTGTGAAATATATTGCTGCCGCCGGTTCTTAGATTCGCTACAGTGATTGGTGGCTGATGATGACGAAGATGACGATGATGACAAGATGCAAATAACAAGGTCGGCAAAAGCTTGAATAATATACTTGTGGGTGTTCTTCGGATTTAGCGTAAGATAACATAAGAGAAGCTCGTGCAAATACTCCCATTCAGTTGTGAAGTCGTTGAGATTTCTTGCATCAACCATTTCTTGCATTGAGTGTCTGAAATCAACGTAAGGATCGAGTGAGTACTTGGGGACTTTGACGCTTTCATTGACTAAAAACATTGTGTTGTTATGATCATGATCATCAGGTGGCGGGTGAGGGTGTTGTGTGGAGTCAACTATGGAGTTGGAGTGGCCAGGGGTGGAGAAGAAGAAGCGTTGGGAGGCGAAGACGGTTGCGAAGTCTGGTGGTGGAGGTGAGTAGTCTGTGTCGTCGGAGTCATCGGAGGAGGAGGAGAAGAATTCGGTGGTGGTGGAGGTGAGGGAGGTGGAGTGCTGGGTTTGTGATGAGGAGAGGTTGTATAAGGAGTTAAAGTTTTTTATGATGATTGATGAAGATGTGGAGAGGGAGGGATGGTTGTGATGGTCTTGGTTTTGGTCTTGGTCTGAGGGTGGGGTTGATTGGATGGTGGGTAGGCATTTGAGTTTGGAGAAGAAGAGGTGGACGTTCTTCCAAAGGTGGTTTGACATTTTCAGCCTTTGGTTGTGTGTGTGTGAGAGAGAGAGAGAGAGAGAGAGAGAGAGTAAGCAAGTAAGAACAATTGGAAGGTTATATATGGTGTAAATGTGCTGTGGGAACTTTTGTTGTGAGTTGTGACTCATATTAGTGGAGGATACAAAATTAAAAAAAAAAAAAAAAAGACGGGGGTAGTTGGTTTGGGAGAGTAGGCTTTTTATTGTCTATTTGATGACCTAAAAGGCCTAAAATTCTTTCGAGTTGTAAACTGGTATTAATTATTATATGTGCTGATCATTCTTTTCACAATATACGAACCTTATAATCGTTTGGGACCCATACAAGAGAAATTATCAACATATTGAACTCATGAAAAATTTCTCCTCCAATTAATTGAGATTGAGAGAGCTTTATTTATTCATATTTTTCATTATATTGTTTTAGTCTTTCTAGAAATTAGAATGTGTCTTGTGGGTGTACACAGGTTAAATTAATTATAATGTATCTAAGGATGTACATTATGCCAACAATGGCATACCTGCAAGCATTGAAAATTGAAATGTGATGTTGCAAGCATACTCAGCTAAAAAACAATGAGAAGATGTTAAAAGCTAAAAAGATGGTACTTCTAAGCTTTCATGCACTTTATTTCTGAGCTCCTAAAATGGTTTTTTTTTTTATACCTTGAGATACTCTTTTAAGTTGTCTTGGACAATCAACCATGTATCATGCGTGGTATTATCATTCAAATCATCCTTTTTACTACCTCTTTTTCCAACTCTTCAACAATTTCAAAACAAAAATTCTAAGCACATATTTTTAACACACAATTTGGCATAATTTGTACATGTATCAAGTGGTAGTTAGATTAATTTTTACCCAGTACTAGCTGTCATAATTGTCAGGACCAAAAGAACACTTTCAAAATATGTGGTTTTTTTTTTTTTTTTTTTTTAAATAGATTTTATTTTTTATTTAAAATAAAATTTGATTTTTTTTTTTTTTTAAAAAGTAATTGTTCTATTGAAAGTTGCGGAACTAATGATTGGCAAAAGTATTAAATAGGTTGTAAAAGAAATCAGAAAAACGAGGCCATTTAGTTTATTTGCCGCTACAACATCATTTAGTTTGTTAAATAGTGAAGTTTTATTCAGTCAGAAAAAAAAAAAAAAATAGTGTAGTTTTAATGTAGACATCCTATTTCTATTTCGTTCCTCAATTATGAATTTGTGATACAAACTCTTTTATGTGTGTGTACCCCCAATAATGAACAAATTAAAGAATGCGCATAAACTCTTCAATCTCTTTCTCATTTTTTGTGTTAAGCTTTGATTTTGATTCTACTTTGATTTATGTTTTTAAATTTTTTATTTTATCATTCACTATATCATTTTTCACCTCTACTTTATCAAATTCTCAATTTCACATTTTTATTTAAACCATTGAGTTTTTATTTTAAGCTTAATCTCAAATGAATTTTCCACCCTTCTGTCCAATCTTTTGATTTTAGTGATTAAAAAAGAATGAAAAATCAGAAAAGAGAAAAAAAAAAAAACAAAAACAAAAATTAATGCTGCTAGTGAGGCGTGCACTGTTGCATTTACAGCGTACTGTTTGAGACCATGCAATATCAACCCAAAAAAAAAAAACAGTATTCTCTGTTTGAACTTTGAATTGTGCCGTTGGAAACTAGACAGAGAAAACAATGCAACGGCTAGGATTTGGGGAATAAATAGAGCAGCGTCAGTGGCTGTTCTAATAATTTTTTTAGGGTGTTCTTTAACATGCATTATACAATCTAATAAAAAGAAAATTTTACATATTGACAACAATAACCAAAAAAAAAAAAAAAAAAAAAAAAAACACACGCAAATACATAAAATTTTACAACATAAAGCTTGTGGAGTTCAGTTGTGGTTGTTGCTAGTGTTGTTGAACAGGATGGACGGCGATGGCTGGAGAGAGTAAGTGAGTTTCTTATTTCCTTTTAGCCTTTAGGTTTGATTTAGTTTCAGTTGAAATTATTTAATAACTTGTGAATCCACGAGGCACTAAGGTAGTGGGAATTTTTTTTTTTTTTTTAATATTTGTTGAATTAAAAACATAATCGTATTGGTGTTGGAGTAGTGATAGTCTTAGTCTGAGATGAGATTTATCTTGTACTGGGCTTTTCTATTAGCATTTGGTTTGGGCCTTGTCAGTGGTTTTATTATAAATTTTGTTTTTCCAGATTTTCGTTTAAGTTTTTTTTTTTTTTTTTTTTTTTTTTTGGGGGGGGGGGGGGGGTTGGTTTTTTCATGATTTTATAAACTAGTACGTTGAAAGAACCAGAAAAGGAACTGATTATTGGTTTTTGGTCAAACCGAGATCCGACTAATGGTTGAACCAATGACATTATAAATAATATAGTCAATAAAATTTTAAATTATATAAATAAAAATATAAGTTTATTACTAATAATATGATAGCAAAATGTAAAAACATAATGTAGGGACTCAATTTGTAATGGACCCTTAATAATAAAAATTTGTAGAGTGTGGGTAGAAAGGGCTAGGCATCATCGAAGCAAACAACGGTTGATATGAAGCTTATAACAAATAATAGATGACATGAAATTCATAAGTATCTTATCAAAGAAATTTGGCTAAGTGTTTTTATAGAGAATGATCATCACTTTGGTTAAGTGTTTGCGAAGCATATTTGTCCTCGGCTCAGGCCGAGGATCTATTTTTCTTAGAGTTGATATATATTTTGTCCTTTTTCTTAGGACTGACTCATATCTGAATCCTCTTTATGTTGGGAATTCTCTTGGTTATATAGTATTGTTTTAGTTAATCTCAGCCATCCATCTGTCAGTTATCCGGTCACTGTGAATAAAGGTTTGTCCCATCATCTGTTTTTGCAGGCTTTATGTTAGTTTTCAGCCGCCTTTGCAGGCTTTCTATTAGTTGGAGTGACCAAGGCACCTGGGTTCGCTGGTCACTTTACCATCAAAGCGGTCAGAATGTTGGTGGAGTACATTTAATGGGTGGGAGATATTTTTCCTTCATCAACGTCGGTTTGCCGAGGAGGTGGGCATCCTCGGCGAGGCTCCTTGAGGGCTTTGGGATTTTTCCTTTTTACTCTTGGTCTATAAATTTTCCTCGACGCGGGCCTTAGGCCGGCTATAGAGTGGGCCAGGATTGTTTAAATATTTGGGGCCCCACAATAGGGCGTGGAGGCGTCCATGGTTTCTAGAGTGAGAAATGGTCAGAGAGAGAGAGAGAGAGAGAGAGAGAGGCGTCTT
This sequence comes from Quercus gilva, assembly GCA_023621385.1. Classification (NCBI taxonomy): domain Eukaryota; kingdom Viridiplantae; phylum Streptophyta; class Magnoliopsida; order Fagales; family Fagaceae; genus Quercus; species Quercus gilva. The sequence continues at coordinate 52,020,286 of CM042478.1, forward strand.
GAATTTTGAATCTTTTGATTTTGGGTTTTGTGTATTTATTGATGTGTGCCGAAGAGGCAAGGTTTGTTTGGAGTGGGGTGGGGGGGGGGGGTTTGTTGGCGCGTATGGTGAGTAAGATCTTTTTGTAATTTTTTTGTAAATTTTTTTTAAGGGAAAAATGTCCACGTACCCTAAACTTGGGAGGAGTGGTTATTGCTTATTACATTTACAGCCTTAATCTTTTATTTTGGCGGATTTACTTCTTCAACTTTATCCATTTGCCAAATCTCTACTTCGGCTAGTTTGCTGTTAAAAGTTTTATAGAAAATACACGTGAGACACACGAGATGCTTAAAATACCATAATCAAAAAGATGAGAAGAAGGGAGAGACACCACTGTGGCATCCCTACCTCCGGCTCCGGGGCTGGAAGTCTTTGTCCCAAAACGGTAAAACCCACGTCCAATTCTAAATTGAAACAAACTTGCTTTAGAGATTTGAGACTTTTTTTTGGGTGTGTCTGGTGTGGATCCATATTGTGGATATATTGGATGACAGGATTTGGTCACATAAATTTGGATTTGGGTGATTAAAATCTGAATATCTTGTTTGGATAATTTAAAAAGGGTTAAGGATTTGGTCGTTAAGGATTTTAAACCTTAAAATCTTTAAATTTGTAATAACTTATAAACTCATAGAATTTTAAAAATTCATAATATATACTTCAATATTTATAGATTTAGAAATAACTATAAACTAATGGTACACTACTCCCTTCGCTTCACAACTTATAAGGCAGCAAGTGGGGGGGTTTTCCTTCGATGTGGGACTCCTAGGACACCGTTCGAGGACGTAGCCAAGCATGCCTAGGACGTTGCAAAGCATGCCTAGGACATTGCAAAGCCGTCCGAGGACGGCCTAGGATGTTGTAATGCATGCCTAGGACGTTGCATGCATGCCTAGGTACCCACAATAAAAGGGCCCTTTTATTGTGGGTACCTAGGCATGCATTGCAACGTCCTAGGCCGTCCTCGGACGGCTTTGCAACGTCCTAGGCATGCTTGGCTACGTCCTCGGACGGTGTCCTAGGAGTCCCACATCGAAGGAAAACCCCCCCACTTGTTGCCTTATAAGCTGTGAAGCGAAGGGAGTAGTGTACCATTAGTTTATAGTTATTCGAATAACTAAACTAATGGTACACTACTCCCTTCGCTTCACAGCTTATAAGGCAGCAAGTGGGGGGGTTTTTTCTTCGATGTGAGACTCCTAAGACACCGTCCGAGGACGTAGCCAAGCATGCCTAGGACGTTGCAAAGCATGCCTAGGACGTTGCAAAGCCGTCCGAGGACGGCCTAGGACGTTGCAATGCATGCCTAGGACGTTGCATGCATGGCTAGGTACCCACACATAATATTTATTGACACTTTTCGTGTAAATTTAATCAAATTTCCTTAGAATGAACAATCACATGTTTAATTATAATCATAAAAATAAAAGGTTTATTATATATATATATAATGAATTAAATGATTTTATATAAAAATTAAGTTAATTTTTAAGTTTATTCACTTAATTAACTAAAACTAATATTTTTTTCTAATAAAAATTATCGGAAAAAGATAAAAGAAAAGTAGTTGTACAATAAAAAAAACTAAATTTACATAACTTTGACCAATTAGTTGTATAATATATATATTATAATGTTTTTGAAGAAAAATAGCCGTACAATGACAGTATGTCAGATAAGTAAAAACTAAAAGTAAAGCCATAATATAAGTTTAAAAGAGTATAAAAACATGTGGTTCTTTTTTGCTTGAAAGACCCTAATATATTATTAAGTTACTCAAATTACGGACCAAAATTTAATTTTATTGGCATAAAAAAAAAATTCAGCTCAACCAATTCATTTGTTTTTCTTGTTTCTTTGAATTTCAAAACTCTTTTGAGAGAGAGAAAATTGACATAAACATTTTGAAGGAGGAACTCAACCCTGAGGGTGGACAACCCAAAACCTGTACCAACTCAACCAATTCAGCTAAACCCATTGCACCCATTTTCATTACGACGAGCACCACTCCGGTCCATGGACCCTGTCGATCGCAATCCTTGAGAGCTCCACCTTTGCTGTCGTAGGAGGGCTGGGTAAACTCTTAAACTCACGTAATTCTATCTTTGCGTTGACTTGCGTGATTTGTGGATGAAGTTGCCACAAATTGAAATTTGGTACATACCAAATTTGGTATATGTAGAATCCAAGACAATAACGAATTTAACCTTGTTAAAATAACAATTAAAATTGAAAAAAGTTAACTTTAGGTATGCTTCACATAATAAAATTGTTCCGGTCACATGATTTAGCTCTAGGCCACCATGCCATTCAAATAACATTCATTAATTGCTTGTTTGAGTTATTGTAATAAATTTGAATATTATTTCCATGTCCATTAAATAATTAACTAAACACTAAAACTATCTTTACCCACTTAGTTGAGATCCGTAAACATTTCAGTCATGCATGGATGTCTCACACTTCCTTACAATGTAACATCACTCCAAATTCATCCTGGCGGAGCGTAAGCAAATTTTATACATGGAGTTATTTCTTAATAAAAAATGGTTTTAATTACTTTTTTTTTCTTTTAAAAATAATAAAATAAGTGACGACTTCTAATATTTCAAAAACTTATGATTTTCAAGAAAAAACTTTCAAATCCATCTATTTTCTAAAAGCTCTTCTGGGGATGTCACGGGGTGGTGTCCACATTTAATTTAAATACTCATCCAAATGATAAAACATTTTGTTTCTTGAATCTTGTGATCTTGTTTCGATTCATAAAACCCTAATCCTCTAGCATGCGTCTTTCCAATATGAAAATTTCAATTTCAATTTGAGTTTTTGTTTTTTATTTTTTTTAACGAGAAATTCCAAACATGCAACAATAGCCACAATGCAAGATGCCCTTCCACCAATCCATTCCTATTGTATATTTTGTACTATCATTTTACGAATTCTTTTTTGCCCATTTTCACAAACTAATTTTTTATATGCCCTCAAATGAAACATATTGGTTATGTAGTCTCATTTTGGAACTTGAGTATGTTGGAAGTATAGTTTTGAAAATTGTCCAAATTGATTAACAAAGTTACAAAGCAATATCAATAATATATCAATAAAACAAGATATGCTCAAATTAACTTATAAGCAAAATAGACAAGTGCAAAAGGGTATAAAATTAAGGATTAGGTAAAACTTATTGCCGAGGCATGGAACTAAATCCGATGTCCTTAAGAAGCGATTTTCGCTTCCACTGGAATGAATCTGTTGGTGCAAATAGCTCAGGCGGTCGCTCTCCAGGATACAACGGCAACTTTGTTAATGTGCACTTACAAACAAAGTTTCGAACTCGTCACAAATGCCCAAAAGAAAATTTTCAGCAAAAACAGAGGAGCTAAAGTATCAAAGTAATAAGTGTTTTATTGTTTTCAACTAATATCATATATGCAAAATTTTGATAATCTTAGAGCTCTAAAAAAGGAAGTAGCTAAAGATGATTAGAGTGAAAAGGAAAAGGCAAAAACAAAGGAATTGATGCCGCAAGTTGTTATGTATTTTCTGTAAAACAGGGGAAGGTGCGGCTGACTATTTTTTTAAGGAAATATGAGATGATTGAGGGTTTTGTTTGCTGTCAAAAATTCTCACGCCAACCAAGGAAAATTCTAGAGCATGGGCTTGGGTTTTACAACAAAATATTATGGGTTAAGCTTTGAACATACCCAATTATTTTAAAACATACCCAACAGAGTATCTAAAACTTGAGTTTCATGAAAAAATAAAAAATTGAGTTGAGATTTTTATAGGTTTCTAGTAGAACTCGAGTTTTAGAGAGTCGAATTCTTCACATTAGAACTTGATTCTCATAGGCTACATAGCTAATATGTTTCATTTAATACCATATAATAAATAAGTTTGTGAAAAAAAAAATAATAATGGGCAAAAAATCCATCATTTTACTTGCTGGTGCTGATATTATTAGACATGGGATTTTGTACTTATATATATAGACATCTCTCTGTTATCAAATATATATATATATATATATATAGACATCTCTCTTTGTACAATGACCGTATGTTCAATTAATATACACCATTTTCAAATGTCTTTCACATTTATTTCGCACCTCGTTGATTCTTATCAATTATGGTTGACGTGTGTTTGACAGTTTGTACAAGAACTCAAAGATGCCCATCACCTTCCTACCCATCCATTCACTATGACCCACAAGTTCATCAATCATCACATCGATCATTTATTAACATTGTCACCATGCAATTTCTAGTAATGGGCAAATACCCTACAAATTTTTGGCCCAAATGCACAACAATAAAATCACACACAGGTTTCTGCTGCATAGTAATTAAGATTCTTAAAAAGACCAGCATCTAACTTACCTTCACAGGTGCAGCAAGACACTATACTTAATTGGCTAGCTATTTAGAGACATTTACTTACCTAAAACATTAAAGCTATGAATATTTTGAAACATATACACATAATTGGCCTTCAAAATTGACTCACGGGAACACGTTCTTCCTCTTCTAAGAAGCTGACAGGTTCTCTTGTGAGTTGTGACTTTGATATCATAACATAGTGTATTTTAGGTCCCACCCATGTTCTTCCTTTCTTGCATATATATGTTCTGACAGGATTTTTTTGACCATAAGGTACTGCTATACATAGCTATACATAAGGTACTGCAATAGCCCGTTTTTCTTGTAGTGAGAATAGGATAGGATCGAACCACACGCAATAGATGTTTAGAACTCTGGTTTTCAACCAGCCATAAACAGCTACTTTGAATCATTAATTGTCACGGACCCATGTGTCCATTAATTGCCCCAGGCCCCCCAAAGGTAAAGGACCACTACTGCAATTGAATTCCCATTGTCAAACCTTCTGCTGCTAAATGGCCCTGGTCCGTATACATTTTGGAATGTAATGTGAAAATATATAGTAGTATATAAAAAAAAATAAAGTAGAAGCATGACATCATTATGAACCATATCTTACCACAAACTCATAACAAGATATTTATAATAGGCTAAATTCTAAACTAATATAAACTATGATACTTAGTAGAATTAAGATTTTGTTACTTGCACGTAAAGTAAGATTAGATTTAGACTTGATTAAGAATTGAGAATGTCCTTAACATAGGGCTGATTGTAGACCCTGCCCATATGCAAAACCCAGCTCAACTCACGGAGGCCCATCATTTTCTCATCATCCTATATCATGTTACCTGTCAGTCCCATGATATGCTAGCAATCACCAAGTAGTAGCCCATCTTACTTTTGGAGAACAACATCTAATTAAGTCCTAGAGACCTGCACTACTTTCATTTTGAGGCCCATCAAAGGTCCATAGAAACCTAAACATCATGGGCTCTTTTATCTTTTAAAGGAAAGCTAGTTCAAAGTTTAAAAGGGTAAAAATGCAATTACAAAGTTGAATATGGAAGAGAAATAAGATTATTATAGAACCCACATTTTAGACCGCATTATTTATACAAAAGGATCGAACATGTACAAGCACATATTTATTACCATAGAGTGAATATAACCTTACAAATTAACCATAATTTTACAACTACTTTCATGCATTTAAGTTCTCGTTGAGCCTAGCAGCGGCAGAGATTGATGCAGCCACTCTACCAGGATGAGGAGTCTGATTCAGATTGTTCTTCCACTCAGCATTCCCCACTGCTTCAGCATCTTGCTTGGTCGCCACCTTATCAGCAGGTAACTTTGCTGTTGCACCCTACCCCATTTATACATGTGACATCTTATCAAGTCCAAGAAAAAATTTTAACTATGAAATGAATACAATGAACTATTTCACTTTCATTGAAATGTTATTACGTATTCAAAAAGGTTACATTAATTGAATCAAAATCCTTGCTCTAACCAAATTTTAAACATAGAAAAAAAAAGGGGTAGAGTTAGAACATTTTGTGTGTGCATAAAGATGAAGAACTAGCTTTTATTCGGATTAAATTGTACCACCATTTGAACTTCTACTCCTACACAGGATATATTTTTCAAGTTGCTATCACTCAAATATAGATAAGGAATAGAACTTGAATTTCATTAAGCTCATTTTGAACTTATTTTTTAAGTTTAATTATTTCATACATGCAAGCGTAAAATAGTTTTTGTTTAATTTGGTCTTACCGTTAAGACATCACCCAGCTTAATCTTATTCTCTTCTCGCTTCACTTCGGCATTGAACACAGCAGCTGACTGAGCTGTGGCGGCGATCCCACCCGGAATAATAGTATCAGAACCAGTTGCTCTAGCCTCTGCTGCTTGAATTGCAGCAGCGTCACTCTGATCAACTGGCTTGGCTCCGGCTGATTGTGCAGTCGCTTCTAGTGCCTCTCCTATGGTAATCGGACTTTGCACTATCCCTAGTGCTGCTTCTTGGTTGGGCATTGACTGCACATACTGTCCAACAACCTAACCAAAACAAAACAGTTGGTAATATACCAATACATAACAGGAAACAACTTCTCAAATTCCTGAAAGGGTACGAGAGTAGTTTTAGCATTAATGCTACTCATTTCTGCTACTCATTTCTAACAACTTTATATAAATCTATAAGGAATGTAAATGTTATTTGAGTGAGTGTGGATCAACTTATATCTATTGAGATATTTTATTATAAATCTATAAGAAAGGAAAGTGTTATTTGAGCGAGTTTGGATCAAATTATATCTATTGAGATATTTTATTTAAAAATTTAAGCTGGGAAAAAAGTGCAAATTGTCTTTAGAACATTGAGATTTTAAAATACTATATATATATATATATATATAAAATATAGATTTTTAAATTCTTAGACAACTTATATATATATTTTAAAATAAAATCCTTTTTAAATTCCTAGAAGAATAGGATAGTAAAATTTATATATTTTTGGATTAGCTTATTTTTATTTTTATTAGAGTTATTTTGTTTAAAGAATCCACAATGAAAATAGTGAAAATTGTATCTAAGTGAGCTTTTTAATTTCTTTCGACAACTTTTTACCATTTTTTTTTGTGAAAAATTTGTAAAGAAAGATGGAAAGATACTACCAACATGTTTGGTTTAATTTATTTTCATCATAAAAGAAAAAATATATCCTTTCACAACCTTTTATTTTTAAAGATATAAGTACACTTTTTAAACAAAACAAACCAATTAGAATGAACAAATTATATTAGAAAACACTAATGTATAAAACTAATATTAGTTTCAAGTGTGTAAAAAAATAAAACAGAGCTTATAGCTAGCATAAGTATCCAATTATTAAAAAAAAAATCCAATTATATAAAAATAATAATAAATAAAGAGATGGGTTCAAGTTACACTTTGTGTAACTCTTATTAATACTAAGAGTTACTTATTAATGCTAATATTCTAATTCATCTCATTTATTATCCCTTATTTAATACATTCCATACTTATTTCTAAATCCAAAAAAATTTATAACACAACTATTGCTTTTAGTTCTTCTCTATCTCAACGTTTCTCTCTCTAGAACACTCTCTCTTTTGTTGCATCTCATGCCCAAATGTTTATCATCATTTGCAGATTGTTATGAAAGTTAAAAAATAGATAAGGACACTCTAACAACAAAAACAAAAGTTAAAAATGAATATATAAAAATCTCGACCAATGACTTATTTCGAACTTTCTGCCTCAGAAACAAAAGGATAAATTAGTTGATCTTCATAGCTACAACATCTAATGTTGTTGCAACGGATCACATCCAATTGTTTGTCATCATCAGCACATAGTTTACAAATTAATTTACACAAACATAATAACGTAAGAAACTTAAATCTACTTGTCATCATCAGCACATAGTTTACAAATTAATTTCCACAAACATAATAACGTAAGAAACTTAAATCTACAAAGAGAAACAAAAGAGAAGGAGAAACACTTTCTTAAAGAATAAAAAAAAATCCAGAGAAGAGTGTTTTAGAGAGAGAAACGTAGAGATAGAGAACAACTGAAAACAATAATTGTGTTATAAATCCAGAGAAGTGTTCTAGAGAGAGAATCGTAGAGATAGAGAACAACGGAAAGCAATAGTTGTGTTATAAATTTTTTTGAGTTTACAAATAAGTATGAAATGTATTAAATAAAAGATAATAAATGAGATGAATTAGAATATTACCATTAATGATTTTTTTTTTTTTTTTTTTTTTTACCGTTGGATTTACTTAAATCTAATAGTTTAAAATTAGACCAAGTATAACTTGAACATATTTCATAAATAAAATGATAAAATATACTATAATTAATATCTTTGATGTTAATACCGACCAGACTTTTTACACTAAGTTGGACCTAAATGATTATTCATTTTTTCTCTTCTTTGTGATATCATTGTGTCAGATATCTTTATCCATTTCTGTAGGAAAATGGACATCTCTTCTCTCATAAAGAAGAATGACCAAGTTAGGCAATTTTAAAAATTTTCCAACCTAATTGAAATTAGCTTAAACCTAAATAAAAAATAAAAAGAAACCAAAGTGATACGAGGTTGTAAACGTAGTACCTGTCCGTCAACAGATTCAGTAAATACGCGGCGTCCAGGGACATCGGTCTGAGTAACACTCACACCTTGCGCTACCGAAACTTTAGTGGGATCGTTGATCGGGAGATCAACGAGACCAGCTCTTACGTTCAAGTTACCAGCGGCTCGCATCACAGTGGCTGTTCCACCCATTTGGGTCTCTCCGAACACTGTCTTTTCAGCTGTCTCCATCAACCCTGCATCATGGGGTGCAACGGGCTTCGATGCTAGCTCGCCTGAGACTTCAAAAACGTCGCCGTATCTTATGCGGTCTTCCTGCTCTTGCTTCTCTCTTGGCCTTCGTGGTTGTTCTTGGCCCATTTTTTATATGTATCGAGTTGAACAGAGATTATAAAGAAGTGTGAGAAACTTTGATAGAGTTGGGGTTTGTTGAATTGGGATGGGTGTGTGTATGTATATATAGGTATGGAAGTTTGGAAGGGAAGTGACAGGTGGCATTGGGTAAACGTGGCGAGTGAAGAAGTGTAACACAGTTTGATTGCTATAGAGGTGCAAATGTCAGCTTTTTTAGCTTCGGTGGTGAGAGACATGGTAGACAGTAGTCCAGCCATTTCAAGGCTTTGGCGACACCTGCGTTACATTTATACGTGGCAACTCCTCCCTGAGCTGAGTCAATCTCTCCGAGTGGTCACCTCTCTCTCTCTCTCTCTCTCTCTCTGTGGATAAACAGTCTCAACGAATAAAGAACTTATTCACGGACATGAATACGAGCATGACACGAGATAGGTGTAATTTTTATAAAAGATAATGACATAATATTACGGTTAAAACACTGGTATAATACAAATACGGTTTATTTACAAATACGGTTTCTTAAATAAAGTGTTTATATTTATTAAGAATTGAACTTGCTTTTATATATGTTAGATTTCGAACTTTGTAGTTTGTAAGTTATCCAACGTTTCAATTTAAAAAACAAAAACAAACTTTAGACAAAAATATTGATTTCATCCCTAAGTTTGCAAGATTTTCTATGTCCCTAATATTTAAAAAAAGTATTATTCATTTTTAATCTATTGAAAATATTTTAAATTAAAAAAACAAAACAAATAAACAAACCTTTTTCCTTCTTGTACCATTAAAAAAGTTTATTTTTCATCACTGGCTATTTTTTGCTCTTGAACGATTAAAAAAAAAATTGTTACAAAGTTTAAAGACAAAAAAATTAATTAAAGTTTAGGTACAAAAAGAGAAATTCATGCCGGACAGAAGCAACATTTTAGTCCAAATTTTATCGATTTTAGTGTAAATGCGTCTTTCCGTGATTAGAGATTTGGATTAGTTTACGTTAATTGTAATGCTTGTGAGAGTTTGTGTGGATAGTTGTAGTTGTTACGGTGAATTGTAGATTTTTTATTTCGTTGTTAGCATTTTCCCCACAAAAGAATTGTTAGTTTTATTTGACTTTTTTTTAAGAGAGTTTTAACTTATGGCGTCCGCTCTTGATGATAACTCTTTATCATCAGACTAAGATACCAATCAGTTTTTAATATAAGCAATGAATGCAAATTATTAAGATGAGAAATGAGATAAATTAAGCAATTCTTTCCCGTTCAAATCCATTTTTCTTATCCTCAATATCCATCTTTTACGACAACAAAGGGTTGGTTGATAAAATTATTTGGCTCCAAGTGTTTTTTTTATAGACAAAACCTAGGTACAGTTCCTTAAATTCCACTTTTAAGATTTTGCCATGTGATTACTTAACTAAAAAATATACTTTCATTCCATGAAAAAAAAAAAATCCATATGGCAAAATCATAAGAAGGGAATCTAAAAAACAGCATCTAAATACTGTACCTAAGAGGGCGTTTGGTCATAGAGTTCAAAACATAGTGTTCAGTGTTTAAACACTGAACACTAGTGTCCAAAAACAGAAAATAGTGTTTGGTGGACAATCCCTATTCAGCTGCAGTTTGAAAAACATTGTTAAAAAACATAGGCTTTTCAAAACAAATTCAAATACTTTGTAATCTCACCAAATTCAAAGAAAAGATGAGTTTTTATGTGGTATATGAGGAGTTAATATGTTTAATGAAAGAGAAATGATATGTTCACAACATTTTCACAATATTTTTACAACAAATTTTAAGTGATAGGTTGTTATTGGTTATTATTGTTGGGGTAAAAAAGTAATCTAAGTGTTATGTTCAAATTTGAATCAGTAACAACTAACCACCTATGATTTGTTGTGAAAATATTGTAAAAATATTATGGACGTAGCACCTCTCTAAAATAAATCTCCTGATAAAGAGAGAGTCGTTATTAATTTATAATTGTGGACATTTATTGTGTCAAAGTGTTAGCATGATAAAATGGGTTAAGCGCACAGGGGAGGGTGAAATGAGGAGGTCTGAATGGCTGTTGTATCTTGGACAATACAATCTATAAATAGACAAAAATAGTCCTTGTCTTAGGCCCAAAAGATGTGTGTTGGTCTGGCCCTAGACCATGAAAAGTCTTCATAACAATGTAGCCAAAAATACTCTAATACTCTTATGCTATGTTTGTTTGGCTAAAAAACCTTCTATAAAGATAGATTTCTATATTTTTCAGTGTTTGGTAGCATAAACAAAATTTGGTCAACAAAAAATTATCTTTAGTTAACGAAAAACTCTTATAAAAATAAGACTCAATTTCTATAAAAAAAAAAAAAAAAAATTGGAAAACAATCTCTCTTTCACACTGTGCATAGCTCTTATAAATATTATTTTCTTCTAACTTAGAAAAAAATATTTTCTTTTGCTTATTCAGCATTTCTCACAATAAACTCTCTCACTTTTTCTCCTCCCTTTATTTTTTCTTTCTTCTCACACCCTCACTATCACCCCTTATGGCCTCTTCTCTTCCCATAGACTTCTTTCTCTATCTGCCTTTCTTCTCTTTTTTCTCCCTATTTCTTCTCCTCTCTATAACACTGTTCTTTAATAAGGTTTGTATTTTTTTTTTCTCCTCACAGATCGGCCAACGGTTCTATAACAATTTTTGGTATATTTATCAGACTATTTGTACTAGATTAGTTTGCCAATAAAACTATTTGGCCTATGTGGCATTTTGAACTATTTAAAATGGAACTTAAGGTTATAATAGTTATTTTGAATTATGAGAAGTGTGGTTTATATATATATATATATATATATTAATATTATGAACGTTACTGTTTATATACATGAGCAAGATGAGTATTTGAGATCATGAAAATTGGATAGCTAATTTTGATTGTATCCGTTGTCAAAATTTTAGTTTGAAAACCAAATTCATTCTTAGTTTTTTTTATTTATTATTATTTATTTATATTGATTACATTAGGTGGGTTTACACAATACACATATTATACATGTTTTAAATTATACAAGAAATGTTATAAAAACTGTGAATACCAAACACTAGAAAACATTCTAAAGCTCATTTTCAAGGTTGTTACCAAACACCAAAAAATAAGATAATTTTCTAGAAAATACTCTCTAAAAAATGAATTATTTTCCAGAAAATGTTAATGCCGAAACAAACAGAGCGTTATGTAGGCATATGAAAAAAAATTTATATCAATGTGACCATATTTTGCATGATAAGCATTTAAAATATCAATAATATGATTAATATTTCATAACTTTGGCATGATGAAGATTGTTATTGATACAAAGAAACCAATTCAAGTAGGACTAAAGTTGTTAAAAATACACAAATATCAAAGAAACTAATTCAATTGGGGTTAATGTTGTTAAAAATACACAAATATCAAATTAATGGTTTTGCAAATAACTGTTTAGAGAGGAGCACTGATGGGATATTGGAAGAAACTAATAAATTTTTAACTCTAACAAAAAATTATTTTAAAAAAATTGTATGAAATCTCCCTTTCATTAAAGATAATAAATTATACGAAATCTCCCTATTTTAGATTATCACATATAGATTATCACATAGGTATCTCAATATATTTTTTTTTTTTGTAATTTTTTTATTATATCCACCAACAACTTTTTTTTGGTAATTAAAAAAGGTGTGGACATGAAGGTGGCAACCCAAAATATAAAACTTCTAGAACACTCTCTTTCTAAATAGAACTCAGATTTTATTGAATGAATTGTGAGAATACAAGCAACTAAGCAAATACATAATATCTACTCTATATATACATGATCTAACTAACCAAAACAAAATAACAAACTTCCCTATTTTGGTGGGAAAAGCAGTTTCAAGATTCAGCTAAGAGCATTCACATTGGGAATGTTATATGCCATTTTAGGGTCACAGATTTTCAGCCCAGGCCCAAAAATGATTCGGACGATGGTTTGGTGAGTCTAATACAATAAATTTGTAGAGAATGAGCTGAAGAGCTATGTGTTAGCGATTTAAAGTAACGGCTAGTAACTGTTTCAGTGATGAACAAAAGTGAAACGCACGTGAGGCTTGATGAAAAGGTTGTCCGAGGAGATAAATTGTGAATCAATACAATATTTGAGAAAGATGATACAGTTCTTAATGTTACAGTAATTCTCTCTACCCTTACAATTCTTCCGCTCCCCCCTTTTTGTGAGAGATCTTTTACATTATATAGGTCCTTTCAGTCTATCCTAATCATACACTTGTTAATCATCTGATCCCTCACTTGAGTACACGTCCCATCAGACATCTTCTTTTGTTATCTGTAAGTGACGATAGCTGAAACTGCACTATTCAGGAATCTTTTCCTCATAAATGTGGCTAGAAAAATTGTTGCAGTGCATTTAATGCAGTGGCAGCAGCTTTTCTTTGAGATATTTCCGTATTTACCTCCCTTGTGCGCGCTTGAAGCTCATCCCTTCCGTTGGAACTTCCTGGAAAGTCACTTAAATCATTTAAATACTTGCTTAAACAGTATTCTTACAATCCGAGGAGGCCAACCTCCTCGGACCATGTTACTCCATCATTTCCTTGCGTGGTCCTCTATTACAGGACCTTTCCTAATTATTTATTCCTCCTCGGACGTATCCACATCCACGAATAGGGCCCAAGGCCCGATATACAAGTTTGAGCTTTTACCCCCACAGCCATATGTAGGTGATAATAACTTAATTTTGCATGTTTATATCATTATTAGAAAAGTATTATCATACTTATTTTGAGTTAATTCATGTATTTTGTAGTTGATTTTGGAATAATGCTAAATAATCAATTTTGTGCTTAATTAAATTTTAATGCGTGAATTTGTCTTTTGTAGAATAATGAAATTAAATAAGTGGATTTGTGTAAAGAAGAAAGCTAATGGACTTTAATTTTACAAGGGCCATGATGAAATCAAAAAAGGCCAACCCAATAAAATTCAAGTCTAATTGGAGAAAGGAATCAAAGGAAATTAGCACCAAATCCAAGTCCAATTCAGATTAGAATTCCAGTTTGCACACCAGTTAGTATTCGGAGCATAACTTTTGGCACCGATGTCCAATCGAGATGATTCAAGTTAGGCTGGAACTTAAAGGGCTACAACTTTGTAGTTTACCAAAAGTCCGAATTCTGAAGTTAAATGGACTAAAAATGTCGATTAAGTGAAGCCTAAAAACTTGCGATTTTCTTCAAACGAGAAATTCAGGAAAGAGCTGTGGTAGAACATAATTTAGGTTTTCTTAAAGTTTCTTTACAGTTTTTAAAGTTTTATTTCTATTATGGCTTGCTAGAAGCCTTACTAAGGTAAGGGGTGAAACCCAACAGTTTATTGGTATGTTCTTAACAATTATTTATTGGTTTTAATGCTTATGTTTTTATGTTTTTGATTGTTTTACTCATCTAGAAAAGTGTTTAGTTCTGTATAATCCTTTGATTTATCATAAACTCTGGACACATTAAATGCTTGGTATTTCCTGCAAACTAATTCACTAGTTTTGTTTTGCCTAAAATCAATCAATTGCATGAAACTACCTTAGACAATTAATTCTTGAATTTTTATTGTTAAATCATCCGACTAAGATCATCCTTCATATGAATTTTAGTTGAGTTATAAAATAAATATTGTTAAGACTACCAATAAATGTGTTGTGTGTGGATCCCTAAACCTTAGTGCCTTAATATATTGTTCTTTTCTCTCAATTTAAATTACCTTTACCAAACTATCAAAAATCTCTTCGGTTAAACTTTATTATTTTTGTTTTATTCTCTTGTGGTTTGCTAATCAATTCCCTTTTTTCTGTGGATTTGACTCCGGATTTTCCTAGTTATTACTTCGCGACAATCTTGCACTTATGAGCATTATTTAAGTCGCAGCAGTAGGCAAGATTTAGCATAAAGGCCCAAAAAACCCCCTACATCTGGAATTGTAAAACCCAAGTATTGCAAAAAAAATTTGCAATACTACTTTTCTCCCACTAAGACACTTTTCTCTCTCTCTCTCTCTCTCTCTCTTTCATTTTTCTTTACCTTCCTTCTTGACGTGGTCTTGTTCTATTCTCTCCTCTTCTCAAACCTGAAACCCTCGTGTGGTGGTGGTAGTGGCAGAGGTAGACGTGGTCTAAGTCAGTGATCGATGGTGGCGGCGTGGCGGCATGGCAAGGTGGAGATCGGCATGGTGGCGTGGTTGAGGTGGAGATCGGCAAGGTGGGTTTGGGTGGGTTTCGATGAGGGTTTTTTGTGATTGTTTGGGTTTGTGGAGATCGAGTGGGTCGTGACTGGGTTAGTTTGGATTCAGATTGGTTGGTTTGGGTTAGTTTAGTGGTGGTGTGGTGGTTGATGATGGTGGAGCCATGGAGGTGGGGGTTGCCGTGGGTGGTGAAGGGGTGGGTTTACTGGTATGGGTCTGGGTTTGCTGTCATGGGTGTGGGTTTGGGTTTGCCGTAGGTCTGGGTTTGCCGTGGTGATTGATGATGGTGTGGGTCTAGGTTTGTTGTCATGGGTTGCTGGTTTTTTTTTTTTTTGGTGTTGATGGTCGGAGAAGGTGGTGTTTTTTTTATGGTGTTGAACAGAAAGAATGAGAGATATATTATTTTAATGAGTAGAATAGGAAAATAAAAGTTGGGATGTTGGGAGCGTTGTAAAATAGTATGGTATAAATGATAAAATAAATTTTGAGGTGGTAAAATAGAATAGTTTGTAGATTGCTGATGCAAATGCTCACTATACACATGCTAATTGAATTGCATTGCCTAACTAACTCCCTAAGCCACGT
Source organism: Quercus gilva (assembly GCA_023621385.1). Classification (NCBI taxonomy): domain Eukaryota; kingdom Viridiplantae; phylum Streptophyta; class Magnoliopsida; order Fagales; family Fagaceae; genus Quercus; species Quercus gilva. The sequence goes on from CM042478.1 coordinate 52,036,055, forward strand.
GGCATTAGCTCCTCTAAAATATGTATGAACAGCTCATGTATGGCATAGCTTCTATAACTTCCAATAACTCCTTGCTAGCCCAAGTATGCTCTGCTTTCACTTGATCATTGCTCCTCAACTGTCCAATTATGTCATGATGCTCTTTAAGCTTGTTAAGATACCTTGCACGGTTGCACCTGCACTATCAACCTTGCTGTGATGCCTTGCACCTGCAGTGTCAATTGCATTAGCAATTTCAACCCAAAATTTTAGAGATTTTTAAAAAAATAGAAGAAAAAAAGAAAAATTAAAACAATTCTTTTTATCTTTTCATCATGATAGTAATGGGCAGTAAAGTTTCAGGTTGATTCTCATATACTATATGAAATTTCTATTAATAATGTATCACTCCCATGAAATGTAGCCCGCAACACGAAAAAGGAAATGACTTCAATATACTCAGATGAAGGAAATTCAAACGGAACAAAATTTTTTTGACCCAAGTTTATTCCATTACACCACTTGTGATTATAATACTTTAAGTAAACAAAATTATTGTAATTTTTAATTATATTGACAAACAATTTTCATACTACAAAGTAGCCCACACGTTGGCACAGTATGCCAGAGGTGTGTCGTCCTTGCATGCATGGGTAGAAAAAACACCAAGTTGTATTGAAAACCTGGTGACTTAGGATGTAACGTTTTTGTCATGTTCTGAATAAGGTTGCCTTATTTCACATTAAAACAAAAAATAATAATAATAAATAAATAAATAAAAAACTTCAAATAAGCAGATAAAAGAAATAAGAGTTTACACCAGATTAAGAAGTATTTCCTTAATTCTCACTCTAAACGTGCATATATACTTGGAAACAAATCACCGCCCAATTGAGTTGGTGATGGATCCTAGCTCCTTCCAATAAGAAAATAAGAATTGCTCTTTTCAAATGAATCTACCTCTCACCTATTCACTTAATGCCCTAATATGTTTATCCCACATTGGTTGTGTGCGTTAAGAGTTTCGGTCCTTATAACCCCAAGCTACAACTACAAAGTTTAGGCCCTTTTATAATGGTACTCTGATTATGTAATATATTATAAGCTGTTTGTGTGTTCTAAGAAATATAAGATCTTTATATACTACTTTCATGCTTGTGCGTTCTAAGAAATATAAGATGCTGTAATGTAATACTTATTACTATTCATTTGTTTAGTGACAACACAAGATTAGAACTCTAAAGACAATGGTATAAAAGCATTTTAAAATTAAATTGTCTAAAATACCCTTATTATAAAATTACAAATACACTTTTAATAAAGATTAGTTTAACAAACCAATCTTGAACAGAGGATCTCCAATAAACCCAATCTCTCTTCTTCTTCTTATTTGTAAATAAAATTGATTTTATTTCATTGTATTAAAATTAAGAAGTAACTACATTAGTAATCAACTGGTCTTTCAAAAAATATTGTGGGTCTTCAATCAAGTGTCCCACAGTTGTAAAATTTGACCAACAAACTACAATCTTACTTGAACAATGGTAAAATTCTCAATCCTTTCAAAGTCCTCAATGCTGATTCAATATTTGGTTTTGCTCTTAATCTAGCATTAGGTAATTTGGTATAAATCTTTCCTTCCAAATACTTTCAAATGTCGAAGCTTAAACTTAGTTTCAGGGTTACCTTCCCTTTCATGGTGATTTTCTACCAAAGCCTCCACTAGTTTCAAATATTCAACAGGAGTCCATTTTCGTTTAGAAGGACCTTGAGAATCAAGTGTATTTGATTCCATATCTAAAAAGACAAGACAAATTATAATGCAGATAAAATACGTACTAACAATCAAAATTGGAAGTTGATAAATAAAATATAAATAATATACAAAAGCTTGAATCCTATACATGTTGTAACAAGATTATAAAAAATATACATATCGTGACAAAACTACTCCAATAACATAACAAAACCATTCCAATAACTTAAATTTACAAGTAATAAATAGGCATATTTAAATATAAGTTTGAATCCTATACATAATCCTATACATACATACATATACATATATATACACATATATGCCATGTAGAATTTATTGTAAAGTTATTGTGATAATTTTATAGATGTAACATTAATTGAAAGCCTAAATACCACCCAATATAAATTTAAAATCTTTTCTTTTCCTTTTTTTTAATTCCCTCCCTGTCCTCACCTGCCAACAATGGTTACAATAAGCCATCATATCTCTCATAAACTTGATTTATTTTAATTTTTTTCCCCCAAGGCTCCTATTTCCAAAGTTCAATGAAGACCACATATTCTAAAAGAAAAAATTGCAAGGCATGTACTTCTTCCTTCCTCTTTTTCTTCTTTCTTCTTTGTAGAATTTGAACAAAGTTTCGTTTGGAGAGAAATTTTTTAAACTTCTTATATATTTCTTTTTTGGGTGTGAATTTTGAAAATTTAACCGTTGAATTTCATGTTCCTTATGTTCTTAACATGCGTATCAAATTTCATTCAAATCGGATGCTATTTACTATTTGATCAATTAATTTATTTTTTATATACAATTTTAGATCACAAAAACTTGAAATTATAACATTTATTTGATGACATAGCAATTGATCTTTGATTTTTTTGAAATTTTGTAAGCATTAAGAATATAATAAAAACATGCAATCTAACGGTTAGATTTTCAAAATTCACACTCAATATAAAAATATATGATGAATTTGTAGGGTTTTTTTACAAACTAGTTTGGAGAGAAACTTTGTTCCTAGTACTTTACCCTCAGTTGTTTCCTCACTCTGCTACTTCCAGTTTGTTGCACTTCGCACCATTTTTCTTTTCATTCAGTTTATGCATTGAGAGAGAGAGAGAGAGAGAGAGAGAGAGAGAGAGAGAAGGGCAGTAGTACTTGTGGAATTGTAGAGCTCTCGTAGGGGAGAGAAAAAAAATTCTTAAGAAGAGAAGCAACTGAAGGGAGAGAAAGACTGTACTTGTAGAAATAGGAGATCTCTGGTAGAGAGAGATTAAAATTTTTGAGAGGAGAGACATATAATATTTCGAAGGGGAGAGAGATGAAAACTTTTGGAAGGGAGATGAAAATTTTGGAGAAGCAGGTAACAGGAGAATTTCTGGGAATTTTTTTAATAGAGCATGTTGGGAATTTTTGGGAATTTTTTTAATAGAGTGTGTTTTTAGGTGACGGAATAAAAATTCAAACGTCTTTGTAAGGAATGAGTATACCTTATTTTAAGGAATAGTTATTCATAAAAAATGATTATTGCTTATAATAAAAACATAACCAAACAATCCTATAACTAAACCATAGGAATAACAATTACATTACAATGTCTATTATATTTTACCAAACATGCTCTTAGTAGGTGAGGGGTATTATTAATCCTAAACGGGAGTTTGAAGTTTGAACCTTGTGAGTTGTGAGAGAAATTAATAGCATTTGTTCCAAGAATCTTGAAGCATAGGCTATAATCATATCACTCTAAAGCCAGATTTTAAATTGGATGGATGGATGGATTGTTGATATTAGGCCTGACGGAGAGATTTTTATGTAAAAATGAATCGGAGATGTATGTACTCGTGCTCTCTTTGTTTTCAATTGTGCATGAATATTGGAATGTAACGTGATAAAAGTGTCCTGTCCAATGAAAAATTCGTTCATTCCTTCAAACTGAATTGGGCTCTTTTGAAGTGTTTTACTGGCTAGAACATCTCTAATTCTCTATTGTTAAAATGATATTCATTAACATTGCCAGGATATTCATTAACATTGCCCATAGTTTAGCCAAATTCAGTGTACATAAACAATATTTGTACACCTATATTATTACACAGTATTACACAGTACATAGTGCAACTCATTGTCTGATGGGAAATTCCACTCTGGAGCTAGCAGAGTTAAAACATTATTTAGCATCCGGTCGACCCCAATTACCACTAAGTTAAACCATTATTTAGCATCCGGTAGACCCCAATCACCACTAAGTTAAACCATTATTTAGCATCCGGTCGACCCCAATTACCACTAACTCATATGATCACATTCTCGTTAAGTCTAGCAGCTACGGTCACTGAAGATGCCACTCCGCCCGGGTGAGTCGCCAAGTTCTGATTGTTCCTTAGCTCGGCACTGACCACTCCTTCAGCATCCTGCCGTGTCACTGCTTTGTCCGCTGGCAACTTCGCAGTCGCATCCTGTCACATTATATGAAATTAAGATCTATAATCTTAAAATTAGCACATTATATGTTACATATTTGATAATATTCAATTCACTCATTTTAAAATGGATCCGGCGGCTTTTGTCCAGTGGCCAGCACCACTGAACTCGACACGTGTCCACAATCCAATGTGTCTAGTGGCTAGACAGAAGCGGAACCCTTTTAAAATAATTTACTGAAAATGAAATTTTAAAAAACTGTCCACAAACATTTATACTAATTTTCTTTTTCCCTTTGAAAGAAAATGAACGTAATGTAGATGCAGTTTTAAAAAGCTGTGCACAAACAAAAATAATTTAACTGATTAATTGATAAAAACTTCGAACCAAAACCCTTCTCATTTATGGTTTACCATTAGAACGTCGCGCAGCTTAATCTTATATTCATCACGATCAACTCGGGCATTGTAAGTAGCTGCAGACTGAGCCGTGACCGCGAGCCCACCAGGGATTATGACATTGCTACCTGTTGCTCTCACTTCTGCTGCTTGAATTGCAGCCGCATCACTCTGATCCACTGGCTTGTTTCCTGCTGATTGTGCACTGGCTTCCAGTGCTTCACCTATAGTAAGTGCACTCTGTTGAGTAACCTCAAATGATGTTTGTAGCAGTGGGGTTGCTTCTGCATACTGTCCAACAACCTACCCAAAAGAATTTATCCATCAGCAATGATAGATATACCAAAAAAAAAAAAATCAATAATTATTTTTCAAGCTGTGATTAATATAACGTCACTGTTACATCGGTCCATATATCTAAAACTATTTTAGCTTAGCACCTCAAGGATTTTTTTTTTTAAGATAAATTATCTATGAAAATTGCTAAAAATACTATTAATTTTAGAATAAAATGTTTACAAAATTATCAGTAAATGACACTAGGAAACTACAAATTCTACCGTATAAACCTTATAAACTGATGTATGATCAAAATTTAAATAAATGACACTAGAAAGTAGGAAACTACAAATTTTACCATATAAAAATGTATAATCAACATTCATTTACTATGTTATTTATGTTATAATAATCATATTCTTGCCACATCAATTCAAAAACTCTAGCATTACAAACTATTTTGATTTATGTTCACCACTAGCAACTTGTGAAATACAAGAAAAAGTGCTCAAAGTGTACAAAGCTTAAAATTAAACACATGGCATACTGCTCAATTGGTGAAACATAGACTGTAACAGAAAAAATAGGTAAGAGTATTTCTGTTCCTTACTTGGCCAGCAACTGATTCAGTGATAATGCGACTTCCAGGGACATCAGTCTCACTAACAGTGACGCCTCGGTCTCCAGTAACATCAGTGAAATCTATGTGACCAACAACACCAGCTCTTTCATTTCGAGTAGCCGCGGCTTGCATCACTGAAGCTGGTCCTCCCTTCTGGGTCTGACCCAAAATCATGTTTTCAGCTTTCTGCATCATCGCTGCGTCTTGTGGTGCAATAGGCTTGGAAGCCAGCTCCCCAGCGACTTTGAAAACGTCGCCGTATTTGATGGGTTCTTTTTGTTCTTCTTCCTCATGTTCTTGATGCGTCCTCCTTGGCTGTTCTTGGCTCATCTTGGTTGTGTATATACGTTGAAAACAACTTGGAATATCTTTGAGTTGGTGGGAGTTTCAAAAATGAGAGTGTTCCATATATATATGGGACGTCATAGAACTGATAGAAGTTTGGATGGGAATGAAGACGTGGCTTTTGGGAGACGTGGCTATTGAAGAAGTGTGACAGAGTTTGAGTTTAGTGGTACAAATGGCAGCTAGATAGCTATGGTGAGATCAGAGATGTATGAGTTTTGTTCTTGCTTTTACACATGCCAGCTTCTTAGCCCTACTCTCTCCGCTGAGTCAATCACTCTCTCTAATTTTTTATACTCTTTTCTTTTGTTTCTTTTCATGGTTTGTATTAGCAAATGGTTTAAGTTTCAGATCTTAATTTATTTGATTACACTGTCAAAACAGTAACAGATAATTTTATTGACAAATAAAAATGGGACACTCAACTACTTAACAAATCTTGAATTGAAGAGAATAAACAAAAATACAGCTTATATTATATAGGACTAGCTTAAGTTACTGTGAAACCTTCTTAACAAGGCGTGGACATGTAGATTTTCATCATTCTCTTCTAAAAATTGTTGAAACCCCAGTTTGTGCAACAAACTAGTTTAGGTGTATTATAAAACAAACTTTTCGATTGTTTTTCAAATTTTAGTATAACCCAAATATGGACAAGATTGCTTTTTGCCATTTTAAAAAAAAAAATCCAGCATTTTGCTTTCTTTCTCAAACTAATTAGGGAAATGCCCCTCTTTTGAAAATTGAGTTTCTCAAAATCGATTTAGACCCTATAGCGGTATTTTTAAGAACCCTATAGTGACGTTTTAAGGACTTATAGTAGCGTTTTGTAACTCGATATACATAAAATCGAGTTATAGGTAAAAAAAAAGAAAAAAAATTACATGTAACTCGACTTTATGGAAATCGAGTTACAAAACGTCACTATAAGTCCTTAAAACGTCACTATGGGTCCTTAAAAACGCCGCTATAGGGCCTAAAGTGATTTTGAGAAACTCGATTTTCAAAAGAGGAGCATTTCCCTAATTAGTTTAAAAAATAGGGCAAAATGCTGGATTTTTTTTTTGAAATGGGCAAAAAGCAATTTTGTCCACCCAAATATTTTAGGTGTATTAATTATAAACACCAAAATTATAAGTGTAATAATTAGAGCTTGATAATTAAAGAAAATTAAATAGGAAAATAAAAAAATAAAATGTAAAATAGAACAAAATAATGAAGTAAATTTGAAATACTTACAAACAAGCTTTGAAGTGGGGAAAATTCATAAAAGACTAATGGATCTTATGAGATATAACAAAAGGAAACTAAAATATGGGGAAAATTCACGGTGACAACCATGTAAAGGAATCAAGTGAAGTATGCATTTGCCATCCACTAAAAACTTATAATGGCATGGGAGATTAACAAACAAATAAAAGATTGAAGAAGTTAACAAGTCAATTAAAAGACATTAGAGACTAAAAGAGAAAGTGGGTTTAAAAAAAAAAAATTTAAGTACAAATACGTACATATGTATATTTATGTAATTCTCAAACATCTTTTGGGAAAATGTGGTCATTGTAATGATTATTATGGGTGGATGGATTCTGGAAGGATGGGAATTACCTTAAGGACAGAAAAATATACCCTACACTAGGTATATGTTTCTTCTCTCTCACAATTGGTGGGTCTCACTAAGGAGTAGGACCCACCAATTGTGAGAGAGAGAAAAAACATATTATCGGTGCATGGTATATCTTCTCCCTAAGGATAGGGTTGGAGGATCTTCCAATCTCTATCTAAGTCCTTGTTTCTGCCAATCTAATCATGGTTGACAAAAACAACCCAAAGAAATGTCAAAGGTCCAATAAGTGGAAAATGATAGAAGTCACTCCAATTAAGTTAAAGAGCTAAAAATGTATATTCACTTGCCTATTTTGTCTTAAAATTCACGTAGCTATTGGTTGTGTGTGTTGGGGGGGTGGGGTGAGCTCATCCTTATCTTTTCTTCTCTCCTCTCCTGATCCTTCCTTGAAATCCAGTTTTTCTAATGATGTCTTAAGGAATTTGATGATTGGCTAATGGGATCTCTATCTAGGCGGCAATTGTCGCCTCCCCCTAAAGACAAGTTGAATTTTCATTAATGTGACTGTAGGTCGATAAGCTACAATTAATAGTTATACAAGTCCTAGTGTGTCAAAAACCCATATTTTTTACCACTGATCATGTTGTGGGAAGTGGTATCTCCTCTTGCCAAGGCTTGAGGGTATCCATGGGCTCCCTAGTTTGAGCCTAGGGTGGCCCTAAAGTCATCAAATTAAGAGAAAATCTAAAGCCACAACTTGCTAAAATGAGTAATCATGAGTGATGCAAAAAATGCGGTGAATTCATATGAAAGTAATTGTCCACTACTCATAGTCAACCATTGAGTCCATATGAAAGTGATTATATATTAATCACAATTATTGACTACTTAAATAAGCATTAAACAGCATATATATAAAAGAACGGCCAAATTAACATCATAGTCGGTTTATTTGCAGCAGCGATGTGTCAGATAAAGGCTTGCAAGTACTTTAATATCACAAAAAGTACTTCATACATAACACATGGTTCATTGTTTAGATTCCCATAATGCACTAGGATGAATTTAGCTTGAGGGATGTCTCTGTTTCTCCCCCACCTCCACGATTCATATTGCCAGCTCTGGATTATAAGCCCCGTTTGGTACATGAGTTCAAACACATATTTTCAATTTTTAAATAACATTACACATATTTTCAAAAAAACTGAAAGTTGTTGTTTAAACAAACATACCAAACGGCCCTAAAGTGCCAAACGGAAAAAAATGCAAGGACAATGCCTAACAATATATCCTTTACTAAACTTAGTTCATGAAACACTAATTCTCTAGCCATAAGCAATGAAGTAGTTTAACATTAATGTCTGACCACACTCAGAGGTTATTATGGGAGTTGCTTCTTGAATGTCCTTTTACTTTCCCTTCAACAGATTTGAAAGATAGAGGACAATTAGCAATAGTAGCCTCAGCTGCTCATTGATTGAACCACACATATGCATGAATCCATTTCTGGACAAGTATCGGTTTCATGTCACATGTGAAGCACTGGATGCAAGACAAATTCCTGTCTATTTGCATTCTCTGCAAAATCGTATGGAAAAATGCAGTCTAGGTAAAAGAGCATGAGAGAAATCAGCGTCATAAATCATCTATAGGACAACTGTCTATGATTTTTGGACATATATCATGTCTGTGACTAACTCCTGTCTATTTGCATTTTATGCTCAGCATAAAAAGACGCTATAAATATTCCAAGATAAGCTATACTCAGCTATACTCAACGAAAAACCTGCATTTGTCACAAATTCATACCAACCCACTGAATTGTTTATGGAAAAAATGCAATCTATGTAAAAGAGCATGAGAGGAAGAATCTCATATGTTCCATTACTACTTCATCATGTTTGCCATTCATCCTTTTGGTGCCGTGCTACAGCTTTTCAATGAGACATCAGGTACTTGATATAATGGCCATACTAAGATACCAATTGATGTTTTTCAACGAAACAGCACTGAAAGGTATATGCACACAATTCCAATATTATTGTTACATAACACCATTTTAGCAAGGATTAACTAATGACAGAGTAAACCCGGATCTTCACTCTAGCTTATTGTCAGAAAAGAAATTCCAGTTCGATCAGAAGCCATTATATTTACTACTGCGGAACCGGACATGCAACCTCCAATCCATTACCTGAACATTACAGTACAATTTTCAAATGTACATTCGTTTTCTTGGTCTTAATAAAGTATATCCTTAATTTCCAAAGTGCAACAACTTTCAGTTGCTATGTTTTATGATGAGGATTCACAGCAATCAAGACACATGAAAACTGCCATCTTGAAATACTAAAATATTTGGAAAATACTAAAGATACTAATTTTACTACAAAATATTTACAAACTAACATGGCAACTTATGTAATTGGTGCCATGTTAACAACATAATATTAATTACTTAATTGCTTCTTTTTTGCTGTGTGTTTAAAATTGATACTTCAGTTTGTAAAGCTTATATAGTAAAACTTGTAATACCCTAACATTAGATTGTGTCTGGGGGGAATTTTATTTTTCCCCCAAACCCCTTAGGCAATACATGGTCAACATAAAAGCTTACCATCGGGATCAAAGAAGAAGGCTTGCTTAACTTTCCCATCAGGATGGGACCTTTGAAAAGTTTCAATTCCCTTTTCCTGCAGAACCAACTAAACTTTAGCCAGCAATTAATATTTAAAAACAATTATTATAAAATAAAAAAAAATAAAAAAACACACACACCACTCTTCTATGATGATTAATGCTGGAGCAAGCAGAGTATCTCAAAAATTTTGCTAAAATTTTCAGCATTTCCAGTCACTTCTCATTTTCTGCCATATGCAGACTCAAATGAAGAACGCACCATCAGACACCATTTCAATTCACACTCCCCTATTCAATTCTTTTGGCTTAACGGGACAAGAGTTTTCTAAGAGTGAAACAAGATAACCAATATATGGAACATACAGTTCTTAAGGTCCCAAATAAACTCATTCAAAGAATAGATTTATTCTCCAACACTAACCATAAGGCCAATAAGCTCCAACTCAGATGGTACTTTCTTCCCACAATAATACGGTGGGAGTGAGGTTATGGGTTCAAGACACACTGCCTCACCATAAACAAAAACACACACACACTATCACATAGCTCGCGACAGATTATGCATATGATTGGTGCCCCAAAACACATTTCTGCTGTTTACTTCCCATTGAACAAAGCCAATTTCCAAGGTATGAATTTCTATTGACCAGTGACCACCTAACTTTCCAAGAACACCATTGGCTTGGTTTCACAATCTTACCCATTAGTCAGAGGCAGTAACTGTGCTCATCAGTCTTATCTATTAAGCATTAATAATCGATACAAAAACTATTTTCAAGCCCTACATCTCTAAGCTTATTTTTCTTAAAATTTTAAACCACCCAATTCAGCATCCTCATCAGCTCATCAAGGTAAAACTCTCACTAAAATTCTAAAATTACCAACTAATTGATCACATAAAATGGTAAAAATACAGGTATAATCTGAGTCCACCAAAAACTGACTCCTATAACAACAATCACTTGCAGATTCAATAGTTTAAGGGACCAAAGCAATCAACTTTATCCATCAAACCCCAAATCAAAACAAAAAGAGCTCAACTTTATAATGATACGATTTTAAAAGCCCATGATTTGATTTAAACCTCGCGAAACTATATTAAGGTTCAATTTGCAACCGCCTTAAACTTTATGGTTTAATTTAAAACTTCTAATCGAAGCACGATTAGAATCCAAATTAGCTTATAATTGTATTGTAATTTTGTGCCTAAGGTCCATTTTAATTGTCTTAATTTTGGTACTACCAAATCATAGTGTTTAGCATAAAAATCAAGATGACCACCCTACTTAGATTAGATCAACTCATTGTCACTACTGTTGAATGTTCTATGCGTAACCAAGGATGACAACCTAGTTTGTTTAATATAGAACAACCTAATTTGCCCCAAAAAGAATTACTAACAGCAATATCCTATATAAGTGAAGGGTAAAAATAGAAAGAGAGAAAAAAAAAGGAAAGGAATATTTTACCTTAAGAGATTGCACAAAGGAGTCAAAATTGGAGACAGTGAAGCAGATATGGTGACCTCTAGGGAGATGGCTGGGGTCAACAACTGGTGACGTGGCACTCCAGGGACCTTCTGGAAGATTGTTACTGGGGTTCCTCTCGATGAGGTGGAGTTGGAAAGCTGAGGACAAGTTCAACCATATTACCTTAAACTCCAAAAAGTTGGGGCTCTCTATCTCTTCAAACCCAAAAATCTGCACAGAAACTATAATCAAACTTTAGAAACAAAAAAGAGAAGAGATTTGATCATAGAAACAAAGGTTTTTTTTTTTGGGATGAAATATCTTGGGACACCTCTTTGTAGAAGTTGGCAAGGCGTCTGATATCTGAGGATTCTCTGGAGATGTGGTTGAGGGACACTCCTGTGGCCACTGACGCTGCCATTTTTTGTGTGTGTTCACTTCAGTAGTATTTGTTTCAGTACTTTGGTGGGTTTGTGGAAAATGGACATGGGAGTTGAGGGGCTTTGAGGCTAGGGCTAGTAATAATGCATCGTTGTTAGAAAATATTGTTGACTAGTCAGCTATAACTTGGTGGTGAGGTCGTAGTCAAAGAGTTGTGGAGTTGTGACTAACCAATAATCATGGTTTATTAGTTAATAGGAAAAATACAAGAACTGAGTTAGTACCAATGTTAGATTGTTGACATGGAATAAATACTTATATTATCGTTATCGTATATGCTATTTATGCAAAATGGGCTAAGTTTAGGTCTAGTATATCAGTGACACGTGTTCGAATAGTTTTAAGTTCGTGCAAAACAAAACTTACTTTCTCAACATTTGACACCTAATGTAGTTGAGAGCACTATTAATATCCTCATTGTTTAGATAAACTTGTCACGAATTCAATTTATAGCTTAGTGGTGTGCTGTATTAACATCTTTAGTTGCGTTTAATGTCTAGGATTCAAACACACCTCACTCTTTTTCCATTTACCTATAATTTAAAAAAAAAAAAATTGGTTATAGCTGAATCCTGATCACTCTATTCAACCGGAAAAAATTACCCCACTTTTTTTGGCCTGATTCACCAACAAATTGTCAACAAGAGACCTTCCCCATGAGTAACTAACCCAAACCAATCCAAGTCAGATCGAGTTGTGGTAGGTTAATGATTTTGAGTAACAAAACAACTGCATAGTAAGTAAATGGTGAAATAACCAAGCTACTTAACACTAATTTGGTACGACTTATGAATGGAAATGTGTAATAAGTAATATGGACATTTATGATTTGGTACAGACTATTTCCTCAAGAGAAGAGTAGCGGGGAACACACATTCAAGGTACAGCCTAGTTGTGATTTATACATCTATATAAAATTTTGAAATACAAGTGTGACCAATCAACACTAGAGAACAAAGTGACTCAAAAGGTGGCAAATAAAAATTAAATCCTCTACACTTGGGAATCATATCCTACCCGCCAATAATTTAAAAACTACCATGTCTTGTATAGAAAAAATCTCAATAATTTTTGTCAGAAAGCTCTGTACCATACGAAATTGTAGAAATTTGAAAATATTAAGCCATCACCAATAATCTCCACAAGAGCACTGGCCATCTCTAAATTGATGAAACCGATTGTTATCTCTCACTATAATTTCTCTGCCAACAATGCCAGAGATGAACTTGATGGCACTGTGGCAGTCTCCACAAATCCTAAGATTTTTTGTGATTCTTATAGGTACTCCAGGAGGGATAGCTATGAGGCCATATGCAAGGGCAATCTTCTCACTATGGTACCAAACTTCTGATATTTTCTCTTCTTCTTGTAAATCATAGAGAGCAAAATTAGTATCAGGTACATAGCCAGCTTCATTCATACCCCTCCTTAATTTAGCTAGCATTGCCTGAATCTCTGAGTTCCTTTCATGGGAAGTATCCTTTGCTTGAAAGACATGGACTGCATTCTTTACAGAGATCCAACTGCAGCCTGCATCCTTTTTTATACCAACATCCTTCATCTCCTTTCTCACAAGAGTGGCTTCTTCCCACCTGCATTAATTATTTATTAAATATAATCAGTATACCAAATTGGGGTTAAGACTGCCTACCAATTATTTCTCTCAAACTCTGCAAAAGAAAGCATATATGTGCACAAAAGCGAAAGCATTACAATGTCTCTAGTTCCTAGATAAACCATATCAGTATGAAAGATGACATCTTTAAACCAATTATTTTATTATCTAGATATACACTGCCTAAGGAGTTCATGGATGTCAATGGGTGTGAATTTGATTAATCAAATTTTGAGGAAGTAGTAAATTTGTGGAACCCCATGACTGCTTAGTATGAAAAGACATGATTGGCTTTGTTTTCATATATTGTTATTACCTGCCAGTGGCTGCAAAAAGGTTAGAAAGCACCACATGATTGCCCGAGTCTTTTGGATCAAGTTCAAATAAGTTATCAGCAGCAATCTTCCCCAATTCAGGCTTCCCATACACTCTGCAAGCCCCTAAAAGAGCCCCCCAAACTGATGTTGTTGGCTGAATTGGCATTTCCTTTAAAAAGTCATAGGCATACTCTACCATCCCAGCTCGCCCCAATAAGTCCACTACACATGCATAATGCTCTACCCCTGGTTCAATCCCATATCTTGTCCTCATTGAGTCAAAAATTTCCATGCCCAATTTCAATGCTCCTGCCCTACTACAGGCCGATAATACACAAACCAAAGTTACATAATTTGGTACCACCTCATTGCCACCAGACATCATCTCCTCTAACAATGCCAAAGCCATGTCTGCATGCCCTTGATGTGCATACCCTCCTATCATTGCATTCCAAGTGATTAAGTTCCTCTCAGGCATTTCATGAAAGGCTCGCTCTGCATCATATATATTTCCACATTTCCCATACATGTCAACAATTGCACTCCCAACAAAGATATTCCCCTCCACACAAGCCTTTACAGCCAGTGCATGAACTGACCTGCCCAATTCAAGACCCGAAAGACCAGCAGAAGCACTCACAACACTTGAAAGCATAAAATCTGTTGGCTCAACGCCTTCTTCTCTAGCTTGCAAGAAGACCATACAAGCCTTCTCATCCTCATCATTTTGCACATGTGCAGCTAACAAAGAGCACCAAGAAACATCATTTCGCCGACCCATTCCCTCAAAAACCATCACAGATGATTCAATCTCCCAACACTTGCCATAAAAATCAATCAGCCCATTCGAAACAGACACATCTGCCTCAAACCCAATCCGAATAACAAACCCATGCAATTGTCGCCCAAGCTCCAGATACGAAGCATCAGAACACGCATTGAGAAACGCACAAAACGTTATCGAATCAGGCTTCCCACCCACACGTAGAAACTCAATAAACGCTTCCACCCCATTTCTCGGTTGCCCATTAAGCACTGCATTAGAAATATACGCATTCCACGTCACTAAATTTCTCTCAGGCATTTCATCAAACACCTTCCGAGCCTCTTCTCTCAGCCCCGTTTTACAGTACATATCGAAAGCACTAGACCCCACAAAGACATCAGCTATCTGACCATCCTTAACCGCAATGGCATGAACCTGTTTCCCCACAAAGGGCATTCGAAGATAGGCCGAGGCTTTGAACAAACAAGGGAAAGTGAAGTCATTGGGGTGAACATTTTCACGGAGCATGTGTGAGAAGTGGATGAGAGAAGAAACAAAATGACCATTTTGGACCGACCCAGCAATGAGAGCAGTCCAGGTGACTACTGAGCGAGACGGAGTGAGTGAAAGGACGAGTTGGGCTGAGTTGGGTAGGTCGAGTTTGGAGTACATGTTGATGAGGTGGTTGGAGAGGAAGGAAGGGAAAGGGGTTAGGAGGTTTTTGATGATTTGGGCATGGGTGGCACGGCCGAGGAGAGAGGAGCGAGCCGAGATCGACGATTCGATTAAGGCGGCGAGCGAGGTGGGAGCGAGGAAAGGCATGGTATTGGTTGATAATTAAAGTAGTCATAGTTGTTGAAGAACCATGAAGAGGTTTTGCAGTGTTACATAAAAGGTTAAGGAGAGAAGAGGTCCTGTTCTGTTTGGTAGTGCCTGAGAAAACTGAAAAGTGAAGAGAATGTTCCACTTTTTAAATTTGTTTCTCGCGGGCCTCTATTTTATGCAAAGGCCAAAGGGCCAACGGCTTTATTGATTTCTTTTTTTTTTTTTTTAAATGGTTTTAAAAACCGGTCAAAAAAATTTTTAAAAAGTAGTTCGGTTCCCATTTTTACCGCTTAAACCACGATTTTTATGGTTTTTACTCGATTAGTTGAGGCTTGAGAGTCTGATTTTCCATTGAATCAACCGATTTGATCCGAATTTTAAAACCATGAGAAGAAGAAGCAGCTTTATTTTTGCCAAATATTTCATTTTTACAAAAAATATTATTGAAAAGCTTTTACTCAAAGTTATTTTGTCATGTAACCTTTTTTGGAATTTAAACTTACTCAAGTGAAAATTGAATTTAGCAAACTTGAATTCCAGATAAATAACCATGTTTTGATTAAAAATACTATATTATATGATTTATGCGAGAAAAAGTTAACTCAAATAATAAGCTACATAACTGAAAAAATTTTAGAAAGAACTGTTTTAATAATATGTTTTTGCGAAAACTAAATATTTGGCAAAAAAAAAAAAAATGCCAGAAGAAAGAAGAAAGAATCCAGATAAAATTTCACGGTCTTTATTGCAAATTTAGGCTAATCTCTTAAGACCATTTTAATCATATGTGACAACTTTGTATGTTTAAATGTATCCCAAAAAAAACAAAGTGCAAAAAATAGAACCGCCTAAGCCAACAGCTTTCTTTCAAAATCTTCCCCGAAATTCTCTCCTCTGATCCGTACTTGTCTCTCCCCATGCTGACATCTTCCAAAACCCAACTCCCCCTTCCCATCTCTCTTTCTCTCTCTCTCCCTCACTCTCTCTAGAGAGACGAGAAGAGAAGAGGAGGCTTAAACAGGAGGCTTTGATCATCAGGGTCCTTCAAATTAAAGTAAAAGTTAATTCTTGCTTGTTGGAGTCGATAAGCATGGTACCCTCTACTACTAGTGCTCGGCACAATAAGTCCCTTTTGGGAGTCTCTCCTCCTCATCCTCATCATTATCATCATCATCAGCAGCAGCAACAGCAGCAGCGTCATCTCCTAGAGGCAATCTCGTTGCTTCTCTCTCGATGGAATGGTCTCCAAATGGCCATCCAGAACCAGTGGGGTGGCCATGACTCTCTCCAGAAATCCCACCAGCTTGAAATCGATATCTTCTCCTGGTTCTCTCAATCCAAAGGTCATATATTATTACTACATTTGCTCACATCATGATTCATCCATGTTCTCTCGGCCATTTTCTTGAAATCCTATATATGTCTCTTTTAATTTACAGCACTGCTTTGTGTGGAGGATTTAGAAAACTTGCTCCATGAATGCATGCTATTCTCCTTCAACACAGAGATTGAAGATGGTAGTATTGAGGAGGTAATGTATTATATACACCCTTTGAATTTTGAACTGCGGTTGAAGAACATGTTTGATATGTTTGGATTAATTTCGGACTGGAGTCAAAATATCTAGATCATATAGCAATAGCAGTCAAAACTTTTTAAGCTTTAAATTTTGTGCTTGGCATTAACATTAATTACTAAATTGCAAAGAAATTATAATTTTTTGCAAACACTAATTGTCATTAAAAGATTTAGGAATGCATATTTGCTTAACAGAATAATTTTATATATCTAAGTAAACCCCGTATGTAGCTGCCTTGTCAGGCTACAGATTTTTAGAGCTTTTTTTTAGGTATAACTATACTTTTTATTGAGTTTATTTTTAAGAAAGGTAGATTTCATCTGAAATTGGGTGTGACTTCTAAATGCAAAATTTCATCTGAAACTGGTCAATGAAATGAATTTCTTTGGCTGACGATTGTTTATTAACAACTTGAATTTAAGCTTTGAAGGCCCCTAATCTTCTGGATATTGTATGACACATTGAATTATTGCTAATTAAGCAGGTGGCAGAACAGTTGATGGTTATGCATGAAGAATACATGCATATAATTCAATAGACATTATAATATCTAAAGGGATCTCAGCTGTGAGTCAGAAGTTTTTCCTCAAAGTAGACAGGTAACCATGGTTATAGCGATCAGCCTAAATAAATCTTTGCTTCATGTCTGTCAATGCATCTTATCATGCCATATGGAGCAGTGCTTCATTCTTCATATTTAAGCCTTCATATTTTCCCCCCCTAAGAGTGACCTTTATTAATAATAAATGTTAGGAAAAATAAGAAAGTTTTGATGCCATGTTAGTTGTAGACTTGTATTTATAATTTCATATAAAAAGAGATAGCAATTGATGCATGGAATGAATTATGCACCATAAAAAGATCCCTGAAATTATTTTATTGATACTCCACAGGAATGTTTTCTGAAAAGCTAAGTAAGATTTGTTATCTTAATATTTCCTCTAAATGTGCGTATATGTGCCATCAGTGTTGCACAGACAAGGACACAAGTTCACGTGTGAGACAGACTGATAAAATTCATGCCCTCAAAACATTAAAAATTCAATAATGAATAGAGTGATACTTTATGAATCAATATAAGTTAAATTTGAACATGATATTTGATTTCAGAAAGTGTTATAATTAAAATTTATTTATTTCAGTGATATCCATGTGCATCCGAATAAAATTGATATGAATTGAATAACTTGCAAAAAAGGAATTGAGTTGAAATATATTCTATATTTATCCTTACATCAGGTGCTCAGAAGAAAATTTGATGGGAGAAGAGGGGTGAGGTATTGAAAGTAGAAATTTGGTGCATAAGTTTTGGTCAAGCACAACATATAGAAGCCTAGATATTCAGTGAAGCGGCACAACTGTACAAGCAGAGATGGATGGTAGCTAATTGCCCACTGCCGAAACAAGAACGATTGGAATTACTTCAAAATGCCAAGGACCCAATTTTTTGTTTTTTTTGTTTTTACTGAAATGTACTAAATTGTGTTCTATCCCTTGTATTTTGACATTCCAACATTGGTAAATGAACTATTTAGTAGGAATTTTATCCACATGCTGCTGACAATATTGAACTGCACATATGTGTAATGTTCTATGCTAAGTGCTTCTTTCCCTTTTATGTATTACAAGATCTGGATGATATGGAGAATTAAGCGAATAAAATTTCTGAAATCCAGCAGCTAAAACAAGTTATGTCAAAATAATGACATTCGCATAACCTATATATGGTTGCATCTTATTTCCCAGTGAAGCCAGCGTTATTGTGTGACTCATATATATGGTGCAGTATCTCTATTTTATGATCAGTTATTGGAATTGTTTAATGTATCTTCCCATATCAAACCAATGGGAGAAACAATTATGATAATATAGAGCTGATAGGGTTTATTTAAGTGATATATACTAAATACAAAGAGCTGCTTTTGGATGGTTATTTGTGATTTTCAAAAGAGGAATTAATGCATCATGTATCTTGTTATAAGAATGGTCTCAACAGGGAATGAAAAGAGTATTCCAGCATTGTAGGAGATGTCTGAGTGAATAGTCTTCCATTTCAAATATTAAGTTTCAGGTCATTGTCCAAAAGTGGTCAGCTGGAAGATCAAGCTCTTATAGTGTAGAGACTCTCGATTTGCTACTTTTTGTGTTAGTTCATTCATAATTTCTGCAATGACCACATCCCATGCCAATGCGAATTGTGCACTCTTGTCACTCTACATCTTTTAATGTAGGTGTTAGAAAGCAAAATGGTAAGAAATAACAAAATTGTTGAATGGAGGTCACATAAACTCTCTTTAATCTAATGAATGAAAATGGGGAAAACACGTTAAAAAGGAAATAGAAAGCGGATGAGATTAATTTCCTGTATCAACTATGGAACTGCTAAGTTTCAATGTGACTAAAGAAAATATCTGATCGAGTCCCTGAGGCCATAATCTAATTTTTATTTGTTCACCACACATGAACAAGTCATGTATCTAATTTTCCATATTTCACATTCCTTGATATGTTCCTCCATGTCTTTAATTTAATCATTTAAAAACAAGGCTGCGATTGAGACTTTAATTCCATCCTACACTTTGGGATACCATTTTACTTCTGTCGTCCACTTCATTCAGCTGAGTTTGATGCGTCAAAGATTCAGTTGTTGTAAATACTCGATGAGAAAGGTATTATTATAGGAACTTCTCAATAATGTACTTTGAAGAAGTGAGAAAAAGTAAGGCTTAAAAAAATTGTATATAAAAGCTAAAAAGCGAAAAACTAACTTATAATCTAGTCAATCGTAGTTTAACAGGCTCACTCGTGGCAGGGGTATTTACCTTAAGCCATAAGCCTTGACCATATCCCGTACACTGCAAAATACAAGCACCACTAAATGTCTAATCTCAACATATTGGTGATTGAGGTGGTGGACAATCACTTTTTAATCTTTCCCAACTGGTTTGGTTAACAATTGATGTATTTATTATTTAGTTTTCTACCAAAAAAAAAAAAAAAGAACTTAGTATGTTATGTTCATTTGAATTTATTTGGTATTGTGTGTAGATTCTGAATCAGATGCAAAACTAAGAAGGAAGATGACAAGGAATCTCAAATCAGCTATAATTAGGGTCGAAGAAAGTTGATGAAGAAATAAAACCTGGAACTCATGTTGCATAATGGCCTTAATGACACAGAGATTGTGCGCTTCAAGTCCTATTTTAGCAGTTTAACAAAACTTAAGTTGAAAAAATATTAAGTTGCACCAGCCGGGAATCGAACCCGGGTCTGTACCGTGGCAGGGTACTATTCTACCACTAGACCACTGGTGCTTGTTGGTAATTCTGTCTAGTTTTTTGATTAACACTGACACAAGTTTGTGCCTACTGTATTGGTAGATTATTGTTTATAGGCCAAAATTTAAAACAAATCTTATAAGTTTCACAATTTTTCATTTTGGTCTTATAAGCTTGAGTTTTGTTATTTTAGTCTAAGTTTCTTTTTTTTCTAGTTAAGTCCTTCGTTAATGTACTGTTTGTTTCTGCCGTTAACTTTTATTTATTTTTTATTTTTTTAATTTATTTCTTAATTTTAGAAAAAATTTTAAAAAATAAAAAAAGCAGAGCAAACTAGAGGAACGTTCCCTCCCAGAACATTCCAATCAATGAGAAGGCCACCATTTCAGGAAAAATTCGCACAATAGCACACAACGCCATCAAAAGGGCAACAATAGTATTGGCCAAATATAATATACACCAATGATCAATGAGAAGAAGATGTTTCTGAATGGATCAACCCAACTTTAGCGTTTAAGATTAAAAGAATTAAAATTTCTTTGTTACGCTGATGGACAGAAACAACCAAACTTCGCGATCTCTCTTTCTCTCTCTTTCTTCTTCTAGATCTCTCACTCTTTCTCTTTCCCCTCTTTCTCATTCTCGGTTTGCTTAGTTCAGGGTGGGGTTTCAATTTTGTTATTTAGGTGGGGGTCTTCTAATTGTCTTTTTTTATTATTTATAATTAACGTTTTTTTTTTTTCTAAAATTAAGGAAAAAAAAAAGTTAATGGTAGAAACTAACATCAAATTAATGAATGACTTAATTGAGAAGGAAAAAACTTAGAGGGCTAAAATGACAAAACCCAAACTTATAGGACTGGAATGAAAAATTGTGAAACATAAATGGTGACTTTTGCATTTTAGCATTGTTTATATCTTCCAAGATATCTTCACAGAGAACCAAACTGTGGGCTTTCAATTTTAAGCTTATATACAATCAGAACTCCTAGACAAAATTCATGTTAAAAGTTCACTCTACTCATCAAGAATTAACCTTGCAGATCATTGAGGCAAAGAAGGCCAAGGTTTTCACAATAAAGCCTAGCCATATTGTAAAGGCATTTTAAACCTCACAGAAAATGTAATATTATATGATTAAAATAGTTAAATTGTAAAAAAATATATACTTATTTTTATATTTGAGTGCAAACACAATGTTATTTAGAACTAATGCATTTCATGTGATTCAGATAAATGCTTTTTTTCCCCAATAGTAATTGTAGGGACAAAGGCCCAGAGTCACATATTGGGCCTTGGGCCTGGCCGAGGACCTTGTTTGGCCGAGGAGGATAAAACAGCAGCAAGAGCACCAAGCTCATAACCCCATAAGTAAAGTACAAATGGGAAGACTGAGAAAGCTGGTCCAAGGAGGATCAAATCCTCGGATAAGCATCCCATGGATCAAACGTATACCTCATCATTCAAGGTAAACCTTCTAGGATGATCTACTGATAGAGACAGGCAATGTGATCGTGCAAAAGGGATGGGAGTCAGAGGAATCTAAGGAAAAGCTGGTACCATTACATTTAATACATTGCAGTTACTTTTCTAGCCGCATTTATGATTAAAAAGACCTCTGAACAGTGTTGTAGCTACTTTTTTTGCTGCATTTATGTGGAGAAGACCCCTGAATGGCACTGCCTCGGCTACCGCAACCCACAAAAAGCCAAAATGGGTGTTTGATGGAACAGACACTCAAGTAGGGGCTCAAACGATTAACAAGTGTAGGGATAGGATAATCCAAAGTGACCTATATAATGTAAGAAACCCTTCATGAGTGAGGGATTAAAAAAATAGAGAAAAGATACTGTAACAACCAGAATCGCACTTGTAATTAGTTTCATCAACCTATATAGAGATTTGTCTTCTCAGACAGTGCATTGACCCCACCTTACGTGCTTTGTTCCTGCATGATTGTCTTACAAAACCACCCTAGCCGTTTTGATACTCACTAGGGCCTAGTTCTCCAACTCACTCTCTACAAATTTATTGTATTAGTTTCATTAACCCACAATCCCGCACTTATTGGGCTTGGGCTGCAAATCATGACCCTATAGTAATCATCTTAATTTCAATAAAATGTTCTACATGATTTGTGGTTATGAGTAATGAAAGGAGATTGTTTCAACTATGATCGGATCATGTATTATGGGTGAAAAAAAGAAAAGGCTACATATCTTTAGGATCTTGTACATGGTTATTTCACATTTTATATACGAGAAAGTTATTGAAAATAATCATCTTGAAAGTTTGCAAGTAATAGAGGATACTAAGAAAATAATGTAACTTGATAATTGATTTGTTAATAAACACATTTAATTAAAATTTAATAATTAAGCAATGTAATATTAACCAAATTACATCCATCCTCAAGTAATTAACTTGAATGCGACTCATGCACGGGCATGTATGTTTATATGCGTAACGTAAAACACTTATTGTGAGCTATGCTAGGAGTGTGAGAATTAGAAAAGAAAACGTTGCACTTAAAATAGTAAGACTTTAAAAAATTGTACATAAATTAAATAAGCTAAATAAGTTGAAAAATAAGCGTATCTTCTTTTTTCTTTTTTTTGAAACAAAAATATGCATATCTAAATAGATAGAATGCCTGGCGGTAGAAAAGATGACACCAAAAAAGGGAAAAAATATATATAAAATATACATTAGACCTAAAAGTTGAATACCAAAAGACATTATGGGTGAGTTTGGTTCAGTTTTTTAAAATTGGGCTTTTTGAAAAAGTGGGGCTTTCAAAAAATGCAGTATGAAAAAGTGCTTTTTGAAAAAACTGAATGTTTGGCTAACACTTATAAAAGTGGCAGTT
The DNA here is from genome assembly GCA_023621385.1 of Quercus gilva. Lineage (NCBI taxonomy): Eukaryota > Viridiplantae > Streptophyta > Magnoliopsida > Fagales > Fagaceae > Quercus > Quercus gilva. The sequence goes on from CM042478.1 coordinate 52,059,226, forward strand.
TGAGTGGTAAATTACCAAAAAGGACAATGTATATATAAAGTATTGTGAAAATACTTTCTAAAAAATTATTCTAAAAAGTACTTTCAAAGTTTCTTAAAAAGTTATTTTTTTTCTCACAAATATTAACTAATAATAACCTACCACTTAAAATTTATTGTAAAAATATTATGAACAAATTGTGATAGCATTTCTCAATTTTAATTTCTCATTCTTTATTTTATTTTTTCTCTTATTTCTTTACTTTTTTTTTCATCCATATTTCCTTCTCCCCTCCCCCCCCTCTTTTTTTCTCCTCCATACACGGGCCCTTCTCTTTTTTTTTCCTTCTTTCCCCTTTTATACCAACCACTTCCTCCAGAACATTCTAGTTCCGCAAAGCTCTCTTTTCTCTTACCACTTTGTCTACAAGTTTCTTTTCCTCTATCCCATCAAAACACACAAATTTAAAAGTCACACACCACACCATTTAATTCTCATCAAACGAAGATAGAGGGGGAAATCGCCAAGGGAGGAATGTGTCAGATTGGTGCTTAATCTCTGCCTTCACCGCTGCCTATCTTCCTCCCCATTGCTGCTTGATCTCTTCTCCATTGCCAGCGACATGCGGTAGAAATGGGTCAAATCGGTTTTTGTTTTTTGGTTTTGATTTCATTATTGGGTTCCTTTGTAATAAAATGTTTGGGCAATTTGGTAATTGAAGACAGACTCTTAACGGTAATATTTATGAACGTGGAATGGCTTTTGCAAAAGCTCCACTTCAGTGTGTTGTGTTATAGTTCAGTTTCTTCACATCTGTAAAAGTTGCGTTTTTCAAAAACTAGCTTTTAATAGTCTCACCAAATGCATGATTTATTTATTTGGTTTTAAAAAGCACTTTTTGCCTCTAGAAAGTGCAACTAAACGGGCACTAAACCAAATGTGTTTTTTTTTTTTTTTTTGGGCAAGTGGTTACACTTTCTTTGAGCCAAACGCAGTTATACAAAATGTTTTTATTTTTTGGCAACTGGTTACACTTTCTTTGAGCCAAGTGGTTGTACTTCAGTAACGAATTTGGTTAATTGCATATTTACCTTTAGGTCTAAATAAAATTTAATTTTTTTTAATTTAAAACGATTGAAATTTTTAACTGCTTTAAGTGAAACTCTACTGGTAACTTTTCAAAAATGCTTCTTAAATTAAAATTGTAAGGATCTGATTTGATCCAGAACCCAAATGGTTTAGACAATGGCCCAATGAGCTCAAAACAATGAATTTGTTAGAGAGTGGGCCTATTACTGAACGTTCAATGAGTTAGGATGTTGATCACAATAGGCTAGTTAATATTTGGATGAGCAAAACAAACAGTTTGAAAAAGAAGATTGCTCGTCGATCAAGTTCGAGGATGGTATGTTCTTATATATTTCCCTTAAACTTATACAAATATTCAAGTTCTTGGTTACACAATGGTTTTTTCTCTGGTTCTTCTCATCATCCCCCCTATAAGGGAGTTCTTCCCATTTATATTCCCTTCCCCTCTTTTATCTTAGCCCTCCACGTATAGATTAGATTGCTAATTTCCTTGATATTTGTCCCATTAGCACATTCCTAAAGTCTTTGTGGGTAACTATAAGGCTGAAAGTTATTGTTCAGGTATTACTTCCACATTAATACGGCCAGGGGGTTTGATGCAAAGCATTCAATGCAGTGATATTATCTTTCTTCTCAGATATTTCTCAATTCTCTGTTGACTCATCTCTTCCTAAAGCTTATCCTCTCAAGCACGGTTGCCTGTTGCCCAGTACTTGATGGGTGGTCGAACTTTAGGATTTATCTGCCCCAGGCTATTTGACGTCCTCGGACACGGCCTACAGCCCAATATCCTTATTTGGGCCCTTCATTTCTACAAAAATTATATTACCAAGAGTTCAAAGAAATTTCAAAGAGGCCTTATTTTTTATTTTGTAATATTTTGGTAATTTAATATATTTGTTAATAATAAAAGATGAGTCGTACACGTTATATTTGCCTGAAATAGATTAATGTAAGTACTATAAGCACAACATATAATTTATAATTGGAATAAAATATTTAGTGTTCACTTTTCTATACTTTTAAAAACAATTCTATTACCTAGTTGAAAATAAGTTAAGAATAAAACAAATTAAAGACATAAAGGTAAATTGAGATTTTCTAAATTATCTATCAAATTATATTGTCATCCAAAAAAAAAAAAAAAAGAATAAAAAACTATAAAATAGTAAAAGTAAAAGAAAAGACCAAATTTCATAAGACTAGAACATATATTTTACAATTAAATTATAACGACTTGTCGTTGCAACTTAAGAATGTCGTAATATTCAATAACAAAAAAGAAAAAAAAAACTTAGCACATCTAAAAAAGACTAATAATAAGCAATATAAAATTATTAACACAGTTTACTTCAAGATAAACTCTATAACCACAAAGTTAAGTAAAAATTAAAAATCATACTATGACTAAAAATTAATTAAATATATTTAAAATTATTTTATAATATATAAAAAAAGGAAAAATATAATATTTCAGGTGAATTTAGACAAAAATAAAACATGGACTAGAAGATGATGGATCGGAGGGGGCAAAAGCGTCATTAAAAAAATTTCTCTCCCACAATCTTTCGAGTAATTATTGAGTACTTCTAGAGTATCATAAATATGTACTTTCCTTTCTTACATAATTGTAAGTTTTTCTAATTAAATTTATGAGAAATGATACGTCTACAATATTTCTACAACATTTTTACAACAAATCCTAAGTGGCAAGTTATTACTAGTTGTTATTGTTGGGGCAAAAAAGTAATCTTAGTATTAGTTTCAAATTTGAACCAATAATAACTAACCACCTGTGATTTGTTGTAAAAATATTGTAAAATTGTTGTAGACGTAATATCTCTCTAAATTTATAGTAAGATTTACCATTCTTACGTAATTGTAAGTTTTTTTAATTAAATTTATAGTAGGATTTATCATTCACACGAGAGGAAGCATATATTTATGATATTTTCCCAATTCCACATGCCATCTATTTAAATTCCAAAAATGTCCACAACGACGATCTTTGCTGTTAAGATTCTCTCTCTCTCTCTCTTTCTCTCTCTCTCTCTCTCTAAAATTCTGTGTTGGGGTTTTAGTTAGGGCTTCGCTTCTTCTTGTTCTTGTACCTTTGTTTTTTCACCTCTGTTTCCGCAAATCCTTCTGTTCTGTTCCTTAAATCCTAAACCTAAACAACAACAACGTTTCTTCTCTCTCTTTGATTTCGGTTTCAGAAATTTTGTTTTCTTGAACACATCAAAAAAAAAAAAAAAAAAAAAAAATTTCCAAACCTTGTTGTACTTCATTTTAGCTTTGTTGTTCTCTAACGAGCTTGATTCGTTGGGATCGGAAACCTTTTCATTGTGAATCTGAGGAACACAGCTAGTTTCAGGTGATGTTTTTTTTTTTGGTTAAATTATTTGAACTTGTAATAACTATAATTAATCAACTGTGTTTTAAAATTAAATCAATGTTTTGGATTCATTCGATTATTAAAATGTATGTATGTGGCGCTTCTAGATAACATCGTTTTCGTTTGGGTGTTTGGGAGTTTTTCGAGCTATGTAGGATTAGTATTTATGTTTGACTTTATTTGTTGTTTGGAACCTAGAAATTTCCAGAACATACTAAACAAAGAAACGTGTAATTAATTTTTTTTTTTTTAATTGAATGAGAATTGTAATTTTTAATGGCTAATAGTAATTTTTACGGCGTTTAAATTTTTGGTAATGTATGTTGTCTTCATTTCTTGGTTGGTCTTTTGCGAGTACGGGTGTGACAAAGAAAACCTGTGATGTGCGTTTCTCTTGTTATTTTATGTAATTTGCATAGATCTGTTTAATTTACGTGGGATTTGAAGAAATGAATGTATCTATTTGTTTGGGTAAATTGAGGCGCAACTGCTCTAGCTTAAAATGGCGCGTTCTCCCTTTGTAAGAGCAAGTTGGGATTTGAAGAAATGAATGTATCTATTTGTTTGGGTAAATTGAGGCGCGACTTCTCTAGCTTAAAATGGCGCGTTCTCCCTTTGTAAGAGCAAGGTGGAGAGCAAAGTAGTGTGAAAAGAAAAGGAAATTGAGGCTATATGGAAATTCATGCTGCAGGATTGATTTAATGATTTCATGATCTGCTTTTATTTCAAGTTACTATTACTAACAAGTATGTAAATAGGCTTCCATTTCAAATATTCCTGATGAATAATTGGTAGAAATCTATATAAGTTATATGGGCTAATTTAAGTACCTATGGGATGCCTAAATGGGATTTATTAATTAGTATTTCTTGTCTCATCTACAAAATATCTCTAAGAAAAGGAGTAGGAATTTTTTTTTTTTTTTTTGGATAGGTGAAAAGGAGTACGACTTTTGTTCGTTGCAGACATGAACTAATGCTAGAATCCTAGGAAGCCAATGAACTCTGCCTCAAATGGCACTTTCTCCTACAAAAAATGGGTGGTGTAATAGGTTGTGGGTTTCCCTTAGATGCATGTATAACTTATCAGTAGGGGAAAATAAGTAGAAACCTAAGATTCTATGCCTTGCAAATATAGATTTGAATTTTAGGTTCCATAATTGTGATTGGTCAATTATGACTAGTGTTGGTTTTTTTTTTTTTTTTTTTTTTTTTTTTTTTAAATGAGAAATACTTCATGTTCATGATGATGAACGCAAATTATTTAAAAAATTTCAAATAATTAGATGGGAGATCCTAAAGAGTTTTGGAAATAAAAAAGGGAAGTACAAAGTGTTTTTGAGAACAATTATCATTAGACAATATGATAAACTAGTAATATAAAGTTTAAACTAAAATCATTATATAATTTTCTTGTGCATTATAAAAATACATAAGTGTTATAGATATGATCAAAATGAAGTATATGATTCAATCAAAATATTTCCCAAAAGACAAAGATCAAAAAGCACAAGAATAGTAAATTATCCTTATTTGTGTCTTTTGATATGTAAACAAAAAATTGTTTGTGTAGTACAACACCTTATATATGGTGTTGGGATAATAAATGAATGGTTCATGCTTTTACTTTCAAGATCCATTGATCAACTTTAATGACTCATATATCTAGCAAAAGATTTGAAAAGCACACCTAGGCATGCTTTGTACATCCTCAAAAAGCACCAGAAGGAAGAAAAGGATGCTCCATTAAATGAGATTCACATTCGGTCAAGTGAAGCTCTTGGACCTTGGGCTTTGAGTTTTAAGTGTGCCTGAGCGCACTTTTAACAACGCTGACAGTGGCTGCACTGCTGCACTTATCTTTATAGTGTCTTATTTTCTTTTTGAGGAGCAAGTTGCCTTTTTAGTGTTTTCTGATTAATATGCCTCAATGTACAAAGTTTATATTTGAATATATGCATCATTTTCCTTTTTTTTTTTTTTTTTTTGGCGTGTGTGTGTGTGTGTGAAGTTTAAGTCAGAACCAGTTAGGTCTGGAGCCTTCAAAATGGCTTTGTACTTTTGCAATTTAGTAGGTTTTGTAATTTTTTTACTGCCACTGATATCTAAATGGCATTGAGCAGCTCAGCAGGCACAGGCAATTGTCAGCTGGAAAAAGATACATATGGAGATTGTTTTTTATGATGAAAATAACGGAAGCACAACAGGGACAAATGAAAATGGTTCTCTTCTAATGCCGGTTTCACCTGATGATTCTGGTGAGGGTTTGCCATATGCTCCTGTAAATTGGCCCAATCGAGGTGACACTTGGACTTGGAGGGTGGGGAAGAGAGTTGCTAGTACTGGACACTATTTGGATAGGTACCTTTATCTTCCAAAGCGCCTTTGCCGTCGTATTGAGAGCTCATCAAACTCATCACGTAAGAAACATGGTTTTGCAAGCAAACTTTCTCTTGAACGGTATATCCGAGCAGCATTCCCTGGTGCTGACGTTGAAGCATTTTTCAACTCATTCAGCTGGAAGATCCCAGCAAAGAAATCGGCATTGATAAATGGTCAGCTGTAATTAACAAAACTTTTTCTTATCAAAAATTTATTTTTCACTTCTATTGTTGTAAACTTGAGATTTCTGGTTTGATATTATTAAATATCATCTTTTGCATATTCCCCTGAACAAATACTTTTATACTACATTTTTTTTGTTATGTTCATGGAACAATTTAGTAGTTGCTACTTGCTAGTGTAGCCAGCATTGCTGAATCATGAATTTAGAGCCATTTTCTAGTTTGGTTAGGTGCCCGTTTGGTGTAGCCATTTAACATTGTGCTTTTCCAAAGTACAATCTCTTAAAACCTCACCTTTTCAAAGTACACTTTTTTAAAAAAAAACCTCACTTATGTATATGTGCAATTTTTTCAAGTAGTCCAATTTCAAAAAGCTGAAAAATAAGTTGTACCAAACAGGCTTGTAGTTAACACTGGTTCCAGAGGTTATATGTCTTCAGGCAACACATATGATTGGCATCTTGATACTGAATCCATGAGATCAGTGTCCTAAAGCTCATGATTGGACTGGTGTTTTCTATTTTATGCTAGTTGCAATTTAAAGCCTATCAAAAGACTCATCAATATTCAAATGATTAATGTTTGTTCTTCTTATTATTCTTTGATGTCTTTAGATTTAGTTGATGAAACTAGAAGTGGAGTTAATGTTAAGTTAGAAATTTGGACTGATGTTCTAGAATTTGAAGGATTTTGGCTAAGTAGAAATAAAACAAAATATGGAATGTAGGTTTGGTAAAAGTAGAAATAAAGATGAATGGGTTGTAAAACGTGATGCTCAAGAGATACCAAAAAGTGAAAGCTTTTGATATATCTTAGATCAATAATTCATAAGAGTGGAGAGATTGAAGAGAATGCGAATTGTAGGATAAGGGTAGCATGGATGAAGTGGCAAAGTGCATTTGAAGTATTGTGTGATCGTAGAATACCAAGTAAGTTAAAGGAAAAATTTTATTAGATAGCTATAATACTAGCTATGCACAATGTTGTAGAATGTTGGGCTGTTAAGAAGCTACATGTTCAAAAAATAAGTGTAGCTAAAAAAGAAAATGTTAGACAGATAAATGGAAATACAAGGGAAGATAGGATTTAAAATGAGAAAATCCCCTCTATAAATGAAAAGATGATAGAGAGTTACTAGAGATGGTTTGGTCATGTGTAGAGCAGAGCAATTAATACAACAGTAAGGAAGAGTTTGAGGGAACGAGAAAAGGTAGAGATGTGGAGAATGGCAAAGGTTAAGGAGATAATAGAGATAATGGAGGGTATGACTTTGGATATGATAGAATGGCGGAAAAGAATACATGTGGTCGATCTTGATTAGTTTGCTGATGATCCATATCTAATCTAAGATGTTGGGACTAAGGCTTAGTTGTTATTGTTGTTGTCATTGTTGTTATACCAATGGTTGATTAAATTCTCACCTTCTATATTTTAAGTCATCGTGATAATCACATTTAGTGAATAATTGAGTGATGCCAGTTTTCAAAATGCCATGCAACCATTTGACTTTACATGGAGGATCTTGAGAACATCAATAAACTTTCAGATTTTCAATTTTGTTCATGGAGTACTTTATATATTAGATAACAGAATTGATAACTCAGAGATCATTTGTCACCTTGCCTGTTGGATTTTTACTCCTGTTTTTTGGGTGGTCTAGCATGGACTTTCATATTGAATTATCTTCAAGACTTTTTCATGATTATGCATTCTTATATATGTTCTTTATAATATTTTATTTTGGTTTATTAAAGGGAAAATTGCAAAAACACCCCATGAGGTTTGGGTCATTTTCAAACACACCCCTTTACTATCCATTTGAATTTTAAACCCCTTAGGTATACAGAAATTGACCAAGTTGACCCCTCTGTTACACTTCCGTCAACTATTTGCCATTTTTCTAAAATTCTTTATTACCTGTAATTATTTGAAAGTACATAAGTTATGATCAGTATCGATGCAGTAATTTTGAGACTATATTTAGAATAATGTTAAATGCTTAAAGTTATACCACTGTAAATATGGATGTCTAGGTTTAACACTTGTTAATCTTTTTTGTTCTTCTTTAACAATGTTGCCCTGCTACAGGTCATGTGGAACGGCGAAATTTATTGACTATACCTCTTGAAGAGATGGCAGAATATGGTGTGTCTGATTCCCCAACTGATACTGGGGGTTGTAAGGCTGGCAATAAAATGTGCAGCAGCATCTTGGAACAATCAGAAAAACCACCATTAGCTGCCATGCCCTGTGATATTTGCTGCAGTGAACCTCGGTTCTGCCATGATTGTTGTTGTATCTTATGTAGCAAGCTTATAAATTCAGAGCATGGAGGCTACAGTCACATCAAATGTGAAGCAGTGGTGGATGAGGGTTATATATGTGGGCATATTGCTCACATTGACTGTGCTCTTCGATGTTACATGGCTGGGACAGTAGGAGGAAGCATTGGATTAGATGCCGAGTACTATTGCCGTCGTTGTGATGCTAGAACAGATCTGGTTTCACATGCTGCGAGGTTTTTACAAACTTGTGAATCTATTGATTCTCGTGATGACATAGAGAAGATTTTAAGTGTTGGTGTTTGCATCTTGGGTGGTTCACAGAAAACCAGTGCAAAGAGGTTGCTGATTCGTTTTGAATCAGCCATTGCAAAGGTAAAACTGATCTCTAGGTATTGAAGTTTTTAGCTTTCTTCTAAAGAAGTTATCCCGGCCCTCTTTCAGGGTGTGTAAAACCAACCTGCAGTCTGACAATTTGATATTTACATCAGCTTCAAAGTGGGACTTCTCTTGAAGATATCTGGAAAGTGGAAGACAGCTTCTCAGCAATTTCCACAGGTAATTTTCCATTTTAAATAATTCAAATTAATCAGCAAACTCTACCAACAACTTAAGATTGGTTGGACACTGCATGAAAATGTATTGGGTTAACTCTGCTCAAGTTTTTTCTATGGGCATATAGTCATACAAGTATAAGAAACGGCCTCCCAAAGTTTTGTACTCTCTATCTCCCTCTCTTATGGAAATGGTAGGTTTTTTCAACTTTTTTCTTATTAAACAAGTCTACCTACATTTGGCCAAACTTTAGAAAACCATATTTGCAAATGCTGAAATTTGTTGATACGTGAATTTAATGCCTGACGCTTGCACATCTCTCAACCTGGAAACAGTTTTGCTTTGAATCAAGTCATACCACTGTCTCTGACATTGTTATTATAAATACAGATGTTCGTTAAACCATTCTACTTCTCTCAGCCTTGGATTTTTTTGTTCACAAGCAGGTGCCTTTGATCATGGAAATGCTGCCCTGGAAGTTCTGAATGATGAAGACCCTTTAAATGTCAGAACAAGCTCAGGGCACACTTTGTCCATTGCTTTTGACCATCGATCAGAATCTCTAAGGCTTGAGGACGAGATTGAACAAGTTCTACAGGCACTGCGAAAATCACAGGACTCTGAATATAAAATGGCAGAGGAAAGGCTTCATGCGCAGAAGAATTTTCTTCTTAATCTGTATCAGCAACTTGAGAAAGAGAGGTCTGAACTAGCACGTTGCGCATCATCAGCTGACCCAAATGCCTTGCTCGATGCTGTCTTGAATAGAGTAGATCAGATAAAACGGGAACTGAGGAAACTCAAGGATATGGAAAGGGTGGCCAACGGCTTCGGGAAGACTTCTAAAGGAATCCTTAAGGAACACTTCGGTTTGGAAACTCAGAACTAAACCCTCAAAACTATACAGTTTAATTCGTCATCTGTTCATCAAATTTTGATCTTGAACTGATCACCTGTATATTTGGAGAGCATACACCCTGTCAGTTTTTGGAGGGGTCATGTAGCAGAGATACTGCAGAATCTGCTTGTGCAGCGATAACAGCACATCAAAGCGATGAGAATTCAGTTTAGAGCTTCTGACTACCCTAATGCTGAATTAAACAGTGGTGGATCCGCAGAAAAACAGTGTAAGAGCTGGCAAAGGGATTGTGAAAAGATTACCTGGGGCGTATTAAAGCAACATTTAGATTAAAAAACCGGTTGGATTCAAATCCTTTTGGCCATGTTAGACTTTCAATGAATTTTCCCCTCACAGTTTAACTAATCACCATTTTTCTTGAGTAAACAGCTTGTGGTGGCCGTAGGTAGTATCTGTATACATTAGATTGGGTTGTGACTTTGCTTCCATGGAACGAGAAAGTATTTCATGAGACCGTCTCATGAAACACATTCTCACATTCGGTGGGTCTTATACACTTGTGGGATCCACATTCTGTGATGGTGTCTCATTAGACAATTTTTCGCATGGAACAATATTTTGAGGAATGGATGCATGTTCTTAGGAGCAACTTATCAAATCGAATGAATTGCAATTTGTTCCTATGATTTCAACTTGCCCCTTCTTTTTCCTTTTTGGTGCACATTTATTAATGGGGTGGGATATCTCTGGTAGGATGACCAAACAAAAGTCTCCGATAGAGCAACCTCAGAATCTGTGTTACTAATACCCGAAATTGAAAATTTTGATCTTGTTAAAAAAAAAAAAAAAAGGAAAAAAAAAAAAAGATGAGTTTTATTCAAAGCACTCCTGCAAGAGAGACTTTCTTATTCTTTGTATATTTATGCAAATAGTGATCTTTGCTGTAAGTTGAATATAGACGATATGATTAATTATAGCATCAAGAGGAATAATTCCCGCAATCTGATCTGAATTCAACAAAGCAAACATGTTTACGGCAGTAAGATGACAATTTTGGAATAACTTTTTGACTACTGAGAGTGCAATGCAAAGCCCATTCCTACGAAGGGAATCGGAAACGCAAGCACAAATTCGTTCGTGCATTTACTTTATGTGATGGAGGGCAGGAATGGATTACCAGATTCTGTCTCTTTACACGTGTTTTAAGGTCCTGGCATGCATTTGTAACAATGATCATTTAAAAACGTGGTAAAGGTACATCTTTCTATTTCCTTTTGAGATAGACCAAATGGATGGAGTCTTATGACAAAGGTATGATAAAGTCTTATTAAAGAAAATGTATATGATATCGCATCATTTATTTATTTTTTTTAATTTGCAAATTACACAATGTCTGTTGTAACAGTTCTTTGAATTTTTATCTTATTTACTTCTATACGACTTTTAAGGCCTCATAGGTATAACTGTACTTAAGAGTTGATACTTAAATCAACATCTAGCAAATAAACAAAATACTTTTCAACAAAATACTACAGCTGAATGCTCGTTTAAACTAACAGTCTCACTCTCCAACCATTACTGTAGGAGGGGAAAGTTTAGTATTATTTGAAGTGTAAGTACCATTTCAAGGCAAATCAGCTTAAAAAAAATTACTCAAATTAAAATTCAAGAAAAGACTCGTTTCCCAAATCAAAATGACTAGACTACAAAATTCGTTGTTGATTAATTCAAAGATTTTACCTGGGCCATGTGCCTCACGTGTTCGTTTAAAATAGACAAAATACAGAGTTAAAAAACAAAAAAAAAAAACCTTTCAAGAACTGAAACAAAGATCATTAGTGCATGACTCCTTTCTGGTTTTCTGCATCTACCTTTTCTTTTATACAAATGCTCATAGATTGCATTCCTTAATTTGCAGTTTACTGAATGAAGTTTTCAAGTCACTAATACGCATAAAGGAAGCATTCAACTTACATTGGTTATTGATCCGCAAGTCAAACATGACACAGTACTACTACCATTAATTTTCCTCTGAATTAATCGGAAACCGAATGACACCATTGTAATGAGGTAAGTAACCATCCCAGGACAATGAAAAATTTCACAGGCACAATGAAATACCTTAATCAAGCAGGGCACTAAATGCATAATGAAAGATATCTTAATAGAATGACAGATTTCATGAGAATTATGAAAGATATCATTTAAGTTAGAAATACATAATAATACTTAATAGAATGACAGAATTCATGAGAATTATGAAAGATCTCATTTAAGTTAGAAATGTTGAATGACACCATACGTCAAAACTCAAAATTTCTACACAGCCCTACAATAGCTCTATTGCTAAAGACAGGAAGACTTATATTAAAAGTTGTAATGTAGGGAAATGCAATTAGACCTCTAAAGTGATCCTTAATTCTAAACTCCCCAAAGAACAGGTCTTCCACTTCCTGAGAAAGCAAAATCCCCAATGCTTGAAAAGGAATCTAACTATAATGAAATCTCTCGTGGCAAACAACGTATCAAACAGAAAACTTATTCTTCCTCCAATCTCATTCCAGAATATTTAAATTAAAATCTTTGCTCAAGCATCAGAAAGAACTTTGGCTGAGACTGCTGCACTATCACAGATAGTTAAGTAATTTAGAAAAGAAAGATAAAAATGATATTGTAATTGGTAGACCAAAGAAAGCGTGTACAAAGTCAAGCAACATAAAGCAGGATTTGGGTGGAACAAGATAATCTGATCATAATATTGCCAATGAATATGTTTAATGTGAGACTAAGGGGATGTGGTGGACCCACTAAAAAAGTCTTCAAATGCCAAGACTGCAATACAAACACAACAGTAGGGATCACGTCAATTGGGACTAAAAAGAATAAGAGAGGAAAAGTAGACCTTAACTCCTTAAGGAAAACAAAAAAGAAATAAAAGAACCTAGTGGCCTGGTAAGATAAGGTAAATTTTCATCACTTAGTGAAATCTAGATAGGCTAAAAGAGATATTTTAATCACTAAAAGTAAAAGGCAAAATGAAATGCTTAGGTCTAAGATTAGATGGCTTTCTACTAATGGGCTAAAAGCATATATTCATTACAATGCATGGAGCAACTAAGGAACCAATTCTCGGCAAAAATAAAACAAAATAATGCATTTGCTTTATCATGAACTATGAAGTGAATTTTCCTACCTGGTGGATTACAAGAATCACTGGCATAGAAATTCAGACCAGACTATAATGTCCCAGTCAATCACCAAGTAATTGCAAGGGGAAAAAGTAGAAACAGTCAAAACTTCAAACCTTCTTCTTTGGGATCCCCATAAAGACAATTACTGTACTCAAACAATGACCACTATTTGACTAAGAATCTTCAACCTTAGAAAGACAAACAACATAATACCTGACACAACTATGTTCTCTGTTCTATTTTTTTACTTAGCAACAGCATAAAGGCCTAAGAAAGGATGAAAAGAAGAAGACAAAGTTTTCATCAGACATCCATAAGGTTTTGTTTATTCAAAAGTAAACACAAAAAGGAAAGTGCTTCAACTTTCAACACCACTCTCTAGCCAAATTAACTAATCCTACAATACATCAAGAACCATCTAACCTACAAAACAAAATGTCAGTGGAAAAAAATAAAAACATGCCAAAGTAAAGCAACATCAATGAACTAGTACAAAATTTACACTCAGTGGATTCTAGTTAGTTCAGCTGATGAAGTCTCTCGAAATCAAATAACGGAGAATTAGCTTCGAATTCCACTTATACCAAAAACCAAAACCAATTGATGTTTTGAGCTATCGATATTGGGCAATCATCATAAAGCAGTCGCCACAGGTTCAAATTCTATCATCTCTATAAAAAGTAATAACAATAATAAGACTCAACGATCATATTCATTCTTCATTGCCATTGCCATTGCCATCACACTTACGATGTGACAAAAACAACATTTCTTGATTCAACAACAAAGGAAGTAGAAGCATACATAAACTAGTCCCACCACCAACCCCACTAACTTCAAAACTAAAAACCCAATTCAAAATAAGAGCAAATAATTTAAAACTTTTTTTTTCCCCTTTTTTAATAATTACTGTACAAGCACAAGCCTACCTCCCATACCTCCTCTAAAGCCGCCACCATTCCCATCTCTCCAAATCTCTTCATCTCCACCATCACTTCCATTTCCGCCACCACCTTCCACACCTTCCTCATCACCCTTTGGCACAGTCACAATAAGCTCTCCATCAGCAAAAACCGCACTAGCCAACTCGGGCCGAGTCGACTCGGGTAGCCGAAACCTCCACATATCAAGCTCCAAACTATCCAGAGACAACTCAAGCGACCCACCTTCCCTCACCACAATCTTTGTCACCCCAGGATGGATTTCAACCATGTGGGCCCTCACTTCACCGATATTCTCATCCGTCTCGGCTGTGAATCGGAAACAGTCCGGTTTTTCCTCAATCGACACATCAGCATCAGACCGAAATGGAAGCTCGAGAACTCGGCTAAACACATGGGGTAAGCGCCTTAGCTTCTTTGAAGAGAGACCCAGAAGAGCTTGAGCTTCAGAGAGTGGATTTCTTGAATTGATGTTGTATTGGATTGTGATATTTCGCTTCTTTGGCATAGGGTGGACCTTCATGTTTGCTGAAGAATTTTGCGTTTTTCTTCCCCCTTAAGGATTCGATGCTTAATGAGACAGAAAAGTAACGAAAGATTGAAATTTTATATACTAGTAGTGAAAAAGAAAAGATGGTCTTTGTGAAAAAAGAAAAAAAAAAAGACCCAATTTTGGATGGGAATCTTAAGGCTTTATCATCAGATTGTGAGGTGGAAAAGGAATAATCATAAAGGGGAATTGGAAATAATAATGGGCTTTTGAGTTTTGATGGGAATTTAGACAAAACCTAATGGAAAGAGCTACAAAAGAAGGGCCTAACAAGAATCAAGGAAAACAAATTCCCTCTTTGTGGGTGTGAGATTTATTTTGGAGTTTTTTAACAAGGAATGGGGAATTTGAAGAACTAGGAATTACAAATTTTGGAAATGAAATTCTGGAGGCAATGGAAGAAGGAAGAAAAAGGGGTGTTGGTTGTTAATGGAAACTCTCCTTTTTTGGGATTGTGTAGAATGATAATGGGAATCACTGCAGAGATAAAGAAGAGAAGAAAGGAATGTTAATAGGCCCTGTATTTCCAGAAAATTACAAGAGCTGCCATATTTTTTTTGTTTTATTATTTATATATTTGGTTACTGTTACTATCAAAATATGGGGGGTTTGTTCATTTTGTGTGGGTTTGCATGGGTGTCCAAGCAAGCAAGCAACACTGCAACACACCTTCAAAACTAAAGTAGGATTGAATATTGATGCCACATCAGTGATTTCATCATGACCACATGCTTTTCTTTTATATAATAAATAGATGAACACATGATATATATAAATGTTGTTACGTATACGGAGTATTAAATTTTAGACAAAGGTTGTTTTTTTCCTAATCATGTAGGCTTAAAAATTCAATGAGTCAATGACCCTCCCTTGCCATTTGAACTAAATTTTAAATGAAATATACTAATCACTCTTTTATACAAATCAAGTACTAAATGTGAAATATTTTATGTGAAAACAAAAGTGTATGATTTGGGCATAATTCTTAAAAAGGATACGGTTGAAAGCTTTGCTTGTGGATGATTGTTTTCATTGAATTCTTTTCTTCATTGGGTTTGGACTATAAGCCCTATAATTTGAATTCTATCACTGTTAAGTGGCAAGCATACAGACAAACGATGGTTAAGGAAAAGTCGTAGGGACACACTCCGTTTTGTAATATGTTTACATGTCAACTTGTTATTGATGTACAATAACTTCATTTTGTGGTAATTTCATGAGTAAGTAATGTAATCCAATTACAAGTTAATATTTAAACATATTGTGAAATTAGATGTGTTCGTAGGCAAACTAGTGATTAAGATGAATACGCATGACCTCTTGTTAGAGAATTCAAACCAAGCAGGTGGTGGTCAGATTAATACTCGAGAGTAGAGATCATTAGGGGAATTGGGTATGTGGATTCTCTTGACATATGGGAGAAGCCACAAGTGTTGTGGCAAAATTCTAGACTCTTCGAGATGGGTTATCTCTTGCATCTTCTATTGATTTTTTTCTCTCTCTTGAATTGTGTGTTGATTTGGATGCACTTTTTCTAGTTTCTTTTTATACTAATGTGGACAAATCCTAGTTTGAGTCCTCTTGTGGATGATTGTAGGTTGCTCTTGAGGAAGATTCCTCACATGGAAGTTAAACATGTGTTCAAGGAAGGGAATAGCATTGTTGATTTTATTTTGTTTTACTTTGTTCCCCTAGTATTAACTTATTAAGACTTATGTTGATTTTGATATTTTGGTAGATGTTAGCATCCGCCTTGTACCTACTATTTTTTTTTTTGAGAAGGAATGCGGTGAACTCTATTAAGAAAATTTAGTCATATCAGTTAGTACAAGAGAAACAAAGGGTGGTGAAACAGTTTCCATCCACACCGAAAAATCAGAAATACAAATGGAATGTCTCGCTAAATTATGCGCTACCTTATTATCTTCCCTCTTTACATGAGAGTAAAGTAATTGATTAAAAAAACTAGCATTACATCTGATGTCATCAATTAATAAACCAAGGGAAGACAGGTAAGGGCTGTTATGTCTCAAGGCATTTGACAACACCTGAGAATCCGTTTCCAGTATAGCTTGTCTGATTGTACCGACTATTTCGTTAATCTATATCCTTAGTTGCCTAAAAAAAAAAGAGTAATAAATGTGTATTTTAGCTTCAAGAATAAGGACAACGACCTTGTGAATAATTTTCTGTCAAAAATACATCGCATGCATCAAATCTAAAACAATGGGCTACTCCACCCCTAGATAATAATATCTTGAGGGATTGTAAAATCTTCAACAGAGTAAAATGTAGCGTGTAGGGTGTGAATTTTCTTTATTTGGAGTTTCTTTCTTCTTTTTATTATTTTTCTCTCTCCATACCACATATTAACAAAAACAATTGTGGAAGTAGTATTTATTTGATTTTTTTTGGGGGTCTCCAAAAAGTTGTTATGAGAACTCATAACCTATTGAATTAATATTATATCATTGGTAAAACTCTTATAGTTCATCTAACACCACTTCATGTTTCCAAAGGATATGTTTGAGATTAAAATTCTCTTTTCCTAATAACTATTGATTTGTTTTTTAAAAAAAATTGTAACTAGTGTTATAAATAATGTACAAACGGATGTGTGTGACAATTCATATATATATATATGTATATATATTTCAATTGTAATTATAGTTAAATTTTAGGGTAATGGTCTATAATGTGTTAGGTATACACATGTGAGTAATAGTATCTTGTAAAGGAAAATAATGAACTTGAAATATTAAAATATAATAAAACCTGCCTCATAGATATAAGTTTTTGTGTTTAATGGAGTTCAACAAATTCTCGAATTTTAAGGACAATGCTAAAGACTACCAAGTTTTACTACATAGAATTGACAAACTGATATAACAATAAATGTGATTGACGAGCTTCAACCACCACATATCTGAAAATTTGAATTGTCTCATTAGTAACAAATTAGTTTGTAAGATTATTATAGTAAAATTCATAATACTTATAGCATTACTCAAATTTTAAAGATTAACTGACGAGTTGGATAACAGGTTTTTATTAGATAATCTTCAAAGTTGCAGACTAGAAATTACACTTTTACTGACAATTAGTCACAAATTATTACACTCCGCCTATTTTAGGCACTAATATTTAAGAATTTGAAATTTGAAATTTGACTTTTTTGGCTTAGTATTTTTTTTAAAAATAAATTTAATATAAAATGAGGATATTTTGGGATGCATATTTTAAAAATGGAGATTGATTTTATCTTCTTTTTTTCCCCCTATTTAGGAAATGTCCAAGAATCTTCTCAAAAAAGAAAAAAGAAAAAAAGGAAATGTCTAAGAAATCGGCATGTTATGTACAGATTTAACTTTCTATTTCTCTAACACGTTAGAATGAGTCTAAGAAATTGCTTTTTGTTACAAAAGCAATATGAAGCCTAAGAAAGATGATGTTGCCAAAAATAATTTAGCAATATGGGAAATCATAACACTAACAGTCATTTTTCCTTCTAAAAGTCAAAAAAGAGAAAGTACTAATTACACCTTTAAATGACCTCTCTAAACTTTGCTTCAATGTTGATAGCAATTAAAACACTTGCATAAGTGCTTGTATAATATAAAAAGTATCACATTTAGACAACTAAGCCCAAAATTCACCTATATCAAGTTATGTAAAGTTGTGTAAAAATACATGATTGTTACAGTAACTTTGTAAATTTACACTATTCATTTTACATTTATTTTTTTATTCTTTTTTCTTCGTACTCTGATGATAAAAGAAGAGAGTGGATGATGCATGGTTATTGTGTATGAAGAGAGAGATACAATTAAAAAAATATATTGATATTTTAATGAAATGTGGTTTGAAATAGATAATCGGATATAAGTGTTTTGAAAGGTGAATGTGTATAATAAAAATAAATAAATTCTTATACTAAAATAAATACAAATTTATGCGCGAGCTAATGTGAATGCTATTACTGTTCAAAAGTTCATCTAACTTCGGAGTTGAACCACCAGAAAACGAGTATATGTTTCAATTACGCGGTTGTTTTCAACCTAAAACACGTTAGAGGAAAGTTGCATGCAAGATCCACCATGGTTAGCCGAAGTCTCCTTAATCATAAACCGTTACTTTTCCATAAAGCGTGTGCGTTGGGTTCAAAGTCACAATTCAAAGAATTAATTTGTTATTAAAAAAAAAAAGTTTGATTGAAGGAGAAAGACAAAAAGGGAAAAGAAAGTTTGAGAAGATCGTATCTCATTCACCACTATTCATTAAGCGACAAAATTAAATTATTCTAATCGTTACTAATACATCTTCTAATGACAAGGCATTTGAGGGGAAGAATGAATAATATATTGGTTGGAGTTTTGTGGCAAAATAATTATAGATTTAAGGGTAAAATACAATTAATATATCTGACATTTGGGTTAATGCTAGTCAAATTCAAGACTTTTCAAAACTGACTAATTTGGTTCCGAAACCCAACCTGAACTCTAAATTGTTATTCATTTTTCTTTTCTCTCAAGGTGATTAAGAATTAGGTTGGTTAGTTTTGAAAAGTTTTAAACTTGACTGGTGTTAGCCTAAACTTCAAGGGTGTTATCTGTATTTTACTCTAAATTTAAGATTTTAACTCTCTTGGATTGTCAATGCACATAATTTATGAATGATTATATATAATAATATTCAAAACCTCGATTGTTTAGGTAGGATAATATTTGAATTTATAGCATTTGTTTCAATAATTATTCTTACCAATATGTCAAAGTAACAATTGATTTCTTTTTGGTGTAGATGGATTCAATTTAGTGTCTTTTACTTGATGATAAGAAACTTTATAAATTGAGTTACCATTATGGTAATTAATGCTAATATTAATAAGCTTGTAGTCCAACAGACACTTAACCTAATATCGAGATTTTGACCCGCTTTCCCTCCCTTTCCAAATAAGCTAAAAAAAACATTACAGTGAGATCACCATAGGTACCAGAAAATTGTGGTGGTTGGAAATATAAGGATTAGTGAAAATTTAAATGATTTTGCGTAACTGTTTGAATAAAGTTAAGAAATTCAAGAAATTGAGGTCATGCATTACTCTAACTTATTAAAGTATAGAGACAGATATGGAAGTTGCTATGATCCTTCCTAGAAAGGGTGAGAACTAAAAGGCTGCCATTTTTATAATGCATGGGAGCCAATAAACTCTGAAACTTGGACATGGACATGGTTTTTGTTTTGTCCTTATTTCATTTGTGGCGTCACGACTCACGAGTTGTTAGGTGTTGAAGTAGACATTGTTTTCTGCAACATTTTCGTTGTAACGATAGGTGGGGCATTTGAAGGCCCCCACAAATTTTATGTGAATTATCACTTATCAAACCATTTAGCAGACTTTGTTCTCTGGGCCAAAAATGGGACATATTTTCTTTTTCAAGGACACATGTAACTTGTATGGTTATTTCACAAAAATAGCTACTGCTTTCATTGTGTTATCAAAAAAAAAAAAAAAAAAAAAAAAAAGCTACTACTTTTATTGAGAATGATTATTCTTTTAGACTAGCTTTTTGAATAAGTTAATTAAAAAGCATAATCAGAAAAACTTTCATAATGTTTTCAAAATTGATTAAATAGAAAGACTGTAAAAGAAAAAATTAAAAAGTTTTGTTCAACAAACAAGTTGTGTAAAGCTATTTTTATCAAAACAAAAAGTTATAATAAATAACTAAAATTCTTTTAAAATAAATAGTGAAACTTCAATTTAAAATATACAATAAAACTTCTTTTGAATTTCTTAAAAAATTTTAATTTGGTACTAGAGTTATAACTGTTTAAATTTAATATGAAATTCGATAATAAAGTTTTGCTCAGAGTAAATAATTATAATGTATTACATGGCATAAACACAAGTGCATGTGGACCCAACTTTTGGGTTGTTACTTTCCCAAAAAAGAAAAAATAATTAGGTTGTTATAATTAAATTTTTTTTTTTTTGAGTGAAACAGTTGAAATTTCACTGTAAAGCAGGCTCAAGTTTTTTCTTTTGCTGAGTGATCAACCTCAACAACTGCAGCAAACACAGACTATCCCAGAAAGAACTCCCCATACAAAACATGGAGCTACAGAAGTACAGAACCAGCAAAACTACGAGCTAGAGCCCACTTACTATATGCATGGGCTAGAGAATTACAACTTACAAGCTCTTTTAACCCAGTTGAATAAAATACTAATTCATTCGTTAGTCGATCAAAGCTTCAATGTCATGGATTATCATGCGAATTTCCCATTGAGCTTTGCAAGAATCCCTTCTGAATAGCTTCTTCTGCAACAACCAGCGCATTTGGCCATGGTCACAGCATGGCTGAGCAGTTAGCAGGCTCAAGTTTGTTGGCACATCAACTACCACACACAAATGGTCAGTTTACTTCGGGCAAATTTTATTTTTGATAATTTAATAATTGAGACTTGGAGGATTTGAACTCTAAATATTACCATTAAAACTTTTAGAATGTTTTGGTTTAGCTATAAAGCTCATGCTTCAATTTAGCTATATAGCACTCTTGGAGTTTACTTAGAGCAAAACTACAGGGCTAAGAGTTGACAAAAGTTTCTTAAGTGGAATTATAGCCATAAAAAAGGTGTTCACAAACTTTCAACATATCAGATCAATGGAACCACTGGCTTGCCAACTTTAGAAAAAGAGGAGTTTCAGACTTGCCACCACTTAGGTCAAAAGTTTTCACATAACCTCATAATGAATGCAGTACTGCACTCTCTTGTACAGCCAGAACTGCCATCTCCACCAACTTGTCCTCAGCACTCACATAACCTCATAGTGACTAACACCACAGCCGCCAGCATTGCTTACAATGCCTTACCACGCCTCCACTGCCTTCCCCAGTAAAGTCACAAAATACAATTAAGGAACTAACCAAATGTGTTTTTATGCACAGGAGCATTTACAGTAATATAAACAAATAGCGTCGAGACAGGTTAATTGTGTGCATACTATTTGATTTATTCAACAATTGTACTACAATAGCACAAAGAAACGGCCATAACAGAGCCTAAGTTTGATAAAGTCCTTCAGAACATGTCATTGCCAAAATTCAAACTAGAAAATAAACCTCTTTTCAAATTCCAATTCATAGTTCCTTTTATTTTTTGATAGGTACAATTCATAGTTCTTTTATACAGTTCTCTGATTCTCCTGCTGATTATTGACATCATGACATGCAAGGTGTATTACACATGTTGAGAATTTAATGGGGCATCCTGGTGATGCATGTGACGCCTACGGTGAGATCTTTTATGGCCACGAGTATGTCCCCTAGGTGGTGTTGGCTTGCTTGAGGTATTCGGGAGATGAATCTCATCCCTTGTAGCCAGATTACCAAATACGCAATCGAAAGGGTCTGCCATCACATCAATGCCAGGGTTCCTCTATAACAATAAAATAGGTCAGGCAAAAAGGAAAGTTATATTAATGCCATGAAAGAAAAGGAGGGACTTCTCCCAAATGCCAAGGATAAAAAAAAGTGATTCCGTTTCTATTAAAAATCAAAATGCCTTCTCACTTAATAAGATTGTCAAGCTCTTCTTAAGCATCAAGCTAATAGCCTTAAGTGACAAGCATCTATAGCTAAGCCAAACATATGATTATAGTCAAACCCAAAAAGACAATTCAATTTTCATTTCCAAGAAATTTGAATGCAGGCACCAAAAGGTCTGTTGCACCATAACTTATACCATTTTTTTTGCAATTCAATCATTAGTTTTAAGAAAAATTCCATTGGAAGTGTAATAATTCTATGAAGATAAAAATAAATAAATAATAATAATAATAAAAAATTTAAAACTTAGTGAGTATACTTACAGGAACTTGTTTGGACTCAAAATTAATCCTTTTGCTGTCAGTGTCATTGTGGGAGTCACTATGCTCTTGGTTGTGGAAATCACTGTGTGAATCTTTGTGTGAGTCACCATAGGACTCGTGGGAATTACGTTCTGAGTTGCTGGGAGAGTCACTCTCATTCGTCCTTTGACCATGAACAACATTATCGCTAAAGAAATTTCTATAACGCCACCTTATTTTTGGCCGATCAGCCGTTGAATCATCAAAAACTTCTTCAGAATAGAAACGCTTAGAGACAAGCTGCATTCTCCAAGGATCATCCCGATACTTTGTCACTATTCTGTCAATTGAAATTTATGTCATTAGTATAATATTCAATGCAAGTTTAGCCACACAGATATCTGCATGCACACATGATGTAGACAGGTTTTCTTGCATTGCTAGAATACATTAAAGGTCTGTTTGGATACCATTTATTGCTGAAAACTGAAAACTTATTGTTGAAAATACTGTAGTAAAATAATTTTTAAACTATGAATAGTGCTCGTAGGACCTAGTTTGAATGTTACATTTGCTTTATTAAAAAACTAGTGGGTCCCGTGAATAGTGCATAGGACCTAGGGAAAAAACGTAAATGTGGCTGGCGTTTGCTATCCAAACCCACACTAAAGGATAATTGAATTTATATCAATTCAATTTTAGCCAAATTTGGCACTCTTTCCACTTTAAGTGTATACAAACCTTAAGGAAAAGGGTGATGCTGTGATGTGATATAAACCACTTTGAACTTACACGTAATTCCTATCTAGTCTATGGGCCATAAACAGATGATAGACAATTTTAAGGAAGAGAAACAAAAAAGGGGAGCGGGGCCTAGGATGCAAGAGAGAAGAAGAAATAATAGTAAAATATCTTTTTATTTAAAAAAAAAAAAAAATCTATCTTGCATAAGAAACATTAAGTTTCAAATCTAAAGATATTGATACTAGTAAAAAGTATCATATATACTATTTTTTTTTGGATAAGTCATATATACTAATTTATACAATTGAAATTTCTAATTGTTTGAAAGAAAGTTTAGAAAATCAGGATGTTTGCGAACAGGTCAAAACATTATTGAATATTTTGACAATAACTAATCACTTTAAATGCCAGCCCACCACTTAGTTACAGGCTAGATCCCTCCCCTGAGTTAATTGGACTATTTTAAATATTTATTATTTACTTTTACATGTAAGATGAAAACATAGAATCAACACTATCTCACAGACCTATTTACTAGCTGAGCTAGTTGAAAACATTGGTTGTCCAACTTTCATACAAACTCAGCTCAGCCCCATAAGACTCCATTTGGTTTAGTTCTAACTAAAGAATTGATTACACTGGATATTGATAATAATATGAAGATAAATTTCTAAAACTTCAAAAACAAATGATACACAAAATTCTATGATAAACTAAAAATCTAAGCTACATTGGCTAAGGCTCATTAACTAGTTAGGACAGCAACCATAGTCGGTTGACATGTGTCTTAACAAATACTAGTAATTAGTTTAACCAACATATTGCACAAATGGGAAAGGTTCACAACCAAAAAGCAAATGGGATGAGGAGACCTACATATTTGCCAACTCCTTCTGCATCCGACTTCCATCTATTGCAAGAACTTGATCAACACATGAATCAAGGGACCTACCAAACCTCCACAACCCAAAGCAAACAGCAGCTCCTGCAAAAAGAAAGGTCTGATAAAATAGAGAAGAGGGGGGAAAGACATGTAGATGCATAACATCAGCAAAACTGATGTTGAGAGAGAGAGAGAGAATTGGTTTATCTTACCTCCTGCAAGATTGATTCGAGAAAACCTACCCAGTCTCCGCGTTGCTGTCAGGAAAGGACTGAAATTATAAAGCGAACTATATATATATATATAAAACGAGAGCAACAACATCAATATGCCAAAAAAAAAAAAAGGCCAAACCATATTTAGACAGCTATGAACCTATCATCTAATCATATAAGTTAAAAAGCAAAATATTACTCATTCTGACCATTTATTGAGGAATTCTACCATATGGAGGAACATTCCCTTTGCTCAACTTAACAAGTCCCATAACAAAGAGAACAACATCAACAAATTACTGGTTTCTAAAACCTTCAGAAAATGCTTTAGCTTCACATTCTCCTATAAATTTGACTGTGTTCAGAACTGATATCAAGCTGACCCAACTGAATAAATTTTTTATTCTCCTAAATAGGGAGGCTACATGAATTCATTAGACTTTGTCCCATATAGTTTATGTATGGAATTACTGAGGGGATGGTTTAAGTTAATATAATCTACAAAAAAACAGATTACAAGGTGTTTATGCTAAAATACAGGGTGAAAATTTTCTTTACTTTTTTTCTCCAAAGATCCTTCAAGTTAATAAGATTTACATAAAGACCATGAGGCTGCAAGAATGCAAAACTATCAAATCTTACGTATCTGCCAAGAGCCATATGACTCAGTGGCATGTTCCTATTTTTTATATGAGTAGAACGTGGGTTCGAATCCCCTTCCCCCACTTGTTGCAAGTGAAAAAAAAAATTCACATACCTTTTGGCAAAACCAACATCATAACTAACTGCAACAGACCAAGACAATTATGTGTTCCCAAAATTCCAATTCATACAGAAAATTGATTGATAGACAAACACTAATGCTTGTAAATCCATGTGCAAAATTGATAAATTCTTTTATAGCACTGCAAGATTAAGTAAAAATGTCTGGTATCAAAATTGTGTTCTCCACGATCTGCACTGTATAAAAATCAAATTTATTGTTAATTGAAACATGAAGAACATAACAACATAAATATCATGCTTAAAAAATTCTAGCTTTGAGGTTGACAAGAACTTTCATATCATAGCAACAACAACAGTTCCAATACATGGTTTTCTCCATGGATGTTGTATTACAAAACACAACAAACACAACACAACACGTCTTCATATGGAAAAACCTAATGATTCAATTGCTCAATTTGAGTGAAAATCCATGGGCGTACGCCGCAGTCAACTGTCTCTAAAATTATATAATTACGATTATACACCTATTCAAATTAGTCAGAGTTGGCCATCTGTATTCAATGAATATGATTATACACCAATGACGAACCAAAAAAGAAAGTGTAGACAAGTAAATTTTATGCATTTATACACAATACATATGTATTATATCTTGTCAATAAATGTAAAATACAACTCAAGCAAGTGTTATCTCAAAAGGGTCACACACAAAACATGAGTAGAAACACATACCGCCCCACGCAACACCGGCACCCATAAGGGCTCCAATGGTAAAATCCCTTACAGCAGTTGACTTGCATGATAGAAGAACATTTGCTTCTTGAGGCGTCATTTTGTCCTGAAACACACACACACACACACACACACACACACATGTTAGCTGACAATGTGGTTCATTAAAATTTACAAACTCTTTAAGGATTTTTTTTAACCAACAGTATTTTACAAATTCTAATATTTCTCTTGAGATATCATTTTGAAAACACATATCTAAGGTAAAATATTTTCCATTCAGTGTTTTATAAGTGCTTGATATGCAAAATAATGAAATTCTTACTGATAAAGTCACAGATTTATACTTAACAAAAAAAAAAAAAAAAAAAAAAAAACGCTAATTAAACGAGAACTAGGAAAATAGAATCAGATATAGAGAAAAAAGTATTAAAAAAAAAAAAAAAGGTAGAAAACTAGGAAAAAAAAAGTAGATAAATAATTGAAGGGTTTGGAGAGGTGGGTGTGAAATTAGTACCTGTTTGGACCTGAGAACTTGTTCCAGTTCGAATAGAGCTTCACCCATTGATCTTCACTCTTCAGTTTTTCACCTATTAGCTAAGCTCAAATGTGCAGAACGATTTACCGATGAAATGGATCAAATATATATATATATATATATATTAAAAAAAAAAGTATTATTTATGGGTCTTTTTTGGCTGCTTGTGGTGAGTGATTTGGCAGCTGCAAAATCCTAGCTTTGTTTGGTGAGTAGTGGTGGTGCTGGTAAATGGTAATGCAAGTGAAGTATGAGAGTGACACTGAAAGTCATGGATTGGGGCCCGGCCCATGTCCAAGTTGTGGATCAATCAAATGGATCCCAAGTTGTGGATCAAGTCCAAATAAAGCAGCAAAACAATTTGGGGAGAATGGTCCATCACTGAATTCTGTTATGAATTGAGGAACTTGTTAGCTTCTTCGCAAAATGAAAACAAATTGAGAGTAACTTGAAACTTGTAATAGGATTGCTTTTTAGACAGAGTGATCATGTTTGGGCCAGCTGGCCCATCTCCTTCCAAAATTGTTCTAGATATATTTGTTATGGGTTGTGTTAACACCAAATTTTTTGCCAGAAATTTTTTACTTTGTGTCAAATTTATTGTCTTTATATTAGTATTTTGTTAGCTTTATAGGTTTTAGGGTCAACTTTATACAATTTCTTCAATTTTTTTTAATTTTTTTATTAAGTGAGACTCACATTATTTTAACCTTAACAAGCACTGCACGGTACTTGTTAACATTTACTTTTTTTTTTAAGTAGTAGTGGGGAGGGGAGGGTGGAGCTAAGAAACATGAGACACGAGTACGGATTGCTACACATAGTGTCTACGTACATGCACCATGTGAAATCGTGACTTCAAATCATGATTATTCAAGTTTGAAATCGTGACTTTAATCATAATTTCAGTTGTTGTATACATCGTAAGTACACACTATATGCAACAAAAAAATAAGGCTACAACAAATACTATTATCACTCTATTATTACTTGAATCAAAAGTTCTAAATATTTTAACCGAGGGCAAAAAGATTTTTATCAAAAATTAGGATAAGAATTACATGAATGTTTTTTTTTTTTCCCACTCTATAACCATGACCAGAGTATGGTATATAAGTCAGCGACACCCACGATCACAAACATCCTAACTGTTAACAAACGCATGACTCCTATGTTTCCCTCCATATTTTCTGCTCCAAGTTCAAACCAGATATCTGAGCAAACTGCGAAAACAACCTGAGCACCGAAACTTCTCCAACTATATTTGCCTCCATTTCTCAACCAATACAACACCATCATGTCAAGCTTCAGCCTAAACACCTTAGCCGTCTCTCCCCACCCCACCAAACCCAATACTACCACCACCACCGTCACTACCACTACCACCCTCATCCAACTCAAACAAGTCCACGCCCAAATCCTCCGCCGCTCCTCCAATCTCAACCCCTCCTCCAACTCCCTCCTCCTCCAACTTCTTGTCTCCTCTTGCACGCCATCCCCTCACCACCTCGACTATGCCCTCCACGTGTTCGACCAAATTCCCACCCCTCACACCCATTTTTCCAACACATTCCTGCGTGAGTTGTCACGCAAGGCCGAGCCCAAAAAGGCCCTCTTGGTGTACGAGAGGATGAGGAGGAAAGAGGGACTTGGTGTGGACAGGTTCACCTTCCCACCATTGCTGAAGGCAGTGTCAAAGGCTTCGGCTTTGGCTGAGGGGATGGAGATTCATGGGCTTGCGGCAAAGTTGGGTTTTGATTCGGACCCTTTTGTGGAGACGGGTTTGGTCGGGATGTATGCTGCGTGTGGGCGGATTTTGGAGGCAAGATTGGTGTTTGATAAAATGTCTCACCGGGATGTTGTTACGTGGAGCATTATGATTGATGGGTATGGATTTTACGGTATCTTTTTATTGGTTGGAGTGGTAGCATACATATTTTTCCTTCACTCCTATTTGAATTGCTTTGAGATAAATTGGAGCCTGCTTGGGATTCATTTGTACCTATGAAGGGAAGGGAAATGTTGAGAGTAGTGCACTTGCTATATGCACCAATACCATTGCACATTTCAAGAAACAAAATTTTTGAGGCAGAAGAACAAAAGAATTTTGAAAGATGTAAAATTTGGAGATGGAAAACAGACTACATAATCATGTCATGGTTGAGATTCTTTTTGCAGCTTTATAGAGTTTACTACTGCTTAAAAGTTAAAACACCACCACATACACACTCACCACTTCATCACATTCTCCACCGGTCATGTTTTGGTTTTAAGTTACCCTGTATTGTAACAAGTTGATTAATGGCAAGAATAAGCTTTAGCTCAAAGGGTACCTCCTCCTTTTGTAAGAATAAAATGGAGTTTAAGGTCATGGATTCAAAATCCATCACGTGCATTTGTCAACAACAACTAGCCTTAGTCCTAAAATTTTTGGATCGGTTATGGAGACTAAACATACTAGTTAGCATCGGCCACATGTATATAAATCAGCTCATATCTTTTGGAGATACTCCATTTAAGATAGTGATCAACTGTGAAATTCTACTTTTAGAATTTCTTCTTCTCTATAATGGAAATGCTGACCTTTATAACATGTGCAAACAGGTACTGCCAGAGTGGCCTTTTTGATTATGTATTGCAGCTCTTTGAAGAGATGAAGGCATCTAATGTGAAACCAGATGAGATTGTTCTTTCTAAAATTATTTCTGCATGTGGCCATGCCAAAAATTTAAGCTATGGGAAAGCAATCCATGAGTTCATTACCAAAAATAATATTGTGGTAGACCCTCATTTACAGA
Organism: Quercus gilva; assembly: GCA_023621385.1. Classification (NCBI taxonomy): domain Eukaryota; kingdom Viridiplantae; phylum Streptophyta; class Magnoliopsida; order Fagales; family Fagaceae; genus Quercus; species Quercus gilva. The sequence goes on from CM042478.1 coordinate 52,088,127, forward strand.
GTGCTCTTGTCACCATGTATGCAAGTTGTGGATCTATAGATTTTGCTCAGGAATTGTTCAATAAGATGTCAACAAAAAACTTAATTGTTTCCACTGCCATGGTTTGTGCATATTCAAAGCTTGGACAGGTTGAAAATGCTCGCATGATTTTTGATCAATTGGTTGAGAAAGACTTGGTCTGTTGGAGTGCCATGATATCTGGTTATGCTGAGAGTGATCGTCCTCAAGAAGCTCTTAAATTATTCAATGAAATGCAAGTGTTAGGAATAAAACCTGATCAAGTTACCATGTTGAGTGTCATCTCAGCTTGTGCTCATCTTGGTGCCTTAGACCAAGCCAAATGGATCCATTTATATGTTGACAAGAATGGATTTGGAAGAGCTTTGCCCATCAGCAATGCTCTAATTGATATGTATGCCAAATGTGGGAGCTTGGAAAGAGCAAGACAGGTATTCGAGAAGATGCGAAGAAAAGATGTGATATCTTGGACCAGTATGATCAGTGCCTTTGCCATGCATGGGAATGCAAATGATGCATTAAACTTCTTCTATCAAATGCAAGATGAAAAGATTGAACCTAATGGGGTTACATTTGTTGGTGTGCTTTATGCTTGTAGTCATTCAGGCTTAGTTGAGGAGGGCCGTAGAATTTTTTCATCCATGATTAATGAGCACAATATCACTCCAAAACATGAGCATTATGGTTGCATGGTTGACCTCTTAAGCCGTGCCAATCTCTTGAGAGAAGCTCTGGATCTTGTAGAGACAATGCCTTTGGCACCTAATGTTGTCATATGGGGATCCTTGATGGCTGCTTGTCAGGTTCATGGTGAGACTGAATTAGGAGAATTTGCTGCAAAACAGCTTCTTGAGCTGGAGCCAGATCATGATGGTGCCCTTGTCTTCTTATCAAATATTTATGCCAAAGAAAGAAGATGGAACGATGTTGGTGAGGTGAGGAACCTCATGAAATATAGAGGTATTTCCAAGGAGAGAGGACATAGTAGGATAGAATCAAATAATGAGGTACATGAGTTTTTGATGGCAGATAGATATCATAAACAAGCAGATCAAATCTATGAAAAATTAGATGAGGTGGTTAGTGAGTTGAAGCAGGTTGGTTATGCTCCAAACACCTGCAGCGTTATGGTTGATTTAGAAGAGGAAGAAAAGAAGGAAATGGTTCTCTGCCATAGTGAGAAGTTGGCACTTTGTTATGGACTAATTAGTAATGCAAAAGGGTCTTGCATTCGCATAGTGAAAAATCTTAGGATTTGTGAGGATTGTCATACTTTTATGAAGTTGGTATCAAAAGTGTATGGGAGAGAGATTGTTGTTAGAGATAGGACTAGGTTTCACCATTGCCAGAATGGTGTCTGTTCTTGTAAAGACTATTGGTAATCATAATGCTATTTTGTAAGATTATAACACATTCTTATATCCTCATGTAATTAATCTATCAGTCAATGAAACCTTTATATATATATATATATATATGGATTTTGCTAATGTGTGCCCTAAGAGCACACAATAATTAACCATTTTTAAAAAAAAATTTCTCGGGAATTGAAAAAGTATTGACAGTTTATATATATATATATATATTGAGAAAGTGAAGCCTAAGCATCTGGTGAGAGGAATTAAGATTCCAATGGTGTATGATTGTTTGATATATCAAATTTGTTATTTAGGAATTTAAGATTCTTGCAATAAAGACAATACCAAGAGAGACAAGATTCAATTGATAGCCAAGTGGTAAAGGCATTCTTTGTACTGCCCCATCCTCCACCATCCTCCTATCTCTAAAAAACAATACCATGAGGGAAATGAATTCCTGTCTAAATAGCATTGGTAAATAACAAGGCAACATATACACTTTCACATCTTAAAATATCTAGTTCCTGGCACTATGACTAACACAAGAAAATAACACTTTAATTCAAAGGCTTCCCTAGTACAAAATATATATTAAAAAAAATTACAAAAGATAGGCTTCTCACAAGAAATGAGATCTAAGACTACTGAGAGAAGATGAGGCACATCCATCACATATCCATCCATTCTCTTTCAAGTTGGGATCTTAGTATCATATTTTGCTGTAAACTGACTGAACTGGTTGTTTTTAAAAGCAGAGAAGAGCCAAAACCCTTTCCTCACCTTTCCAACCTTCTTTGAAATCCTATACTTCAAGAACTCTATTGCTGCTGTAGATAATCTTGAGTTATCCAAAATTGAGCTCCGCTGGTACTCAAGAACCCATGTATTTGGATTTAATTGCACGACTGAGGCACCCCACTTCCGGTGCACCCATGAAGTGTTTCCCTTCCGAATCATATACCCAACGCTTCCATCGGACCACTTTTACACAGAAAATAATATCATGAATTGAAGTTAGGAAACAGCATCTATTGTATAAACAAAAGAAGAAATTTGTGTGTTTACATTTTAACCTTGTCAATTGCCATGGCTAGTGATACGTATATGAATACTGATCAGGATAGGCCATGGCTATAAATTCTCAGCATATTAGTCAGGATAGGCCACACGTAGTTAAGTATATATGAAGAGTGTTTTGATTCGTGTTTACCTCTGTGACTCTGCCAGATAAGATAGTGAAAGATCGGGAAGAAAAACCAGTTTTCAGCAATCCTGCAGTCTGCAAAGGCCATCCCCATATGCTCACCTCCTCCATTGCTGTCTTGTACAATGTACAACGCGAATTCAAGAGCAAACCATCCTGAAATTCAATTATATATGAGTTAACACAACTACAAAAAGAGCTTTCACGTGTTTGGCAACCCACTAAAACAGCTTTAAAGCTAAAGCTGAAATTTGGAGTTTTTAAGGGCAAAAAATAGATCTCTACAATTCACCATATATGTTTTATAAATCCAAAACTTATAGCATTATTCACTGTAATTAACCAAACACTCAAAACGCAAAAAAACTTTCTAATTAAAGCTCTATATTGCATAGCTCTACTATTAAAACTCTAAGCTCTACTTCTTACAGTAATACCAAAGGGGCTATCCAACCAAGACAAAGACTTTCTTTAAAAAGAGTTTGATATATCATATATGGCACCTTATCAATTTCCCACATAGAATTTAAAAAAAAAACAAAGATTGCGACTTTCTTTAAAAAGATTTAGATGTATGGTACCTGATCAATTTCCCAAGTAGAGTCAACAGAGCTGCAATTTGAAACCTCCCCATCAACAACAAGACCTTGCAGCTCTCTCTGCACAAATCTCAGCTTTCCCTTCAAATCTTGCACCACCCAAGATTTCTCACCAACATGCTTAACTATTTCCGGCGACAACACTGGTCTTAAAATCCCACAAACCCCACTAGAAAAACCCAACTCCACCACGAAAATCAAGCTCAAACCCACCACCAATTTCACAAACCAACCCTTCCAAACCCACTCTTTTTCACTCTTCTCCAACCTCTCCATCAAATTCGATCTCGCACTCGATTTGAGAACCGGGGAGGCGGCCAAAACAGGTCGAGAACTCGATCTGGGTGTGGACAAAATAGAAGCATTGAAAGAGATGGGAGTGCGTTCGACGTCGTTGTTTTGGGCACGAGAAGATGAGAGCTTTGTGAGTGTGGTTTTGTGGACACTGACGGGCATGAGATCAAGCGTGGCATTGATGCTAGCCAAGCAAATCTCACAGTTGCAATTTGCATCTTTTCTACACCCAGGGTAGTAGCAGCTGTCTCGAGTTTCAGACCGCTCGTCTTCCATGGCTATGGCCGTGGCCGTGGTGGTGCTGGATTTCGCAGAGGTTGTTGTTGTTGTTGATGGTGATGAGGATGAAAGGACAGTTTTCATGGCGTCTTTGGTTGGGTTTTCTTTTGGGACTCGGTTTTGGTCAGTTTGGAGTCTTTTATTAATTATGTGAGAAAGTTTGGGGTTTCAAAATTTGAATCCCAACGGTCATATTTGATCTGGGGTTGTAGCCTTGTAGTACTGTTAAGATTCGGTTTTAAAAGGAAGGGCAGATAAGGTTTCTTAGGAAATGACTGAAATAACCCAAATATTTTTGCCTTATGGCCTTTGTTTTATTAATTGGGTCATTTTTATTTATTTATTTCTTTAAAAAAAATTTTGGATAGCTGAGGTGGTACCTTGTACAATGAGTATATGTGGTTTTTTTTTATTTTATTTCATTTAATTCGATAATGGCAACGAAAAAAATGGAGATTTGAAATTTGAACAGTTCCATTTGAAATATTTAAAAATATCAATTGAACTAGAAGACTCTTATTGAGTATATGTGATATTAGTTTCGCATATATGTAAAGTTATAGGTATGATAATCAATGCATATACATATACTATAAAATATACTAACACATCGTATCAAAAAAAAAAAAAATATATACTAACATAGAAGAAAGGTATAGAAAAAAAAATTGTAGTTTAGTGGTATTACTCAATTTCCTCTTTCCAAAGGCAATGCCAATGGTATATGTTTACTTTACATTTGAAGATTTACAACCAATTTTTTTTTTTTTTTTTTTTTTTGATAAAGTAGAGTTACTTGCAAAATTTTAGACAAAATCTCAGCTTAATCACTTGCTTATTATTATTTGTGGGATTACGTGTTTTAGCTTGTTTCTTTCCTTTGAGAGTATTTATTGAATATATACACTTAATCACTTGTATAACCATTTAGTTAAAGGAAAAACTATGATGAAACAATGTCTCATCAAAGTTCATTGAGTCGCATTATTTTTTATGAATAATAATAATAATAATAATAAGTTTATAGTATTTAAACAAAGCTAGTATAAAATATGAGGGTAGGTGTTTTTTCGAAATTTACATGAATTTGTGAAGAATCAGTATCTTACCTATTTTTTATCCCAAAAAAAAAAAAAAAAATCTTACATATTACTTATTACATAGTTTAAAACTTTATATTACAACATAATTCATTTCTTTGTATGGTTTCGTGTTGTAGAGTACATCTTAAAGCAAAGCTATTTCTAAAAGCTATTTCAGGTTGTAAAGCTATTTCTAAAAGCTATTTCAGGTTGTAAAAATTCTTTGGGAAAAAGTTTTCCTACATACTTTTATGCAGCAATTACCAGGGGCGGAGTTAGGAATTTCTATTTGTGGGCCAAGTTGCGACACTAATATGTCTATCAAGACAAGGCCCCCCCCCCCCCCCCCCCCCCCCCCCACACCACACACACACACACACACACACACTTTTTTGTTTGATAAGTTTTTTTTTTTTTTTTTTGAGAAACTTTGTTGATGCCCATTTTTGACAAAGAGCCCAATAGCAGAAGAAGCCCAACAATAGAGAAGGTGAGAAGGGGGAAAACGGTAAGGGAATAAGGAAACAAGCCTAGTAGACTGAAATGACAGGATTGATGGCCAGTAGGCCCACAAGAATAAAAAGAGGTAAAGAAGGAGTAAATGGGCCGAGAAAGCCCAATGAATGAAGTAGTAAGCCCATGGGAATAATAAGAATTACAAAGGAAGTAAATGGGCCGAGGAAGCCCAGAAAATGAATTAGTAAACTCACTGGGTTGGCTTAAAGGCCAATAAGCTCGAAAAGTAATAAGAGGTAAAGATGTGGTAATTGGGCCAAGGAAGCCCAAAGAATCTAGCAAAAAGCCCATGGGAGTAAAAGAGGTAAAGAATGAGTAAATGGGCAGAGGAAGCCTGAGAAATGAAGTAGTGAAATGGGCTGGCACAGCAGGAATGTTGGGCAGTAAAAGCCCAAAAGAGGTAAAGATGTGAAAAGTGGGCCAAGGAAGCTTTGAGCAAAAGATTGATGAAGAAGTGGGCTGGCACGGCAGAAGTATCAGCCCACAAGCTTATGGGGGTAACAAGAAATAAAAAGAGAGGTAAAGATATAGCAGGCATGATGAAGTGATATGGTAGGATTAGTAGCCAAAAGGCCCACAGTCATAGAAAAAGAAAGGATGAGCTTGGCAAGAAGATGAAGGCTTTTGTCTAAGCAACACCTAGTCCAAGAAGGGGTAAAAGGCAGAGAATACGAGCCCAAAAGCCCATATATCCTTCACGTCACAAATGATAAACACCAACTAGCACATACAACAGAATCAAACAAACACGAAAGTAGCATAAATGGTGTGAAGACTATAAAGAAACAAATTCAGACGGAGGGGAGCATGCACAAAGGGCCAGGGTACCTTCAACTTGTACCTAGCGAATACATAGAAGGTGGTCCACGGGTCAAGGCTTTTAGAGGGTGTGGTTTGGCGGTGGGGGAGAAAAATGGGTCTATTTTGGGGTTCTCGCTCAAGCTTCTTCGGTAGAGATGTCCTGCTAGGATGACATCTTACCTAAAAGAGGTAAGTATGGGGTGGGACCACTTGATACATGCTATAAAGGTAGGTAATGAGGAGGCTTAATCCTTATCCGGATGAGTGAAGTGAAAAATGGAGAGAGGTAAGAAGCAAGACAAGCAATTTTTTCTGGGAATGGAGAGTGGTGCAACCAACACATTCTGAGCAGAGGTTAGTGGCTGAGTAGCTGGCTGGCAAGCCAATGGGTAGTCTTGGAAGAACACTCATAAGGAGCCAAAAGCAGTTGAGGGGCAAAAAATAGTAAATCCCACAATAGCAGATGGTATAAAAAGGGGTAGCTGTGAATAGTGAAGCAGGACGAAGGAACAAAGAGAAGGAAGAGAGGTAAAAAGAAAGAAAAGAAAGAATAGAGAAAAAGAAAGAATGCACAAAAAACCTAGAGGGATACAAGTGGTAGGAATAGAAGTATGCATCAATAGACCACTTTTTCTCTCTCTCTTGACAAACCCACTCTTTGAGGGATATAGAATCGAAACTTAAGCCATTTAGGTCATTTTTCCAAAGTGCGTAACTATTATGGCAGAAGCCTTCCTTGAGGTTACTCACGTTGGTAGTATTTTGATTGAAAATACAAGTGGTAGTTTCAATCAAAATTATGTTTGATGGTGATCTTTCATAAAATAAAATTCAATTTTTCCATTTTCATTGTGGAATTATTAAAAAATTTCATTTTAAATACAAATTATCAAATTTTATACTAAAGAAAGTAAAAAATCTTTCAATTCAACTAATGAAATTTTCAAAAACATAAATGATCCAAAAACTTGGAGGAATAAGTTAGGCTCTAAACATATTTGAAACTATCTTACTTTAACCCATTATGTGGCAACTAAAGACACATTTCATGTGTAGTTTTAGTGACAAGATTTTTTAATGAGTCAATGACTTATCAATCGCCACATAATGGGTTGAAAAAGATAGATTCAAACATGTTTGATTCCAAACTTTATCAAATATTTAATAGATATAAGAGCACATTTTATAATAAAAAATAGAATTGTGAAAAATAAACTTATATCTCTATAACTATTAAACCAATTATTTTTTTTAAAAGCATCATTGGGCTAATTCAAATGTTTGGGGGGGGCCAGCTCTTATTATTGTAGACTAAATTTTGAAAACATTAAAATATATATATATATATATATATATATATATATATAAAATTCAAAATTTGTGTGTGTGTGTGTGTGTGTGTGTGTGTGTGGGGGGGGGGGGGGGGGGGGGGGGGAGGGGGGGGCATGGCCCCCTGCCCTCATACATACCTTTGCCCTTGGCAATTACTGCATACAAAAATATGTAGCAACAAAAAGAAAGGAATATGTGTTCAAGGGTTATGTGCAATGCACATGACTATAATACACATGACCAAGTGGACCTTGGACACTTATCATTTTCTTTTTGCTGTCACATACCCTTGTATGTAGCAATTGTTGCACACAAGTATGCAGCAAAAACTTTCCAAATTCTTTTACATGTGGGAAAGTTATCATCAATTCTTTGTACTCAAAAGTCAAAACTATACTTAAATATTTATTTAATTATATACTATTATAACATAATTTTTAAATATTTATTTAATTATATACTATTATAACATAATTTCAATTTAAGTATGTTAGGGGCCATATATTATAAATAAATCATTAAGGGGAATAAGCAAAGGCGCCATGGCTCTCCTTGGTCCTGACGTAGTTTCGCCTCTTTATAAATACATTTGGACGTGTATATATATGAACAAAATATAAATATTAATTTTCTAATATTAACTTACTCTAATAGTGAAATATTTATAAAGATAAATTATCATCTTAACAAACTTTAATGTGTATACGCAAGTTGCCTGGTTTGCTATAAATGTGTAAAAAAAAAAATCACCATTATTTTATAGTAATATATTAAAATATGTCTTATTCTTTCGAATAGTATAATTTGTGACATATCTTCCATGTTTAGCTATTTATTTAAGCACTATAATAAATTTCAAAATTTTTAATCTTAATCAAGCATTGACATACAATTGGAAACTTCATAACAACAACAAAAGCTTTGTCAACGGAACGTTAGACTTCTAGTTTTATGCACTTCTATCAGCGCATAGGTGGAATCCAAATTTTGGGTAGCTAGATGAGTCATATTCAAACGACAATAACTCACTTGATTTTTGTCAAAAAAATTCAAAATGTGTGTTCAAATTCAAGCTCAAGATGTCTATCTACTTTCTAAAAGATTTAGATTGCTTCTGTGACTTCCTTTACGTTCGAAATTTATTGTCAAAACGGTGAACAAAAGTCACTTTTTAACACATTTCCTAAGCGATAAAGTCTTGTGAATAACTAGCAATTAAGATAAATTTTACCGAAAATTTGATTTTATGGAGATTAATCACGCGCTATAGAAAGAATATTTTAAAACAAAATTTGTCAACGGAATGTTAGACTTCTAGTTTTACACCCTTCTATCGGCGCATAGGTGGAATCCAAGTTTTGGGTAGCTAGATGGGTTATATTCAAACGACAATAACTCACTTGATTTTTGTCGAAAAAATTCAAAATTTGTGTTCAAATTCAAGCTCCGGACGGCTACTTTCTAAAAGATTCAGTCCGTGTCTGCGAATTCCTTTTCGTTCAAAATTTATTGTCAAAAATGTGAACTAAGGTCACTTTTCTGCACATTTCCTAAGCGACTTAAGTCTTGTGAATAACTAGCTACTAACATATATTGTTTCCGAAGATTTGACTTTGTAGAGATTGATCATGTGCTTTAGAAAAAATATTTTAAAACTGAATTTGTCAACAGAACGTTAGACTTCCCGTTTTACGCCCTTCTATCAGCGCATAGGTGGAATTCGAATTTTGGGTAGCTAGATGGGTTATATTCAAATGACAATAACTCACTTGAATTGTGTCAAAAAAATTAAAAATTTGTATTAAATTCAAGCTCAGGATGTCTACTTTCTAAAATGTTCAGACCGCGTATGCGAATTCCTTTTTTTTTTAAAAAATTTATTGTCAAAACGGTGTATAAAGGTCACTTTTTAGCACATTTCCTAAGCGATTAAGTCTTGTGAATAACTAGCTATTAACATATATTTTACTAAAGATTTGCTTTTATAGAAATTAATCACGCACTATAGAAAGAATATTTTTAAACTAAATTTGTTAACGGAACGTTAGACTTCCGATTTTACGCATTTCTATCGACGCATAGGTAGAATCCCAATTTTGGGTAGCTAGATGAGTCATAGTCAAACGACAATAACTCACTGGATTTGTGTTCGAAAAAATTCAAAATTTGAATTCAAATTCAAAATCTAGATGTCTACTTTTTGAAAGATACAGATTGTGTCTGGGAATTCCTTTTCATTCAAAATTTATGGTAAAAAAGTTGAACTAAGGTCACTTTTCAGCACATTTTCTAAGCAATTAAGTCTTGTGAATAACTAGCTACTAACATATATTTTACAGAAGATTTGATTTTGTAGAGATTGATCATGCACTATAGAAAAAATATTTTAAAATTGAATTTGTCAACAGTGCGTTAGACTTCCAAATTTACGCACTTCTATCGGTGCATAGGTGGAATCTGAATTTTGGGTAGCTAGATGGGTCATATTCAAATAACAATAACTCACATGATTTGTGTTGAAAAATTCAAAATTTGTGTTCAAATTCAAGCTCCAGATGTCTACTTTTAAAAAGATTTAGATTGTGTCTGCAAATTCCTTTTCATTCGAAATTTATTGATAAAAAGGTGAGCTAAGGTCACTTTTCTGCAAATTTCCTAAGCGATTAAGTCTACTGAATAACTAGCTACTAACATATATTTTACCGAAGAATTGATTTTGTAGAGATTGATCACGAGCTATAGAAAGAATATTTTAAAAATGAATTTGTCAACAGAACGTTAAACTTCCAATTTTACGCCATTCTATCGGCGCATACGTGGAATCCGAATCTTGGGTAGCTAGATAGGTCATATTCAAACGACAATAACTCACTTGATTTTTATCGAAAAAATTCAAAATTTGTGTTCAAATTCAAGCTCAAGATGTCTACTTTCTAAATGATTTAGATTGATTTCCTTTTTGTACAAAATTTATTGTCAAAACGGTGAACAAAGGTCACTTTTCAGCACATTTCCTAAGCGATTTAGTCTTGTGAATAACTAGCTATTAACATATATTTTACCAAAGATTTGATTTATAGAGATTGATCACGCACTATAGAAAGAATATTTTAAAACTGAATTTGTCAACAAAACTTTAGACTTCCAGTTTTGCTGCCTTCTATCGGCGCATAGGTGGAATCCAAAATTCAGGTAGCTTGATGGGCCATATTCAAATGACAATAGCTCACTAGATTTGTGTTAAAAAAAAAAAATTTTCAAAATTTGCATTCAAATTCAAGCTCAGGATGTCTACTTTCTAAAGATTCAAAGTGCGTCTTCGAATTCCTTTTCGTTCCAAATTTATTGTCAAAACAGTGAACAAAGGTAACTTTTTAGCACATTTCTTAAGCGAGTAAGTCTTGTGAATAACTAGATATTAACATATATTTTATAGAAGATTTCATTTTATAGAGATTAATCATGCACTATAAGAAGAATATTTTAAAATTGAATTTGTCAATGAAACGTTAGACTTCCAGTTTTTCGCCCTTCTATCGGTGCATACGTGGAATCCAAATCTTGGGTAGCTAGATGGGTCATATTCGAACAAAAATAACTCACTTGATTTTTATCGAAAAAATTCAAAATTTGTATTCAAATTCAAATTTAGGATGTCTACTTTCTAAATGATTTAGAATGCGTCTGTGATTTCCTTTTCATACAAAATCTATTGTCAAAACGGTGAACAAATGTCACTTTTCAGCCCATTTCCTAAGCGATTTAGTATTGTGAATAACTAGCTATTAACATATATTTTACCGAAGATTTGATTTTATAGAGATTGATCACGCACTATAGAAAGAATATTTTAAAACTGAATTTGTCAATCGGAAATTTAGACTTCTAGTTTTACGCCCTTCTATCGGCACATAGGTGGAATCCAAATTTTGGATAGCTCAATGGGCCATATTCAAACGACAATAGCTCACTAGATTTGTGTCAAAAAAATTCAAAAGTTTCATTCAAATTCAAGCTCAGGATGTCTACTTTCTAAAAGATTCAGAGTGCGTCTCCGAATTCCTTTTCGTTCCAAATTTATTGTCCAAACGGTGAACAAAGGTCACTTTGAGTAAGTCTTGTGAATAACTAGCTATTAACATATATTTTATAGAAGATTTGATTTTATAGAGATTAATCATGTGCTATAGAAAGAATATTTTAAAACTAAATTTGTCAACGGAACATTAGACTTCCAATTTTATGCCCTTCTATCGGCGCATATGTGGAATCTGAATCTTGGGTAGCCAGATGAGTTATATTCAAACGACAATAACTCACTTGATTTTTATCAAAAAAATTCAAAATTTGTGTTCACATTCAAGCTCAAGATGTCTACTTTCTAAGTGATTTAGATTGCGTCTGTGATTTCCTTTTCGTTCGAAATTTATTGTCAAAATTGTGAACAAATGTCACTTTTTAGCACATTTCCTATGCGATTAAGTCTTGTGAATAACTTGCTATTAACATATATTTTACCAAAGATTTGATTTTATAGAGATTATTCACGCTCTTTGAAAGAATATTTTAAAACCGAATTTGTCAATGGAACGTTAGACTTCCAGTTTTATGCCATTCTATCAACTTTCAGGTGGAATTGGAATTTTAGGTAGCTAGATGGGCCACATTCAAATGGCAATAACTCACTTGATTTGTGTCGAACAAATTCAAAATTTGTATTAAAATTTATGCTTCGGATGTCTACTTTCTAAAAGATTTAGACCATGTTTGCGAATTCCTTTTCGTTCCAAATTTATTTTCAAAACGATGAACAAATATCACTTTTTAGCACATTTCTTAAGCGAGTAAGTCTTGTAAATAACTAGCTATTAACATATATTTTATTGAAGATTTGATTTTATAGAGATTAATCATGCACTATAGAAAGAATAATTTAAAACTGAATTTGTCAACAGAACATTAGACTTCCAATTTTACGCCCTTCTATCAACGCATACGTGGAATCCGAATCTCGGGTAGCTAGATTGGTCATATTCAAAAGACAATAACTCACTTGATTTTTATCGGAAAAAATTCAAAATTTGTGTTCAAATTCAAGCTCATGATGTCTCCTTTTCATTCGAAATTTATTGTCAAAATGGTGAACCAAGGTCACTTTTTTGCACATTTCCTAAGCGATCAAGTCTTGTGAGTAACTAGCCATTAACATATATTTTACCGAAGATTTGATTTTATAGAGATTAATCACGTGCTATTGAAAGAATATTTTAAAATTGAATTTGTCAACGGAATGTTAGACTTCCAGTTTTACACTCTTTTATCGGTGCATATGTGGAATCTGAATTTTTGGTAGCTAGATGGGTCATATGCAAACGACAATAACTAACTTGATTTGTGTTGAAAAAATTCAAAGTTTGTGTTCAAATTCAAGCTTAGGGTGTCTACTTTTTAAAAGATTCATACCTCATCTAAGAATTCCTTTTCATTCGAAATTTATTGCCAAAAAGGTGAACTAAGGTCACTTTTCATCACATTTCCTAAGCGATTAAATCTTGTGAATAACCAGCTACTAACATATATTTTACCGAAAATTTGATTTTGTAAAGATTTATCACGCGCTATAGAATAAATATTTTAAAACATATTTGTCAACGGAACGTTAGACTTCCAGTTTTACACCCCTCTATTGGCGCATAGGTAGAATCCGAATTTTGGGTAGTTAGATGGGTCATATTCAAACGACAATAACTCATTTGATTTTGTCAAAAAAATTTAAAATTTGTGTTCAAATTCAAGCTCAGGATGTCTACTTTCTAAAACATTTAGACCACGCCTGCGAATTCCTTTTTGTTCCAAATTTATTGTCAAAATAGTGAACAAAGGTCACTTTTTAGCACATTTTTTCTAAGTGATTAAGTTTTGTGAATAACTAGCTAATAACATATATTTTACCGAAGATTTGATTTTACTAAGATTAATCACGCGCTATAGAAAGAACATTTTAAAACCAATTTTGTCAACGAAACATTAGACTTCCAGTTTTACGCCCTTGAATCGGCCCATAGGTGGAACCCAAATTTCGGTTGATTGATTGGGCATATTTAAATGACAATAACTCACTTGATTTGAGTTGAAAAAATTCAAAATTTGCATTTAAATTCAAGCTCGGGATGTCTACTTTCTTAAAGATTTAGAATGTGTCTCCAAATTCCATTTCATTCAAAATTTATTGTCAAAATGGTGAACAAATGTCAATTTTCAGCACATTTTCTAAGCGATTAAGTCTTATGAATAACTAGCTACAAACATATATTTTACTGAAGATTTGATTTTGTAGAGATTGATCACGCTCTATAGAAAAAATATTTCAAAACCAAATTTGTGAAAGGAACGTTAGACTTCTAGTTTTACGCCCTTCTATCGGCGCATTGGTGGAATCCGAATTTTAGATAGCTAGATGGGTTATATTTAAATGACAATAACTCACTTGATTTTTGTCAAAAAAATTCAAAATTTGTGTTCAAATTCAAACTTAGGATATCTACTTTCTGAAAGATTCAGACCGTGTCTATGAATTCCTTTTCTTTGGGAATTTATTGCCAAAATGGTGATCAAATGTCATTTTTTAGCACATTTCCTAAGCGATTAAGTCTTGTAAATAACTAACTATTAACATATATTTTACTGAAGATTTGATTTTATAGAGATTAATCACGCGCTATACATAGAATATTTTAAAACCAATTTTGTCCATGAAACATTAGACTTCTAGTTTTAAGCCCTTGAATTGGCCTATAGGTGGAATCCGAATTTCTAGTAGCTTGATTGGGCATATTTAAACGACAATAACTCACTTGATTTAGGTCTAAAAAATTCAAAATTTGCATTCAAATTCAAGCTCAGGATGTCTACTTTCTTAAATATTTAGACAGCGTCTCCGAATTCCATTTCGTTCAAAATTATTGTCAAAACCGTGAACAAATGTCACTTTTCAGCACATTTCCTAAGCAATTAAGTCTTGTGAATAACTAGCTACAAACATATATTTTACCGAAGATTCAATTTTGTAAAGGAACATTACACTTCCAATTTTACGCATTTCTATTGGCACATAGGTGGAATTCGAATTTTGGGTAACTAGATGGGTCATATTCAAACAACAATAAGTCACTTGATTTGTGTCGAAAAAAATGCAAAAATGGTGTTCAAATTCAAGCTCAGGTTGTCTACTTTCTAGAAGATTCAGACTGTGTTTGGGAATTCCTTTTCATTCGAAATTTATTTTCAAAACGATGAACAAATGTCACTTTTTAGCACATTTCCTAAGCGATTGAGTCTTGTGAATAACTAGCTATTAACATATATTTTACTAAAGATTTGATTTTATGAGATTGATCACGCATTATAGAAAGAATATTTTATAACTGAATTTGTCAACGGAACGTTAGACTTCTAGTTTTACACTCATCTATCAGTGCATAGATGTAATTCAAATTTCGGGTAGCTTGATGGTCCATATTCAAACGACAATAGCTCACTAGATTTGTGTAGAAAAAATTTAAAATTTGTGTTTAAATTCAAGTTCGGGATGTCTACTTTCTAAAATATTCAGACTACATCTCCGAATTCCTTTTCATTCAAAATTTATTGTCAAAACGGTGAAGAAAGGTCACTTTTTAGCATATTTTCTAACCATTTAAGTCTTGTGAATAACTAGCTATTCACATATATTTTATGGAAGATTTGATTTTATAGATATTGATCACGCACTATAGAAAGAATATTTGAAAGTCAAATTTGTCAACGGAGTGTTAGACTTCCTATTTTACGCCCTTCTATCGACGCATAGGAGGAATTCGACTTTGGGGAAGTTGCGTGGGTCATATTCAAATGACAATAACTCACTTCATTATTGTCAAAAAAATTCAAAATTTGGGTTCAAATTCAAACTCGGAATGTCTACTTTCTAAAAGATTTAGACCACGTCCACGAATTCCTTTTTGTTCAACATATATTGTCAAAATGGTGAACAAACGGCACTTTCAGCACATTTCATATGCAATTAAGTCTTGTGAATAACTAGCTACTAACAAATATTTTACCGAAGATTTAATTTTGTATGGATTGACCACGCGTAAAAGAAAAAATATTTTAAAACTGAATTTATCAACAAAATGTTAGACTTACAGTTTTACGTCCTTCTATTGGCGTAAAGGTGAGATCCAAATTTCGCGTAGCTTGATGGGCCATATTCAAATGACAATATTTTAGTTGATTTGTGTCGAAGAAATTAAATGTTTGTTTTAAAATTCAAGGTCGGGATGTCTACTTTCTGAATGATTCAAACCACGTCTCTGAATTCCTTCTTGTTCAAAACTTTTTGACAAAAAGGTGAACAAATATCACTTTTTAGCACATTTTCTAAGCGATTAAGTCCTGTCAATAACTAGCCAGTAACATATATTTTGCCACACCCCAAACCAGATACCCAGATTTGTGACCATAACCGGCATGTTAATATCAAGCCTAAACCTGGTATTAACAAGAACCAACTAAACTTTTACAAAAGCTTCCCTCTTACTTTCATTCTTGTTTCTATACTTCTTGATTTAACTTTTCACTTGATATTCAGAGCATCTATACTGTACTCAAAATATAACATAATCCACCAATCATTCAATTTCCACACTTTCACATAATACCTCTTTTAATACTTTAAGGTACACAACTTTCATTAGATCCTAAAATACACCATAGTACAAATCTAAACATCAAATTGCTAATTTAGGATCTATACATATAAACTAAAACTAGCTCATTCCAAAACTCAATAAGGCTCCCTCTGCTCCAAAAATAAAACCTGCTGACTGAAAGAGTGGAAGGGGTGAGCTACACAACCCAGTAAAGGTAAGATACATGAGAATTTAATAAGGATGCATGTAAATCAAGTCATTTCATTATATGAATATTCGGATAGGAGAACATTTTTTCATGCATAGTATTTTATACTATTCAAAATAATAATTTATATGCTTTTCATAGGTAAATAATTATTCTCCTTTTTCTTATCAGAATAATATTACCAAAACTTTTCAGATTGAATTTCTTTCATTTCTTACAAAGTTATCAAATATAATATTGATTGTTTAGAATCATATACATATATATATATATATGTATATATATATGTATGTATGTATATGTATATTCTTGTTACAAAATAATCATTTTAACTTAAATCAAATAATTGGTAACTTTGTCTTAAACTAGAAACATCTTGACAAATGAGAAAACTTTTCTTTATAAACTTCTTCTTATAAAATATTATAACTTTCATAGTCATAAAACTTAAAGTTTCATAAAGAACAGATATCTAATAACTTTTTAACATAAACTTGTACTTTCTTCAGAAACTTTATCTTTATATAATACTAAAACATTTTCATCAGATTCTTTATCTTTAAAGCACAACAAAACTTCAAAAACTTTTGTCTTTAAAGAACAGCTTTTCTTTTCATCAGAAACTTCTTCTTTTCATGAGAGTTTTAAACTTTTCATAATGTATTTAAACAAAATCATTCTCTCATGATTAATAACATAATATAGCTGTTCATAACATATTGGTTAGTCCATATTTGATAAGTCTGTACAAAGAAGGTCTCATCACATTTGGGTGCCCTCGTGTGTATGATATTGTCCTCTTTAGGAGGCCTGATGGCACATCCCTATAAGGTTTTGTTCCTCTCCGCCGTTCGTACACATTAGGGAGAAGGCCTTGTTCAGATTAGAGTTACCGACAACCCTATTTCCTCTACTTTAAATGGCCAAACAGATAACATTTTCCATGGAAAGCCCGTAATTAACCCCTATTGGCCGAGTTCAAATCACCAGAGGACATAACCCGAAAACATTTCATACTTATACATCATACTGAAATTTCTTATTTTACATAACATTTCATAATAATAGCATTTCCATTCTTTTCTTTAAACATCATGTTAGTGGAATTAGTAATAGCATAAATATGCTTAAATCATATACATAAGGTTTTGAAAGCTCACAAACATATCTTTGTCTAAAACATGATTACATGCCATATCTCTAATAAAAAACCTTTTAATGCATAATACACTTTAAAATAACCTCATGACTTACCAAATGCTCATATAACTTATCCCTTACTTGAAAGTAGAGAAACCAAGAGCCTAAAGTCGAAGGAGTTTAGACTTGGGTACTAGTAACACCTAAACCAAATATCAAAGTTTATCACTATCAATTATTCTTTATCATAAACTTACACATTCATCTCAAAACCTATATCTTAGAATTAAGGAAATCCTAATCTCACCTCAACTAGGCTTCCAAAAACACAAAATACATTCATCAAACCACATGATGTACTAAATCATAGAGAAACCAACATTCTCACATTCATATCATATATTCAGAAGAGCCAACTTCATTTCAAAAGGTGCTCTGAGATTAGGGCAATAATTCATACATAAAAATAAAATCCTTTAAACATGGTCATATAACCATATACACTCATATGGCAACATAAAACACGTTGAACAAGACAACAACATGAAAAAGCAGTAGGAATAGGATGGTTTAGAACCCCCTCCTTTGAGTACTAAACCTTAAACCAAGTTATACAAAATTAATCTATGATCTAGACATACCAAAAGATAAGCATATTAAATTATAGTTCAAAAAATTCACCCTAACTTTAGAATTAAATCCTCAAAATTAGGTATGTCGCTTACTGTTCACTGTATATTCCAGCAGCATATGCCTCATTTGTAAAATACAAATGGGTTATCTAAACAAATCAAATCTTCATGAAATTTTACAGAGTCACTCCTCTTTATGTCTAGTAAATATCATATCAATTTCAGAGTCAAAGCATAAAGCCAAGATTTATTAAAAATCATAAAAGACAATGTGCTCAAATCTGTCCTGACAGAGTCTCATGCAACTTAGAAATTAAACCATTATTTTTATATTGATCCAATGGCTGTGAAACCACTTCCATTAGAACCATTCGTGTCTTAGCATTCATAAGAATTACTCCTTGCATCCTAATTCACTGTATACAATTTAATACATAATTTATAATGCATAAACACAAAATCTGTCACAGTGACAGCTTTGTAACATTTTCTAGTAAATTCACAAACAATTATCAAACGATGGTATTTTCACATGGGGATTTTTATACACTCATTATACATGTTAGAAAACACTTATATATAGTAATTTAACCATTTATAGCAAAATTACATACAACAAAAATCCCAGCAATAACATCAAAAGTACTCATCCTAACTTTTTCTTACTTCCTTAATCATATATAATCATTAATTAGTAAAAACTCTAATCTACCTTCAACAAATCACCAACACAGTTTCAAAGCTTCTTAAAAAACTATATATATATATGTGTGTGTGTGTGTGTGTGTGTGTGTGTGGACTTACAAGTTTATGATTTCCTAATTTCACAAACCACAAAGTTCAGCTTCTAACAATCATATTAAAGAACATAGAAGTGAAACTAAAGCAAGCCATTCCACCATTAAAATACTCATAATAAGATGAGGTTTTTAATTACTTACCCACAAACTTTGAAACTGAAATCTTAGGGCATATCTTTTAATTTGTTCCTTAGAGTGAGCTATATGGTTTCGGTGAGACAGGGAGAGCTGTTGATGAGAAGTAAGGTGCTGCCGTTTAAGAACAAGAGAAGAACAAAGAAAAGGAATAGAGAAAGAAGAATAGGGGATGAAGCTTCTGGTGCAGCCAAGAAAAGATAAGACAATGGACTTGTGGTGGGGCACGTGTAATGCTAAGGGAAAAGGGTTGGTGAGTCATCCTTTAACTTTTAAAAATTTACTTTCCTCCCCCTAATAAGCTTATATTCTAGAAAGGCCCAAACAACAACATAACTTTACACATAGACCCTTACCTTTATACTTAATTAAACATCAACAACTATGTATCTAATAACTTAAACCACTTAATATAATTTTGTACATAGTAAATTTTTATAATACAATTAGCCATTCACTTATTTATAATCTTTACAATTCTTATTCAAAGGCATTATAAAATAATATGTTCATGAAATACTCTTCTATTAATTATAAAAAGAATGTGGCTTAAAATAGTAATTAACCACTCAAACACATAGTTTAATTATAAAATTGGGTCGAGGTGTTACATATTTTACTGAAGATTTGATTTTGCAGAGATTGATCACATGCTATAGAATGAATATTTTAAAATTGAATTTGTCAACGGAACATTAGACTTCTAGTTTTACACCCTTCTATCGGTGCAAAGGTGGAATTCGAATTTTGGGTAGCTAGATAAGTCATATTCAAACGACAATAACTCACTTGAGTTGTGTCGAAAAAATTTAAAATTTGTGTTGAAATACAAGCTTAGGATGTCTATTTTCTAAAAGAATCAGATCGTGTCTGCGAATTCCTTTTCGTTCGAAATTTAATGTCAAAATGGTGAACAGAGGTCACTTTTTAGCACATTTCCTAAGCAATTAAGTCTTGTGAATAACTAGCTATTAACATATATTTTATCGAAGATTTGATTTTATAGAAATTAATCACACGCTATTAAAGGAATATTTTAAAACCGAATTTGTCAAAGGAACATTAGGCTTTCAGTTTTACACCCTTCTATCGGTGCATTTGAGGAATCTGAATTTTGGTAGCCAGATAGGTCATATTCAAATGACAATAACTCACTTAATTTGTGTCGAAAAAATTCAAAATTTTTTTCAAATACAAGCTTAGGATGCCTACTTTCTAAAAGATTCATATCATGTTTGTGAATTCCTTTTCGTTCGAAATTTAATGTCAAAACAGTGAACAATGGTCACTTTTTAGCACATTTCCTAAGCAATTAAGTCTTGTGAATAACAAGTTGTAGGGACTGGCCTTTTCCCACACGACGCGGGAGTTTAAGATTTTCACCCCACCAAGGGCTGACCTTGTAGTGTAAGGCTTGACACCTTAATCCCACGCCGGTAAGGGAAGCGCGCCGATACAATGAATTTGTAGAGAGTGAGTAGAAGGACTAGGCATTAGCGAGTATTACAACGGTCGATGCGGGTTTACAGGATCATCAAATGGGATTTAGCTAAGTGTTCTAAGGAGAAATTCGTCATCGGCATAGTCTGAGGAGCCCTTTCCTAATTAATAGTGAAAAATAGGGGTTGTCCCAGATCCTTCTGAACTCCGAACCCCCTCTTCTCTTGGGGTTCATTCCATTATATAGTCCTATTCAGCTGATCTCTGCCCTCCACTTGTTGAACATTTGAGCTTGTGTCTGAGGGCTTGTCCCATCAGTCACCTTTCCAGACCTCCTGTTAGTTGAAGTAACCAAGGCATTACTGTTCAATGGTCAATTCTTCATTAATGTGGCCAGAATGTCAATTGCGTGCTTTTAATGTGGCGATGACAGCTCCCTTCTTCAGCATCAGTCGGCCGAGAACATGGTCGTCCTCGGCGATGCTCCTTAACAGTTTGGGCCTTCCCCGCTCATTCTCGGATACTGTATTGTCCTCGGCATGGGCCTTGGGCTTGATATGGAGTGGGCCGGGGTTGTCAAATCTTTGGGTCCCACAATAGCCCCTCAAAATTCTGCTGCCCGACTCCTCGGGCGGGGAAGAGGATTTTGATGTCCTTAGGTCCCTGTCCTGGCCTGACGAATCTTGTTTTTCTGTCAGTACCAAAATCCTTCTAACTGCTTAGGGAACTCTCCTTGCGTTTCGGTACTTGGAGCACGCCTTCATTAAATTTTGGCGGCCCTATGTCCTTCACGTTCAACGATGTGATGATGAATGGACGGTAGGGATACTTCTGACTTAATGGGCGAGAAAGCCTGTGCGGTTACTTTTAATTGGGGGTATAAATACCCAATCGAACCGATTTGCCTCTCCACTTTTACATTCAAGAGCTCCTACGCACATACGCTGAACTTGGTCAAGCCTCCAATCGACCTTACGCCTCCTTTCAACATAAAAGGCCTGTCCAAGGAGCCTTTCCTCATTTCTGTAAGTTCTCTTCTCTTTCCGGTTCATACTTTCCCGCCTGAGTTTCTTGTCCTCTTATTCCTCTTTCTCTTTCCTTCGTTTTCCCTGAGCCCCTTGTTAGTTCTTTAGGATGGGTAGGTTTAAGAAGTTAGTTGAGTCTGAGGAGGCGATGGAAAAATTCGTCGTTGATTATAAGATCCTCGATACAGTGGGTTTGAGGTACTGTGGAGAAGGGGAGTGGAGAGTTAGGAGAGAAGAGGGTGAGGTGGCGATTCCTATAATCGCCTTTCTGAAGGGTGGTATGAGGATCCCCATGGAGCCAGTGATGAGAGATTATCTTAGGCACTTCGGCTTATCTCCCACCTAGTGTGCCATCAATGTGTTTAGGATCTTAGGCTATGTGGATGCCCTGAATGAGAAGATGGGGCTGGAGTTAACCCACCACGATGTAAACTGGTGCTACAATCTCCAATGCCTTAGGGGGAAATCTTATTACATGAAGACGAGGGACGATAGGGTCCGGTTCATCTAGTGCCTCCCTGAGTCCAGCAAGAGTTTGAACAAAGACTTCCTCATTGTGTCTGGAGAGTGGTACGAGGGCTTTCATTGTCCAGCGGTAGAGGGCACATCAGGTGGGACATTCAGACTAGGAGAGGGTTTAATTTCTTGTGCCTTCGCGTTCTGCTTTGCTTGGTTGTTAATAGGAACTTTTTTCTTTTATGCAAATCCACGCGCTTTTGAGCGTAACTTCGGCTTGGTCAACAAGGAGGATTTGCAAACTGTACTGAGGTCGGAGATCTTCGTGAACGAGGCCGACAACCAAGTTAGGGCTGCTCACAAGATCCTGGGGTATGACTCGATTCAAAAATCATTCTCGGCTCTAAAGTACGTGATTCGAGTTAAAGATCCTCGGCTACATAAGATCACCGTAGTCGAGCACGGATTTTTGATCCCCGAAGGATCTCCTGTTCCGAAGGGCGTACCGTTAGTGGGTACCTCTTCATCACTTCAAGTTGTCGAGGCTGAAGGGGGAGAGCCAGGAGAAGAGGAAGTTGCTGACTCAGGTCCGTCCGAGGACGAGTTTGACGTGTTCGACCAGTTCCATTCGCCTGAGGACCCTTCTGGCGATTTGGGTGACCCCAGCTTAGTTGAAGCAGACTTTTTATCCAAAGAAGAATCTCCTCGGTCGAAGATGAGTTTCAAGAGATGACCTCAGACAAGCCTGCTGGCCCTTATTGAGGGGCAACCGGGGAAGGATGTGCCGGAAAAGTCTCCTCCCTAACTTCCTCCTTCCCCACCCCAACAGAGCTCGCCATCTGGATCCAAGCCCACCGGTCCTCGGCAGAAGAAAGACAAAGGGAAGAGGCCTAGGGAGGGCGAAGAGTCTGATCCTTCCCAGGGTGGTGACAAGGCTCGGCAGCCTTGGAAGCAGCTGAGGGCAGGGCGCCGAGGTCAGGAAAAACAAGCCACCGTCTAGCCCGGGGCCCAGGCTTGGCTCCCTGTCCCCATGCTCTATGGGAAGCCCTTGACAGACAATGCCTCTCTTAGGGACCCTCGAGGGGATAAGGGTGTGCACGTGACTGACGCATTGGGGAGGTCCTTGTTGCTCCCCGTGGATATGGCCCAGTTGGAGGTTCAGAGGAGCAAGGAGGTCTTCCTCAGCCTCAAGCAATGTTTGGGCATGGCAAGTTTTCTGATCACTTGTGATTCTCTTGACTTCCTGCCCTTTGGCTCCTTACTTGTCGTGCACTGGTTTTAATTGACAGGCTATCCAGGCTACCTTTAAGTTGGAGGATATAGCCAGTAGTCAAAACAGGGCCGCGGGCCTCGAGCGTGAAAAGATGCTAGACGTTGCGTGGACCCTTAGAGTCTCCAAGGCCGATCTTTCAAAGGTGAGGGAGGAGTTGGAGGAAATGAAGAAGGCTCGAGACATCGCCGAATCAGGTCTAGCTAGTGCCCAAAAGTAGGCCCTAGATCAAATGGAGCGCCTGCTTAAGGCAGAGGATCAACTGAGGGTCGCCAAAGAGGAGATCACGATCTTGGAAGAGAGGGTGCTTGAGGCAGAGGGGGCCAGAGGCGTTGCGGAGTTCGCTAGGGATGAGGCCATGAAGGCCAAAGCAGAGGCTGAGTCTACCAGGGCTAAGGCTGAGGCCTCCAAAGGTAAGGTCGTGCAAGAGGCCTACGAGTCAGGGATGGCTGAGACAGAAGCTGCCCTTAAAGCTCAAGTGCCTGGGGTATGCAGACTTTACTGTTCCCAGGTGTGGAATGAAGCCTTGAAACAAGCAAGTGTTGAGGCTTTGTCTGACCTGTGGAAGGTAGATAGTGTGTACTACCCTCTTGCCATTCGTGAGGCTGCTCTTCCCAGCTCCGAGGCCGAAGTGACTCCTGAGAGAGTTGGGGTTGTTCCTGATGAAGACGCCCTAGCTGCTACCACTTTGGACGAGCCCGTAAAGGAAACTGATCCTATTGGGGCCGTTGAGACAAGCAAGAGACCCACTGTGGATGCACCCAGGGAGTCTGCGGACCTCTTAGTTGATGTTTAGGCCCCTTACGCTGAGGAGGTATCTCCTTCAGCTGACCCTCCCCAGGCTGCAGTTCCAAGCGAGGGTTGTAAGGACCCTGAGACCTCTTCTACCTAGCCCCCTAAGGGAGGGATTAAGATGGAGCTGAAGGAATGATCCTCCATGACGCCTTCGCTTTGTTTGTTTGTTTTTTTTTTTCTTTTTTTTTTTCTTTTTTTTTTTTTTTTTTTTTTTTTTAAAGCATTGTAATGGTACTTTTGCCTTGTATAACTCTTAAAGATTCAATGAAATGCATATTTTGTTTTCTCTTATTCATCCTGTTTGTATTATCCCCCCCTTTTTTTTACTTACACAATCCTGTCTTTAACTGCGCTTTAGCTGACCACATACTTATCTTCTTGAGTGACTAGTTTCCCCATAGGTTTGGGTCCGAGGACCATGCAAGACCTTGGTTTTGTCTAGTATTTGATTCTTCTGAAGTAACTAGTTTCCCCATAAGTTTGAGTCCAAGGACTATGCAAGACCTTGGTTCTGTCTAGTACTTTACTTTTGAAGTAGTTAGTTTCCCCATAGGCTTGAGTCTGAGGACCATGCAAGGCCTTAGTTCTGTCTAACGCTTGATTCTTCTGAAGTAACTAGTTTCCCCATAGGTTTGAGTCCGAGGACCATGCAAGACCTTGGTTCTGTCTAGTACTTGATTCTTCTAAAGTAACTAGTTTCCCCATAGGTTTGAGTCTGAGGACCATGCAAGACCTTGGTTCTATCTAGCACTTAGTTCTTGAAGTAGTTGGTTTCCTCATAGGCTTGAGTCTGAGGACCATGCAAGGCCTTGGTTCTGTCTAACGCTTAGTTCTTCTGAAGTAGCTAGTTTCCCCATAGGTTTGAGTCCGAGGACCATGCATGACCTTGGTTCTGTCTAGCACTTAGTTCTTAAAGTAGCTAGTTTCCCCATATGCTTGAGTCCGAGGACCATGCAAGGTCTTGGTTCTGTCTAACGCTTAGTTCTTCTGAAGTAGCTAGTTTCCCTATAGGTTTGAGTCCGAGGACCATGCAAGACCTTGGTTCTGTCTAGCACTTAGTTTTTGAAGTAGTTAGTTTCCCCATAGGCTTAAGTCCGAGGACCATGCAAGGCCTTGGTTCTGTTTAACGCTTAGTTCTTCTGAAGTAGCTAGTTTCCCCATAGGTTTGAGTCCGAGGACCATGCAAGACCTTGGTTCTGTCTAGTACTTGATTCTTCTGAAGTAACTAGTATCCCCATAAGTTTGAGTCCGAGGACCATGCAAGACCTTGGTTCTGTCTAGTACTTGATTCTTCTGAAGTAACTAGTTTCCCCATAGGTTTGAGTCTGAAGACCATGCAAGACCTTGGTTCTATCTAGTACTTGATTCTTTTGAAGTAACTAGTTTCCCCATAGGTTTGAGTTCGAGGACCATGCAAGACCTTAGTTATGCTGCTGTGGTATGCTATGAATTTCTATGCACCTCACATGGCCTTCAATGGCAAGTTTTGATTTTGAGCATTTCATGCCTCGAAATTAATATATGTTGTTTATATTACATGTATTAATATTTACCTTAAGTTTCGTAGCAAATCTCTAAGTGTGCCATGAGATATAGCTTAACAAAACTTAGAACACCGAATCTTTAAGGACAAAACTGTTCTCATATGATTTCTGTTTACAAAATATGATTTCATATTATGAATCTATATGTTATAAGCTTTAAATTGGTATATGGTACGTTAAAAATGGACTTGAAATGAAGAAGGTATAAAATTTCGAATTTCATGGCTGAAGCTCGTTTTTTTTTTTGCTGAAAGAAATTGGAAGAACAAGGTTGAAGACAACCTGCGTGAGCTAGAGTGGTAGCAAATTAAATAAAAACAAAAAAGGGTCCCACAATATTTTATTTCCTAAATAGTGTTTGCATTTGCTCAGATTCTTTTAGCGTATACTGTATAATGGGCCACGTTTATGCCTATTAAAGCCTGGTGAAATGTTTATGCCTATTAAAGCCTGTTACATGTTTTACCATTATTAAAAATAATAATAATAATAATAATAATAATAATAATAAATAAAAAATAAAAAAGAAAGAAAGAAGAAGAAGATGGTGGGGCCATAAATTTTGTTGTGGCTTAAAAGTTTTTTGTTTGTTCTGAAACCTGTACACGTGAATAGTGTTTCTAGTTTACATATCATGACTATTCATTATTCTTAGATTTGAAGGGCTACTGTAATTTGCTAATGAGGATACCGCTCTTTATTGGTGGTGTATATATTTTTAAGAAATATTTAATGATATGGAATTGATTGATTTAAATTATTTAATTCCGTTATTATTTCTTAGTGAAATATGGTATTAAAAATATTAACACAACGTTAAATATTATATTTAACGCGACAAAGAAATAATTATTTCTTACTGAAATAATGAAATGTCTATATGAATTGTTTTCATGAGTTTAAATTGTGATAGCTTGTTTGGTTTAATAGTTAATTGATAATATTGGTGAAATATTTTTAATACATATATTTTGTAAATATGTTTAGAATTGAAATATGGAATAGTGGGAGTACGGTTGAGTTGCGTTATCTCCCATACATAATTTTGCACGAATAGATTAAAATTAAGCTTAATAATAAACACTAGTGGCGCAAGAGATGATTAGGAAGCTTAGCAAATTTTCGATCTTGTGACATGTGTTGATTATCTAAGTTTATTTTAGATCGAACGTCAAAATTTTTGAAATGTGTGTGTAATGTCCCATTTATAAAATTTTGTAGTGAAATGGCTTCTAAAGGTATAGTTGCCGATCTTAATAAATGAGAGAAATTGGATGGTGAAAATTACAGTATTTGGCACTGCAAAATCCAGTATGTGTTGAATGAGCAAGAAGTCCTAGAGACTCTAACTCATTCGTTGAGTAAACCTGATGAGGGAAGCACTGAGCAACACCAACGTGATTTTGTTGCCTATGAAAGTTGGCGCAAGAAGGATTTGTGTGCGCGCTTTACAATGTTAAGTAGCATGCATAATGACTTGATTGGTGAGTTTGAGCAATATACAACTCCACAAGACATGTGGAAAGCTCTAAAACTAAGATATGGAGGGACATCAGCCACTAGACTGTGTGGCTTAACAATGAAATTTGATTCATATAAGATGCGCTCTGAACATACGATGAAGCAACATCTTAGGGCGATGTCCTCCATGATTCGAGAGCTCAAATCAACTGGAAACAATCTTACTGATAAACAACAAGTCCAGGCAGTGATTCGTTCACTACCAAGTTCATGAGAGACGATGTGTCAAAATTTGACACATAATGAGAACATCAAAACATTTGATGATGTGGCTCGTCACTTGGAACTTGAAGCTGAGTGCCTTGAAGCAACCAAGCCGATTAGTTTTGTGCACATGGCTGAGACTAGCTCGCGTAAGGCATCTAGGCCTAAACGCAAGCAACCTGATTACGCTCTTGGACAAGAGAGACCTAATGGGCCACCGCCTAAAAAGGCTAAGTTTGTCAAGTGCAATACTAGAGGAAAGCGCACAAAGAAGGACAAGTTTAAGTTGACTTGTTATAATTGCGGAAAGAAAGGACATTTTGCTCGTGAATGCACTGAGCCAAAAAAGGTAACACCTAATCCTACATCTCACCATGTTTTTGTAACTAGTCATGTCCTTGTTGCTAATTCTGCTCCTATGTGGACTGTAGACTCAGAGACAACAGAACATGTAGTGAGAGATAGAGCGGGATTTGTGGAGTACCGCCGGATTCCTATTGGTAGTAGAGACATCAAGGTGGGAAATGGAGCTAGCGTGGAGGTATTTGGAATTGGTACCTACAAGCTAGAATTGCGAGGTGGTCGCACTCTGTTACTCCATGACATACTGTATGCTCCAGAGATCCGGAGGAACTTACTTTCTGTAGTTACTTTGTTAAGACTTGGTTTTCGGTTTATTTTTTAGAATAATTATGTTTTATTGCATTTGGGAACAATTTATTATGGTCGTGGTTTTATTTCAAGTGGATTTTTAATTTTGGATATGGAACATTATAATAATGATTGTTCAGTTTTTTTGACTTCATCTGATAATACTTCTGATAAATCAATTATATGGCATGCTAGGCTTGGTCATATAGGGCAACAGAGGATGACTAGGTTAGCTAGAGAAGGCCTTATGGGCAATCTCTCTAAGGTCACTTTGTCCACATGTGAACATTGTCTCGTGGGAAAGTCAAAAAGAAAACCATTTGGAAAAGCCACAAGGGCATCTTTTCCATTGCAACTAATCCACTCTGACATATGTGGTCCAATGAATGTGAGGGCAAGGCATGGAGGTTTCTACTTCATCACATTTATAGATGACTTTACACGTTACGATCATGTCTATTTGATTTCTCATAAGTCTGAGGCTTTAGATTGCTTTAGACGATACATGATATTGGTTGAGAATCAATTAGACAAGAGCATTAAGGCTCTTAGAACTGATCGTGGGCGTGAGTATCTATTTGAGCAATTGAAGGAGCTTTGTGATGAAAAGGGAATTGCAAGGCAGTTAACGATGCCTTATACACCGCAACAAAATAGTGTGGTGGAAAGGAGAAATTGAACATTGCTAGAGATGGTTAGGTCAATGATGGCGCAAGTTAACCTGCCGATTTCGTATTAGGGGGATGCATTTTTGATTGCAGCCTATATACTTAACCGAGTGCCTTCTAAATCAGTATCTTCCACACCTTATGAACTATGGACCGGCAAGAAACCTGACTTGAATAACTTGCCGCCATGGGGTTCAATAGGTTATGTTCACAATACTTCTCATAGATATGGGAAGTTGGGGCCTAGAGGAAAGAAGTGTATCTTTATAAGGTATTTTAAGCATTCCAAAGGCTATGTGTTGATAGGTGAACAACCTGATGGAAGTATAACTGAATTGGAGTCACATGATGTTGATTTCATTAAAAGTGAATTCCCTAACATAGGTGAGGTTGAAAAGAACTTGACTCTTTATGAAATGATGGATCAAGAGGTAGGTGCCCCAAGTAGACTAGTAGAGGACAAGAAAGAAATTCCTAAAACTCCTAGAGACAGTGGGAGCGACTCACAACCTAGTGGGAGCACACCACTAGAAGCTGGCCCACAACAACCTCAGCCACGTAGAAGCAACCGTGGAAATGTTCCTCGTCGTCGTTTTGAGATTGAGGGGGAAGCTTTCATGATTGCTTCACAGGATGATGATGAGCCAAGAACTGTGCAAGAGGCTCTCTCATCTTCTATTAGTGATGAGTGGATGAAAGTAATGAATGATGAAATGAAGTCTATGAGGACTAATCAAGTCTGGGATCTAGTAGACCTACCGTCAGGGCGTAAAGCAATTGGGAACAAATGGATTCTTAAAATCAATTGCAAGGCGAATGGGTCAATAGAAAGGTATAAAGCTAAATTAGTGGCAAAATGATACACTCAAAAGGAGGGTGTTGACTATGAGGAAACCTTTTTTCCAGTTGTGAGGTTTGCCTCTGTTCGACTCATTCTGGCTATTGTTGCAAACCTGAATTTGGAATTATACCAAATGGACGTTAAGACAGCTTTTCTCAATGGAGAACTAGATGAAGAAATCTATATGGATTAACCTATTGGCTTTGTGACCAAAGGTCAATAGCACAAAGTGTGCAAACTTAAGCAATCCATATATGGTTTAAAGCAGTCATCTAGACAGTGGTATCTGAGATTTCATCGAGCCGTTCTATCGAATGGGTTTATGATGATCGAAGAAGATCACTGTGTCTACGTAAAACGATCCAAGGGAAGTTTCATTATTTTGTCATTATATGTCGATGACATATTATTGGCCGGTAATAACATGGAGATGATTATCGCCACAAAAGGGTGGTTGTCCTCTAACTTTGAGATGAAGGACATGGGTGAGGCAGATTATATTCTAGGGGTTAAAATCCTTAGGGATCGCTTAAAGAAACTTTTAGGTTTATCACAACAAACCTACATTAAGAAAGTTCTTGAGTGTTTCCAAATGCATAATTGCAAACCCATAGTACTCCAGTTGCCAAAAATGAGAGCTTAAGCCTTGATATGTGTCCTAAGACTCAAGATGAAAAAGAAAAGATGGCTCGTGTTCCTTATGCTAATGCAGTTGGAAGCTTGATGTATGCAATGATGTGCACTTGGTCCGATATATGTTATGCTGTTGGATTAGTTAGCATATTTCAGTCTAATCCAGGACTTGCTCATTGGAAAGCTGTCAAGAGGATATTAAGGTATCTTAAAGGGACAGCGAACTACATTCTTTGTTATTAGGGTTCGGATTTGCATATGATTGGCTATAGTGATGCTGATTAGGGTAGTGACCTTGATGAATGCAAATCTACATCTGGATATACTTTCTTACTAAATAATGGCGCCATCACTTGAAGTAGCAAGAAACAACCCTGTGTAGTATTATTAACTATGGAAGCAGAGTATGTAGCATGTTCAGCAGCTGTTCAGGAAGCAGTTTGGTTGAAAAGGTTCTTTCAGAATCTTGAGGTTGTCAAGGATGCCTCGGATCCCATTACGATACATTGTGATAGCATGGCAGCAATTGCCTATGCTAAAGATTCTAAGTATCATGGTAGAACCAAACACATTGATATATGATATCACTACATTCGAGACATGGTTGCTCACAATAAAGTGGTTCTAAAACACATTTCTACAAGCCTTATGATTGCTGATCCTCTTACAAAGCCTATAGGAAGGGATGCCTTTCAGGCTCATGTTAGGAGTTTAAGGCTACGTAGAATATGATGATATGTTGTTTTTAGTTACCATTTATTGTACTTTTTTGGGATATTTTGTTTTAAATACATATGATGTTATTCAGTTAATAATATGTATGCTTACACACATATATACCATATGATGAGTTCTGTGGTATGAAAAGTATGTCGACAGGCTTAGGTCGTCTCACTCACACAAGCGATCACTTCTGGCACTTGAGTAGTGAGCAGAGATGAGACATTGTGTCATTTAATACTTATGTAGCATATATAGATGGTTGACACAAACAGATGTTGCCTTAGTTGGGACTAAGATGAAGTCTATAATATATTTATCTTGATTAGACCGTACATGGATAGCCCATGATCCATGTAGCCTGTGGTTAGCCAGATGCGAGACCTTATTTGATTCCTAAGGTGGCAAGCGAATAAAGGACTCGAGTTAGGCGCTTGAGTAGTGACTAAACTAAGATTTGTACGGTGTATTGAGTTAAGACATACGCTCTTACTTAAGAGAACTCCATCGTAGCATTTATTTCATACTACATGTGCTTGCTCGACCAAAAGCGAAGGTGAGAGAATAAATCCTTGCTTCTTCACCGTGTGAGTCCCATGGATCTTTCATTAAGATCCTACTTATGCCCTTGTTACTTTTGACTATGTCTTGAAGCTGAGGTTTTGATGTCTGCTACTTTGGCATGTTACCTATGGCCATGTTGGATTCGGTCTTAAGGGACATTGCTGGGAAAGCGATTGGACCAAAGTTAAAGAACATGAGTGCAAAGGGAAGACTATTTTTGTAACACATCCTTATATTTGTACTCACTGTTGACAAGTTATAGCGCTTATGGTAGCGAAATAATCGTGAGTACATTTAGATAGTTATGATGGATCAAGCATAAGTCTGAGTATTAAACTCAAGAGGGGTTAGAGATGCTTGATTCGATGTGTTAATATAAGTCTAGGGCATAACGAGACACTTTAGGGATGTTGCTATACTGGGCTTGTATAAGATTTAGTATAGTGCTCCCAAATATGTTTTTCAAGTGTGCTCGACGGTTGCACAACCTATTTGCCAGTATGAACGCACTGAGAAACACATTGAGAGATGGATAATAGGGCCATGCCCACAGTGGATGAGTGGGAGATGTTAGAAACTGAAAGAATATGGACAGACATCTAATGTGAGTATGTCCCTCTATTTGCTTCAGATTGTAACATCTAGGAGTAATGGTAACCATTACACTACCCCACTAATCCATTATCCCACTCAATATTAATGGAGTAGAGTGTATATAAACACCAAGAATGGTACCCATTGTGTGGTGGATGAATTTTGCATTTCTCATAGTGTTTATAGAGTGTCGTGAGGCTCTTAGGTTGTGGATTATGTTTGCATCACTCTAGTAGTGTGAAACACCATCGGAGGAACGTTTTTGTTTCGTGGGTTGTACAAACTGGAATTCAAAACCTGTTTGGATAGCTGGTTTGTGTGGAGGCTGGCTCTAGACAACATAGAACAACCTCAAAGTTCCTGGGTGATCATCGGTTTAGGCAAAGAGAGGTATGTCGGAAAAAACCGATTATTTAAATTCTGCTGCAAAGTCTATTTCTTACATTGTGAATAACTAGCTACTAACCAATACTTTACCGAAGATTTGATTTTGTATGGATTGACCACGCGCTATAAAAAAAATATTTAAGGCCAAATTTGTCAAGAGAACATTAGACTTCCAGTTTTACGCCCTTCTATCAGTGCATAGGTAGAATCCAAATTTTGGGTAGCTCGATGGGTCATATTCAAACAACAATAACTTACTTGATTTTTGTCGAAAAAATTAAAAATTTGTATTCAAATTCAAGCTCGAGATGTCTACTTTTTGAAAGATTTAGACCAGGTCTTCGAATGCCTTTTTGTTTAAAACTTATTGACAAAATGGTGAACAAATGTCACTTTTCATCTCATTTTCTATACAATTAAGTCTTGTGAATAACTTTAAGCAAAAAAAAAAAAGTCTTGTGAATAACTAGCTATTAAAATATAATTAAAAATTTGTATTCAAATTCAAGCTCGGGATGTCTACTTTTTGAAAGATTTAGACCAGGTCTTCGAATTCCTTTTTGTTTAAAACTTATTGACAAAATGGTGAACAAATGTCACTTTTCATCTCATTTTCTATACAATTAAGTCTTGTGAATAACTAGCTATTAAAATATATTTTACCAGAGATTTGATTTTGAAGAGATTGATCACATGCTATAGAAAGAATATTTTAAAACCGAATTTGTCAACAAAACTTAGACTTCCACTTTTACGCCCTTCTATTGGTGCAGAGGTGGAATCAGAATTTAGGGTAGCTATAATGGTCATATTCAAACGACAATAACTCACTTGATTTTCATCAAAAGATTCAAAATTTGTATTTAAATTGAAGCTCGGGATGTCTACTTTCTAAAATATTCAGACTGGATCTTCGAATTCTTTTTTCTTCGAAATATATTGTCAAAACAGTGAACAAAGGTAATTTTTCAACACATTTTCTAAGCGATTAAGTCTTCTGAATAACTAGCTATTCACATATATTTTACCGAAGATCTGATTTTATAGAGATTGATCATGCGCTATAGAAATAATATTTTAAAACCAAATTTGTCAGCGGAATGTTAGACTTTCTGTTTTACGCTCTTCTATTGGTGCATAGGTGGAATTCGAATTTTGGGTAGCTAGATAGGTCATATTCAAACGACAATAACTCACTTGATTTTGCTGAAAAAATTCAAAATTTGTGTTCAAATTCAAGCTCAGGATGTCTACTTTCTAAAAAATTTAGACTGCGTCTGTGAATTACTTTCGATTCGAAATTTATTGTCAAAATGGTAAACAAAGGTCACTTTTTAGCATATTTCCTAAGCGATTAAGTCTTGTGAATAATTAACGATTAACATATATATTACCAAAGATTTGATTTTATAGGGATTGATCGCACACTATAGAAATAATATTTTAAAACCAAATTTGTCAACGGAACGTTAGACTTCCAGTTTTATGCCCTTCTATCAGCGCATAGGTGGAATCCAAATTTCGGGTAGCTTGATGGGCCATAATCAAACAAAAGTAGCTCACTTGATTTTGTCGAAAAAATTCAAAATTTGCATTCAAATTCAAGCTCGAGATGTCTACTTTCTAAAAGATTCAGACCGCATCTCCAAATTCCTCTTCGTTCAAAATTTATTGTCAAAACGGTGACCAAATGTCTCTTTTTAGCGCATTGCCTAAGTGATCAAGTCTTGTGAATAACTAGCTATTCACATATATTTTTCTGAAGATTTGATTTAATAGAGATTGATCACGTGCTATAGAAATAATTTTTTAAAACCAAATTTTGTCAACAGAATGTTAGACTTCCTGTTTTATGCCCTTCTATCAGTGCATAGGTGGAATCCGAATTTTGGGTAGCTAGATGGGTCAAATTCAAACAACAATAACTTACTTGATCTGTGTCGAAAAAATTCAAAATTTGTGTTCAAATTCATGCTTCGGCTGTCTAATTTCTAAAAGATTCAGACTATGTCTAGGAAATCCTTTTTGTTCAAAATTTATTGTTAAAACGGTGAACTAAGGTCACTTTTTAGCACATTTTCTAAGTGATTAAGTCTTGTAAATAACTAGCTACTAACATATATTTTACCAAATATTTGATTTTGTATAGATTGATCACGTCCTATAGAAAAAATATTTTAAAACCAAATTTGTCAAAGGAACGTTAGACTTCTAGTTTTACGCCTTTCTATCGGCGCATAGGTGGTATTCGAATTTCGGGTAGAAACGGCGCATAGGTGGTATTTGAATTTTGGGTAGCTAAATGGGTCATATTCAAACAACAATAACTCACTTTACATTTGTCAAAAAAATTCAAAATTTGTGTTCAAATTCAAGCTCCGGATGTCTACTTCCTAAAAGATTTCGATCGTGTCTACAAATTCCTTTTTGTTCAAAATATATTGTCAAAAAGGTAAACAAATGGCACTTTTTAGCACATTTCCTAAGCGATTAAGTCTTGTGAATAACTAGCTACTAACAAATACTTTACCAAAGATTTGATTTTGTATGGATTGACCTCGCGCTATAGAAAAAATATTTTAAAGCCAAATTTGTCAACAGAATGTTAGACTTCCAGTTTTACACCCTTCTATCGGTGCATAGGTAGAATCCAAATTTCTGGTAACTCAATGGGCCATATTCAAACGACAATAACTCACTTGATTTGTGTCGAAAAAATTAAAAATTTGTATTCAAATTCAAGTTCGGGATGAAAGATTCAGATCATGTCTGCATTTTCCTTTTCGTTCAAGACTTATTGACAAAACAGTGAACAAAGGTCAAATTTCAGCACATTTTCTAAGCGATTAAGTTTTGTGAATAACTAACTATTAACATATGTTTTACCAAAGATTTGATTTTGTATAGATTGATCACGTGCTATAGAAAGAATATTTTAAAATTGAATTTGTCAACAGAACGTTAGACTTCCAGTTTTACACCCTTCTATTGGCGCATGGGTGGAATCCGAATTTAGGGTAGCTAGATAAGTCATATTCAAAAGACAATAACTCACTTGATTTTCATAAAAAAATTCAAAATTTGTGTTTAAATTCAAGCTCGGAATGTCTACTTTCTAAAATATTTAGACCTCATCTTCAAAATCCTTTTTCTTCGAAATATATTGTCAAAACGGTAAACAATGTTATTTTTCAGCACATTTCCTATGCGATTAAGTCTTGTGAATAACTAGCTACTAACATATATTTTATCGAAGATTTGATTTTGTATAGACTAAACACGCGCTATTGAAAGAATATTTTAAAATTGAATTTGTCAACAGAATGTTAGACTTCCAGTTTTACACCCTTTTATTGGCGCATGGGTGGAATCCGAATTTAGGGTAGTTAGATGAGTCATATTCAAACGACAATAACTCACTTGATTTTCATCGAAAAATTCAAAATTTGTGTTTAAATTCAAGCTCGGAATGTCTACTTTCTAAAATATTTAGACCTCATCTTCGAAATCCTTTTTCTTCGAAATATATTGTCAAAACGGTAAACAATGTTATTTTTCAGCACATTTCCTATGCGATTAAGTCTTGTGAATAACTAGCTACTAACATATATTTTATCGAAGATTTGATTTTGTATAGATTGAACACGCACTATTGAAAAAGTATTTTAAAACTAAATTTGTCAACATAACATTAGACTTCCAGTTTTACGCCCTTCTATCGGCGCATAGGTGGAATCAAAATTTCGGGTGGCTCGATGGGCTATATTCAAACGACAATAACTCACTTGATTTGTGTTGAAAAATTCAAAATTTGTGTTTAAATTCAAGCTCAGGATGTCTACTTTCTAAAAGATTCAGTGTCTACGAATTCCTTTTCATTCAAAATTTATTGTCAAAACGATGAACAAATGTCACTTTTCAGCACATTTTCTATGGGATTAATTCTTGTGAATAACTAGCTATTAACGTATATTTTTCCGAAATTTTGATTTTGTAGAGATTAGGGTTTAGGGTTTTGTAGTTTAATTTGTGACATATCTTCCATGTTTAGCTATTTATTTAAGCACTATAATAAATTTCAAAATTTTTAATCTTAATCAGGCATTGACATACACTTGGAAACTTCATAACAACAACAAAAGCTATGGATCCAAATAATGTAGAATTCCATATATTACACACTAATAATTCATAAGTACAAAGTACATAAAAGAAAATTCCAATTGAACTAATCAAGTACTCAAGCCATGAATAATACAAAGTAAAACATAAATCACAAGATTGATTCAAAGTAAAAGGTGCAATATGACATCCTTTTTTTTCTTTGAAAATTCTCTACATGGAATCAACAACCATAACTCACGAGACAAGAGAGAGGGAGAGAGAAAAAAAAACTAAAAAGGAGCAATAATTGCTAGATAATTTTTTTAAAAAAAATTAAAAACCCTCGTATGGAAATAAACAACCATAACTCATTAGACAAGATAGAGAGAGAAAAAGAAAAAGACTAAAAAGGACCAACATTATTCTAGCAGACTTTTTTTTTTTTTTTGGGATTTAAAAAGGACAGTGTGGGGTCGGAGAATTTAGCAACCCCGACCCACTTTATGCTAGGCCCAAGGTCTGCGCCGAGGAGGAAGAAATGTCCGAGGACTAATCAAGGAAGCTTTAATTACCAAGAAGCACTGCCGAGGACAATCCTATCCTCGGCCAGCCGAGATCATAGAAAGGAAGAGCAAAGCACCATCAAAGGTAACCCTTCAGAGCATCCCTAAAGAAAAGACAAGTACAACGGGTTAGTCATGGAAGCATGGTGGAGGAGCAATTCTAGGAGGAACTGTCACATCCATATTAAATACTCACAACTAACGTTCTGGCCGCATTAATGAAGAAGTAAGCGCTGAACAGTGCTGCCATAGCTGCTGCAACCCACAAAAAGAATGGGAAGGTGACTAATGGGACAAGCACTCAAATGGTGACCTGCATGACCAACAAATTGAGGGCCAAGATTGACTAAAGGGGGATATATAATGTAAGAAGTCCTCCAGAAAGGGGGACGAGGATTTTAGAGGGAAGAAACACTGTAGCACCAATAAGATCTTTGTAATTAAGCACCAATGAAATAATAAGAATTATACACTCCTAGGGGAGTGCCGAGGAGTCGAATTTCATTCCTTAGATTATGTTCTTGTCCTACAATCCGCATATCGCCATGTTTAGTTATTGCAATCCTTATTAGGGCCTAGTTCTTAAACCCTTACTCTACAAATTCATTGTATCGGGTTAGCTGAGCTTGAGTCCACTTCATCCAAGGAAAAGTGCTCAAACCCGGTCCTTACAATTGGCGCCGTCTGTGGGAAGAACTTGTGCATTAGTAAGGGCAACAATCAAGTATGGTAGGATCAGGTCCTCATCAAGTAGGCTCCCATCAGCCTGAACCGGCTAGATCACAACAATAGGGTAACTTTCTCAACCCTGGGCGAGACCGAAATGAAGAGAATGGAAAGTCTTGAGAGGAGAGCGTGCACACCTCACAAACTAGCAGAAGCCACACTCGTGGGGCCAGCCACGTGTCCCGGAGGCAAAACAACAGCCAGGCTAGGCAATCAGAAGAGGTTAAGAGTCACGTGTCCCAGAGACGAGACGATAAGGTGGCCATGCAACGAGAGATAGACGATTTGAAGAGAAGGCTGCGCCACGCACAATGAGGGCAGTTTCGTCCCAGTCTTGACATGCCCTCCGATGAGGAAGGCGATGCTGACTATAGGCGAAGATCTAGGACTCCTCCAAGCAAGACCTTCTCTCATGAAGAAGAGCACTACCGGAGGCACAAACGCAAAAGCCCCTCTCTTAGGGGCTTGGGGAGCGATGCCATGAGCAGAGCACTAGATCAACTTTCCAAATCACCTTTCACACGCCATATAGAAGAGGCCATACTTCTTCGGCGATTCTAGCAGCTAACCTTCACTATTTATAACGGTAGAATAGACCTTGTGGAGCATGTGAGCCAATACAACCAAAGGATGGCTGTCCACTCTAAAAACGAGGCGCTGATGTGCAAGGTCTTTCCCTCTAGCCTGGGACCAGTGGCAATGAGATGGTTCAATGGCCTGAAGACGAGCTCTATAGACTTGTACAAATAGCTAACCCAAGCCTTTGGCTCCCGCTTCGTTACGAATAGCAAACCTCCTCGGCCCTTGAGCAAGTTGCTGTCCCTATCCATACACGATGGAGAAACTTTAAAGGCCTATTCGGACAGGTATTGGGAGGTGTATAACGAATTGGATGGCAATTACGGTGATGTCGTCATCAGTACCTTCAAGAATGGTCTTCCAACTGGCACGGCTTGAGGAAGTCTCTAACTGGTAAGCCTACCACCAGTAGGCGCCAGCTAATGGATCAAATCGACAAATACAAACGAGTAGAGGAAGATCAGCTGCAAGGCAAGGGAAAAGAGAAGGTTATCCTTCAGGAGAGGAAGGACTTCACGTCGGACTGGTATAACAACAATCGCCTAAGAAGAAATTTTGCAGGGCAATCTGGGGTGACTAACATTCAGGCCGTCAATGCTGTATTCCTAGAACCAATACATAGGGTGTTAGAGAAGATCAGGAACAAGTCATACTTTAAATGGCCAAATAAGATGGCGGGGGATCCCACGAAGCGCAATCAGGACCTTTATTGCCAATACCACGAGGACCACGAACATACCACAGAGGATTGCAAGTACCTCTGGAACCACCTGGAACAACTAGTCCGAGAAGGAAAGTTGAAGCACCTCCTGCATCATTCCAGTGGTTATCAAGGCTAGACTCATCAGGAGCCCCGAAGAGATGCCGCACTGAGGCCACCCGCAGGAACGATCAATGTGATCTTCGCTGTGCTGGGGAGAACAGGCACGCGCCCCTCGCGGGTATTGTCTATGGCCCAGATGCCTGCCGAGGGGTCTCAGCTAGAGTCAAAGAAGGTTAAAAGAAATTTTCACCCGACCCTAAGTTTTTCAGAGGAAGACAAGATTGGGACTACCCAGCCCCATGACGATGCACTGGTGATCACTCTTAGAATCGAGGACTACGATGTGAAAACGGTGATGGTGGATGATGGTAGTGGGGCCGAGATCATGTACCCCGACCTCTACAAGGGACTGGGGCTAAAACCAGAAGATTTGGCACCCTATAGCTCCCCACTGATGAGCTTCGATGGGAAACTAGTTACCCTAAAAGGAATGATTAGGCTGCCTATCCAGACTGGCCCAGAGGTTGTGGAGGTGAATTTTATAGTGGTGGACACTTACTCTTCGTACACAGCCATTGTTGGCAGGCCCTGGCTCCACACCTTGGGGGCTGTGGCCTCATCCTTGCACCAGAAGGTGAAGTTCCCATCAGGGGATCAGGTTCTCGAAGTCCGTGGTTGCCAATCCACAGCAAGGTAGTGCATGATGGCAGCCATATCGCATTAGCTTGATGCAGAGTCCTCGGCCGCTGCAGAAGGGGGCTTATATCAATCAAAGAACCCAGTGGCGCCTCTTGACGCAACTGCTGAGGAAGCAAAATGTGAAGATCTTGAGAAGGTGGTCATTGGAGATGATCCAGAGAAGTTCTTCCAGGTCGAGGCTCAGTTGCCTCCCTAGGAGAAGGAGGAGTTGATCGAGTTCCTCAAAATAAACATTGACATATTTGCATGGGACGCCTGTGATGCTCCAGGGATTGATCTCGCATTTATCTATCACCATCTCAATGTCAACCCATCCATCATTTCCAAGAAGCAACCACCTCGGCACCCATCAAGAGAGCACGCCGATGCGATTAGGGAAGAGGTGAAGAAACTTAAGCGTGTGAGGGCTATCAAGGAGGTTTTTTACCCTGAATGGTTGGCCAACACCGTGGTGGTCAAGAAGAAAAGTGAA
Source organism: Quercus gilva (assembly GCA_023621385.1). Taxonomy (NCBI): domain Eukaryota; kingdom Viridiplantae; phylum Streptophyta; class Magnoliopsida; order Fagales; family Fagaceae; genus Quercus; species Quercus gilva. Next base: position 52,128,437 of record CM042478.1, read on the forward strand.
AAATGGAGGGTTTGTGTAGACTTCACGGACCTAAACAAGGCATGCCCAAAGGGCCTGTTCCCTATGCCTCAGATAGACCAGCTGGTGGATGCAACTGCGGGACATCCTCGGATGAGTTTCTTAGATGCCTTTCAGGGCTATCATTAAATACCACTAACCTTGGAGGATCTGGAGAAGACATCCTTCGTGACGCCTATTGGGAACTACCACTATAAGGTGATGCCCTTTGGCTTGAAGAACGTAGGGTCCACCTATCAAAGGACGATGACAAGAATGTTTAAGCCGCTATTGGGCAAGAGCATCAAAATTTACGTTGATGATATGGTGGTGAAGAGTAAGGTGGTATCTGAGCATTTAGGAGACCTTGGCTGTATCTTTGATGTCTTGAGGAGGCACAAGCTGCGCCTGAATGCTTCCAAATGCTTATTTGGCGTCGGATCAGGCAAGTTTTTGGGCTACATTATCACTCACAGAGGAATTGAGATTAACCCCGACCAAATCAAAGCTATCAATAACCTGAAGCCTCCACAAAACCCTAAGGAGGTCCAAAAGCTCACTAGAATAATCACGGCCCTGAATCGGTTAATTTCCAAGTCGGCTGATAGATGTAGGCCTTTCTACCTCCTGATCAACAAGTGGAAGGGATTTGAGTGGTCCGAGGACTGTGCTGTGGCCTTCCGGCAGCTTAAAGAATACCTATCCCGACCACCTATCATGTCTAACCCTAAAGCTAATGAAGTCCTATTCGCATACATTGCCATAGCCCCTCATGCGATGAGCTTGGTACTAATACGGGATGACAGTGGCATTCAAAAGCCAGTCTATTACGTGAGCAAGTCGCTGTATGAAACTGAGATCAAATACTTGCCCTTGGAGAAAGCCATACTGGCCGTGGTCCATGCTACACGGAAGCTTCCCCATTATTTACAGGCTCACATAGTAGTTGTTCTAACTCAACTACCCTTAAGGTCTGTGCTTCGAACCGCTGATTACACTGGAAGGATCGCCTAGTGGAACACAATTATGGGGGCTTTTGACATCAAATACATGCCTTGGACCTCTATAAAGGGCCAGGTCCTGGCTAACTTGGTGACCGAATTTGCCGAGCCGCTAGTGTAAACAATAGCTGAGAAGGGAGACATGGATGGAAAGTCCGTTGGGGCAATCTCTGTTCCAGGGCCCCCATGTTGGAAAGTGTACGTTGATGGCACTGCGAACCAAAGGGGGTCTGAAGTAGGGCTAGTCTTAGTTTCCCCTAAGAAGTCTGTTGTAGAGAAGTCCCTAAGACTTGGGTTCTCGGCCACAAATAACGAAACTGAATACGAGGCCTTATTACAAGGGATGGTCATGGTACAAAAAATGGGAGGAAAAGCAGTGGATATGTTCTCAGATTCAAGACTGGTGGTGGGCCAGGTAAACGGAGAGCTGGAAGCCAGAGATGTGAGAATGCAAGAGTACTTAAGCTAAGTCAAACGCCTGCATTCTGACTTCAATCTTTTCAGCTTGTCACATGTCTCCAGAAGTGGGAACACCCATGCAGATTCGTTGGCCACACTTGCTACTTCCTTGGTAGGAGATCTACTTCGGATTATCCTTGTTGAGCACCTGGAGAGAGCGAATGAGGTGGCAAAAGGCATGGCTCACGTCCACCAAGCTAGAGTGAGCCCCAGCTAGATGGACCCTATAGTGAGGTTCCTCAAAGATGGTACTCTGCCTGAGGAGAAGTCATAGGTTGATAAAATACGGAGGATCGCTCCTCGTTTCTGGCTGTCCGTGGGCCACAAACTGTATAGGCGCTCCTACTCTGGACCATACCTACGTGTATCCACCTTAAGGCATCAGAATTACTGCTTGAGGAGCTGCACGAGGGGATCTGTGGGAGCCACACAGGAGGGAGGCCCTCACCGAACCCTTACCTAGGGATATTGGTGGCCGGGGATGCAGAAGGAGGCCCTGGAGTATGTTAAGAAGTGTGACCAATGTCAAAGGTTTGCCCCAAATATCCATCAGCCATGAGGGGTCCTTAACCCTTTGTCCAGCCCTTGGCCGTTTGTCCAGTGGGGCCTGGACATTGTAAGTCCTTTCCCCAAGGCACTAAGAAATAAAAGATATCTGTTGGTCGGCACAAATTATTTCACCAAATGGGACGAAGCTGAACCACTGGCCAACATTAAAGACGTGGATGCTAAGAAGTTCATCTGGAGGAACAATGTCACCCGATTCGGGATCCCACATACCCTCACTTCAGATAATGGGCTTCAATTTGACAACAAAGCCTTCAGAAGATACTGTTGCGAACTGGGAATCACGAACCGGTACTCAACTCCAGCTTATCCTCAAGGAAACGGGCAGGCCGAGGCTGTTAACAAGGTCATAGTCGATGGGCTTAAGAAGAGGCTGGATGACGCCAAGGGAAGATGGGTAGAAGAGCTTCCACACGTCCTATGGACTTATCGGACTACGCCACGGCGATCAACAGGGGAACCACCTTTTACCATGACCTATGGGGCTGAGGCTGTTATCCCTCTAGAAGCAAACTTTCCAATGCTAAAAACGAGCTCCTTCACCCTGAGCAGTAATGATGAGCTACTAGGGAAGAGCCTAGATCTAATTGATGAACGAAGGGAAAAGGCAATGATCCAGCAGGCCTACTACTACCAGAAGCTCAGACAGGGATATGATGCCAACGTGAAGCTAAGACCACTGGAACCAGGGGACTTAGTGTTGAGGAAGGTTGTAGGTGCCGCCAAGAATCCATCCTATGGAAAGCTAGGACCCAATTGGGAGGGACCATATCGAATTACCTCAGTGGCAGGGGTGGGTGCATACTACTTAGAAGACTTAGATGAAAAACCTGTACCTCGTCCATGGAATGTAAATAACCTACGAAGGTATTATTATTAATAAAAGCATTTCTGTTAATCCAGACTCTAAGTCTATTATGATTGTATCTTTCGTGCCCTAACAACCGTCTAAGTGTTAGACAGAACCAAAGTCTTGCATGGTCCTCGGACTCAAGCTTGTGGGGAAACTAACTACTTCAAGAAAACTCTAAGTGTTAGACAGAACCAAGGCCTTGCATGGTCCTCGGACTCAAGCCTATGGGGAAACTAACTACTTCAAGAAGAACCTAAGTGTGGGGTAGAATTAGAGCCATGTCTGGTCCTTGGGTCATCTGCCTTGGTAAAATTTACACCATACAAAATCTGCCAGAGTATCAAACAAAGCCTATGAATAGGCTAGTCCAACTTGATTAACTACTTTAATGCCCGTCGTGATCATTGCAAACAATGATGATCTTTCCTATAACGAAATCTAAGAAATTGAGTCCATGAGCATCACTTAAAGTGTTTTAGGGTGCCATGGACTTAGTCCTGGTTCAACCCACGCTAGGAGGGTTCCTTTTTTCCATAACCTTAAATGTTTATTAAAGAGGCCTACCTCGGCTCTAAATCAAAAACAAAAGAGAAGTAGATTTCCATTGGCATAAACATCTTAATGTTATTGTAATTATTGCTGTGATAGGCCGAGGCACAATTGGAGTTAGGATTGTGCAAGTGAAGAAGATAAATAACGCAAGTAAAAAAAAAAAAAAAAAAAAAGAACGCACATTACATTAAGTCCATAAAAGTTACACAACAGGATTCACATTACAATGTTTAAAAAAAAATATAAGGCAAAAGTGCCATTACATTGTTCAAAAAAAGAAGGGAAAAACATAACATAAGGCAAAAGTGCCAAGGAGCCTACTTCTTCGGCTTGATCTTCTTCGGCTGGTCTTTGGCCACCCCAGGGTCCTCAAGGCTTTGACTTAAAGGAATGGCCTGCAGAGGCGCCACGGAGAGAACTGTCTCCTCGGCGAGAGAGACTTGGGCGACAGATAAGGGGTTTGCAGCCTCTTAGAGTGCTTCCTCGTTGGGACCTTTGGCTATTTCAATTACCCCAAGAGGATCAGCTTCCTTGGCGGGATCCTCGGAAATGGTAGTAGTCACCTCAGTAGCCACCACAGCCTCCTCAGCCTTTTCATTTGGGGTAGCACCAACTTCCTCAGAGACCACCTCAGCCTCAGAGCTAGATGGGGCAGCCTCACGGATGGCCGGCGGGTAGTACACGTTCTCCACCTTCCACAAGTCAAATGAGGCCTCAACGCCAGCTTACCTGAGAGCCTCATTCCAAACCTGGGAGCAGTAGAGTCGGCATACACCAGGCACTTGAGCCTTGAGGGTGGCCTCTGTCTCGACCACACCTGAGGCATAGGCCGCCTCCTCAGCTTCCTCCTTAGAAGTCTAGGCCTCCGCCTTGTCAAAATCTGCCTCATCCTTAGCCCTTAGAGCTTCGTCTCTAGCAAATTCTGCAATGCCCTTAGCTCTCTCTGTCTCAGTCACTTTTTCCTTCAAATTGGCGATCTGCTCTTTCACGATCCTCAATTGATCCTCCGCCTCGAGCAAGCGCCTCGTTTAGTCCTCGACCTGCCAAGGCGCTATCCCTATCCCTAGTCATCTCCTTAAGAGCCTCCTTGGCCTTCACAAGGTCGGCCTTGGAGACCTTAAGGGTCCGAGAGGCGTCTAGGCACTTGTCATGCTCATTATCCAAGGCCCTACTCTGGCTGTTGGCCTCCTCCTTCAGCCTAAAAGTGGCCTTTACAGCTTGCCAATTAAAACCAACACAAAATAAGTTTGAAACCCAAGAATGAGATCCATGGAGTCAAGTGTCAGAAGTCTTATCATGCCCAAGTACCTCTTAAGGTCGAGGAAGACCTCTTTACTCCTCAGGCTCCTTAATTCGACCATATTTGCAAGGAGTAGCAGGGACTTCTCCAATGCGTCGGCCATATACATGCCTTCGCCCCCTCGAAAGTCCCTAAGAGAGGCATCGTCCCTCAAAGGCTCCCCATGGAGCATTAGGGCCGGAAGCTAGGCCTGAGCCTCAAACTGGACGGTGACCTGCTTATCTTGGCCTTGGGGCCCTATCTTCAGTTGTTTTGAGGGTCGCCGTCCTCCTCCTGGGATGAACGAGACTTATCGCCTCCCATAAGCCTTTTGCCTTTGTCCTTCTTTTGCTTAGATCAGTGGGCTCAAGCCTAGGTGGTAAGCTCGGCTGAAGTGGAGGAAGTGGAAGCCTAGATTGGGCAGAAGTTGACTTGGTCTGGGCAGGCTAAGACTTGGGTGGAGGAGGAGGAAACTTGGGCTGAGACTTCCCCGGTTGCCCCTCAATTAAGTCAAGTAAACTAGTTTGGGATTTCCTCTTGTAACCCATCTCGGCCCGAGGAGAGTTTCCTGCTGACAGAAAGTCTGCTTCGGTCAAGTTCTGGTCACCTAAGTCACTAGAGGGATCCTCAGATAGGTGGACTTGTTCGAACACACCAAATTCGTCCCCGGACGGACCCCAACCAACAACTCCTCCTTCTGTTTCTCTATCTTCTTCCCTAACCTCCGCAGCTTGGTAGGGTGTAGAAGAGCTCGCTAATGGAGTGTCCTCTGGAGTGGAAGATCCTTCCGGAATCGAGAAACCGTCCTTGGTTACGGTAATCTTTCGAAGCCGAGGATCCTTTGCCCTGATCACGTACTTTGGCGCCAGGAACAATTTTTGAATGGGGTCGTATCCCAGGATCTTGTGAGCAGCTCTAACTTGGTTGTCGACCTTGTTTACGAAGACCTCTGCTGTCAATACAGTTTCCAAATCTACCTTGTTGACTAAATGGAGGTGCCATTGAAAAGCGTTTGAATCTGCAAAAAAGAGGGCACATTTGTGTTAGCAATCAAGCACTGCAAACTTTGATAGCACAAAAGATTAGACCCTCTCTTACTTTAAGGCACCCCACCTGGTGTCCCTTCTTCTGTCGGACAATGGAGGCCGTCGTGCCACTCTCCAAACACGATGAGGAGGTCCTTATCCAGACCCTTGCTGGACAAAGGGAGGCACTGGATAAGCCGCACTCTATCATCCCTCGTCTTCATGTAGTAAGACTTGCCCTTTAGGTGCTGGAGGTTGTAGCACCAGTTCACGTCATGATGGGTCAACCTTAGCCCCATCTTCTCGTTTAAGGCATCTACACAGCCCAGAATCCTAAACATATTAACACCATATTGGGTGGGGGCTAGCTGGAAATGCCTAAGGTAACCCCTCATCACTTGACCCATGGGGATTCTCATACCGCCCTCTAAGAAGGCGATTATAGGAATCACTACCTCGCCCTCTTACCTCCTAAAACTCCCCTCTTCCTCTTTACAGTACCTTAGGCCTACGTTACTGGGTATCCTATAATCGGCGATGAACTTCTCCATCGCCTCTTCAGACTCCACCAATTTCTTGAGCCTACCCATCCCTAGAGACAACTAAGAGATTCGGAGAAAGAAGTTTAGAAGAAAGGAAGCACAATTTAGAGAGAGAGAAGAAAACTTATAGAAATCAGGAAAAGCTCATTGGACAAGCTTTTTGTGCTGAAGGGAGTCGTGAATTTGGTTGAAGATTTGACTGAACTTAGGAAATCTGCTCAAAAACTCTTGAATGCGAAAGTAAAGAGGTGAACCGGTTCAAATGGGTATTTATACCCCTAATTAAAAATAACCGTGTGAATTTTCCCACCCATAAAGTCAGGAAGATCGCCACCGTTAGATTATTATCACACTGTTGAACGTGAGGAGCACCTAGCTGCTCGAATTTAATGCAGGCGCACTCCGCATATCGAAACGTCAGGGACGAGCCCTGGACAGGTGAAAAGACTCTGGCACTGATGGAGACAAGACTTGATAAGCCATGGCAAAGGCCTGAGGACATCAAAATCCTCCTCTCCGCCCGAGGAGCCTGATAGCAGGATTTTGAGGGGCTATTGTGGGGTCGAAGAATTTAGCAACCCCGGCCCACTTTATGCTAGGCCCAAGGCCCGCGCCGAGGAGGAAGAAATGTCCGAGGACTAATCAAGGAAGCTTCAATTACCAAGAAGCACTGCCGAGGACAATCCTATCCTCGGCTAGCCAAGATCATGGAAAGGAAGAGCAAAGCACCATCAGAGGTAACCCTTCAGAGCGTCCCCAAAGAAAAAACAAGTACAACGGGTTAGTCATGGAAGCATGATGGAGGAGCGATTCCAGGAGGAACTGTCACCTCCACATTAAATGCTCACAACTAATATTCTGGTCGTATTAATTGAGAAGTAACCCCTGAACAGTGCTACCATAGTTGCTGCAACCCACAGAAAGAATGGAAAGGTGACTGATGGGACAAGCACTCAAGCGGTGACCTACATGACTAACAAATGGAGGGTCAAGATTGACCAAAGGGGGATATATAATGTAAGAAGTCCTCCAGAAAGGGGGACGAGGATTTTAGAGGGAAGGAACACTGTAGCACCGGTAAGATCTTTGTAACCAAGCACCAACAAAATAATAAGAATTATACAGTCCTAGGGGAGTGCCGAGGAGTCGAATTTCATTCCTTAGATTATGTTCTCGTCCTACAATCCGCATATCGCCATGTTTAGTTGTTGCAATCCTTATTAGAGACTAGTTCTTGAACCCATACTCTACAAATTCATTGTATCGGGATAGCTGGGCTTGAGTCCACTTCATCTAAGGAAAAGTGCTCAAACCCGGTCCCTACAGACAGTATTATAATTTTTTTTTCTATAAAATTTGTGGGAACCATGGCGATATGGCCCCAAAAGCCAGAAGTCATTCCACAGCTTTTAGTTAGCTTCATTTATTTTCATATGTATGTGAGATTCGTGATATTATACAGTATATTTTTATTATATCTTCAATCCATAATCTCATCTTCTACCTAACGCTTATAAGGGAAGAAGGTACCCATTGAACTAGAGCTAATTTGCTCGATGTCGATGGATATTATATACATGCATTGCATACACAAAGAACTCAAAAATGGGCATATCACAAAAAAAAAAAAAAAAAAAAAAAAAAAAAAAAAAAAAAAAACTTAAAAATGGGCATTTTCAGCTGCTTCCAAAAAGTAGGTGCTACATGCTTTTTTAAGGAATCTCTCTACAATTATTCTGCATTTTTATTAGGAGCAAGTAATTGTATTATGAAGTAAAAAGTCACTCTAATAAGAAAATGAAAAGTTTGATTAGTGGTCAAACTTTTTGTGAGGGTACGACAACACACCATATAAGATATAAGATATATTAAGATGCTTGGTTTGTAGATGGGGACCTGCATTTTCCTCCCGCCCATAGAAACGTAGAAAGATGGTTTAAGCACCTAGATTTCATTCTCTATTATTATGTATGTGCCTGAATTACGTGGGCAGGCATCTGAGGATTTTACGGCTCAGACTCTAACATGTACCCTCTACCAAAAGTGAATGCCTTTCATTAATTGCATGCCTGACAGTTTCAGGAATCCATTTCGAGGTGCTATTGCCATTGAGGGTTCATGGTTCGAATCAGACACGGCACCTTCAGTTTCTTAGTGAAAGAAACCAAATAAACAAAATGTTTTGACCCCATGAATAAGCACTCCAACTGAACACATGCATGGAACTTGATTATTGGAACAACTTTCTTTTTCTCTGGAAATAGTCTATTTCTTAGGTGAATGTATATTTCTAAAGAACATCATTATCATATTCGCATGAGATTTTTGACCATCATTATTGTAAATTTGGTTTTTATCGATTAACTGTATACATCCTCTTTGACCACCATTATTGTAAATTTGGGATTTCCAACTTGGAACATTTTTGTTAGAATAGCTTGAAGTACTAGTTTTAAGCAAAGGGTCATTGGCAATAACTTGTATTCTAAAACATATTAAACTTTGTTTTTCCCTAGAATATGAATTAGGTCTATGTTCATAGCTTTAGGGACAATCCATCTTTTAACCTCTATTAGCTTAATTTGGGGTGTATTATGAGAGAAGTTGTCTTCATGAAAGGAGTCAAGCTTATCTAAGCAACAGAAACAGAGGCAGCTCAAACAAGAATTTGATTGATTGTCCACAAATCCTATTTGGGTCCTGCAGAAACTCAGTGGTACCCCATTTGCATTTTATCATTACAAAGCGATTGTTACAAAGATAAACATGTTTCCCTGTCTCAACTACTGCTAATAATGGAAAAAATCAATATTTTAACTTAATAATTGAAGCTTAGGGCACAATGTTCAATTTGTCCTTTCTAGTGGAGTGAGTTTTTCCTTTTTTAAAACTTAAAATAATTGAAGCTCAAGCAACAATGTTCAATTTGTCCTTTCTAATTGATTAAACAAACCACCCCCCCCCCCCCCCCCCCCCCCACCCCAAAGAAAAAGAAAAAAAGTGGAGTGGGAGGTTGACCCTTAAATAATGCAGTTTAATATTGCAAAACCCAGATATGTTATTGATTTTATTGGTCACTTTCATCTCCAAAAAAAGAAAAAGATTTTATTGGTCACAATAACATAAGTGAGCCAAGTTGAAAAATATCATTGGCATCAAGAAAACCAGGGTGTTCAATTTTGTACTTTTCAACCTAATAATTCTACTTTCCTCCAATAGCACTTCAAAGTCATTGGACATGGAGACTAAAATTGGCTATTTAAATTTATAAAAAAAAAAATGAAGTTATACCTTTTCTAATTCATTTATACAACTTCAAGTCATTAAAAGAATCGATCATTCATTAAGAAAAATTAAAGTAAAATTAACAAGGAAAAAAAAAAACCTCAGCTCCGAGTACCCCATGTTCAAATTTTTTTGAAGGGCATGCAAAAATTCAACATAAAGGGTTTTTTTTTTTTTTTTTTATATATATATTAAAAAAAAAAAAAAAAAGAAAGAAAGAAAGAAATGAAAAGAAAAGAAAAGTAGAGAGAGAATACATGGTGGGTGTTCTAGGAATGTTTTTCATTTCTGGGATACGAAAAGTAGAAGGTTTTATCTTCCATAAAGGTTAATAAAGTTAAGATTTTCCCTTGAAAATTGTTGTCCTTCTAGCTAGAAAAAAGAACTATAAAACATACTAATATCAATCACTTGGAATAACTAGAAAAACCAAGAAGAGAAGCCCCCGCTTGAAACATATCCCCTGTACAAGACAAGTTGAAACTTTATTATTCCAACCATAGGATAGGCCTCCCTTAATTACTTCTTTTCTTTTCCAATTAGTACAATGAGAAAGTTGATGCATCGCTCACTTGTGAAGTGCTTGCTGATTTTGAATACTTCTTATTAGAAGAAGATGGTGATGGTGATGATGATGATAAATCACCTGACCTTCTTCTTAGCATCTGCCTCATCCCATCGGCTACTCGAACTGCAGGGTTTGATTTGAATTTACGACAAAATGACATGTGAGCCTTCACAGCTTCTTCCATATCAAATGACTTTTTGCCTCGGCTAACTTCATCACTTACTGCTTCTGAGCACAACCCACATAGCCATTTGTTATCAAACTTGGCCTTGACTTCATTTATATAGTCTTGTGTACAATCTTCTTTGAGTCCACAACACTCACACTTGACTGATTCAATCTCCATTTTTCTTTGTTTTTAGAGTTGGGAAAGATAGGAAGTGTTTTAGTTTATTGTGTGTGAATGGATTTGAGAAAAGTGATTGGTAAAGAAGTGCTAATTATGGCTGTTTTTCTTGTTGGATTTGATTGTAATGATGGTACAGAAAGTGGGGTTTCTTTTTTTTCACTTTCTTTTTGGTTGTGGCTCCTCACTTGGCATGATGGTTTTGTTGCTTCAAGAACTAGGAAGTATTTGGGGTGGTTTGAGAGCTTTTATGGTTGGGATTTGGGTGAGAGAGAGAGAGAAGATTGAATCTGCCATAATTTCCTCCATGTTCTAAGGGACATGGGGCTGTGGAAATTGAGACAAGGGTGGTTTGATGGGCCCTTCAAAGCCTTTAAAACTAAATTCATTCCACCTCTCTCTCTCTCTCTCTCTCTCTCTCTCTCTCTCTCTCACAACCAAAATAATAACAATAGCAATAAGAGAACAAAAATTCTTAACTAGGGAGTCAGTGAATTGGGTTATTTTGTCTCTCTCACAACCAAAATAATAACAATAGCAATAAGAGAACAAAAATTCTTAACTAGGGAGTCAGTGAATTGGGTTATTTTGTCTTGTTTGTTTTTGTACTGCATGTTGTTTCTTTTCTTTATGGTAGTTTTTTTTTTACCCTTCTTTTAGTTGATTGGCAGTTACTTTCGGTTAACACAGTTGAATTGACTGGTTTTTTGGCTTCACTTCACTTGGCTATATAAACTGGCTCAAACTTTGGCTGAGCTTGGGTTAAGGCTTTTTTGTTACGTTATATCTTGGTTACATAAATCTGTTGACTAATTGACTTCCATAGTATGCATCGAGCTTATATTATTAAAGGGTCACCTTCACAGTCATGCTTTATTGACCAAGTGGCCTTGAGTGGTTCAACAGGCAATGATTTTTTTTTTTTTTTTTTGGGTTCCTAATAAGTGAAAGAAATGAATAGATGAAACTGATAAGTATAGATCTTAAGCTCAACTACAAAATAATATTCTAATATTTGATTAAGATGGTTTAAGCATTTATAAGTTTACATTTTTATTGGCTCTTCAATAATGTAAGATTTGCACACATGAGTCGGAGTTTGCTTTTTATGCTAAGCAGCTAAAAGAGATCAATGGATTAAGCATATAATATAAATGTAAGCCCTAAACTCATCTCTCTTAACTCCAAGGAAAGAATTCACTGGACAATGAATGATCAAAACAGATTTAGTTAACTACCGCACCTTTAGGCGGTTGGTACCTTCCTACTAAGTGTTCGGAGGGTTTTAAGAACAATGTCATAGGTTCAAGCTATCGAGATAACAATGTTAGTAAATAACATTACTAATCATCTCAAAAAAAAAAAAAAAAGGATTTAAATTACTTTAATGAGTAATTGTTATAGTGCAAAGATGATGTATGTCCTTTAATGTTTCTATGTTATATCTAGTACAAAAAAGTTTTTTAAAATATTTGTGAATATAAATATGAGTACTTATTTGTACAAAATTTATGCAAACAAAATCCTAAAGCATGGTATAATTGGTTAAGGATCATGTTCACAAAATGGAAGTCATTAATTATTATTAGAGTCAAAACTCACTTACAAAATAAAAAATTAAAATTTTTTTCTTTATAAACGAAAGTCAAAACTCACAAATCGGAAGTCATTAATTTTTTTTTCTTGACAATTAACACTATGTATAAAGATGTGAGATTCATCTTATGCATGTATTACTCTAAGAAGTATGAAACTTTCATGTACTCAATAGTTAATTTATAAGGAGGAGATATTCGCAATAATTCTAGATGAATTAGTCTTGCATATAATTTTATGCATAAGCCTCCAATATTGACTTGTCACTTGTGGATTATATATATATATATCTCTCTCTCTCTCTCTCTCTCTCTCTCTCTCTTAAGAAAGAGCCTCAATATTTGATCCCCTCACTCTATATTAGGACTTTTGTGCAAGAATTGTACTGTTTCTCTAGCCAAAGGTAAAAGAATCTCAAATTCTCAAAAAAACTATCCAAATAAATTAACTAGCAAAACGTCAAAATTTTATATTTATTGTTAGGTCCAATAGGTTTATTATTGGTAAACTATGACAAATTGTAAGTTTTGTTGAGTCTTAAAAAAAAAAAAAAAAAAAAAAAAAAAAAAAAAAAAAAAAAAACCCAAGATTTGTTCAAGAAAAGTGCAGTTTTTGGAATATCGAAACATTTTTCAGTCAATCAAAAATTGCACACCCTAATTCTAAAAAGTCCTAACAAGTTGTTTGTTTCAACTCTAATTTGTGCCCTACTAAGAACTCATTAGGGATAACCAAAACAAATTAGGGTTGAAACAAACTAAATTTCAAACCCTTTTTTTCTCCATTCCACCATCATACTAGACTTCAAGAAGTAGATCTAAAGACGGTATATATACTTGAAGATTGGTGATCAAGGCTAAAAAATAATAAAGCCAAAGATTGTTGTCATTACATTTGTAGTTTTTAACTACTGCAATTGTCAAGGATATGGAGAAAAATGAACAATATTAATTAACTCTCCTTAGGGTCCGTTTGGATAGAACTTATTGTTGCTAAAACTGAAAACTTGTTGTTGAAAACACTGTAGAAAATAATTGAAAAAACGCGGATGAAAGTAATTAAACGCAAGCACTGTAGCGGAGCTGAAAATACTGTAGCATATAAATACCAAAGTTCAACTCTTTTTTCCTTTCCTTCTCTATTCACTCCTCACCGTACCCTAGCTAACGTCTGTGCCAAGAGAGTTCCACGCCCACCAGAGAAATCTACAAGGAAGACCTACATCGGTTCGACGCCGGCGAAGAGCTCAGGTGAGAAATCCATGAGGAAGACAACCCCAGTCTGACGCCGGCGTGTACTCTTCCTTCAGAACAGGGATATCACATTAGAACGAGGATCACACGACTCACAGCCTACACCCACCTACCCCATTCCTTCTTCCCCACAATCCCAAAGAATTCTTAGGTGTCAAGATTGGCCTAATCCAGAGGAAATTTATACTTTGTTAGCTAACTTTTTTTTTTTTTTTTTTTTTTTTTTTTTTTTTGTAACATCCAGAGGAAATTTTTGGGTCAAATTGGCCTAATCTGGGTTCTGATTCATAAATGTTACTGTTAGATGAGTTTTTATTTTTTCGGTATGTGTGTATTCTTAATTTTGATTTTTTGTCTCTTTGTTTTGGATGATTTTATAGATTTTGTTTTAATTTCTGATGGTATATGTATGGATGCAAGCGATTTATGGTTGAAAGTTGAAACCTTTTGCTGTTGATGTATATAATTTGTTTTGCAAGGAGAGGGTTTGGGTTTTGGATCTTCATTTTTTAAAAAAAAATTATTTGTTGTAAATTTGTAACAAACGCAGGAGAAGAGAAGGGAAGCCTTCTCTTTCAATTTTTTTGTTTTGGTTTTGCGCTTGAAAGCTGGGTTCATGAGACTACCTCTGTGAAAATAGAAATTATGGGATCTAGATTTGTTGTATGAATATGAGAGAACTTCTTAAATGAAACGGTGCGTACATGCAGAAGTGCGTTTTCTTCACTTGCGTTTCCTTCAACTTCGCGTGTGTGTGGGTCCAAGTGCAAAACGTGGAATGCGGAATTAAGTGGAATAACGGGCTATCCAAACGAATACTTAATATAGAGATGTGAGAACCCACGTTTTCTACGTTCATTTGAAAATCTAGTTCGTTTGACTCCCTAATATAGGATCGTATGAAAATAATAGATATAGCTTGTGATCTTAGAAAGTTGAGTATGGGACAAACATGAAAATTGACAACTTGACCACTAAATTTGATTATTACATAGTACTCTTGCAATAATGCAAACAAACTTTTTGGCATATCAAACATATTTTTCAACAGAGATGGTGTGTTCATGTGATTCTAGTCTACGGAGTTGTTTACCAGAGCAAATGAGAAAAAGACATGGACATAAAATAAAGTTCGATATATGATGGGTGTTGTTTTGTCCAATCCTGTCCTCCCAAGCTTGTCTTTACATGCAAAGTTTATGAGCTCGATCTAAGTGCTTATTTGGAATTTTTAATAGAAACTATAATATATTAAACTGTAAAGATTTTGTAATAAAAGGTTTATCTAAAAACCTCTTTAACATATTTAGAGCTTGTGATAAATTATAATGGAGTAGAATTTTAGGATAAAAGAAATTTAATTGAAAACTCTTTAGAGTTGGGAGCATTTTGCATCTCGTTTGGTGACAGAAACTGAGCATTTTATCTTCTTTAATATTTAGAGCATTTTATAATGTTCCTTCATAATAACCTGCAGATTCATTATCCAAAACAAAACAAAACAAAAAGCCATTTTATCTTCTTTAATTTCCATAATTAATTTTTTGTTATTTTTTCTAATTTAATTTCTTCATGGCATTATATTGACAGTGTGTGAGCATCATTGAAAGGGAAGCAATCATTTTCATTTTCCGTATTTGATTTTGTGGTTGGTTAAATTAAACCCTGCTTTCCCCTCATGCTAATACAACTACAAGGTCCTTTCTCTTTTTTTTATAATCAATTTAAGGACCTTTCTTTCACCTGCACAGTAGTATTTTTGTCATGTTGACTCAAGTATTGGAAACATTATGATGGATTACAATCGGTCAGTTTCATTGGCATAAATTGACAATTCGAACAGTGTTTACAATAATAACCATCGATCTTGTTGGAAAAAGAAAATGTTTTACAATTATTTTGATGTGATTGATATATCATAATAAACGTGGTATTAAAGATAGATTTATAAAAATATATGTGTGCATATCAATAATGATGTGATTGATATATCATAATAAACGTGGTATTAAAGATAGATTTATACAAATATATGTGTGCATATCAATAAACACCTATATTTTTCCCCTTAACTAATGAAAAAAAATTTATGGAAAAAATTATATCCTAACATTACTAGAAATAGAAGGTAATTAAGATAGGATTTTTGTCATTGAAGTCTGCCTAGTAAATAATACGAGACCACCACGTACCTTTAATGCGGTAGTTATTCCACAAGTATAAATGCTTGTGGAGTGTTGGGAGTAAGAGCCGGGGTTCAAGTCTTTAGGAGGGAGTTTCACACACATATATACTTAGATTAGGTTAGAGTAGAAATTCTATCGTATATAAAAATAATTATAATAATAATACGAGAAAATTGCATTGACCTATGAGGTTTTCTGTTGTTACCCTTAAACTTTATCTAGTGTAAAACTATTTACACTAATCTTTAAGAGCATTGATTTATGACCTATTTTTAGAAACCTTTTATGGGTAAATGATAAAATAACTATTTTTTTTTTATGATTTTTTTATATTTTTCATAAAGGTAGTGTCAAAACTTTCTTAATATGATTTATTAACAATTGCCTTAGAGCACTCATTAACACAACTTTTTTAATAATTTGTATCATGGTATGAAAAATGTTAACTAATATCCTCAGGTTTAAGAATTATTTTTAGAAACATTTTATGGAAATATGATAAAGCAATTAATTTTGTTAACAGTTTTTTATATTTCTTAAAAAAGTGATGTTAAAATTTTCACAATATAATTTATTAACAATTACCTTAAAGATGCCTGTTAACATGATCTAATTTAAAATAAAACACGTGTTTTATTTCAAAATAAAAGGAAGGTAAATGTCATCATGAAAAATTAAGTAGGTGCAATTTTCTAAATAATATATATATTATATTTACGCATTGTAGCCTTGTAGGCAAGCAGATGACTATCAAGTCGACGTTACTTATGGGCTGAAAATTCAATTTCGGCAGTTTGTCGCTTTGTACATTACCATTAAAACTTCCTTAAAAGTCCTAATCAAAAACTGTATTATACAACACTAATTACACGACCAACTACTGGACTTTTGCTCCATAAAAGTAAAACCCACGAAGAAACGAAATCTATAAGTCTCAATTTTTTGTCCAACGCGAAGAAATTAAAGCATGTCTGAAAATTATGTTTAAACCCCTAATCGTCTGATGAATTTTCAATTTTAATGAATTGATTCATAACTAATCCAAATAATTAATTAGTCAAGATTCAAATCACAATGTTTATATTCATAAACACATTCAAAAGAATAGTGCACATCAACCACAAACACACTCATAGAGACCGTATATGTTCATAGAATGAAAACCCTAAACCATAAAAACACTCTATGGACAACCCCGAACAACAAATTCACTATCGAAACTTGTTGTGGCATGTACGATATTCACAAGACTTTCCGTTCATGTAGTCAAACTAAGTATCCAAACCATCCAAGCTCCTGTTAGCAATTACATACTCTTGCCTTGTGTCTTCTAAGATCGATATCTGTTGTGTAAGACAATACATGGCTTTCAAGCCAATCTCTTGACTACTTCAAGACTCCTTAAAGATTTGATGTAGTCTCTGTGATTTCAGCAACAACGTCCAACACACATATGGTGGTTTTGAAAGTGCTGTCATCTTCCTCTCTAGTGATTAGGGTTAATTTTTGGCTTATAGAGGTGTAAGACTTAAGGTTGAGAATGTCACCCAAAAAACAAAAACAAAAAAACTGTCGTGTGAAAGCAGGTTGGTGCTTTCCACAATAAGGTTCACTCAAGCGAGCCTCTGATGAAAGTTTCTGTCCAAATCCCAGCTTTGCTCAACTAATCAAGACTCTTGTTCAAGCAAGGTCTTCATACTTGCACTTTGAACATAATCATCAAACTTCAACGCCTATGACACCCATATACGTAATTCAAGATACATTGTCCAAAATTACAAATAAATTTATTATGAAATTAGCCAGTACTTAAAATCCTAATCCCATCATAGCATTAAAGAGTAATACTTAACAAAATCTTCTCAAGGGTGCATGTAGAAATATTCTTGTGTGATGGCTATGGAGTCAATTTACCAATTGGAGCATTGTTAAGCGAGTTCAATTATTTTAATTTATTATAAGTATACATAATTGGAAGAAGTCTGTAACATACTTTTTTAAATAACAAACTAACCCAAACATATTTACCTTCTCAAGAGTCAAGTTTTAGTCATAGTTTGACCTAATCTATTTTTACTGATTATCTATAATTTATTTATACTTACACTAAAAAATGCCATTTAACTTAAATAATTAGTAATTTATTGTGGTATCAAAGTAGATGGTCCTAAGTTTAATATTTATCTCTGCTTTACCTCTTATTAATTTAAATAGTTAAAAATCTCATGTGTTGGGTTAAATCCTACTTATTAAGGGAGGATTTGAGCCTACACATAAATGAGAGAGTTAGAATAATAGTTAAATAAATAAATTTATAATTTTTTAGCAGTTTAAACTTTTTGGATAATTTGTAATTTATCAAAAAAATGTTAATGTCATTATTTAATAATTAATTAAAATACAAAATAAGGTATTAAATAAGTTTGAAATGTATTTCCACAAATTTTATGAGGTTAATAGAAAATAACAAAGTACAAGCAAGCATAATTAAATATTGCATTCTTTATCTTTCAAGTAGAAACCATTTTAATAATATTGCATAAATTGTCCACTACTTTTCTAAGCTAAAAAAAAAACCCATTTTGCACCACCCAATAATACCGGACGGTTGGGTCCAAATTTTAAAACCATTATTTAATTTACACTCAAGAAGTGTGTTAATAAAACAATCACACATGCAAGAGTGCACTCAAACACACATCTCATCACAAATTCATAATTTAATCATGAATGATATTGATATATATATATATATATATATGCAGGTCAATCAATCAATCACAATTTAATCATGCATATATTGAAATGCAACTTAAGCAATATTGGAGGAGGGACATTTGCCACGCAACTATGATTGTGAGTTATTTGGTCTTCCACTCGGTTAAACTCACTTAAAATGCCATGTTTACGAAGGAAATTTATTTCACAATGACGGCAACACCTTTTGCTATTTTTAAAAACTTTTTTTTTCTTCAGTCTGATAATAAACTTATGAGAGAGATATGATATTGTATGTGCTGCCCACATGTCTTCATGAAATGAAATACGAATGTGAAATAAATGTTATCCACGTCCATCTTACTATAATTAATATTGTTGGCATGTAATAATAATATAATATTAGTGCAGATATATGTAAAATCAGTACCTAATTTTAATATAATTTATATCTATTTTTGAATTTTTGTCAGCTCTCTGAAATCACAGATTAAATATCATACAACAAGATGTACAAACAAATATTGTAAATTGAATTGAAGGATGACTGACATGGGTGCACTTTAAACGCAACAAGATGTACAAACAAAACTACCAATTGCATCCAACTAAGGAGTAAGTATGGGTTTGGATTAAAATGAAAAATTAAAATTATTTTACTGTACGTTTAGTAATAATTTTTCAGTTTCAGCAATATAAACGGGTATCTAAACACAAGTGTGCATTAAGATTGAAATGAAAAATTAAAATTATTTCACTATTCAGCTTATTTTTGCTACTATATTCATGGACTTTACTGCACTTTTTGACACTGTTCATGGACTCCACTATACTATTTCAACGAACTTTTACCTTTATCTACGGTACTTTCAGTAATAATTTTTCAGTTTCAGTAATATAAACGGTATCTAAACACAAGTGTGCATTAAGATTGAAATGAAAATTTAAAATTATTTCACTATTCAGCTTATTTTTGCTACTATATTCATGGACCTTACTGCACTTTTTGGCACTGTTCATGGACTCCACTATACTATTTCAACTAACTTTTACCTTTATCTACGGTACTTTCAGTAATAATTTTTCAGTTTCAGTAAAATAAACGGTATCCAAGCACACCCTAAATAGCTTTTTACAAACATATCTTTGCAAAGGTACAGCTCTTTGCACAGGCATATTCTGTTTAAATAAATTTATAAAATTATAAAAAAAATAAAATAAAAATAAAATAAAAAACCTCATTGGTGTATTAAGCCGACAATAAAAAGCAATTAATATTAAGCAAACGTCATAGATTTCAATTCCATTGTCTATTGATTTTTTTTTTTTTAATCCCTACCATGAAAATGTTTTAGCCATTAAACGTGCTGTTATTTACTGTATTATGCTCCAATGTTACATTCCAAAAACGTATTCCTTCTCCCTCTTTTCTCACATTCTGCCCTTATACAAGCCATAGGCTAGTTCCATTTAGGGTTTTGATTGTTTTACCGATCTAACAAAATTTAAATTCTTTTACATTATCTGTAAAGTGTGGACATTCTTGAAATATGTAGATGCTTAACTTTGAAAAATGTGGATATTCTGTAAACTAGTGTGAATAAGGGAGTACAAAATAATAAGGACAATATTTTCTTAATTCTAAATTGGTTTGGAGCAATACCCTCCAACTCACTAGATAGCGATTTATAAAGTCATCTACGTGCATTATTTTAAAATGTTACACTATTAAATAGATCATATGACGAACAATATATATGTATAGGTTTATAAATTGTCACATGGTGAGTTTGAGGAAATTTCCTTTAAATTGGTTTGAAGGTAAACTTTTTCCAAACATATTTATTGCCTCCCTCACCCTTCAAAACCACTCACACCACTTTGGTGAATTATGGTACAGGTCTATTCACAAGCTTGCTTCAATAATTTTCCTAGGCAATATTTAACATCTAACTATACGTAACAAAACCTAACTTGATTGTTGGTTGATTAGACTCGACTTAAATTATTGACCAAATTCTTCTCAATTTGATACATAATAATAACATTTTGACTATGCTTTACATGCATGATCATTAGAATCTTGATAATACAATTAGGGCCTATAAAAAGCTACTAAATTAATCGTACTTATCGCATTAACAAGTACATTAAATTCAGACAGGTTTTCATGTTAATTTGGGCTAAACAATCTGATTTAAGTCACAAAGATCATGCTCTCTTTGAACTTAAAACAAACACATTATAAGTGGACCATATTATAGAAAAGATACAAACCCTAGCTTCTGTTAGCTTAAGGCATCAACAATTACCTAGACTTTGTCTTCTCCTATGTGATGAATTAGAAGAATTTAGTAGTCAAGCTTATATATGCATTGTCCTCCATAGATAATGGACTATGCTAAAGTATGATAGTCCAGAGACAAGTCATGGCCAAGCATGTGGGGTTCCTCAGCTTGAAGAGCTTGATCACCACGTAAAAAAGTCCTGTCGTTGTCATGATTTCCCGACATGTGAATGCTTGCCCGGTAGATGTTCGGCAATTCCAGTGGCCACAATGGTGCTCCCTATTGCTGTCTGAAAGGTGACAAGCTGGTCCAAACACTAATATCCTATAATTATTGTGTTAAATACTCTTGCTACCATTTAATGTTTATGGATTAGACCTACTTTCCTAGCCTAGCTATTATAGCATCAGCATGTATGACTTCATTCTAACTATTTAGGTTAATTTTTCTTTTGCTAAGATTCTTGTGCCGACATAACATGCTCTCTTTTATTAGGAGAACTGAGATTGAATTAATCCTCATTTCTTATTGTTATAACTATCGAAATATTTTTCAAAATTTTTTTTTTTTTTCTTTTCAAGTGATTTTTATAGATACTATAAATTTACTACTTAAACTTTACAAATTTTTGTATCAATTTTTAAATTCAAAAAATAATTAAGAAATTAATTTTTTTTATTATTCATGTAATACAAACCACATTCATTGTCATTGTTAGTACAATGTAAAATAAGAATTTTCCTTAATATTTTCTATTTTTGGACATTAATTTTTCATTTAGTAAAAGAGTCAATTTTCCCTTGGCTGCTATATAGTACAAGTTACAAATGCTGAGTAAGATTTAAAATTAGGCTTCTGTCTAGTGCTCCCATGCACAAAATAGTATATTGGATGGATACATTACCATTTTAATTAAGACATATGTCATGCACAATGTCTAAGCTACTATAGCATTGAGTGTGCTAAAACACCAAAAGTTCTATTTTAGCACACCAAGTATCGAAAATGACCTCCATCTGGTGTGCTATTTGCCAAATTTTTTAGCATTTACTACAATGATTTGCTACTAGTAGCTAGTAGCATATCATTGTAGCAATGCTACTCTCTCTCTCTCTCTCTCTCTCTCTCCAACGATGATGATGGCTTTGAGGACAATGACAACTTTATTGGTGATAGTGGTGATTGGATTTTGGTAATAGTGGTGGTTGGGTTGTGTTCACGATAGTGGTTATTAGGTTGGTTTTTTTTTTTTAATACACGGTAAGAGTTATTTTAATGTTTTGTATACTAAACGTAGAATAGAAGATTAGGGTGTAGTGTTAAATGAGGCGTTAAAATAACAAATATGGGTTCTTGGTATGCTCAAATAGCAATTTTTTACTCACCAAATGCTTATACTCTAAGAAAAAAAGATTCTAGAATTCAATAAGACCAATGATTCCAATCCCATAAAAAGCTTATCACAGTTTCAAGTCTGGCTTCTCAGCTTACCGAGTTGGCTTAAGAATTCATAATATGCATGTATTGGATGTAAACTGAGGAGCAACCAAATTCACCTTGTTTTAACCTTTGACTAGTTCTATCACAAATAATAAAATAAATAAAATAATTGTCTAGTAAATCCTACGGCATTATTGTTTGTCTATATATATAGTATTGTATGTTTAAATATAGCACTATATATAGTATTATTATTCTAATAACAATAATAATTAGTTTCAACCTCTGTAGCATTTTTTCCTGAAATATTGCTTTAACCTAAATATCCAGAGTCCAGAGGGTCAATGACTTCTCACATGGTATTTTGTTGGGTTCCTCCATTATGAAATATGAAGTATGTTCAAGTATAGTGGAGTTTGTTCAAAAATTAATGGTCTTCACATGGCATCCCACATGCACTCTCTTTGCGCATGCACTTTTCTTATCCAAACTTGGATTCTTCTCTCCCACTCAACCAATCTCATCTCCCAATCAATCATTTGACACTTATATATATAGCACCTCAACTTTTAATAGCCGAATTCATATATATATATATATATATATATTTTTTTTTTCTTCTCTTCTCGTGTACTCTTATAATATACAAGTATATTTCAATAATAGTCTCTGCCATTTGGTAGATTACAACTTTATATCACTCTCATTTCTAACCAATCATTATTATTATCTACTATGTGTGTTTTGAACTTTTTATGATAGAAACCATAAAAGAAATCTTATAAATTTCAAATTCTATCGTATCAATTCAAAAAAATAAGAACAAAACTAATCGATGAAACCAAGAAGGCAATTAAAAAGGATTTAATTTTTACCAGCACATGTGGCAAAGGATTAACTGCAAAAACGAACCTTTGAAGAAGCTAGCATGCCCTATAAAGTTAAATGCCTCACCTAGAATCAGTAGTAGTTCCAATCACAAATGAATTAATTTATAAATTTGAAAGTTATGTGTATGTGTGTGTATATATATATATATATATATAAAATTATATATGGTGAATTTATTGGTTTCTGCGAAGTATTGCTAGATTTTGTTATGTGGGGTGTGTCGTCAATTATTATATTTAGCTACTTTTGAACTTTTTTAATTAAATTAGCTTCAATCATATATATTAGACTCAACAACATAGTCAGCCCCAACTCCTTCCCACATCACATGAAAGCTTTTAGGATGTCGCCCATGGTATCTACACTATAAATAAATAAATAAAATGACATACGACGTGTGAATCTGCATATAAATACATAAATAATTAAATATATGAAAAGATTGCTCATGGAACCTGGCTTGAGCCCACTTGATTTTGCTCACAACTATAGTATTCCATGTAGTAAAATGTTATCTCTACAATAAACTTTTGAAATGTGAGCAATTAAGTTTGAAACTGATTAAAAAGAAACATTCTATCTGATTTTTCTGATTTGTTATTTACATAAAATAATACAATGATGATGAAGATTTTTTTGTTTTGTAATTGAAAAAGGATTTTGTTACAAATGTCTTAAGGGCATTTGCTTAGAAAATATTTATAACAACTTATAAGTATTTAGTATTGTACTACAAAGCTACTCATTGATCGAGACATAGCTTTATCTACGTATTTTTATTTCTATGCACCTTAATAATTGGTATCCTATATATTCACGTTTGCAATTTTAACGGTGCAAGTTGAGCATATCAGAATAGCCAGATTTTAAATTCATTATCAATTTATATATAATTTTTAAAATTCTATATTTATATAATAAAAACAAACCATATAAAATGCAAGATGCATGACCTGATATTTGTCTTTCCTTTTATGGTGATAGGATTTTTGTCTTAATATTACAGTATTGCATAAGGTTATGATTGCACCATTAATTGGAGCACGAATTATTCAGAAAGAATAAATAAGTACAAAGAGCATGAATTCTTCCTTAGACCAGGATAACCAATAAATCTACCAATATACTTCATTTCACAACTTTTTCAAATTGTGCGAGGGAAGAAAGGACACCTTTTGGCCACCTATGTTAATGTAAACTAATAATTTTTTATTGATCTCTTGTAATTATACAAACCAACAAATTGTAAAATTAAATATGAAAATGATCGTGTATCTTCGTAGTATTGCTGGTTGAAAAAAAATGTCACGTAGGCAAACCTAAAGAGAAATGCCAAGAATGCTAATTTTGGCACAATTTTGTGTCACAATTCGCCACATAACGAGTTGTAACTAATAAGGGTGTATTAGTGAGTCATGTGAGGACACACCCTTATTAATTACAACTCGCCATATAACGAGTTGTGGTTTAAAATTGTGCCAAAATTGGTGTAACTAACATTTCTCAAACCTAAAACAATAAACGCCATGTGTGGTGAGGTGGCCTAGCGGCTAAATGTTGGAAGTGGAATTGTCTTTATGGAAAAATAGTTTTTTTTTTTTTTTTCATTCTCGAAAGAAATTATAAAAACAGAAGACATGAGTCACATGACACAACCCAACATTTGACGATAGAGCTTTGTAGGACCCACCCACGTGGACTGCACAATCAGCTTGTCCAATGACTATCAGTCTTCCTTGCTTTCTCATGTGTTGGCTAGGCTGCTAGCCGGCTAGGACTTTTATTTTTATTTTTTTTAAGATAGATCAAGACATATATTAATTGAATAATAACAAATGATCTGAACAAGGTTGAATCCTAATCCTAAAATCGGATTACCAACAATGATCTGAACAAGGAAGTAAAATAATAGTTGAATCCTAATCCTAAACTGAACAAGGTTAAATCTTCCTCTTGTCTAGCAATAGCATTGTAGTTAAAAAAGTTTAGGTAAGATATTTACCAAAATGATCTAATCAACACTTTTAGTTTATTGTAATCTTTGTATCATTAAACGGATTAAAATGGGGTCGGTATTTCACCTAAAGTAATTAATCTGTTTTTTTTTTTTTAATTTACTTTTTTTAATATTATTTAATTTAATGGTTGAAATTTAAACTTGCTTTTTTTAACTTTCAATCTCAAACATTAGTTATAATTGCACCAGTGCAACCCAATCTCAATCTCATTAAACCATACTATTCCCTTCCAATTCTTCCATTCTAGAAGGCAATGATCACCATTTGCGTCCAATTCTATCTAATGCCCCTATCATGATATTTTGCCCTATTCTCACAATGTGGAATCATATGAAAAGTCATTCCTCAGACTTTGAGTCTTCCATCCTATATCAGGATGGATCCCAATTTCCATGTTGCGAAAATCATGCTAAAGACCAAAACTTGACAATAACTTTTGAATGAGCAAGGTTTCGGATAAGAGTTGGTTTATTTGGAAAAGGGATATAATCATCAAAAAGATATTAAGTGGATGGAGGGAGTTTGTATTATTAACAAACAAAGATCGAGGAGAGGAACTTTAAACTAGAGATAGCAAAAAATTCCTTCTTTCGTGGATTTTATCCATTCCAAATAAGGGATGGGATGGGATGGGTCTTACCTGTCCGTTTTCAAGTGTATAAATATATACCAACAAAGTTTGGGTACACGCATGTTAAATTTTGTGCTAATCGGATTGTATTTATTATTCGATTTATAAACTTATTTTTTATGCATAATTTTAGATTACAAAACTTGAAATTTAAATATTTAATTGATAGCATAATTATTAATATTTGATCTTCTAAAAATTTTGCAAACATTGAGGATAAAAAAAAAAAAGAAAATGTTATTGTGGGTGAGAAAGCCCGACGCCACATGATGGGCCTGAGGCCCAGTTCAAATACGACTCTCTGTCTGAAGAGGTTAAATGTATCAATGCTATGCCACCCTGGGGGAAGCGCAGCCCATAGGGAACAAACGGTTTGTCCGAAGAGAACCTGGTTGGGCCGAAGAGACCCTACCCAACGGAGCCGCCCAGAGCTTGATCGAGTAGACATGCTAAAGATCTCCCTGCCAGGGCTGATCTTCGGACATGTCTAAACTGCGTAACTATCATGAAATGTCTTGCCAATAAAGCTGCCACCGCCACATTTAATGCACTGCAGCAACTTTCCTGGCCGCATTTATGTGGAGAAGACACCTGAACAGTGCGTCTTCACCCACCACCACTCACAGCAAGTTAAAGCAAACGGCTGATGTGACTGGTACTCAAGTGGATGCCTAGATGAAGGACAAGTGTGCGGTGAAGATAGGAAAAGGGTGTATATATAAGGGAAACAAGTATCACAGAAAGGGGGGATGAATTTGTATTGACCAAGCCTTTAAATAGAAAACCTCTTCGAACTATAAAGAGGGATCCCGTTGAAAGCTTGACTCAACTCATTTCTTTATTACTGGTTTTTCTTCATCTGGACCGTTGCTAAATCCACCATTAGCCCAGTTGTTCAGCCCATTCTCTACAAATTTATTGTGGGAAATTTGGTGGGCTCATCATATAGAGTGTTGGTGCCTGGCCCAACAAATTTTGACCCTACAGTTATCTAATGGTAGATTTTCACAATCCACATCTAATAAAAAGATAATTAGATAAATGAGAAGTTTGAATTCAGAGAAAAACCTTGTCTTTTTTTTTTTTTAATAATGTGTGTGTGAACTACCTAAAACCATCTCCATGTAAATCCTCATTAACAAGACTTAAAAGATTAAAGATGGGCACAGAACCAACCAGGTTACAGCAACAAACCAATTGGTAGTAGCGGCGCCACGTTCAAGCCAGGGTGGTCCCAAGACCACCCTGACCTGGGGAAAAAAAAATTATATAATAATTTAAAATTTTTTATTTATCTACCCTTAAAAAAAAAAATTAGGAACACCCTCAAAAATTTTTTATGCTAATAAAATTAAATTTTGATGGATTATTTGTTCTACTTTCAAGCAAAAAGAAAAACCTCAAAACAAAAAAAAATTGAACTAAAATCTAAAAAAAAAAAAAAATTTGTAACAGAGCAGGCTCATTAGGGAAAAAAAGCCCAACATCAATCCTAAACAAAACCAACCCCAACCAAATTTTTAAATCAAAATAATTATTAACTAAATACCCAACCGGCCTAATCCAAACGGATTCTCAAAAAAAAAAAAAAAAAAAAAAAAAAAACCAAAACCCAAAACGCTCTGCCAATTCATCATTCATCAAATAGTAAAGCAAAAACTAAAATCAGAAACCTAACCTAAAGAAAAAAAAGCCACATCAACGAAATGACCAACGGACCAAGCACTGAAGCACATCGGCGCGACAGCGCCTTTACCTGAAACTGGAGCAACATAGCACATCAGTCATCGCATCGGACCTCAAACTCGAGCAACAGAGCACATCGGGCATCGGAGAGCAGAGATTGGTCCGATTGGATCAGAGTTTGCGACGCTTTGGCTTGGCCTCAAGTCCTTCCCTTAACGTGCTGCCATGGCCCGCGGCACTGCCCCTTAGGCCTCCCTCAAGGTATTTAAGTTCTCTTTTTCTCTCTTACATCTTTGGTTTTGCTGTGGACTGTGGACTGTGGTCTGAGAGAGAGAGCTCTTTCTCTTTGAATTGAAATGAGAGTATGAGACTCTCTCTCTCTCTATATATCTAATTCTCTCTCTTTCTCTTCGAATTGTAATTGGCTTGGCTTTACAGCTAAAAGCTTTACTTTATAACTTTACAATTTTTTGCCCTTGTTTTGACTTTATCCATTGTTATGTTCTGTTGGTGAGTTTGTCTTTTAATGTATTGTAATTTGTGAATTTATCTGATTAACTCCTCTTGTGACTCTTGTCTGTTGAGTGGGGGGTGGATAGGGCCATGGGGTCGTGTGGGGTGAGATATTTGAATTGGGGAAGTAAAGGCACGCAGAGGTAGGCACCAATACATTATAAAAAACAAAATTAAATTATGTTAGACACTAGATAGTAAGTTGAGCCGTGGATAATGCACATGGAGTGTGTGCTAGTGCATAGTAGTTAGTAAAAAAAAATAATGAAGCAACTAAACAACAATAATTAATAATTTAACTAACCAATATATTATAAAAGACAAATAAATTAAATTGTATATATTGAATGAGATGTAACTTGCAGTATTGATAATGAGACTATTACACAACGATTTCAAAAATATGAAAACTCGTAGAAAACAGTTGTAAATTTTATATATTTGTATGTTTTTTTATTGTTGTTGTTGTCAATATATGAATTTCTCTTTTTATTAGATTGTGTAATTTATGCTTCTTAAGGAATATTCTGAGAAAAATTTTTGGAGCTGCCACTGCCAATTGGGTCAAGTTATGTTCCACTATGTTATACTCCCAATGTATATAGTATAAACATTCCAATATTCAATTTTTCTAGTATCAAAACAATGTCTTCATACTATTGTAGAGCCTCACAATTACCACGGAGATTAAATCCCCCAACACTGGGAAACAGCAAACAGGCCTGAGAAGCATTGTTCATAGGACATTAGCATTTAACTATATGGCACATGCCTCGAGTGTGGGTGAGGATTTTAGCATGGGGTAAGCGTGTGGAGTTCATGGCTGAAATGAAAAAGAAAGCCACCAACTTTTGGTGTTAAACAACTTGTCCCGATATTGGAGGCCAAAACTCGAAATGTTCGTCTACATACACTGTTTCTTTAATGAATTGTGACACTCACATCTGACCACCCCAGAAAAACTTTAATTAAATTGAGCCATGGGGGTTGAGCCATTGACATCTGAATTAAACAAACAGGAGAAGATTGAACCTGTAGGACCAAGACATTGAGGATGAGTTTGACTTTAGCTTTAAGTTTTTAGCAATTATGTACCGTTTTTTAAAACCTCAATTTTTCCATCTTTTCTTATTTTTTCAAAAAATTTCAAGATACAAGTATATTTTAACACACTTTCAGTAAAAAACTCAATAAGTTGTTCTCAAACAGACCCATTTAAACTCCTTACTGATGCAATCCTCTCTCTCTCTCTCTCTCTCTCTCTCTCTCTCTCTCTCTGTGAAAAAGGTGGTCCTAACATAGACAGTAATCACAGGACTAGAAACAATCCTAGATCACAAGATAAGAAACCTTGATTGCATTCAACAATATAATAAACTCGCTAAAAGATTAGTCCTCACCTCAACTCAGAGTAGTGCAACAGAGTTATGAAAACAAGAAAAATTAATTAATCAGTGATAGTCAAACGACATATAGCAAGCAAGTTAGCTAAACTAATTAGCGAGTATGATGACGCAGAAGAGCACCTAACCTCGATATGCAAGCTCAGCTAGCACACAAGAAGTGCCCAAGTAAGCTACACAAGAACATCAAGCAAAAGATACGCTAATATTTGCTAAAATAATTCCCTAGGACTCTTTTGAGTTTACAAAAAATAAGAGGCACCCCCTTTAACTACATTATCGAAGAGCTCGTGCAGGCACCTGACAAATGCCCCCTGATCAACTCTAACTTGTTTTACAGGTATTCGCAATCCAGATCAGGAAATTACTGTACGTCAACATCTCTCAAGGTCTGCACCCAAAAAAAAAAAAACATTTCTCAAGGTCATGGCAACAGCAGCTATCAACTTGAGAATATCATTTCAAACACAAAATAAACCGCGGAAATATCATTTCAAAATCAAAAAAGGGGACGTACAATCATCGTAATATTTACAAACTCTCTCTCATTTATAAGCTATAGAAGAGCAAAAGGCTAAACATTTTGCTAAGGGCTTGAAAATTATTATTGGAGGGTGAAGCACCTAGCCTAGGATAAGGAGGATGCAAACATCCAAAAATCAATTACATTTCATTTCAATATCTTCGCTTTCCTTGTTAGCGTCAGGAATATCCCTTGGAAGGAGGCCAAGGAGAGGCAAAGGCAACAATGAGCTGAGATTGCAGAGGATTATCAATGTGGCTAAGTTGTCAAAACTGTCTTTGGTAATCCCAAAGAGCTGGGTCAGACCAGCACCTATTAGCCCCCCAACAACGCTTCCTCCATTAGATATAGACATTAGTGTTGCAAAAAGTGTGGCTTCCATTCCCTCTGGACATAATCTTGCTGCTAACACAAGAACAGGCATGAAAGAAGCCTGCAATAAATTTACAATTAGTTTCATACTAGAACCAGCAGGATCAATCTGCAAAATAAGGGATAAAACAGATTTTTTTTTTTTTTTTTTTTTGGACTAATAATTCGAAGGGAAAAAAGAAAGGAAAAAAAAGAGTGGACAAGATCCATTAGAAGTAATAAAATGGTTGAGCAGAAAACAATGGTACTAAGAAAGAACATAAATCATCTCATGCATGTGGCTACATTAGATTCATCATAAAAAATGTAGAACCTATGTTATAGTCTATTCCTTAAAGGAACCATGTATGTCTTTGGATAGAACTTTCTAACTTCCCTGGGATTCTATTTATTTAAGGTAAAATGTACTGACAACTTTGAACTCTTATGATTTTATCTAGTTATACCAACCCCCCTGAACTAATTTTTTTAGCCAATATAAGTCTTCAAATACCAAGTAGTAACTAGCTCCTACCAAGCTACCATTGGTTCCCAAGGCCTAATGAGATCCATAATGTCCTAAGTTCAAAACTACTAATTAGCATCTTAAGACCACCCCCCAAAGAATTTCTTGTTGAAATTATCTGGTGTGTGTGGGACGGGAAACTACACACACCTTGTGGAATAGTACAGTACTCGAAAAGTGCAGGAAACCCACGTTAGCCAAAAAAAAATAAACAGACAAAACTAGCTCATTTACATCAACACTCTGTCCAAATTGATAATAATGATTTACCATGTGCTAGTCTCATAAGGCATGTGAGAAAATATAAAGAAAAAAATGGAAGGGAAAAAAGAGTTGTCAACAAGAAAAAGGAAGTGATCAAGAGTGTATTCAAAGCCACTCTCTCTGAAAACCTAGTTGCCCCATTGGAGGATCGAAGATGGATTCAAACCCTAGCAAGATCCTCGTGAACAGTGAGATTCCAGATCCGGGTACAACTGCTTCATACCCGTTACCCGTGAATTAAATGTTCTTGAAAGACAGCGCAGAGAAACTTGGCATCAATGCCAGGAACAACAATAAAAGACCTCAGAGCTTGTTGTTGCTCAGATCAATAGCTATAAGCTTGTTTTGGGTGCCCAGAGAAAGTGGGACTTGTATGGACAAGAACTAGTTGAATGAGAGCATGAGTTGCTGCAGAGATGGAAGGTCGAAAAGAAGGGCTGGTATGGAGCCATTAAGTCAGTTGTGACTCAAATTGATTGCTTGCAAACAAACCCATAATTCGGAACCTCTCAGGGATTGTTGTTCCTTCTAAGCTGTTATTGCAATTTGAGCCAAGGAAGGCAGGAAAGTCAACAAGATTCTAGTGCAACTAAATAAAATTTCAAGAGTTGTTAGTGCATTTTACTCTTTATTTAATTATTAATCTATCTAATTAGGTCCAAAACTATCTCCAACAAGATTTAAACCAAACAACCTAAATATGCACTGAACATTTCGTCAAGGAAACTAAAAGACCTTCCTAGTAAGCAGTGACCGGAGCCAGGCAAGTCTCCAACCACTATGCTATGGAAACTACTGCCTTCCAAATTAAGGACAGTCACATGCATACTTTAGGACAGTCACAGCAAGAGTTAACACAAAAAATGGTTTTCACCAAATGTGCAGAGAAGTAAAACGGCACAAATAGAAACATGTACATCACCTGACCAAGAACTGTTAAAATCAAAGAATCCCCAATAGCAAACCACTCATCACTTATACCAAACTTCCGATTCAATCCAGTTACAAGAAAAACCTGACCAAAAACCAACAATAGAAAAACAACAATTAAAAAAAGGACAAAAAAAATCATTGGGCATACTCAAACAAAAATGTAAATCATCTCAAATAACATTAGAAGTAAACCTGAGTCATCCCAAGAGCTGAACCAAAAATGGTTGTTACGAGAAAAATCTTATGCAGTGGAACATTCTTTAGGAATCCATTATAAAGTCCAACACCGAGCAGTGATGCCACTGAAGTAACAAGCTTCACACGGCCTAAAAATTCCGGGGTGAAGCCAAGCTTATTTGTGCTGTGACAAATTTAAAATGTCAACAAATGAATAAGATTATTGCAGATCAATTTAACTGCTAAAGCTGAAAGGTTACAAATAGTAATGAAAGACATTCACAAATTGGACATACGTAAAGTAGAACATGGCAGAGTCTGACTGCGGGGTTGCCTGCCACAGAAATATAAACAAAGTAGGAAGAAGTACACTGGGCTGCCTGACAGCATCCCACAACTGAATTATGCTCTGCTTCGAACCTTCAATAAAGCTAAGACTGGCCAAAGGAAGATTTGTTCCTCTTGTTGGACCACGCACAGGCTGTTCTCTTACAAGAACAGCAACTGCAGAAGTAATCAGTGGTAGCAAAGCCGTGATTCCAAAAACAAACCTGAGAAATTATAATTGTAACCAAAATGATTGCTTTGGATCATTATCAGTCATAGGAAATTATCTCCATACACAAACCACCTTAGTTACCTTACACCATAAGCATCCACCAGGGAGCCACTAAAATAGGCGCTCACAATTCCACCAAAAGCTGAGGATCCCCAACATAAAGACTGGAGTGATCCTGACATGCTTTGTGACTCACCACGAGCCCTTTCTACAACCATGGAATCTACAACCTACAATGTACTTCAGTTTTTGACATAATTTGTAAAGTATGCCACAAAAATGAATAGCTGAGACACCCAAAATCAAGCAAACAAAATTTCCTTCCCTATCTTTGGCATTAGATGGGAGTCAAACATCCAATAGAGATGGACCTCCTAAGGGAAACCAATTAGAATACTTTTGTCACATGTAGTATTTAGACATCAATGCAAGCCTTCATTTACAAGGTAAAAGTCCAGGGCTTGCTGCTTTCCTGTGACCTATTCTGTTATGGTAAGATCTTCGGCAAAATGCTCCCAAAACTATAACAATAGGGATAGGGTTTTTAAAATTATGGATTGGTAGGATTGTGGTAATAATTTATCCAGAAATACAGGAATTTGCGTCTTGTTGGTTGTTAGAGTGGTCATAGCTTGTAGGCAGTTACTTTCGAACTTTATAAGATATTACAGATGATCTCAGGCCAGGCCTTGCCTTTGTTCTCTGAGGATTTGGAGTAGCATATCATTAATAGCAAGTGCAGGTGCTACGTTCACACGTAGAGGGAAATGCTTTAAGGTACCGTAGATGCAAAGACATCTCCTTCTAAGAAATTTCTATATGTAAAGCCTTGACTTCCAACAATGAAAAACTGAAAAATATGTGAACCTTACATTATGGTAGCAAATATTTGTAAAGCTCGATATGCAATTCATAAGAATATATAGCTTGCATAACACTCAATCATTCATTAACAATAACTAACGACACAGTGTTTTATAAGGGATACTTACAACATCAGAGAAGGCAACAGAAAGTGATCCTAGAAGTATGCAGAAAGCAGCATCATACTTGCTG
Organism: Quercus gilva; assembly: GCA_023621385.1. NCBI lineage: Eukaryota > Viridiplantae > Streptophyta > Magnoliopsida > Fagales > Fagaceae > Quercus > Quercus gilva. The sequence continues at coordinate 52,161,923 of CM042478.1, forward strand.
TCAACAAAGCTGGCCATCAAACTCCATGAGAGTGCACCAAGAAGTCCTGATAAAATCAGGTATGACCTTCTTCGGTAACCGAAAAGTGGAACAGAATCGCTGCAGTAACCAGTCAATTCTTCAAATGAAATACAGACAAAAATACATACACTTCCTAGATAACCGGAAAGAAAATTGGGGAGAGATATAAGATAGACTCGGTCGCACCTAATAAACCCATATAGAGGTTTGATAAGCCATGGTAATGCAGAAAAACCAGATATGACAGCTGTCTAGTCAACCACATATACTTTGTCAGTGCTCTCAATAAAAAATAAAAATAAATTAACTAATTAGCTTAAAGAAAAGATAAAGTTACCTCGCATACATTTCTAACCCTTAAAAAAATGCTGTATAAGCAGAAAGTTTTTTTTTTAATAAGTATAAGCAGAAAGCCTCTGAGAACATTGGTCATAATATTACATCATTGGAAAGGGTCATGAGTTACTCTTTGCAGTCACAACATTAAAGGAAGGAACAATGCATAAGTTAGATATCTAATCTAAAATTCCTAAGATGATCAACAGAACTAATCACAATCACATACCTCTGCAGGATCTAGATGCAAATCATCCTTTAAGTAAAAATTGACGGCAAGCCTTGCAAGGCCTAATACACCTTGCACAAAATATACCATAGCAACTGCAACATTATCTGGGGACAAATCCACCCCAAAGCATTTTATAGCACTCATTCGATATTTGTTCTTGCGGGCAGTTTTACTAGAAGAGGATGTCTCTCCTTCCAAATCTGTTGCTAACATATCCCCTTTTCCTGCACCTGCATAAAGCATGCATATAAAGAATTAGACAAACACAGGATAGGGGCCATGAACCAGGACACATTGCCCAAATATTTTTTTTTTAAGAAAAAGAAAGTAAGAATGAAGGAGCAAGAAATAAGGGCAGAGAAGGAAGCATTGAAGCCAAAACTATATCCTCAGATAACACCTAGGCGCATTTCTTGATATGGGGAAAAAGACTAAAATGCCACTCCTGGTCAAGATTAGTTTCTGAAAGCTAGAAAATAATCAAAAAGGTTCAACCAAGGAGCCCCTCAACCTCAATCAACTCAAGTTTAATTCAACAAATATGCCACCTAGTCTCCAAGTTAAGTTCCAATAAGCTTAAAGATGCCCAAAAGTATTCAATCAAAGAATTCCCCAGCACAATTAGTACTCCAAATTAACACACATGTCACACCTATTTTCGGGTTAAATTTCTCAAGCTGGAAAATTTATAATGGTACATGAGCATCAGCTATCCTAGCTAGGAAATTTTTCTGCCCTCCAAAAATGGAAGTGTTAATAATGTCTATAGGGTTCAAAAGATGGGAGAGAATTGCCTCCCACTGTTTAGCCTGTATACCCAACCGACCTCCAACGTAAGAAAAAGACCAAATCAACAAAATAATATGTGTTGAATAAAAGAGTCACTGGCCCCAGTCAACCTCATTTGAGTTACAAAGCTAAAATTATAATTTCTACAAATTACTTTTTCTTTTTAATATACACTTGTTTCCCATTGGTCTTCAACCCAATACCTCACCTATACCTGCAAAAATGCTATTGGAGTTAGAGCTCACTGGATAAGACTTTTAACTTGCTTGGAGACCTAATTCCCCAATGTTCTTCAGCAACTCTGTGGTAGAGTGGTCAGTTGTTAACTGTCCGTCATAGGTTTGAATCCTACTTGGGGAGATTTGATTCATTCTGAATTCTTTTATTTGGGAGGGTTCTATATATCTCCTTATTTAGGAATTTAGTAGAAAGGAATGAATTGGCAAGGAGGGAATGCCAATTCAATTCCATTTCATTCATTTACATGCATTTTGTCTAACAAATCCATTATCACTATTACTTAAGGAATTAATAAGAAATTACATTGTTATCCTCATTTCCTTCAGCCTATTTAGGAGGGAAATGGGCAGAAAGAAATGGAATGAAAAGAATCTTATAAGAATATTCCTTCAATTCTCTTGTTTGGGAGTTTAAGTAGGAGGGAACCGGAAGAACATTCCTTTGTTTGGAATTTTAAATAAGAGGGAATCGATAGCTAGGAAGAGACACTCATTCCTTCCTTTTCCTAAATAGCCCATTTTTTCGTTCTCCCAAGATTGAAAGAAATTGGAGAGAATGAAATGGAGTTTAATGAAATTTTCTAAAATGTCCATAATTCCTGTTTATATGTCACAATTTTTTTGTAATACCCCTTCTCTTACTATTTGCCTCACTCTACCTAATGATACATCTTTTTTTTTTTCCCTTACCCCTTATATTTGTAATCAGATCTTGTTGTCTTACACAAAATGAGTTATAATTTTCAGCCATCATCACGATCAATTTGCCTTTTGTATAGTCCCAAATTTTGGAGTTGGCCATAGATCCTTAACCTTTTTTCTTAGCTAACGTGGGTTTCTAGAGCTCATAGAGCGCCTAACTAATCCCTTCGGTATGTCATGTGTGTTGTCCCTTGTCCCACACACACCAAGTAATTATAGGAAGGAATCCTTTGGGGGGTAACCCCAAGATGCTGAGTAGAAGTTTTAACCCTAAAAACTCATAAAACTCATGAGGCATTGGGAATCACTAGACCAGCCCTTTGGGGTTAGAATTCTTTTTTGCCACTCTATTTTATTCTATTTGAAGTCGTACTCTCTCTAACTTCCTTAACTGACAAGTCATCTTTTACCACTTGTACTAATGTTATTTTTGGTTTTCCTCTAGCTACCCATTTTTACTAGTACATTAATAATTCTCCTCTGAATATGACCAAACAATCTCGAGTAACTATCCCTCTTTTTTCCTACTAATCATATAAAAGTAATAAAAATATTGTAACATATGACAACATCTTACATTGTTTTATTATTATTAAAGGCGGGATATAATAGGTATGTTATAAAATTATTCCTTTTCATTCTCTCTAATGGTAATCCCAAAGAACTTACACTGCATTTCTTCTAAAACACATTCCCGCAACTATCGAATTATTAAAAAAAAAAAGGTTCCATTTCTTTTCCTTCTTTAATAATGCACTCATTCCATTCCTTAAGGTTCCATTTCTTTTCCTTCCTTAATAATGCACTCATCCCATTCCTTTATGAACTTTCCAACAAAGCCTAAAACAAAAACAAATATAATTACTAATCAACATACTCATAGTTATATATTTGTCTTTTCCTTTCCTTCAAACACACTAGAACACACACACACACACACACACTACATCCTATTCCTTCATGAACTTCCAAGTACAGTGTTAGAGTCACTGTAACATCAATTTCGTTATCAATTCAAAATCTTCATGCATTCACAACCTAAACCAATCAGCTCCAATTGCATCATCATCATCATCATCATCATCATCATCAAAATTAAACATAAAAAAAATAAAAAAATAAAAATCCTCTTTTCTATGCCTACACTCCCAACCACAATTTCCAAGACCCCAAATTTTTCTCAGCCACCAAACACAACCCCAATCGGGAAAAATAAAAAAACCAACGTACCGGTTCTGGAATCCAAAAGTGGACCCTGGTCTTCATTGTCCCACCGGTGAGACGGCGCCGGCGGCATCGGAATGGCGACCGACATGTCCTTATCCGGCAGCTTCCGTCTCCTCCGTCGAGTCCGAGAGAGCAGAGGTGGTGAGATTGAGGAGAAAGAAATGAAGGGCAAAATTGGGTTTTGGAATTGAAAAGGTACGATTGAGATTATTGAAGAAGAAGAAAAAGTCGACGGTTTTGCCATTTCTTTTATAACGGAGGAGCAAAAATACTAAAATAGTAACTGAATTTAAATTTTTTTATTTTTTTATTCGGCCAAAAAATAGATATTTATAATTTATAAGTTTGGTAATGTGTTTTTAGTTTGTTTAATTTGGTTTTTAGATTTGATTTCTTTTCATTCAAAATTAATATAAAAAAAATAAAAAAGTTAATCTATCAATCTTTCTCTCCCCTCATTTTCGTTTGTGAGGATAAGTTACACAAATTACCATTTTAAGCTAATTTTCGATGGAAAACCTTTTATGAATTTTTTTTTTCTTTTGCGTTTTTTTATATTTGGTAATATAAAAAAATTCAAAAGAAATTTATTTTTTAGTCAATGGAAAATCATATTCTGAAAATGTATGACTTATCTTTTACGGGTAATTCTAGCATACCCCCTTTTTTTTGGGGAGTATGGTACCCACTAGTAGGTAACCTGCTATACCAGGTTACCAAAATATCACATTTGATAGAACTATCCTCACATTGTGTAGTACTAACATCACATATAACTGTACTTTTGTCACATTTGGTAGTTCCTTTATTTTTTCTCACATTTGATGGTACTATCCTCACATTGTGCAGTACCAACATCACATGTGACTGTACTTTTATCACATTCGGTGGTTCCCATATTTTTTTTATCACATTTGATGGTACCATCCTCACATTGCGCAGTACCAACATCACATGTGACTGTACTTTTATCACATTCGATAGTTCCTTTATTTTTTCTCACATTTGATGGTACCATCCTCACATTGTGCAGTACCAACATCACATGTAACTGTATTTTTGTCACATTCAGTGGTTCCCTTTTTTTTTTCTTCACATTTGATAGTACCATCCTCATATTGTACAGTACCAACATAACATGTGACTGTATTTTTGTCACATTCAGTGGTTCATTTATTTTTTTCTCACATTTGATGGTACTATCCTCATATTGCGCAGTACCAACATCATATGTGACTGTACTTTTGTCACATTCGATGGTTCCCTTATTTTTTTTCTCACATTTTATGGTACTATCCTCACATTACACAGTACCAAGATCACATGTGACTGTACTTTTGTCACATTCGGTGGTTTCTTTATTTTTTTTTTCACATTTGATAGTACTATCCTCACATTGTGCAGTACCAACATCACATGTGACTGTACTTTTGTCACATTCAATGGTTCCTTTATTTTTTTCACATTTTATGGTACCATCCTCACATTGCGCAGTACCAATATCACATGCGACTATACTTTTATCACATTCGGTGGTTTTCTTATTTTTTTTCTCACATTTTATGGTATCATTCTCACATTACGCAGTACCAACATCATATGTGACTATACCTTCGTCACATTCGATGGTTCCTTTATTTTTTTCTTACATTTTATGGTACCAGCCTCACATTGTGCAGTACCAACATTACATGTGACTATACTTTTGTCACATTCGATGATTCCCTTATTTTTCTCACATTTTATGGTATCATCCTTACATTAAGTAGTACCAACATCACATATAACTGTACTTTTGTCACATTCAACAATTCTCTTATTCTTTCTCACATTTGATGGTACTACCTTCACATTATGTAGCACCTACATCACATGTCACTACACTTCTACCACGTTCCCATAGTCTTATTTTCTCTCAAATTTAATGGTACTATCTTTACATTGAGTAGTACTAGTACCACCATGCTACACTTTCATATAATAAATAGTTTTTAGTCTCTGCTATTAGTTTCTGAATCTCTGACTTTCTTCTCCTCTCTCTTGGTTTTTCTCTAGTCTACGCTTTTCTCCAGTTTCATCTCTCAAATTCTTCTCGTCCAAACCATCCACAAAAACCTATCTAAAGCAATGATTACTAAACAAAACCCTAAGCAAGACCACAAATTTTTCTTTTCTCGCAAATGATAGTTCTATTGTCACATTAGGCAGTACCAATACCTAACAATTGATCATACTGTTCTCACATTCAGTGGTACTTTTGTCACATTTGATAGTTCCCTTTTTTTCTCACCAATTACCATAATACCGATGAAACCTAGAAAATGACAAAAATACCCTTAGAACCTAAAAAATTACAAAATAACCCTAAAACTTAAATAAATAAAATAAAAACTACTTACCAAAAAAAACCCAAAATATGACTAAAATAACCATGAAAACTAAGAAATGACCAAAACACCCTTAAAACAAACAAAATTGACCAAATAATCTGGAAACTTAAAAAATAACCGAAATTACCATAAAATCTAAAAAAATTACTAAAATGACCATGAAACTAAAATATGACCAAACTACCCTTAGAAATATGTATATGACCATAATACCCTTACAAAAGAAAATGACCATAATGGTCCCGATACATAAAGAATATCTAAAAATACCCTTACAAACTTAACAAAGATCGAGATACCCTTAGTTAGGGGTGTGCATGGGTCGGGTTCAGAAGTTTTTTCAACCCAACCCACCATGGTGGGTTAAAAAAAATCAACCCAACCCAACCCATATGGATTGGGTTGGGTCGGTTGGACCCATGGGTTGGACAATTTTTCTTTTCATTATTATTAAATTGAGCATTAGAACAACACCACTACAATTAAAAGCAAATTTATAACCAAATAATCATGAGCATAATGCCAAACAAACACAAACTATATAAAAAAAACTTAGGGTTTGGGTTTTGTACATGCAAGTTAGATTTGAGCTTATATAAAGGAATAAAATAAGTTATTTAACAGTACATTTACATGAAAAAGCTTCTAAGTGACAAAGATGCTAGCTTTGACATAACACACATTAGAGAAGAAGAAAGTGATAACAAGAACGTAAAAAGGACACAAGATGTACGTGGAAAACCCTAGGAAAAGGGATGAAAAACTACAGTTTGAGCAAGAATTGAATGTTCTTGATCTATTCAAATTTGTATTATGTGGGGAAAAAGAGGTCACTCATGTACAATAAGAGTGTTCTTCCTTAAAAAGAGACTTTGTTTTCTACCTCCCTATCTTATCAGCTTTCTACTCTCTTTTTCAAATATTTACTTGGGTTCTTACCCTAAAATATAGTTGAATGTTCCTCTTATAATTTGAGGAATATGGCTAAATACAAAGACAGGTGTTAAGTCATCATTTCTCTATTTTGGACCTTTTCATAGCTGTGATATGGAAAGTTGACTAAAGGATAAAGATTGTGCCAACGTGGCACTGAGACTTGTGGGTAGGTGACTTTGCCATTGCTTGGGAAACAAGTCCTGGACATTGAGAGGGACATCAGGAGTATTGTGAATCATACATGTGTCTCTAAGGTAGTCCAACATGCATTCAACCAATAAGGAGTGTCCCTATAGTTACTGAACTTAGAAAGTCACTTTCTCCTTTTTTGTGAGTACTTGAGCCCCATATTAGGTGCATATCTTACTTTCTTCCCAAAGTAGTCACGCCTTTGGCATGGACCAAGAATAGGATCTTTTAGCCAATGCTTCCTCTTCATTTGCTCGCAGCCATTCCAAGTGTAGGGTTTAGATCCAATCACATATGCATTCTCCTATGTCTTAGTTGTGTAATGTATAGGGTTTATCTAGGAAAAGGGGCAAAATATATATATAATATAATATAATATATTTTTTTAAATTTAAAAATATATTAAATATAGGTGGGTCGGGTCGGGTTAGGTAGGTTTATAAATCTCATGAACCAAACCTAACCCGACTCGCTATTAAAAAAAAAAAAAAAAAAAAAATCATGACCCAACCCAACCCACCATCTCCTAAAAATTGACCTAACCCTATGGGTTGGGTCAGGTCGGGTCAGTTTTGGTGGGTTGGCGAGTTCGCTACACACCCCTACTCTTAGTACCTAAAAAATGACCAAAATGACCCCGAAAACCTTAGAAAGGACCAAAATTCCTTCAAAACCTAAAAAATGACCAAAACTCCTTCAATTCCCTCTAGCATTTAAAAAAAAAAAAAAATACCATTACAACCTACAAAATGATCAAAATACCATTAGAACATAGAAAATGACTATAATGCCCCTGAAATCTAAGAATGACTCTCTCCCTCATTTCTTGTAAATTCACCTCCTCTGACCAACAATTATTTCCTTTCCCTCTTTTCAGTTTTCACCTCTCTCTCTCTCTCTCTCTTTCTCTCTCTCTCTATGATTTTTTTTTTTTTTCACATTTGACAATGTTTGTTTTGTAGTAAAATATTTAGTTAAAAGTAAAATATTTTTAGTAAATCAAATTGATCTAGGCACCACCAGCAAGCTCCAAACACTTGATGGCTTGCATTTTTCATGTGATTTATCCTTCCAATCACTTGAAAATATTTTACAGTAAAATTTTTTACATGTAAAATATTTTTTATTTGAAAAATAAAATTTTATATTGAAATTAAAATATTTTACATTTGAAAAATAAAATTTTATATTGAAATTCCCGCGGAAAAAAACAGTTGTTTTTCAAAATTTTTGCCAGCAAGGAATCCCACAAACCCACAGAGCTCTAAGAATCCCAAAAGGCCACAAGCCCACAGAACTGTAAAGTTTTTTCTGTTCCACAGTTTTCTCAGTTCGGTAGCGGCGTATCTTCTTCCCTCCGATGTCGATCATAAAAGATACAGTTTCCTCTATCTCTCTCTGCATCTCTCTTTGTTCGCGAAATCTGCCGTTTATTACCTCTAAATTTCGGTACATCCCTTTTTTTCATTCCTTTTTCCATCTGGTTTTTATTTTTTATTATATATATTTAAAATTTTCGTTTGGTCCCTTTATTGCTTGATTGTTTTTAATTTTTGGTTCCCTTTTGGTTTCGCAGGTTTGATAGGAACACAACCCAGCAGGTTTTAATTCTTCTATTACTCCTTTTGGTCACTAGCAGGTGAGAAAACTATGATGATTGTATATACTTAAACCATGAAACTTCTTTGATTATCTATGTTGCAGTGTTGGTTGATGTTTTTATTGATCCCTGTTCATTATGTACAGCTGTGGAGAACTTCATTGCTAGTCTAGAAGTTTACTTTAGTTGGCCAAAAGTTAACTGCACTGCAGTGCTTAGCAATTGGCACACAGACGACTAGATGTACTAGTTTTTTTAGATGCAAATTGTACTCATTAAAATTTTGCATTTTTGTTTTACTAACATTTATTTTTTAATTGGTAGTATAACAGGACTTATTCAAGTAATTTGCTCGTTTCTTCCTTTGTCACAAGTTTTCGAAATTATCAGTAACTTGGTTATGAAATACTTCCCCTGGTTTGTAGACCTTTTTTTTTTTTGGATCAAAATACAAAGCTTCATTGTTCATTTTGAGAGCTTCCCTATTACTCATCTATAGGGAGAGTGGTGCTTTGTGACTTGGATATGCCGAGTCATCCTGCACTTGAATTGCCTAATAGGACAGGCTTTCATTGCCCGAGATGTCCTTTCACTCAGGTGGCATAAAGTCCTTGAGAGTTGACACGAAATCCATATACTCACTAGGTGAGTCTGAATTCCTTTGTTCTTTTGAAGTATGAACTCATATCCTTTTTATTGAACTCAGATATTGCTGTCAAGCAAGAAATGATGCAACCTACTGCTAGGATCAAAGACAGGTATCTTCTTTCCTCCTCATAATCATAGATTTACTAGCATATATTTCTTGTTATTACAGTTTAAAACACATATTACTGGCTACATTTTTATGATTAAAATGTATAATTGTTTTGCTTATTTCTGTTCATAGAGCAGCACATGCCATGATTGTGGATGCAGAAAAGAAAAACTTAATTACCCCTAGGAAGGTTAGCTGAATACTTAACTTATTGATCTATTTAATTTTTCCTTGTTATCACTTATTTTTTTCTTAAACTGATACTGCAGCTTCAGGTTTGTCTAATTTAGTATAAATGTTATGTTAGACAACTGATAGAGCCCACGTCAGGAAATATGGGGATCAGTATGGCATTTATCTCAGCCCTTAAAGGATACAAAACGGTTCTAACCATGCCCTCTTACACAAGCTTGGAGAGGAGGGTAACTATGAGAGCATTTGATACTGATTTAATTCTCACTGATCCCACCAAGGGGATGGGGGGAACAGTTAAGAAGGCATATGATCTTTTGGAATCTACACCAAATGCTTTCATGCTCCAACAATTTTCAAATCCTGCCAACACCTTGGTAACTAATCCTGCCTTTAATTTTCTCCTGTAACTGAAAAGTCTTTATTGGTATCATGTAGGATAAAATTTTCTATGCTACATAATTATCTTAAATTATATATAGTTTAGAATCAATTCGAATATAGTACATACATTATTCATCCTCTCCTGCTTAGTGGATGGTGGATATGTGATTGACCTCAAAATGGAAAACAGGTGCATTTTGAAACTATAGGTCCTGAGATATGGGAAGATACTTATGGACAAGTTGACATTTTTGTCATGGGAATTGGTAGTGGAGGCACTGTCTTTGGTGTCGGACAGTACCTTAAATCCCAAAATCCTAATGTAAAGATAATGATTCATGCTTTGCCCACATTCACCCTTATAATTCTGTTTCATTCCTTGTTAATATTTTGGTTGTTTTCTTGTAGATATATGGAGTAGAACCTGCAGAAAGTAACATATTAAATGGTGGTAAACCAGGTAAAATTCATGCTATTTTCTTTCTTATCTAGTTCCTTTTTTTTTTTATAACCTCTGAAGAGAACAAAGTTGGTAAATTTTCAAATTTATCTTTTTTTCGTCCAGCTGATATCTAATAATGGAAGACTATAAAAGAAACGAAGATTCAGACTTTGTAACTTTCAAGTTTATCTATGCCTTTGTAGATAACATTGTCCTGGTAAGAGAAGTTAACACTCTAATATTGTTGAAATTTTGAATTAGGTCCTCATCAGATTACTGGCAATGGGGTTTGGTTCAAACCAGATATTTTGGACATGGATGTAATGGAAAAATTTCTTGAGGTAAGTGTTGTTGATGATGCTGTTAGCAATGACAGAAAGATTTTAAAAAGAATATAGTATTGTTGCAAATAGTTTTGGTTTTCCCTAACTGTCATGTTGAAACGTATCTGGTAGGTTAGTAGCAAAGATGCGGTAAATATGGCCAGGGAATTAGCATTGAAGGAGGGACTTATGGTAATTACTCAAATTCTGAAAAAATAATTCTGTTTCCAAAATTCATTTCTCTACACATCACCAGTTTTGGTTGTGAAAAAGCTTCTAATTCAATCAACACAAGCAAATGGTGTTCTTTATTATCAGCATCTCTAGTGTTTATGTTCTTATGTAATAAGTTTGATTCAAGTATTAATGCCCATAAATGGTTGTTGATTGTTTGAATTTCAGACTATTCATCCAAGTTTTGGGGAGCGATACTTGTCATCTGTCCTGTTTCAAGAGCTGAGGAAAGAAGCTGAAAACATGCAACCAGTTTCAAAGGAAGTACCTATAATTATAAATTGCTTGTGTGCAAAGTTTTTACAGAGTGCAAAGTACCTATAATTATAAACATTATCCATATTTCTCTTCAAAGTCTTGAGTGCAAAGTTTTTACAAAATTTTTGGAATTTGCCTTCTTTGCGTGTCTTGGCACGACTAGTTGCTTTGGTATTGTTCTCATTTCTCATAGCTAGTTCAAACTTCTAACTTAAACAGTTATTCTTTTTGTCATATTCTGATGAATCTGATCTATCCCATAACCATATTGTTCGTGGTCCGTTTTGAAAAGAATGTCAATCAGTTAATGGTTCCAAATTTCCTGCAAAAGAAAACCAAATAAAAATTAGCTTAAGGTACATAGAATGAATACACATCATCAAGTGAATTAGAAAACCAACAATGGCAATTTCTGGCTGCTCACTGAAAGCTATAGGTGAGACTCATTTTTAACTTGATCGTAAAATTAATTGTAAACTACAATTCTTTTATTTGTAACCAGATTCAGTCAAGTAATTCCAAGCTGAATTATGACCTATTACAGATCAATGAACCAGGATTTAATGATAGTTTTCCCCATTCCAAAGAGACTTTAAAACATCCGTTTCTTAATTTTGGAATGATCATTGTGTAATTGACTTCTATAAATAAACTCTTCACCACCAAATCTACAAAGCATACATGACACTTTTACCAACCACCAAGGAGTAAATAGTCTAATCAATGGAAAATTCATCGGTTGGACAAAACAAAATGAAGCTTTTTTCCTCATGCACTTGTTAATTAGTTGAGACTGAGTACAATTCTTAAAAGGGAAAAATTATAGTACATCAACATCTATTTGATCTTGGAAGTGTAATTTTCCTTGGGTTCTAAAAAAACTGCTTCCATAGAATAAATTCGTGAGAAAGCTTTTGAATTCATTTGTGCAGCAAATTTATTTTGCAAACAATGACCATTCCAAAATTTATACGAAGAAAAAATATGAAATGGGAGTTCAGGTAGAAAAATAGAATATTCATTTAGAAGAATTGGGGTGGGGCCTTACCTTCACCTTCAATGCCAATTTTTTTCCAGAACAATGTCTACATATATAACTTCATCGTACAATGGAACTTCTGGACCTGTGTGCTAAATTCCAAGACTCGTTGATATAAGGACCAATACCAAGAAAGTGAGCATAACTGGGAAATTAATATGGGGAACATGAAGAGAAAAGATCTAATTAATAGCAATACGGTATTTGAAATTTTACTTGGGGACCTAAACAGTTGAAAGAATACTCATTTGTTCACTTCTGTTCGATAGCTATTGTCATTCAGCATTCTTTCTTTTCTTTTTTTCTTTTTAAGTCATAAACATTTTATTAGAAAGAAAACAGAGAAACCCTCTAATTTCTAAAGAAAACAGCAATCATGGGTATTGAAATTGTGTTTATCAAATAGGAGGAAACTCCAAATCAACTTTCGAAACAAAGTTAACAAACAACACCCAAATCTCCTATCAAAATAATAAAAATAAAAACCCAAATCAATTAATAGCATTAGGGATTACTAACAATGAATAAAACTAAAGACAAATCATGCGTTGATAGTCAAAGAAACTTTAATAATATGTATATTAGTAGTGAAATCAACTTCATCTGAGAGAAAGAGAAAGAGAAAGAGAGAGACAAACCTATTTCAAATTCGTCGTCGGGGAGAACGGCCGATACTGTTTCTTCTTTGGGTTTTGTTTAGCTGCCCTGGGTTCTTGTGGTTGATTAGTAAGAGAAGAAGCTATACAGAAGAAACTGAATTCTGCGTTCTTTAGATAAACCGAATCGGAAGCGTGATAAAGCGTGACAGAGAGAAATTTGTGTTTGAGAAGGAGAAGCGTACAGTGAATACCAGGTTGTTTTAGATTTTTTATTTTTACTTATATATATAACTTGTTTGACCGGTAGCAAATATTTACTCTAAATTACTCCAAATTAAATGAATGGTCCGGATCAAATTTTTATTTATTTAACGGTGTAGATTTAGGTGGGTACCATACCCCCAAAAAAAAGAGGGGGGTATGCTAGCATGACCCATCTTTTACAAATTGTTTTTGACTAAAATATTTTGGAAAACAATTTTATCTTGCGACATGCTAAATAAAAGAAGTTAAGAACCAATATAAATATTATTAAAAATAATTCTATCTCATTTTGAGGCCACTATTAAATATTTTTTAAAAAATGAGACAATTTTCCAAAAAGTATCTCATTTTCTAGATAACATTATAACCAAAACAAACCATAGTGTAATTTTATTTTAATTTTGGTTTAGAAACAATTTGATCAAACTTTTTATTGTCACGCACCTCATTTGAGTAATAATTATTCAAAACTCAAAATTTAATATTTACATTTTTTTGGCAAAAGGGAATATAATTAAACAAAACTACAAATTACAAAGTCTCGCAGAATGAAATACCTAAAGTATCCGAAAATAACAGGTACAAAATAGAGGAAGGGAGATATAAGTACAAAATAAAGCTATCACTACTAGGAGACTCTTCTTTTGCCAAAAGGTCCATGCATTGGTTCCTTTCGTGGAAGATGTAGTGGGTGTGGGTAGGAACGGAGCCACTAAAGAAAAATATTATTATTATTATATATGTATACTAATTTTAGTAATTTTGTTTTATAAAATTAAATTTTGCTCCCCTTAAACAATATAATTGATTTTTTTAAGAGTAATATTATACTCACAAACATTTTTACAACATTTTTACAAACTGTTTTAATAGCAAATTCTTATTGGTTCGTATATAGGCCAATCACGTACATTATTTTTTTACTTACTAATAACCACTTATTACATCAGCAATTTATAATAATAAAAAAATAGTAATTCTAGCATTTTCCTTATTTTAGTAACCATGAAAAAATTTATAGATCTAAAATCTAAAACAAAATATACAAGCCCAAAAAAATTAAGAATCAAATGTTAAAATTGCCACACATAACTAACAGTAAAGCCTCCCCCTTAAGTTAAAGTTATGGCTCCGTCCTTAGATGTGGTTTTCACAAGAAACTGAAGAAGGGAGCTGCAATCATATAAAAACACTACAAGAGTGAGATGAATTAGTTAAGACATCATGCTTTGTAAGGATTGTAACCATAACTTTTGTATCTTGTTCAACGATGAATTTCCTGAAGCTCAGCAAACGCCCTAAAGCTCAGCAATCATGGCATGTCTTTTAAAATTAAAGAGTTAAAGATATGAGTGTCTCATCTTTTGATCTACCAAAAAATTGTAAAAGTTTCGATAACTTATGTGGAGAAAAATGAAATTCATGCAAATTTTTTAAATGAAAACAATAATTTAACCGAAGATGTGTTAACTTAAGTATCCCTTATCATTCAAACTATTACTCCCCATGCACAAAATGTATAACATATTTCTTAATAAAATTAAAAAAATAATTGTAAAATATCTAGTTATAATCAAAATTGGCTGGGACAGTTAAATTCGAGCCTAATTAGGAATGATGACACTATTACAAAAGGAAATGCTCGTTCATTAACAATTAGAACTATGAGTTAAGCAACTAAAAGAAAAATGGGAAGGAAAACAGTGTGTTTATACGTACTTTTCCTATCAAACAAAAACGTTGCTATATCTCACCAAATCAATTGCGTATCAAACTTTGATTTTGGTAGTGATCAAAGTACACAACCGTGGCACAATGTGAGAGGTGAGTCGAAGAACATAGAAATGTGGAATGGCATCGTCCCTTCAAAAATCAAAGAGTGAAAACCTCGAACCATTTGGGCCGTAAACTCACAGCTGGTTGAAAGTTCTGATGAGCCCAAAGTGCCACGTCCATTACGTACCGACACCGCCACGTCCATTACGTAAACACTAGACACTGCCATAATGATAATATGCAAGACGTGGATCCTAAATATCCACTACTCTGCTTGCTGATCCTCCGACACTCTCTCTCTATATATATCACTCTGAGACCAAACATAAATGCCACAACCACTTACTGCTTCATTTTCTACTACCTAGTACCTACTTGATCACTCATAGTCTATTAGTGAGTTCCATATACAAAAGCTCTTTGGTAATAATGGCAGCCTCTTCTGCAATGCAATCTATCTTGGCAAGCCCTTCGACCCGTGTAGTTTCTAACAGGTCTACTAGGGTAAACCAGTTTTCAACTATTCCCACTAGTTATGCTTATGTGTCACCTGTGCCAAGAAATACTAGCAGCATGCGAGTGCGTTGCATGGCAAAGGTAATGAAATGCTACCTCGTCGTGAAAAAAAAAAAAAAAAAAATTCCTACCTCTCCTTCTGGGTTTCATGTTTTTCTTCCTCTTCTTCTTCTTCTTCTTTCTTTCTTTCTTTCTTTCTTCTTCCTCTGGTTTCGGTCTACTAGCTGACTACCTCTTCTTTGTTTTTTGTTTTTTGAACAACAAAAGCAATTCTTTGTTTTGTGGTGTTTTTGAACCCACGTAATACTCATTCCTTCCAAGTTCTTTTGTTTTGTCCACTAATTTTAAAAAAAATTTCTTTGTTTTGTTTTTGTGAACCTCACGTGACTCATAATAAAAAGGAAACTTTCAGCCTTTTAATTCCACAGTCACTAAAATTAGAAAAAGCATAGAACTATACAAATTTTTACCATTTTTTGTCACAATTGTGATGTGAGAGAGTGTGATTGATGAAAAAAATATTATGAACTTATATTTGACTAATGGTTAACTACTCATAATTTATTATGTCAAAATTGTGACAAAAGAGTCGTGAAAGAATTATGGTCCTACAACTAATTTTAAAATTAACATCTAGTTTTGTTTTCTTCTTTTTTTCCTTTCATATTATTACCCTCATAATATTATATATATAATTGAACTAATAGCTGTTGTTGCTGTTGTTATTATTATTATTATTGAATTGATATTTGAGATTAAAGATAACCTATTAGTTGAAATATTTACTTATAACTTTAAAACCTTTAATAATTTATTATATGAATTTTCTTATCAATAATATATATATATATATATATATTTATAAAATATTGGTAAGCCCGAAACAGTACGATAAAAATAAAATAGGCTGGTGTTGAAACATTTCATTCCAATAGACAAACTGAAACAAGTTTCGAAACAATATTTATAACATTGGTGAAATCTATACATCATGATATTTTTATTTTTATTTTTATGAAAAATTCAAAATCTGATAGAAATAATTTAACATTCATATTATTATGCTATGCTAATTGATTTATAAGTAAAGTTCATGACCGTACGATTCTTTGTCTTTGCACCTTGCAGAAAGAACAACCAGAGTTTGAGACAATTGCAACACCCAAGGTAACTACCCTTAAGCCAGAGATACTTCATCTCTTTTTTCTCTCTTTTTTTTTTCACACTCATTAACCCTAGATATACAATAACAATATTTCTTGAAGATCCATTTTTTTACCAATTAGTTTAAGCACACAAAATTATTCATTAATTTTTTTTCACAACTTGCTCATCAAATTATAATTAGAGCAAAATTATTTTCACATAAATTTATTATTAATCCAAATTTAATTATGCACAACTTATAATATGTCACTTTGATTTTGTGAAATTTTTGTCTTTTATGTTTATTCATTTTTTTACTTTTTGAGTAATACTAGAGATACAATTATAACCAGTAATATGACTTGTTCGGATGAAAGCAATATAATTCTTACTTGTTTTTACTAAATAATCATACTTTTATTAAGCTCCAAGCAAAGTAAGTCATGTCAACCTTTATGGAAAATGTTGTTAATAGTTATGTGTATAACATTAGTTAAGAGTATTTTTTGACGGGTGCTTCACCGTGATTGACAGGTCAGCACAAACTTCTTAGACTTGTTGGCATTCAGTGGGGCTGCACCAGAGAGGATCAATGGCAGACTAGCAATGATAGGCTTTGTTTCTGCAATGGTAGTGGAGTTATCCAGTGGCGAGGATGTGTTTGCCCAAATATCAAATGGTGGAATCCCATGGTTCTTAGGAACTAGCATTGTGCTCACTCTTGCATCTCTAATTCCTTTGTTTAAGGGAATCAGCGTGGAGTCCAAGTCGGAGGGGGTGATGACCTCAGATGCTGAGATGTGGAATGGGAGGTTTGCCATGTTGGGTTTGGTTGCTCTTGCCCTCACCGAATATGTCAAGGGTGGAACCATTGTTTAGGTCTCTGATGTACTGACTCAGGCCAACTTGTGTTGATGAATATTTAATTTCCATGTAATTTGGAAAGCAAATCATGTAATTTGTTTTTCAGTAAATTAGATTTCAAGTTTATAAAGGAATAAAAACTTATATGCAAATGAGTTTATCAAAATTAGTGATCATCTCTAAATATGTTTGTCTACTCTCACGGTTGCCATACACATAGAAAGATTGGAAAATTTTAAGCTCTATGGTTCACATTAATATTTCAATTTATATTCCTCATGGCTTGTAGAGCGGATCTGCAACAGAACAAAGTGAATAAAATGTGTGTTTTATTAGATGATAATTAGTTAATTACAAGCCTTTCATAGTAGATATTTTATATTTATAACTACCTCGAAGCGAAGCTATGACCTCATAACATGAAATATGTTGATTCTTAGTAGTGCAAGTACGACCCACGTAATACAATAGCTAGGACTTAATGCAGACATAATATTTGCAAAGTTCTCCCTCAAAAAAAAATATATATATATATATATATTTGCAAACTTGCATGCATGATACAAATTACCATTTCAAGCTAATTCTCGATGGAAATTTTTCTGTGAAAATAGTTTTTCATGTTTTTTTTAATATTTATAAGTAGCATAAAAATAATAATTCAAAAGAAAATTATCTTTGATCAATGAAAAATCTTATTAAAAATATGATTTATTTTTTAGAGACTGTTTTCAATTAAATTTTTTTGAAAAACAACTTTATTTCACACCAATACTAAATAAAGAAAGTTAAAAAAGCAATATGGAAATTAACTATTAAAAATAAATATATCTCATTTTGAGGCCACTACCAATAATATAACAAAACAAGATAGTTTTTCAAAAAAAAAAAACTCATTTTTTAGATCACATTAATGTCAAAACAAACATAGCATAATTTCATTTTAATTTTGGTTAGAAACAAATTTATCAAACTTTTTATTGTCACATGACTTCATTTGAGTAATAATTATCCAAAATTCAAAAATAAATATTTACTACTCTCATGAGTAATTGATATTGTATACATGTCAAAGCTATAGCTACGTTAGATCACTTATGTAATTACTCACTCAAATTTGAGTGTTATCTATCTGTCTAGGTGGTTCAATGTTTGTGTATTTCAAATTTACCTAGTAGTCAATTCTAAGTCTATTACAGTCAAAATGGCCAAAATATTTGTTTCATGCAATAAATTGAAACAGCTAATCTTCAATGGCGGAGCCACAAACAAAGGTGGGGGCCAAGGCCCACCCAAAATTTTAAAAAATTAATTTATAGTATGTATATTATTTACATTTTAAAAAATGTAGCATGTAAAAATTGAAGTTGGCCCCTCCAAATTTTGAGTTATTTCAATGGTGCTCTTAAAAGAAAGAGAAATTATATTAAAATCATATAATTTAAGAGGTTTAACAAATAAAACTATGTAGAAAATGATAAATTTTTGTACATGTCTAATAGAAAAAATACATGACTTTTATATATTCATTAAAATTTAGATGATGATAAATTCTCTTAGTAAATTAATTTATATATGTGTGTGTGTGTAGAGGTTTGTTTTAACTAATATATTAGCATCATAACTCAACCCCCCCAAACCAAAATTTCTAGCTCCGCCCCTGCTAATCTTTTTGTTAAATCTCAACTCAAATTTCAATTTATTTTGATTGAGACCCATTCTCAAACCTCTTTTTTTTTTTTTTTTTCCTTCTATTTATACCTTTATTAGTTTCTATTTCTATCTTCTATTCTCTTATCTCTTTTTTCTCTCATGTAAAATGAATTTTATTTTATTCATGTACAAATTAATCAAAAATAAAAATACTTTGAATTCAAAGAATGGCTGGTGCATGAAAAGTTGGACTCGTATTGGTTAGGGGAGTCCTAGGGCCTAGCTGCTGAGCTTTAAAGGCTCTTAGCCCACAGCCTGACCATACCCATTAGGCCAAGTGAATGAGTCTTCACTTGTAATGGCTATAGACCCAAAACAATGCTCTTAGAGCATTTGCATGGAATGCAAATGCCAAATGTAAGGAGAATTTGACATTTACAATCTAAAGTGCTCTGCATCAGAGAATTGTAAAGCCAAGTATTGCAAAATTTTTTGCAATACTGCTACAGTGCTAAAGGTAGAATTGCACTGTAACAGTATTGTAAAAAAATATATATATATATATATATATATATTATCTTTGACTCTCTTATCTCTGTCTCTCATCTCTCATCTCTGTCTCTCATTTCAGTCCTCTCTCCCTCATTCCCACTCTGTCTCTCCATCTCCCACTCCCTGTTTCTCCCCATCAAACTCCACTCCCACACCCACACCCACACCTTCCCCCCGCCACCACCCCAATTACATCCCTAATCACATCTCTGACCCTAACTACGTTCGCATCTTCGACACCACTCTCAGCGATGGCGAGCAATCCCTCGGTGCCTCTCTAACCTCCAAGGAAAAACTCAACATAGTCCTGCAGCTTGCCAAGCCCCACGTCGACATAATCGAGGCCGGCTTCCTCGCCGCCTCCAACGACGATTTCGAGGCCATGAAGACCATTGCCAAAGAGGTTGGCAATGTTGTCGATGCCGATTGGTACCTTCTGGTCATCTGTGGCCTCTCTTTGTGATTTATAATGGGATCCGGTGGTATGGGTGTGGGGTTTTGATTTGTGAGAGTGGGTTTTAGGTCGTGGTGGTGCAGTGGCGTCATGGGGCCTTGGTTGTGGCTAGGTATTGATCTTGCGAGGGGCCGTGGTTATGGAGACAACGCCAGTGGAGGCATGGAGATCAGCTTCCGATGGGTTTTGATGGGGGTTCTGAATGTATATTTCTTTGATTTTTTGTGGGTTTCTTTGCATGGTAGTGGTGGGTGTGTTGTTGCCGTGGTGGTGTCTCTGGTTGTGGTGGCAAAGGTGGGTTTCATGGTGGCAGATATGGGTGGTTGTAGAGATGATTTGGGTTTTTGTTTTTATTTGGGTTTTGATATATATTATTTTAACGAGTAGAATAGAAAATTAAAAGTTTGGGATGCTGGAGGTATTGTAAAATAGTATGGTATAAGTGATAAAGTGGCTTTTTGAAATGGTAAAATAGAGTAGAGTAACATTTCCTGATGCTAATGCTCTAATCCACTCTTGTATGCAGTACAAAGTACTAACAGAGCTCAGGGCTAGATTACCACTGCAAAGTACTAAGTACAAGCTAGCTAAGAGCATCCACAACCGGAAATCTCATCTCAACCTATTTTACCATCCCAAAAAGCTACTTTATCAATTACAACATACCATTTCTCAATACACACAACATTCCAAAATTTTATTTTTTTTCCCAGTTTATTTAAATATTCTTTTTTATTATTTGTTTACTATTTCTCTCTCTCTCTCTCTCTCTCTCTCTCTTTTCCTTTTCGTCTCTCTCCCTCAACCTCTGGCACAAGAACAGATAAAAAAGAGAGTAAGGATTTGCTGCAAACAAGGTTGCAGCACTTCCTGCTTAATGGTATATGTGTCAAAAAATTAGAGTGACACCTGTCTGTTAGAAATTTAATGAATAACATCTGTTAAGCTCTTAACTTATTTCTCTCACACGAAGACAAACTCCTTCCCTCTCTTCAAGACCCCGTATATGTACTCCTTTCTCTCTCTTCTTCCTCCTTCTCAAATACCCAGCCCCAAAAACCAAATAAAAATAAAAATTTCTCTCTATCTCTTCAAAAATAATTGATTGTTTATGATGATTAATCCTAATGAATGGAGCAAAGGGTCACATTTCATAAGATGCTATATTGCCACCTAAAACCCAAAGCCTCCATGGCCAAAACACAGGTAATCGAAGCTCCATGGCTCCACCACAAACCAGCATGGCCGAACCTTCAAGAGCTCACCCACCACCGGTGGTGGTCTTCTCCTCTTCCTCTGTTTTTATTTTCGGTCTATTTTTCTGTGTATGGCTGAAAAATCTCTACATTTGTTTGGTTGGTTATGGGTTTGAGAATTTGGTATTTTGTTTAAGGATTTGAAAAATGGAGGTTCTTGTTTTGGGCATGGATTTTTTTTCAAAATTAATCTATATATGGGTTTTGGGTAGGCCGAAAAAAATGGGTTTTGATTTGGGTTTGTCGGCTGTGATTTGTATGTATGTGAATCTAAGCATGTGTGTACAATTATTTTTGAAGAGAGAGAGAGATTTGTATTTTGATTTGGTTTTATGGGGGCTGGGTATCTGAGAAGTGAGAAGAACAAAAGAGGAGGAGGAAGGAGTGAGAGAGAGATATTTGTTGTTGGTATAAGGAAATTTATGACATTCAATCTGCGAAAGAAAATTCAGCACTGTGGACTCCAGTCTTGAGGAATCTATTGGTATTTGGATCTGGCACCTCATGATTTAATGCAGTCAAGCCTTCTTAACTCAACCTTGGATGATAAGAATCTCTCTGAGCTTCCAAAATTTAAGTTGCTGTTGAAACAACTGGTCACTATGGACTATGGAGGTCGTCCAATGGACATCTCCTTGAAATACATACAACTATACAAGGACAAGTTTAAGAATGAAAAGAGTATGCTTGGAGGCTCTTTGGGTAACAAAGTAGCAGAAGACCCATGACAATAACTGAACATAACAGCGTAGGAAGGAGAGAGGAGGGCGTTGATGAGTTAACAGACGTTATTTATTAAATTAGTAACTGACAAGTGTCACTCTAATTTTTTGACACGTATACCATTATGCAGGAAGTGCTGCAACCTTGTTTGCAGCAAATCCTCACTCTAAAAAAAAACAAAAAAAAAAACAACCAGCTAGGTCTCTTTGGGTCTAAAACATCACCACCACCGTTAAACCACTGTCACTCACATCCCAGCAAACCCACCACGCCACTAGCTAGCAACCACCACCACGCCACCGCCATGCCAACCACCAAAACCCATTAAAAAAACCACCAAACCCACCACCAATAACAACCACCGCAAGAAACAGCCAAAACAAAAACCACCAAGAGAAAAAAAATGCAAAGAAATTGCCAAAAATCACAACCAACAACCTCGAGAAACAGCCACTACAAGAACCACCAAAGAGATTAAAAAAAAAAAAAAAAACACACACACACACACACACAAAGCCGAACCCATAAACCCACGGCAAAACCATAACCCCCACGGCAAAACCATCACATCAGCCACCTACTAATCTAAACAAACCCAATTAGCACCCACAGCACGCCATGGAGAGATTGGCTCCGTCGTAAAGGCTTTGCACGCCACTAAGAGATTGTCTCGTGTTGCTCTGAGCACTGACGATCTGCATGGACTCAACGTGTGAGCTCCGATCTGGCTTGATGATTCGGAGGGAAAGGTGGGCTTGATGATTCAATGAGAAAGAGAGAAGCTTGACAATGGCGAGAGAGAGAGAGAGAGAGGGAATGAGAAAGAGAGAAGGAAGAGAGAGAAAAGAAAGAGAAAAAAATTGAGAGATGAGAGAGAAATTGTCGGGTTAAAACGTGGAGAGAGTATTAAAAAAATATTTTTTTTATACCATTCAGCTACAGTACCATCTTACATTTGAGATGGTACTGTAACTATATGTCAAAAAAATTTGGCCTTTTCCCAATTGGCCTTCCTGTTGTTGGAGAAATTATAAAGTCCTCTGGTGGACCACGTCATTTGTCCACCATTCTAATAAAAAATTTCCACTTGTTTAAAATTGCTGAATCAGTAATTAATTTCTATTTAAAAAAATTTTCTAATTAACAATTTTAAATAAGTGGAAATTTTTTAGTGGAATGGTGGATCACATTACTTGTTCACCATATGAATCTTATAATTTCTCCTGTTGGGCCTGAATGCCAAATGTACCTTACATTTGGCATATAGCAGGCCCACTGCTTATGCTCTAACAGAGCTCAATGTTAAGTCATGAAGATTAATAATCTACAGAAGGAAGATTTCTTTTGATTCTCACAAAAATTCTAGCTGGAACAGCAAGAAGGTGGTGCTAACTCATATATGGAATTTGGAAACAACAGACCACTACAACAAAAATACTATCTATCCTAATGCATTGCATAGTATCACAGGCAGTCTTGTTGTATCTAAACAATCCATACATATGGGTTTTAGTTCTATAGGTCTCACATTATAGAATCTCAAACTTGAAACTTCATATATCTATATAAAATTCATGAGGATAATATTTATATTGATGATATAGAGAAATTAATTCTAATTAACATGCAACATTAATGTCCAAGTCAATTACCTTGTACTCACATTGTTAATTCCCTAGAGAATTTCTACCTTCTTATAGTTTTAGAAAAGATTTCTTGAAATTCTTCAATTATTAATGCATGTGTGCTAATTTAATTTCAAATTCTTTTTTTTGGAGAGAGTTTCGGTCTATGCCGTAAACTCCTAATCCTGATAATAATAACTCTTTATAATCGGATTAAGACAATCAATTTTTACCCGAGTCGCAGACAGAAACACCCTTTGCCTTGGTTTAATTTCTTGCTCCGAGAGAGAGACCTTCGTATAATCAAAAAAATATCAAAGCCTCAAAAAAAGCCAGAGGAAAATCTAAAAATTACGACTACACATCCCCATAGTAAGTTTCTACAACCTCAACCTCAAGCCCAAACACCAACACCATTTCTCAACCTTAAAAAATCCCCTATCTCTTGCTCTCTCTTCTGCCATTATTCCTCCGATGCGCCGGTGCCACTTATCGCCGGCGGGACTTCAGGCAAGGGCGACTTGATAGGGTTTTTGGCCGGATCGTGAGAATTTAGGGTTCGTTGAATGGCTCCGGCGCGTAGACGCGGAGCGAACAACAAGGCGAAGGCCAAGAAGAGGCAGTTAAGTGTGGGCGATCTTGTCCTTGCTAAGGTCAAGGGCTTCCCAGCTTGGCCTGCCAAGGTTTCCCTCTTCTCTCTTTACTACTACTGCTACTGCTAGGTTTTACCCATCTCTTTGTCAGTAGCTTTTGTTGATTATGTGTTTACAGATTAGCAAACCTGAAGAATTTAAGCATCAGCCTGATCCCAAGAAATACTTCGTCGAATTCTTTGCTACAAAAGAAACGTAAGTATTTCTTACACATTGTGATGTAATTTCATTAACCCATTTTTTTTTTTTTTTTTAATGTATGGTTCTTGAAATATTACCTTGGAAAGGCTAAATATTTGTTGTCGTGAAATTGAAAACGCTATCAAAGGCTAAATATTAAAAAAACATGTTGACTATTGATAGTTCTAAGGAGACTGACGGACAGGGGCGAGCTATTTTTTTTCTTGATAAGTAATAAGATTTATTGATATCAAAAAAGGGACGCCCTAGTACACAAGAAGTGTGCAGGGGTCAACAAATCAAGTTTAAAAAATTACGTAAATCAAGCAAAGAAGAGAATGATTGGTTTTGCAAAGCTGACAACCAATCAAACATAACTTGAGGTCTGATATAGATATCTCATTATCTGTCGGTTGGCGAGCTATAGTTTGCCTTGGTTATTGTAGTATGGACTTTAGCATGCATATGTTTATCATTTAATTTTTGGCTTGATAATTCTTCTGATTGAGGGACTTATAATTTTTGGAGATACTTTGTAATGACCCTAGGAAGAGCACTAGCGACATCTGCCTTATTATTCTTGTAATCACTTATAAACCCAATATTCATCTAGTAAACACCTTATGTGAGACTTAGCACATACCCGCACAATACAACTCCGACAATATCCAATCAATCAAATTCACACAATTTGGGGTATCACATACTTGTTGACCAAAAGTAATGTTAGATTGAAGTTTTCCAAATTGGTATTATGTGCGCTACACATTTGACCTCATATATTTACATTGAGGTATTGCTGGTCCCTTATCAAGCATTCACATCTCCCATATCCTATAGCTCTGGTTCGCTTGGTGTTCATAGTGGAGAGAAAAAAGTATTCATGGGGAAAATATGTGGAAGCTAATTATGAATCATGATGTGAAGTTTTATGTAGAAATAACTTGGTTGTTTTAGAATTGTGGGGCAGTTTTATGGGTATTGTTTTAAAATAAGAATTTATAGTTCTTATACAGTTCATTGTTGGAATCATGGTAAATTAACTTCAGCCTATCCCTAACTCCATAAATTTTATGGTGAGCAATGCTGTACCTGCAAAAGTCACTTTCTAAGAGTTTGCTCAAGGCTCTAGGTTGGGCACTTGATTAGCAGGAGCTAATACTAATTTATTTGTTCCCAAATGTGGATTGAACAAGATCTTTTCAATAAACTTGCTGCTGAAAAGTGACATTAGATAAGAAGCCCATACATCACAATGTATGGAAAGGACATATGCAACATGCACCGCATTGCCAATTCATAGGTAGGGTTGGGTGTCACACTTCTTGCCAGGAGAACTACCATGCCATTAAGGGCTAGTAAATAAGGAATGCAGCTTTTCAAAAATATTTAAAGCTGAACTACTTTGAGAAGTAGCTCTTAATTTGCTTCTCAAAATCCCTAAAAAGCATTAATTGCCTCACAAAATTGGCGAAGAGCATACAAAAACCCTTGGCTGAGATCAAGTTTGCTTCTCATTTTTAAAAGCCAAAGCACCCCTGGAAAAGCTTAAGAAACTAGGTCTTAGTATGGAAATTTTGTAAGATTAATTTGTGTGGGCATTTCCATTAGGGGAGATCGAATTTTAATTTGATTATCATCTTTGAGGATTTTATAATTGAAGGAAATATTTGGAGGTTACTTGGGAGATACTTTGACCTGCTAAACTTATTATGATAATGTGAGTTGACTTTATAAATTGTGTAGGTTTGTATGTAATGGTTGGTTTTATTTTAGTGTTGATTTTTAAGTTTTTATATATTGCAACACACACACATATATTACCTCTTTATCAATCTATTTTATTTTCAAATAATTGTTTTTATTGTTCCTGCATTAAACCTTTACCTATAAAAATTTTTTTTTTTTATTATTGACCTGTGCTAATTACTGTGTGAATTTTGGCTAAAGCTGCCCCATTCAGTGGCTTACAATGAAATGAAAGTAGTAGAAAAGAGGTAAATAATGCTTTTGAATTGAGTGGAGGTTTATGATATATGCTATTATATAAAGTGCGTGTTTGGATCTTGATTATAGGCCAGCTTATTGCTTTTTTCCCCCTACTATTTATGGATCCCACGTGAGTCCCTTACTTATTTTATTTAGTTTTTATCTTTTATCTACAGTATTTTCAGTAAAAAACTAGATAAGTTGTTTCCAAATGGACATAAAGTGAGGCCTTTAGTTGGTGTCACATTTTGAACTCTATGACTTGCCAATACATATATGTGTATTAGTTATTGGTCAACTTATCTCATTCATTACTAGGCACAAATGAGCAAAGAACTTGTTTAAAAACCTTAACAGGCCATGACGTACTCTTAATAGGCCATGACGTAATCTTCCTCTAATTCATCAAACCAGTTTAAATATAAAACCAATAATTCCATACACATTAGAAGCAGCAAAATTCACAGCATCAAAGTATCATCTGTTCATTGTTTACATATTATTGGTATGCATCCTTATTGATGGTTTTTTTTTTTTTTCACTGTAATAATTTCAGTTTTCTTCACCATATATTGTATTACTTAATTTATGATATTTTTAAGAAATATTTGATTATGTTGTTTTTGTTCATCATATAGTAGCTGGATGTGTTTGTTTGATTTTAGTGAGGCTGCTTTAGTGTAATATATATTCTTAATCCTTTAAACATTGTTTTTTTTTTCAATGGCAACCCCGAGGGGTAGCACAATTGTTTGCGGACCACGCCCCAGAATGTTCTCATTTCTTAAAATATTGTACTGTTCTAATACATTTAGTGTTTGGGTAAGCAATATTTGTCTGATGTAGAGCCTCGCTATCATTTACATGTCTGCTGCTGGCTGAGATGACCAGCCCTATGCAGGAACCCGTTTGCATTATCTGTACACTCCAACATGTGATGTTTACTGTTTATTGACATTATCCTATCTGAAATCCACACATATTTTAAAGAAAACCCATCAAGTTTTCTTTCTCTTTGGTTTGTGTACGTGGTTATAATTTTAACTGAAAAATTTGTCCATTTTAGGTGTTTAGCGATCTAAAAGATAGGTTGAAACGTTCTAGGTCAATTTGTAGGTTAAGTTAATTTGGTAAGAAATCTATGATATACTTTGGTTGTATGAAAACTGGTTGAAATTCTGTGTTATCTCTCTTATGGGATGGTTCTCCCATTCATTTCTGTTTGCAGTGTGTTTCTTATTGTCTCATTGATTAAGTTGACAACCTCAGGAATTTAGCTTCTTACTTTTACCTCTGGTTACTTCTCCTCCATTCACAGAGGTTTTGTTACTCCTGCGGATATTCAGGCATTCACTAATGAGCTAAAGAGTAAATTGTCTGCCCGATGTCAGGGTAAAACAGTTAGGTTCTTTTCTCAAGCTGTGAATGAAATCTGTGTGGCGTTTGATGAGCTACAAAATAAGAAATCAAGTGGTTTCAGAGATGGTGCCGATAAATCTGATGTTGGGCGTGAGGCTCTATCTGTTAATGAGGTAGAGGTTGACTTAAAGGTTGAGACAGGTAAGGCGACATACAGTGGAGAAGCTTTGAATGAGTCTTTAAGTGATTCTGGCTCTAAGTTGGGGCTCTGCTCACAGAGACGAGGTGGAACTGACATTCAAGATGTAAAGCCTTCTATATCCTGTAGTGCAAATGATAGTTTGTCTCCAGGTATTCCTGAGAAAAACAATAGTAAAAGTGGTGGTGGAAACCGTAAGGAACATGTATTGATGACATCCAGTCCAGATAATTCTTCCTTTCCAAAGGAAGAAGCAAGTGATGATGAATTTGTAGAAGATGCTGTTTGCACTAAGCAACATGGTAAGGGACAGAAAGTATTAACAACTGGTAAAAAGTTGAAGAAGATGGGTACTGTGTCAAAGAAAAGACATGAAGGTGCTGTTGAAGTACACAAAACTGGTACCTCTGCTGTAATATCATTAAAGGATGGAAGTGATGGTTGTTCTGTTGATCGCCCTGAATCTGTTGAGCGATTGAAAGATGGAATTAAGGGCAAGATTGCCTCTAGCAGCATGCGTGAATTTTCTCTGAGCCCTCTTAAAGCAGATTCTGATATCAATGCTGGGAAAAAAAATCAAAAGATCTGCTAAAAGCTAAAAAACATGTCATTGTTGCTGATAATATGCTGGACTCTGGTATTGTTTCTGATAAACAGATCAAGGGAAAACTTTCTGGCAAGGAAAAGAGGACCCAAGATAGACAAGGAAAAGGAACTAGCATTGTGCTATCTCTTGCATCCCTAATTCCTTTGTTAAAGGGAATCAGCGTGGAGTCCAAGTCAGAGGGGTTGATGACCTCATATGCTAAGCTGTGGAATGGGAGGTTTGCTACATTGGGTTTGGTTGCCCTAGCCTTCACCCAGTATGTCATGGGTGGACCCTTATTTAGGTCTCTGAAGTACTGACTCAGGCCAACTTGTGTAAATGAATATATAGAGCACGTTTGGTATACTGTAATGATTATTACATGAGAATAGGAATAAGTATTATAAGAATACATTAGTTTGGTGACCATTTTAGAATAGAATTTTGAATATATATATCCACAATTTAGTAGAGCATAAAAAAAGTGTAATTAAATCATTTTTAAGTCAAATTTTCTAGAATACACCTATTTTAGGGTGTTCAAAATAGAGCTAATAATTAACAAGAAAAATTTATTTTCCTTTCTTTTGAAGATGTGGTAATTAATAATTTTTTAGGAAATTTTTTTAAAAAGTTGTTATATAAGGTGAAGAAATAGATATTCAATACTTTTAATGAAGAATAACTATTCATAAGGAATAATTATTCATTGTAATAAGAACATAACAAAACAATTAAATAGTTATGTCATAGGAATATTTATTATTTTATAGTGTCTATTATAGTATGCTAAACGTGCTCATAATATCTATGTAATTTGAAAAGCAAATCATGTAATCTGTTTTTCAGAAAAATTAAATTTCAAGTTGATAAAGGAATAGAAACTTATATGCAAATGAGTCTATCAAAATTAGTGGTCTTCTCTAAATATGTTTGTCTGCTCATATCGTTGCCATAACACGTAAAAAGATTGGAAAAATTTAAGCTCTAAGGTTCACATTAATATTTCAATTTCTATTCCTCATGGCTTGTAGAATGGATCTGCAACAGAACAAAGTGAATAAAATGTGCGTTTTATTAGATGATAATTAATTAATTACAAGCCTTTCATGGTAGATATTTTATATTTATAACTACCTCGAAGCGAAGCTACGACCTCATAAGTCATAACATGAAATATGTTGGTTTTTAGTAGTGCAAGTACAACCCACGCAATACAATAGGACTTACATAAAGTTGCAAACTTGCATACATGATACAAATTACAATTTCAAGCTACTTCTCGAAAGAAATTTTTTTGTGAAAATAGTTTTTTGTGTTTTTTTTTTTTATATTTAGTAATTAGTAGCATAAAAATAATAAGTCAAAAGAAAATTATCTTTGACCAAAGAAAAATCTTAATAAAAAATTAAAAATATGATTTATCTTTTAGAGATTTTTTTCAGCTAAAATTTTTTGGAAAACAATTTTATCTTACACTAATCAATCATTAATCAATCAATCAATCAATATCAATATAATATAAAAATAAAAGCAGAGACCTTATGTGGAAAAATATGAGGTTCTGCCAAGTGGTGCATTCTATGCAAAGAGAATTAAAATATTCTCAAGTGTTACATAAAAAATAAGAACAGATTAAATATTGACTTTTTTTTTTTTTTTTTTTTTTCATTTGATTCAATATTTCAAGACTTTTCTAATTAAAAAATAAATATTTTTCATATCATTTGGTTCAATGTTTCAAGACTTTTCATTTCTCACACATACACACAAAACTGATTACATTTTAATTCACCATTTTCACATCTTCCCCTTCCCCCCCCCCCCCCCCCAAAAAAAAAAAAAAACATTTTCACCGCTTGCACTTCTACCCCTTTGTATATATCCATCCATAGCCCTTTATGTCATCACATGTCATATACACACTGACAAAAAATAATGTCATTTACCTTCAATCTTTCGATGACACCTACCAAGTTCTGCCATTGTTGTTTCATCTTAACTCATAAGAGTTGGTTACAACCAAGGAAGGGGGCCTTGCATTTTATATTGAGTGACAATAACAATAACGATTTTGATGTTAAAGGGTCCGTTTGGATAGAGCTTATTGTTGCTGAAAGTTGCTGAAAACTGATTGTTGCTGAAAACACTGTAGCAAAATAATTTTTAAATGTGTGAATAGTACCGTGAGTCCCATTTTTAATCTTTTTTAATGTATGAACAGTGTATGAACAGTGCGTGAACAGTGCCGCACTGTTCATGCACAGTACATTTTGTCCCTGAAAGTCAAAAAAGCCTGCCAAAAAAAAAAAAAGAAAGTGAAAACGCAACAAGTGGAAACGCGCCGCACCTTGCCTTGCTATCCAAACCGGCACAAAGTCGAACGTTGTGGATTTATGAGTTTTGTAAATAATGTGATTGACTATGGGCGTTTGGAATGTGTATTTTGTTTTAGAAATAAGGAGAAAAATGAAAATACATTCTATATCAACTTTTATTCTATAATATATTCCTTCAAAGTTTTTTTTTTTTTTTTTTTTTTTTTTTTTTTTTTTTTTTTTTTCATTACTTCAGTTGAATAATTAAGCAGGCTTTGGAGGTGCCAGAAATAAAACAATACAAGAAGTATTTGGGCCTACCATCTTTCGTGGGGAGGAGGAAAAACGCAAGCTTTAATTTCATAAAGAGAAAAGTGTGGAGGAAGATGCAAGGGTGGGAGGAAAAATTATTATCACAAGCAGAAAGGAAAATTTTAATCAAAGCAGTGGTTCAAGTAATCCCCACCTACATGATGAGTTGCTTCAAACTTCCCTTGGGCTTGTGTAATGATATCAAAAGTCTCATTCGAAAATTTTGGTCGGGACAACGAAAAGAGAGACGTAAGATACATTGGGTGAAATGAGAATCTCTTTGTCAATTAAAGGCTAATGAAGGTATGAATTTTAAAGACTTAACTCTCTTTAATGATGCACTTTTGGCCAAGCAAGCCTGGTGTCTTTTACAAAATAAGCAGTCCCTCTTTCACAAATATTCAAGAGTAGGTTTTTCCCTACATGTTTATTCATGGATGCCCCGGAGTGTTCTACTGGATTGTTGCATGGCGTAGTATACTCCAAGGCAGGGAGGTCCTTAAACAAGGTGTACGTTGGAGAGTAGGGTGGGGTGATTCCATTAAAATCTGGGATACTCCATGGCTTCCTTCGCTCAACCACCCAAAAATTTTGTCACCCCTTCTTGAAGGCATGCAGGAAGCTACAGTGGACACACTTATTAACCAGCAATCTAGATCCTGGGATTTAGATATTCTTAAAGGCATTTTTTGCCCTGTTGGAGGTAGAACTTATTCGCAAGATTCCACTTAGCTCCAGCTATGTCGAGGATAAGCTTGTTTGGCTTCATACAGCAAATGGTGTCTATTCGGTTAAATCTGGATTTAACTTCCTAGCTAAAAAAAATCATCACCTTCACTTTTTCTTTCTCACCAAGATGATGGCAGAAGTATATGGAAAAAGTTATGGAGCCTTTCAGTGCCAAATAAGATTTAAAACTTCCTATGGAGAGCAAGTAGAGAAGCAATTCCTGTAAAGAAGAACCTGGTTGCTCGTAAGGTAGTTGTCGAGGATGTCTGCGACTGCGATCATTGTCACGTGGCCACTGAAGATGTTCGTCATGTATTGTGGGACTGTCAAGAACTATCTGCTATGTGGGAGGCTGACTCGATGTGGTTGTTTCGAAGAACTAAGAAATTTTTGAATTTCTTTAAGTTGGTAAGTCACGTATTGGAGGAGAGGATTAACCCGGATCTCTTTGCTACACTGGTATAGACCATTTGGTCCCGTCGAAATACGCGTCGAACCAGCACCAAGTCTTTCCCACTCTCTCAAGTGGCCCCTTCAACCTCACAAACCCTTCAGACCTTTACCCAGGCTCTACCGATCCCAAGAATGCAGTCAGGTGCCTTGCCAAAATCGCAGGTCAGATGGATCCCACCACTGCCGACTAGCTTCAAGATCAACTTTGATGGTGCCGTATTTCGAGAGACAGACGAAGCTGGATTGGGAGTTGTTGTTCGTGACCACCAGGGAAGGGTGATGGCCTCCATGTCCGAAAAAATCAGGGTACCTTCTTCCTCAGATGAAGTGGAAGCGTTGGCAGCGGTTAGAGCTATCTCTTTCGCTCTTGAACTCCATCTACCCTCTGTTATTGTCGAGGGAGATTGAGAGTTGATTATTTCAGCCTTACAAAGTGAGGAGGAGTCCTTTACTTCCTTTGGCCATTTGATTTCCTCAGTTAAGCAGAATTTTGCTGTTTTTTCTTGTATTTCTTTTTTGCACACCCGTAGATCGGGTAACTATCTAGCTCATAATTTAGCTCATTACGTAAGAAGTATTGATGTTCTCATAGTGTGGATAGAGGATGTTTTACCACAACTTCATCATGCCCTTATAAACGACTTTGGATGATTTAATAAAGTTTCTTTGAGGTTTTGATTCTCAAAAAAAAAAAAAAAAACAATTTCAATAATTATAACGAATATATGTGTGCAATTTATAATTGTTACTTTTTATGATGAACTCATTACTAATAAAATTCTATAACAATTTTGCTATAATACAAATACAACATTCTCCAAAATCATTTTATATAAAACATTACAATTTTATCCGTGTGTCACATGAGTAACTTACTAGTACTAAATAAAGGAAGTTAAAAAACAATATGAAAACTATTAAAAAGAACTCTATCTCATTTTGAGATCACTACCAAATTTAACAAAATGAGATAGTTTTTCAAAAAATATATATATATAAATTTTTTTTTTAAATAACTCATTTTTTAGATAACATTAAGTCAAAACAAACATAGCATAATTTTATTTTATTTTTGGTTAGAAACAAATTGATCAAACTTTTTTTGTCACATGACTCCATTTGAGAAATAATTATTCAAAACTCAAAAATTAATATTTATCACTCTCATGACTTAATTGATATTATATATATGTCAAAGTTATTGCTACGTTAGATCACTTATGTAATTACTGACTCAATTTTGAGTGTTATCCATCTATCTAGGTGGTTCAATGTTTATGTATTACATAGTTGTCAAGTCTAAGTCTATTACAGTCAAAATGATCAAAATATTTGTTTCCCGCAATAAATTGAAACCGCTAATCCTTTTGTTAAATCTTGACTCAAATTTTAATTTATTTTGACCGATACCCATTTTCAAACCTTTTTTTGTCCTTCTATTTATACCGATATTTATTAGTTTCTATTTCTATCTTCTATTCTCTTATCTCTTTTTCTCTTATGTAAAATGAATTTTATTCTTGTACAAATTAATCGAAAATAAAAATACTTTGAATTCATAGAATGGCTGGTGCATGAAAATTTGGACCCGTATTGGTTAGGGGAGTCCTAGCTGCTGAGCTTCAAAGGCGCTTAGCCCACAGCCCGACCATACCTTTTGGGCCAAGTAAATGAGTCTTCACTCATAATGGCTATAGACCCAAAACAATGTTAATTTGGAGATTGGGATCCGGTACAATTGCTAAATAGAATTGCACCCTGCAATTCACCCAATCCATTTACTACTTTTTTTTTTACCTTTTTACTTTTACTCATTTTTTATATTTAATGGTTGAGATTTAAAGTTATTTTTTATAGTTTTAAATATCAACCATCCATACCAATTGCACTTGATCTCAATCCCTAATTTGAGCTCTTGTATGTAGTACAAAGTACAAATTATGTAGTACAAAGTACAAATAGAACTTATGGCATTTGGAAACAAATCACTACAACAAAAATACTATCCTAATGCATAGTGTCACAGACATTGTCTTATTGTATTTAAAAAATCTATATATATGGGTTTTAGTCTATAAAGCATAGGTACGGATTCAAATTCGGGTGCAAGACTCGGTAATTTTTTAAAAAGTAGGGTATAGGGCGTGGCAATTAAAAAATTATTAAAAATATTTTTATTTTTATTTTCTATATATTACTAAGCATTTTTTTTTTATATATAATAATAAACATATACCAATTTAAGAGTAACGGTAAACATATATTAATAAATTTAAAAGCATATATATATATATATATTATTAAGATGTTTACACAACCCCAATTTTAGCCCAATAACATATTCATAATATTAAATTATTTTCCTTCAAAATAAAAAAGTAATTAGGTGATAAAATCAAAGTATTAAAGAATACTAAAAATTGATGGATAAAAGTTATAAAATCAAATAATCAAAACCTGTATTTTTACTGTTTCCACAAATTCCAACATTTTCTATCTTTTTTGACTTTTCAAGTCTTTTTCTCTTATACCAATACACCAATTCAAAAATCTATCCACAACTTTCTATCCACAGTGTCGTCCTTATCTCCTCTTCCTTCTTTTCTTTTTTTCTTTTTCTCTTTTATTTATTTATTTTTTTTTTTTTGGTTTGTTCTCTCACAAGGCCCACATGAAGCAGAAGAATGGAGGCCAGCGACATGGTGGAGGCCCATTTCGGCTAGAATCGGGCCGTATTGGCCATTTTCGCCAGAACCGGCGCAAATCGGTACAAATCCTAAAATTTAAAAAAAAAAAAAAAAAGAAAAAAAAAGAAGAAGGGACACGACACAAATGCATTGTCAGAGGCATCATGCACCGCACGCCGCATCGGCTGCGGGTGCGGCGACCCTGGAGCTGCATCCATGCTTTCTAGGTTTTAGTTCTATAGGACTCGCAAGGACCCCGAATAAGTCTCAAATAATAGAATCTCAAATTTCATATATCTGGAAAAAAAAAAAAAATTTGAGGATTATATTGATGATATAGAGGAATTAATTCTAGCATGCAACATTAATCTTTTTTGAATGTCCAACTCAATTACCTTGTATTCACATTGTTAATTCCCTAGAGAATGTCTACCTTCATAGAGTCTTAAAAAAGATTTCTTGAAATTCTTCAATTATTTAATACATATGTGCTAATTTAATTTCAAATCTAATAAGTGTTTCTAACAAAGGATCATCATGGTAACAAATGCTTAATTTTTTTTTTTTTTAGAATAATTTAATTGTTATAACAAGTGAGAAGAATGATTCCTTAAATAAAAGTTGTATATTCCAATTCTTTATTTTCCGTTAAAAATAAATTATCTGCAGAACTAGAGAGTTGGAGTGTCACAAACAATTATTTTACAAACAAGAAGTTAGGCTCTAATTAGTATTACACAACGAAAAAAAAAACAAGCCAATGCTTTTGTGAATAGCCAAGTTAAGGCTCTAATGATGTTATACAACATTGTTGACGTATCCTTTTTTTTTTTTGGCATAATGCACATTTTGGGAGAAGGATTAATAACAATCTCTAGGAACGTAAATAGTTGTAGGAGAAACATCATCTTATATTTCTTTTCTTTTTCTTTTACTTATAGTCAATATGGCTATGTCACGGGCAAATGATATTGAGGTTGGAATTCCAACCGATTCTTCCAACTTAGAAATTGGCCAAAATTTGGGTGAGAAACACAACAGTAGCCTAACATCCTAAAGTTTGTTGTTACAATCTCCTTAGTAGCATCTTTTTCTTTCTCCTACTTTTTAACGTGGATTTGAACTTGATACATCATAAATGGAAGCATCACCTCCACAACTACCGTTGATTGAAATGGTATTTCATAGGCTAATAATCTCTCTTATAATCCATTCTTTGTTTGACAGTTATGTGTCTCTTTCTTGCCTAGACTTATATGTTGTAGGGGGCTCTATTGTCAACAACAAATCCCGAAATATTTGGCAGATAATCCATCATCTTCTAGTTTTATCTTAAGGTAAAAAAAGGGAGACTATGACGGGAAAATTTTGTTGAGTATACACTTTGAGTGTGAGTGAATTCATCGCCATCAGTTTGACATTTTTATTTAAGATGTTTACTAATATACATATAGAGCAATCCATGATGGATACCATACACAAGCTTTCAACATTTATCAAATTTCACTTACAAATGACCTTGGAGAAGGCTTCTTCCTTATTATTTTACAGATCAAGATCCTCTCCATTGCACTAGTTTTAAAAGTTACGAGTGACATTTGATAGATATTGAAAGCTTCGATAGGATGTGTAGCTGAACAGTATATATTTTTAATCTTACATGTAAAAGAAATATATATATATATATATATTTTTTTTTTTTTGAGAAAGTAAAAGAAATATTATTGAATGTACACATGTGAGTATGATTGAGTTTTTGTGTTCAATATTTATAAACTTAAACTTTTGATTAAGACATGTCTAACATATCATATTAAAGTCTCACTCAAATAATTTCCTATATTTTTATCTTCCTAACAATTTTAAGGTGGCCAAATATTTGTACCGATGAAACCCAATAATTCATGATCACTAGTTTACAAAATTACATCTAAAGCATATCCTAATACTGTGAGATTGTTGGTTATCTTACCAATGGATTTAACCAATACCAAATCAAATAATTAGGACCAACTCTAGCACATTAGACTACAATCTACATACGAAATAGACAATTGCCTACGGCTTTCGAATAAAAGAATATCCTATAATTTTAGTCCCACAGTACCAATATCATACTTTTATATCAACTTAAAGTAAATTATATCTTAACCCCATTGACTTAAGGAAAAAAAAAAAAAAAAAATTCTAATCGAAGAAACAAATTTTTTTTTTCCCTTTTCGCTCTCTAGCATCTCTTAAAAGTCATTCACCATTAAACCCTCCAAATTGAATTAGCTTATTTTGTTTAATTTACTTAGTGGAGTAATCATTGCATTTGGTAAAGAGAGAGAGAGAAAAAGAAAAAGAAAAAAAGAGACTGAGTACGTGTTTACAAATGGACGGAGTTGCTTTTCTTCTTCTTTTTAGTTTAAGTCATGTGCTACTACAAGTGGCATCTTATGTAGTATAAGAATAATTTTTTATTTTGACCATTAGTCATGTTAACATTTTTTTATTCATCACTTAATTGCAAAGATTATTTTACTCAATATCAAAAGGTTTGGGATTAAATTGACATATTTGAAATATTATAAACCAAACTGACACATACTGTAAACATTAAGGACCAAAACAATAATTTACCCAATATTTTTTTATTTGTTGGGCCATTTGAAAGCTTCAAATGAGAAAACATTATCCAATTTTAGAATATATGTAGTAGTAATAATAATGATAATAATAACTACTTAAAAAGTGACTAATTTGAGATAAATAATTCAATTAGGAAAAAAGAAGAATTTGATCGGTAAACGGTCAACATGTGGAGAGAGAGAGAGAGGGAAAATGTTACCATTAAGAAATGTTATTTGTTTGAAATTTATTTGTATTAGTTTGTTTACTATATATTCCCAAAAAAAGTATACATTCTAAAAAATGTTTTTGCTCTATGAATTTTTCGTTAACTTTGCAATTTTCACCTTATCATACATCAAAAAATAAAATAGATTGGAGCTTACTTACACCTTCCTGCCTTCATTAGACAAGAAGTATTTGAAGGGTAAGACTTAGATATAATACTTAGGTGTTGTTTGTTAGGTTCCCAAGTTAAAATTTTGCCACATGATTTTTATCTCACGGAATGAAAGTATATTTTTTAATTAAGTTGTCACATGACAGAATTTTAAGAAGAAGACTTAAGAAATAGCATATAAGATATTATACATAAGTTTTGTACGTATTTGAAAAGTGGACTAAAAATCGCTTGAGTAACATTGGCTATTTTGGGAGATAATAAAAGGCTTGGCAGTGGAGTAGTTGTTATAGTGAGTTTTAGGGATAAGATTTATTAAATCCGCCATTCGTGTCAAAGAAAAAGGTATTAGTCTCAGTTTTTTTTAATGCAAAGTGGAAAAGCAAATGAGTGGATGGGATTTATAAATGTAAGTTTTTTTTTTTTTTAAGAAATAAAATAAAATAATAATTTGATAGTTGGGACTTGGGAGTGAGAGGATTTAAACTCTAAACATCTTCGTTAGAAAGATAAAGAGTTTTTCCTCAAAAAAAAGAAAGAAAGATAAAGATTGTCAATTGAACTACAAGATTCTTGATATTTATAAATGTAAGTTATAAACCCACTTAAATAAGTACTTTAAGGTGGAGTATTAAATCCCATATCAATGAGTTCTATGGTTCCATAATAAATAAAGAAAAAAAAAAGATTTATTAAATCCGCCATTCATGTCAAAGCAAAAAGTGTTAGTCTCAGTTTTTTTTTTTTTTTTTTTAAGAAATAAAATAAAATAATAATTTGATAGTTGGGACTTGGGAGTGAGAGGATTTAAACTCTAAACATCTTCGTTAGAAAGATAAAAGAGTTGTCAATTGAACTACAAGACTCTTGATATTTATAAATGTAAGTTATAAACCCACTTTTTTTTTTAGAAAGGTTATAAACCCACTTAAAATAAGTACTTTACCGTGGAGTATTAAATCACATACCAATGAGTTCTATGGTTCCATAAGAAATAAAGGAAAAAAAAAAAAAAAAAAGTTCTAGGGGTAACACTTTACAATGAAATTACAATTCTTGTCAAATGATGAAATATTGTTCCCGAGTACTAAATCATTTGCTAAAATTATCATACCAAGATTGTGTTCGGATTTGAGAATTTAAAAGCAAGGGAGTTGAAGAACATTTACCAGTATAAATTTAACAATATATGAAGATTTGATTTTTTTTCTTAAACAAAAATATTTGTGATATTATAGATTTAAAGTGAAATACTTACAAATAATAATTTCAACTTCCCTCTATATTTATATATGAAGATAACATAAAATATAAGTCAATTATTGTTGACTTTTTGCAATTTTGCTCCTAAGTTTCAGAAAACCTGCGTTATTCTAGATCATTCTTCTAAAATATATTTTTTTAATTTGATTTTTAAAACCACATATCGTGTTAAACTATATTAATTTAAATTGAATGAGCTTACATTCGACTTGTGTACAAAATAAAATTAAATAAACAATTTTAAGCTTTTAATTAAAACTCATCTTCTTTTTTGTAAGAAAATCTAATTAAATTAAGTAGTTTAGTTAAACAAATTTAATTAGTTTTGATGAAAATACATTTGAAATATTTTAGCAAAATCCAATTAAATTAAGTAGGTTCTTTTTGATAAACAACTAGGGAGATGTATTTTGTTAGGGGTGTGCATGGGTCGGGTTGGGTCAGGTTGAGGGGATTTTTTGACCCAACCCACCATGGTGGGTAAAAAAAAATTCAACTCAACCCAACCCAACCCACATGGGTCGGGTTGGGTCTGGTTGAACCCATAGGTTTGACAAATTTATTTTATTATTATTATTAAATTGAGTATAAAAAATATAAATATTAATATATTAAAAAAACATAAAGATTAGTATCAATGTAACTCTTTAAGGCAAATAACACTAATGACTAAACAAAAATAGTAATTTATTAGGATTTGTGTGAACTAATTAGCTTTTATATAGAATAGGAAGAACTAGTTATTTAAAATTTTTTATTAATTATATTATATTATATATATATATATATATTAAATTAGTATTAATAGGAGGAACCAAAAAAATGCTGCTTTACAACTGGTTTTTTTTTTTTAAATTATTAAATTTATAATATATATTTAAATATATATATATATATATATATATATAAAAGTGCCCTACAACTCATTTAAAAAAAATTATCAAATATATAATATATTTTAAAAATATATTAAATATGGGTTGGCCGAGTCGAGTTTAACGGGTTTATAATTTTATGACCTAAACCCAATCCGTTATAAAAAAAAGAAAATTTATAACCTAACCCAACCCACCAAGCCCTAAAAATCAACCCAATCCAACGGATCGGATTAAATGGAATGGAATCGATTTTAACGGATCGGCGAGTTTTCTGCACCCCTACTTTTTGTTTAGTCCCACACTACCACCTACATCTTGATCTTTTAAAATGGAAATACTTTTAGCATAGCAAATAGATGGAAAGATCATTATCTCCGTTTCAAACGAGCCAGACAACACTGTCCCTGTGTAAGACTGGGAACTTGGTTTCACATCTGCAGTTGTACTTTTTTTTTTTTTTTTTGGAAGTGTGTACTTTATATTTTTTGTTGAGATAAAAAAAAGATATTCAAAATACACAGAATTATTCCCTCGAAATGGTCACTATACTATTTCCTTGAAAGAGTCATTCTCAACTCCCTGTAGTATAAAGTAATGGAACTCGCTAGATTAATATAATTTGCTCAAAGCTTGACAAAATGGGCATTGATTATTTTATTTTTATTCATCAAAAAAGAGGGGAAGAGGCATTGATTATTGGAGATGTGTACAGAATGAGGAAGTCCCTGTATCTTCCAAGATCAGCCTGTAATTTTCCTTCTTTTTGTACTTGGATGGAGGAAGTCCCTGTATCTTCCCTTGCTTTGTATCTTGCAGATACTATCAATAATACACGAGCCCCTGGCACTTTTGGGGGCGGCTTTTCTCTCTCAAAAAAAAAAAAAAAAAGCATCTAATAAACTTCAAATGAGGTCATTGGTCCCGTGTGCCTAATTATTAGATGATTAGTATAAGATAAACAAAAGTAATTTGTGCTTTAGTCATACATCATTATCATCGTCATCATCATCATCATCACAAACTATGGAAAGACAAAAAAACTGTGGACAAACCCAACAGCATCACCTATTTATCAATTCAACAAAATCAACTCTACAAACATCTAAACCTTTCAAGCCCTCCTTTTAACAGGAGGAGTATTAAGAAGTAGAGGTAAAAACAAACAAAGAGAAAAATAATAAGTGAGAAAATACCAAAACAGGTTCACAATTTTCTAGGAAATTCAAGTACCATCCTTGTCTGTGATTTTGGAGTACCAATGATACAAAGATTTACCCTTGTGAAGTTTGGCATTTTCTTTTTATGCTTCTTCGAACACTAAGCAAAATTATTGGTGAATCAGGATTATGGTTCCAATTTATCCATTCCCTCCTCCTCCAAAAACATGTGCTGGGAGCGACATTCGCTGCTACAGAAGGCTTTCTCACCTCTGAAATGAGAATAAGATCAATTAGATTCTCCAAAACTCGCTTGCTAGATTGTGTTTCTATCAATTCATAAAAGAAAAAACACCAGCTAGCTCACTTTCACTTGTATCAAACATGTAATAAAAACAGATTAGAAATTTGAATCAACATAAACAAGGCAGCAATAAACGATTAACAAATCCAAATCAAGATCAGTCGCATAGTAAAATTATGCCACTATCCTATCAGAATAAGAATAAATGTTCCAAAACATTCCCTTTAAGAAAAAAGAAAAAAAAAAGTTCATAACTTTCACAAATGCACATGGATGAATTGAAAAGTATCTAATCCCAAATAAAAAGAAAAAAATTGGACCAACCTGTACATGTAAATGTCCTTTCCCTGACCAAGATTCTTCTTGCAAGAGTAACAGAAGCTGAGAAAACTATCAGAAGGATAGCTAGAAGACTGGCCAGTGAAAAACCCATTTTGTTTTCTTGGACCAGAGAACCCAACAACACCACAACAGCTCTCAACAATGCAATCCTCAAAAATATGAGTGGTTTTTGGGTTAGGACCATGGGATATCACACAAGTATAGTCCTCTGAGAGCTCCATTTCACTAGCAGAGAGACAGCCAGTGAAAACCCGTGAAGAATTCGGAGTCTCCATGGCCGAATTCGCAGACCCGAATGCTGATTTCTTCACTGGTGACTGAGAAAAGCCAGAAGAGAAAGAACCCAGTTGAGAATTCCTAGTCTTGATTCCAAAATCAGCAGGGGATTTGGGAGATTCAGTTGGAGAATGAACATAGTTTGCCAGAGGAGGAATCTGAATCTTAAGCTGAGAACCAAAAAGAACCATTCGGCTATCAGGTTTGGATGGTTTTGGATCAGATGTTTCTTCATTGAGAGAATCAACAATGGCCAAGCCAAGACCCTTGGGGTCTAAATTGTCCCAATGGCGTTTAGTTTCAGGTTCTGGGGTTCTGGGTGTGCTTGTTTCAGACCTAAAGGGGTTTCTGAAACCAGAGAATGGCTTGCTATCGAGTATGGAAGTTGGACTCA
The DNA here is from genome assembly GCA_023621385.1 of Quercus gilva. Lineage (NCBI taxonomy): Eukaryota > Viridiplantae > Streptophyta > Magnoliopsida > Fagales > Fagaceae > Quercus > Quercus gilva. The sequence goes on from CM042478.1 coordinate 52,204,733, forward strand.
TAACAACCTCGGATTCAGACAAAGATTTTGAAGTGGAATTTGTGAAAAACCTCGGAGAAGTTAAGAGAGAGGAAGTGGGTTTCCTGTATTTGTCTGTTGGAGATTGGAGAGAGTTAGTGTCTGCCATTAGAGATTGATTACTACTACTACTTCTTGTTGCTCTTGATCTTTTTCTAAGCATAGCTCCAAATCTTCCAGCCACACTGCAGTGAAAAAAGACCCAAAATTAGAACTGAGAGAAAGAAAAAGGAATATTAATTAGAAAAAAGAGTTATAGTACTGCTGTGACTCACCTGAAGAAAGATAGGATTTTTCCTATATATTAAAGAACATTGGAGTAAAGAGTGGTTTTAATACAGTCAAATCCACCATTTTGAAGAAACCCAGAAACCAGAAAAAACCAAAAAGGGACTCCATGAATTGAAAAACCCCAGTCTCTGCCTCTCTGTCTCTGCACTGCTAAAAAACTTCTGTGACCTCCATTTTCTGAAGACTTGAGAAACCCAAGAAAAAGTAAAATTAACGGGAAAGGTGGTAACTTTTTCCCCGACTTTCTCGCTCTTTTACAATAACTTCCTCTCTTTCTATTTTGCTCAGCTTCTATCTCTCTCACAACCGACATGCAAAGAAACTCTCACCAGTCATGATCAGATGTGCATGCTCTAGACACAGCATAACAAAGAAGAGGCTTCGTAATTTTGTTCCTTTTAATGGCTCTTCTGCTTTTCTTTCTGTCCCTCTTTTTTTTTTTTAACTTTTGTATTTTGTGACTACTACTTCAGCAAAATTTAGTTTCTATATCAGAAAATCAAAATATACAAAGGTCCTTAATAAAAAAAAACCAAAATTTTCACAGGGTGTAAAACCAAACCAACCAAACCTTAAAAATAAAAACCCAGCATGAAAAACCAAAGAAGTATAAAAAATTTTTTTGAAGGGTGATTATTCTCTCTCTCCCTCTCTTTTTTTCCCTTAGTGGGCTGTCCTTTTACTGTGCTTTATTTGCCACTAACTCAGTTTTCCATCATCCAGTCCTGAAAAATCGCCATGGTTTTGCAGAGAGGACAGAGACACTGAGAGAGAGAGAGATAGAGAGGTGGGTTTCTCTGTGAGAGAGAGAGAGAGAGAAGGGTGGTTGTGAGTGATTTTAAAGACGCGTGTGCATGGGAATCAGTGGGTTTGATAAAACCACCCAATCCTGTCCAGTAATGGCAGTTTCTTCACGTCGTTTTTTTAGCTAAGAATTACTCTCTCCTCTCTATCTCTAGAGAGAGTGGAAGTATATATTTGATGGATCAGCTATCTCCATCTCTCAGCATCAATGGACGTGCGAATATTAAAAAACAAAAAAAAAAAAATGAAAAGCGCACAGTCGAAGGCTGACGAGGCAGGCGTACCGTACAGAGCTTAACCAATCTCTACTCTTTTACCAATGGGTTAGCTTAGCTTAGTTCTTTTCTGTGCGTTCTCTTCGGCTCAGCTTCATAGCTTGGAGCATTTTATTTTATTTTATTTTTAATTTTAGCTATGTCAATATTTACTTCTTTTTTTATTTTAGAGATTATACAGGAATAGGATGGGGTATGGATGATTACGTGAAAAGAAATGACAATCTACCTACACAAACGCAATCCAAAATAAACTAGAGGCATGTTTGGTTATGTTGTTTACATAACAATTTTTATTGTTTAAACAATATAATACGTATTTTTATAATATTTTTTTACTTACATGTATTTTCATAATAAGATGGGGTATAGATGATTATGTTGAGAGAAATGACAATCTACCTACACAAACACAATCCAAAATAAACTAGAATCCAAAATAAACTAAAGGCATGTTTGGTTGTGTTGTTTACATAACAATTTTTATTATTTAAATAATATAATACGTATTTTTATAACATTTTTTTACTTACACTTATTTTCATAATATTTAAACAACATTATTAAAATAATATTATCAAACGAGTCCTAAATCACTCTGGTGATAGATGTTTGGCCTTAATTTCTCTAATAGTAAAATTAGTCATTTTTACTATTAGAGAAATTTCTCTCTCTCTCTTATTTATGATTAGCGGAGACACGATTTTAATTTAACTTTCATAATTCTTGTCATTTTTGGCATTAGGGCTTATGGTCATGATTGCACACTCAAAGTGAATCAAATTACTTAGGTGTTATAGGTGTGATATCGACTTAAGTTTCTCTAACACTTAAGTAAGTCGCATTTCTCATATTGATGGGTAAAAGTAATAGATGGGGTAATTTTATCTCCTATTTGTGATTGGCGGAAATAAGATGTTAATAGAACTTTTAGAATACTTCCATTTCGACATAAATCTTACCGTTTCTAGCATCATGGGAGTTATAGCCATGACTGGAGGTTGGTGGCGTGATTTACGAATCTCAAGTCTCTTTTGAACACGAATCCAGGAACATATCTCGTAATCCTATGATGTGGTTAGTCATTTAAGCAAGGACAATTTTTGACCCCATCAATATAAAAAAAAGGCCCAGAATTTATATTTCAAAGTAGGTTTTAGGTTTTTTAATTTTGTCAATTTAAATCTCAAACTTATGAAATCTTTTCAATTTAACGTTTATGTCCATCTCTGTTATTAATTTTTCTAAGCATTGAAAAATTCATGGTTGAAAATCATTGATCAAACTTCGCATTTCAATTATAGCTTGTTCATAAATCAATTTAGCAACCACTAAACAAAGAAGGTAGAGAGACAAAGTTTCGTTTATCAAAAAAGGTAGTTTTACTTAGAATTAGAAAGTAAAACAATGAATCTTCGATGTCAGAAAATCAAAATTGGTTACCTAAAAGAATCACAAATTTTTATCAATAATTTATCATGTTTCTATATTTCATTCCATCCAGAGTAACGGAGATGGCTAAAGGCTTCATATTGAATTGATATAATTAAAAATTTAAGACCTAATCTAAAACATGGTGTAAACTTTAAACTTTTTTATCTTTTTATTTTTAACCATAAGCTCATCATATAACTCATTCATTCCAATAATTAATATTAATATCTCGAGTCTGTATAAGAAAAAACAAATGATACCTCGAGTATGTACTGGCCGGGCGTGGAGGCCACCTACCAGTATACCATTTCAACAACAGAAAACCTAATTGAAGAATCTTGTTCTTTAAAGAAGATATGCTTTAGGTAGATCTGGGGTTATATATATTGAATATTTATTTGACAGTGAGAATCTTTGGAAACGTAGAGAAATGACATTGTTCAATCATGTATAAGTGCTATATATAGTTTATGTTTTCCAATGCATTATTTAGAAGTTAGAGATTGGTGGTGGTTCTAATTGGTGGTTTTGGCATGAATTACCTAACAGCCAATTTCTCTTTGTATTCAATTTAATATATTTGAAGTCATTCTCTTCAATGAATATTTCTAGACACCGATAGGAATGCTTGTGTAAGTAGTGAAGAGAATTGGTTGCAAATCTACTATTTCCAATTAGTGATTATAGATTGTTTGTATAGAACATCTCAAACTCCAATTCAACCTCTTTTTTTATTCCTTCATTAGTGTGGCAGTTGATGTCTCTATATTACAAAAATATTATAACCAACCCTTAGTCCATTACGTACTATTATTATACTCTTACAAAATGATTGTTTCTAGATGCTCATGTGAATGATTGTATAAGTGAGAATGATTGTATAAGTGAGGATGATTGGTTAGAAATGTACCATTTAAATTAGTAATTAACTAATTATACAACATATTGACAAGTTATGTTTCTATATTTATTTATTTGTATATAATATGGTGGAAATATACAAAAAGATAAAATTTAAATAAGGATTTTCCTAAAGATAGGAATAGTCTCTGTTAATGAAAATATGAGAAAGTCATTTGAGATAGTTTGGTTATATTCAAAGAAGAGCAATTGATGCACCAATGAAAAAAAAAAGTTGAATCAAATTAAGGGAGTGAAAACATGTAAAGGAAGACAAAAATTAATATTAGTAGAAGTAGTGAAAAAAAAAAAAAAAAAACATGTCAATGAAGGAAGTAACAAATAATATGATTTCAAGTAGAATAAAAGGGCTAAAAAGGAATACATGTGGTCGATGTTGACTAATATATTGAGCCATAGCTAAGCTAACTCTAAAAAATTTGAAGCTTGGGTGTTATTATTTTGTTAAACATCGAATTCCCTTCAAATATCTCCCGATTCCGACATAATTTAGTCTGGAAGTTGATACTCTTCTATATCATTATGATCAACCATTCTTATAATAACAACATTCTCAAGAAAAAAAATAATTCTTATAATAACAAAATGACATATTTATGAGTTAGTTAATTAGAAAGACAATTAGGGTAATGGGTTTTGGAATTTGGTTAGATCATAGATTTTTACTCCTATTGGTATAGTCTGACCAATTGTGATACTGTACAATTATTTTATATTTTCATGAAGGAACAGGGGTTGACTATATAAGTTTAACATTTTAATTATTGTCATGTTCTATCAAGAAAAAAGTGTCATGTTTATTCTCTCACTTGTGTTTATGTAGCATTTCTCTTCAAATAATTTTTGTTTCATTCTTATTAAATGCTATGTCTTAGGGATGTATTAATTAAATGAATAATATTACAAATTAGACCAAATCAATAATATATTTTTTTTCTTTCATGTTCTAATATATATATATATCTATATATAAATTACAGTTTAATTTATTTTTAATATGTTTTCTATCATCTAATGAACTAGTGATCTTTTCATTATTATCTCTCTCTCTCTCTCTCATATGCATCTGGTACAATAAGTTTGCTAATGGCCTATGGACCAAATTGCATGCCGTAACACATGCTGGTCTATATATCTTAAAAGATCATTTGGAATGTCACTATTAATATACTATATGTTTTGTTATGAACTTATAGATGATTTAGATTGGCAATAATAGTATACAATATTGTTGAAGGTGATTCTTGAAGGTGATTCTTTAGTCCTGATGAATGCCTTGAATGAGATTTCTCCACTGCCATCATCAGCCGCTGCTGTGGTGTATGGATCTTTTTCTGCTTCTCATGGTTTTCGATAAGTGGAGTTTTCTCATGTTTGTCGGCAAGGCAATAGGCCAGCTCATCTGTTAGCTAAACATGCTTTACGCATTAGTGATTTTGCTGTTTAGATAGAAGAGAACCCTTGTTTTTTAGAACAAGCTCTCCTACATGATGTATTGTCTTTACTTTAGTTTTAATAAAAGTTTTGAAGTCTTTCCGATAAAAAAAAAAAAAAAAATAGTATACAATATTGTAATATGAAATTGGGTTGTAATGCTTAATTTGTCTTCTACTAAAGAATAAGTTAAAGTTGAAGCTATTTCAAGAAGTGCAACCTGAGCACGCCCCAGCAAATCATTTTCTCAATCAAGCAAACAGTATTACTACTGGTGACATTAGACTCCACGTATGTACATAATCTCGTCAATCTTGAATAGTCGAATTTCATGCAATACCATTCAACATTCTTCACATTTTATTATGATTCCAATCTTGAAATCCTAAAATCTTCTTTCTTAATCATTTGCGAATTGATTCAATCTTTCTTTTTTCTTTTCTTTTTTTGCCCTGCATTTATGAAATTAGTCAAAAGCCTAGAGTCATTTAGAATTGGAATCTTCTTTCCTAGCTCTATGATAGCTACTCACATTTTAAGAACTACTCTTAACTTACCATGGGCGTGTACTTTTTAGTCTATGGTCTTGCTAGTTTCATAGAAATTAATAATGTAACCTTCCAAGAAGTACCTGTAACCTGCATGAGGAGTGTCTCCACCAGAGTTATTGGATCTATTTTCTTTTAGTGCCACCCTCCCCCCACAAAATAGACATACAAAAATCCACGTCAAAATGGATGAAACCACCCTTTGGGTTGGTTCAAAGTTACCTCACGCAAATGAAGAGCTTTTAATCCAAAACCTATGGATAGTGGGTGAGGAGGGCTTATCCTAGATGACGAAGGCAATTAGATATGGCAATTTTCACGATTTATCGGTATGGCAATGAGTTTTAACTATTTTATGGCTGAGAGACAAACTAACGATAGCTAAAGAACTTGAAATTGAAATAGTTACTATGAAATTGTGACGCAAGCGGAAAGCCACAAGAAGCAAAATACATTTACTTCAAGATAATAACCATTAAATCCATATGCAAGGGGTTGCTTGAATCAATAAGGAGAACTTCCAAAATCCACTAGAAAAAATAATATAGAAAACTGTTTGAAATTTTATTAAGTCAAAATTTAATTGTCTTGGAGGTTACAATGTTCTTAAATAGGAAAAGAAACCCTAAGGCTACCAACTTCATTCCAAAGGCAACTAGGAGACACTAAAAACCCTAATTTATGTTAGGCACAAAATTAGGCTTGAAAATCACCAAAATATGCATAATTGAAAAAATTGCAAAATCAAATCCTAAAGTCTCTAGGAGACATCCCAGACTTTATTTAAATTAAAATTTATAATGAAAAAAAAATTATTATAAATAGCAAAAACGATTAATTTAGGGCGTAAACGAAGGAATTTGCTCAAAAAGTGGCATATGTCATGGCCAAAGGCACGAGTTTTGAACCTTGCATCTACTTCAAGTCACCAATTTTCATCCAATTCTATCATTGGCTCATATGATTTCTATAAGTACTTTTCTACCTTTTGAATTTCTTATGTGCAAACTTCAAACAGCCTCTCTACTCAAGAAAAGTTTGTACTATTTGTTCAACATCAAATTGGAAGTTTAAGAAGTAGTGATTAACATTATGCTGATAGTACTAGTAATATTAACAAACTAACTTAGATTTTTGTAATAGACTGCAAGTTTATGCTCTAAGCTTTTCAAGATTACGCGCTAGAGCACAGTTTCAAAGAAGCAAGCAAAGCAACTCACAATCTAACAAGAAGAGGATGTAACCAAGCAAAACCTTTTATAGTTCATTTTGTTTGCGTTTGGATTCAGATGTTTTGGCTTGCGTTTGCGTTTTTTACGTTTTTTTTTTTTTTCAGCGCTTATGAACTATTCATGCACATGGATTACACTGTGCAGAAGACAAATTGCACTGCTCATGCACTGTTCATGCACTATTTACGGGACCCACAACCACTTTATTCAGAAAAAAAAAATTTAAAAATAGGTTCTACGGCATTATTCACACATTTAAAAATTATTTTACTATAATATTTTCAGTTTTCAGCAAAATAAGTTGTATTCAAAAGTATTGTTTCACTTTTAAAAGTTGCTATTTTATTAGCCTTTGATAATTTAGATGTGAAAAAAATTTAACAATCAGGATTCATAAAATCATTTATGTGTATTTTTTGTTACATAACTCAGGTAAAGACTCATTTAAATATTACACGTGTATGATTTTATGAATTACCATATAATATTTTTAAAAAATTCATCTAATGGGTTAAGAATAAACTTTGTCCCCACTCACCAATAAATATGTGTGTGAGTTTAGTTTTAGGAATTTCTCAAAAGAATAAACTTTGTCCGTTGGCATGAAAAGAACTATAAAATTATCTTCTTTGGCTTTTAAAAAGAAAATAAAATAAAACTAGTTGAAACTTGTAAGCCAAGCCGAGAGACCCATTAATCCAACCAACACAACTTAACTAGGGTAACTTTTGGTAGCCATGTACAACAAGCCGAGTAAGCACCATTAATAAACAGACCCAAGTCACCAAAGCCATATAATAACGTTGAGTTTTTTTTTTTTTAATTAAAGGTACCGTTGAGTTAGTGGCCTTGTCGGGGCCCACTCGTTTCTTACTAAAATAGGAGAGTTATTAGAACTGAGAAAGTTCACGGACCATTTCTGTATAGCTCAGCTCATCTGTACTATGGCCATCATCATCTTCTTCTTTTTTTTAGGTGAAGTACCATCATCATCTTCATCAACAGTATAAAGTGTATATACACACCCAAAAAAAAATTTTAAAATCAAAATTTACTCTTTTTATACGAATTTAATTTAATTCTCTAATTTTACTTTTATTTATTTTAACTCTCTAATTTTTATATTTATTTAATTAAAGAATTTTCATTAATTTTCGTTATATATTATGGCTGATTTTTTTTCTTCAAAATTTTAAATTAAATAAAAATTTAATTAATGATTGAACAGTATTTTCTATTTTAAAAAAAAAATTTAACATGAATTAACTAAAAACCTTTAATAAAATAAGCTTAAATTTTATAACACTGAAAAAAATGAGACTGAAATGAATTATAATGAAACTTAAAAAGTAAATTTTATATTTTAACAAAAAATTGTAAATCATAACAATTTTTTATAACAGTTAAATTAACAACTTTTCACTCATTTTTAACTAAACCTACTATTAATATTATTTTATTACATACCACAGACTCACGAATTACCATATTTTATCAAATTTTTGTTTTGTTTTTATGGACTCTACTATCAATATGATCATCAAGATTATAGAACCCGGACTCAACGGCCGCGTAAACCTAAGATATGGGTGGACCCCACTGAACTCACAGTTAAAGAACCCGATCCCTGGTCCGACCCGGACCACCACATCATGTACCTATCTTAGGGTGGGGCCCGCTAGATAACAGGTTATGTCATCATCTCATCATTTTGTTAATTTTTTTTTTTCCCTAAAGTATTTGAAAACTGTGAATTTATGATGCCATCTACCCATTGAAATTACATTAACACCCTTGTGAAAGGCCAATTATGCTATGTGGAGGTGGGGACTGATATGGAAATTCGATGAACAAGAAGAATCTGGGGGGCCCATTTGAAATGATGATTAGCAGTATCAATAATGGTCTATGATCACAGGGGGTACCAGTCTACCAGACCTGACCAATTAGTATATAGTCTGACCAAATGTGGCCCATAGCCATAGATGATAGACCCAGACCCTCTCTCTCTCTCTCTATTGTTTTTGTTTTGCCCAACATTTCAAAGAAACCTTTTTTTTTTGGAATAAAAAAAAGTTATTTATGTGAACTCATCAACCAACGGTCACGCGAGGGCAATCAGTAAAATCAAATACCTTGACGGGTGCAGATCGCATAACGTACTTGTTAAAATGATTTTATTAATGTGTGACATACTTGTTAAAATGATTTTATTAATCTGACTTTTGTTAAAAAGTCATTATTTGAATCGAACGATTCTAATCAATTATCATGTAAAAAATAATAGGAAAATTCCTATCACTGAGCCACAGCATAACATTTGACACCCCTATACATACACAATAAGTCTGTTTGGATACAACTTATTATTGCTGAAAGTTACTGAAAATTGATTGTTGTTGAAAATACTGTAGCAAAATAATTTTTAAATGTATAAATAGTACCGTAAGACCCATTTTTAATATTTTTTAATGCGTGAACAGTGTATGAACAGTACGTGAATAATGCACGCACGGTTCATAAACAGTAATTTTTGTCCCTTAAAGTCAACAAAAGCGGGCCGAGAAAAAGAAAAAGAAAAAGAAAAAGAAAAAGAAAACGCATGAACAAAAACACAAACGCAAGAAAACTCACAATCCAAACGCTCACAATACCCATACACAATGCACAAAGCATTAATTTGTATAAAAATGGAATTAAAATTATCAATAACAAATAAAAAATAACTATTTTCTTTGTTATACTTTTGTAAATATGGGATATATATACACATATATTTAGATTAAGTTGGAATAGAATTTATATCTTATATTAAAAAAAATAATGTTTAACATAAAAATACATTTAAACATAATCATGTGTTATTAAAGTGTGGAAGTAATCCCTTCTTAAAAAAATGGAAGTAATTGATAACTATTATGTTAGGTGTAATTGAACACATATTCTTTTGAACTATACTACTCACTTAACACTAAAAATACTAGAAATTTTTACTCATAAACCATAGTTTATGCAATGATTTTTATTATAGAAAATATCATGTAAATGAAAATTTTCAAAGGGAAAATATACGATTAAGTTTATATTAAGAACTATTATATTTGAAATGAAAATTATGTAGGCAACAATAAGAACTATGTTAAGACGATGGATCATCTTCTTCCAAGTTTTTAATTTGTCTAGATGCTTATTCCAATCCCTAAAGGAGGTTCATATAGCTCTTCATTAAATGCATCTTTTAAAATCCCCAAGATCAGATGGTATTACTAAACACGCTCGAGGAGTAACAAGCTAATGCTCTTATATCAACCCGCTTTATTCAAAGTAAAAAAGGAATTAACCAATTACAAGATCCTCTTCACTCATCAAATCCAACACCTCCACACACCGTTTTGCACTAACCCTTTTCTCCTATCCACCCAATACCTTTCCCAAAGTCAAAATTTTCAAGCAAGTCCCCTGCAATTCTCACAATCTCACCCACAACTCCTTAAGGCAATGACCTCGAATTTGACTTCTCTACATGATCCAATTGGTGTTTTCCTCAAAGACTACGCTTTTATTCTTTTGGAGTGAGATTTTGGATGAAGCGCGATACTTAAAAGAATCTTATCATTATGTCTTCTTAGTCATCATCTTGATAGTTTGATGCATTTGGAAGCTGAAGGTGAAAAGCCGAAAACTGAAATTAAGACTTTTTATATATTTAGATAGAACTTAAAAAAAAAAAATTAAATATTACTTAAACTCTAATATATTATTTTATATGCAAAATTATTACTAATTAACATGAATTGCATAGAATTTTTTTTTTTTTAATAGAAAGTCTATAAACACAAAAAATTTGACAAAATTTTCACACCTATTGATATGGTAGATTGATAATGGTAAATAAAAAAGTGATGTTAGTAATGGACTTAGGTGAAATTAGTAAAAGTTTGCCAACTTAACTATTGTGAAAAATATTGTGAATTTTTTGGGTTTTTTTTTTTTTTTTTTTTTTTTTTAAGTGTTATATCAACAATATTTTGTAACTAGTTCTAATTTGAATCTACTATTGAAATTATTTTTTTGAAATCAATAACAACTTGCTATTTAAGATTTGTTGTAAAAATTGTATAAAAAAACATTTCTCTATCTTTTTTTTTTTTTTTCTTGTTTTTTCATTTGATAAAAAAAATATTTTATTTATTGGCTAATATTTAGGCTTAGTTAGATTAAAATCTTTTTCTTCTTTTTTTCTATTTAGAGCCTTAAGCGACCGCATCAATTACTTATAGTGTAGAGCCAGCAGTACTTTATCTTCTTCTTATTCTTATTTTTCTTTATTATGATATTCTTCTTCTTGTTGTTGGGGTTCCGTGTGCTCCAAAAAAAAAAATATTATTGTCTTTTAATGTCCATTGAATTTAAAACATAATGTTTAACATAACAATTTATTTAAACATAACCATGTTCTAATTATAGTTTAGCAGAAAATTAACACTTATTCTTTTCAACTATGCTATGCACTTAACACTAATAGTACTAGAAACTTTAACGCTTGAATTGAAGTGAGACATAGAGGTCTTGCACTTCGGCAGCTAGGAGTTGCAGTCACACACTGCAAACTCGAGCCTTTGGTTGCCAATTTCATGAAGGTTTTGTGCAGTCAGGAGATATACAAGTATGTTCTGATGGAGATCGGACATGACCCCCCAGACCTACCAATAGGGATGGTCACTGATTTTCATTTGAAACGATGTATAAAACCCCACTCTGGATCTTCTTCTATAAGTCTTTCTTCTACTATAAATGAAAATTTCCAAAGAAAAGGTTGATGGAAAAAAACTACAAATAGTTGTAAATTGACTAATATTATTTTTGAAAATAAAAATGATGTAAGCAACAAGAAGAACTATGATAATACAACGGATTATATTCTTCAAAGCTAATAATTTGTCTAGAAGGTTATTCCAGCTCCTAAGCAGGTTTATATGGCTCTAGGATTTTATATCTTTTTTTTTTTTTGAGTTTAAATTCTGTCCGGATGTGGCGTAAACCAAGGGGTTTATGCCACCAATAATATAACGCCACGTCAACAGCTAATTAAAAATCTCATTAAAATGAAAAAACAAAAAAAAAAAAACAAAAAAAAAAAACAAAAAACAACAACAACAACAAAACAATGAACTTTCTGTGTTGATGTTAGCAACGGTGATGTCATCGGAGGCACAAAGAAGCTGAAGAAGTCACCACCAACGGTGATTTTTTTTTTTTTTGAAAATGAATATTCATTCATAAAAGAAAGAAACGTTAGAGCCAAAAACAAAGCAAGAGGAAAGAACAGAGGAAGAGCAGGACACTTAATTAAACGAGCCAAGATTTTTCGAGTAATGCATGTTCAAGCTTAGCTCATCAGGAAAAATCAAAAGCTCGAGATTGGCTTGAGCTTGTGAAAAGCCAAAAAATAGTGTTTGAACTTGAGCTCGTAGGAAAGCCAAAAAGCTTGAGTTTGGCTTGATTAATTAGTCAAACCAAACTCAAGCTTAATATCAAGTTCAAACTCGAGGTCAGGTCAAGTTTTTGAGCTTAAGATCTAAAAAAAATTACATTATTAAATGCTTAAATCTCTAAAATTAAGAAAAAAGAAAATAATATACTCATTTTATTATGCATCTAGTCCTACTTATGATTAGTCATTATTCAAATTAATAATTTACATAATTAAATTCATTCATTCATCATTCCTTGTTTACAAGTTTAACAATTGTTCAAAATACGATTTTTACATTCACGTTAGATGCTGAAAGACTAGAAAAATACCTATTTGTAATTATTATGAATGAGAAAATATTAACATGTGTCATAAATTTACTTTAGATGGTTGATAGGGAAGGATCATACGTGGCCTACTTAATTATTTATTTATTTTAAATGTAATTATAGTCTAAAGTGGTTCTTGCTCAATTTAAAGGAAGGAAAAAATTAAGGTAATATAGGTAGTGGTCTCATGTTGGCAATATAATTATTAAGATATGTGTAATGAGTATATTTCGCTAACACATATAAACTTATAAATAAGTCTATGCTTGAATTGTCGTGTATCAAACCTAATATCTCACGAGCTTGTTTGTGAACAAATATTTTTGCTTAGGCTCGGCTTGTTTATTAAACAAGCCTAAAACTAAGGCTCAAGCTTGGCTTATTTATAAACAAACAAATATGAACAAGCTTTTTATTGAGCCGAGCCCAAGTTGTTCATAATCGGCTTGGTTCATTTACAGCCCTATCAACGGATAAGAAAATGTTTCTATAACTCATTCCATTTTAAGATATTTATTCATATTTACAAGATATTCATCATTGGTCAAACCAAGATCTCCACACAATGTTTTTCAATGACCTTTTTCTCATAACCACCCAATTCCTATCTCATAGTCATATTTTCAAGCAAGTCCTTCACAATTCTCATATTCTCACCCATAACTCCCTTAGGCAATGGCCTCAAATTTGACTTCTCTACATGACCTAGTTGTTGTTTTTCCTCAAAAACCACGTTTTCAATATCGATTTCGGTTTTGGCGTTAGTATCAGAAGCTAGGTGCCATATGGAGTGGCGATTCTTTTAAAGTGAGAGTTTGGATTCTGTTATGATCCTAGTATCACACATTGGTTAAGTGTAAGGTTAACCATGTGTTTATAAGCTTTTGAGATGGGTTTGTAATAGATTCACATTGTAGGTCTTCGGTTGAAGATGAAGTGTGAGACTCAAAAGAATCTTATCATTGAGTCTTCTTCCTCGTCATGAGTCATCATCATCATCTTCTTCTTCTTCTTTATTATGATATTCTTCTTCTTGTTGTCGGGGTTTTGTGTGCTCTAAAAAAATTTGATATTATTTTTTAATCTCCCATTGAATTTAAAACATAATGTTTAACATAACAATAAAGTTTTTTTTTTTTTTTTTTTTTTTTTTTTGATGTAGTATAGTCTGTAGCGCTGTCCTGGGATGTATAAAAAATCTTTATGAAAAGTGTCATTCCATTACTGAACAAGACTAATAGAATCAGCAGAGAAAACATATCCTTGGTTAATACCTACAATAAGAGAAATAATCAAAACATGAAATTGAGTAAATAAACAAAAACAAAAAAAGTAAAATGACTTTTACCATTTTATGTTTGTTGACAGCAAAGACTGAAATTTCTATAGCTCCGGTTAAAGTCATTATGAGTGCAGTGGCCCAAGCTTGTTTCCACGAAAGCAATCTGAACTTTCTAGATATTAGGAGAGAAGAAAGTAGTTGGATGCTATATACTACAATAATTAAAATAGCACATAATTTTTTTTTTTTTTTTCCTTTTAAGTCGATTCAAAATATATTTATATTGAAACTTAATATAGATATATATATCTATATATATATATATATAGAAAAAGGAAAATTTTAATAAAATCGTCAATTTGATCGATAACCATAGATATACTTGGTATCCTGGGAATAGCAATACCCAGTATTAAAGTAATAATAACACTATTATTAGTCAAAAAGTCGTTCATCAAAGAGTTACAAACACCAACTAACACGAAGACCAATATAATCATTACAGATTTATTTGAAAAAGAAGATGAAGTAGAAACAAAAACAATTAGGGGCCTAAAAAATAAAGACAAAAATGACAAACACTAAAAAACATAGAAAAGGATTGGGAGAGAACGTCGAAGACGCATGACTATGTTTATCGTAAAAAAAATTTACCTAACACAGTAAAGATATCAACAGTGACTTCACTAATCATACAAACAATAATAGTGAAAAACCCTTATGCTCCTCCTTTTCAATTTCCCAAATGTATTCAAAAGTTTTTTTCACCACTATTCCCGTAATAACATTGGTTATAAGCTCTTGGGATGGGTTTGTAATAGATTCACATTGTAGGTCTTGGGTTGAAGATGAAGTGTGAGATTCAAAAGAATCTTATCATTGAGTCTTCTTCCTCGTCACGAGTCATCATCATCATCTTCTTCTTTATTATGATATTCTTCTCCTTGTTGTCGGGGTTTTGTGTGCTCTAAAAAAATTTGATATTATTTTTTAATCTCCCATTGAATTTAAAACATAATGTTTAACATAACAATAAAGTTGTTTTTTTTTTTTTTTTTTTTTTTTTTTTTTTTTTTTTTTGTGATGTATAAACATATCCTTTTGATGTATAAACTTTTTTTTTTTGGATGTAGTACAGTCTGCGGCGCTGTCCTGGGATGTATAAAAAATCTTTATGAAAAGTGTCATTCCATTACTGAGGAAGATGAATAGAATCAGCAGAGAAAACATATCCTCGGTTAATACCTACAATAAGAGAAATAATCAAAACATGAAATTGAGTAAATAAACAAAAACAAAAAAAGTAAAATGACTTTTACCATTTTATGTTTGTTGACAGCAAAGACTAAAATTTCTATTACTCCGGGTAAAGTCATTATGAGTGTAGTTGCCCAAGCTTGTTTCCACGAAAGCAATCTGAACTTTCTAGATATTAGGAGAGAAGAAAGTAGTTGGATGCTATATACTACAATAATTAAAATAGCACATAAAATTGTTTTTTTTTTTTTTTCTTTTAAGTCGATACAAAATATATTTATATTGAAACTTAATATAGATATATATAGAAAAAGGAAAATTTTAATAAAATCGTCAATTTGATCGATAACCATAGATATACTCGGTATCCTAGGAATAGCAATTCCCCGGATTAAAGTAATAATAACACTATTATTTGTCAAAATGTCGTTCATCAAAGAGTTACAAACACCAACTGACACGAAGACCAATATAATCATTACAGGTTTATTTGAAAAAGAAGATGAAGTAGAAACAAAAACAATTAGGGGCCTAAAAATTAAAGACAAAAATGACAAACACTAAAAATCATAGAAGAGGATTGGGAGAGAGCGTCGAAGACGCATGACTATGTTTATCGTAAAAAAAATTTACCTAACACAGTAAAGATATCAACAATGACTTCACTAATCATAGAAGCAGATAGAATATCTAAAGAGATAATATCAGAAGAAAGCTTAAGGTCTTCTAGGTTTTGGTAAGTTGTGGGATATGAGAGAGAAGAAAGGACAAACAATAATAGTGAAAAACCCTTATGCCCCTCCTTTTCAATTTCCCAAATGTATTCAAAAGTTTTTTCCACCACTATTCCCGTAATAACATAACAATATAGTTAAACATAACAATGTGTTATTTATATATGAAAATAATTAATGGCTTATGTTCAATTCATTTGAACACATATTCTTTTCTACTATACTATGTACTTAAACTAGAAACTTTAACGCTTGAATTAAAGTTCTCGCAATGATTTTTATTTTAGAGAACATCATGTAAATGAAGATTTTCAAAGAAAAAGTTTACGGGAAAAAATATGAATAAGTGTAAATTGACTATGCTAATACGATGGATTATATTCTTCCAATTTTATAATTTGTCTAGATGCTTATTCCAACTCTTAAGGGGGTTCATTTAGGTTTTCTTGGATTTCAAGAGCTTCATATAGCTTTTCTCGGATTTTACATCCTATTTTATTTTCCAAACATGGGAATAATCCCATTGATTATAAAACACTTAGATCTTCCCAATCAAATTTAAAACGTTAGTTGCAATGGTTTGTGATTGTGAGTTTATATATATATATATATATATATGGTAAGATTTATGGCAGCAAGAGTGCAAGACAGATTTGTGTCTTTGTGATGTGCACACAAGATGATGCCACACGGCACAATTTAGGCCATTAAGTGGTTGTAGTGGAATTTAATAATTTTTTACCCGTAATATGAGAATTTCTTTTTTATTATTATTATTTTGAGAAAAAACATACATAAAAATGGAATAGGATTCTAATACAAAGGTACAGAAACCCCTTCTCTTTGATCCTCACATTCCCAGTCTTATTATTTTCTCTTCAATATGTAATTGACTCATCTACGTATTTTGGTCGACGAATCCAATATATGAAATGAAACACGTACAAGGGATGCACATTTCCAAATTTTCTCTTCCAATATCAAAGGAAGGTTGAACTTATAGAACAAAATTTCAAAATCTTCCAATCTCCATTGATCATCTAAGTACACATGTTTTCAAGTTTTCAACCCACGAAACACGTACTTATCTTTTCTTCCTATTATCTGCCAAGAAGGTTATTAAGAAATTTCACTTCCCTACCATACTTCCTAATTTAATAAATTAAGGAAAAGAAAAATTAATGTGACGTCATTAGTCATAATGCAATGGATTTAACATAAGCATAAATTAATCTGACGTCGTTAGTCTTAAAATACTTACTTATAGATTTTTTCATAAATACAATAAAACCTCGAATTTATGATATCTACTTTATGATGACTGCTCTAATAGTAATAGCTAGTATACAATAATTGATCTTAAAATTCTTATGGTTATGTGTGTATTAGAATCCTATAATAATCAGTTACATATTAATCAGATCAATTAGTAATTTTCTCAGGTCAATGGCTTTCTTACTTTTCTTTCTCTAAGTTTTTCCATTATCTTTGACTCTCCATTCTTTGTTTCATTCATAGTCCAATTGCTTAGCTTTGTTTCAGACAGTAATTGGTATTTGATAAAGGTGGGAATTGAACTCAAATATTTTATTCGATGACAATAAATTTTACTAGGTGAGCTAATTAGAACTCACTCAATTTTTACTCATTGAACTTAATTCTTAATATCCAGTCTTTTAATCCTCATTACTTTTAAGTACAACTGTACATTTTACTGAATTTATCACTCAATTATAATAAACCTATAAAAAGGGTTATATCAAACAAACCTAAATATTTTTAATTGGACTGTAGTTTTCTTAAATAGATATAAATTAGGTAAACCATTATTAAAAAAAAGAAAAGAGAAAGGTTTTATCATATAAAGTGGTGAAGACTTGTAGGTTGTAACTTGTAAAAGACCAAGACCGCAAAAAAAATATATCAAACAAGTTTTGCTCATCTCGTCCCATCTCTCTACTCTGCCCTAAATGTGTTAGTATATATACTATTTAATTATATTTGCATTAATCTTTTTTATACTCTCTCTCTCTCTCTCTCTCTCTCTCTCTCTCTCTCTCTCTCTCTCTCTCTCTCTCTCTCTCTCTCTCTCTCTCTCTCTCCATATAAATGTGTGTGTAATGGATCTCTTACTTTTATTTTGGACAAGTTATGATCGGTGAAAGCATAGATTCACTATTATTCTTGTATTTTTATTTACTAATCACAGCCACAGGTTAGCATCTCAACAAATTATAAAATAAAAAGCTTATAAAATAAAATCCATAGTAGATTTACTCATTTCATTTGCTTAATATACGTTAGAATGATGGTAGAATTCCTCTACCTACATTTAAAAAAAGAAAAAAAAAAGAAAAAAAAAAGATCATCACTAGCGCTGAATATATAGCATTTGGCACCGGTATCACGCGAAAAACCTTATCACCTAAATCAAATGACAAAACTAATGGACTGAAGGCATTGCAAAAATGGAGAGGTTGAGGTTGTAAAATTTTCACAAAATTAAACACTTTAGAACATGCTAGTTGAGGTTGTAAAATCCATGACTTTCGCCTATCTTAGACAGAAATATAATTCATTCATATTTAGAAAGAGCGTGCTATCAAATTTTGATGATTTTTTGGGCCATATATTTTTAACTATAAATAATATTAGTTTAAGGGGGTGTTTATGTGTTATAAATAATATCATCAATTTGCTATATTTGAAAGTAGAGCATGTAAAAATCTCTGTGGTAGAGGCGTAGAGATCATGGTAGGAATAATAGGTTTAATTTTCATATGATCATTATATAACCAGTTGCTCGGTCTTGAGTCTTGATCCAATGAGAATATATATCTTAAAAATAGTGGTTAAAATTTTTCATTCACACTTTTTTATTATTTAAGTTTTTGAATAAAGTATAAGTTTGTTTATCCCCTAATATCTATGTAGGTGATTTTGAATTTAAACCGTTCCCTGTCAAATTATGTTGTTGTTGTTGTTGTTGTTTTTTTTTTTTTTTTTTGAATAGTGGGCTTAGAAGCCTTAGATTCATCATGTGCACAATGGTCACTGAACCTAAGTTTATTCTATTGTACACCCAAAAAAAAAAAAAAATTATAATATAGATAAACCCTAATTGGGATTTGGGGATAGATAATATACCTAACCTCGACACTAATTATTAGACGAGTTGGGACATAGGTTTATAGGATCCTAAGTAAGGATGAGCATATAAACCTTTTTCGTTTCCCAACGAAAGATAGGCATATGTTAATAACTTAATATAAATCTTTTTTTTTTGGTAAACTTAATATAAATCTTTATTTGCATAGCAATACATATAATAATAAAAAGTGGTACATCAAATTTCAGTAGAAAAAAAAAAAGTAGGACATCAAATCGATGAACATATAGATTACTGAATTTGCTGCCTTTAACTAAGGCTTTAAAATGTAAATAAGTCTGGCTGTAATTCTGCAACCCTTTTTTACTCTCTAGTTTCTAGGTTCGCAACTTATAAATGCATTCACTTCTTCTTCTTCTCTCTCTCTCTCTTTTTTTTTTTTTTTTTTTGAACATTTTACACTTCACACCTTAACCATCAAATTTATCCACAAAAAAAAAAAAAAAAAAAAAATCCTGTATATAAGATTTTTTTTGATGAACCTGTATATAAGATAAAACTCTAAAGATTAGAATAATGAATAATCCCAAATAACAATAATATTTTAGCTTATCCTTCTATTCGAACAAATTTTAGCCAAAAAATCTCGAATTTAAATTTTCAATTACTTTATTGTGCATATTAGAGTTTTAATTTTTAAAACAGTGGTTGTAGGGATTCTCGAATCCGTATCAACCAAAAGTAAATGAAACCTATAGCTGCACCTATGGCTTTTCTATGCACTAAAAAAACCCTTATGTGAATACCATGGGTATTTTAATTTTAATTTTAATTTTTTTTTAAAAAAAAACAATATATGTTACAGTTGTTGTCTTTGTTATTTGGTTGTTATGCGAGACTATTTTTATCTATGATTCCTTTTTATAATTACAATGATCAAAAGTGAATCATATGGTGACTTCAATTGTATTCCAAAATCTTTTTGAATGCGACTAGAGGTAAGAACTAAGCCTAAAGAAGAGCATTGCAGATATCCAAGAGATGGTGACAACAACTTAAAATTTATAATTGTTTAACCTCTATTAAATTTAAAACATACTTTTTAACATAAAAGTATATTTAAACATAACTATGTGTCACTGATATAAGGAAGTAATTCCTTCTTAAAAAAATGGAAGTAATTAATGACTATTATGTTTAGTGAATTTGAACACATTCTTTTGAATTATACTACGCACTTAACACTAGAAATAATAGAAACTTTTATGCATGAACCATAGTTCACGCAATGATTTTTCTTTTAGAAATAATCATGTAAATGAAAATTTTCAAAGAAAAAATTAAGGAAAAAAATACGAATAAGTATATATTGACTACAATTATATTTTCGAAAATGAAAATTATGTAGGCAACAATATTAACTATGTTAAGTCGATGAATCATCTTCTTCCAAGTTTATAATTTGTCTAGATGCTTATTCCAACCTTTAAGGAGGGTTCATATAGCTCTTCGTTAAATGTGTCTTTCAAAATCCCCAAGATTGGATGGTATGAACCTTTTCTTTTTTTTTTTTTTTCAATCTCATTAACATACTGTGAGTATTAACATTGTGAATGTTGTTTTGTCTAATATTAGCTATAGGGAGACATTTTGTTGTGCTTCTTGGAGTTACTATAAAGGCATTAAAGAAGGTAATCCAATTTAACATTTTTCTAACTGGTCGTAGCTATGATCTTGTCAATCACAACTAATAAATCACACAATTATCTGACTGGTCGTTCCTATGACCTTGTCAGTCACAATCATGCGAAAATAGGATCATCGAAGCTGTTTCCATCATTTGTTATTTACTCCATTGTTGGGCTCATTTCAATAATTTTGGACATATTGGAAATGTTGTGGATATCTAAGTGATGGTGGCGGCATTGTCCAAAATTTCTTTACACTTGCTTTCTTCACAAACTTGACTCTTAGAGGTAAAATTGATATCCTCTTCACTTTGTTCTTTATCTCTCTGTAGATTCATTTGTATCTTGTTGTTAGGTTTTTCATGAATTTTAATTCTTTATACCACCAAGGAGATCTAGGAGGGATTGAAGACTAGGTGGCTAGCTGTGTAAGTTTTTGGGTTTCAATTATAAATCTAGAAACTTGAACTTTATTATTGTTTATTCTCTTTTTAGTGTAAACATAATGTTTAACATAAACATATATGTAAACATAACCATTTATTATTAATATATTAAAGTAATTCTATGGTCCACAGTTCCACTCAAGTTGATCCATCTACCCTTCCCATTTGTGAGGGTTAAAGTGTGGAATTAGGTATATCACCATCCTTCCTATCTTTTTCTTTTCTATTTTTTTTCCTTTTGAACTTTTATTTATTTAATTTATTTATTAATATACAATTTTTAAATCCTAATTTTTCATTTTTCTTATTAATAATCATACATTTACTCAATTTATCATTCAAATAAAATAAATCCATAAAAAAAAGGGTTATATAAAACTAACTCTAAATATTTTTAATTGAGAATGTTGTTTTGTTAAATAGATATAAATTAGGTAAGTCGTTAAAAGAAAAAAAAAAACAAGGGAAAGGTTTTTTCATATAAAGTGGCAAGGACTTGTAAATAGTAAATAGTAACTTGTAAGTGATCACAATAGAATTATGACAAAAATTCTTATCTTAAAGAGGTGGTTAGACAATAATAGATCTTGCTCATCCCGTCTCACCTCTCTACCCTGTCCGAAATATGTGTGCGTGTGTATATATATATATATATATATGTATATTAATGTATTTATTTATATGTATAAGTTAATTTTTTTTATACATATCCTATTTATAGTTTTAGATTTTTGCTTTCTCCCTCTCTTGTACGCTTCAACTCTATCATGATTGTTTATATTCTTTTTCTTTAATCGCTCACTTGTTAAAGTCAAAACCATCTTATCGTGAATGACAAAATGCCTTCAACTTGTTACGTCCTCGACTTGTCCCGCCTCTTACCCTGTGCACTTTTTTTAGGTCCTAATCCGAGAATGGGACACCCTTGATTCGACCTCGCCATTTCCATTGTCTTCCTTGGGAGAAAAAAAAAAAAAAAAGGGGTTAAGGTGGACCCATGCCCAATTCTTGTCTTTCACCGCACATCATGCGGTTGGCCAGATATCTTTTATGTGCAGATCCCTAGTATCACTTTTTAACCTTTTAAGGGAACTGAACTTTTTAACCTCTTCTTCTGCACGCGAATGGTACCCAAAACCAAAGGGATCCTTACACGTGGCTCTCTTAGATTGCCATTGAATTTACCACTGCTACACTTGTCATCTCATCAACTTCGTCTGACTCAAAAGCCACAGACTAATTGATGACTCTTCTCATAAACATTTGAGTGTATAATAAGACAAATAAGAAAGTTCTTTTTAGTAGTATTACTTAATAAATGTCTTCGAAAGAATAATTTAATTTTTTCCCCCTTTATTGTGGTTTAAGACCTCATAAATTATTCATAGATTCCCCATTTTTATGGTTGATTTTGAAAGGCTAATTATAATTTCAATAATAATAATGATAACGTGGTAAGAAGGATGGAGATGACTATTAATTAATTATGGAAAAATTGACATAACTATTATTATTATGTATTAGTAGATTTCTAGTTCTAATAAATAATACCTATGAGATTTTTATTATTATTTTAATTACTGTTTATTTATATGGGTGTACTCTGTAATCTGTATTCCTTAAAAAATAAGTGCAGAAAATCTCTGTATGTGCTATAATATGCAAATCTTGTCAATGGTAAAGAATATAAGTTGGAGAACTTGATTATAAAAATGTAGAGAGCAGTATAAAAGAAAAGAAAACAAAAATTTAAGTTGAAGATTCAGGCTCAAAGAGTTGAAATTAAAAATATAAAAGAAAGATCAACATTTCAATTATGTTGAAATGATTTTTTGTCTAGTTGTGGTGTCGCTTGCATCCCTTGATTAAAAACCACTGTATTTGCACTATTGAATAAATTAATTGCTTATTTAAGAAGTTTGTCCATTTGCAGGGTTTAAGGCACTCCAACCAATCACTATTTCCCATCCCAATTTTGCATTATAAATTTATACATGCAGTCTTAACTTTGTACAAAAATTTTTCAACTTCTTATTTGATTTTTTTTTTTTTACCACATTTTATTCACACAGGTTACTCTTCCTCATAAAGCTCTATAAACAAGTTCAGAAAGTGTACATATGCACTATTAAATCATTAATATGCAAATAAAATCAAAGATTCAAAGTTGAAGAATTCACAAAGTTTGAGGGCTGCCATGGCCAAGGCAGCGTACACACAAGCATGTCATGGTTTTGGCTATGTGCTCACACAGGCATGCGACATGCCATAGTCTTGGCTTCATGCTCGCGTTGGACTGTCCAAATAACTTTCTTTGGGTATGTCGGCCTATTCAAATAACCTCTCTAGCATGCCCATGACAGCCCAGCGTGCAAAATGCCTTTAAATGAAGTATCCATTCATATCTTATACAATAATACAAGTTTGGTTTAGTCTTTTTTACATGGTTCAAAGCATTTTTTGTGTACTTCTTTTACACCACGTTTTGGAAGATATATACATAACCATTTAGTAATGATTTTAATACTGTTAGAATATAATCCAATTAATTTAGTAATTGGATTTTTTGATATCTAGTTAGACTAACAATCCATAACATAGTCTCTTGATCTTCTAGGCCCCATATTATATTATATAATAATCCACAGATTATATGAGTTAATTTTATATGAGTATCAAATTGTCACTTTTTTATTTTTAAAAAAATTTGATAGTTGTAACAAAAATGAAGAGAGGATTCAAACCATGATTCTTCACATAAAGAAATGTCAACAATACCATTGAATTACAAGAATTTTGACAAAATGTCACGTACCATCTTTATAGTTCATATTTCATCTCATTAATAATTTTTAAAGTTGAACCATTTGAGTTTAAAGTACTTTGGTTGGCTTAATGGTTCTTAAAAATGTTATGTATAAGATCTATAAGGTTCTAAGTTTCGACATATTTGTTCAACATTTTAGAGCCACTTTTAAGGAATTCTTCTATGTAAATTTTATTTATTTATATATTTATTTTATGAATTCTATGCAATTACTTGTTGTGTGGGACAAGAATGAAAAATAATCAAGTATTCGAAAAACTCTTGATACTTGTGGTCAAGATATAATTCACCGTTTAAAAGGAAAGTTAAGTAAATTTAATAAATACAACATCACAAAGAAATGGCAGAAAATGGTATCATATCGAAGTTGAAATCTTTTTTATTGATTTATAATTTAACGTCCAACCATCGATTAAATAAGTGGGAGAGGTTTGATTTCTTGCTTCTTTTATTTTCTTATTTTTTTGAAAAAACAACGTATAAGTCAAAATCATCATTATCCCAATTTCTTTGTATGCATAATTTTCTACAATTATTGATCATAAGAAACAAAAGGGTATCATGTCTCTAAATTTTATAATTTCAATTAGAATCACACCGTTTCAAAGTAGAATACATTGTTCAATTGACAATAAAATATATAGCACTCCATTAGGCATTAACTAGTGTTTTGTACCTCAAAATTGCACTTAAATTGAACAGTTTCACAGGACCATGACATGATACGTACCTAGAAAACAACAAATAATACTGAAAACTAACGTAGCAACAAACTGAGTACCAAGGATTATCTTTGTTTTGTTCAAACCTCAATCTACAAGAGAATAATATGATTTGCATTAATCACAATGAATAAATTAGCTAATCGATGTGTAATATTGTATAATGTGATTGGTGTACCTCTCTAGAATACTGAGCTAATTCTTAAGGATTATATAAATCTATAATAGAATAAGACAATAAACACAACTAGTATGATATACTATTCATCCTATATATAATGGAGTTGGTGGATAGCGTGCAAAACATATCTGCTAATTTTTTAATAAACCAATTTACGTAACGTCAAACCATGTCAGGTTATCAGGACTTAATTATTTAATTTATATTCCACAAGATTAAAAAAAATTAATAATAAACAGTGTTTGTTTTGGTTTTATTAATGGAATTTTCTAACTTCAAGATCATACAATATAATTACTAATTAATATTTACCGCACATAAGCAACAGAATATTATATGCTCCCTTGTAAGAAGACAACACCATTTACCTCTGTGATTTCTTTCTACAATTTAAAATTTTTTTGGACTTCGGAACATAATCTACTAGTATGGATATTAGTTTTTAAAAAAAGGGTTTTGTATTCTAATCTATGGTTTTACAGCAACAAAACTCAAAACAGTGGTAATTTTCTAATGACAACATTGTGTTACTTGTGTACCTGAAAGCTTACCTTTCTTGGAGACATGGAGTGGTATTACACAATTACATTCTCCCAAGAAAAAAAAAGGAAAGTGGTATGACTTTAAACTTAATTAATGATGTAACCTTAGTTTTTTTTTTTTGGATAAGTGACTTTTGGCTCTTAAGGGAAGAAAAGATTAGAACTAATAATTTGTTTTTCATATGATTAGATCAGATTAGGCCCCTCCATTTTATGAGTTTTGGCTCTTATGCCATTGTCCTATACTCGAGTTTGATGGTGTAAACTTTATTAGTTAGAAAGTATATATTCATGAACAATGTGAGGGACACAAATTTTTATTTATTTATTTTTATATCTTCATTAAAATTTGTGATTCACATAGGTCAATTACATACACGGTTTTTCTCATCCACTAATTATAAAATACCACGTCAATAATTATAGAAAAAAAAATCTATTATTATTATTATTATTATTATTATTTGAGTCATTTTATATATATTTTTCATGACAACATGATATCAGATTGACAAGAACATCCCCTCTTTGTTGGGTTATTATTACAAATGGGGTCTCCTCGTGAAGATGTTCCTTTTCCCAATAGGTCTTTGCATATTTTTTGTTTGCTGATGGATGATGCTATCAATATAGGTGTCCCTTCCATCCCTTGAGAGGAGCTGTAAAATGCAAAGCTCAAAACCAATGCCTATTGATATTGTAATTTGTAATCATTCAAAGGTATAGGCCGGTACCTGAAGGGTCCACATTTTTTTTTGCTGAATCTGCAGGGTCCACATTGACTTGGTCACTTATTTGCATCCACGTCACTCAGATTAATATGTATGTATGTCTGTGTGTGTGTCTCATTGACAAGGGAGGGTCCATGGCAATAACATGATAAAGATTAAGAGTAGACACCAAATGGCCCAAACAACTTCCTAACATTTTCCAGTTCCAACTTGCTAATTGCTAAATCTTAGAAGTCATGTGGGTCCAACTGCATAAATTATAATTTCGTTTCTATATGATTGCGCTATTTTTTTTTTTAATAATAATTTATAGCTAGTTATGACAGAGGAGAGAGAATTTAAATCCTAGATGTTTTCGATAAAAATACTAGGAAACACTTACTATAAGGTTGTTGACATGATCGTGTTATTCAAGGAGTGAATTAGAGTTTTATAACTATAGCCTATTTTTAATTTGGAAAAAAAACTCTAATTAAAAACGAATTTAAACAAATTAAGTGTATTCAAACGAGGTTATTCAAATTTTAAGTTAAATTTGAACTAAAAAGAAATTTTTTCTATTTCAGTTTCCACATTTTTTCTAGATCCACTCATCAATGATCAAACTCTCTATTTTATTTCTTTATTTTCTTTTTCAAAGTTTAGAGATTAATATGTAACTTATAAAATTATATGATTTAATTTGAAACCTCTTCTAAACTATTGGACTTAATTTGTAACTTATGAAAGTATAAAATTTAATTTAAAACCCACCATAAATTATAAGTTTTAAAATACATTTTAACTTGTTTTTATTACCTACTTTCTTCTTTGAAGAAAATGTTTAAGCTGTTATTCTTTTGTTTGTTTGTTTGTTTTTTGTTTTTTTTTTTTCATTTATTACCAAACAATGAAAAGTCATAAATAATTAAACGTGTTTTATTATTTTCTCTTCTCTAATAATAAATCAAACACTAGGTAAGGAAATGGGACCTCTAACTTTAATTCTTACTTAATATATATCACCATCGATCTTCTCAAAGCACATCAGTGACTCAGTCTCACCCTAATTTTCACTAACTTACCATTTCTCATGAGTGGGTGTATGCTGGCCTTTTCTTATCTCTATAATGCACCTCCAAAAAAGCTAAAGAAGATACATATGACACATTTTTTTGTCATAATCTCTCTCTCTCTCTCTCTCTCTCTGTACTATGATTCAATTATGGAGTTTTCTTCAATACATTTGGTTTTTTGTCATCTCTAATATGTAGCTTATAAAATTATATGATTTAATTTGAAATATCTTCTAAAAAATTGGATTTAATTTGCAACTTATGAAACTATAGAATTTAATTTAAAACACCCCCATAAATTATACGGTTTAAAGTCCAATTTTCCTAGTTTTTGTTACCTACTTCCTTCTTTAAAGAAAAGGTTTAAACTGTTATTCTTTAGGTCTTTTTTTTTTTTTTTTTTTCATTTATAACCAAACAATGAAGAATAATAAATAGTTAAACATGTTTTATTATTTTCTCTTCTCTAATAATAAATCAAACACTATGTAAGGAAATAGGACCTTTAACCTCAATATATTCTTACTCAAAATATACCATCGTCGATCTTCTTAAAGCACATTAGTCTCACCCTAATTTTCACTGACTTTCCATTTCTCATGAGTGGGTGTATGCTGGCCTTTTCTAATCTCTATAATTCACCTCAAAAAATGATAAAGAAGATATATATGACACGTTTTTTGTCATAATCTCTCTCTCTCTCTCTCTCTCTCTCTCTGTACTATGATTCAATTATGGAGTTTTATTCAATACGTTTGGTTTTTTGTCATCTTTAATCAATCAGTCTGTGTTTGCATGCATAGCATAGACACAACCTTTCAACTAAAACCAAAATTTAGTTAAAGGCGTTGGTGGGCATGGCATCCACTTGTTTCTTAATGCCACATGAAAAACTACAGGAGATAGGGCCCTATAATAAGAAGGGGGGACCTCTTCAGATGTCCCTTCTATCATAGGTTTAAGTGCTGATGGACCCACTGGCTTTAGTGGGCTTTTAGTTGGGTTCCCCCACCAGCCTAGTCCCTCACTTGTAGGGCTTAGCCTTTCACTTGTACGTTATTGCAGGCATGCCCTAGTTAAGGGACCATGTCCTGTAATCAGTAGATAATGTACACACCAGCAAGAGAAGCCAGGTCCAGTGCCTTTCTCATGTTCAATTAGTTTACCAAAGTCACTCTCAACATTTAGCCAAAGCAAAACAAAAATGTCTCTCTCAAAAACAGTAAGGGTAAAAAAAAAAAAAAAAAAAAAAAAAATCTTTGCTAGAGAGGAATTTAAGGACCCCTAAATAGTGTAAACTGTAGGGCTATACCACCTTATCCTTGTTTTAGAATCTGAGAAGCACACGGACATTCTAAAACTTTGGCATGTTTGTGTAGGATATAGGCATATCCGGATACTGTGAATTTGTGTTCTCAATGTGTCAAGAAGTTACAATGTAACTTGATCTTGATTCTTGACCCAAATATTTTATTAATTAATTATCATATTTTCACTGTGTTTTATCCTTAACTTTTAAGAATTGCTTTTATCATTGTGTCCTATGTAGTACTGTGTCTGAATGGATTGGAATTTCAATCGACTTAGTTGGAATACTGTACCAGCTCCAAACAATCTGTCCGCACTGGATTAAATTAGAAGCCATTAAGCTCCTTGTATTTAGAATATTAAGTTCCTCAATTAAATTCAAACACATGGTTATATTATTATTGTCTAATAAAAAATATTCAATGCTATTTTTTCATGATCAATTAAATTCAATGCACTTACACATTTGAATTTTCCAAGCATAATAAATTTTTCATACTTTTTTTTTTTTTTTTGGTTGTATAAAATTCTTCACCTTCTAAGAGACTGCATCTTTGCCAAACAATTTTGAAACATGTTGCAAACCCAATTACTTCCATCCCCTCAAACTTGAATCTGAGGCAATTGTGCTTTTAAGAATATATCATTTTATGTTAAGAGCCTTGTAACTTAGTTGGTTGGTACTTCTTACTTCTTAGTATTTCTAATAAAAATATTTATGGTTGAAATCTCCATTTTCCAACTATCTAATTAAAAAAAAAAAAATACAGAATACATCCTCTTATGTCTGGGCTCTCTATCTGGCATGTATTAATTGGGTTTTGGCCCATACGGTTCACTAGGAACTGAAAGGTATTTCAACTAGATCAGGCCCTTTTAGATCCGGACAAAGTTTGTTGTCAATGAGCAATTGAAATTATTGAATATTTGCACGTTGTTGAGTGCTTGCCTTTATCCATTAAATATGGTAAAATAGGCCCGGCCCTGCTTTTGGTGGTACAAACTTTTTTTTTTGAGAAACGGTGATACAAACTTAATTCTGATAGATTTTTTTAAAAAAAATTATGAATAATTCTAATGGATCTTAAGCTTTTAAATAGTGGTAGTTTTTTCTTTTCTTTTTTTATTTGATTTTTTTAATTAAATCACTAAAATATTTGTCAAATTTAGTTAAAAAATAGCTAGAAGAAATTCAAGAAAGTAATTGCCTAAAAAAGAAAACAGGAGTACAGGAGAAGAAAGTGTGTCATATGGCCACAATAGGAATTTCTATGAGTAGGATTTATTATACACAAATTGTTTTACTCACACCCCTTTAAAAGTAACTGAAATCGTAACTTCTAATTACGAATTTTAATTTGGAAAACAATTTATGTGCAACAAGTTTAATCCAATTTGTATTCTATGTAAGACTAATATGTGTAACCCATAGCCTCTAGTGGCAAATTCACTTAGTAAATCAGTTTATTTGGCTGATCAACAAATTCATTTTGCTCCTTCAAATTTCCTTGGAATCCAAGAAACTATGGAAATCCAAGATGCCCTCTGTAAGGACCAGATTTGAATTCCTAGCCCATTACGTGGATGGACTTAGGCACAAAAAACCCAAAACAATGAATTTGTAGAGAGTGGGTTGGAAAAATGGGCTATAACTAATCAAATAAATATTAGGAAGAGTTTAGATGATAAGAGAATGAAGAGAAAAAGGTTGTATTGAAGAAAAATCGTAGTTTGTTCTTATATATTATTCTCAAATTTGTTTACAAGTTTGGTTTTGGAAGTCTAGTGTTTTTCACCTGAATTTCCGATCCTTTGTCTCATTATCCTCTCTTCCTTTTATAATGCCCCTCCCTTTCACTCCCATCTTCCACATGCATGCCAGATGGTTGGTGTTGATACTTGTCCCATCAACCTCTCTCATCAGTCTTCATGTAGTAGCTGTAAGGCTGAAATACATTGTTCAGGTATCACTTCCACATTAATGCGGCCAGAGAGTTAGCTACAGTGCATTTAATGCGAAAGTATTAGCTTTCTTCTTAAATATTTTAGGACACTTCTCTGTTCTGAACTTTCACCGTGCTTATCCATACCAAATGAGTGCTTCTATGACACTCCTTCGGACGGTTGACCACCTCTATGGACCTCGGCTTAGACTGGCCGAGGAGGATATTATCCTCGGCACCACTTCTTGGGCTATTATGATTAAAACTAACTTTTCCCTTTTTCAACATGGGCCTTGTCGCCTTTGGTCCTCGGCCTGGGCCTCAGACCCATCATGTACATATAAAATAGTGGGCAGCCTTAGGCCTCTACACCCTCAATATGAAATTTGAATATTAACTTTTACCCAAAAATACAAAATAAAAATGAAAAAAAGGAACACCTAAACTATACTAGCTACATATTAATTTTTCTTCCCAACAAAATTAAGATTCTCTTTTTTTTAGCTTAATAAAATTAAGATTTATTGTGAAATTTTTTCACTTTATGGAGCATAATCAAGTGGTGGGGGTACTCTTTTTCTTGGTCTATGTTTGCATATTTGGATCTCAATTAGAATTGAACCAAATAGCGGTCCCGCATTAGAGAACTCAGATACCAAATTTCAATTCAATTGGACTTCCTTTAGCAATTTGATTTTGACGTCCTCAAATCTTAACCTGACTTTACAGCTCCCCAAGTCACATATTAGGTAGTATTATGGTTTTTTCAAGATAAAGACGTGGCTTGTTTTGCTGCATAAAGATAGGAAATAATATCGATTCCTTGATCTTAATATTTTCCTATTTACTTATTGGTTTAGATAAAGGTCAGACTTAAAGTGACACAATGAACTTGGCAGGTAAAAGCAAGAGGGTTTTTTTTTTTTTTTTTTTTTTTTTTTTCATTTTTTTTAAAACTTAAAAGACTATAGTAATATCATATTTAAGTATCGGGTACCCATGAAGGTTGCACTAAATATACTAAAATACCGGGATTAAGAATGCTATTCATGCGATCGATAAGAAAAGAGTAATAAGTGCGTACCCATGAAGGTTGCACTAAATATACTAAAATACTGGGATTGAGAATACTAATTATGCGATTGATAAGAAAAGAGTAATAAGTGCACATATGAGTTATAAAAGCATAAAAAAGTGATTTTAGCTTATTGTATCAAATGCTTCATTATCTTATTCCTTATGATATTCATTAACTGTATCCTCAAATTTATCAAGAAGTATTCACATAATTACATTAGTATTTACAATGGGAATTAAAAGCTTAGGGCAATCCTCTGACAACACCTATACACTATCCTAAGTTTCAGCTTGCTGAGCTAAAAGATCTATTACCACATTGTTTTACATTTCTCAACCTAAGCTAAATTGTCTAAAACATCTCATTACAAACTTAAAGTTCTAGAAACCTGTTTCTTGCCCCCATCTTAGTGTAAATAGTAAAGTCTGTGCTGAACCATATAATTGGATATGTGCCCACAAAACCCCACATACACTTCCAGAGTAAAGGTTCCAAGTTTGAACTGACATAGGGCAAGCAAAATGCATAACAATATTAACTATTAACAAGATCCTGTTTTGGCTTTGCTAAAACACCTATGGCATATTAACTTGCTATCTTTTAGCATAAAAACAAAAATTAACACGATTTATTATCCATTTAGACATATTCACACTGACACAGATATAGGCCACAATTTGTAGTATACTACTGAGATAAATTCCAAGCATGCAAGAGAGATAGGTCCCATGCTCAGTTGGAATAATTAAGCAAGCCCATATAAATTGGATTATATAGATATGGACCTTACCTTAACTTTTTAATACATGATTTGGCTTTTAAGTTAAGGCTAAAAACGTGACAACAATGTGGTTTATCAGCCATTCAATAATTTCAATTCCAAGAACCAGATCAATGATGATCTTCAAACACTAAAAACCTTGTCCAAACAATAAAGAGCTGGCAATTTTGGACTTGCTTTTAGTATAAGATAAATTGGTCATTATCATTCCAAGCTACAATTAGTTGTTTTCCAAATTCCAATAATACAACATTGGAAAACAAACCAGTTTTGTTCATTACTGTAGTATAGGTACCAAATACAATATTAAGCTATGAAAGAATAATCTGTAAGCATAGTTGCTATTATTGTTGGAAGAGAGAGAATTCAACGATCGTACAGGACCTCACTAAAAAAGAAGAATGCAAGACAACTAAACAAGACCGTCTACCTAATTTTATTTTTACTAATGTCTAGTGATATTGCTTCCTCAATAGTCAATACATCAATATTGAGGAATCTCTATTGTCCAAGACCCTATATGCAACCTTATTCTTTAACTCAATTAAGGCTTAAAGCAAGGATGGACACAGGTGAGAGCCCAGGCCTCCTTGGCCCAAAATTTTTTTTAGTAGGTTAATTTTCAAAAAATAATAAAAAAAAAAAGGCTTAGGCCCCCTTACTTTTAGCTTGGGCTGCCTCCCAATTTGTAAAACCCAGCCAGCCAGCCCACATATAAAACTTAGCAATCCAAAACTCAGCCGGACAGCCCACATGTAAAAAAAAAAAAAAAAAACCATAAAAACCCTAAATTTATCTACCTCTAGTTCTCAATAACTTCAAAGTTTCTTGGACACTAATTCCTTCTATTGAAGCCAATTTAATTAAGCAACATTAGTTTCAAACGCATATAGTTGAATCCTATGAATGAAATTTAGGTTTGCCTAAATTATGAAATCTATTCAACCCAATCTTGAATGAGGCAAACCAATCATGAGTAAGACTCAACTTTCTCGTTGGTGGTGAGTAATATAGAGAAAGCAAACACAAAGACTAGAACCTAAGCTAATTCGTTGAAGATTTACTTAACTTGGTTTTGAGCCTCAGTACTCTCATTATCAATCTTACTATAAAGGTTAACAACATCAAGATTCAACATTCATTAGATTTCTCAACTCTAGGTCATTTACACAACAAACTCATAAAGTAAATTAAAACCCTAAATATATCTAAAAAAAAATGTATTAGCCTAATGTATTACCACCCAAACAATTGTAGATTCACATAAATAATATTTCAACAACAAGTTCTTAATACTTCTTTCCATACATTAAATCAAGAATTAGTACCAAGAAAAGGAACGATTTAACAACATGTGAACAATCATTTCAATCAATGCACTCATATATCATACCATATCAATAAAACCCATATGACACAACTAAAATCTACATTTAAACAAACCAAAGCATTAACAGGCACAATATAAGTAACTTATGGGCCAAAAATTGAATCTTTAAATATCAATCACATACTTTTAGACCATTTTGAAACAAACCCACAAGCCATCTTTGTACTTATTTATTATTCCTTGTGAATATGAGATTATATTACCACAAAAAGCATTCAATTGAATAATTGCCCATTGAACAAAAAAAAAAAAAAGTGACAAATTAACAATGACCCAAGTGACCAGATGTCACGACCCAAACCTGTACTTCAGGATTTAGAGCATGACCGGCATGTTAATATCAAGTTTACCTCAATATTAACACGAACCAACCTGATCTGAAGGTGCTTATCAAGAATTTGTTTCTTGAATTCTTGTTTATATTCTTACATAAAATCATAATATACAAAAATGATGAAAACCTGAAATTTCATTTCCTTTGAACTTGGAAAGATTACCACCTGGCTAAAACTTAGGGTATTCATGTAAATATTACATAACTAAATGTTTAGCAAAACTCTTATTACAAACCTAACCCCAAAGACATACAACCGGGGTTCAAAACGAACTAAGATACTGAATTACATCTGTGCTCAAGAATCAAGTACATCTTGATTCTTCCTATACAACAAAAGAGCTAACTATTGTACAACAAAAACTAACTATACATTTTGACAAACGAGAAAACACCGAATCCTTGCCACCTCTAATACTCTCGTTGCTTCTAGGAAGAACCTGTGCACTGAAATATAAAAGGGTGAGCTGCGAAGCCCAGTAAGATTTTTAAGCTCCATGGGCCCTTGATAAGAATGCATGTAAATTACATACTTTATGGATATGCCAACTTTGATAAAATAGCCTTCCTACTGTTCATATTGGTCTTGAAATAATTTATGAACATTTCAGATGAAAATACTTCCTTTTCCTTTTATATAATAATAATAATAAAAGGACTTAATAAGGAACGTAAACATAATCTAGTAATCTTATCTTTGAATAGGCTGTAAATACTTTATCATAACTTCACATCAGACTTATCATCATAATTTTCTCATAATTTCCAAATAAGCTTAATAGTTCATATATAGTACATATGGGTTAATCCAATTGTAAGTCTGTCACAACTTTGGGAGGCTTCCAGCACAGAGTGCCAGGCATCCAGCATTCCCCACAATGCTAGGTTATTCCGGAATCGTATCATAGTACATATCTTCCAACCATGGGGGTAGGTTGGCTTCCCCCAAGTTGGTCGTAACCAACAAGGGCGGGTACAGCAGAGCCAGTCCCACTTATAATGGCCAATCAGAATTTCCATGGAAATGCCAGTACTATAACCCCTACTGGCTGAGTTCAGAGCATAACAATGGAATAACGGAAAACTATATTTTTCTGATAACTTGGCTTTACATAAACGTTTCACAATAGTAGCATATCCACTTCATTCTTACCTATTGTGTTCGTGATCTAAATAATAGCATCAATATGCTAAAATTATTATGTATATAAGATTGAGCAACTCACGAACACATATTTTGCTTAACTCATGCTTATACATAATATCTCTAAATAAAAGCTTTAATGCATAATACTTTTCTAAATAATATCTATACTTATCAAAGACACATATCTCAAATCCCTTACTTGAAAGCCGAAGACGCGAGAGATTGTACAAGAGGAGCTCAAGTGTCCGTGTTCTCGTTCTCGTCCTCGTCACCTAAATGAAAACCAAAACTTATTATTGACAACCTCTTCCTAAGTATTTAAACTTATCCTCAATCATAACCTAACTCTCAAACTCAAGAAAATCTTAATTCCCATCACAATAAGTTCCCCAAAGCATATGCTACAATCATTAGACACATTATGCATCCAAACCATATCTAAACCAGGGCATAAAATTTATATGTAATCAAAACATACCAAAGGATGAGCCTACTAAATTATAGCTCAAAACATTCACCCTAGCTTGAGAATTAAATCTACAATGTCAGAGTTATCCTACCCTGTGTACTGCTCATTACAGCAGCAAAAGCCCCATTTGTAAAATACGAATGGGCTGTCCAAACACATCCAAATGGCATGAAAATTTACAGAACTACTCCCCTGTATGTATATTATATACCATAAAAATTTCGGAGTCAAAACATAAACCCATGATTTATTAAAAATCATACAATTCAACATGTTCAAATCTGTTCTGGCAGAAACTCATGCAACTTAGAAATTACACCATTATTTTTATACTCATCCAAATACTGTGAGACCACTTCCATAACAACCCTACATGTCTCAGGGTTCATAAAAACTACTCCTAGCATCCTAATTCACAACACATGATTTAATACAGAATTTTCTTTTTGTAAACATCAAATCTGTCACAGTGACAGCTTCAGTGCATGTTCTTACAAAAATCATCAACAAATAGCAATTTGCCTTCATTTCATTTGGGTATTTTTATATTTATACAATAAATATTAAAATACCCTAATAAGCATCCAATAGACCATAACACCATCAACTTTCAAATTACTAAAATAGAATCGCAAGATTAACTTCTAAAATCAGAACAGAGAACAAAGAAGGAAAATAAACAAAACAATCATACTATTCAAATACACACAAAATCATATGAGGTTTAATTCACTTACCCACACCCTTTTGAAGATGAAACCTTAGTGCTTAGACTCTTAATTTGTTCTTAGAGAGATGTTTATGATTCTTGGTGTGAGAGTGAGGGAGAGGAGTTGCCGAGAGCAAAAGGGAATGAACAAGAGCAAAAGGGAATGAACAAAAAGAACAAGAGAAATGAACCTAGAAGCTGTTCTGGAGCAGCAAAAGAAGGATAAGAACATTAACTTTAGGGGGGTGGGACACGTGTGATGCTAGGGTAGAAATATCACACCCACTTTTCTTCAACTTTTCTTGCATTCACACTTACATTTTTCTGATTTGTGTGTGTGTACCCGTGAAAAATAAAGGAGCATAACTTCTTGGATGTTCTAATTGCTTGAGAAAAGTCGAGGAAGGTGGCTCTTGGTGAATTGCATGGCCGGCCAAGCCTTGGCCTTTTGGTTTGTCAACTTGCATGTTGCTTTAGTATTAGTTGTTTTGAATTCTCATTGGTTGCATGTGAATTGAATTTCCACTATCACATGCCATGCATCATATATCTTATTAAAATACCAACCATGCATCATACTAAGTACATGTTTATAATACAACTAGCTATTTCAATTATTTATAATACGTACAAAATCAACACTTCATGCACTTAAAAGTAATTAAGATACCAACATGCATATAAACCATAAAATTAAATATGCAATTTAAGTTGGGGTGTTACACCAGACAACCATAAGAACAAATCCAAAAGAGAATAAGGAGATGAGACAAGTACCTCAAGTAGATCAAATCTCAACCAAGCAAAGACCATTTTGCCACTGAGGTTTTGGGGTTGCAAAGAGAGGAGGGTTTAGTGAACAGGTGAACTGAAGAAAGTAAAGAATATTTTTGTGCTGTAAGTCGTTGAGTTAGTGGGGTTGCGTGAGTTACATACAAGTCACAAGTCGTTTAGCAAAGAATTATTGATAAATATGATGGTATTCGAAATTCAGATTTAACAACCATACATGTCAATTTCTCTCATGTATGCAAACATGAGCAATGCACAAAACTGACTAATAGGATGTGGGTTATGGTCTGATATTTTGTGTATACTTCATTCCTCACATTTGCTTTCTTTAAATATCCTTATTTTTGTGGAAAGGATAATCTAATTACTAATGGAGGTCGTTAAGTTCTTGGATTACGAATTGCAAAGAAACATATTAAGAATCAAGACTTTTGTACTCACAAAGGTGACTTTCTAACTCTAATTGAGATCAATAAGGAATTATTAGTTGCTAGTGAATTCTTGTTGAAGGTTATAATAGTAACTTAGATATCTACCTCTAATTCTCACCAACTTCAAAGTTGCTTGGACACTAATTCCTCCCATTGAAGCCAATTCAATTAAGCACCATTAGTTTCAAACGTATACAGTTGAATCCCATGAATGAAATTTAGCTTTGCCTAAATTACGAAATCTGTTCAACCTAATCTTGAATGAGGCAAATCAATCACGAGTAAAACTCAACTTTCTTGTTGGTGGTGAGTAATATAAAGAATGCAAGCACAAAGACTATAATCGAAGCTAATTTGTTGAAGATTTACTTAACTTGGTTTTGAGCCTCAGTACTCTCTTTCTTAATCTTACTACAAAGTTTAACAACATCAAGATTCAACATTCATTTGATTTCCCAGCTCAAGGTCATTTACACAACAAACTCATAAAGTAAATTAAAACCCTAAATATATCTAAAAAAATGTATCAGCCTAATGCATTACCACCCAAACAATCATAGATTCACATAAATAATATTTCAATAACAAGTTCTTAATACTTCTTCCCATACATTAAATCAAGTACCAGGAAAAGAAATGGCTTAACAACATGTGAACAAGCATTTCAATCAATGCAATCACATATCATATCATATCAACAAAACCCATATGAACTGCACGACTAAAATCTACATATAAACAAACCAAAGCATCAAAAGACACAATATAATCAACTTATGGGCCAAAAATTGAATCTTTAAGAATCAATCACATACCTTTAGGCCATTTCGAAGCAAATCCAGAAGCCATTTTTGTACTTATCTATTATTCCTTGTGAATATGAGATTATATTACCATTAAAAGCATTCAATTAAATGATTGCCCATTGAACAAAAAAAGAAAGAAAAAAGTAACAGATTAACAATGACCCAAGTGACCAAACAACCATAAGAACAAATCCAAAAGAGAATAAGGAGATGGGACAAGCACATGAAGTAGATTGAATCTCAACTAGGCACAAACCCTTTTGTCGTTGAGGTTTTGGGGTTACGAAGAGAGGAAGGTTTAGTGGATAGGTGAACTGAAGAAAGTAAAGATGATTTTGTACTGTAAATTGTTGAACTAGTGGGCTTGCGTGAGTTACATACAAGTCACAAGTCGTTTAGCAAAGAATTATTAATAGATTTGATGTTATTCGAAAGTCAGATTTAACAAGCATACATGTCAATTTCTCCCATGTATGTATACATGAGCAATGCACAAAACTGACCGGTAGGATGTGGGTTATGGTTTAATGTTTTGTGTATACTTCATTCCTCACTTTTGCTTTCTTTAAATTTCCTTATTTTTGTGGCCGGGATAATCAAATTACTAATAGAGGTCATTAAGTTCTTGGATTACACACTGCAAAGAAGCATATTAAGAACCAAGACTCTTGTACACACAAAGGTAACTTTCTAACTCTATATAAGATCAACAAGGAATTATTTGTAGCTACTAAATTCTCGCTAAAGGTTATAATAGTAACTTAGATATCTACCTCTAATTCTCACCAACTTCAAAGTTGCTTGGACACTAATTCTTTCCATTGAAGCCAATTCAATTAAGCACCATTAGTTTCAAACACATATAGTTGAATCCCATGAATGAAATTTAGCTTTGCCTAAATTACAAAATCTATTCAACCTAATCTTGAATGAGGCAAACCAATCATGAGTAAGACTCAACTTTTTTGTCGGTGGTGAGTAATATAAAGAATACAAGCACAAAGACTAGAACCTAAGCTAATTTGTTGAAAATTTACTTAACTTGGTTTTGAGTCTCAGTACTCTCATTCTCAATCTTACTACAAAGTTCAAAAATATCAAGATTCAACACTCATTTGATTTCTCAGCTCACGGTCATTTACACAACAAACTCTTAAAGTAAATTAAAACCCTAAATATATCTAAAAAAATGTATAAGCTAAATGCATTACCACCCAAACAATCGTAGATTCACATAAATAATATTTCAACAACAAGTTCTTAATACTTCTTCCCATACATTAA
This sequence comes from Quercus gilva, assembly GCA_023621385.1. Lineage (NCBI taxonomy): Eukaryota > Viridiplantae > Streptophyta > Magnoliopsida > Fagales > Fagaceae > Quercus > Quercus gilva. Next base: position 52,244,541 of record CM042478.1, read on the forward strand.
ATCAAGAACTAGTACGAGGAAAAGGAACGGATTAATAACATGTGAACAAGCATTTCAATCAATGCGCTCACATATCATATCATATCAATAAAACTCATATGAATTGCATGACTAAAATCTACATTTAAACAAACCAAAGCATCAATTGGCACAATATAAGCAACTTATGGGCCAAAAATTGAATATTTAAGTATCAATCACATACATTTTGACTATTTCGAAGCAAACCCAGAAGCCATCTTTGTATTTATCTATTATTCCCTGTGAATATGAGATTATATTACCATCAAAAGCATTCAATTAAATGATTGCCCATTGAACAAAAAAAAAAAAAAGTGACAGATTAACAATGACCCAAGTGACCAAATAACCACAAGAACAAATCCAAAAGAGAATAAAGAGATGGGACAAGCACCTCAAGTAGATCGAATTTCAACCAAGCACAGACCCTTTTGCCACTAAGGTTTTGGGGTTGTAAAGAGAGGAAGGTTTAGTGAATAGGTGAACTGAAGAAAGTAGAGAAGATTTTGTGTTGTAAGTCGTTGAGCAAGCGGGCTTGCGTGAGTTACATACAAGTCATAAGTCGTTTAGCCCAAAAAATAAATGGCCACTATTATAACAAGGGCAACTTATGAGTTAAAGGGCCATTTTAGGAAAGTTTTAATACTACTTTTATGAGAAACATAAAAATTTGTAAAAAAAAGTCTAGTTGCATTTTTTTCTTTCCCCATAAAAAGTTTTTAAAAATATTTTATAAAATACTGTTAGGGCATCTGTTCACTTTTCCTTGTAATATATAATTACTGCAGTTATTTTAAAAATAGTAATAATAATTCTACTATACCACAAGTCATTTAGACAAAAACTGTACTGAAAATAATACAACGAAAAATTTATACTCTCTTCATTTGATTTGAAATATAAAAAATGGAAAAAGAATTCTCTTTTTTTGAGTTATCCAGTTAAGCTTTCTTGGTAAATTGATAACTTAAAGGTGAAATACATATTTCTTGGATAAACCAATAGCAAATTAGGAATATCGTCACTAAATAAAGAGCTGATCAGTCTATAACAATAAGGTAACTTTAAAGCAAAAATAGGGGATTAAATGGATTATATATTGGAAAATCTTAAAGCTGCAAACTATTTTACAAACGTTTTTATAAATTATTTGTGAGGTAAATGGTTATTGATGGGTACAAAAATGATATTAGTAGTGGGATCAAATAAAAACCAGCAAGAATTTATCATATTAATAGTATGTAAAAATGTTCTAAAATTTTTTATGACGGTAGTATTAGTCAAACAAAAATAACTGTGAGTACTGATAATGGCTAACCATCTATGAAGGGATACAAATTGTGGATGTGGTTAGGCTTCAAGCTTTGATTGAGTTGGAGAACAAGGCTGCATATATACAAATTGTGGATGTGGTTGGGCTTTAAGCTTTGATTGAGTTAGAGAACAAGGCTGCATATAGGATCTTGGACAATATAGATTCCTGAAGATTGATGTATTGATTATTGAGGAAGCAATATCACTAGACATTAGTAAAAATAAAATTAGGTAGATGGTCTTGTTTACTTGCCTTGCATTCTTCTTTTTTAGTGAGGTCTTGTACGATCTTTGAAATTCTCCATCTTCTGACAATAGCGAAACCTATTGTTATAGATTATTCTTTCATAGCTCAATATTGTATTTGGTACTTATACTATAGTAATGAACAAAACTGGTTTGTTTTCTAATGTTGTATTATTGGAATTTGGACTTGCCTTTAGTATAAGATAAATTGGCCATTATCATACCAAGCTACAATTAGTTGTTTTTCCAAATTCCAATAACACAACATTGGAAAACAAACCAGTTTTGTTCATTACTGTAGTATAGGTACCAAATACAATATTGAGTTATGGAAGAATAATCTGTAAACATAGTTGCTGTTATTGTTGGAAGAGGGAGAATTCAACGATCATACAAGACCTCACTAAAAAAGAAGAATGCAAGACAACTAGACAAGACCATCTACCTAATTTTATTTTTACTAATGTCTAGTGATATTACTTCCTCAATATTGAACCTCACTAAAAAAGAAGAATGCAAGACAACTAGACAAGACCATCTACCTAATTTTATTTTTATTAATGTCTAATGATATTGCTTCCTCAATAGTTAATACATCAATATTGAGGAATCCATATTGTCCAAGACCCTATATACAGCCTTCTTCTCTAACTCAATCAAAGCTTAAAGTAGAGACGGACACATGTTAGGCCTAGGTTCCTTGGGCCAATTTTTTTTTTGGTAGGTTAATTTTCAAAAAAAAAAAAAAAAAAAAAAAAAAGAGGCTTGACCCCCTTACTTTTAGCTTGTCCCCTCTCAATTTGTAATACCAAGCCGGCCAGCCCACATGTAAAACCAGCCCACATGTAAAAAAAAAAAAGAAAAAACTTTGAAAAAGGTTAAGTTCAAAAATGTAAACCCAGGGCTAACAGGCAAGACACAGAGAGTGAGAGGCGAGAGACTGAGAGAGACTCTGCCGCTGCCCACGCCGTGAGTGAAGCCGGCAAAACGCGAGGTGAGAGCTTGTTGCTGCTGCCCACGCCGCCACCACGCGAGACCCATCTGGCAGACCCACGCGACACCCATCTCGCCGTGACGCCGCTGCTGGCTTTGATCTGCTCCAGCCTTCACACTCAACCGACTCAAGTATTTAATCTATCCTTCAAAATCTCAGAATCTGTGCTTGTGGTGTTTGTTTTTCAGTGAATCTGTGCTTGTGTGTTTTTTTTTTGTGGCTTTTTGGCTTTGTGACTGTGCGTTTGTGTCTTTGTGAATTGTGACTCTGTGTTTGTGAGTCTTAAAGCCTAACCACATCCACAATTTAAATATATGCAGCCCTGTTCTCTAGCTCAATCAAAGCTTGAAGCCTAACCACATCCACAATTTGTATCCCTTCATAGATGGCTAGCCATTATCAGTACCGTCATAAACCATTTTAGAACATTTTTACATACTATTGACTTGGTAAATTTTTACTGGTTTTTATTTGGACCCACCCCTAATATCATTTTTGTATTTACCAATAACCATTTACCTCGTCAATAATTTATAAAAACGTTTGTAAAATAGTTTGCAGCTTTAGGATTTTCCAATATATAACCCATGCAATCCCCTATTTTGGCTTTAAAGTTACCTAGCTCTTTATTTAGTGACAATGTTCCTATTTGTTATTAGTTTATCCATGAAATATGTATTTTACCTCTAAATGATCGATTTACCAAGAATGCTTAATTGGATAACTCAAAAAGAGAGAATTATTTTTTCATTTTCTATATTTCAAATCAATTGAAATGAGTATAAATTTTCCATTGTATTATTTTCAGTACAGTTTATGTCTAAATGACTTGTGGTATAGTAGAATTATTATTACTATTTTTAAAATAATTGCAGTGAACAGTGATTATATATTATAAGGAAAAGTGAACGGATGTCCTAACAGTATTTTATAAAATATTTTGAAAAATTTTTATGGGGAAAGAAAAAAAGCAACTAATTTTTTTTTTTAACAAATTTTTATATTTCTTATAAAAATTGTATTAAAACTTTCTTAAAATGTTCTATTAACTCATAAGTTGCCCTTGTTATAATAGTGGCCATTTATTTTTTGGGCTAAACGACTTATGACTTGTATGTAAGTCAGTAACTCACGCATGCCTACTAGCTCAACTTCTTACAGCTCAAAATCTTCTTTACCTTCTTCAGTTCACCTGTTCACTAAACCCTCCTCTCTTCGCAACCCCAAAACCTCTGTGGCAAAAGGGTTTGTGCTTGGTTGAGATTCGATGTACTTGAGGTGCTTGTCCCATCTCCTTGTTCTCTTTTGGATTTGTTCTTATGGTTGTTTGGTCACTTGAGTTATTGTTAATCTGTCAACTCTTTTTTTTTTTTGGTTCAATGGGCAATCATTTAATTGAATGCTTTTGATGGTAATATAATCTCATATTCACAGGGAATAATAGATAAGTACAAAGATGGCTTCTGGGTTTGCTTCAAAATGGTCTAAAGGTGTGTGATTGATACTTAAAGATTCAATTTTTGGCCCATAAGTTGCTTATATTGTGCCTTTTGATGCTTTGGTTTGTTTAAATGTATATTTTAGTCATGCAGTTCATATTGGTTTTATTGATATGATATGATATGTGAGTTCATTGATTAAAATGCTTGTTCACAGGTTGTTAAGCTGTTCCTTTTCCTGGTACTAGTTCTTGATTTAATATATGGGAAGAAGTACTAATAACTTCTTATTGAAATATTCTTTATGTGAATCTACGATTGTTTGGGTGGTAATGCATTAGCCTGATACATTTTTTTCAGATGTATGTAGGGTTTTAATTTACTTTATGAGTTTGGTGTGTAAATCAGCTTGAGCTGGGAAATCAAATGAGTGTTGAATCTTGATGTTGTTAAACTTTGTAGTAAGATTGAGAATGCGAGTACTGAGGTTCAAAACCAGGTTAAGCAAATCTTCAACAAATTAGCTTAGGTTCTAGTCTTTGTACTTGCATTCTTTTATATTACTCACCACCAATAAGAAAGTGGAGTCTTACTCATGATTGGTTTGCCTCATTCAAGATTGGGTTGAATAGATTTAGTGATTTAGCCAAAGCTAAATTTCATTCATGTGAGTCAACTGTATGCTTTTGAAACTATTGGTGCTTAATTGAATTGGCTTCAATAGAAGGAATTAGTATCCAAGCAACTTTGATGTTGGTGAGAACTAGAGGTAGATATCTAAGTTACTATTATAACCTTCAACGAGAATTCATTACCTACTAATACTTCCTTGTTGGTCTCATGCAGAGTTAGAAAGTCACCTTTGTGAGTACAAGAGTCTTGGTTCTTAATATGTTTCTTGCAGTGCGTAATCCAAGAACTAAATGACCTCCGTTAGTAATTTAATTATCCCTACCACAAAAATAAGGAAATTTAAAGAAAGCAAAGGTGAGGAATGAAGTATACACAAAACATCAGACCATAACCCACATCCTACTAGGTAGTTTTGTGCATTGCTTATGTTTGCATACATGGGAGAAATTGACATGTATGCTTGTTAAATCTGAATTTCGAATACCATTAGATCTATTAATAATTCTTTGCTTCTTTGGGAGTACTCTATAATCATATGTTGTAATGATAGTCCATGGATGTTAAAAATCCTGTATTGTGAATCTAGAAACCCTATTTGTATTAGTACATGAATGATTTTGAAGAATTGATCTGGAGCTTGTAACTATACACTGTTGGGACAAAAGAGTTCATGAAGGTTCAATCACATGGACTGCCATGTCTTGTAGATAGCTGATTTGGCTAAAACCTAGCATGCTTTCTACACAAATGGTTCACTTATCTAGGATTTCATGATAATTTAAAATGAGGTGCATAAGAAATAGTTGATTTTAAAAGTTTCTAGCTTATTGATTAAGAGGATGCCTGCCTCTATTATGTGCAGAAGTTCTGGTTATAAAACAAGTCCAGTTTTTTGCTTAAGAGCATGCATGTTGAAGTCACCACACCCACACAACAAGTATACCAAAGAGCATTTGTTATAATAGAAGTTTTGGGTTGTGCATGGATACTCTTTTCTTTAAGGGATGACGTGCTGCTGACTTGATTTTCTAATAATGTGGTGAATAACTGTTGGTTCACTTGGTGTGGAGTTGTGGTGCCCATTGGAGGGCTGCTCTTTTTTTTGGTGGGGGGGATTGAATGGTTGCTCCTTGCTTAGTATCAGATGTAAATTGGCTGATTGGATGTGAACCATGCCAAGCTTGGATTAATTAAGTTTCTTGCCTTGTTCTTTCTTTCCTGTCTATGCTATGTTTGCACAGTCCATATTTGTGTGATGCATGTCTTGGAATATGTGGACACTGCATTTCATCCTATGAAAACATATTTATAGTTTTGGACTCTGAATTTTTTATCTGGTTGGCTCACTGCATCTTATTCAATGCATTGGGGGAAAAAAACTACTAGTGGGCCGTCAATTGCTAGGGGGCCTCGGCAACAACTTTTCTGGTTTACTTAGCACATCACATGAGATAACATGCGGTAATCCCTTATTTCAGGTCAGTGTTTTCCTCCACTGTTGTAATTTTTTTTTTCCTTAATTTACTTAAATATTATTTTTATAGTTATAATTGTAGAAAATTTTCTTTTGGTTCTCGTGCAATATTCTTTGAGATCTTGTATTGTTTGGATGGTTGATAAATGGAAGTAATTTCTTTGTAATCTTGAACAGTACTATGCATAGAATAGGCATAATGAGATGGACTGAGGAGCAGCTTTTGATGGGCTAATTATGACAAAGAGTCATGATTATGCTTTTTTTTTTTTTTAAGCTGACTGAAAACGGGTAAGGGGGTGTCTAGCAGTGGCAATCCTACCTGGGCATGGTTATAGTAGAAGAGGCGTAATTATGTGGTTTTTGTCAGTTTGCGTAATTTATTTTTACCTGAGATATCTTTTGAAAATATTCTGTCAAAAATATATGAGATACATGAATTGAACCTTTTGATTCTCAGTAGGCCAGAAAAGTTTATTCCTCTGGGAGTCTGGGTAGATATATTCACATCCAGAGTCAGAACAGGATACCTGCCTGGATTTTCTGAATTCAAGGTGGTATTTGGTGGGGGTTGAAAATATATTTCTGACCAAGCCTATATTGAATTTGGTTCTTATTACATCTGCCCCAAATGGTAGCTAAATAATGTTAGCCATCTCCCTTTGGAAGGCTATAAGGATGTTCTAAAAATTGCCAAGTGCCTACAATTTATTTGAAAGATTAAAAGAAACCCTGATAAAGGTCCACTGTTTTTATCTCCTCTGGATTTTGCCTCAGTTTGTTCTTTGCAATTTCACAGCAACAAAGGACTTTCATTCAGATGAGGACCGTTCTCAAAGTTGTGGACAACTCAGGGGCAAAAAAGGTGATGTGCATACAAGCTTTAAAGGGGAAGAAAGGTGCAAGATTGGGAGACACAATAGTTGCGTCAGTCAAGGAAGCCCATCCAAATGGAAAAGTCAAGAAAGGAAAGGTTGTATATGGTGTGGTTGTGCGTGCTGCCATGCAACGCGGCCGCTGTGATGGCAGTGAGGTTAAGTTTGATGACAATGCTGTGGTGCTTGTTGACAAGCAAGGGCAACCAATAGGGACAAGAGTTTTTGGGCCCGTCCCTCATGAGCTAAGGAAGAAAAAGCATGTCAAGATTCTTACTTTGGCAGAGCATATTGCCTAAAGTAGGGACTCCAGGTACGAGTGACAGCTATAGGCATAGTATAATAGATCTAGCATATGCTTTGTTAGACTCTTGAAATTTATTTCAATTTGTATGCACTTCTTTGTGAGGGGGAAAAAAAACCAGAAAGGAATGTCTTTTATCCCATCAATTTTCAAGTAGTGAGGTAATAGAATGACCTGTAATATTCAAATAAGCAATGCTTATATTGCTGCCATTAGTTAGCTCAATTCGTGTATTATCTACGCTGCTGTAGAATGGGGATTCCTCACTTGGTCTCATATTTCTAACCTCCCTAATTATCATCATAAGATAGACCAACCAATAGAAAGTCAAATAAAACGGTTAAAGAACTAAAAAAAAAGAAAAGAAGGTTTGTATGCTTTCCGAGTCAACTCTCACACCCTAGTTTATAGTAACGACTAACAACCCAAGAGGCAGTAAAACCTACTTTGTAGGTGTGTAAACATATCACTAAGAAAAATGACTTTTTTTTTGTTTTATCCCTTCGAATTTTAATATGCTACTATAACCAGACCAAGAAGAATGAAAACATACTGTTTTTTCCCTCAGTTATCTTTTCTTTCTCACTTCTTTTTGATTGTTCTACTACCATATGAGATCTGGAATTTTTAGAGCATTGAAGGGAATGCTTTGATACCATTCAATCAAAGGTAAACAGAAATTGTGAACCCTACTCTTTATGCTTTTATTGCTTAATTGATTTTCTCTTTGCTAGGAAAATATGCTAAAGTTTCTCTCCTTCAATTATTTGTTATTTTGTTATAAGCGCACGTATTGTGTGTGCACACTTCTACTCCATCGTAATATAATTATTGAGAGATATAATAGGACAGAGGAGATTTGAACCTTATGCGATTTTGTTAGAAATACCAGAAGATACCAATTGAGCTACAAAGCTTTTGGCTATAATCAAATTATCGTGTTAGATAATTGTGTCCTATCAAAATATGGCTTCCAACTAGACTACTAATTTGCTACTCATTGAACTTATCACGGTGTAAGCAGCAGTGTGCTTATTGTGATTTGTGATCCTAGATATCCAATGCTTTAACTCTATAAAATTACCATAATTTTTCTCGTGCACTCAAAGAGCTGTACACTTTCTTCGTATAACATGGACTGGTCGAAATTTAGTACTTGCTGTAAGATACCAAGAAGTATATAATGTCTCATATTTTGCAACTCTAAAGACAGTATGGTCACATGAGCCTTGTTGAAAGACACGAAGGCTGTTATTTATTTTCAAAGGAAAAGAGCATAAGATAATGCAAATTCACGGTCTCCATGTCATTGATTGTGAATGGCCCAAAAAGAACAAAAAAGTGACTGTGATATAGTAGTCAATAAGGCGGCCATGAGAAGCATTATATATGTATTTGCAATTAAATAAACTACAACTTGCTTACCACTCCAAGTACAAACCCCCTAGAGTGTGAATCACATGTATGTGAGACTAGATGCAATGAGACAATGGTCTCATAAGATGGTCAAGTGCGAATCCACTCATTGTCAATTGGGTTAGACCTAATCGATGAGGATTCACACTAGTGGGTTATAGACAACAAACTATTTGTAATTTCTCTGAAATGCAGTAAAATGCGTTGTTGTCACCTAAACTTCTTGCTATGGAAAAGTAGTCAACAAAAGTGGCTATTATAGCAAGCAGCATCAGGTTAACTTTCTAGCGAATACAGACCCCAACTTGGTCGTCACTCCAAGCAATGCAGAATTGGTCTAGTGGATTGACTTGAATAACCTCTGCTTCCGGGCAACTTCTTGTGGATCATTCTTTTGTATAAAAGGCCCACAACCTTGCACACTTTCCTAGTGAGTCTTTACCCTTTCCTTTCTACCTTCTTTCTTACATAGTCCTGTCAGCCAGGCTCAAAATTCATACAAACCCCTGCTACATAATCATTATCATCAAGAAGTACCAATGGAAGGAGGTGGAAATGAATTCACAGGTGAGATCACTCTTCGGCCATTGGAACTTTCTGACATAGATGATTTCATGGTGTGGGCTACAGATGAAAAAGTGACTCGCTTTTGCTCATGGGAACCTTACACTAACAAAGAAGATGCAATCAATTTTATCAATACCAAAGTTATTCCTCACCCATGGTTCAGGGCTATTTGCCTTAATGGCCAGCCCATTGGTGCCATTTCAGTGACCAAAAATTCAGGCAATGATAAGTGTAGAGGTGAGCTCGGCTATGTTTTGGGCTCCAAGTACTGGGGCAGAGGGATTGCAACTAAAGCAGTTAAGCAGGTGGCTAATACCATATTTGCTGAATGGCCACACTTGGAAAGGCTTGAAGCTCTAGTTGATGTAGAAAATCCGGGCTCCCAAAGGGTGTTAGAGAAGGCTGGGTTCCAGAGGGAAGGTGTTCTAAGGAAGTATATGCTTTTGAAGGGGAAAACTAGAGACCTGGTGATGTTTAGTCTTCTTTCTTCTGATCCCAAGAGCTGACTATTTGTTCAAAGTTTGTTTTTGTTTTAATTTGTATGTGATTTATGAATCTTAAGCCACCCACTAGCAGAAAACATTGATTAAAATTCTATTCAAATGCTTTGAATGTTCTCTCTTGTCATATAGAACATTCTTGAGATTATAAAAATTTATATCCATAACATATAATATTTGTTTTAAAAAAAAAATGTTATTCCTACTCTAATCTTTCCATAAGATAGCAGCAGATTAGTCGTACACAGGAAATTTGTTCAGTGCCAGGCCATCTAGCATATAAAATTTGTACTGGTTGAAGTACAGAATACATATACCATATAAAATGTACATATAATGTGCCTCTCAGGCATGAATGACATTGACAGTTGAAACTTGAAACCCACAAAATTCCTATATGTAATGGTAATGGCCTAATGGGGTCTCAAAGATTCGGTCCCTACTGCAAGTCTTTCCAGTAGTGCAAAGAACTGCAATGGACCCTCCCCTTAAAAATTTAACATCTTGTAAATCTGCTTGCCTAACATACATACTATTTACTATTATTAGGTGCCAAATATCCATGATGAGAAAGAACATATACCAAACACTTGATGTCAGGTCAAAAAGACTAAAACGGGTAATTACTTATTATTGAGTGCAAAGGAACTGAGTTTATCTTGTATTGGGCCTTGTCTTTGGCTCCTTATGGCCAGCTTTTCCAAGTGGGATAGAATCCTAATCACACAATCAACTTTCTGCGTCATTTGTACCTAACTAAATCATTATACCAATTATATATCTATATACATGGGGCACATAACTCTAAAAGGGGAAACAGAAATTGACAAGAATGGCTTATTTTAAGTTTGCAGATTTACTGACAAAAAAGAAAAAGAAAAAGAAAAGCAGATTTGCTCATGTCATGATACCAGTAGTTACTGTCATGTACAATAATTATTTCATATATTTATCTTCATTCAATGGATCAAATAAAAAAACTAACTTGAAAAACAAATTTGCAACCCAAATTTGCAACACAATAACATCAATAGTCTTCCCAATTACAATGACATATTTCCTAAGTTCACCTTCCTTTTGAAACCCAACTTTTTCCAAAACCCTTTGTGAGGCCCTAATTTCCACATTAACAAAGCTTTCCAATCTTTCCATACCTGGAGACTCTTCAAACACACTAGAAATAACCATTTTCACAACCATTGATGGTTATACCTCTGCCCCAATGATGAGTGCAGAGGTGAACTTGGCTATGCTTTGGGCTACAAGTTCTGGGGCAAAGGAATTGTACCTAAAGCAGTTAAGCTGGTGGCTAATACTATATTTAGTGAGTAGCCACACTTGGAGAGACTTGAAGCTCTAGTTCTTGTTGAAAATGTGGGGTCCCAGAGGGTGTTAGAAAATGCTGGGTTCCAGAGGGAAGGCATTCTAAGGAAGTATATGATTTTGAAGGGGAAGACTAGAGACATGGTGATGTTTAGTCTTATTTTTGCTGATCCCCAGGGCTGACTATGTGTTCACAGTTACTGTTGTTATAATTTGTATGTGATTTTATGAATCTTAAGGCACCCAATAGCAGAAGACATTATTAAAAAATCTAATTCAAATGCATGCTATGAATGTTGTTTCTTGTCATGTAGAATATTCTTGGGATTACAAATTTTATATCCACAACAATTAATTTGTAAGAAAATGCGTGATTTTGTATAAGAATTCAGTGCCATGCAATAGACCATATAAAATACACATATCATATACAAGCAACTGCAACTTTCAGTACTGTCGTGCTTGGTCTTTGCCTAGTGGCTCCTAATCACACTAGCAACTTTCTGCATCATTTTTACCAAACCAAATCATTATACCAATTATATGATTATATCTATTTATATTTAGTTAATACGGCACAGAACTCTAAAAAGGGGGAAAGGAAATCGACAAGAATGGCCTAGTTTACTGGCAAAAAAAAATACTGATTTGCTAAACAGATGGTGACATAATACCATCTGTTTAGTTCATACGTTGAATATACGCATGATCTCGTTCCAGTGAGTGAACCCCACAACTGTGTGGGATAGCATAGGAAATCCAACATAACACTAGAAAAGAACTGAGTTAATAGAACTTTTCAAGCCTGTTAAGCTTGGCCATCTTCAACTCATTGACAGAAACTGATAGGCCAACCTCATTAACAATAGATCAAATATCAATAAACAAATTGGCAACACCCAGAGAGAGAGAGATACGAGAATTAAAAGAAAAGAACCCCTTCAATTAATTAATTGGTCAGTTTTTAAAAAGCTATACATAATGACATAAATAGTCTTCCCATGGACAATGACATATTACCTAAGTAGACATTCCTTTTGAAACCCAGCCTTTTCCAAAACCCTTTGTGAGGCCTTAATATCCACATTAACAAAGCCTTCCAATCTCTCCATATCCGGAAACTCTTCAAACACACTAGAAATAACCAATTTCACTGCCACTGTGGTTGTACCTTTGTTCCAATACTTTGGTCCAAGAGCATAGCTGATTTGCCCTCTACAATCTCATAGTCAGACCCTGGTTTGACACGAATCCAATTGGATGGTCCTCCAAACATATGGCTCTGTAGCATGAGTGAGGAATTGAAATTTCCTTAAATAATCAAATGCATCTTTTCTTGAAGGAATGACTTGATCATCGCATGCCAATTCCATAAATATCCACATCAGAAAATTGATAGGGGCATTGGTTGATTTCTATCTGATTATATTAATCTATATGCATTGTTCTTGTAGCTAACTCCGAACCACTAAAATGATTGCTAAATATTTAGGAAGAAAAGAACAGGTTATAACTTATGAAGACCAAGAATTAGAACTACAAGTTAAAAGGAGCTACATGAATTAGGGAACAAAAACACAAAAATTATTGCTTCAATTCAAACAAGTTTAACATAATTAAGGAAAGAGAGAGCCTTTGTTCTGCTCTTTCACTTCATACTTGTATCCTTTTATGATACTAGCAATTAGCGAAGGCTCTAAAGATCTTCTTGTATGCACAAACTAGTACAATAATGTTACCTGTTACAACCACTCGTCACATGGCTTGTACTAAAATTGGCCAACACTTCACACAACTCTTTTTAGTGACAGACAGCTTGCATCAAGTGCACTAGAGCACTAGACCCATATGATGCAAGCACTGTGTCTAAAATTTGGCATGTGTCTGTATTGTTTTGAATTCAATGCACTAGACCCAAGCTTTGCCCTTTAGTGACAAATTAGGAATCTCTCTACTATTAATTAGCATTCAGCCATTGAGTCATCTTCCAAATTGTTTATTATGATACAAAAGTCAACTTTTAAGTTTTAAGGATCAGAATTAGTGCATTCCAAATATAACATAGATGTCCTACTGATTTCAGGTGATAAGGTTAAATCCTAAACTTTAGGAACTAAAAAAAAATTAAAAGTTAAGAATTTGTGGGTTTTCAAATGGCCAAATATGACATATAGATGCCCTACTGATTTCAGGTGACAAGGTTAAATTCTAAACTTCAGGAACTAAAATAAATTAAATGTTAAGAATGTGTGGGTTTTCAAATAGCCCAAAGCTCTCTAAATTGCATAAATTACCACTCATAAATTTCATTGTGAAAATAGTCTCTGTTGCCAAAACAATCTATTCCATCTCTCATTTTTTCTTGCTTTGAATCTTATGTGTTCTATATGAAGAATCCTATTTTATTTTTGTTTCAGCTTTCAACCACGATTTTATTTTATTTTATTTTATAACAGCAAAGACGTTTATTTTCTTCAATTCACAAGGATATATCCATACTTGCGCACAAAATGGGAAGCATTGTTCTGGTTAATGTGAGTGGTTTAGACTATTTTCTTTTGGTATGTATAATCCCTTAAAAATAACCACAATTAGTGTATCTGGTCTCATAACTTGTACCAAAGACAGATCAGCATCTAGGGTCAGTGACTCATTTTACGCTTTGGTTGTCACCAAAACTTCTTGACATGGTAAAGTAATCAACTAAGGCGGCTATAAGTGCAGCATGAGGTTATATATTGAATTGAGCAAAAGCCACAAGAAGTCAAACATGTTTACTTCAAGAAAATAATTGCTCTTCCAATCCAAAAAGAGAGATAGTCTAGAGTCTACTAGAAAATAAAGGAACAAAAGTCTGAATTGTCTTGTAGGCTACAATGTGTTTAAGTAGTAAACGAAACCCTAGGGCAGCTAAAAAACCCACTAAATACAAATATTTGTAGGAGACGTCCCAAGAAAGACAATACATTATTCTAAATTTTAATTTAAAAGTTATAATGGAAAAAAGAAGAAGAAAGTATTAGAAATGGCAAAAACACAGATTTTAAGACCTAAACAAAGGAATTTGCCCAAATAGCGGCTTCAATCATGGCCTAATAAGGCCACAAGTTTTGCCTCAAGCCTCATGACGGATCATCACACAATTTTGTCTTTGTCGCTTATGATTTCTACTAGGGCTTTTCTACATTTTGGATTTTTTGTGCACTGACTTTCTGATGCTCTCTTTACTCAATGAAAGATTATGTCATCGGTTCAACATCACCTATCTTGTAGTACAAATCACTATTTGCTCACCACTGCAAGTAATAATGCAGAATTGACCCTAAGGGAATTAAGGTCTTGATTTGTATATCCTTTATTTCCATACAACTTCGTGTGCCTCATTCACTCATTCTCTAAGTGCATAAAAGGCCAACACCCTTCCACTTTCCAAGTGAGTCTTTCCTTTGTACCTCATTTCTTTCAGCAAGGCTCAAATTCATACAAACCATTGCTAAAACACATTCATTATCAAGAAGTAACAATGGAAGTAGGTGGAAATGAATTCACTGAGATCACTCTTCGGCCATTGGATCTTTCTGACATAGATGCTTTCATGGTGTGGGCTACAGATGATAAAGTGGCTCGATTTTGCACATGGGACGCTTACACTAGAAAAGCAGACGCACTAGACTTTATCAAGAATAAGGTTATTCCTCACCCGTGGTTCAGGGCAATTTGCCTTAATGGCCAGCCCATTGGTGCCATTTCAGTGACCAGAAATATAGGCAATGATGAGTGCAGAGGTGAACTTGGCTATGCTTTGGGCTACAAGTACTGAGGCAAAGGAATTGCAACTAAAGCAGTTAAGTTGGTGGCTAATACTATATTTAGTGAGTGGCCACACTTGGAGAGACTTCAAGCTCTAGTTCTTGTTGAAAATGTGGGGTCCCAGAGGGTGTTAGAAAAAGCCGGGTTCCAGAGGGAAGGTGTTCTAAGGAAGTATATGACTGTGAAGGGGAAAACTAGAGACCTGATGATGTTTAGTCTTCTTTCTGCTGATCCCCAGAGCTGAGTATTTGTTCAGAGTTACTGTTGTTTTAATTTGTATGCGATTTTATGAATCTTAAAGCATCCACTAGAATAAGACATTGTTAAAAATTCTAATTCAAATGCATGCTGTGAATGCTGTTACTTGTCATGTAGAATATTCTTGGGATTACAAAATTTATATCCGCAAAAATTTATTTATTAGAAAATGTGTGATTCGGTATAGAAAATGTTATTCCCTATCATAGAATTCAGTGCCATACAATAGACCATATAACATACACATATCATATGCACAGGCAGCTCTAAAGGATCCGGATCCCATCAATAAATTAACACATTATCATGTAAACCTTCTATCCTAAAGATAAATACATATTCTTTTACTTCATTAGGAGGCGATGACAAAGAACATAAACCAAGCACTTGATTTAAGATCAAAGGTTATTATGGAGTTGAAAGGTATTGAGTTTATATTGAATTTATTTTCAGAAATGTTGTGCTTGGTCTTTGCCTCTCCTAATCACACTAGCAACTTTCTACATCATTTTTACCTAACCAAATCATTACATCAATTATATCTATTTATCTTGGCTAATAAGGCACAGAACTCTAAAAAGGGGGAAAGGAAATTGACAAGAATGGAATAGATTACAGACAAAAAAAATGCTGATTTGCTAAACAGATTGTGACATAATACCAATTTTTGTCGCTGCAGAATTAGTTCATACATTCAATATACGCATGATATCTTTCCAGTCAGTGAACCCCACAACTGTATGGAATTGGAAATCCAACATCACACTAGAACAGAACCGAGTTATAGAACTTTTCAAGCCTGTTAAGCTTGTCCATCTTCAACTCTTTAACAAACTGATAGGACAACCTTATTAACAATAGATGAAAAACAAAATACAAATTGGCAACCCAAAAGATAGAGAGAGAGATGAGAATAAAAAGAAAAGAATCCCTTCAATTAGTTTGATCAGTTTTTAAACAGCTATACATAATAACGTCAATAGTCTTCCCATGGACAATGACATATTTCCTAAGTACACCTTCCTTTTGAAACCCAGCCTTTTCCAAAACCCTTTGTGAGGCCTTAATTTCCACATTAACAAAGCCTTCCAATCTCTCCATATCTGGAAACTCTTCAAACACACTAGAAATAACCAATTTCACTGCCACTGTGGTTATACCTTTGTTCCAATACTTTGATCCAAGAGCATAGCTTATTTGCCCTCTACATATCTGATAGTCAGACCCTGGTTTGACACATATGAATCCAATTGGACGGTCCTCCCAACATATGGCCCTGTACCATGGGTGAGGAATTGCAACTTCCTTTAGATAATCAAGTGCATCTTCTCTTGAAGTGTAGTACCTTAGTCTGCTTGTGCGAATGACTTGATCATCGCATGCCCATTCCATGAAGTCATCCACATCAGATAGTTGATAGGGGCGTAGTTTGATTTCCATCTCGTTAATCTCTCTAATATCTTGGGCTTGTAGCTAACGCCAAACACTAACATGATTGCTAAATATTTAGGGGGAAAAAAAGAAAGAGAATACATATATAGAAAAGAACAGTTTATAACTTATAAGGATCAAGCAATAGAACTACAAGTTAAAAGGAGCAACAAGAACTAGGGAACCAAAACACACAAAATTCATTGATTCAAACATGTTTAACATAACAAAGGAAAAAGACTGCATAGGTTTTGCTCGTTCACTTCATACTCGTACCCTTTTATAATTCTAGCAAAGGCTTTGAAGATCTTCTTGTGCGCACAAACTAGTACAATAATGCTACTCATTACAATGACACTTCACATGGCTAGTGCAATAATTGGCAGACACTTCACACAACTCAGATGCTTTTAGTGACGGACACGGATAGTGCACTAAATCCAATATTGATGTGGATACATGATTAAAATTTACCAAGTGGTCATATTGTGTTGGGTCTAGTGTACTAGACCCAAGCTTTGTCCTTTAGTGACAAAGTAGGAATATCTTTACAATTGGTTAGAGTTCGTCTAATGAGTCAAATGATTCAAGCTGTTTTTAAATTTGAAGGATCAGAATTAGTACAATACAAACATAACATATATGTCCTACTAATTTCAGGTGTTTGATTTGTAGGACTTTACTTTCACAAGACTCCAAAGGACACAGATACACTTCATGGAAAATATTGGATCATTTGGCATCTTTAAATTTTCGACGTGGTGATGATTCCATCTATATGTTGAGTGGGGATGCTAGAGCTACACACATCATATGGTCAAGTAAATTCCCACAATAAATTAAATTGCAATTATTTGAGCACTGATCAATCAGCATGAACACACAAAAGATATTAACCAGAGTCAAAATCAGCTTTACCTTCATTCAACACTCTTTGAGTCTAAAAATAAAGCATGTCGCATCAATCACAGAGCTTCAGTCAGCAACACCAACAGGAAATCAAGTTTTAAGGACTGATAAATAAACTTGTTGATGACTAATTTAAAGCCAGCCTAGCTAACGTTCTTCCTGGTTCTTGTTTGAATTTCATTATCCTATCTAACCTTCAAAATTCCAAAATCAAATTTTCATAATAAACAAACATGACTAGTATGACTGCTGAGGCATGATTGTGGTGCATGCTTGGTATGTAGACTCTAGTAGTTAATTCCAAATACCTACTCCAAAGGAGTAGCTTCTTTTTTTATTTGGTGAGGGCTGCCCTCTCTCCTTTCATAATAGTGAGCCTCACCAACTAAATTCACCGTACCAATTTGTGTCCCAACTTGTGTATTGTATTTGCATGTTTTGTTATGGTAAGATGATGCCCAACTTGTGATTAAATTTTTATCCTGAAAAAAGAAAGCAAAGCTCTGGTAGGAAATCCATCATCAAAGTGGAATAGAATGAATTATAGAACTTATCAAGCCTGCTGAGCTTGTCTGTCTTCACTGCATTAACACTTTAACAGAAACTGATATACCAATCTTGGTAACAACAGATTTTATAACAAAAGCAAATTTTCAACAAAGCAAAATGTTTAAATGATTATTTTGTCAGTTCTTAAGAAGTTATACATTGAAACATCAATAGTCTTCACTCATACTTCCTATAGAAACCTTCCTTTTGAAACCCAACCTTTCTATAACCATTTGTGAGACCTTAATGTTGTTTTTGAGAGAGAAAAACTCTAAAAAAATGCATATGAATGCACTCAATCAATATGGTGGTCGCCATTATTAATTCAGTAACTAATTGCTTTGGAGACTGTATGGAATTATTAAAGACTAATTGCTGAAAGACTATGGAATTATAAAACTTGGTATAGATTTGGGTGGGGTGCGCCAGGCCCAAGCTCTAGTGCAACGCATGGGCGACGCTTAAGAACCCCAGTAGCAAGCTAATGTGGTGGGCTCTTCCCCTCAAGAAATAAATTTAATATCGTGTGAGCCGATGACCCACATATCAGATATTAAACTGATAAGAACAGATACTACACTTGATCTTAGCCAAAAGGCCGAGAAAGGTATGAGTTTACTCCTAAAATGTGCTCTTTTTTATAGTAAGACTGCTTTGAGCTCTTTTCCTGCTTTCATGATGTGGGACGTGATTGTCAAACTCTTATTATGCTTATATTATACATGGCTGGCATAGGAATACAAACATATCTGCTTTAAACAGTTCACAGAAAACAAAGTAGATGCCAACAAACACCATAGTGATGTAGATGATAATGTTTGAAATACAAATATTTCTGCCTTTAAATTCAAGCTCTAATTGAAAGACTACAGAGTGGGGACCTGATTTATATTGCTGAAATGATATTAGTGATATGTAGCATTAAAGGCACAGATGTAGCTCACAATGAATGCAGCAGAGATAATGGATGTTGTGACAAGTAGGAGATATAATCAATTTCCCGCTGGGAAATGTAATCAACTTCTAGCTTTTGCAGATTCAGTATAAATGGAGGGCCTAACCTTACCAAACTTTTAAAATCTAGCTCCAATAGTTCATAACTCAAAGACATGGGAAAACAAAAATTGAAAGAAGAAGATTGTAAGACTAAAGGCACAGCTTATAATTAATATCACTCACAACAAACTATCT
Organism: Quercus gilva; assembly: GCA_023621385.1. Classification (NCBI taxonomy): domain Eukaryota; kingdom Viridiplantae; phylum Streptophyta; class Magnoliopsida; order Fagales; family Fagaceae; genus Quercus; species Quercus gilva. The sequence goes on from CM042478.1 coordinate 52,263,795, forward strand.
GTTACTAAGAAGCTATAGATAAACATGTCTCTGATCTCTCCTTTACAAAATCCGTACTTTCTTAACAACCCTTCTTTAAGAAATCCAACCTTTTCTAACACCTTTTGAGACCCCTTATTTTCTACCTCTACCATTGCCTCTATCCTCACCAAATCTGGGAACTCTTTGAACACCTTAGAGATGGCTATCTTCAATGCAGTGGTGACTATCCCTTGCCCCCAGTAATCTGTGCCCACAGCATAACTAATGTGTGCTCTGCATCTGTCATCGTGGGATTCTGGCCTAATTGAAACGTAGCCAATTGAACGATCATCCAAACATATGGACCGACGCCAAGGATGGGGTATGGCAACCTTCTCAAGATATGTCAAAGCTTTTTCCCTAGAGGTGATGGAGTCCCATCTAAGATACCGCGTTACTCTATCATCACTAGCCCATTTCAGGAAGTCATCAACATCAGAGAGCTTGAATGGACGTAGGGAAAGTCGTGAGGAATCCATTGAAACTAATTCGAAATAGTTCTAGGTTCAATTAGATTCATCAGGCATATATATGTGGCATACGGTGGATTTTTTTGTAAAAGCCAAGAATGTCACTGGCCCCATGGCCATGGACTATTAGACATGGTCAATTATGGTATTCACTATTGAGAATCTGGCCCTAGTAGCAGACAGTTGGACATTCATTCCAAGACGCAACTAGCAATTCTTGATAAGCTGAAAAAAATTGACTGGAAAAATACATCATGTACTTACGAGCAATTCTTAATTTACCTTTGGTAAATACGACATATGATATTGGTAACAACAGGAACAAGGGTTGGGTATATAAATCCTCAACAAATTCGTCAGGTTGACCATATATATATTTATATTTACCATATCATTCTGTATGAAGGCATACTTGTCTTTGTTGGTATAAGATATGGTAACAAAACAAAATAAAAAACAAAGATATCAAATAAACACATTAAAAATCAAGCTGAGGGTTCGAGAAGGGACAATTCAAGGCATAAAATCAGTAGATAAAAGACTGTACATGACCATATCCCTAGTCTCACCTTTATTAAAGCTATACTTCCTCAACACACATTCCTTGAGGAAGCCAACTTTTTCTAAGACCCTCTGAGAAGCCTTGTTCTCTAACTCAACCAAACCTTGAAACCTAGCCACATCTGGGAATTCTTTTAGCCCTTCACTAATAGCCATCTTCACTGCTCTAGTTGTTATACCATGCCCCCAGTACTCAGCAGCTAAGGCATATCCAACATCTGCCCTACACCGATCATCACCGGAACGTGGCATTATGATAACAAAACCAATTGAACGGTTGTCTATGCATATGGATCTGCAATAAGGGTGTGGAATGCAATAGTCATTGATGTAAGAAACTACTTCTTGCTTGGAGGTGAAGGTGTTCCACCTTGTGAAGCGCGTCACTTTTTCATTGCCACCATACATTAAGAAGTCATCAACATCTGAAATTTTGTATGGACGAAGTGTGATCTTTGAAAGATTAATCTCCATCTCCTTTGACATGTCAAATGGTGGGAACAGTAGGTGGTGCGGTTTGTTGAGAAATGGAAGTAATATGTGATTTCTAAAGTTTGCAATACCTACCATAGGATTCTTATAACTTTTGACCTTACTATTAAAAAGCCTAGTTTATTCATTCAACAAACAGGAAAAACTAGTTTAATAGCTCAATGGATATGCTAACCTTGGCTTTCTTAAAGACGTATCAAAGCTCTTATTGTTCCTAACCTACACAACTGATGTAGAAAAAGTTACAGAATGCTTTTTAGAAATTAGTAACTGCTATAGTTGGTGGTTTAATTTAACTCTTTTTTAACTCTGAAGTAGAAGAAAAATACTTTCACACTAGTTTACATCCACTATCTCATATAGGCATCTACAATTGATGTAGGAATGTCCACATTTAAAATGTCCACATTTTAACACATAAAAGTGGTGTAAAAAAGCAGATATGATAGAGCATCCAAGGGGAAAATGTTAAAACAACATTGTCTTGAAGGGAAGAAGAACATCAAGATTGAAAATTCAAGGGCCCTACTTGACGTGAAAGTTCTATTTAATATTAATTATACAATTATATAAGCTCTATCAGAAAAATAAATTATGGGAATCTAGGTTATTTGATTAGAAAAAGCAGTCAATTGAGTTAGTCATAAACATCACCATATAAAAGAACTTACGTATTACTTTGTTTTCTAGCTTATAGAAAGAAAATGAGGAGTGATGAAAACCGTGACTACCCTACCTAATTTTGACCAAAGGACCACCAAGCATTTGTTAAGTAACTTTTTTCTTCTATTTAGGAATAATTGAACCCTAGATGCTTCCAATAAAAACATTAAAAAAAAAAGTCAGTTAAGTAATTATTTTTCTTTCTAGGTAAGAATAATTGAAACCCTTGACGTATCCAATAAAAACCCCAAATTAAAAAAAAAAAAAAAAAAAAAAATTCAGTTGAGTTACAAGTTCTTAACTCTCTTTTAAATTAACTTAAGCCACAAACTTTTGATTAACATCAAGTCTTAGATAAGTCTTATATCTAATTAATGTACTTTTGATGAACATCAAGTCTTGGATAAGTCTTATATCTAATATAGTTTATTGTTGTTCATCAAGTCTTAGATAAGTCTTATATCTAGATATAGTTTATTGTGGCTCATAGATCAACACCAATACTTTGACGTTCATCCAAAAAAAGAAAAAAAAAACACCAATACTTTGACGTTCTAGAATTGTGACCATATCCTTCAAAATCTAGAGCGTGAAACTTGTCCATCAGAAATATATTATAATTACAGCAAACAAACTAGAACTTAATGGACATCAAACCCGCACAGAAGAAAAACAAACTTGTGATGCTTCAATCAAATTCAAACTTTTAGACTAGAATTGGATGGGGTGCGCCAGGCCCGAGCAATAGTGCAACGCATGGGCGACGCTTGAGAGCCCCAGCAGCAAGCTACTGTGGTGGGCTCTGCCCCTCAAGAAATAAATTTAATATCGTGTGGGCCGATGACCCACATATCAGATATTAAACTGATAAGAACAGATACTACACTTGATCTTAGCCAAAAGGCCGAGAAAGGTATGCTTTGCCCAGCTGCTGATTTTCCATTTTATACCTCAGCTTTGTTTATCCCTCCTCTCTCTTACACGATGTGGGAATCGGCATTTGAAAGCAGCAAGAGTGGAAGCACATCTATTCAATGTATCTCTCTTATGCACTTAACCAGGAAGGTGTCTTAGCATATGCTATTATTTGCAGGCGAAGAACCATTGCATTTGGTGATAAAATATATTTTACTTAAAATGTAATACAAACTACCTTACGAACTCTCAGAGATAGTAGATAGACTGCATCTCACTTATTTACATACTCAAAAATAGTAGATTTAGATTTTTATTATTTAGATGGGTAGTAGGCTTTGATATCAGTAACACAAACACAAAGATAAAGACACAATATACAGAAATATGAAAGAAGACTGCTTCTTGCATTCATTGGTTTCTTACAGAAGAATAACACTCCTTTTATAGGAGGGGAAATGGAACGAAAGAATATATATATATATATATATATGAATATGTGTCCCAATAATTCATGGTCATCTGTATTTTTTTACATAGTATGATCTGGTTAGCACCTTGCTGTTACAATGGTCCACCAAGTTTCACACGTGCAAATCTCATTCCTCCATTTGGTTGATGAGGTTGTAATATTCTTTTTTGTCTAAAGATGACAAAGAGATAAAACTTCTGTCATTTGCCATTAAAAATAAGTCATACTACACATCAAGAGATTTTCTTGTGGTCATGTCAAATCTTCTACTTTTTTTGACTCGATTTTTAGTTGAGACATGTAGTTGATTGGTATTTGAGTACCAAAAAAAAATTTGTCAATTTTTATTTTTATTTTTTATTTTTTATCTTCTAGAAAATGAAATTTTAAATCTAGATTTTGAAAAACACAAAAGAATCGTATTATTTGAAAAAGCAAAATCCCTCTTGCTTTGAAGCCACAAATATGTCAATCTTCATGAAGGACTATTGAAGTCAATAGCCATTGAAGATAAAGAATGGGGAATTATTAACCATTTGATTTTTCAAGCTTTACCAACAAATCAATTGAAGACATGGCCTTAAGTTTAGCATGATGGAGAAAAAGAGGTAAAAATTCTTCTAGCCATATCAAATTTGGTTCTTAAAGACAACAAAGGAAGAAGAATTTGCTAAAAATGAAATAGTTAATAGCAAGGTCCCAACCATATCATACTCTGTAAAATGATATAAATGCCCATAAATTATTGTACGTATAAAAGTTGTAGATGTCCAACTAATGGAGGTAGTATAAACAAAATTATAAGAATTTTGTAATTCAATTGATACTTTTTAGTTTTTTCAACCGAAATATTCAAGGTTTAATTTATCCCTCCCTCTAGGGCCTTTACTATGAAATTATAAAATAAAAATAAAAGTAAACAATACCTCCTCTACCCATATTAGGAGTGACCATAATACCTCCTCTACCCATATGGCTCTGTACCACGAGTGAGGAATTGCAACTTCCTTAAGATAATCAAGTGCGTCTTCTCGTGAAGTGTAGTACCTTAGTCTGCTCGTGCGAATGACTTGATCATTGCATGCCAATTCCATAAATTCATCCACATCAGAAAATTGACAGGGGCGTAGTTTGATTTCCATCTGATTATATTAATCTTTATGCATTGTTCTTGTAGCTAACACCGAAACACTAAAATGATTGCTAAATATTTAGGAAGAAAAGAACAGGTTATAACTTTTGAAGACCAAGAATTAGAACTACAAGTTAAGAGGAGCTACATGAATTTGGGAATAGAAACACAAAAATTATAGCTTCAAACATGTTTAACATAATTAAGGAAAAAGAGAGCCTATGTTCAGCTCTTTCACTTCATACTCATATCCTTTTATGATACTCAAAGGCTTTGAAGTTCTTCTTGTACACACAAACTAGTACAATAGTGTTATCCATTACAACCACACGTCACATGACTAGTACTATAATTGGCCAACACTTCACACAACTCTTTTTAGTGATAGATACAACTTGCATCTAGTGCACTAGAGCATTAGACCCATATGATACAAAAATTGTGTCTAAAATTTGGCATGGGTCTATATTGTTTTAGATTCAGTGCACTGGACCCAAGCTTTGCCCGACAAAGTAGGAATCTCTCTACCATTAGTTAGAATTCATTTCTCGAGTCATCTTCGAAGTTGTTTATTATGGTATTCCTCAACAAAAAAAAAGTTGTTTATTATGATACAAAAGTCAAATTTTAAGTTTTAAGGATCAGAATTAATACATTCCAAATATAACATAGATGTCCTACTAATTTCAGGTGATAAGTAAACTTTAGGAACTAAAACAAATTAAATGTTAAGAATGTGTGGGTTTTCAAATAGCCCAAAGCAGTCTAAAATGCAAAAATTATCACACATAAGTTTCATTGTGAAAATACTCTCTGTTGCCAAAACAATCTATTCCACTCTCATTTTTTCTTGCTCTGAATCTTATGTGTTTTGTGTGAAGAATCCTATTTTATTTTTGTTTCAACTTTCAACCACGACATTTTTCTATAACAGCAAATACGTTTATTTTTCTTCAAATCACATGGATAGATCAATACTTGTGCACACAATGGGAAGCATTTTTTTCGTTAATGTGGGGGGTTTACACCATTTTCTTGGGGGTGTATAATCCCATAAAAATAACCACAATTAGTGTATATGGTCTCATAACTTGCACCAAAGACATCAGCATATAGATTGTAGAGTCATTTACTCATTTTACGCGTTGGTTGTCACCAAAACTTCTTGACAAGGTAAAGTAATCAACTAAGGCAGCTATTATAGCGGCATGAGGTTACCTATTAATTCGGACAGAAGCCACAAGAAGAAGTAGAGCATGTTTGCTTCAAGAAAATAAAATTGAATCCACGGGGTTCTTTGAATACACAAGAAGAGATTAGTCTGAAGTCTACCAAAAAATAAATAGACAAAAGTTTGAATTGCCTTGTAGGCTACAATGTGTTTAAATAATAAAATAAACCCTAGGGTAGCTAAGAAAACAAACCAAAAATCCTAATTTGCATTAAACACAAAATTAGGTGGCAAAATGAGATAATTGCAAAACTAAATACTAATATTTCTGGGAGATGTCCCAAAATAGAAAAGACACTATTCTAACTTTAATTTAAAAGTTACAATGGAAATTAAAAAAAAAAGGTATTAAAAATGGTAAAAACACAAATTTTAGGACCTGAACAAAGGAATTTGCCTAAATAGCGGCTTCAATCATGGCCTAAGGCCACAAGTTTCGCTCCAAGCGTTGTGAAGGATTTTCATGCAATTCTTCAATTAGTTTGATCAGTTTTTAAAAAGCTATACATAATAACATCAATAGTCTTCCCATAGACAACAACATATTTCCTAAGTACACCTTCCTTTTGAAACCCTGCCTTTTCCAAAACCCTTTGTGAGGCCTTAATTTCCACATTAACATAGCCTTCCAATCTCTCCATATTTGGAAACTCTTCAAACACACTAGAAATAACCAATTTCACTGCCTCTGTGGTTATACCTTTGTTCCAATACTTTGATCCAAGAGCATAGCTGATTTGCCCTCTACATATCTCATAGTCAGACCCTGGTTTGACACATGAATCCAATTGGACGGTCCTCCAAACATATGGCCCTGTACCATGGGTGAGGAATTGCAACTTCCTTTAGATAATCAAGTGCATCTTCTCTTGAAGTGTAGTACCTTAGTCTGCTTGTGCGAATGACTTGATCATCGCATGCCCATTCCATGAAGACATCCACATCAGATAATTGGTAGGGGCGTAGTTTGATTTCCATCTTATTAATCTGTCTAATATCTTGGGCCTGTAGCTAACACCAAACACTAAAGTGATTGCTAAATATTTTGGGGGAAAAAAGAGAGAATAAATATATAGAAAAGAACAGGTTATAACTTATAAGGATCAAGCAATAGAACTGCAAGTTAAAAGGAGCAACAAAAACTAGGGAACCAAAACACATAAAATTTATTGATTCAACGTGTTTAACATAACAAAGGAAACAGACTGCATATGTTCTTCTTGTTCACTTCATACTCTTACCCTTTTATAATTCTAGCAAAGGCTCTGAAGATCTTCTTGTGCGCACAAGACTCTAAAGGACACAGATACACTCTGCATGGAAAATATTGGATCATTTGACATCTTTAAATTTTCAATGTGGTAATATATCCACCTATATGTTTAGTGGGCATGCTAGTGCTACACTCATCAAGTGGTCAACTAAATTCCCACAATAAATTAAATTGCAATTATTTGAGCACTGATCAATCAGCGTGAACACACAAAAGATATTAACCAGAGTCAAAATCAGCTTTACCTTCACTCCACTCTTTGAAGCTAAAAATGAAGCATGTCGCATCAATCACAGAGCTTCAATCAGCAACACCAACAGGAAAATCAAGTTTTAAGGACAGATGAATAAACTTGTTGATGACTAATTTAAAGCCATCCTATCTGACGTTTTTCCTGGCTCTTGTTTGAATTTCATTATCCTATCTAACCTTCAAAATTCCAAAATCAAATTTTCATTATAAACAAACATGACTAGTATGACTGCTGAGGCATGATTGTGGTACATACCTGGTATCTTGACTCTAGTAGTTAATTCCAAATACCTACTAGTCTCCAAAAGAGTAGCTTCTTTTTTTATTTGGTGAGGGCTGGCCCTGTAGCAAGCAACCGTTTTGGTTCTCCCTCATCTCACATAATAGTGGGTCCACCGTACCAATTTTTGTCCCAATGTCCACATTAACAATGCCTTCCAATCTCTCCATATATATCTTCAAACACACTAGAAATTACCATTCTTCATTTTTCACTGCCAATGTCAATGCCTTTGCCCCAATACTTTGACCCTAGACCATAGCTTGTTCTACTTCTGCATATGAATCCAATCAACATGTTTGTAAAACATGAAATTTCTATATGGAGGTCGCCATTATTAATTAATTCAGTAAATAATATGTAAAAGCATTTACAAAAAAAGTTATTGTTTTGGAGACTGTATGGACTCACAAAACTTGGTCTAGAATTGGGTGGGGTGCGCCAGGCCTGTGCAGTAGTGCAACGCATGGGCGACGCTTGAGAGCCCCAGTAGCAAGCTACTGTGGTGGACACTCCCCTTCAAGAAATGAATTTAATATCGTGTGAGCCAATGGCTCACATATCAGATATTAAACTGATAAGAACAGATACTACACTTGATCTTCGCCAAAAGGCCGAGAAAGGTATGAGTTTACTCCTAAAATGTGCTCTTTTTTATAGTAAGACTGCTTTGAGCTCTTTGCCTGCTTTCATGACGTGGGACGTGATTGTCAAACTCTTATTATGCTTATATTATACATGGCTGGTATAGGAATACAAACATATCTTCTTTAAATAGTTCACAGAAAACAAAGTAGATGCCAACAAACACCATAGTGATGTAGATGATAATGTTTGAAATACAAAAATTTCTGCCTTCAAAGAGCTCACAGCTGGAACAGCTTCTCCGCATATTGGATTTTTTGTTTTGTTTAAATCTAGATTGTTTTTATTTTTATCATGTTTGTTCAACAATTTATCTAACTTCAATCGTAAACTTCACAGGCCTGTCAGACTATCATGGATTTCATGTTGGTATTGAGCTGAAGTTTGAACACTGATTTTGTGTTGGAGATGAATTTGCTGGCTTCTGACCCGTTGAATTAAAGCTCTAATAGAAAGACAACAGAGTGGGGACCTGATTTATATTGCTGAAATGATGACTTATTTACCAAAAAATTTTTAAAAAGTTGATATGACTTATAAGTGATAAGTAGCATTAGAGACACAGATGTAGCTCACAATGAATGCTGAGATAATGGATGTTGTGAAAAGTAGGAGATATAAATATATAATCAATTTCCAGCTGGGAAATGTAATCAACCTCTAGCCTTTGCAGGTCCGGTATAAATGGAGGGTCTAACCTGACCAAACTTTTAAAATTTAGCTCCAATAGTTCATAACTCAGAGACATGGGAAAACAAGAATTGAAAGAAGAAGATTGTAAGACTAAAGGCACAGCTTATAATTAATATCAATCACAACAAACTATCTGTTACTAAGAAGCTATAGATAAACATGTCTCTGATCTCTCCTTTACAAAATCCGTACTTTCTTAACAACACTTCTTTAAGAAATCCAACCTTTTCTAACACCTTTTGAGACCCCTTATTTTCTACCACTACCATTGCTTCAATCCTCACCAAACCTGGGAACTCTTCAAACACCTTAGAGACAGCTATCTTCAATGCAGTGGTGACTATCCCTTGCCCCCAGTAATCTGTGCCCACAGCATAGCTAATGTGTGCTCTGCATCTGTCATCGCGAGATTCTGGCCTAATTGAAATGTAGCCAATTGAACGATCATCCAAAAATATGGACTGACGCCAAGGATGGGGTATGGTAACCTTCTCAAGATATGTCAATGCTTCTTCCCTAGAGGTGATGGAGTCCCATCTAAGATACCGCGTTACTCTATCATCATTAGCCCATTTCAGGAAGTCATCAACATCAGAGAGCTTGAATGGACGTAGGGAAAGTCGTGAGGAATCCATTGAAACTAGTTTGAAATAGTTCTAGGTTCAATTAGATTCATCAGGCATATATATGAGGCATAAGGTGGATTTTTTGTAAAAGCCAAGAACGTCACTCGCCCCATGGCCATGGACTATTAGACATGGTCAATTATGGTTTTCGTTATTGAGAATCTGGCCCTAGTAGCAGACCGTTGGACATTCATTCCAAGACGCAACTAGCAATTCTTGATAAGCTGAAAAAAATTGACTGGAAAAATACATTAAGTACTTATGATCATTTCTTAATTTACCTTTGGTAAATATGATATATGATATTGGTAACAACAAGAACAAGGGTTGGGTATGAATCCTCAACAAATTCGTCAGGTTGACCATATATATTCATTTTTACCATTTCATTCTGTATGAAGGCATACTCTGTTTTTGTTGGTATAAGATATGGTAACAAAACAAAATAACAAACAAAGATATCAAATAAACACATTAAAAATCAAGCGGAGGGTTGGAGAAGGGACAGTTCAAGGCATAAAATCAGTAGATAAAAGACTGTACATGACCATATCCCTAGTCTCACCTTTATTAAAGCTATACTTCCTCAACACACATTCCTTGAGGAAGCCAACTTTTTCTAAGACCCTCTGAGAAGCCTTGTTCTCTAACTCAACCAAACCTTGAAACCTAACCACATCTGGGAATTCTTTTAGCCCTTCACTAATAGCCATCTTCACTGCTCTAGTTGTTATACCATGCCCCCAGTACTCAGCAGCTAAGGCATATCCAACATCTGCCCTACACCGGTCATCACCGGAACGTGGCATTATGATAACAAAACCAATTGAACGGTTGTCTATGCATATGGATCTGCAATAAGGGTGTGGAATGCAATAGTCATTGATGTAAGAAACTACTTCTTGCTTGGAGGCGAAGGTGTTCCACCTTGTGAAGCGCGTCACTTTTTCATTGCCACCATACATTAAGAAGTCATCAACATCTGAAATTTTGTATGGACGAAGTGTGATCTTTGAAAGATTGATCTCCATCTCCTTTGACATGTCAAATGGTGGGAACAGTAGGTGGTGCTGTTTGTTGAGAAATGGAAGTAATATGTGATTTCTAAAGTTTGCAATACCTACCATAGGATTCTTATAACTTTTGACCTTATTATTAAAAAGCCTAGTTTATACATTCAACAAACAGGAAAAACTAGTTTAATAGCTCAATGGATATGCTAACCTCGGCTTTCTTAAAGATGTATCAAAGCTCTGACTGTTTCCAACCTACTCAATTAATGTAGAAAATGTTACAGAATGCTTTTTAGAAATGAGCAACTGCTATAGTTGGTGGTTTAATTTAACTCTTTTTTAACTCTAAAATAGAAGAAAAATATTCTCATACTAGTTTACATCCACTATTTCATGCAGGCATCTACAATTGATATAGGAATATCCACATTTAAAATGTTCACATTTTAAGACATATAAGTGGTGTAAAAAAACAGACATGAAATAGTTGATGTGTGGAAATCAAAACTCTAGACTGTTAAACTTTTAAAATCGTTATCTTTCTTTCTCTTTTTGATACAGTTGTATTTTTATCCAGCTTATAGTTTAAGTAAACTAAATCAAATCAAACCAACACTAGATAATTGTTCTTCTTGCTGACTCAAAAATTCAAATATAGTAATCATATTTCACTAAATATCTATCATTGCATGGAAATCCAAAAATAAATCTCACACAACCATCTTGTGATTCTGAATGATGGTGCATCCAAGGGAAAAACGTTAAAACAACATTGTCTTGAAGGGAAGAAGAACATCAAGATTGGAAATTCAAGGTCCCTACTTGACGTGGAAGTTTATTTAATATTAACTAGATAATTTCCCGCGCGATGCGCGGATACTTGGTAATTTCATTTGAAAATAATTTTTATTTTTTTAAGACTCATATATAAGAATCATTTTGTTATATAATATTAGTATCCTTTTGGATACTGATTATAAGCGTCTGCGTTTGCGTTTTTTTTTTTTTTTTTTTTTGAGAAGCGCGTTTTGTGGCTGTGATGGTTTTTCTAGTAGGTCTCGTGCAATGTTCACGAGACACACAAACCTCTTTTTTCTACAAAATTTTTATTAAAAATGGGTCTCACGGCACTATTCACACATTTAAAAATTATTTTGTTATAGTGTTTTTAGTTTTCAACAAAATAAGTGGTATCTAAACACACCCTTAATAATGTTTCCCATAATATTGTTCAATACTCTGAAACTTAATTTTTTTAATTCATATTCTATAATTTTAATTTTTCCTTATCCTAAAAGTAGTTTCTGACTATTGAGTGGATTTTCTTTACTAATATATATATATATATATATATAATGTAATTACATAGTTATTAGAAATTTTAAGGAGTTTACACCATATTATAAATTTAATATTTAAAATAATAAAATAACATCTAGATAAAAAGTAGACTTTATTTCTAAAACTGAACACTTCCTCAACCACTTCATTCTCACCACCAAATTCCAAGACCCCAATCTCAAACACTTCGTTCATAATCTAAATGAAACAAAATTATTTGTATACCAACATTTAGAGAACGTAATCAAATAAAGTAAAATTGGCTAAATACACTTCCATTTATTAATGTAGGGGCATAATTTGTAATGGACCCTAAACAATGAAACTTGTAGAGAAGTGGGTACACGGACTAGGCATTAACGATATGAACAACGAGTGATGTGAGACCAACGTGGGTAATAACAGAATGACTATATTGAATAATTTCCATGAGGATAAAGGCCATGAATCCGGTTAAATGTTGGTAAGAGGCTTTGTAGTGACTTTGGATAGGTGTTTATGGAATATATTTGTTCTCGGCTTCCCTTGAGGATCTATTTTTCTTACTGTTCATATACCTGTCTCCTCCCTCCTCTTTTCCGGAAAGCCCCCTCCCCCCCTTTTTTCATGTAGGGAAATCCCTTGGTTATATAGTATTTTCTCTAGTTAATCTCAGCCATTCATTTGTCAATTATCTGAACTCTGTGTACAGGGATTTGTCCCATCATTTGCGATTGCAGGCTTTATGTTAGTTCCAAGCCGCCTTTGCAGACTTTCTAACAGTTGAAGTGACCGAAGCATTAGGGCTTGTAGATCACCTCACCATTAAGGCAGTCAGAATGTTGGTAGCATTTATTTAATAGACGCAGGATATTTTTCCCTTTGTCGAAGTCGGTGTGCCGAGGATGGTAGTCATCCTCGGCGAGGCCTTTGGATAACTTGGGCTTTTTCCCATTATCCTCGGTCGTTGCATTATCCTCGGCGCGGGCCTTGGGCCGCATGTAGTGGGCCAGTGTGGTTAATGTACTAGGGCCCCACAATAGCCCCTCAAAATTCTGCTGCACGTCCCCTTGGGCGGGGAGGAGGATTTTGACTACCTCGGCATGTTTTCTCGGCCTGGTGGATTCTATCTTATCGTCAGTGTTTATCTTTACTTCGGTTGTTTTTTTTAGCTTTCTTTTTGCGCAAAGTGCCGTCCGAGGATGGTTAGGCTTGAGTTGTTTGTGCTATAACATTCAATTTCTCATGGTTTTTGTCCCTGATGGGGCTCGTTCACTTAGTGCCTGAAAGGGAGTTGGCTTTGCCTTAGTTTTGAACTCGTGATCCGTATAGGAGCCTCGGTCTCGTTTCAGCACTCGTATTCTCATTTTTGAATCATACCTAGTTTTCTCATTTTTGATCATCTGAAGTATCTGGTTTCACCTTGAGGCTTGGGTCCGAGGACCATGCAAGGCCTTGGTTCTGTCCAGTACCTAGTTTTCTCATTTTTGATCATCTGAAGTATCTGGTTTCACCTTGAGGCTTGGGTCCGAGGACCATGCAAGGCCTTGGTTCTGTCCAGTACCTAGTTTTCTCATTTTTGATCATCTGAAGTATCTGGTTTCACCTTGAGGCTTGGGTCCGAGGACCATGCAAGGCCTTGGTTCTGTCCAGTACCTAGTTTTCTCATTTTTGATCATCTGAAGTATCTGGTTTCACCTTGAGGCTTGGGTCCGAGGACCATGCAAGGCCTTGGTTCTGTCCAGTACCTAGTTTTTTCATTTTTGATCATCTGAAGTATCTGGTTTCACCTTGAGGCTTGGGTCCGAGGACCATGCAAGGCCTTGGTTCTGTCCAGTACCTAGTTTTCTCATTTATCATTTATTTTGTCTATTTATCCGTAGCCATTCAATTCTATATTGCTATAATTTACAACAAGTATTTAAATAATTACACTTTTCAAGCAAAATAATGATAATAAATGCGGATTGGAGTTGGTGGAGGATAAGACCTTGCCGTGTTTGCCTCTTCGTTTGATGGGACTTTTCTGACCACGAGGCGTCTCTTGGGTTGTCCGAGTAGCGTGTGGTGACGTTTCGGTTCCTTTTCGTTAATGAGGCGCCTCCTCATTAATGCCAGCCATGGATCTACGAAGATCTAACGGTTGACAGGCCCCTTGGAACTTGGAGCGGAATTACTGCCTCCGAAAATCTCTCCCTGGGATTTATTGTGAATTGGCCCTCATCAATATCCCACCGTCTATATAAGGCGCTTCTGGGGCGACCTTCTCTTTCACATTTTGACAAACGTCCATCTTAAACCCCCCCCAAAGATATCACCCAAAGAAGATTCTGCCAAACATAGCCATTCGAGCCCCACCGTACGATTTGGCCCTTGGAAAGGGCAATCTCGGGGATGCACAGCCCCTATCAGGAGCCGAGGATGGCACTCCGACCCTGGACGTCACAGTGGGGTTGGAGTCGGGGAAATCCAAAGGTCCTTCTTCTTTTCAACCTAACCAGAGGAGGAACACTCCTCGCCTCCTGGAGGAGGATCCATGAAGAACATAACCACCTTCCCTTGGGTATGGGTCGTTGACCATTCAAACCGGCTGCACTGGGGGTGGGAGGGAAATCAGGCGGAACCCGGAAGTGGAGTCGTTCTGTGCCGCGACCTCTTCCACCTCCAGTGTAGCTCTTCTTCCCCCCTTTCTCTTTTTTCTCTTCTTCTTTTGCTCCTCAACTAGCCTTCCTTTTTTCTTTTTCTTTTTTATCTCTTCTATTTTCGTCTCCCAACCAGTCTCCCCCTCTTCATTTCCTCCTCTCTTACTTCTCTTCTTTTCTACCTTTTGTTCTTCAATCAGCTTTGCTTTCTACTATTTGTTCTTCTGCCGGCTTCGTCAGGCATCTGCCTTTGTAGTTAGCTTTTAGAACAAGCCTCCTGGGCATCACTTGTAAGAGATGTAATAATTTTTTGTATATTAATGAAGAAGTAGACCTGCTTTGCATATTGTCTCTTTTCTTTTTCGTATACTCTTATTTCCTGTTGTTGTAGACTTCTGGATGAATATTGTTGCTGAAAACTGTATAGATCTGTATTTGCTCTTGATTGATTCTTTTATACACCAGCCGTCGCACCGCTAATAAACTAGTCGACCCCACGGTGGGCGCCAATTGTAGGGGCATAATTTGTAATGGACCCTAAACAATGAAACTTGTAGAGAAGTGGGTACACGGACTAGGCATTAACGATATGAACAACGAGTGATGTGAGACCAACGTGGGTAATAACAGAATGACTATATTGAATAATTTCCATGAGGATAAAGGCCATGAATCCTGTTAAATGTTGGTAAGAGGCTTTGTAGTGACTTTGGATAGGTGTTTATGGAATATATTTGTTCTCGGCTTCCCTTGAGGATCTATTTTTCTTACTGTTCATATACCTGTCTCCTCCCTCCTCTTTTCCGGAGAGCCCCCTCCCCCCCTTTTTTCATGTAGGGAAATCCCTTGGTTATATAGTATTTTCTCTAGTTAATCTCAGCCATTCATTTGTCAATTATCTGAACTCTGTGTACAGGGATTTGTCCCATCATTTGCGATTGTAGGCTTTATGTTAGTTCCAAGCCGCCTTTGCAGACTTTCTAACAGTTGAAGTGACCGAAGCATTAGGGCTTGTAGATCACCTCACCATTAAGGCAGTCAGAATGTTGGTAGCATTTATTTAATAGACGCAGGATATTTTTCCCTTTGTCGAAGTCGGTGTGCCGAGGATGGTAGTCATCCTCGGCGAGGCCTTTGGATAACTTGGGCTTTTTCCCATTATCCTCGGTCGTTGCATTATCCTCGGCGCGGGCCTTGAGCCGCATGTAGTGGGCCAGTGTGGTTAATGTACTAGGGCCCCACAATTAATATTTAACCGCCTCTAATATGGCTTTTATATTCTTAAAAAAAAAAAAACAAAAAACAAAGAGAATTTTAAAATCCAAGAAAATTATAAGTTAAAAATGGGAGAACTAATATTGTATTATTAATTTTACACATGAGCTTTGTCTATATATAGAGAAGTTGAGCACGCTAATTAAGTTACAATCGTACATCAAAACCGTAACAACAAATTAAATCTTTTGAAACTAATCTTAACAAACCACAGCAATTATAATTTACAACACTAACAAACGTAATCAAAAAAATATAGGTGGATACGTATTATACGTGAAAGATACATGAGGATGAACATAAAAATTACGTGAAGAACTACCTAATTGTAGCTTTGATGGAGAGAACTAACAATATGATTGTGATTTGTACACCGTTTCACACTATTCCTAAGCTGCAACTAAACTTAGGGTTGCAACTAAAGTTAAGATATTCTTTATTCACAACAAAGAAAACTCCATAATAATCATCTTTTTTTTTTACTTTTATGGTTGAGGCTCGTACCAATACCACACTAAATAGTAGTAAAAAAAAAATGACAAAGAAACCAAGAAATTGTGAGGGCTAAAACAAAATAGAAAAGCACCTAACCTATGGCATGAAGATGAAAGACAATAGTTAGGTGTATATAAAGTAGTAGAAGTGCAAGAGGTAAAAAGGGGTGAGTGAAAACACGAAAAGTTTTGTGCTTTTTGAGAGAGCGGAAAGTCTTAAAACAATGAACTCAAGAAAATAAAGAGTCCTTATCATTTAAATTTTAATTAGTCCTTATCTATAATGTGACACTTGAGAAATGTCTTGATACAATGAATCTAAGAAAATAAATTTCTTACCTTTTGAATATTTTTTTCATGGGAATTATTATTTGAATTTTAATTAGTTTTTATTTCTTATGTGGCACTTGAGTAAAGAATTTATGTGAACAAATTTCTTGTCAAAGAGAGCGCCACATGGCAGAACCTCATACTCTCTCACGTGAGATCCCTGCTTTTATATATACTAGCCGCATACCCGCGCGTTGCGCGTGATAATTATTTTTATGGTAGTTTTATTAAATTTTATTTTTACAATTTAAACTAATCTAATAATGAGTAATGTATTTGGTAATTATATTTTTATTTATTATAGGAACAATCATAAATGTAATATAGGAACAATCCGAAACACCAAAAAAACGTAAACCAAAAAAAATTAATAAAACTTAACAATGATTAATTGAACCAATATTAGGATAATTTTTTTTTTTTTTGATAATCTATTAAGGTTATTTTCTTTGTAGAAATTATAATTTCGGTCACCCAAAACATATTATCAAATAAACAATTATTAGCAAAATCTAAGAATTAAATTTCTATGCATGCATTGTTATAAAATAATAACAATTAAAATAAAATTGCAAAAGTTAAAATTTGTCACCTATCCGATTATTTTCGTTTGACTAACCTTTGCTTTTGTTTAAACGAATGGCATTATAGAGTACTTCTAATACAACTATTAAGAGTACTTTGTCCACCACAAAGGATTAGAAAATAAACAAAAATTAGTAAAGTCTCATAGTTTAACATCTAAATTGGTTCTCAAAAAAAAAAAAAAAAAAAAATCTAAATTGAGCACTATAAAAGATCATGATATGTAATAGAATAAATACCAAATTATCCAAATCATGCTATGTAATAAAATAATATTATATTTTTATATGCTATAAAAAAAAAAAAAAAAAAAAAAAAAAAAAAAAAAAAAACAACAACAACAACAACAACAACAACAACAACAACAACAACAACAACAATTTAAAAAACAAAACTAAATCGCATTAACCCAAAATAGAGTTTTAAAAAATATAAAAGATTATCAACCTAAAGTAGAGATGCAAGAAAAATAAAAATAAAAATAAAAAATCCACCAAAAAATTTAGAGAGAGAGAGAGAGAGAACCATTTTTTTTGTGAGGGAAAACTATGCATATAATAGAAGAGATAGTGACAAATTTATGGTAAGAGGGTGTGAATAAGAAGAGACAAAAATAAAGGAAGATGAAGGGAAAGAGGAAGAATGATATTAATGTAGAGGGTAGTGGGGAGATGAAAATGTAAGGGAAGGAGAAAGATTGAAGAAGTAGTGGGGAGATGAAATGGTAAAGGGGAGAGAAAGGTTGGAGAAGTGTAAATATTACAAAAATAAATGTTGAAGGCTTCAACATTTTTGTTTTTTTTCCTTTAAGCTGAAAAGGTTCACACAAAACCCTAAAGTTGAACTGAAAAGGCTTTGGGTTGGGCTTGATAGTGGAACTAAATAAATAAGAGGTGAACTGGATTAATTATACAAATTTATTATATGGTAATAGTGGAAGTAAATAAATAAGTAGTGGGCTGCATTTATATTACTGAAAATTGTAAAAACCATTTTAAAATTGTAGGACAAATTATATTAAAAAAAAAATGTCGTGGCAGCTGATTTGGCACAACGTGAGAGCAGCAGCATTAAACGCTACGCTTCAGCTTTTAGTAATATATAGATAAAAATAAAAATAAAAAATCCACCAAAAAATTTAGAGAGAGAGAGAGAGAGAGAACCATTTTTTTTGTGAGGGAAAACTATGCATATAATAGAAGAGATAGTGACAAATTTATGGTAAGAGGGTGTGAATAAGAAGAGACAAAAATAAAGGAAGATGAAGGGAAAGAGGAAGAATGATATTAATGTAGAGGGTAGTGGGGAGATGAAAATGTAAGGGAGGGAGAAAGATTGAAGAAGTAGTGGGGAGATGAAATGGTAAAGGGGAGAGAAAGGTTGGAGAAGTGTAAATATTACAAAAATAAATGTTGAAGGCTTCAACATTTTTGTTTTTTTTCCTTTAAGTTGAAAAGGCTCACACAAAACCCTAAAGTTGAACTGAAAAGGCTTTGGGTTGGGCTTGATAGTGGAACTAAATAAATAAGAGGTGAACTGGATTAATTATACAAATTTATTATATGGTGATAGTGGAAGTAAATAAATAAGTAGTGGGCTGCATTTATATTACTGAAAATTGTAAAAACCATTTTAAAATTGTAGGACAAATTATATTAAAAAAAAAAATGTCGTGGCAACTGATTTGGCACAACGTGAGAGCAGCAGCATTAAACGCTACGCTTCAGCTTTTAGTAATATATAGATAGCGTATGCCGCACAATGTGCGGGCTATGTATAGTATCTGAAAATTATAAAAAAATTTATTAGTATGGTATTACAATTTTCATTAATTATTAAAACTTTCTATTATCATACTCTAATAATATAAAACACGGTATGATAAAAAAAAATCCAAGATAAATAACTCCATAAATAAGCTAAACTTATTTTTTTCCTCGATGGTGAGATTCTCCTGTATATTTCTATTAGTGTTTATCATCAAGATGTAGTTGAAGCAACTGTATGTGCATGAGGTAGTCTTCTCTTTTTGATATAGGTTTTGGTCTTCTTTTTTGTTAATTATTTGGTCTTAACAAAGAATAGCAAATAAGAAAGGCATTTCATCAGTAAATAGAACTAATTGGTATTTTGCTTTGATGATAAAGAAGACAATTGTCAGAAGCGAACACCATAGGTTGAAATTTTATAGTAAAAAAAAAAAAAAAAAATCAAGAGGGAAGGAAAACAATTTGTCTATCTTGACCTTTCAACTTGCTTTGGTAACTTTGCTTGCAGTAAATCCAGCAACTTTCTTTCCTGAGTACATTCTTCTGGAAGACGAGCAAACCTTACTTTGGAAACTTTTCTCACTGTTTTCCCAGAGAAGAAATGGGACAAAAGGAGAATATATATTATATGAAGTGAGGTTTACGTTGGAAAATATAACTATGCAAGATGTCAACGGTTGAACTAACGAAAATTGTTTCAGAATTCTGAAAAAATTCCATTATAAATCCAAAATAGAACTTCTACGATATTATAAATCCGCTTAGATAAGAAGAAGATAGTGATGTATCTACAAAATTTAAAGGATATATTTCAAAGATAACCCAAATTCTATTTGAAAACAATAATAAAATTTGAGTAATTTCATTCATTCATATATATATATATATATATATATACACACACTGATCACCAAACATAAAAAACGGGGGAGAAAATGGGCATTTGTCTCTTTCGCCAAAACTTTTCAGCAAAATGCCCCATATTTGAAACTAATTAGGGAAATGTCCCTGTTTTGAAACTCAATTCATAGAACGTGATATTCGTCGTTTAAGATCACGTCTTATTGACTCACAAACTATAGATGGAAGAGAGTACTTTCTCGATTTTTGGACCATCGAGTTATAGCAAACTGAAAAATTTATTAAAAAAAAATTCTGGAACTCGAGTTCTTTGAAAAAATTCAAGTGGAAATTGAGTTCCATGAACTCGAGTACTTTACATGGTACTCGAGTTCATGGAACTTGAGTTCCAAAATTATTATTTTTTTTTTCCCGAAGTCCACGTTCGTTATAACTTGATGTTCCACATATCGAGTTTTACATTTGGAACTCGATTTTCTCTAAAAATCGAGTTTCAAAACAAGGGCATTTCTTTAATTAGTTTCAAACATGAGGCATTTTGCAAGAAAATTTGTGAGAAATGGATAAATGCCCATTTTAGCCCAAAAATGGGTTATATTATAATATCATGGATTTGTTCTGAGTAATTAACTTAACAATGTGAGTGACCTCAATGCTCAATGTTAGATTTTTCATAGGCATACACCTTGGAGAGTTTGGATTAGAAGGAAGAACTGAAGAGTTTATATGGGAAAGAGAAACGGCACAGAACTACAAACGGTAAAGACAGACACAAAAGGCCACACTTATGAAAAAGTATGAATCGATATGTTTTTAAATAAAACAGATACTAATAGTTTTTATTTTCGAGAGGAACAGATACTAACAGTTAGGACTATTTATTTATTTATTTATTTATTTTTGATGTGAGGAACTACTTTTTTTAAACACCCTGTTTTCTTAATTGGAGTATGGTTTTTCTTTTTTTTTTTTCTAAACGTTGTGTAACGGTTTTATTTTGGTTGGTTGTATACGGTGTTTTTTTCAATCTGTGTGAACCTTTTAAACTGTACATGTGTCAGAAGGATAAGTGGGTTTTTTTTCCTACATAGCAGCACAGCCTTAATTGTAGGAAAAGACTTCTGCTTTTATATATAGTATATGATATTGATGTGGAACAAATAATATTTGTCCAATTCATTGAATTCGACTCTTGAAATTCTGTATTGAAGTTAGTCTTATGCAGAAAATTGAAAAGTTTTTTTTGATTCCTATCTTTCCCATGACTCTTTAGATCCATCTATTTCAATTCAAAGCATGTAAAGTTATAAATGTATACAAATTCTTTGAATTTTATTATTACATTTCTCGTGACTTTTTAAATCCATCCTTATCAATTCAAAGCATGTAAAGTTAAAAATGTATACAGATTCTTTGAATTTTTGTAATACATTTGAATAAATGCATTTGCCATTACATAATAGTTTGACATAAATGCTAAATTTAGATAAGGTGGAAGCCTAAATAAGAAGGACGTCATACGATGTGTCACTTGGCAAAACCTCATGCTTTCTCACATGAGGTCTCTACTTTTATATATATATATATATATTGATTATACAATTATAAAAGCTCTGTCAGAAAATTAAATTATGGAAATCTAGCCTATTTGATTTGAAAAAGTGGTCAATTGAGTTAGTCATAAACAGCACCATATAAAAGAACTTATGTATTACTTTGTAATCTAGCTTATAGGAAAAAAAAAAAAAAGAGAGAGTTGTGAAAACCGTGACTACCCTACCTAATTGTGACCATAAGGACCACCAAGCATTTGTTAAGTAACTTTTCTCTTCTATTTAGGAATAATTATTGAACTCATGCTTCCAATAAAAACATTAAAAAAAAAAAGTCTTAAATCTCTTTCAAATTAAATTATGCCACAAACTCCTCCGACTTTATGAACATTTATCTAGATAGTTTATTGTGTGGCTCATCTTTCAGTAGATCAACACCAATACTTTGACGTACAAATTATAGTTCTAGAGCGTGAAATTTATTGATTTGTTATATTGACTATCAGAAATAAGTTACAATTACACCAAACAAACTGGAAATTAATGGACATCATACTCACACAGAATATTGCACTAAGAGACAGCTCAGCCTAGTACAACAGCTTCGATCAAATTCAAACTTTTAGACTAGAAATGGGTGGGGTGCGCCAGGCCCGAGCTATAGTGCAACGCATGGGCGACGCCTAAGAGCCCCAGTAGCAAGCTACTGTGGTGGGCTCTTCCCCTCAAGAAATAAATTTAATATCGTGTGGGCCGATGACCCACATATCAGATATTAAACTGATAAGAACAGATACTACACTTGATCTTAGCCAAAAGGCCGAGAAAGGTATGCTTGGCTCATCATCTGATTTTCCCTTTTATTCCTTAGCTTTGTGTATCTCTCCTCTCTCTTACACGATGTGGGACTCGGCAGTTGAAATCAGCAAGAGTGGAAGCACGTCTATCAATGCATCTCTCTTATGCACTTAACCAGGACGGTGTCTTAGCATATGCTATTATTTGCAGGCAAAGAACCTTTGCATTTGGTGATAAAATATATTTTACTTAAAATGTAATACAAACTACCTTACAAACTCTTAGAGATAGTAGGTAGACTGCATCTCACTTATTTACATACTCAAAAATAGTAGATTTAGATTTTTATTATTTAGATGGGTAGTTTGCTTTGATATCAGGAACAAAAACACAAAGATGAAGACGCAATATACGGAAATATGGAAGAAGACTGATTCTTGCATTCATTGGTTTCTTACAAAAGAATTACAGTCCTTTTACAGGGGGGGGGGGAGGGGGGGGGGGGGGAATGGAACGAAAGAATATATGAGAATAGGTGTCCCAATAATTCTTGGGCATCTATATTTTTTTACATAGTAATCTGGCTTGCACCTTGCTGTTACAATGGTCCACCAAGTTTCACATGTGCAAATCTCAACCCTCCATTTGGTTGATGAGGTTGTAATATTCTTTCTCGCCTAAAGATGACAAAGAGATAAGGCTCTAGTTATTATCATCAATCTAACGTAGGACTTCTATGTCCTTTGCTAATAAAAATAAGCCATATGACACATCAAGAGTTTTTCTTGTGGTAATGTCTTCTACCAAATCTTCAACTTTTTTGACTTGATTTTTAGTTGGACGTGGAGTTTTTTTTTTTTAGTTGTACGTGGAGTTGATTGGTATTTGAGTACAATCTTTAAGAAAAATGTGTCAATATTTTTAACTTCTAGAAAATGAAAATTTAAATCTAGATTTTGAAAAACACAAAAGAATTATTGAAGGATTATTGTAGCCACAAATATATCAATCTTCATGAAGGATTATTGAAGTAAATAGCTTCTATTAATTAGGAAGAATGGTATACTGAAAAGGAAAATGTTTTCTTGCATACTTATATGTGGCAATTGCTGCATAATGGGTTATGTGACAGCAAAAAGAGAGTAACAAGAGTCTAAGAGTCCACTTGATTATGTGCATTGCACATGACCCTTGGCACATGTTGCATTCTTTTTGCTGCCACATGACTCGTTATGCAGCAAAACTTTTTCCCTATTGAAAATAAAAAATGGGGAATCATTAACCAATTGATTTTTCAAGCTTTACCAACAAATCAATTGAAGACATGGGCACAAGTTTAGCATGATGGGGAAAAAGAGGTGAAAATTCTTCTAGCCATATCAAATTTGGTTCTTAAAGGCAACAAAGGAAGAAGAATTTGCTGAAAATGGAATTGTTAATTCATATGATGATATAAGGCCAAATACTGAGGCACGTGTTAAGGCAATTGGTGCATGAAGGTGTGTTGGGTGATGCACAGCTGTGTGCATTGAGGTGTGCACTGGGGTGCATAGGCTGCTGCTGTGAGGTGCGTGGACTGCTGATGTGTTGGCCAAGGAGTTGAGTAGTTGGTAGATGGTCAGGGGTAGTTAGTTTTTTTTTTTTTTTTTTTGATAGGGTCAGGGATAGTTAGTTAGTTAAGCAGTTAGAGCAGGATTGTTAATCATTGGGTAGTTAATTACTCTTAATGCATTGATTAGTGAGATGTAATCCTTGATTAAGGAATTAGTTAGTTAACATGGATTCTGTTACATAAATAAGCTGGATTGTATTGACGAGGATCATAAGAAATAACACATTGATTTCATTGCTTCCTTTATTGCTCTGTTCTCTCTCTCTCTCTCTCTCTCTCTCTCTCTCACCCTTCCTCTACATTCCATCATTCTTGGAGGCTGGTTATCCCTGAATTCAGCTAATTCTTTTAAGATTCTTAGGATCTTATCATATGAATTAGCTTATGTTGATAAAACAAATTATTGGGCACAAATCTAATTAATTTTTTTTTTTGATAGAGCAAAAGAAATATAGGAATCAACCTTCAAAAAAATTATTGTAATAGGTGGCAAAAGGTTGTTTGTTACTCAAATATCAATCAACTACACGCCAATTGCACATCAAGTCAGAAAAGCTGAAGATTTGCTAGAAGACATGGCCACAAGAAAAAAATCTTGATTTACTCTATGACTTATCTTTACTAGCAGATGGTATAGAAGTCTTACATTAGATTGATGATAGCTAAAGTCTTATCTCTTCTCCACCATTAGATGAATAAGAATATCACAACCTCATTAACCATATGGAGGAATGAAATCTGCATGCCTGAAGCTTGGTGGATCCTTGTTAATTGCATAAGTGTGAACAATTTCTCTTAAAATTATGGATTACTTGCGGGGTAATGCCAAATTGACCCCCAATGGTCGCAAGACCGATTTACTTTAAGGTTATGAATTTCTTATGAACTTTAATGATTAGGCTTATCTATCACATACAGCAAACTTGTGAATCTTTGGGCTAGTTTTGGTGGGGTGCGCCAGGCCCGTGCAGTAGTGCAACGCATGGGCGACGCTTGAAAGCCCCAGTAGCAAGCTACTGTGGTGGACTCTCCCCCTCAAGAAATAAATTTAATATCGTGTGAGCCGATGGCCCACATATCAGATATTAAACTGATAAGAACAGATACTACACTTGATCTTAGCCAAAAGGCCGAGAAAGGTATGCTTTGTCCATCTTCTGATCTTCCCTTTTATACCTCTGCTTTGTTTATTCCTCCTCTCTCTTACACGATGAGGGACTCAGCATTTGAAACCAGCAAGAGTGGAAGAACATCTGTGTATCTCACATCTTTGCGTTATTTTTTGCTGCCATAATTGGCTAATAAGCTTGTTCCTTCTGGGAATCCAATTCATTTACTCAGAAAATGGTTCTGTCCGTCCTACCTGTAACACACTGCTGGTAACCTATCATCTTTTCTTTTCTATCCCTCAGTGGATTGTTGCACATCCTATATAGCATTGAACCAGGAAGACGTCTTAGCGTATGCTATTATTTGCAGGCAAAGAACCATTGCATTTGGTGGAAAAGGCAGGATGCTAACATTTTATTGACTTGTTTACAGTCACATGAGTTAGATGAAACATATAGCAACCAAACTACAACATCTGTGAGTAGGAAGTATCTAGCCTAAGAGAGACAATCAACCTAACATCTTTGTAACTCTTTTTTTTTTTCCCTCAAATGACTTGCATTATTCACTACTTAGATATTGGTCAATTCTTGCAACTGCAACTGCAACTTTTCTTTTTCTTTTACCTCTTTCTAACAAATGGGGCTACTTTTTTGTTAAAATTTTCATCATGGTGGCATTATTTTTGGTACAAAAATACTGGCACTGTTAAGTACATCCACCCTCAATTATTCAATACTGCCTTCTCCAGCAATGAAGAGCCGGTTAACAAGTATAACTAGTTGATCGACTAATTCCATACAATCACTTCGATTTAATTTAGTTATATACTATTGCTCAAAAGGCAAAATATTAAAATTATTTCATTATTATAAATAGAATATGAACGAATTGAGTTCTTCAACTGCATTGGTGGGGGTGCGCCACGCCCCTGCAGGCTTATAGCCTTGCTGTACTGCAAAGCTAGGGCGACACTTGGGAGCACTAGTGGTGTGGTGGACTCCATGGGTCTATTTAGATACCGTTTATTTTGCTGAAAATACTGTAGAGGTTTACTGGTGGAGGTGCGCCAGGCCCCTGCAGGCTTACAGCCTTGTTGTACTACGAAGCTAGGGCGACACTTGGGAGCACTAGTGGTGTGGTGGACTCTATGGGTCTATTTAGATACCGCTTATTTTACTGAAAATACTGTAGAGGTTTACTGCTGCTTATGTCTCTACCCTCAAAAATTAAAAATTAAAAAATTGGGTAAAAAATTGGGAGCCCCAGTGGTGTGGTGCACATCTGTGAGCAAACAATGAAATAGAATGGGATACAAAAAGGTGTTCAAAACATCATGTTGGAGACCTTTTTCCGTGTATCAAAATATAGTTTCTACCATTGTAGTATAAAATTTATCACAACAAAAATAACACAGGACCAGTGATTAACCCTTGTACTAGATTTGGGTGGGGTGCGCCAGGCCCTAGCTATAGTGCAACACATGGGCGACGCTTCAGAGACAAGTACAGGTTCTCCTCTTCTGGAGGCAGTGTGGGACAAGTACTGTGGTAACCTATCACTTATTTTTTACCTCTGATTTTGTATTTCTAGCTAAGAAGTCAAATACAAGCTCAAAGTTAAAACAGTTTTGTATTAACAGATAACTATTCTTGTGATTGAACCTGATAAGGATTTGAGTCTAAAGAAGATCGAAACTTTGTGTATAATAAATAATTTACGAGATTATCAAAATGATGCAGCGTAAGTGGCTGTCCAAGGAAAAAAAGAAGAAGAAGAAAAAGAAGAGAGGATTCTTTGCAGCATTAGTGGCAGGAAATGCTTTCTGTTACCATTGCAAGGATGATGATTGCTAATGACAACATTCAACGTGTTACAATTCCCAAGATGATTGTGGCTTCTGCAGATTCAATATAGAAACATGGTTTAGAGTTTAGACATGAAACAGGAACGTTCTTTTTTAATAAGTGAAAGATTGAAAGTTCACCAGTCACAAAAACTAATTGGGTCAAATCAATTCACCTTAGCCTTTTTTGATATGCAGTTCGACTCCATTGATGGATGAGCCTAATGATAGAATCACAAGAAAAGTTGAAGTTCTCAAAAGGAGATGCAAGAAACTTAAATTTACATTATTCGTAGCAGTTTGTTGTGGTATAAATATGAATGAAAAGGAACAACATTCTATATAAGATAATCAGAAAGGGAAGTAGTCCATCCTTTGTTCTTACTCAGACAAATAAACAAAATATATAATGATTATCTAACATCTTGGGATTTTGTAGGCAGTTGTTGGAACCCACCTCTACCCCTTTTTTTAAAAAGTGAACTTCAATGCAACCATCAATGATGACAAAGCAAAATCTTAAGGGAGAAGTCCTGACTTTATTGATGTTTAGGATCCTCTTATAGCTGAATCCAAAGCAACCCTTCTTGGTCCAATTCGGTCCATTCTATCTACTTCGGTCCACTTCACTCTTATTCCATCCATTTCGATCCAATTTAGTCTTATCCGTCCATTTGGTCCACTTCTGTCCATTCCGTCTACTTCTGTATATTTGGTCCAACTCGGTCCACTTCAGTCCAATTCAGACTTTTTCGGTCATTCACTCCACTTAGTCCAATTCAGTCCACATCAGTCCATTAAGTTCAGTTCAGTCCAAGTCAGTCTAATTCGGTCCCATACATTCCATTCAGTCTACATGGTCCAGTTCGGTCTATTTCCATCTGCTCGGTCACTTAGTTCTTATTCGGTCTAATTCAGTCCATCAGTCCAATTGGTTCAATTTAGTCCACATCTGTCTATTTGGTTCACTTTAGTCCAATTTGGTCTTATTCAGTCCTTTTCAGTCAATTTCGATCCACTTCGGTTCATTCAGTCAACTTCTGTCCATTCAGTTTATTTTGGACTAACTGGGCCTTAAATTTATTCTTTTTATATACTGCATTTTTAGTTTAGGGCTGAATGTTTTTTTCACAATTTTTTTGGGCCAAACTTTGTAGTTTTGGGCTAAAAAATACAAATAAAATAGACATTAAAAAATTAGAGATAGGGGCCTTAAAATTCAAGTTTCAATAATGTAAGTATTATGCTTATATTTGGAAAGAGAAAAAATGCTACAATTTTAAACTTATTTAATAATTTAAACTTAGTGTAACATGTTACAAGTCTTCCATGGAATGAGGGCGTACATTTTTTTTTTTTAACATTCTTGATATACTCAAATTAGTCAACTGATTATGGTATATTTAAAACCCTTTTAATAACATCATCTCCATTTATATAAAAAAAATTATAATTATGAAATTTAAATATTTTGATTAAATTATGTTTTTCATATATATATATATATATGTGTGTGTGTGTGTGTGTGTGTACACACTAATCTTCTAAAAAAAACAGCTAAAATTAACAGATGTGCATCCATAATAATGATAGGAATGAGATGTTTTTTCAAACTAAATTCACAGAAGTGCTCCTTAAAAAATTTGAAAAATATAACCAAAAATTAATTAAAAAAATTTACATGGTAATTGATTTTTATGAAGTCAAGTACCATTAAAAAAAAAAACACCTACTTGGTTTAGTCATTTTAAAAAATCAATAGTGGTTTAACATGCCATCTCTCTCCTTCAAATACTAGCATCCATTTTTAATACTACTCACTAATCTCACCTCTCTCTCTCTCTCTCTCTCTCTCTCTCTCTTTCTCTCTCTCTCTCTCTCTCAACATGGATCACACTCGGTGGTCTGCGACTACACAATCCAAAACGAGTTGGATCAAATCGTTAGGTACAACGACGAGTTCCAGTTCGGGTTACTCTAGTACCAATCAACTACACGCCAACTATAGATCAAGTTAAAAAATCTAAAGATTTACTATAAGACATGACCATAAGAGCATCTCCAGCAGATTAGCTAAATTTTTGTACTGTTTAGCTAATGAACAGTGACATTTAGCTTTTGCTTACTCACTTTTTCAAATACACTTCTAACAAATTCTTTATCCTATTCTCTATCTCATTTAAATATTATTTTTTTCATTCATTATTTATTCTTTTTTTTAACAACTACACATCTTCCAATATTTTTTTATATAACATATCATTATTATAATAGAAAATATATATTTGAAGAATGAACAGTAGCCCATCAAACTTGATGGGCTACTGTTCATTAGCAAAAAAAAAAATCCCATTTGCCGAAGTTGTTGGAGCATCTACAGTACACCATATTCTCCAAATTTTGGCTACTAGACCCGGATGCCCAAGCCACTGAGATGCTCTAAGAAAACATCTTGATGTATTGCATATCAAGTTAGAAAATCTAAAGATTTACTAAAAAGACATGACCATAAGAAAATATCTTGATGTGCTGTATGACTTGTGTTTACCAGCAGATACATTTCTTTGCGATCATTACAAGAATATCACAACCTTATTAACCAAATGGAGGGATAGGATCCGCATGCGTGAAGCTTGGTGGATCCTTGTAAACAGTATGGTTCCCACGAATTAAAAAAGTTGTACGTATCCATGCATTATTATTATTTTTTTTTTATAGGAAATCCATGCATTATTGGGACACCTATTCATGTATTATTGTACTATGAGACTTGTATTGTACAAGTTAAATGAAGCAACAAGAACTAGCGAGTTATACCAAAACACAAATTTTATTAATTCAACATGATAAAGGCAACTAGGCAAGACTGTCAACGTTTGCTCTTTCAGTACTCAACACTCTTCCTCTTTTCTTTTTTTTGAGCAAACACTCTTCCTCTTTTTATATAATACTAGGAAAGGCTCTGATTAGTCTTCTTGCACGCACAAACTGGTACAATAATGCTACCCGTTACAACCAGACTTCACATGGTGAGTACAATAATTGGCTGACACTTCGCATAACTGTTCATGGATCATTTGACATGGTTGGATGCTGCACATATCAGACGGTTAACAACAAATTAAATGTCATATACTTGAGCACTAATCAATCAGCATTAACACACAAAGATACCAGAGTCAAAATCAGCTCTACCTTTATTCTACACTTTTAATTCAGCTGTGATTAGCATACAGAAAGCAACTGACTGCAGCTTAATGGGTTAGAAAACAAGGAGAAATCGGGCTTTAGAAAACATACAGAAGATTTGGGTCATCTACATAAATTAAGCAAACATGTGAAGCTTTGTACTAGAATTGGGTGGGGTGCGCCAGGCCCGTGCAGTAGTGCAACGCATGGACGACGCTTGAGAGCCCCAGTAGCAAGCTACTGTGGTGGGCTCTCCCCCTCAAGAAATAAATTTAATATCGTGTGAGCCGATGACCCACATATCAGATATTAAACTGATAAGAACAGATACTACACTTGATCTTAGCCAAAAGGCCGAGAAAGGTATGAGTGTTTCTGTCACACAAGCCATCTTTTATTGTCCAACTCGTCCTGGTTCTCTTTTTCTGGAGGCAGTGTGGGACAATATTGCGGTAACCTATGTACACTTCTTTTAGATCTAATTTTGTATTTCTGGCTGAGATGTCAAATACAAAGCTCAAAGCTAATCCAGTTTTGTATTAACAGATTCGATTCTTGTGATTGAGCCTGATTAGGCTATTGAGTCCAAAACAGATCGAAACTTTGCGTATAATAAATAATTTTCGAGATTATCAAAATGATGCTCCGTAAGTGGCTGTCCAGAGAAAAAAAAAAGAATAGATGATTTTTTGCAGCATTAAATGGCAGGAAATGTAGCCTGTTACCATTGCAAGGATGATGGATGCTAATGACAACATTCAATGTGTTACAATTCCCAAGATGATTGTGGCAACTGCAGATTCACAATATAGAAATATGGTTTAGATAATGCCAATGTTTTGATTTAAGATTTTGAAAGTAAGATGAACATTTAAACTATATCATTTATTAACTAAAAATTTTACAATGTGACATGATTGATAGTTTCACATCAATAATAGTACAAAATTTACTACATATAAGTCTTACAAATCTATATCTATATATCTATATAATATTTAAAAGTTGAAGCGCAACATTTATTGTTATTATGTTACTTTTGAGCCACATTAGCATAAAACTTTGATCCATTTGGTCAATTGGGTTCATTTTAGTCCGTTCGGTCCATTTAGTATATTTGGTTTTATTTGATCCACTTCAGTTCAATTCAATCCAATTCGGTTTTATTCTGTCCATTTTGGTCCCCTTCAGTCCACTTTGGTCTTATTCGGTCTATTCGATCCAATTAGGTCTTATCAGTCCATTTGGTCTATTTGGTTTACTTCGGTTCACTCGGTCCATTCCGATACTTCGGTCCATTTTTATACTTCGGTCCACTTCAGTCTTATTTAGTCCAATTCCGTCCATTCAATTCACTTCAGTCCATTTCGGTCTCTTTCGATCTATTCAGTCCACTTAGTCTACTTTAGCTTTATTCAGTCCAAATCGGTCAATTTAGTCCACTTGGTCTAATTCGGTCAACAACTGTCCATTTGTTTTACTTCGATTCAATTTAGTCTTATTCGATCCATTTTAGACTAATTGGGCCTAAAATTTATTCTTTGTAGGTTTCATTTTTAGTCTTGGGCTGAAATTTTTTTTGGGGGCAAACTCTTTAGTTTAGAACTAAAAAATACAAAAAAAAAAAAAAAAAGGCATTAGAAATTGAAATATAAACCATAAAAATGCAATAAAGATAATAAATATTCCAAAGATTACCTTCAAATTCAAGTTTTAATGATATAGACATGCTAATATTTGGGAAGAAAAAAAAATGCTACAATTTTGACTTTATATAATAATTTAAATTTAATATAACATGTTACATGTGTTCCATGAAGTGGGGGAACAATTTTTTTTTTTTAATATTCTTGATATGTATAAATTAGTCAACTGATTATGGTATATTTAAAAAGCCTTTTTAATAACATCATCCCTATTTATATTAAATAATATTATAATTATGTAATTTAAATACTCATACTTTAAAAGGAGAAGCTATGAATGTGATCCTTCCACTTGAAAATTCCTTGGCTTTCCCCATTGGTGAGGTAAATTGTGTTTTAAAACCTTTTCTGATTGGTCCATAAATCGTACATAATGGTGTTGTTGTTGTTGTTTTTTTTTTTT
Source organism: Quercus gilva (assembly GCA_023621385.1). Classification (NCBI taxonomy): domain Eukaryota; kingdom Viridiplantae; phylum Streptophyta; class Magnoliopsida; order Fagales; family Fagaceae; genus Quercus; species Quercus gilva. The sequence goes on from CM042478.1 coordinate 52,296,027, forward strand.
TTTTTTTTGAAAGGTACATAATGGTGTTCTTAAGACTAAGTGATGTGATTCCAAAATAATAGGAATATAGGATTCCTAAAACTAATCTTCTAAAAAAAAAGCACTTAAAATTAAGAGATTTGCTTCCATAATAATGATAGGAACGAGATGTTTTTTCAAACCAAATTCACAGAAGTGTTCCTTAAAAAATTTGAAAAATATAACCAAAAATTAATTAAAAAAATTTACATAGTAATTGATTTTTATGAAGTCGAGTACTATTAAAAAAAAGCCACCACTTTGTTTAGTCATTTTAAAAAAACGACAGTCATTTAACATGCCATCACTCTCCTTCTAATACTAGCATCCATTTTCAATACTACTCAGCACTCACTCACTAATCTCTCTCTCTCTCTCTCTCTCTCTCTCTCTCTCTCTCAACATGGATCCACTCTCGGCAGTCTGCGACTACACGATCTGAAACGAGCTGGATCGGATCATCCGGTACAACTACGAGTTCCGGTTCGGGTTACTCTAGTACCAATCAACTACACGCCAACTATAGATCAAGTCAAAAAATCTAAAGATTTACTTGAAGACATGACCATAAGAAAATATCTTTGATGTATTGTATGACTTTTCTTTACTAGCAGATGAAATCTGCGCCTAAAGCTTGGTGGATTCTTGTAATCAGCAAGGTGCTAGCCATACCATACTTCGTAAAAAGATATAGACGCCCACGAATTAAAAAGGTTGTACATATCCACTGATTATTGGGACACCTATTCATGTACTATTGTACTATGAGACCTGTATTGTACCTCATGTAAATGTCAAATGAAGCAACAAGAACTAGGGAGTTATACCAAAACACAAATTTTATTAATTCAACATGATAAAGTCAATTAGGCAAGAGACTGTCAACGTTTGCTCTTTCACTCCACACTCTTCCTCTTTTCTTTTCTTTTTGAGCAAACACTTCCTCTTTTATAATACTAGGAAAGGCTCTGATTAGTCTTCTTGCACGCACAGACTTCTACAATAATGCTACCCGTTACAACCAGACTTCACATGGTGAGTACAATAATTGGCTGACACTACACAACTGTTCATGGATCATTTGACATGGTTGGATGCTGCACATATCAGACGGTTAACAACAAATTAAAATTCAAATACTTGAGCACTAAACAATCAGCATTAACACACAAAGATACCAGAGTCAAAATCAGCTCTACCTTTATTCTACACTTTTAATTCAGCTGTGATTAACATACAGAAAGCAACTGACTGCAGCTTAATGGGTTAGAAAACATGGAGAAATCTTAATGGCTTTAGAAAATATACAGAAGATTTGGGTCATCCAAATAAATTAAGCAAACATGTGAAGCTTTGTACTAGAATTGGGTGGGGTGCGCCAGGCCCGTGCAGTACTGCAACGCATGGGCGACGTTTGAGAGCCCCAGTAGCAAGCTACTGTGGTGGGCTATTCCCCTCAAGAAATAAATTTAATATCGTGTGGGCCGATGACCCACATATCAGATATTAAACTGATAAGAACAGATACTACACTTGATCTTAGCCAAAAGGCCGAGAAAGGTATGAGTGTTCCTGTCACACATGCCATCTTTTATTGTCCAACTCGTCCTGGTTCTCTTTTTCTGGAGGCAGTGTGGGACAATACTGCGTTAACCTATGTACACTTCTTTCAGATCTAATTTTGTATTTCTGGCTGAGATGTCAAATACAAAGCTCAAAGTTAATCCAGTTTTGTATTAACAGATTCGATTCTTGTGATTGAGCCTGATTAGGCTATTGAGTCTAAAACAGATCGAAACTTTGCGTATAATACATAATTTACGAGATTATCAAAATGATACTCCGTAAGTGGCTGTCCAGAGAGAAAAAAAAAAAAAAGAATAGATGATTTTTTGCAGCATTAAATGGCAGGAAATGTAGCCTGTTACCATTGCAAGGATGATGGATGATAATGACAACATTCAATGTGTTACAATTCCCAAGATGATTGTGGCAACTGCAGATTCACAATATAGAAATATGGTTTAGATAATGCCAATGTTTTGATTTAAGATTTTAAAAGTAAAAAGAACATTTAAACTATATCATTTTTTAACTAAAAATTTTACAAAGTGACATGATTGATTAGTTTCGCATCAATAATAGTACAAATTTATTACATATAAGCCTTACAAATCTATATCTATATATCTATATAATATTTAAAAGTTGAAGCACAATATTTATTGTTATTATGTTACTTTTGAGTCGCATTAGCATAAAACTTTGATCCATTTGATCAATTGGGTCCACTATAGTCTATTTAGTCCATTTAGTATATTCAGTTTTATTTGATCCACTTTGGTTCAATTCAATCCAATTTGGTTTTATTCTGCTCATTTTGGTCCCCTTCGCTTCACCTTGGTATTATTCGGTCTATTGATCCAATTAGGTCTTATCGGTCCATTTGGTCTATTTGGTCCACTTCGGTTCATTCATTCCATTCCAATACTTTGGTCCATTGGGTCTTATTTGGTCCACTTAGGTCCATTTTTATACTTCGGTCCACTTTAGTCTTATTCAATTCAATTCGGTCCATTCAGTTAATTTCAGTCCATTTTGGTCTCTTTTGATCCATTTAGTGAACTTGGTCCACTTTTGTCTTATTCTGTTCAATTCGGTCAATTTAGTCCACTTGGTCTAATTTGGTCAACAACTGTCCATTGGGTTCACTTCGGTTCAATTCAGTCTTATTCGATCCATTTTGGACTAATTGGGCCTAAACTTTATTCTTTGTAGGTTTCATTTTTAGTCTTGGGTTGAATTTTTTTTTTGGGCCAAACTCTTTAGTTTAGAACTAAAAAAATACAAAAAATACAAAAAAAAAAAAAAAACATTAGAAATTAGAAATATAAACCATAAAAATGCAATAAAAATAATAAACATTCCAAAGAAGATTACATTCAAATTCAAGTTTTAATGATATAGACATACTTATATTTGGAAAGAAAAAAATGCATCAATTCTGAATTTATATAATAATTTACATTTAATATAGCATGTTACATGTTGTGGCGGCAAGGGCCCAAACTTGCATACTGGGCCTTAGTCCCTGTTCGTGGATACATCAGAGGAGTAGTGAATAATTAGAAGAGGCCCCGAAATAGAGGATTACGCAAGGAAAGGAGGGAGGAATATAGTCCGAGGAGATTGGCCTTCTTTGATAGGATGAATTTTGCTCAAGCAAGTGCTCGGATGATTTAGGTAACCGTTCCGGAAATTACGATGATAAGGATGAACTTCAGGCACGTACAAAGGAGATAATAATATGGAAATATCTCAAAGAAAAGATGCTACCACCGCATTAAATGCACTGCAGCAACTTTTCTGGCCGCATTTATGGGGAGAAGACCCCTAAACAGTACAATCTTCAGCTACCGCTACTTACAAATAACAAAAGAAGATACTTAATGAGACATGTACTCAAGTGAGGATCTAGATGGGTAACAAGTGTAAGATTAGGATGGCCTGAAAGGATTTATATAAATGTTGAAGATCTCCCATGAAGGGGGATCGGAAAAAAGGAGGAAGAAAAAGGGAAGAGAGAATTACTGTAGCACTAAGGGCTGTATAAAAGTTCATAACTAATGCATTGATTTACATTTAGTCTCCTCGGAAAACTCTTTCGTTAATCTTTATGTGTAGTCTGCTCTTGTTTATCATCCAAACATTTTCCTAGCCGTTAGTACGAATCATTAAAACCTAGCTCTTTGGCCCATTCTCTACAAATTCATTGTCTTGGGCCCACCAAACCATCGTCCAAACAAAATTTTGGGCCTAGGCCTACAATCTGTGACCCTACAATTGGCGTCGTCTGTGAGGAGAGCTTGAGTGATAGTGAGTATAACGGCTGACTATGGCTGAACTAGGTCAACGACAAGCGGAATCGAGGGGCTCTAAGCGCGGTGACCCCTTCCTCAACCTTGAGTGGAGAAATGACCGCGAAGGAAGAGTCCACACCTCACACACTGACCGAAGTCAACCTCAAAGGGAGGACCATATCTCCCATGCAAATGACAACAGGAAAATGCAGCGAAATATTGATTGGTTAAAAAGAGAGCTACACCATGCAAGGAAGAGAAAAGTTTCAAAGGATTCGGACCTTTCTTCTGATGACGAAAGAGACGTTGATTACAGGTGGAAATCTCGAACCCCACCTAGCGAATCTTTCACCTATGAAGAAGAGCATCATCATCAGCGGTGAATGCGAAGCCCATCACATCGAGGCGTAGGACATGACGCTATGAGTAGGGCCTTGAAACAAATCTCCAGGTCGCCTTTCACAAGTAACATCGAAGGTGCAAGACTCCCACGACACTTTCACCAGTTAAGTTCACCATCTATAACGGCCAAACAGACCCTGTTGAACACGTGAGTCATTTCAACCAGAGGATGGCCGTTCATTCCAGAGATAAAGCCTTGATGTGTAAAGTTTTCCCGTCCAGTCTAGGACCAGTCGTTATGAGGTGGTTTGACAGTCTGAAAACGAACTCTATAAGTTCTTTCCAAGAGTTTACTCAGGTGTTCGGTTCTCGTTTTGTCACGTGTTGCAGGGTTCCTCAATCATTGGCCTCCCTACTGTCCGTTAGCATACGAGAGGGTGAGACTTTGAAATCATATTCGGATAGGTATTGGGAGATGTTCAACGAGATGGAGGGTGGTTTTGACGAAGTAGCCATCAGTTCTTTTAAGCTCAGCCTTCCAACTGAACACAGCTTGAGGAAGTCTCTAACAAGCAAGCCTGTTACCAGTGTGCACCAGTTAATGGACAGGATTGATAAGTATAAAAGAGTCGAGGAAGACCAGAAGCAGGGTAAGGGGAAGGATAGGGTTATCCCTCAGGAGATGAGGGATTTCAGGTTGGATCGGCATGGCAACAACTGGCCACAGAGAGATTGGGCAGGACAACCAGGGTCGGCAAACCTTCAGACAGTTAACACCGTGTTCTGAGAACCAGTACATCAAGTCCTGGAAAAGATCAGGAATGAGCCCTTCTTCAAGAGGCCAAACAAAATGGTGGGAAATCTTGAAAGGCGTAACCATAACCTTTATTGCCAATATCACCAGGATCATGGACATACCACGAAGGATTGTAGGAGTTTGTGGGACCACTTGGACCAACTCGTTAGTGAGGGAAAGTTAAAACAATTCTTGCACCATACCCATGGTCAAGGGAGCCAGACGAACACAAGACCCCAGAGGGATGATTTCTCAAGACCTCCCTTGGGCAAAATAAACGTTATCTTTGCAGCACCGGGTAGAACTGGGTCTTGCCTGTCCAGAATACTATCCGTTGCTCGGCTGCCCTCAGAAGATGTTAACAGGGAGCCGAAAAGGGCCAAAGTGGAAATTCAACCAGTGCTGGGCTTCTTGGATGAGGAAAAAATCGGAACTATCCAACCTCATGATGATGCTTTGGTGGTCACCCTCAGGATAGGGGGGTATGACGTGAAGAGAGTGATGGTGGACCAAGGCAGTGGCGCAGAGATAATGTACCCAGACCTTTATAAGGGGCTGAACTTGACACATGAAGATTTGATGCCCTACAGCTCTCCCTTGATCAGTTTCGATGGGAAGGTGGTCATCCCGAGAGGTCAAATCAGGCTGCTTGTGCAAACTGGCCCAGAAATAGTAGAAGTGGATTTTATAGTGGTGGACGCTTACTCACCCTACACCACAATTGTAGCCCGACCTTGGCTCCATACACTAAGGGCTATTTCTTCCATGCTTCATCAGAAGGTCAAGTACCCATCCGAAGGACAAGTTAAGGAGATTTTGGGAGACCAATCGGTGGCAAAACAATGTTTGGTGGCAGCAATCCAGCATAAACTTGAAGCCGAATCCTCGGCCCATAGTGAAAAGGACCTATAACAGTTAAAGTCCTCGGTGCTGAATGCCGAGGGCTTAGCCGAGGGAGCAGAATGTGAAAACTTAACAAAGGTCGTCATTGACAATGATCCGGAAAGGTTCTTTCAAGTCGGATCCCTGTTGCCTCCTCAAGAGAAGGAAGAGCTGCTAGAGTTCCTCAGAGCCAACGTTGATGTATTTGCATAGGATTCCATTGAGGCCCTGGGAGTGAACCCAGAGTTCATTTGCCATCACTTGAACGTTAACCTTGCCATCATTCCTAAAAAGCAACTGCTTCGACGTCCATCTAAAGAACACGCAGATGCTATCAGAGAAGAAGTGATAAAACTCAAACGGGCCGGAGCAATTAAAGAAGTATTTTACCCTGAATGGTTGGCTAACACTGTGGTGGTGAAGAAGAAGAGTAGAAAATGGCGAGTATGTGTGGACTTCACAGACTTGAATAAAGCTTGTCCAAGAGATCCATTCCCTATGCCAAAAATTGATCAGCTGGTTGATGCTACTGTTGGCCACCTTCGGATGAGTTTCTTGGATGCTTTTCAAGGGTATCATCAAATACCATTAGCTTTGGATGACCAGGAAAATACTGCTTTCGTCACTCCCACTGGGAACAATCACTATAAGGTGATGCCATTCGGTCTAAAGAACGCCGGAGCTACCTACCAAAGGATGATGACTAGGATGTTTGAGCCTCAGTTAGGAAAGAACATGGAGGTTTATATTGACGATATGGTGGTGAAAAGTAAGGTCATAACTGAGCATATTGGGGATCTCAGAGATGTTCTTGAAGTCCTCAAAAAGCACAAGTTGCGCTTAAACGCTTCCAAGTGCTCATTTGGCGTGGGATCGAGCAAATTTCTAGGCTACATGGTCACCTATAGGGGAATTGAGGTGAATCTCGACCAGATCAAGGCAATCAACGACTTGCGGCCTCCTCGGAATCCTAAGGAAGTTCAGAAATTGACCGAAATGACCGCGGCCTTGAATCGTTTCATTTCCAGATCGGCAGACAGATGTAGGTCATTCTTCCAGCTGCTGAATAAGTGGAAGGGGTTTAAATGGATCGAGGAATGTGCCTCGGCTTTCCAGCAATTTAAAGACTACCTCTCTCGGCTTTCCATTATATCCAGTCCTGAAAAGGATGAAATCCTTTTTGCCTATATCATCGTGGCTCTCCATGCGGTGAGTTTGGTGTTAATATGAGTTGACAAAGGCATACAATGGCCGGTTTATTACGTGAGCCGATCACTACATGAGGCTGAGGTGCGATATTTACCCTTGGAGAAAGCCATCTTGGCCGTGGTGCAAGGTACAAGAAAGCTACCCCAGTATTTCCAAGCACATATAATCATTGTCCTCACACAACTCCCGCTTAAACCCATACTCAGGAGTGCTGACTACACGGGGAGAATCGCCAAATGGGGGATGATTCTAGGGGCTTTTGATATTAAATATATGCCCCGCACATCAGTCAAGGGCCAAGTCCTGGCAGACCTGGTGGTCGAGTTCACAGAGCCGTCTATAGAAGAAATAACACCAACACACAGCATGGATGGAAAATCGGTTAGCTTGATCTCCCAATAAGGTCCATCACCTTAGGAAGTATACGTCGATGGTGCAGCAAATCATAAGGGCTCTGGTGTGGGGCTAGTGCTTGTATCCTCGGAGAAGGTCACCATTGAGAAGTCGTTGAGGTTGGATTTTGCGGCAACGAATAACGAAGCTGAATACGAAGCTCTGCTGATGGGCATGGCTATGGTCTAAAAAATGGGGGGGGGAAGGTAATAGAAGTGTTCTCAAATTCAAGGTTAGTGGTCAGCCAAGTGTGGGGAGAGTTTGAGGCGAAAGATGAAAGAATGCAGAAATACTTAAGGCAGGTCAAACGTCTGCAGTTGGAGTTCAAATCTTTCAGTTTAGTGCACATCCCCAGACACGGCAACTCCCATACTGATTCCCTAGCCACCCTTGCGACCTTCTCGGATCAATGCCTTCCTCTGGTTATTTTTGTAGAACATCTTTGCAGACCTACTGAGCCACGAGGAGAAGAGGTTTAGGTTCATCAGGCAAGAGTAGGACCCAGTTGGATGGACCTCGTGGTGCTATTCTTGAAAGAAGATATGCTACCTGAGGAAAAGTCCGAAGCTGACAAGATACGAAGGAAGGCTATGCGTCCGAAGACCAGAAATTGTATAAACGGTCTTTCTCAGGGCCATACTTATTATGCGTGCACCCCGAGGCAACTAAGATGCTCCTTGAAGATCTCCATGAGGGAATCTACAGAAGTCATATTGGTGGTAGATCCCTAGCGCACCGTGCTATCACTCAAGGATATTGGTGGCCGAACATGCAAAGGGAAGCCTAAGAATATGTGAAAAAATGTGATCAGTGCCAGCGGTTTGCATCAAACATACACCAGCCAGCGGGGGTCCTTAATCCACTGACTAGCCCATGGCCGTTCGCTCAGTGGGGCTTGGACATCGTAGGTCCTTTCCCCAAAGCAGTAGGAAATAAGAGGTATCTGCTGGTCGGCACAGACTACTTCACCAAATGGGTGGAAGCTGAGCCCCTAGCAAACATTAGAGATGTCGATACCAAGAGATTTGTGTGGAAGAACATTGTTACACGATTTGGTGTCCCTAATACCCTCATCTCGGACAACGGCCTCCAGTTTGACAGTAAAGCATTTAGAAGATACTACGGTGAGCTAGGAATTACAAACAGATACTCTACCCCCACCTACCCCTAAGGAAATGGACAAGCAGAGGCTGTTAACAAAGTCATAGTGAATGGGCTAAAAAAGAGACAAGACGATGCAAAGGGCAAATGGGTGGAAGAACTGCCACATGTTCTTTGGACGTATCGAACCACTCCTCGTAAGTCTACTAGGGAAACCTTATTCTCAATGACTTATGGTGCTAAGGCTGTCATACCTTTAGAAACTAGCCTCCCAACCTTAAGGACTAGCCTATTCAATCCGAGCGAGAACAATGATTTACTGGAGAAAAGCTTAGACCTGATTGAAGAAAAGAGGGAGAATGCCATGGTCCAATTGGCATATTATCAACACAAGCTCAAACAAGGTTATGACGCCAACATGAAGTTGAGACCACTGGCCCCTGGTGATTTGGTATTGAGAAAAGTTTTGGGCGCTGCAAAGAACCCAGCATGGGAAAAACTAGGACTTAACTGGGAAGGACCGTACCGCATTACCGCAGGAGCTGGCATTAGAGCCTATTTTCTAGAAGACCTAGATGAGCACGTGGTACCACGGCCGTGGAATGTAAATAATTTGAAAAGATATTACTATTAATCAATATATTTTGTGTGAAGAACCTTTGTATTTTTCGTCATTCCATTCCTCCTAAATGTTTAAACTTAAACTCAATCATGCCTGTAATTCTCGGACCAGATGATATGAGTTGGTTAACGCTCCATGACATTTTCCTAAGTGTTTAAACTTAAACTCAATCATGCCTGTAGTCCTCGGACCAGATGACATGAGTTGGTTAACGCTCCATGACATTTTCCTAAGTGTTTAAGGAAAATGTTTAAACTTAAACTCAATCATGTCTTTAGTCCTCGGACCAGATGATATGAGTTGGTTAACGCTCCATGACATTTTCCTAAGTGTTTAAACTTAAACTCAATCATGCCTATAGTCCTCGGACCAGATGATATGAGTTGGTTAATGCTCCGTGACATTTTCCTAAGTGTTTAAACTTAAACTCAATCATGCTTGTAGTCCTCAGACCAGATGATATGAGTTGGTTAACGCTCCAGACGATGTGAGTTGATCAACACTCCCTTATAATTTTTATAAATGTTTGAACGGATCCTGGATCATGTTAAACTTCTCGGTTCCCACACTTGGATTAAATTAACACTCAATATTGTTCTTCGTAAATGCTAAACGGAATCCAGTTGAAGTAATGTACCAATTATTATAAGGCCTAATTCTTGTCAATATCTAGTTAAATTATCAGCGCCATTAATAAGGTATTGTTGTTGATGAAGAAATTGGAGAAAACAAAAGGAGCCAAAAAGTGCATTCATTAACTAAAAAAAAAAGAGTATATTACAACTATTTAAAAAAAAAAGGGGGGGGGGGGGGGGGCCAAACATCTAAGCCTTCGTTTTGGACCCCGAAGGGTCAACGGTTTGACTTGCCCGGGAGCCAGCAGCATTTGGGGCTTGGCCCTTAGATTCAGAAAGATCCTTAGGGCGTTTGGAGGAGCAAGAGGAAGGGTTTGGGCCACAATTTGTTGTTCGGATCCCAGAGAAGCTTGTTCAGGATGAGAAGAGGCAGGACCTAGGAGCTCGCGAATTTCAGGATCATAATAGACGCTCACAGGTCGCCTCAAGTTAGAATCTAAAGGAACTCCTGCAGTGTTAAGGGCTTTCCCCCAAGATATCTTGTAGTATTCTCTGCACATTGAAGAGAGTTCCTCCGTCAACCTTGCTTGAGTCTCCTCTACCCCTAGTTTATATGCTGTTTGCTTCTCCGCCTCGGCTGCCTCCTTAGCCAGCTGAAATGCATCCTTAACCTTTTGAAGTTCAGCATGAAGATCCTTCACTAGTTGCTTCTCAGTGGCTAGGTTGATTTCAGTTGTGTACAACTGTTTGCATTGATCTTCGGCTTGCCTCTCTGCTGTCTTAAGGCCTGCATCAGCACTGTTCCTGGCCTTGATTGCCTTTTTGAGATGCTCAGACTGCTTGGCATAGTCCTCCTTTAGCTTACCCAAGGTCTTCTCAACCTCGGCACGAGACTCTGCCTCCACTTTGGTTTTGTTGTGGGCGTCATGGACCCATTCCTCAGCCACATAAACTTGTTGGGCAAGCTACACAGCGAGAATAGGAAAACTCCATGAAATAAGAAAGAGAAGATAAAAATAATTAACTATTAAAAAGCTTGATCGAGTGACTTACCATGGCTAAATCCCTTTTGAGGGATAGGAAAAGCTCTGGTTGACTGAAGCGCCTGTAAGCATCCATATCTTTCGGTAAAAGAAGTGGTTGCTCCAAGGCTTCAGCAACATGGCCCGCTTGCCTTCCTTGGTAGCTTCAGATTGAAGCGTCCCAAGCAATAGAAGCACCATCCACTTCCAGTTTGGGGGACCATATGTGTGGTGGTCGGTGCACATCAGCTACGTAGGCATCCTCACGGCTCTCTACAGACGAGAGCCTCTGACCTCGTTTATTCTTGGACACCTTTTGTTGCTTGTTCCCCTCTAAAGGACCCAACTTGCCCTCCTTTAGCACCTCGCTCAGCCTTTTCTTTTTTAGATCTTGGATCGGCTTTAGCCCAAGATCTTTTGGAAGCTGAGGAGGAGGCAAAAGATTCGCTGAGGGCTGCACCTTGACGGCCTCTTTGGTCACCGGTGCCTTATTTCTACGCTTCATCAGCTCTCTCAAACTTTTATTCCCCGTATCCAAGGCCATCTCTTCTTCTTCCTCTGAAGTGTCGTCTGGAAGGGTAACAACGAGAACCGGGGCTTGAGTTGCTGAATGCCTGTCAGGCTCCTCCTCGGCGCCTAAGGTTTCTTGCGCCGCTTCGGTCTCTTCTGCTACGAAGCAGAAATTATCGATCTCTTTGTCCAATGAGGAGGTTGAGGAAGCGACCCTTTCTCCGACCACTGTAGCTTCGGGAGAAAGTTGAATGGATGGGACGACTAAAGGAATACCCGCTAGGATCGGAAATGGTATAGGCGGAAGATCATCCGGTGCCAAGAAATTAGGTCGAGACACGTCAGTCCAATGTATCCGACGATCTCCTGCTCTTATGGCATTGTCGACGTCCAAAAATGCATCCGAGATAGGTTTAAAGTCCAATATTAAGTGTACAGCCCGTAATTGCCTATCTGTATTAACAAAGATCTCAGATCTCAGCAGGAAATTAAGGGCCTGGATGTTGGTCAAGCTCAGCTTAGGAGTTACGTGCCTTCTATCTACAAACATAGCCAAGGGAAAATTCTGTTAAACAACTGAAACCCATAATCTTAAAAGACTAAAAAGATAGGGAACAAGACAGGGTTGAGGGATCGAGCTCAAGTCTATCTCTAGGGAGCCTAATCATAGGATGTCCCACCTGGCTTTCCCACTCGAACCGGACAGTGAACGCCATCATGCCACACTCCTAAAGCTATAAGATAATCATCTTTCATGCCCTTATTCGACCTGGGTAGGCATGAAATCATCCTTACCACGTCCGAGCGGGATTTGAGATAGTACCCGGTGGTTTTTTGGGAGTGGCACTCGTACATGTGCACCACATCGTGTCATGTGAGCTGCAGACCCAGGTGCTCGTTGAGAGCATCAATACTACCCAAAATCTTGAATAGGTTGGGTGCGCATTGGTGGGGGCATAACCTATGGTTAAAAAGGTAATCTCTAGTCAATGTACCCATTGGGAGAGTCATTCCCCCCTCTATAAAGGCTATCATGGGGATAACAACCTCTCCCTTCTCCCGGTCAGTTCCTATTTGTTCTATGGGACAGTAGCGTAGGTTGACCCCCTGGGGTATGTGATATTTTGCCTTGAAGGTCTCTATTTTGGCAGAGGAGTCCACTAAATGCTCAAACCTACCCATTTTTTACCGACTAGAAGGAAGCGACTAAAATCAATGAGTGAAATAATAAAAATTCGAAAGCTGAGAAGACTGGCCGAGGAGAAATGAAGGGTTCAAGTAAATTGAAACTTACATGAACCAAGATGTGTTACGACCCCTGAAGTTTTCAGAGAAAAATCATAAAGATTACTGGAAAAACGACTAAAGGAAGCCTAATAACTTAGAATGCTTTGTGTGAGAAAATGCTGAAGATCGCTGGAATGTCTGAGAATTTGCAAGATAAACAAAAACTGAATTCCCCAAGGACTTTATATAGACGGCAAAAAGTGGGTGAGAGTTATCCCACCCAAACCCTGAAGAAAAATACCAGCCATTTGATTAACTCATCATCGTTGGATGTAAAGGGCAAAACGCCACCTGGAGCAATTAATGGCGCCTCGTGAATGCCGAAACGTCAGTAGCAATAATGAAGCGCCTAAAACTACGCTCCCACACGCGTGAACTCAGGTACTTTTACATCTATAACCCCCATTTTGAAAGCAAATCAAAATTTCATTTTTTCTTCTCGGATGCAAGGGAAAAATTAAAATTTTGAGGGGCTATTATGGGGGCAAGGGCCCAAACTTGCATACTGGGCCTTGGGCCCTGTTCATGGATACGTCCAAGGAGTAGTGAATAATTAGAAAAGGCCCGGGAATAAAGGATTACGCAAGGAAAGGAGGGAGGAATATAGTCCGAGGAGGTTGGCCTTCTTGGATAGGATGAATGTCGCTCAAGCAAGTGCTCGAATGATTTAGGTAACCGTTCAGGAAATTACGATGATAAGGATGAACTTTAAGCACGTACAAAGGAGATAATAATATTGAAATATCTCAAAGAAAAGCTGCTACCATCGCATTAAATGCACTGCATTAACTTTTCTAGCCACATTTATGGGGAAAAGACCCCTGAACAGTACAATCTTCAGCTACCGCCACTTACAAATAACAAAAGAAGATACTTGATGGGACATGTACTTAAGTGATGATCTAGATAGGTAACAAGTGTAAGATCAGGATGGCCTGAAAGGATATATATAAATGTAGAAGATCTCCTATGAAAGGGGATCGGAAAAAAGGAGGAAGAAAAAGGGAAGAAAGAAATACTGTAGCACTAAGGGCTGTATAAAAATTCATAACTAATGCATTGATTTACATTCAGTCTCCTCGGACAACTCTTTTGTTAATCTTTATGTGCAATTCGCTCTTGTTTATCATCCAAACATTTTCCTAGCTATTAGTACGAATCATTAAAACCTAGCTCTTTGGCCCACTCTCTACAAATTCATTGTCTTAGGCTCACCAAACCATCGTCCAAACAAAATTTTGGACCTGGGCCTACAATCTGTGACCCTACACGTGTTCCATGAAATGATTGTGCAAAATTTTTTTAAAATATTATTGATATGTATAAATTAGCCAATTGATTATGGTATGTTTAAAAGCCTTTTTAATAACATCATCCCTATTTATATAAAATAATATTATAATGTTGTAATTTAAATACTCATACTTTGAAAGGAGAAGCTATGAATGTGATCCTTCCACTTGAAAATTCCTTGGCTTTCCCATTGGTGAGCTAAATTGTGTCTTAAAGCCTTTTCTAATTGGTCCATAAATCGTACATAATGGTGTTCTTAAGACTAAGTGATGTGATTCCAAAATAATAGGACTATAGGATTCCTAAAACTAATCTTCTAAAAAAAAACACCTAAAATTAAGAGATGTGCTTCCATAATAATGATAGGAATGAAATGTTTTTTCAAACCAAATTCACAGAAATGTTCCTTAAAAAATTTGAAATATATAACCAAAAATTAATTAAAAAAATTTACATGGTAATTGATTTTTCTGAAGTCAAGTACCATTAAAAAAAAAGCCGCCTACTTTGTTTAGTCATTTTAAAAAAACGACAGTCGTTTAACATGCCATCTCTCTCCTTCTAATACTAGCATCCATTTTCAATACTACTCACTAATCTCTCTCTCTCTCTCAAAACATGGATCCACTCTCGGCGGTCTGCAACTACACAATCCAAAATGAGCTGGATCGGATTGTACTGTACAACTACGAGTTCCGGTTTGGGTTACTCTAGTACCAATCAACTACACGCCAACTATAGATCAACTCAAAAAATCTAGAGATTTACTAGAAGACATGACCATAAGAAAATATCTTTGATGTATTGTATGACTTTTCTTTACTAGCAGATGAAATCTGCGTCTACAGCTTGGTGGATTCTTGTAATCAGCAAGGTGCTAGCCATACCATACTTCGTAAAATGATATTGATATAGACGCCCACGACTTAAAAAAGTTGTACATATCCACGCATTATTGGGACACCTATTTATGTATTATTGTACTATGAGACCTGTATTGTACTGCAAGTTAAATGAAGCAACAAGAACTATGGAGTTATACCAAAACACAAAACTTTATTGATTCAAAATGATAAAGGCAACCAGGCAAGAGATTGTCAAGAGATTGATTCAAATCTTCTGTCACACTTTTCTTACTCTACTTTATATTCCACCAATAAAATCTTGCCACGTATTCACTTACTTAATTAAATACTACCATTAATTAATAATGGTAATATAAATAAGTCAATAATGATAGTATTTAATTAATTATGTTAACACGTGGTAAGTTTTTATTGGTGGAGTATAGAGTGAAACAGAGAAGTGGGACAGATGATTTGAATTCGATCGTCAACGTTTGCTCTTTCACTTCACACTCTTCCCCTTTCATAATTACTAGGAAAGGCTCAGGTGAGTCTTCTTGTACGATAATGCTTACAACCAGACTTCACATGGTGGGTACAATAATTGGCTTACACTTTAGATAACTGTTCAATTTGTCTGACATTTCAAACATCTCGGATGCTATTGGAATGCATTTACTTTCATATAGACTCGAAGGATGCAGATGCACTCTACATGGATCATTTGACATAGCAATAAATTTCAAATACCTGAGCACTAATCAATCAGCATTCCAGAGTCAAAAAATCAGCTCTACCTTCTTTCTACTCTTTTGATGCGGTTGCCATTAACATACAGAAAGCTTAATGGCTGAGAAAACATACAGAAATTTTGGGTCATCCACATAAAACAAATATGTGAAGCTTTGAACTAGATTTGGGTGGGATGCGCCAGGCCCGAGCTATAGTGTAACGCATGGGAGACGCTGTAAGAGCCCCAGTAGCAAGCTACTGTGGTGGGCTCTTCCCCTCAAGAAATAAATTTAATATCGTGTGGGCCGATGACCCACATATCAGATATTAAACTGATAAGAACAGATACTACACTTGATCTTAGCCAAAAGGCCGAGAAAGGTATGAGTGTTTCTGTCACACATGCCATCTTTTATTGTCCAACTCGTCCTGGTTCTCCTTTTCTGGAGGCAGTGTGGGACAATACTGCGGTAACCTATGTAAACTTCTTTTTACATCTAATTTTGTATTTCTGGCTGAGATGTCAAATACAAAGCTGAAAGTTAAACCAGTTTTGTATTAACAGATTCGATTCT
The DNA here is from genome assembly GCA_023621385.1 of Quercus gilva. Taxonomy (NCBI): domain Eukaryota; kingdom Viridiplantae; phylum Streptophyta; class Magnoliopsida; order Fagales; family Fagaceae; genus Quercus; species Quercus gilva. The sequence continues at coordinate 52,312,089 of CM042478.1, forward strand.
TGTGATTGAGCCTGATTAGGCTATTGAGTCTAAAACAGATCGAAACTTTGTGTATAATAAATAATTTTCGAGATTATCAAAATGATGCACCGTAAGTGACTGTCCAGAAGAAAAAAAAATAGAGGATTTTTTTGCGGCGTTAGTGGCAGGAAATGTAGCCTGTTACCATTGCAAGGATGATGGATGCTAATGACAACATTCAAAGTGTTACAATTCCCAAGATGATTGTGGCAACTGCAGATTCACAATATAGAAACAACAAACATGGTTTAGAGTTTACACACGACACAGGAACATTCTTCTTTAATCAAACAATGATATCTTTTAAATAATGCGAATGTTTTCTTTTAAAATTTTTAAAGTAAAAAGAACATTTAAACTATATCATTTGTTAACTAAAATTTTTACAAAGTGACATGATTGATTAGTTTCACATCAATAATAGTACAAAATTTAGTACATATAAGTCTTACAAATCTATTATATATATATATATATATATATAAGTTGAAGTGTAACATTTATTATTGTTATGTTACTTTTGAGTTACATTAGCGCTAAACTTTGGTCCATTCGGTCAATTGGGTCCACTTTAGTCCATTCGGTTCATTTGGTTTTATTTGATCCACTTTGGTTCAATTCAATCCAGTTCGGTCTTACTCTGTCCATTTTGGTCCCCTTGGATCCACTTTGGTATTATTCGGTCCATTCGATTCAATTAGGTCTTATCGGTCTATTCGGTCTTATTCAGTCCATTCCTTATACTTCAGTCCATTTTGATCTAATTCAGTCTAACTCGGTCCATTCAGTTTATTTCAGTCTCTTTCAGTCCATTCAGTCCAATTAGTCCACTTTAGTCTTATTCAGTCCACTTCGATCCATTTAGTCTACTTGGTCCAATTTGGTCAACAACTGTCCATTTGGTTCACTTCAGTCTTATTTGATCCATTTTGGACTAATTGGGCCTAAAATTTATTCTTTTTGTAGGTTTCATTTTTAGTTTTGGGCTGAAAATTTTTTTTTGGGCCAAACTCTATAGTTTTGGACTAAAAATTACACAAAAAAAAGGCATTAGAAATTAGAAAAATAAACCATAAAAATGCAATAAAAATAATGAATATTCCAAAGATTACTTTCAAATTCAAGTTTCAATGATATAGACATTATACTTATATTTGAAAAGGAAAAAAAAATGCTATAATTCTGAACTTATATAATAAATTTAATATAACATGTTACATGTGTTCTATGGAATGGGGTGTACAATTTTTTTTTTTAAAATATTCTTGATATGTTTAAATTAGTCAATTGATTATGGTATATTTAAAAAGCCTTTTTAATAACATCATCTTTATTTATATAAAATAATATTATAATTAAGTAATTTAAATACTCATACTTTGAAAGGAGAAGCTATGAATGTGATCCTTCCACTTGAAAATTCCTTGGCTTTCCCCATTGGTGAGCTAAATTGTGTCTTAAAACCTTTTATGATTGGTCCATAAATCGTAAATATTGAAATTTTGTCAAAATTGAACTTGAAATAGTCTTACAGTTTTGGCTTAAAAGGTAGACTTGGCAAATAAATCGGTTGGTCATGTTTGGGTTTAACCCAGTATGGTACAAGCCAAATTGAGCATGTGTAAAAAAATTTCCAGACCATTGGATTGTTATTTTTTTGGGAAGAAACATCATGAACTTTCATAAAAAAGAAATCAGCCGAAATCGACTAAAAGTACATTAGTAAGTTGTGAAGGAATAGACTCCATCCACACAATAGAACCACTAACATATCTTGCATCTATAGACAGTTTACGAGTATTAGAGTTGTCTAGTCCACGAGTATCAAAAAAATAAATATAATTGAAGGCATCTATAGGTAGTTTTGCAGAGGAAAACAAATTCCCAAAAGAAGCAACGACTCCTCTCCACTTCTCAAAGTTTTGATAAGTATCTCTCATTGTTGGTCTTTGATAAGTCATATCAATATGGTATGAACCATATTTTCTTCACATTCAAAAAGAAAACTTTAAAGCATCTTCTAATCTCTATTTTTTCTTTATACAAATAAAATAACAAAGAAAACACTCAAATATAATTAAAAAAAATGAGCTAAATCATACATAACTCCTTAAGTTCATTATTCAATAATCCTATAAAAGAAGAAAAGAGAAGATATGTGTGTATATATATATATATATCTCTCTCTCTTAGTATAACATAAAACAAAGTTATATCACATATAAAAATCGCTTAATTATGCATTTGAATGAGGTTTTTGTTAGGGTAAAATACTATTTTGGTATCTAAATTTTTCCAAAAATTTTTTTTTATCCCTAAACTTTAAAAAATTATTTTTTCATCCTTAAACTATTGAAAATGTTTTACTTTTTGTTCTCATACTTTAAATTTTTTTTTTCATCTCTAGTTTTGTCTCTAAACTATTAAATTTTCTTTTTTACATATAATAACAAAGAAAACACACAAAGATAATTTACAGTAGTGCTCCTCAACAAATTTGCAAAAAATATAACCAAAAAAACAAGTTACCTTCTTGGTAAAATGACATTCATTTTACATGCCATCTCTCTCCTTCTAATACCAACATCCACTTTCAGTACTACTCACTAAATCTCCACCTCTCTCTCTCTTTTCTCACAATATGGATCCACTCTCGGCGGTTTGCGACTACACGATCAGAAACGAGTTGGACCAAATCGTCTAGTATAATGACCAATTCCAGTTCGGGTTGGACTACTTGTTCCCATGCTCCTTTGAAACTGGGTATCGATCGAAGCAAGGCAATCTCTACACCTTAGAAACCCTATTGTTCTTCATCAATAATCACCACCTTAAGCACATCGAGTACATACAGAAGGCTCGCACGCAGGGAATCACCGCTGTCACTTTACTCGACCAAAAACCCTTGCTTGATTATCTCATCGGCAAAGTCTCCTCCTTCGATTCGGTACAATTAAATGACGTCTTTAACCTAAACCCTCCAAAAATTCCTTAATTTGCCCTCGAATCCTTCAATTATAGCGTCTAAGCCATTTCCCCCAAATTTCTCTGAATAAAACAACACCTAATTGCTTGAACATGAGATCATTGATTTCACAGCGGTGATGGTGACCTCGATGGAGAGGCTGTTGAAGGAACGAGAGTTGTTGTTGGAGTGTAAGCAAAGGGATTAAATTATGTAATTTAAATATTTTAATTAAATTATGTTTTTCATATATATTTTACTATGTATTGTTGTTTAACGCAAAATACATTATATGTTCCATTACCTAAAACTTATAACGTAGAAAATACTTTTAAATAATGGTGTTCTTAAGACTAAGTGATGTGATTCCAAAATAATAGGACTATAGGATTCCTAAAATTAAGAGATGTGTTTCCATAATAATGATAGGAATGAGATGTTTTTTCAAACCAAATTCACAGAAGTGCTCATTAAAAAATTTGAAAAATATAATGAAAAATTAATTAAAAAAATTTACATGGTAATTGATTTCTATGAAGTCAAGTACCATTAAAAAAAACCAAACACCTACTTGGTTTAGTCATTTAAAAAAAACGATAGTTGTTTAACATGCCATCTCTCTCCTTCTAATACTAGCATCCATTTTCAATACTACTCACTAATCTCACCTCTCTCTCTCTCTCAACATGGATCCACTCTCGATGGTCCGCGACTACACAATTTGAAATGAGTTGGATCGGATCGTCCGGTACAACGACGAGGTACAATGACGAGTTCCGGTTTGGGTTACTCTAGTACCAATCAACTACACGCCAACTATAGATCAAGTCAAAAAATAGGACAAAATGGGCTTTTGCCCTTTTCGGGCAAATTAATTAGCTTTATACCCCATTTCCCAAACTAAGTAGGGAAATGCCCATCTTTTAAAACTCGATTTATGATAAATCGAGTTAGGCCCTATAGCGGCGTTTTAAGGAGCTTATAGTGATGTTTTTTAAGACTTATAGCGACGTTTTTTAACTCGACCTCAATGAAATCGAGTTATAGGTAAAATAATTGCCTATAACTCGATTTATTGAAGTCGAGTTAAAAAACGTCACTATAGGTTTTACAAACGTCACTATAGGCTCATTAAAACGCTGCTATAAGGTTTCAGAATTTTTTTTTTTCTAACTCGATTTATCATAAATCGAGTTTTAAAAGAGGGGCATTTCCCTATTTAGTTTTAGAAATGAGGTATAAAGCTAATTAATTTGCTTGAAAAGGGCAAAAGCCCATTTTGTCCTAAAAAAAATCTAAAGATTTACTAGAAAACATGACCATAAGAAAATATCTTAATTTATTGTATGACTTTTTTTTACTAGCAGATGACATCTCTTTGCTATCATTACACAAAGAAGAATATCACAACCTCATTAATTAAATGGAAGGATGAGATATGCACGCCTGAAGCTTGGTGGATTCTTGCAATCAGTAAAGTGCTAACCATACCATACTTTGTAAAAAGATATAGACGCTTGAATTAAAAAATTTGTACATATCCATGCATTATTGGGACACCTAATAATCACCTATTCATGTACTATTGTACTATGACACTTGAATTGTACCTCAAGTTAAATGAGGCAACAAGAACTAGGGAGTTATACAAGCACAAGAATACTCCTGGGCTCTTGGGTTCATTAGGGGGGCGGGGTGTAGTTGTCTGTGATGTATTCTCTCAGTTTTTTGTTTGCTTTCCTTGTTGTATCTTTTTCTGTTGAATGAATAGTTTATGTTTTCCATAAAAAAAATAAAAAAATAAAAAAATAAAAAGAACTAGGGAGTTATACGAAAACACAATTTTAATTGATTCAACGTGATTAAGGCAACTAGGCAAGAGACTGTCAACGTTTGCTCTTTCACTTCACACTCTTCCTCTTTCTTAATTACTAGGTAAGAGCATTCACAGCAGTGGAACTAAAATTTTTTAGCTATTTAGTTTCACCAAAAGTTACTTTATCTATTTTATCTACATACGTGTTGCAGTAGTATATCTATTTTAGCTTTCAACACAATAAAATAATATAAACATTACAATAAAATAATATATCTATTACAATAAAATAATTCATCTCACTATAATAAAATAATATATTCATTACACACAACTATCACAGCCACACACACAACCACAACCACAACTACCACCACCACCACCACCACCACAACCCACAACAAAAAAAAAAAAAAAATCAACCAAGCCCACACCCACCAGGCAACACCCACACCCACCACCAACACAATAAAATAATATAAAAATCACAATAAAATAATATATCTATTATAATAAAATAATTTATCTCACTATAATAAAATAATATATTCACTACACACAACTATCACAGCCACACACACAACCACCACCACCACCACCACAACCCACAACAAAGGAAAAAAAAAAAATCAACCAAGCCCACTCCCACCAGGCAACACCCACACCCACCACCACGAAACCCACCCGAGCCACCACCACGAACACACCGATCTACCCACAAACCTACCCACAGCCTAGCCACCCACAGAGAAGTCTGAACTCATACATGGTGGGAGAGATGGCTTGAGTCGACGATGAAGCTTGGGTCGGCAATGGAGGTTGGATCGACAAAGTAACGCCCCAAAATCATAAGCAATAAAAGTTTATTTAATCTGAATAATCCATAAAAATATTAAATAAAAGAAATCTAGCAACCTTAAATCTCATCACAAATGTTAGAGCTCTAATTCACCAAAGACAAAACATCCTCAAAATAATTCTCCAATACAATATTTAATGCCATAAAAATAAAAATAAAATCCTCAATTTCACAAAATAGTTCGTAACTGCTGTCTCCCAAGAATTTCTACTCCAATAATCCCTTTAATGTATCTATAATGGGAAATAAAAGGGAGGTGAGATAACTCAATAAGTGGAATTCACTAACATTGAGGTGTGGGAACAAGCCTTTCTAATAAATAATTTTTTCAACAATTTCATAACTTGTAACTCATCAATATTTCATCATCAAACATTTCATATATAAAAAGAAAATATCTTTATATTGTGAGCCATCATAATACATATATCAATACAATCACATAAACAATTTCCTAGGCTTTTCTCGTGGTCAACGTTTACGCCCCGTTGATAGGGTTGTGCTGTCCCTTTTTCTTTGAGATTGGAACCTCCTTTCATCCCCTTTCTTAAGGATGGTTCCCTTGGAACCTAAAGGTGCACTCCCTTGCTAAGGAGCTTCCTTTTTGGATCCTCAATAATATACTCCCTTGTTAAGGAGCTATCAAATGTGCACTGTCCCCTTTTTTGGGACCGTCCCTTGCTAAGGACTAGCTGTAATATGATTGTCCATTGCTAAGGACTAGACACCATACTGAGCTTCTATTCACGACTTGCCATAGGTTTCCAAACACATTTCAATATGCTCACAAAAATAATCCATTCATAATTCTAAAAAATATAAAGATATATTCACGCATACAAGTTTAAATAAATTCAGGTTGTCCCACAAGTTTTTCATAAAACAAATAGTAAATGTGCACATCAAACATTTATAAAATATCAATTCATCTATAAAATATCAACATGTTTCTTTGATATAAAATAGTTCAATAATAAACACTGCTTTGGGAAAACCCCAAAATTAGTAAACACCACTTACCTCTTAGTTGCAAACATAAAGGAAATCAACCTCCCTCGAATCACAACAATTTAGTAGAATTAGAACCTAGCAACACCAAAAATAGGTTCATCAATACACAATTTCCCACTTAAAAATCTATTTTCACACTTAAACGATTTTATCCTAGACACTATTGATATATCCAAAATCCTCTATTTATTCACTTAACTATCCAATACACTTTCAGCTTTGATCAGATTTCTGGACTTAAAAATATTGCTGCGTAATCAAATTTTTCCATTAACATAATTATAGATATTCAAGACTTCAAAATGGCCGTATAAGGGAAATCTCATCAATCTACAATTTACATCCCTTCTTGTCATGTACCTATATCCATCACTCCTAGTCTAAAATAATAATAATAATCATAGGACATCCTTTCCCATTATATAAGGATATGTGAGGGTGGTTGAGACCAGAACGTAAGCTTAGAATTTCCTTTTTCCTTTAATATATTGCTAGGGTAGATTTTATGAAGTCATGCCTTTATGTCATATTAGCAACTAAAGCAATTTCTAGCAAAGTTCCTCCCTGAAAACGTGGGATGATTTCCAGCCATATACTATAATTCGGTCAATTCAATTTCAAAGCCTATGGTGGACCATACGGCTATATATATACAATTCCTATATGTAATCATCCTAGCCGGCTTTCCCATCAATATAGATGACAGGTTTAGATTTTATGAACAATTATTTTACTTGGTACTAAAAGAACAAATGCATGGACCCATGTGAGGACAATTATTAGCCATAGAATAATTCCGACACTATAAATCTTTCAACTCTCTAAAATTCCAGCAAGACAACCATACCTGAGATACTTGTGCACAGCCGTAGAGAAGAAAGGAAACAGCTCAATCATGTGTTGCGGCTGAAAACAAAAGGAATTTTCTTATGTACTTACATGTGCAACTTAAAAGGTAAAAGACTAGGGTTATCAAGGCCCATATTTTTATTTATGCCATTTCACTTGGGCTTTATATTACATAGTATTCATCTTATTTTAATATCTTAGGCCCAAATCAAATTAATCCATTAAATTGTAGGTCTCCTTTATAATTTACGTATAATAATTAAATTGGTGCCAAAATTATGGGGTGTTACAGACAATGGAGCTTGGACCGGCGATGAAGCTTGGGTCGGTGATAGAGCTTGGATCGGCAATGGAGCTTGGGTCGGCGTTGGGTGAACAGTGAGATGGAGGACTGGGCAAGATGGGTTAGCGGTGTGGGGAGGTGGGTCGACAGTGTGGAGGACTGAGCAAGATGGATTTAAGGGTAGCGGCAAGGGCATGACTTGCGGAGGTAAGGGCGTGACCGACGGCGGCAAGGGCGTGACCGACAGCGGCAAGGGCAAGACCTGATCTATGAGATGAGAGAGAGAGGAGCTTTGGTCTGAGAGAGCAGAGGGAAGTAACGTGAGAGAGAGAAAAAGAGAGAAGAGCTGTGAAACAGGAAGAGAAAAGGAAAGAGAAAAGAAATATTATTTTAATGAAAAGGGGAGTAAAATAATATTTTTTTTTTGTTTAGCTCTCATGAATAGTGCACATCTATCTATGGATGTGCACGGTAGCAATGGAGCTAAAAAAAATAGATTTAGGTCCCTGCTGGAGTATGCTTTTTGGTGTTTGAGGAGCTAAAAAATACCAATATAGCACCACTGCTATGAGTGCTCTCTAACTAGTCTTCTTGTACAATAATGCTTACAACCAGACTTCACATGGTGAGTACAATAATTGGCTTACACTTCAGATAACTGTTCAATAACTTGTCTGACATTTCAAACAACTCGGATGCTATTGGAATAATTGCATTTACTTTCATAAAGACTCGAAGGATGCAGATGCACTCTACATGGATCATTTGACATAGTTGGATGCTACACACATCAGACGGTCAACAATAAATTAAATTTCAATACTTGAGCACTTATCAATCGGCATTCCAGAGTCAAAATCAACTCTACCTTCATTCTACACTTTTGATGAGGCTGTCATTAACATACAGAAAGCTTAATGGCTGCAGAAAATTTGGGCCATCCCCATAAAACAAACATGTGAAGCTTTGAACTAGAATTGGGTGGGGTGCGCCAGGCCCGAGCAATAGTGCAACGCATGGGCGACGCTTGAGAGCCCCAGCAGCAAGCTACTGTGGTGGGCTCTCCCCCTCAAGAAATAAATTTAATATCGTGTGGGCCGATGACCCACATATCAGATATTAAACTGATAAGAACAGATACTACACTTGATCTTAGCCAAAAGGCCGAGAAAGGTATGAGCGTTTCTGTCACACATGCCATCTTTTAATGCCCAACTCGTCTTGGTTTTCCTCTTCTGGAGGCAGTGTGGGACAATACTGCGGTAACCTATATACACTCCTTTTTTACATCTAATTTTGTATTTCGAAACCGGAACTCATTGTTGTACCGGACGATCCAATCCAGCTCGTTTCGGATCGTGTAGTCGCAGACTGCCAAGAGTGGATCCAGGTTGAGAGAGAGAGAGAGAGAGAGAGAGAGAGAGAGAGGGCGGTGAGATTAGTGAGTAGTATTGAAAATGGATGCTAGTATTAGAAGGAGAGAGACGTCATGTTAAACGACTGTCATTTTTTTAAAATGACTCAACCAAGTAGGTGTATGGTTTTTTTCAATGGTACTTGACTTCATAGAAATCAATTACAATGTAAATTTTTTTAATTAATTTTTTGTTATATTTTTCAAATTTTTTAAGGAGCAGTTCCGTGAATTTGGTTTAAAAAAACATCTCATTTCTATCATTATTATGGAAGCATATCTCTTAATTTTAGGTGTTTTTTTTAGAAGATTAGTTTTAGGAATCCTATAGTCCTATTATTTTGGAATCACATCACTTAGTCTTAAGAACACCATTATTAAAGTATTTTCTATGTTATAAGTTTTATATAATGGAACATATAATGTATTTTCCGTTAAACAACAATACATAGTAAAATATATATGAAAAACATAGTCCAATTAAATTATTTAAATTACATAATTTAATCCCTTTACTTACACTTCAACAACAATTCTCAATCCTTCAACAGCCGCTCCATTAAGGTCACCATCACCACCGTGAAATCGACAATCTCATGTTTAGGCAATTGGGTGTTGTTTTATTCAGAGAAATTTAAAGGAAATGGCTTGGACACTATAATTGAAGAATTTAGGGGCAAATCAAGGAAGTTTTGGGGGTTTAGGTTAATGACGTCATTTAATTGTACCAAATTGGAGGAGGAGACTTTGCCGGTGAGATAATCAAGCAAGGGTTCTCGGTCGGGTAAAGTGACGACGGTGATTCCTTACATGCAAGCCTTCTGTATGTACTCAATGTGCTTAAGGTGGCCATGATTCCCTGCGGTAACTTATATACCACTATGTATTGTTGTTGAATGCAAAGTACATTACATGTTCCATTACATAAAACTTATAAAAATAGAAAATACTTTTAAATAACACATGCATTATTTAACCTACAAATTTTACATTATATTTTTTTCAAATAATTATATTACATTTTTTCTTTGTTTGTGTAGGTTTGCAACTAGCATGGATGAAAATGAAAAACATTCTTAAAGTAATTAGAAAGGGAAATAGTCGATCCTTTATTTTTTTGACAAATAAACAAAATATATAAAATCATATAACATCTTCGAATTAAGGATGGCAATGGGGTGGGATAAGGCTAAAGAATGGGGTCTTCACCCCTGCCTAGCATGGTTTTGTCTTACCCCATTCTCGCCTCGTCTTGTATAGTGGGGCAAATTTCCTTGCCCCATCCCTATCCCTGAGGGCTTCGCAAGGCCTCGCCTCGGATTGCAAAACTTTACTTCGTATTAATATGTCACACCTTGCCACGTAGCTATTAATTTAAAAAAAAAAACTTGTTTCATTAATATAAATATACTTAAAATTACAATTAAATTATCAAATAATTTTTAATAAGGACTGAATAATATTATTTAAAGTGTTTAACAAGATAATATCGCAATAAAATAAATAAAAAAAATCTTAATATTCATGCATTAAATACTTAGTAATACAAACTAAGTTTTTAATACTAATAGAGCGGGGCGGGGCTAAAAAGCCTAAACCCATCCCCACCCCACTTGAATGTGTAAAAAAAAAAAAAAAAAAAATCTTTCTCCATTCTTGCCCTTCCACCTTGCAAGGCAGGAAAAAACTTTTGCGGGGTAGGACGGGTCAGGGCAGGGCAAGGGGAAATTGTCAGGCCTACTTGAGATTTTGAGGTTCAAAGGCCAAAAGAAGTAGTTATTGGAACCCACCCGTGCCCCTTTTTTTTATAGTTAACTTCAATGCAACCATTAGTGAGGACAAAGCTTATAGTAGCAGTTGGCAAAAATAATAAAGGAGAAGTCATCTTTGTTTAGACTCAGTTTATTGATGTTTAGGATCCTCTTATAGCTGAAGCCAAAGCAAAACTCATTTTTGTAGAAGTATCAGAGGCTTTAAGAATATGAATGCACTTTTCTAAAAAAAAAAAAGAATATAAATACACAAACTTTGAAAGGATATGTTTATTGCACACATTATTGCTAGAGCAAAATTGTGTCTTGAAACCTTTTCTGATTGGTCCATAAATCATACATATTGAAATTTTGTCAAAATTGAATATGAAATCGGTTGGTCATGTTTTGGTTTAACCCAGTATGGTACAAATCAAATTGAGTATGTGTCAAAAAAAATTTGGACCATTGGATTGTTATTTGTACGACTCTTACTCTGTCTTTTATACATAAATCCTTTTTTATAATTCAATAATCATTAATTGAATAATTCCATTAAAAAAGAGATATATATATATATATATACACACACCCATACATCTTAGAGTTAGAGGGGAAAAATTTGCGCAATTCTGAGAAATATGCACTCTTTATTCTGAGAAATATTTACCCTCCGAAAAGAGGAAAAAGCAGAATCTTTGTCCAAAGAAATACCTTGAAATAGGGCAGATGTATAGAACATTTCAACGAGAGAGTGTTTTTTCAGCTCTTTCAAAATGGAATCTATTCCAAACATATATGTCATGTTTCCTTACTTTGTTAGAGTACAAATATCTAAATTTGATATTTTTAGATACTTTCGAGATTGAAATAGAGCAAATTGGAGACATTTTCAAGTTGATGAGGTATGAGTCTCACAAACCCCGCATTAGAGAGATTAAGAGATGTTAAACTCTTCATTGAACCGAGAAATGAGGGAATAGGAGAAACAGAGAAATTATTTAAGCTGAGGTCAAAGTAATTCAAATGCTCCAAATCAAGCAGAGAAGGATTTAGCTTACCACCAAACATTGGCCGCTCATAGGCATCAATTTGCTCCTGACTCAGAAAATCATCCCAAACAGGAGGGAAGCTTCTGAGATGAAGTTGGTGGACGTGAGCAGTGAGGTTGTGGTAGACAACACCAACCCACTGACAGCAATCACCATCAACAGTCCAAGAGGAGAGCCAGTTTGAAGGATCAATAAGGTCTTGCTTGAAGGTGAGAAGGGCGCGTCGCTCGCTATCGATGCAACAAACGTCAGAGTCAGTGTGTTCGGTGTAGGAAATGAAGAAATGAGGAAGAGGAAAAATTAGAAAAGCTAGGAAAAGGAATCTTAAGGGTTTCATAACCATTCCAAACATAAGAATGGTTATGAAACCATAAGTCCATAACGCAAATTTCAACACAAGTGAATAAGTTATGACTTTTTTCCGAGTATCAAAATAAGTCAATAATTGTTGGGTTAATAAACAATTATGTCTGTAAAAATACAATTGTTTAAGTAAATAGAAGAGTAGGGATTCTGTGACTTCCAATGTACCAGTTAATCAATGTTTGAACTAGAATTAGGTGGGGTGCGCCAGGCCCAAGCTATAGTGCAACGCATGGGCGACGCTTCAGAGCCCCAGTAGCAAGCTACTGTGATGAACTCTACCCCTCAAGAAATAAATTTAATATCGTGTGGGCCGATGACCCACATATCAGATATTAAACTGATAAGAACAGATACTACACTTGATCTTAGCCAAAAGGCCGAGAAAGGTATGAGTCTTCCAATCACACGTGCCATCTTTTATTGTCCAACTCGTAAAGGTTCTCTTCTTCTCGAGGCAGTGTGGGACAAATACTGCGGTAACCTATCACTTCTTTTTTACATCTGATTTTGTATTTCTGGCTGAGATGTCAAATGCAAAGCTCAAAGTTAAACCAGTTTTGAATTAACAGATACAATTCTTGTGATTGAACCTGATAAGTCTATTGAGTCTTAAACAGATCGAAACTTTGTGTATAACAAATAATTTACGAGTTTATCAAAATGATGCAGCGTAAGTGGCTGTCCAGAAAAAAAAAGAATAGATGATTTTTTTTCTGCATTAATGTAGCCTGTTACCATTGCAAGGATGATGGATGCTAATGACAACATTCAATGTCTTACAATTCTCAAGATGACTGTGGCTACTGCAGATTCAATATAGAAACATGGTTTAGAGTTTATACACGACACAGGAACATTCGTCTTTAACAAGTGAAAGATGATTGAAAGTTTCAATATTATGAAGTGATTTGACGATCACCAGTAACAAAAACTCAATTCACCTTGGCCTTCCAGATTTTTTGATATGCAGTTTGACTCCATCATTGATGGATGAGCCTTATGATAGAATCACAAGAAAAGTTGAAGTTCTCAAAAGAAGATGCAAGAAACTTTACATTATTCGTAGCACATTGTTGTGGTATAATATGAATGAAAAGAAACAACATTCTATATAATACAATCAGAAAGGGAAGTTGTCCATCCTTTGTTCTTACTTAGACAAATAAACAAAATATATAATGATTATCTAACATCTTGGGATTTTGTAGACAGTTGTTGGAACCCACCTCTACCCCTTTTTGTTAAAGTTAACTTCATTGCAACCAACAGTGTCAGTGATGACAAAGCAAAATCATAAGGGAGAAGTCCTGGCTTTATTGATGTTCAGGGGTTGTTTGGATTTAGTGTTTTTCATCACCCATCACTCTATTTTCATCACCTATAACTCAAAATTGGTGGGTCCCACAGCTGTTTGGTTTGTTTGGATTTGTTTTCAGTTTTTGTTTCCATCACTCAATTATCTGATTTTTGAGTGATGAGTTATGGAAACTGAAACCAACTTTTAGGTGTTTTTGAGTTATGGAAACAGAGTTACGATGACATTTGGTAAATACACACATATTTGAGGGACCCACAGTCAGAGAGTAGTCAAATTTGGTCTAGTTTGGTCTTCTTCTTTGTTTTATTTTTTATTTTTTTCTTTCACGTTGGGTCTGGTCTTCTTCTTCTTCTTCTTTTTTTTTTTTTTTTTTTTCACATTGGGTTTCTGGGTTTTTTTTTTTTTTTTTTTTTTTTTCCTGGTTTCTCTATTCTTCTCTTCTTCTTCTTCTTCTTTTTCTTCTTTTCTTTCCTTTTCACATTGGGTTTCTGGGTTTGCTTTCTTTTTTTCTTTTTCTTTTTTCATTCCTTTTCACTGGGTTCGATGAGTTTGGGTATTGGGGGTTGAAGGAAAAAAGAAAAAAAAAAAAAAAAAAAAATAAGAAGTAAAAGCTGCACCAAGTCAATCTGTGGGTCTCACAAAAAGTAAAATTTTTTGAGTTATCAAAATTGGAAACAAGTGCCAAACATGCCATCTTAGGAAGTTGTATTTTCAATGATAAGTGATGAGTTATAGAGTAATGAGTGATAAAAATTGAGTGAGGAGTGAGGAGTGATGATTTTTTAAAAACCAAACAGCCCCTTAGTATCCTCTTATAGCTGAAGCAAAAGCAACCCTTCTTGGTCCAATTCGGTCCACTCGGTATTATTCAGTCCAATTCGGTCTTATTTGGTTTATTTGGTCTTATTCCTTCCATTTGATCCAATTCAGTGTTATTTGGTCCATTCAGTCTACCTTCGTCTATTTGGTTCGCTTCGGTCTTATTAGCCCACTTCAGTTCAATTAGGTCTTATTCTGTCCAATGTGGTCCATTTTCTTTACTTCGGTTTTATTCCAGCCATTCATTCCACTTCAGTTTAAATCAGTACATTCACTTCACTTCGGTCCAAATTAGTCTTATTCTGTCTAATTAGTCTAATTCGGTCCACCTCAGCCCACTCGGTTGATTTCAGTCTACTTCATTCCTACTCTGTCCATTCAGTCGACTTGGTCCAATTCAGTCCACCTTTGTCCATTTAGTTCACTACAGTCCAATTCGGTCACCTTCTATCTATTTTGATCCACTATGGTTCATTCAGTCCATTTATGTTCATTTAATCTATTTTGGACTAATTGAGCCTTAAATTTATTCTTTTTGTAGGTTGTATTTTTCAGTTTTGGGCTAAAAAAAAAAAATTTCACAATTTTTTTGGGCCAAACTCGTTAGTTTTGGCCTAAAAAATACAAACAAAATAGGAAATAGAAATTAGAGATAGGGGCCTAAACAATGCAATAAAGTTAATAAATATTCATAAAATTACCTTAAAATTCAATTTTTAATAATATAAGTATTATACTTATATTTGGAAAGAAAAAAAATGCTACAACTCTAAACTTATATAATAATTTAAAAACATGTTACATTTCAGTCCAAATCTTCTATTCCACTTCTCCTACTCCACTATATACTCCATAAATAAAAACATGTCACATGTCCATCTAATTTATTAAATGCTAAATTTATTCCTTCCATTATTTCAATTTCCTAAATTTATGGTTTGAGGCTCTGAAAGGACAGCCATAGATCAAGGGCCAGCCACCATACTAATTCAATAATTCATTTGAAAGGACTAGTTATGAATCAAAATTGTGAAAGTGAAGTCGCACCAGTTACTTTAAAGTACTCAAAAGCACTTAGTGCTGCCACATTACTTTCTTCTTAAAGGGTCATACTCACAAGAATCAGAGCTTCAGTTGCCAATTAGTAGAATTGTAAAGAAATTGAAAATTTGACTAAGTTTTGCACATAGGTTAGTCATCTAAAAAAAAGTACAACGTCCATGATGGAATTATTAATAAAGACAAATTTAAATAGATTTGACATAATTGATAATTCAACTGAAACAGTTCAGGGTTCACACTAGACTATCTTCATATCAAGATAAAACAGTTCTTCGCTAAATAATAATTAAATTCAGAATCTTCCCTTGAGGGTAGAAACGACACATTTATAGAACAAATATATTAGATGGGAAGATAATCATACTTAATATGTCAGTGCATTGTCAAAGAACAGAAGTTTCACTGCATGCCGATCCCGCAAATTGATGAAACAGCAGCATATAAAAGCAAAACAAGACTACCTTCCTGAAATAAATTATATACAGGTTGTATTGAACTATTAAAAATGGTATATGGTTCTCAGTATGATTAGCATCATCATTAGCTGAAAAAGAGTTCTACTAAGATAATAAAACTGAAGATGCAGATTTCCTTCTGAATAACATATATATTCCTTTCATGATGGAAATTAAGTTTACTTATCAAAAAAAAAAAATGATGGAAATTAAGTTCAAAATCTGTCCTCAGCCACATATGTATATATAATATACCAAGTTTCATGACATGAATTTCTAGCAAAGCAGAAATCACTAAGAACCTTTGGTGCAAATTTTCACAAAGTAACCAAGGATTTTTCTCAAAATTAAATGCCTGCGTTATTATCCAGCAGGGACTAAAAATGAAAAATATAGAAGGAGCACATATCTTAAATACTGAACTTAACCAATAAACCAATTCAATGGTGCTTTGAGATGTAAGACGAAAAAAAGTTCCTGCTTAATAACAAGGCCACCAGCATCCATTGTTTCCTGTTGTAATCGACATAGCATCTCCCAAATTCTTCTCCACAACCAGATGGACATATGCCAAAATCAACAGGGCCAAAACAGCCACAGAATAGAAAGAACATCACTGAATCGAGAACAACTCTAATCAAACATCTAACAAGAAATCCAATAATAAAGTTACTGCATCATTAAAACATACGAGTAACTAAGGGGCATTTCCACAATCACATATTATAAGCAAGACTGATCAGAAAAGGATCATTGAGTCATAAACTGATAACTGCAAGGAACCAAATCTTGATTATGTCATATATTATAAGCAAGACTGATCAGAAATTATGTCATAAAGATGAAAGTATGATACTTTATGAATATAGAATATTATGATAAAGAACATCATAAAATCTTGATTCTTGAGTGAACTTCAATTTCAACTTTTGAGTAGTCAGACAAAATGTTGAGAGGCATTAACTTAGGTAACAGCGTTTAAATTTTTTTTTTTTTTTTAATTGATCTAAACATTGCATTATATGATTTTCTTTCTACAATTTCTTTTTATTCTTTTCCTCTTTGAATCTGATTTCTGAGCTCAAGGTCAAAGGAGAATGTTGGATTTTATTTTTTAACCGGTCACAACAATTTATAACAGTAAACTTTTTTACTATTAACATTTAAATTTTAGCAAGGAGAATCCTACTCTTTATTGGTATAGATGAAGATGCATGTTCGTGACTGAAAAACACAGGAAAAAAAGTGTTTAACATCCTTACTGAGTTCTGACTTCCACACTTTTCTGAAGAATAAAAATCATTTGATAATATATAAGACAAGCTAACAAGTGCATGATAACGCACTTACCTTCTTCTCAAAATTGGAAAAAAAGAAAAGAAAGTGCTTGATAACCATAAACTTCCAAAAAAAAATTAAGCAGTGTGAAAACATTAGGTGACACATCCACCATGAACCATGGCAACATTCAGCATACAGAGTAATGATATGAGGCACACCAAAGGATATAAGTTTAAATAATAAAATTATTATGTCTATAAGTGTATTCGCATACTCTTCACTTGCAATGGCTTGTTCTGTCAAAGCTTCCTTGTCGTTAATGCATTGTCCAGATGACTTAAAATTTGTCATATGACTTGATTATCAGTTCACCTTTCTCTGTATGTACTCTGCCTTCCCTCATTCTTGCCACCACCTTGTCTTAAATGAAAATTTTATGCCACAAAACTATCAGATGCTACATGCATATGATAGATAATTAAGATCCTTCTTCAAAACATAGAGAGGTTTGTCCTGTTTGTATCATTGTGCAGATAACTTTAAACCAACATCTGTTTTCAATTAATTAAATCTTTTCTACCAGAAAATAGAGATAATAACAAGAGAAATTAAGGGAAATAACGTCCTAAAGAACATGTGCAGGATGTACTAGAGAAAATTTTGTATACCCTTGTCCAAAATATAATTTCTGTCTACTCAAAATGACAGATCCAAAAGAAACAACGAAAGAGAAGATGAAAAAGTGTTCTATTCCCATGCGGAAGATTCTTGTGTTCTCTACATAGTCATATTTCTGCTGTGCGTGCATTATAGTAACGACAGCACATTTGCACTCCTCACATATATACCTTGCGAGACATTTTCTTCCTTCTCTACAGGAATGTGGACCTCAATGAGTCAAATGGCCTGATAAAATGAATCAATGCCAAAATTTTTGTTTTTTTTACTAACAGAATGCCACATCAAGAAAGCACATCCGTACTTCTAACTTGATCTTTTTCTAGTTAAACTAATTCCCATAAACTAATCTAATCTAATCAATGCAAGAGGGATTGAGAGTGCAGGATAATAGTTACAATCAAACTGATGCACCTTTGGGATAAATTGTGAGGTTGCCTAGAACAAGCGAAACTACTAAGAGCATTCGCATCCCATATCTTCATACTATTCTATTTTACCATTTTAAAAAGTTATTTTATCAATTATACAATACCATTTTATAATACACTCAGCATCCTAACTTTTATTTTACCAAATTACACATTAAAATAATATAAATTATACAATAAAATATATTTTATTCTCTCTCTCATTTCGGTCTCCCTTCCTCTTTCTCAACCAGTGGTCAAAACTCAATACACCATTTACACAGCAATCACCCTCTCAACCACACCACCTCCACACAGCAACTCAGTCACCACCACACAGCAACCACCATGACACCAAAACTCGTTAACCAACAAAACCCTTTTTCTTCTTCATTCTCGAGATTCATCACTGTCTTCACCAAGATCAGTCAATTCAACCCAAAACCCCAACTACAAGAACAAGCCTTTCCCACCACCACCGAGATCTTCCTCTTCCATGACTTGATCATCAACCCAAACCCACACTGCCACCACGATCTCCGATCTCCGCCGATCCCAAACCTAAAATCAACACCCAGCTTTGTCACACCCAAATCAACCCAAATCCAAAACCCATAACCCATAACCCATGGCCCACCATGTCGATCCACCACTTGACCCATGATACACCGATCGGAGCAAACCACACCCATATCGGAGCAAACCCATCGAAGCAAACAGCACTGAGAGAGAGGAAAGGGAGAGGGAGAAATTTGAAAGAGAGAGAGACGAGGAGGACAAAGTTGAGAGAGTGGGAGAGTCAAAGCAGATGAGAAAGAAAATGAATAAAATAATATTTTTATTTTTATAATTGAGCTACAATGCAATTCTACATATAGCATTGCACTGTAGCACAATTGTAAATTTTTTTGCAATAGTGTACATATATAATTTCGGATGTTGAGCAATTTTGGGCCTGAAATGCCAAATTTTCCTTACATTTGGCATTTCACAGGCCCAATGCGAATGCTCACAAAGCCATTATAAATCATCATTAACTCAAAGAGCTATAGAGTAAGAAAACACAATAACACTTGGTACCTTAAGAAAACCAGCAACATCAGATGAACAGAAACTAGCAGTTACAAATGCAAAAAAATTTATTATCCATCCTTGTAACATTACTTGCTGGAAGAATATAAACTACATATCTTTCATTACATTTTTCAGTGGTTAAAGAATTTTTATTTTTTTTAGAAAAAAGTATACAATGAAGTGACACCCAGCGAAAATAAAATAGCCAATTACTATAACTTCAAGATTCATTCGTTTTGCATTCAAATAGAAAGTATTACACTATTTTTTTGACATGGAACAATTACACTATTAATATATGCAAATTAACAGTACAAGTCTTCAAAAAAAAAAAAACAGTATAAGTCCTTGTTAATACACTGTACTGAACGTAAAGCCATGGAATTGATCACAAGAAGGATCAATTAAATTAGAATCTAATGAACCAAAAACAACAATGTAAGTGATCAGCAAAATTATGAAGGTCACAAAAGAAGCAAAATATAAAACAATTTGTTTAAGGCAAGAATAATATGGTTTGATCTGCCTCCTATGACCGGTTCTCTTAGTAGCTCATTGGGTTAATTTGATACTTATACCAAGTATCAGGTCCATGGGTTCGAGAACTGGTGAGAGAGAGCTACCTCCTATGATAATATTGCAAAGTAGGCAAGTTCAATTTGTTGTCCTCATAATGCATTCATCTTTTTGACAGTTTTTAATCTCATCCCTAATTCCTTCAACAGATGACTCTCAATTCCTTATAAGCCAAACATTATATATAATTGAAGCTGTAATTTTCTTTTTGAATAACATATATATTCAAAATCTGCCCCCAGCCACATATATATGAAACTTCTTTTCAAGAATTTCTAGCAAAAGTGAATCAAAAAAAAAAAAAAAAAAATTCTAGCAAAAGAAGAAATTACTAACCTTTGGATGTAGATTTTCATAAATGAAGTAACAAAGGATTTTCTCCAAATAATATGTTATCATCCAGCAGGATCAAAAAAGAAAACGCCGGCTTAAGTATAACTACAACTTGACACCATTAAACCAATCAATCCACTGACGTAAGACAAAAAAAACCATTTCTTCTCAATAGTCAATGGCAAGGCCAGTGGCCATCAGTTGTGTCACCTGTTGCAAATTTGTAATCTAGCACATGATATCTCCATAATTCCTTTCCACAACCAAATGAACATAACCAAAAATCATCAGAATTTCTTAGTCTAGTTTTAAAATAGACTGATCAGAAATATAATTTATGGCTTGTTTGGAAGTTTAAAGAGGGAGGAGAGTAGAGGGGAGGGGAGTAGTGAAGAGGAGAGTAGAGGAAAATGATTCCCCTCCACCTTGTTTGGATATTTTTAAAATTAGTAAGGGGGAAGGGACTCCCCTTGTGTAATTTTGTTAATATAATAAGGGTAAATTAGGTAATTTACTTTGTCAATAGTTTATGTACTCTACTCTCCCTCCAAATCTCTTCAATTTGGGAGAATTAAAAATGGGGGGCTAGAGGGAGTTGAAACCCCTCCAAATCCCTCCCCCTCCTTCCTTAAAAAACTTCCAAACAAGATAATTAGATTACTCCCCCTCCCTCTACTCTACTCCTCCTTCTTTTTTAAACATCCAAACAGGCCATTAGTGTCTCAAGAATGTTTCAAGAAAGCCAAAACAGCCACAGAATAGGACGAACATTACTGAATCCAAAAGTCAAACATCTAACAAGCAAATCAAACAATGAATAAGCTACTGCATATTTAAAATTCAACAATTAATCACATCATAGCCAAGAATGATCACAAAAAGGGATTACCGAATCATAAACTGATAATTCCAATGAAACATAGGGTCCGTTTGGATACAACTTATTGTTGCTGAAAGTTGCTGAAAGTTGATTGTTGCTGAAAACACTGTAGCAAAATAATTTTTAAATGAATAAATAGTACCGTGGGATCCATTTTAAATATTTTTTAATTATGAATAGTACATGAGCAGTGCGTAAACAGTGTACGCACTGTTCATAAACAGTATTTTTTTTGTCCCCTAAAGTCAGCAAATGCGGTAAATAAAAAAAATAAAAAATAAAAAAAAAAAGAGGAGAAAACGCAACAACTAAAACGCAACGTAGCTTAACCCGGAATCCAAACCCACACATAGTCAAAATTATTGCAAAATTTATTTCATTAAAGATGAAAGTAGGAAAATTAACATGAACAACTACTACTTAAAAAAGCTCCTAAACAAAGTCATGTTCATTAATCATAGATTGCAAGCTTCTGGTACATTTCTCCAGAGATAGCTTCGTGCATGACAGCAACAGGGTTGATAATCCCACCATTTTCCAAGAACAACTTGACCAAATTCTTAGAAAACCCACTCACCAGAGCCACCCCACTCTGATCGGATGGAACAGGAGTGGCCTTAGAGTTCCTAAGGTTCCAAAACACAATCTCAGGCACCTTATTGTACCCCTTCTCCCTAAACTTTCTCTGTATAACCTCATAGTCAGTTTCCCACCCTGACCTCCTCAGCCTAGCCTCTCTCTCTTGCTGTTGTCTAGCCTCATTCCGCCTCTGCCTCCTCGCATTCACATCGCTCTCCGACTCGTCACTATCCATATCCGAAGAATCATCATCCATACTATTATATCCACCATACCCAAAACCACCATAATAACCACCATACCCATACCCATGATGCCCGGATGCTTCATCAAACTCCATATCACTAAAAACAAACACTTTTTGTATAAGTTGGTCCTCAGTCAAGTCTGCTTGAACAGCCACATCCAGAATCTGATCAAACACAGCCTGAAAGTTGGTGCTCCCACCCCACTTCATATGTCTGATAAACTGAGTCTTTTCACTCAGGCTATCTCCTTGAACCATTTGAATGGTAGGGTTGGTGTCAAAAGTTATCACTTGACCTTTCCATGGGTCCTCACTAAGCTCCGAGATCAGCAACCCTAGAGCCACACAAACATTCATAGGCTCACCATGCATACTCCCCGACACGTCACACACCGCAATGCAGTTACTCAGCTTGCCCTTCTTCAGCAAGTCATCCACCATTCTCTTCCACTGAAGCTCCGCCACCTGTCCTCCATCGCCGTCACTCAACGAAGCGATAATCTCATGTGGGAGCAACGCACCCGCCGCGATTGTTGCCTCACCATGCTTCACGCTTTCGAGGTACTCCTGGAATCGCTTCTTGTCGTGTTTCAGAAAGAGTTCCTTGTAATTCTTCATTGCCACCGAAGGAACACGGTTGTAAGGCAAGGTTTCCCACATATTTGCACTCATATACACTTCGGGGAGTTCCAGAACCTTATGGAGTGGAACCAAAACTTGCTTTCTTAACCTATCTCGTACTCTATAAGCATAGTGAGCATCTTCTAGGGTTTGATATTCCGGGTCGGACTCTTTAGGGAAAACCCGTTTAGCAATGCTCTCGCATATCAACAAGGACTTGTCGTAGGCCGAGTCAATCGTAGGGCACCATTTCGCTGCAAGACTGATATCTCTATGCTTTCCTTCATTCAAAGCTTGCATATCAGCCTTCAACATCTTAGCAAAAACATCGGAAACTGCGTCGTGCAAGAACCGATAAACCGGATCTCGGTTATACCTCTCGAAAGCTTTCTTGGCCATGGCCAAGACCCGTTCTTTCCTCATCGTCCTTGCGTGCTCTCTTTCGAGATTGACTTTAGCGATATTCTGCTTAACCCTCAACTCCCTGGGCAACTTTGAAGTCTTATTCTTCTCGGGTTTTTTCATATTTGCGTAAAAATGCACTCTGCCTGTGACTCTCCCTCTCCCCCTGCCTTGCATTCTTCTGCCTATGCCCTTGGCTCTTTTTCTCTGTTCCCATTCTATCTTGGCGATATCGCGTGCCGACTCGCCTTCGAGAATTAGGTAAAGAATTTCGAGGAGGTCTTTGAAGTAACCGAAGTCGGCGAAGGTTCTAGCGTTGAGGGCTAGGGTTTTAGGGTGGTGTTTGTGGAGCCAAAGCGCCGCCGTATAGAACCGTTGCTTGTCGGATTTGCCAGTGCCACGTACGCCGCGGAGGTTACAGATGAGTTTGAGCGTGGTGAGAGGGTGGTAGGCCCAGGCTTTTTGGACTCGCTCGGCGGTTTCGTGAGATGGTGCGGAGGGGACAACGTGAAAAAAGAAATCTAAACATGGGTTTCCTGTTGCTTTGTAGGTTAACGAACAATTTTCTGTGAAGCCGAGTGTGGGTTGTTGGGTTGAAAGATTTAGGGTTTCTACTGAGGACTCGATGATGGCGGTAGTGGTGGTGCCTTTGGTGTTGATCTGGGGTGGGCCGAGAAGGAGGGAATCTGAGGCCATTGGTGAGTAAGACTAAGATTTTTGATTGAGAATTGAGAGAGAGGGAGAGAGACAGAGTTTGATTATGAGTTTGTGATTGTGAATAGGGTTTACACTAGGAGTGCTTATATACTGGGTTTGGTCGGCTTTAGTATGAACTCACCGTCTAAATAAAAGCTTTCACGTTGGGAAAGGTCCAACCTGATGCTAATTGATCCATCAGATAAAACCGAATGCACCTCAATTTTTCGCCGTTGTGTCCAGTTGGGTTATCGGGGTGGGCTTGATAGTTGGCCCATTTTGGATGTCGAACCAACTTGAGAAAAACCCAAACCCAAACCAATCAGATCACTCAACCAAAAATCAATAATACTTCAAGAACCCAGGTACAAAAATTTAAAGGATGCAAAACTCACAACAGTCAGAACATTTGGGGAACTAACCTGGCCATGTTGGCTGTCTGCTCCTCATGGTCCTCATCGATTTAACGATAGATTTGCTTTTGAACCCATTTTCTTCTGGGTACTTCGTATTGAAGCACATGGTTGCTTTAAGTATTTAGAGGAAGGGAGGCAATCAAAGCAGTGTTGGTAAAAGTGTGCGAAGCGTATTTGAAGAAGTGTGCCTCTTGGAGTTTTTCGATCAGCTCAATGTTCTATTTTATGAGATTTTTAAATATATATATATATATATATATATAAACTTTTGCATATAAATACAAGAACCCAAGTATATGTATAGTACGGGTTAATCAAAATTTATATGTAAATAATTATTTTATTAATTTATTTCAAATAAATAATAAAAATAAATGAATATTTTACTTTTAAGTTACATAGTGAATACATGTTGTATGAGATTAAGGTATTATAAAATACATATATATATATATATATATAAAAAGATGGGTTCAAGTTATACATGTTGTATGACATTTCATTCCTATCTCTCTTTCTCATCCACTACACGTTTCTCTCTCCTCCATTGCTCTTCCACCTCCACAGCCATATAGAATCTGATGAATTTTCATAAATTTGAAACTGGCAATTTCACAACTCGAGAAGTACGTAAGAGCTTCAAAAAAGCCATCCGTATATAAAGTTCATTCTTTGCTTGTCTAAAATAAGCAGCCCTTGGATCCCTATCAACATCCACAGTAATTTGCAAAAATTCATGAGAACAAACAAATAAACCAGTAAATACATAAGAAGTACTTAAAAATTTTCACGCTCATAAAGAATAGGTAAATTGTCATGGCATTCCTATTATTAATGCTGGGGATGGTCCTGGGCAGCATCCTACACAGGTATGCAAGAACACTGTTCTTAATTACAATATTGATCTTTTTGTTTGAGAGCCTGTAAGTGATCATGTTTGGAGAAAAGAAAGGCGTGTGTAAAAATAAACAAAACATTGAAGTGATTTTAAGAGAAATAAATAATTTATAGATAAATCAAGTGCACAAGAAGGATGGAGCAAATTGTGGCCTTCACTGAGAGTTTCCATGTGTTCCATGATCATTGTCCAGTATGCTACTTAGTATCTTATGGAGAGGAGTCTTAATTTGTTTTGGTCTAGATGCTATTTATACAACACAGGATTTTTTTTTTTTCATTATTAATTAGTCATATATTAGAAGCCATTCCCATGGCAGATAAACACATGAAAGAAACACAGAAATGGTTGACCTTTCAACCCAGTTGTTCAATATTCATACTATATGGACTAATGGACAGTCGAAAACTCTAATTCTTCGGTGTAGGATGAAAAGATTGGTCTGAGATTAAAAATAAATAAATAAACACTAGCAGAACATATCTTGTGACACTTGGCAGTCTATTTCTTTATAACTATTCACTTATTTATAATGTGAGTGTTAAGCAGCACCTTGATTGCATCTTATATCCAAGGCTTGCTGCAAAAGATGGGGTGAGGTGTTCATCTACAAATATCTTCATAGACAAGTAACAATGCTTTAAGACATCTTGGTGTGACATTAATTGTTTGTTTTCTCCTAATGTGGGGGCGGAGAATAATGTTCTGTATTTTCATTTGATGATTTTTTTTATTTATAATTTTGTCATATTTTAATTGCTGGTAATAAGTTTCACACAGTTTAGTTCAAAGATCTATTCTTGCTTTTGTGTACAATTCAGGCTCTCTTGGATGTATATACCATTGAAAGAGAGTTAGGGAAACTAGATGGCATCAAGGTTGGGCTAGTGGGTGATCTTGCCAATGGAAGGACTGTCCGCTCACTTGCTTGCTTGCCAAGTACCAAGATGTGAAGATCTACTTTGTCTCTCCTGATGTGGTAAAAATGAAGGTAAATGTTGATCCAATTGTCTTTGAAGTGATATGAATTTAAAAGAACATTAACCAGTGAAGAAAATCACTGGTTTATTTGTTTGTTCTCATGAATTTTTGCAGATTACTGTGGATGTTGATAGGGATCCAAGGGCTGCTTATTTTAGACAAGCAAAGAATTGACTTTATATACGGATGGCTCTTTTGAAGCTTACTTGTCGGGTGGTGAAATTGCAGTTTCAAATTTAA
The DNA here is from genome assembly GCA_023621385.1 of Quercus gilva. NCBI lineage: Eukaryota > Viridiplantae > Streptophyta > Magnoliopsida > Fagales > Fagaceae > Quercus > Quercus gilva. The sequence goes on from CM042478.1 coordinate 52,338,442, forward strand.
GAAAATTCATCAGATTCTATGTGGCTGTGGAGGTGGAACCTTCAACCTTATTAAAATGGAGGTGGAAGAGCAATGCAGGAGAGAGAATTGTGTAGTGGATGAGAAAGAGAGCAGAGAGAAAAATATACCTATTTTTGGGATTAGAGATAGGTATGAAATGTTATAAATAAGGATAATAAATGAGATCTTTATCACAATATCAGCATTAATGAGTGCATTCTTTTGACCATTGGATCTACTTAAATCTAATGGTTTAAAAAAAGTGTAACTCTAAAGTGTAACTTGAACCTATCTCATATATATATATATATATATATATATAAACTTTAAGGCTCAACTAATTACATATATTTAAATGGAATGAATTTAATAGTTAAAAATGATCCAAAACAATAATTAAGACTCAAACTTTTGTACTCATTTATTATCTTCTACAATAATTGGTTTAGGTTTTAGTTTCATAGTGAGTGTTTGGATTCCACTGAAAAACCCATATATCCACATTTGCGTTTTATTCAATGGGTCCTGTGCACTATTTATAGGACCCACAAATACAGAATTCAGCAAATCTAATTTTAAAACTAAGTCTTACAGCATTATTCACACATTTAAAAATTATTTTACTACAGTATTTTCAGTTTTCAACAATAAGTGGTATCCAAACAGACTCATACTCACACTTTCATCTCTCAAAGTGATAGAGAAAACAAACATGTTTATTTTTTGTACCATAGGTTGAGTGAGGCTGTAGTGTTTTCTAAGTTTGATATGAAATCTGGGTTCTAGCAAATCCAGATTAATGAGAAGGATAGGTACAAAACTGCTTTTACTACTCCTTTTAGACATTACGAGTGGAACGTGACGCCTTTTGGTCTTAAAAATGCCCCTAGTGAGTGGTAGCCATCAAATGGATCAAAAGGACCTTGTGGAGAATCACATTCGTGCTCATGGTAAATAGCATATTGGTTTCATTAAGGGGGAAGGGGACGCACAGGTGAAGAGAAGAGACGGAAGCACAGTAATAATATAATGAAAGTATAATGTAAGTAAAATGAGAACAATATTAAGGCGGTAGAACCAGCCAAGCAATATATATCAAAATAATTCAAAGTAAATGAAAGCAGTTAATGAAAGTAATTTAGAACCGTCTAGTATGGCAATAATCCGTCCAAGGTGGTGGTAGCAACAAGTAGCATAATGAACATAAACTGAAAATACTTGTTTATTGAAAATAGGTAAAACACTTACAGTAGTAGTAGTGAATACAGGATCTCAACAGTATAGGTTAACAGTTACAAAACTTGAACTAATCTTAGTTACAAGGTTTGTAGGAACAAGGTAGTAGTGAACAAGGTAGTAGAAACAAGGTAGTAGAAACAAGGAACTCTCTCTCAAAGAAGGCTTCTAGGAAAGAAAACTCTCTCTAGAGAAAATTCTAACAAAAATTCTGATTTTAACATAAAGGACAACCCCCCTTAAATAGGCAAAGTTCTTGATAAACAGTAAAAGTAACATGAACAGTAAAAGTAAACAGTGTTCAGTAAAATCTTTGTCCAAAGCATGCCAAAAATGGACACAGAGTATTTGATAGCAGTCTTAAGAACATGAGGAATCTTCTTTTTAGTAGCATGGAAAAGGACAGTAACATCTTGGCCGTTGTGCAGGCCGGACAAATAGGGTGAATCAATCAATCATTAGTTTCATCAGCTTTAGCATGGGGAACAACAGTAGCATAGTAGCTTCATCAGCTTTAGCATGGGAAACAACAGTTGCATCTTTAGCATAGGAAAGAAGAATAACATTTTGGCCATTGTGCAGGCCAGGCAAATAGGGTACAGTAGTAACAATAATCTGAGGACCACACAATTAATCAGTAGAAGGAGCATCAGATGGGTAGCCATCAAATGGATCAAAAGGACCTTGTGGAGAATCACATTCGTGCTCATAATAAATAGCATATTGGTTGCAAAATCCGCAATATAAAATTGGCTCACCCATTGGCCTTCTTCTTGGGATGAAAAGACTCTTTGGATTACAATGATCAGTTATACGCAAATGAGCAATAGCATCAACGTGTGGCCTTGGACCAAAAACAGAAATTCTATCAGTGCTTCCTATGAAATAATAATCTTTCCACAGGTTCTGAGCAACTTCAATAATTTGATTATTAAAATAGTTTCCCCAACATTTTGCAAGAGCATAAGGATCTTTAAAGGACAGGTGAGAATTTCCTTCAAGCCATTGCCCCTGATGAGTGTGACCATTAATGAGGATGAGATGTTTCGAGGGCTGGACATTCATCCAGTTATCTCTTTGCCATTTAGGCAAAGTACTCTAACATCTAATGGAAATAGAAGGACCAGTAAATTTTTTAATGACATCTTGAATAATTTGAGGAAGCTGACTAGTTTGGTAATGCCTTGTTAATTTTAGGAATCTGATAAAGCCATATTCAAACATATGAGAAAGCCAGTTAGGATCTCTATCATCATCATCAGCAGTAACAAATGAACCATCATCATAATTAATTAAGAGACCGAGAAATGGGTGTGTCTTTTCATACACTCTGAGGGTACTCCCAAAGTGTTCCTCCCATTCCAGCTGGATAAACACGTTATCACCTTCATCTAGTTCATCAGGATCAGGAATAGTGGCTGTAACAAGTTTTTTGAAACATTTGAACGATAGGTTGAAAGACCTAAACATAGCCTTGCTTTTCAGTATACGTGATTGTATATCTGATGGCAAGTTGGCAAAAGCACTTCTTAACATAAATTGGGACTTAAGGCTCAATTTAGAATAATCAGTGCCCATTATAGTCATTTTATCCTTTGAATGGATATCCTCTTTGCCAAAGAGTTGACTAGTGTAGGGATTATTTGTAACATTTGGATAGTTAATAAGTTGGCTTCTAAAAGCCCCATTTTCTGGAACAAGGTTTGAAGCAAGGTCATTTTCTGAAGCAATGGGGTTTTCTAAAATAAGGTTAGCATAGTGGCTTAGATAAGCCTCATTCTGAGCAGTAAGGTTAACAAGATGGATTTCAAGGGCTCTAAGAGTGCTTTTAAAAAGATCATGGTGGTTTTTAATAAAAGCAGCGTGAAGGTTATCAAGAATAAATTTAATAGAATCTGGAAGTTCTGAATAGGTTCCATTGTGGAATTGTAAATTTTTTGTCAAAACTTTCTGCAAAGCAATTACTATATCACCACAGGAATATGTCACCGTTGCCGGAACATACCCTTGAAGGGATGTCGATCCACTGGATTTTACCCCAGAAGATGCGCCTTCATGCATTTTGCTTTGGGAATAGTCCTGTACAAGAGCTTTTCCCTTGTTTTTCCTCTCAGTAGAGGGAGCCATAATAATCCACTTATTAGTGGTGTAAATACTAATATTATCCCACTTACTAGTGGTATTTATCCTTGCATCAATGCTCAATTCCTGCAAAGAATCATTAAGAATATTAGGGTCATTGGTAATAGTAAATAATTTGGCATTACTAGTATCACCTTTAAAATGGCCAGTAAAACATTGGCACGAACTCATCCTTGGTTCATGAACAAATATATTAGCAGGAAAATCATAAGACAGTTCTAAAGCATTATCACTATCAATTTCAAGTTTCGAAGCAAATTTGAATTTTACTTTCTGTCCAAAAGGATCAGTAGTAATTCCATCATGTTCAACAAAGAAAGGACACAAAGTATTTATAAATGGCAGACCAAGAATCACTTTATCAGTCATATTCTTGACAAGAACAGAAGGAATCTTGAAACAAACATTATCATGGCAAATATGAGCATTATTCAGTTCATATTTAATTATCATTTGAGAACCAGTAGCAGAAACCAATTTTTCAGTTGATTTTTCAAAATATTTCGAAGGAATCAATCCTTCCTGGATACAATTCTTATCCGCACTAGAATCAATCATAGCAATAGCAGTGACATTATAATCATGGGAAACAACAATTTTAACTTTTGTAAACAATTTTGGAGGAAGTATTTTATTAACAAGAGCAAGTTGAGAATTATCAACAATACCTTTATCAGAAAGAAGAGCTTGTTGATTGGATTCATCTCCATCCTTGTGCTCATCTTGTTCATTATCAGACTCATTTTGATCAATATTTTTATCAATTTTTAACATTAACAATTCTTGTTTGAGATTATTGTTATCATTTTTAATATTTTTAAATTCAAGTTTTAATTCACTTATCTCTTGTTTAACAGTATTAATTTCACATTGGAGATCATTAACAGTTAAATATTTGGATTTCTTCTTATTAAATCTTTCCAAAGTTTCCTCAAAACTTATTGTTGATTTAAGTTTTTTACTAGTTTCTTCTTTTAATAAGTTTTTCTTAAATTTATCTAAATATTCTTTTTGTAATTCAAGATTTTCAATTTGGCCAATCAATTTAACCAATAGACTTTCATTTTCTTCACCTTTAGTGAGAGTATTAACAGATTTAATAACATTGCAACAGGAATCTCTACAACTAATTTTGATATTAGGAGAATCAGAGGAATCATCAGCAGAATGATAGCAAGAATCAGTTGAAGAAGAAAAATCATCTTCCAAGGAATCAGACGAATTGTTTGATTCAAGGATTCTAAATAATTCTTCTTGATCATTATCATCAATTTTTAACATGTTAAACTTGTTTTTTAACTTACCAAATTTTTGTTTACAATCTTTACTAAAATGACCAGGTTTTCCACAGTTGAAACATTTACCTTTACCTGATCATTGGTTAACATATTTTTTAGAAACATTTTTCTTTTTAGCATAAAAATTATTGAAATTAGTTTTATATTTTTTATGTTTTTTATGGCTATAATTTTTGTAACTTTTATCATGTTTTTTTACCCTTTTGCCTGTAAGGAGCAATAAGGGGTAAACCATATTGTTCACAAAAATTACCCATTTCATATTTAGCTTTTCTTTTATTTTTTAATTGGTGTTTTAACAGTTTTTCATCATTGCACATATTAATTCCAAGTTTTTTAATTGTGCTTAAAATATCACCATAAGTTAAATTATCATAATCAATAGAATCATTTTTACCAATTAATTCTTGTTTTACCTTGTGAGCAAAGATAGGAGGCAGACCGTCAATAAACTTTTCTTTCCAATAAGGCTTGAAACAATCTTTTCGCTGCATTACTCTGGAAAGGAAAACAACTTGATACCATCTATAATCAGACATAGTAGGGCATCTCAAATGATTTAATAAATCAGAAATTCAAGATGAAACATTAGATGAAGTACCAACAAAATGTTTGATAATAGTGTAAATCAAGGTATTACCACCATCAGGAAGACCTTGACCAATGCGATCATCAAAAATAGGCAAACCTTCATCATTCTTTTTAACAGCATGTTTAATAGAATCTCAGGATTCTTCTGTGAGATATGAATCCCACCATCTATGAAGAGTACCAGAAAAACCAGTAGCAAGTAAATCAACAATTTCAGGTTGGTCAAAATTATGATTATTTTGGTAAGCAATACCAACCATAGACATATGTCCCATTTTATTAATAATTTCTTGTTCAGAAAAACCATCAATATTTCATTCATAAATTTTATCAGCAGAAACAGAAAACTGAGTTTGGAAAGGTCTTTCTTCAAACTGCATATTAGGAGGAGTAGGTTTTGAATACCAATTTTTGGTAAGAAACATGGGTTTGAAATTTCCAACAAATCTTTTAATTTCGGGTAAACCATCATCAAAAACCTTTTTTGCAGGAATAGAAGAAACAGAAGAAACAGTATCAGAATCTGTGCTTTCAGAAACAATTTCTTTTTCATTTTTTGAAATAGTGCGAGCAGCATGAGTACTTGTAGAAGTACCTTTAGTTTTAACTTTTAAATCAGCAAGCATTTTTTCAACAGTTTCAAGAATTTTAGACTGAGAAGTTTTAAACTTAAATTTGTTATCATGACTAGGTAAATTAATCAAAAGTTCCTCAGTCTTGATAGAAACAGGTATTTGAACAGAAGCAAATTTTTCAACAGAAACAGTTTTTTTAGCAATTTTTTCTTCAATACGGTCAAGCTGTTGACCAATAACATGCAAAGATTCATTAGTAAAATTGTTTTGTTCAATAAGGCTAACAACAGGAGTTTGATCATCAACTATTTTGAAAGGAGTAGTTTTAACATCAGTTTTGTCAATTGTGACTAAAATAATCTCAAGAGGTGGATGACTAGACCTAACAATGGTTTTATCATTTTTAACAAAATTTGATTTTTTTATTACATTCAAATGGTTTTTTGAAACTTCATCTTTTGAAACATAATAATTTTTAAGAAAATCAAAGAACAAAATATGTCTTTTCAACTGATGCATTTTTTCTCTCCATTTTTGTTTGACATGGTCTTTTTCAGACTGAGCAAAATTATTTTGGAAATATTTCCTTTTAGGTCTATTTTTAGAAAACATAAATTCATCAAACAACGGAACCATATCAACTTCAAAATTTTCATTCAAAACAGTCAAAACTCTTAATTGGTTAACAGGATTTTAAATAGGAGAAAAATCTGAATCAGAAGGACAAACAGAATTAGTGTCACTTCTTCTTCTTCATTAGCAGTTTTGCTATATGGAGAGGAAGGTTCAGGTTTAGTGGAATAGTAAACAGAGCTAACTTGGGATTTACCACTTGAAACACCTTTTAGCTTTAAATCAGTGGGTTTTTCAAAACTCTTTTGCAAAAAAATCATTGAGATCATGATCTCCTTTTGAAATACTTTCAGATCCAGCAAAGGAATGTCTTCCTTCGTTGATCCTCAAAGGTTGATTGTTTTGAAAACTTACTTTAACAGTACCATCAAGATATTGTTGAATATTTGTAAGATCTAGCTCATCAAAAACAGGTTTAGGAATAGGGGATTCTTGTTCCAACAACCATTCAGTGGGAAGCTTAACATCTTGCCATTGAATCATTTTTGGAACTTGAACTTTAGCATCAGGAGTTGAACATGTGATTAACATTGTTTTACCAGAAGGTTCTCTATGATTTAAACAACCAAGATTTAACTGAGTACCCAAAAGTTTATAGTAAATACGATAAATCAAAGCGAAAGGTTTACTACCTTTGTCCATGATATAACCAGATGAAGCAATATTCAAAGTCAAAGCTTTAACAATATTAGGATCATCCAAAGCAAGAGTAAGATCAGGATAACAGTTGAAATAAACAGGACCATCATACAAAGAGGCAGTAATCATACCAAGAATGCTATCTTTAAAGATCTTAAATCTAGCATCTCGTAAACACATGAGAACAAAAACATTAATACCCTTTCGGGTGAGTGGTTTAATAGCAGCTTGAACCATACCAATATGTAAATAACTGAGTTTTTTAGCAATGAAATCATTAATATTTCTTTTGGAAAACAAACAACATTTTTCATGAACTTTTGAAATAGAAAATATTTGTTCAACAGTCCTAACTTTGTAAACAGGATGAAAAGTGGTTTTAGCCTAACTAGTTTTGTAAATAGTTTTAGTATCCACTTTAGGGATGTTCCATTTTCGGAAATCAGGAAGCTCACTATCTTCAACAGTGTGATCTTCTTCATTTACAATATCAGGAGGACAACCAGTCCTGGAGCTGATAGAGGAGTTGGATCTCCACAACTTATCAATATTATCCTAGTTTTAACACTCAATTATCATGTTTTTTCTCACAACCGTTGCATTTCGTAACACATACCCTAAGAAACCCTATACCACACACATGCCCTACATGCCCTCTCTTGGCTCAAACGGGCCTTACAGTCAGGTTCTGGGAATTCACTTTACGTCTAGGGTGGCGCCAACGACGGTAAAAAGAGAACACAACAACGGAGCACCAAAGGTTCGGACAAACATGGACAAGATACAAAGAACACAACAACACTATCACCGGCCAGAAAAGAGTGGCTCTGATACCATAAAGGGGGAAGGGACACACAGGTGAAGGGAAGAAGCGGAAGCACAGTAAGAATATAATGAAAGTATAATGTAAGAACAAAGTATAATGTAAGAACAATAATAAGGCAGTAGAACCAGCCAAGCAGTATATAATAAAATAATTCAAAGTAAATGAAAGCAGTTAATGAAAACAGTTTAGAACCGTCCTGTATGGCGGTAATCCGTCCAAGGTGGCGGTAGCAGCAAGTAGTATAATGAACATAAACTGAAAATACTTGTTTATTGAAAGTAGATAAAACACTTACAGTAGTAGTAGTGAATACAAGATCTCAACAGTACAGGTTAACAGTTACAAAGCTTGAACTAATTCTAGTTACAAGGTTTGTAAGAACAGGGTAGTAGTGAACAAGGTAATAGAAACAAGGAACTTTATCTCAAAGAAGGCTTCTAGGAAAGAAAACTTTCTCTAGAGAAAATTTTAACAAAAAATTCTGATTTTAACATAAGGGACAACCCCCCTTAAATAGGTAAAATTCGGAGTGAACAGTGTCATGAATAGTAACAGGTGAACAATAACGGATGAATAGTGACATGTGAATAGTGACAGGTGAATAGTGAAAAAGTGAGTCTTTTTCTTTTTGACTCCAAATTTTTGGGGAATCATGGAGGGAATATGTAGTGTTCAGAAGCATCCCACTCAAAGGTCTAGGCCTTCATTTCAAGGGTCTAGGCCACATCATCATTGTCCTTAAAAGGAGCCAAATATGCACCACAAAGAGAATCTTCAGAAGCATGCAATAGAATAGGAACTTTGTGACATGAAAACTCCAGCATATGAGGCTTTAGCATGGACATAAAATCAGGAAAATCTCTGACAAAAGTCCAAAAGGAATATTTCTTTGAACATCACCATGTACGCATATAGTTGAATAGTGTCTTTGAACATCACCATATACGCATGTAGTTGAATAGTGGTGTCCTCCTGATATTGTAAATGAAGAAGATCACATTGTTGAACAAACATTTTCTATTTCTAAAGTTTACGAAAATTGTTGCTTGTTTTCTAAAAATGTTAATGAAGAAAAAGATGACACTAAATCTGTTTGTCCATCTGATTCTCCTCTTACTAAAAACTCTGTTTACCAAAATCAATTGAGAGTGTTGACTGTTTTGGATGAAAATTTTGAAGTTTATCCAGTTGGAATGGGAGGAACACTTTGGGAGTACCCTCAGAGTGTATGAAAAGACACACCCATTTTCCAGTCTCTTAATTAATTATGATGATGGTTCATTTGTTGCTGCTGATGATGATGATAGAGATCCTAACTGGCTTTCTCATATGTTTGAATATGGCTTTATCAGATTCCTAAAATTAACAAGCCATTACCAAACCAGTCAGCTTCCTCAAATTATTCAAGATGCCATTAAAAAATTTACTGGTCCCTCTATTTCCATTAGATGTTGGAGTACTTTGCCTAAATGGCAAAGAGATAACTGGATGAATGTCCAGCCCTCGAAACATCTCATCCTCATTAATGGTCACACTCATCAGGGGCAATGGCTTGAAGGAAATTCTCACCTGTCCTTTAAAGATCCTTATGCTCTTGCAAAATGTTGGGGAAACTATTTTAATAATCAAATTATTGAAGTTGCTTAGAATCTGTGGAAAGATTATCATTTCATAGGAAGTACTAATAGAATTTCTGTTTTTGGTCCAAGGCCACACGTTGATGCTATTGCTCATTTTCTCAACAGTACAGGTTAACAGTTACAAAGCTTGAACTAGTCCTAGTTACAAGGTTTGTAGAAGTAGAATCAAGGTAACAATGTAGTAGTGAATACAAGGAACTCTCTTAAAGAGGCTTCTGGGAAAGAAAACTCTCTCTAGAGAAAATTCTAACAAAAATTCTGATTTTTTCCTTAAGGGACAGCCCCCCTTAAATAGGCAAAATTTCGGAGTGAACAGTGTCATGAACAGTGAAAAGTGAACAATGTCGGTGAATAGTAATCCGTGAACAGTAATCTGTGAACAGTAACTTATAAACTAAATAATGCTCATATTTGCCATGATAATGTCTGTTTCAAGATTCCTTCTGTTCTTGTTAATAATATGACTGATAAAGTGATTCTTGGTCTACCATTTATAAATGCTTTGTATCATTTCTTTGTTGAACATGATGGAATTACTACTGATCCTTTTGGACAGAAAGTAAAATTCAAATTTGCTTCGAAACTTGAAATTGATAGTGATAATACTTTAGAACTGTTTTATGATTTTCCTGCTAATATATTTGTTCATGAACCAAGGATGAGTTCGTGCCAATGTTTTACTGGCCATTTTAAAGGTGATACTAGTAATGCCAAATTATCTACTATTACCAATGACCCTAATATTCTTAATGATTCTTTGCAGGAATTAAGCATTGATGTAAGGATAAATACCACTAGTAAGTGGGATAATATTAGTATTTATACCACTAATAAGTGGATTATTATGGCTCCCTCTACTGAGAGGAAAAACAAGGGAAAAGCTCCTGTACAGGACTATTCCCAAAGCAAAATGCATGAAGGCGCATCTTCTGGGGTAAAACCCAGTGGATCGACATCCCTTCAAGGGTATGTCCCAGCAACGGTGGCATATTCTTGTGGTGATATATATATATATATATATATATATATATATATATATATATATATAAGGGTAAATTGCAAATTACACCCCTGAAGTTTGGGGTTGACTAGATTTTGTACCTCAACATTTCAGAAACTTGATTTTATACCCTAAAGTTTGGTTCCGTTAGCAATTCATCCCCCATAGTTAATTTCTACTGTTATCTGACACATCATCATGCTGACATTTTTATTTTTGCCAAATCAACCCCAAAACTACGTAGTTTCAGTGATGACCAAGTTAAAACCTGGCACAATCAAAACTACGTAATTTCATTCCTAAACTTAAAACACAAACCTCTAGCCTAAACGTCACCATCAGGCCAAACTCTAAAACAAAAAACAAAGAACCATGAAGAAGACCTCTGAGGATCTAACCTTCCTAACCCATATGCCATGAACCAAGTTAAAAGCTTGCACAATCAAAACTCGTCTTGGTCCCAAAAACTAGTCCAGCATATTTATTATAAGAGCTGAAATTAGAAGCTTTTTACGTTGAAATTGAAAACCATGGTACCTAGCTCTAGGTTTGGACAACAAAGATTGTAAAGAAGAAGAAGGAAGATGCACAGAGAAAGGAGAATAAAGAAAGAACGATAGTGTTCATGTAGCCAGCAAGGATTTTCGTTCTTTATTTTTGATTTCTTTGTTTCTCACTCTGTTTCATTTTTTTTTTTTTTTTTTTTATCTCTAGGTTTGCATCTTTTTTAGTTGTTTGTTTTCTAGGTTCTTTTGTATTTCTTTAAGCACTGGTTTGTCCTCCTCTTCTGTTATTTTATTATATTATATTTCTCGTATTTGTTATTTCTCCTTGTCAAGTTTATAATTTAATATCATTACTTCTTGTTTGTTTCCTCACTAATTATCTTTCTAGGTTATTCTATTGTCCTAGTTTACAGTTTTGTACAAAGCAGTGTAGCCCTCCTCTGTATGGGTTAGGGAGGTCAGATCCTCAGAGGTCTTCTTCATGGGCCTTTGTTTTTTGTTTTAGAGTTTGGTCTGAACGGTGACGTTTTGGCTAGAGGTTTGTGTTTTAAGTTTAGGCATTAAACTATGTAGTTTTGATTGTGCTAGCTTTTAACTTGGACATCACTAAAACTACGTAGTTTTGGGGTTGATTTGGCAAAAATAAAACATGTCAGAATGGTGATGTGTCAGTTAACGGTAAAAACTAACCGTGAGAGGTGAATTGCTAATAGAACCAAATTTCAGGGTGTAAAATCAAGTTTCTGAAACGTTGGGGTGTAAAATCTAGTCAACGCTAAACTTTAGGGGTGTAATTTGCAATTTACCCTATATATAATGATTTTCAATAACACATTGAAGTTTAAGGCTCAATTAATCACATATATTTAAATGGAAAACCCTTGAATTTAATAGTTAACTATCCAAAACAATTATTAAGGCTCAATTTAGTAATTAAGAACAATCTAAATTATTAAACATTTAAAAATTTGACCATTGCACACCCTTATTGCGATGGTCACTCTATAAGTATAAGTACTTGTGCAATGGTCACATGAGAATTTAATTTTTGTCCTCGAAAGCATGGAAGAAGACACTGAAACTTGAGTGAGTTTCACTCTACGAAGTTTAAGTTTAAACTTAAAATTTAAGTCTTGTGCGTTGCATGCTACATGTGTGTGTATATCCATGAAAAATGATCTGAATTTAATATTTATTGTAGAGAAGAGGTGGTGTAGTCTTTCCCTTGTCTGGCTAATTCTTGTTATAATCCCTTTGTGTAGTGTGTATGTGCATGAAAAATGATCTTAATCTAACATTTATTGTAGAAAAGAGGTGGTGTAGTCCTACCCCTGTCTAGCTAATTCTTATTATAATCCTTTTGTTTTACGGGGAGAGAGAGAAACGTTGCTTTTGAAAAAAAAAAAAAAAAGGTCAGCTTATAATATATAATAGCTAAGATATTAATCTTTGCAAGTGGTATCTCATACATATTAGTATTTCAATTGTGGGTTTTTGATGTCGCGGAAGCCTGAAGAAAGCACACACGATGCTCTCTTAATGGAACAAAAACTAAACTGTTAGTTCCTGGGTAGTAAATCTCGAATCCACGAGGGGTTCCTTGAATCCACAAGATGATAGGTCTGGAATCCACCAGAGAACACAATAGACACAAGTCTGAATTTTTATTGATAATAAACTATAAACTGAATTGCCTTTGGAGGCTACAATGCGTTTAAATAGAAAAAACAAAACCTAGGGCAATTAGAAACCCTAAGGCGGCTACGAAAGCATATTAAACCCTAATTTGACTAAACAACATTAAAAACACCTAAAAACAAGGAAATAAATGCCCTAAACCTAAAATAACGAAAATTACATAAAAATACCAAATATAAAAGATTACAGAAATTAATTAGAATATTTTGTCCTACATCAGACCCTCCACTTGAAATAAACTCGTCCTCGAGTTCATTCTTGAAATCTGAAATCTTCCACTCCAAATAAACAAATACTTTGAATGTTTTAATAACTTGATTCAATTCTGAAACTTGAATCTGTCATAAAGTGTAACATAAAATTTCTTCTCATCTATCTTCAATTAATTTGCAACATCAATCAACAAAGGGTTGATAGTAAAATTAAAATTTTCTACTCCAAGAAAATCAACATATTGTGTAGTCATCTTCAACAAATCAACTGAGACCTGAGGATTGTGAGTTGTGGACTCATCCTCATATTTGACCTCAATTGAATCTTCCACAATGTTCTCAATAATTACCATCTCTTCATTCCTATCATTATTCACAATTAACTCAACCTTCGTTTCTTTGACCTCTTCTTCAAATTTTTGACAAGTGGTATTTTCAATCTTCAATTCAATAACTTGTAGCAAATTTTGATCTTTTTTAACCACTTCAAAATTTTCTTTAGAAATAGGCTACTTCTTCTCAACCCTCAAACCCTTTGCTTTACTTGACACATGGACTTGGCTGTCATAATTTTGGTTTTGAATATATTGCTTTTCATATGAATATACAGATTTATAATCAACACTTGTATAATCTAGTATATTATAATAGTCATTAGGAAACCATAAATCAATTAATACTCTTTTCATTCTTTGCCAAGAGCGAATTGGATGCTTACCTTGTCGCTTTCTATCAATTTGAATGTCTTCCCACCATTCTTCTGCTTTATTGTCTAATTTATTAGATGCAAGCCACACCTTTTCTTCATCACAAATCTTCCAAAAATTAAAATACTCTTCTAAATCAAGAAACCAGTCAATAAAATCCATCATACACATATCTCCGTCAAAGAATGGAATTTTCTTGTAGTTAGGAGTGCGTCTTTGAATATATCGAACATTGTTGTTGCAAGATGATTTCCTAGCAAGAAGAGTAGCAATCTTTTGTTGGATTTTGCCTATAATTTTCTGACTCTTTTCACAAAATTGGTGATTCTCATCACAAAAATTAAGGAACTCAGCCCTAGTGAGGACTGGGTTGTTGAAGTCGTCACCGCCGTCATTGTTGTGGTGGTCACCGTCTCGTCGGTTAGCCATCAGACCAGGGTAAGTTAAGGCTCTGATACCAACTGATGTCGCGGAAGCCTGAAGAAAGCACACACGATGCTCTCTTCATGGAACAGAAACTAAACTGCTAGTTCCTGGGTAGTAAACCATGAATCCACGACAGGTTCCTTGAATCCACAAGGTGATAGGTCTGGAATCCACCAGAGAACACAATAGACACAAGTCTGAATTTTTATTGATAATAAACTATAAACTGAATTGCCTTTAGAGGCTACAATACGTTTAAATAGTAAAAACAAAGCCTAGGGCAACTAGAAACCCTAAGGCGGCTACAAATATTAAACCCTAATTTGACTAAACAACATTAAAAACACCTAAAAACAAGGAAATAAATGCCCTAAACCTAAAATAACGAAAATTACATAAAAATACCAAATATAAAAGATTACAGAAATTAATTAGAATATTTTGTCCTAGATCAGTTTTGGTAGTTAGAAGTTAACGCATAGTAGTTAATAATTAGAAAATTACTTTAAATTTTTTTTAAACTAATCCCTTAAAAAAGTTTGAGTAGAGTTTAAATCACGTTAATAAATTTTCTCACTATTCAGTTTTTTTAAATCATGTTAATAAAAAGTTACTAATAAAACTATTATCAATAAACATTTCCTAGGCTTATTTATTTAGCTTTGTTGCTAAATTTATATAAACTCTTTTATTTTATTTTATTTCTTTTATTTCTGAAAAATATAACACAACCAAAAACCTATAAACAATAATTTACATTCAATATAAAATATAATCAAACTTATTCATAATTTAAAATTAAGAAATTAACACAAATTATAAATTAAGAAATAAATTTATAAAAAGATCAAAAAATAAACTAGTTTGTTTTCTCTATCACTTTGAGAGATGCAAGTGGAGTCCAAATCTTCTGTCTCACTTTTTCTGCTCCACTCTGTACTCCACCAATAAATACTTGCCACGTGTTCACCTAATTAATTAAATACTATTATTAATTAATAATTGTAGTATTAATAAGTCAATAATGATAGTATTTAATTAATTAGGTGAACACGTGGCAAGTATTTATTGGTAGAGTATAAAGTGGAGTAGAAAAAGTGGGACAAAAGATTTGGACTCATGCAAGTGTGAGTATGTAACTAAAACCTGAATCAATTATTGTAGAAGAGAATAAATGAGTACAAAAGTTTAATATTATGAATTGGGTTAAAACGTATGCGAGAAGTTCTTAATAATTTTTTTGAAGTTAAAGAAAAATAGTTTAAACAAAATGAAAAAATAATAATAAAGAAAAAATGCATACCTGTTATGGGATTTAGGCATTCACATATTGGAATAGACTTTTTTTTTGGAGAAGATATTGGAATAAACTTCACTTCTAAAAGGATATATATATATATAGGTAGAGTTTCATTTGATATATAATTAAAATCCAAATGGAATTAAGATTTCTAATCAATTTGTTTGTTGCTATCTCATAAATCCCATAAAAAGTGGAATAAAAAAAAGGTCATATGAATAGAAAGAAAAAAGAAATTTTTTTTTTTTAATGGAAAAAAGGAAACCTTTCTTTTATAACCAAAAAAAAAAAAAAAAAAACGTTTTTTTTTTTTTTTTTTTTTTTCTCCAGAAGAACAAACGTTTATTATTATAGATACTTTTTTTTTGGAGAAGAAAGAGAAGATGTTTACTTTAAACCTAAATGCTTATTACCTTATTTACAATTTTTTCTAAAACTTTATCCAAAAACATTTTTCATAAATCTGTATGAATAATAATTATCTAAAAAAAAAAAAAAAATCACGTGTGAAGAGGAAGATTTTGCTATTGAATACATTGCTTTATTTTTTATGAGTATTATGTTGTTGTTGTTGCTGTTGTTGTTGTTGTTGTTGTTTTTTTTTTTTTTTTTTTTTTTTTTTTTTTTTTTTTTTTTTTTACACAAAATAATATAATTTAATTTTTTTTTTAAAAATGAATAGATGAAGATTGTTGTTTTTTCACGTAGTAATATAATTTAAATAAAAAAAGTATTAGATAAAGAGTTTGAATTGTAATCAAATTAAAATTTTTTATCAAAACTTATAAATTATAATTAAAAAAAGTATTGGATAAAGAGTTTAGATTGTAATCAAATTAAGATTTTTATCAATTTAGAAATTATAGGAGAAGAAGATAAGTATAAAAAATATATATATATATATATATATATATATATATATTTATTTATTTATTTTTTTAAATTCTAAAAAAAATTCTACAATTTAGTGCAACCATTGGCGTAATCACGACTTCTAAGCCCAACTTTTATTATATAGTATACTACCCGCTAACCTGTGCAATGCACGAGAACTTAAATTGATTATGAAACTATACAATTGCATAAATTGCTTCTATCTGACTTGAATTTGTGTTACAATTTGATGAAGAAGTCAAAGCTTAAAATATTCGCGAATCGAAAGATTCATTGCCTAGGAATTGTTAAAACAAAACAAAATATATATGGCTATACAATAGAGAAATATTAGTTACATTTAAAAGAATTTCCCATGGTATAATTGTTGAAATCTACCAAACATGTTCAGATATTGCTAAAACTAACGCAAAAGGTCAGATGTTTTCTAAAATGCCAAAAAATAATTTTTAAAAATTAGAAGATTCTAAACCTAGAATTATTGAAACAATAGAAAAAAATATATGACTACAATCATTACACAAAAAAGAGAAATATAAAAGAAAGATGCTGTTGAAATATGTCTGACAGTTTCATATAATGCAAAAAATAAACCCAAACATTCAGACGAAACTGAAGAATTAGAAAATTCAGTGCCTACAAATTATTGAAACAAAATATTAAAAAAAAAAAAAAAATGTAACTGCACATAGAGAAATATAAAAGAAAGATATTCTACCCTCAAAATAATAACCCATTACTATAATTGTTAAAATCTGCAAGAAAATTTTAAATGTCACAAAAAATTAACCAAAAAGTCAGCAGTTAAAACACAATGGAATTATTTAGATGAAAAAATCTATTGGTGGGTTGAACTTAGCGCCAAGTTTACCCTAGGATAAAAGCTTGTTGTTGAGACTTGAGATCAAAATTATATATATAATGCGACTTCTTTTTCTTCCTCACCAATCAAAGCTATCACCATTGAGAGCCATCTTTGCTGGTGCCTAAGGGCATAGCCAGGATTTTTTACATGGGGCGGCTGATTTTTGACGACGATGATTATCATCGTTGTATGGACAATCTATATTTTTAAGTTGATATGGACCTTCTTTGAGATAAACTCGTCGGATTTCATCTTGTTTTTTGATAGGAAATTCACATATTTGTTTACGTGATCCTGAATTTCGATCTATCTCTTCAGATTGAATTCTTGAACATTTAGAGAGATGTTCATCAGGCATTGAAGTATCAACATTTATTTCTACAGGCATAAGTGTCATAAATTCTGAATTGCTAACATCTTTTTTCTTAAAGAATGCATCAATTGTTTTTCATTTGCTCATAATTCTTTTAGCTTTAAGAATATGACTCAAAAATGAACCTGAAAAGAACTTAAAAAATAAAATCTTAATTAGAAATTTTTACTTAATTATATGGATGTCATTCATACTCAAGAAAAAAACAAAATTTCCATTATAATTTAAATAGTTAACCCATCATCATTCCTATTATTAAAATTTTTCTATATTTTAATTTTTTGTAATTAAGAATAACCCCTCAAACAAAAGCAAAAATTAAACAAACAAAAGCAAAAATTAAACACACAAGTACACAACATAAATCAAACAATTTAACAACACCCACTGCCGCATGATATCTAACTAATCAAAAATAGGTAATAAAAAAAAAAAATACCTTAGAAACTTTGTCTTCACAAAGTGCAAAGATAGGTGTGGGCCATGTGGGTGTGGCAATGCCTAGTAGATCTTCCCTTCAAGACTCATCACAAACAACCTCCCCATGCCTTCAATCATAAATTTCTCTAAAAATCTATGAAAAATTAAAGAGCATGTGAATATTTAAGTGTAGATAGTTGAGAAAAAAAAAGAAGAAGAAGAAGAAGAAGAAGAAGAAGAAGAAGAAGAAGACACTAAAAAGAGATGAAGGTGTAGTGCTGAAGAAAGAAAAGAAAATTGAAAACTCATTGGTCTAAGTTCTAATGGGTGATAAAGTGTTATTTTGTTAGGTAGTGCCTTTGGGTACTTAAATATAAGTGGGTCATGTTTTCTTTTAATAGAGGATAAAAAAGGCCTATAATTGAAACTAAAGCATGCTAGGAGTGAATTGAATAGAAATGGGGGGGTTGGATATACATCATGTTGGAAAAAAACATGTTTTGTATCTCATACAAAACATACGCAGCGGAAAAATAATGGATTTACTTCATTCGTAATCGATAACATGTACTATGTAAATTTTAGAATTTAAGAACAAGAGAGCGTACCTTGGTGTGCCGAAATTCAAAAACTAAAGACTAAAAGTACTTGAGAACACTTTTAATCTTCACTCCAATTCCACTAACGCCTAAGAAGTATGGTCTCTCAATCAGTTCAATAGAAAATAAGAGAGTGACTTACACTCACATACACACCATTTCATTCCACAATAGTGTCTCACAAAATTCTGTATGTTTCTCCCCTTATATCTTACTGGTTATTTAATTGGGCTAACATTTTAGGCCATTCCAATTGAGCTTTAGTATGTGACTTGGAGTAGAACCAAAAGGGGACACATAAGACTCTAACTCTAATGGGCCTTGGGCTTTTCTGTCAACTCTTGACAAGTCTAAAATTACCATTAATTATATTTAATATCAATATATAAATATAATTGCACTTTAGGCCTTATTAATAAATTATATCCTAAGACTTTATTGTACATGCAACCTCTTCATAAAATATTCGTAGTAATACAAAGTCATGAATGTAGATTGTCACTTTGAAGATTACTACGTCTTAATCTTTGAGTACCCGGTTTAATCTTTTAAGTTACTCATCATATATTTATGAAATTCAATTAATTTCATAAATATATACTTTAGTAACTAAAGTAATTAGGCCTAACATTTTGAATAACCAAACCTATTAAATTTATTTTAAGGGAATATTTTATATCTTCAGGAAATATTTTATATATTTATTAAGAGATTATAAATTTCATCTTGAGAATATATGTTCCATCAACATTAAATGTGGCTGCCCAACATATTGAAGTTTTGATCATAACTTTAGATCTCACTCCTGATTTATCAAAATAACCTATATCTCATGATCAGGTTAATTATTCTCTCAAGATTAAGAGTTCATGTAAATAGAAGTTATGAGATATATTATTCATTTGATACTTGTTAGCAGAATAATAAATTTCACAGCGGTCTAGTTCAATATGTCTTAACTCTTAAAATATATCAACATATCAACTAGAAGTCTCTACTTCCATGATCAAGACAAATCATTTTAGTTGGTATGTTATAATTTTCGTAGATAAAATACCTAATTTTATCACCAACTATGAATTAAAATTCTGAGTTTACAAAGAACTTGTGATTTATATCTTCTGTGACTAAATCACATAAATTACATATTTTGCATTTCATGGACTATATGATAATGTCCAAATATTCATGTTAACATTCTTTTAGATAATAATAAAACAACTTTATTAATCACAACATAATATCATACATAACATCATACAATAAGATTTAAGAGTACATATCCTAACAATCTCCCACTTGCCCTAAAGACTATTGTGCATTAATCTAACTCTCATTCTCTCCAAATGTGACTCAAAAGTCCTTTGGGGCAAGGTTTTGGTAAAGGGATTTGCTAGATTACTTGCACTATCAATCTTTGCTACTACTATATCTTCTCAAGCAACAATGTCTCGAATGATGTGATATTCTTCTTTCTATGTGCTTTCCTTTCTTATGATTCATTGTATCTTTGAATTATGCAACTACTCCACTATTGTTGCAGAACAATGTGATAGGACCTTGCTTAATTCTCACAACACCAAGATTAGAAAAGAATTTCTTGAGCCAAGCAGCTTCCTTTACCGCTTCACAAGTAGCAACATATTTAGCTTCTATGGTGGAGTCAGCAATACAAGATTGCTTAACACTCTTCCAACTTATGGCTCCACCTCCCAAGGTGAACATACAACCTAAAGTGTATATATTTATTTTTTTTTTGATGAAATTTTGTATTTTTTAGAACTCTACTTTGGATTGATACAATTTATGTTTGTATTTTTAAATTGTTTTTTTTTCTATCTAATTGAAGAAATTAAAAAATAAAACAAATTATAATGAGGTGTAAAAAATTTTAAAAATTTTGTTTTAAAAAAATAATAATGATGTGGCAAGTTCTGGAGAGGCCAACAAAAAGTCAAAGACTTCAGTTTAAGTTTGAGTTTGAGTTTAAGTTGGACTTGTGAGAAAAATAGAGTTTCATTCATTGTTAAGTTTGGATTAAACAAAAATAATTTTGTTTTTTAAAAAAAATGATAACAACGAGTTTGAGTTTAAGTTGGACTTATTAAAGAAATAGAGATTAACTCCTTGTTAAGTTTGAACTAAACAAAAATAATTTTATTTAAATAAAATGATAATTTTATTTAAATATTAATGATAATGATGAGATTGAGTTTAAGTTAGACTTGTTAGAAAGATAGAGTTTCACTCCTTGTTAAGTTTGGACTAAATAAAAATAATTTTATTTAAATATTGTACTGATATGGAAAATTGTAGAGAGTTTAGAAGCTTTGGCTATATATATATATATATATATAGATGATATGATTTATAATTTGTGTTAATTTCTTAATTTTAAATTATGAATAAGTTTGATTATATTCTTTATATTGAATGTAAATTGGTGATTATAGGTTTTTGGTTGTGTTATATTCTTCAAAAAAAAAAAAAAAAAAAAAACAGTTTATAAAAATTTGGCAATAAAACTAAATATATAAGTCTAAGAAATGTTTACTAATAATAGTTTTATCAGTAACTTTTCATTAACGTGATTTTAAAAAAAAAAAAATTTTTGAATAGAGAGATAATTTATTAACGTGATTTAAACTCTACTAAAACTTTTTTAAGGGATTGGTTTAAAAAAATTTCAAAGTAATTTTCTAATTATTAACTACTATGCACTAACTTCTAACTACCAAAACTCACAATTGAAATACTAATATGTATGAGATACCACTTCCAATAATTAATATCTTAGCTATTATATATTATACGTTGATTTTTTTTCTCCAAAAGAAGCGTTTCTCTCTCTCCCTGCAAAACAAAGCGATTATAATAAGAATTAGCTAGACAATGGTAAGACTACACCACCTTTTTTCTACAAAAAAATGTTAAATTTAGATAATTTTTCATGCATATACACACACATGTAGCATGCTACGCACAAGACTTAAACTTGGTAGAGTGAAACCCACTCAAGTTTCAGTGCCTTCTTCCATACTTTCGAGGGAAAATTAAATTCTCATATGAGTCTCTCTACTTCAAATTATTAAATGTTTAATAATTTAGATTGTTTTTAATTATTGAATTAAGGTTTCTACTTAAACATTATTTCAATTATTATTTTGGATAGTTTTAACTATTAAATTCAAGGGTTTTTCATTTAAATATATGTGATTAATTGAGCTTTAAAGTTCAATATATTATTAAAAATCATTATATATATATATATATATGCATTTTATGATATCTTAGTCTCGTACAATATGCATTCATTATGTAACTTAAAAGTAAAATATTCATTTATTTTAAGTAAATTAATAAAATAATTATTTATATATAAATTTTGATTAAGCCGTGCATTGCATGGGCATAATGCTAGTTAAATTTTAAAATAAAATATTTTTTTCATACATAAACTATTTATTTTATTTTATTTTTTTTAAATCTTTCTTCATCTCTATATTGTCTCAATTATTAAAATTTCTTTTTTACATAAAACTAGTCGCTAACCCGTGCGATGCACGAGAAAGTTATTGATAATTTCCCTACTATGAAAAAAAATATCAATATCATGGTATAATTTATATACCAAAGTAATAAAATCTATCACATGTACTAAGATATTGTGGTAACCAAGACCTTGAGATCATATTTTAAAAATATATAAATGAAATAAGTACACTCCAATACAATTAATTACACAAATATAGTTAACTCCATACTCATTCATTCAAATATCTTTCATATATTATATTAATCATTCTTGATGTCCAAGATGTATCTAAATTCTAACATTGTTAGTAAACAAAGATGCTAGACCTTAATGGGATTGAAAAGGCAACATAATGCCAATTTACACAATTGCTAAAATCATCACTTTCCACTATTGAGAGAGAGAGAGAGAGAGAGAGAGAGAGAGAGAGGTGGCTATTGTGATGCATCTCTTAAGAAGAATCTACCCTTTACATTTCTTTTGATGTAAGCGACCCATAACAAAATAGATGTACCATGTTCAGAGCATGCAAAGGAGACCACCTACCACTATTCTATCACCTAAGTGGAATTCGATCGGTAGCTTCGAAAAGAATTTGATTTGCAAAGGAGGCCACCTACCATTATTCAGGTCTCTTTCAAAGATAGAAATTGGTCAAGAGCATTTATGAATATAATAAGTCTAGAGGATAATTCAGTGATATATCAATAGGAGAAGTGGCAGCATAAATAACATTTAAATGCATCTTATAGGGAGTAACAATTAGCATAGCTGCTCCTTTTGAAATTTGGATCAAATATATCTTTGCAACTCTCCAAACTATTTTAAATCATAATCATATCATTGAAAAAATTATAACACTATAAGAAGAAACTTGAGTTGTTATACTTACACACCCAATGGTATTGGTCCACTCAAAATACAGATAAAAAAGAAACAAATATAGCTGAAATTATCAATGGAATAACAAATCTGTGAAAAATAAAAATTATGCAGTAAGCAAAAAAAGAAAAAAAAAAAAAAAGCACCAAATTACCAAACAAAGCAAGATGCTTATCCGTTCAAAAAAGAAGAAGCAAGAGGCTTATCCACAAATCAATTGGATTGAATAATTTGCAGAAAAGATAAGTAATGAAATCAAATAGAATACCATAGGGCATAGACATATCTTAGTAGAAAGAACATAAAGAAAACGGTTATTAGAAGAAAAAAAATAAAAATGGCAAAGCTATAGTTCACAATGTCATCAAATATAAATCTAATGTCTATGCCCAATGGAGTGTATAAAAATTAGGGAGATGTTGTGGTAAAGGTAATTCCAGCCTATAAAGATGTTGGATCTTTGGTCTATAATATCTATGCAAAATGTCTATGCAAAATGTTGTAAGCCTTCTATAAACTTGCCAAGGATCTTTGGTTTTAGGAGCTTTTTGTTATAAACTTTTACTTGTAGATTGGTATTAACATCATCCACTAAAGATCCCTTGATGTGATTGTATGTAATCATGGCAAGTGCAAAATTGGCATCATTGTATTGTTAACAATTTTGTGTTCAAACTAATCCACAGCAAGATTGAGCAAATAAAGAATTCAGAGGACAGAATCTTCTGTGAGTAGACTTTAGCTAAAAGTTCCTGTTTCATATTAGTTTGTACATCCATGAGATAAATTTGTTATCATGCACAATGCAGATGAAGAGAGAAGACATTCTATCAAGGTTTCTGCAAGTGACAGAAATTGATCCAACATACTTAAGAGATATAATTCTTAACTTCATCATAGTTGGAAAAGACACAACAGCAACCACAATTGCTTGGTTTATTTACATGGTCTACAAGCATCCACCTGTGCAATCGAAAATTGCAAAAGAAGTGAAGGAAGCTACTAACATGAAAGAGATCACAAACTATGCTGAGTTTGCAGCCAGTATTAGTGAAGAAGCTCTAGAAAAGATGCAATATCTCCATGCAGCGATCACTAAAACTCTCAAACTTTATCCTGCAGTTCTGGTAGTAAGGAAATCTGACTATATCTACTGCCAGCATTTGCTACATTTCATAGCTACATATGAAATACTGCATGTCTTTTCTTCATTATTTCCTTTTTAAGACTAACATGTGCCATGTGTGTGGTTCCAGAGTATTGGTTTACCAAAAATTTTCAATATCTAGAATCACAATATTCTTTCTTTTACTGCAAAGTAACACTGCATATTCATTGGTTGTTAACTAATAAGGACATGTACATTGCCACCATTAGTTTCCCAAATGTCTGAGAGCAGCTTCCTAGAAGGTTCCCACTTATTTGACATGATTCCCCCAAATGTAATTCTAAACCTTAAATTTCCTTTATTACAGGATACAAAGATATGCTTTTCTGATGATACTCTACCAGATGGATACAGTGTGAACAAAGGAGATATGGTGGCTTACCAAGCTTATGCAATGGGTAGGATGAAATTTATATGGGGTGATGACATTGAGGAATTCAGACCAGAGAGATGGCTCAATGAAGAAGGAATATTCCAGCCCAAAAGCCCTTTCAAGTTTACAGCCTTCCAGGTTATTGTTGGGACATATTGCATTTCTACTTTTTCATGCTTTAGGCTTTAATTTTTGTGGCTAACATTGAATTGTCTTTGAAGTAATGTAAACATGTAGCTGTACAAATTTACTGCAAAATTACATATAACAATTTTCCTTTGATGCAAAGTCACCTTTAGCGTAGAAAGTTAAAGTCTGTTGTCTTCTTGTTGGAGAAACCAAATTAAATTTCTATTGGTTTACAGGCAGGGCCACAAATTTGTGTAGGAAAGGAGTTTTCCTATAGGCAAATGAAGATCTTCTCAGCTGTCCTGTTAGGCTGTTTCGAGTTCAAAATGGCAAATGAAAATAGAACTGTCAATTACAGGACAACGATTAATCTTCACATAGATGGAGGTCTCAAAATTGGAGCCTTCCATAGGCGTGGAAAGTAGCATGGTATCTTATGAGTGTGTAAATAAATACCATCTGACATATATATATAGATTCCTTTTATTCAAAATATTCATTGTTTAATGGCAATTCTCTATTGCCAGAGTCCCTAAAAGGGAAAAGGTGTATTGTAATGTACAAAGAATGATGTAAGACTTTTTATGTGATTATATATCCTATGATTAATGAGTCTAAGCTTGCCATTATAAATAAAGAACTGTACAAATTATCAAGGCACTCTATTTCTAGAACAATTAGGTAAACAACCATTTCACTATATTCTACCCCAAATTAACAGGTTGAGTAAAAATAATAAACAGATAGGTAACATCTCTTTTTGAATTAAATACCTTAGAAACAAAGATCTACCAAGTAGCTATCTAAATTTGAATGCTTGAAACAGCTGAAACTAAAACTCTTTTCAATTCTCAATGCATCTGTTTGGCTACATTGATCTAAAACAGAATAACACTGAATCACTGGCTTTAAATGCAGTAGAATACATCCCCTCCCATTAGAATTCAATAATTGTTCAACATCTATTGTTTTGCATGTAACTACAAATAATACAAAATTTCCTCAGTTGAGTCTAATTTTACAAATTTTGAAAACCAAAATGACATAAAAAGCATATTAAGATCCATTTACAGGAAAAAAAAAAAAAAAAAAGCAATTGAAAGATCTAAACTTATATGTATGTATATTATAACTAAAACCCAAAGAGACAACAAAAACTGGTGTAGGTATATAAGCAAGAGAATCAGATCAAACATGTATTTCTATTTTTGCTTACTTTAAGATTGAATTCCGAGATTGAGACTTAAAATCCAGAATTCCAACAACAAAAACACATAAAAACCTCTCTATCTAACAGATCAGAAAATAGAAAATCAAAATTTTTGTTTATAAAATCAAAAAATTTTATAGAGCAGGGTTTTGATCGCATACCATTGCCGAGATGAGATTGTTTCAGATGGGAGTGGAGACAAAGGAGAAGGATTTGTGTCTAGGGTTTTCAGTTTTGGGGTTTCCTGTGTATTCTCTTCAGACTCCAATCGTGTTTTGCAGGCTGAGTTTATGTTTTGTGTTTGTGTCTATCGGTTTTTTTTTTTTTCAAAGATAAGTATCAGGTTTTGTTTTTGAGTGGAAAGAGTTTTTAATTATATTTTAAAAAATATATATTTATTTTTTAAATATTATTATGCTGACGTAAAAATTTGTGGGAACTTCAAAAACTTCGGTTTTATATATATGAGAAATGCTACCTTCTCAAAGTTTTATATATGAAAAACTTTTCTTTATATATATATAACAAAGAAAACAAGTACCTTCTTGGTTTAGTCGTTTTAAAAAAACGACCGTCGTTTAACATCCCATCTCTCTCCTTCTAATACCAGCATCCACACTTGCCAGTACTGCTCACTAAAATCTCCACCTCTCTATCTCTCTCTCTTTCTCACAATATGGATCCACTCTCGGCGGTCCGCGACTACACGATCCGAAACGAGCTGGACCGGATCGTCCGGTACAACGACGAGTTCCGGTTCGGGTCGGACTACTCGTTCCCGTGCTCCATCGAAACCGGGTACCGATCGAAGCAAGGCAATCTCTACACCTTAGAAACCCTACTGTTCTTCATCAACAACCACCACCTCAAGCACATCGAGTACATACAGAAGGCTCGCACGCAGGGAATCACCGCCGTCACTTTGCCGGACCGGAAACCCTTGCTCGATTATCTCACCGGCAAAGTCTCCTCCTCCGATTCGGTTCAATTAAACGACGTCGTAAACCTAAACCCCC
The DNA here is from genome assembly GCA_023621385.1 of Quercus gilva. Taxonomy (NCBI): domain Eukaryota; kingdom Viridiplantae; phylum Streptophyta; class Magnoliopsida; order Fagales; family Fagaceae; genus Quercus; species Quercus gilva. Next base: position 52,365,335 of record CM042478.1, read on the forward strand.
AAAAGTTCCCCGATTTGCCCCTGAATTCTTCGGTTATTGCGTCCGAGCCATTTCCCCCAAATTTCTCAGAGCAAAACAGCACCCAATTGCCCGAACACGAAGTCGTCGATATCACGGCGGCGATGGTGACCTCGATGGAGCGGCCGTTGAAGGATCGAGAGTCGTTGTTGGAGTGTAAGCAGAGGGATTTCTACAGCGTTCTGGTGGCGTCGACGAAGCGAGAGGAGGAGCGGCAGCGAGTCGAGTCGCAGCAGAGGAAAGACGGGCTCGTCGCGAAGAATCGGCTGATGGGCTCGGAGGAAACTCGGTACGGCGTTGACGAGTCGATGAATTACGATAACTCGATGACGCCGAAGCCGAAGATGATGCATTTGATGATGAAAGGGAGCAAGATTGGCGAAGGGGTGCCGATAATCCTGGTGCCCAGTGCGTTCCAGACCTTGATTACGATTTACAATGTGAAGGAGTTTTTGGAAGATGGGGTTTTTATACCTACGGATGTGAAGGTGAAGCAGATGAAGGGGGCGAAGCCGGACTGCGTGACGGTGCAGAAGAAGTTCAGTAGGGATAGGGTGGTGACGGCTTATGAGGTTAGGGATAAGCCTTCCGGGCTTAAACCCGAGGATTGGGATCGTGTTGTGGCGGTTTTCGTGTTGGGGAAAGAGTGGCAGTTTAAGGACTGGCCGTTTAAGGACCATGTTGAGATATTCAATAAGAGTGAGTGTGATTGTTGTTTTTTATGCTGTGTTAGAACTAATTTTGAATTGGGTGTGGTTGTGTTTTTTGGCTTATAGAATGGCATTTGGGGTTTTAGGGGAAATGGGTTTGTATTTTGCTTATTTAAAGTTATGCACTTGGTTTGAGGAGGAGTAGAATAGGAATGGTTCTTTTGTTGTTTTGGTTATGAAATTGTGTATTCTTTGTGGAATTGACTTTGAGTTATGTGTTGGATTGGTGTTTGCAGTTTTAGGATTTTTTATGCGGTTTGAGGATGACAGTTTGGAGTCGGCGAAGACTGTGAAGCAGTGGAATGTAAAGATTATCTCAGTGAGTATTGTTTTTCTTGATCTGGTTGGTTGTTTTGATCTTAGTTATGTTGAATGGGATATGAGTATATCGGTGTTTGCAGCCACGTATTATTAGGATTTGATGTGAGTGTATATTGGAAATGTGCAGATTAGCAAGAATAAGCGACACCAAGATAGAACTGCAGCGTTGGATGTGTGGGAAAAACTAGAAGATTTTGTTCGGTCACGATCACATTCTTGATGTGCACCGACTTTTTAGATAAGTTGTGTGAATATTTGTGATGTTTCTGAGATTTTTGACCCTCGTACTCAACTCAACTTTGTATTTATTTAGTTCTGGTATTGGAATAGATTGATTGCTTTTGCTAAAATTCTCTTGAGATTCTATTGCTAGGCTTCATGAGAGTTTATTTAAACTAATTTTCCAATTTAAAAAAGTTGAGCACAACCCTCGTTCCTGTGCTTATTTTTCTTATTAGCTAAGCCTAAATTTCCCCAAGTTTGCTTTGGTTATACTTGTCAATGCTGTGGAATTCATTTCATGCATATAACAGACTAGATGATAAGATAAATGTACAAACTTCTCGTAAACAACTTGTGTGCAGCTTGGTAGTAGCTTATTTCAGTATGCTCTTAACCAACCAAGTTGAAGCAAAGCCAGGCTCAACCTAAATCTGTTATTGAGTAGTTGGGAAATTCATTTAGCTATGTCGGCAGATATTTTCGGGATCTTTTATAAAAACACTATTAATTACCAAAGAGTGAGTATCAGTGAACAAGTCATTGGTTGAGGTTATGAGAATACTGATGTGTATCTTATTAGGGGATGGGAAACTAGGAATTATTAGAATAGACCCTTCATGCTAAGGTGTTGATGTCTTATCTTTACAATCTTCTTTAGGACTGCTCAAAAGCTAAGCATATTTGAGCCAAGAGCCTTGTAGCTTAGTGGAATTGCTTGGTCTCCTTTATGAGGACAACCAGAGTTTGAAACTTCGAATCCCACCTTGCCTACTTCTTGTAATAATTAAATCTATCAAAAAAAGAAACAAGAAAAAAGAAAAGAAGCTAAGCATATTTGAATATCCCCTGCTCTTTTCTTTTTGTTATCTGGTGTGGCTAAAAGTAAAAGATAATTCAACTCTTAATGATCTGCAATGTTATTAACTGGGTTTCAAATTAATTTGACCTGTAAAGAAAAAATATATAATGGAGCAGTCTGAAATAGAACTCAGTTCCTCACACTAATAAATTTTTTGACTGGGAAGACTGCGTTCATCTTTGATCATTAAGTAGAAAAAGCATAGCTGCAGCTTTCCTATAGTTGCTAAATGGTTCTAGACAGATGTTTGATGTCATTGGGGGTAGGTAGGCAAGCGCGATTGATCTGAGATGATCTTTCGACCCTTCCTAATATTACCTATTTACACTAACAACCTGCTATGAAAAAGCCTCCTGTTGTATGAATGTTTTCCTGCTGACCTGTCTAGATGTAATTTAGAAGCAATTTTGTCACAGTATCAAGTACAACTAGCCTTCTCATTTTACTTAATAACTGGTTAAAATTTTAGTTTAAACCCATGTTTGAGAGTTTTTTTCAAGCTCATTTGCCAATTGAAAAAGGTTGAGCACAGGCCTCGTTCCTGTGTGTATTTTTCTCATTAGCTAAGCATAAGTCACCCTGAGATTGATTTGGTTATGCTTTTCAATGTTGTGAAATTCATACACATTGGGATATCAGAGATTAGGGATGAAAAGATAAATGCATAAACTTCTCATAAACAGCACGTGTGGAGCTTGGTAGTAGTTTATTTTTAGTATGCTTTTAACAGAACAAGTTGAAGCAAAGCCAGACTCAACTTAGTTTTGTTCTTGAATAGTTGGGAGCTTCATTTAGCTGTATCTGCAGATATTTTCAGCACCTTTGATAGAAACACTACCAAAGAGTGAGTATCAACTAACAAGTCATTGGTTGAGGTTATGAGATTATTGATGTATAACTTATTATGGGATGGGAAAATAGGAATTTTTAGAATCAAACCGTCATGGTTGGTGTTGTCATCTCATCTGGCATGTCTTTACAATCTTCTTTAGGATTACTCAAAAGTTAAGCATATTTGAATATGCCATCCTCTGTTCTTTTATTATCTGGTGTGGCTTAAAGTAAAAGATAAAAACAACGTTAAATTTTCTGCTAGCTTATTAACTGGCTTTCAAATTCTGGATTGTAAGGGAAAAATATATAATTGAGCAGTCTGAAATAGAACTCAGTTCCTTGCACTGATCTATTGATTGACCAGGAAAACTGCATTCATCTTCTATCCTTGAGTAGAAATGCTTAGCTTTAGCTTTCCGATTGTTGCCAAATGGATATAAACAGATGTTCAATGTTATTGGGGGTAGGCAGGCAAGGGTGATTGATCAGAGATGATCTTTATGCCCTTACTATTACCCTTTTACACTAACCAGCTGCTATGACAAAGCCCTTCTATTGCATGAATGTTTGGCCTCTAGTCCAGCAAAATGGATTTTTGGTTTTTAAAGCCGTTTTGTCATAGTATCAAAGTACAACTGGCCTTTTTATTTCACTTAATCACCAATTGTAAAAATTTTGGTTCAAACTGACTTAGAAACAACAGGTAAAACCATTAAAACCTCCAATCATCTTTCCTAAAACCATCAAATTAGAATCTTAATCAATGATTCCAGATATGACTTTCAGACTTGCTTGGAAATCGGACCAAAAAATATCTTAGATGAGTGAAAATGTGTGTATACTTGCTTGAACCTAGGTGCAAGTTGTATGAAATCAACTGTAATCTTTAATGGCACATCCATGGGGATTAAAAGTCTTCTTCCTGCAGATATGTCACATGATGATGAATGCAGCTACACTGTGGCTGTAGTTTTAAGTTTTGTACTCAAATTCACATGGATCAGGAAAAAAAAAGGATATCAGATGCACAATCTATATTATTACCCCATTTCTTAGGGTTGTAGTTCTATTTTAATTTGATTGCAACAGCTTCTTCGACTGGTTGTGTGCATATATTAATGGTCACTGCGAGTGTTTTTTTTTTTAATATCTGGTACGTATCAGGTGCAGAGGCCACAGAGCCAATGAGGGGGATCAAAAGAAATGAAAAACATTTCCTTGACTTAGCAAAAAAAGAAAAGAAAAAGACATTTGTTTGCTTGCCAGTATGCCTTACCGAAGAGCCTTTAATAGTGTTGATGGAAGTTTTTCACCAATGATGATTGGCCTTTTGTGATGTAATTGGGAAATACATTTGTTTCTGGCTGGGCAAAGAAGCTTGGGATGTTTCATTTCGTACTAGTTAGTTGCAATTTAAACAAATCAAGGGAGCAGGTTCCTTGGCCAGGGCTGGTGCCATTCTTGTATCTGTTTTTGCTTTTGTGTTACTTGTGTTTAGAGCAATCAGCTTCTTGTTTGTACGAGTAGCGTATCAATTATTTTACCTTTTGTGTAAGTGATGATGAAATGTGTGTGATAATGATAACAACTTACGTTGGTAGGCAACATTGAAAAATAATAGGGATATGCATTTGCAGCATGTACAGAGTCATTCATTTTCAGCAATAATTTTCCTTATTTAAACTTCATTATTAGAGGTTTGTCACAGCTGCTAATCATTTTTTGTATATTGAAGGATCAAATACCATGTCGGAATTCAGACTTTAGTGGGAAGTAATGAAATTTGATATGCATATAAATTTTCTTTTCTGGCGGTGATGCAAACTTAAATACCAAAGATTGCATACCAAAGATTGCTGAAGTTAATATTTTCAGTGAAGAACTTCTAGAATCCTTGCTTTTTATAGTTTCATTTTGGTTAGTTTACTATCTTATTGTTAAATTGGTAATTGTTGACACTGGAAGTGATACTGCATGACTTCTTGGTAATATGTTTAGGTGTCTGTTGTATTACTTATAAGGCAGAAATCATCTTTATTAACAAGGGAAGAGCACAAGATGTCTCCTCAATAATACAAGATCATATCAACTCCTGAAGAGGTCACAAAAAATAAATACATATGAACCCCACAACCTAAGGGAAGTCATAAAAGGAAGAATACAGTAATAATCATCAAGAACAGGTAGGAATGTTTTGCTGTGAAAAGCAGGCTAACAAATGAGATCAATATGTTGTAAAGGCTGTAGCAACTGTTGCAGCACATATAAGGAAGAAGAGATGAGAAATCGACAACTGGATGGAATTTCCGGCTGATGGACTGCCTTCTGTTGATGGCACGGTTTTAGATCCACTTCCTACACAAGTGAACATCAACACGAATGAACAAAGTAGATGAATGAATCCTTGAGGATTCATTGATGAATAAATGATAAATAAAACTTGTTTAGTGCCACTTATTTATTAAGGTATATTGAAAAGATTGAACTTTTTAAACCCAGAATGTGGTTTGTATAAGTCAACATTTGACTGATCATGATATTTTTGCATGTAATTGGACAAATGAATCTGTTTGTACCTGAAGGAGTTGTATTTGAAGATTCTGTTGATCCTGCAGGAGAGGCGGCCGGTGATGCAGTTGCTAATATTCAAGAAGTATGTTAGCAGAGATGAAAATGATGATTTAATATTTGTCTAAAATGGTAGCCAGGGAGGATTTTGCATCCATACACAAGGCTATACAAGCAGATTAAGGGCCTGTTTGGTTGTGTTGTTTAAATAACACAACTTGTATTTTTATAATATTTTTTTATCCATACGTATTTTCATAACACTTAAATAATATTACTAAAATAATATTACCAAACGGACCCTAAAATGTTAAAAAAATGAGAATCATCATGTGTTCTTACCATTACAGCGGCTGATAGGTGGGGTCTGAACATTACAAGCACCAGGCAGGGCTAGAGCCAGAGTCTGGTTAATGTTGATTCCCAATGACGAGCCACCTCCATTGAGGACTTGACACAAGCACTGTGGTTGCGAGCGGACTACACTAGCAAGCTGTGAGCAGCAGCTTGAAGATGGTGTTGAGGAGTTGCCGGTAATGTAGTTAAGGCATGGTGACATACTGATGATCACATTTGTACAACTCGACTGAGCTGAAGCTCCTGCCCAGAGCATAGTCACCAAGACTAGGACCAGAGCCATCTCCATTTTTCCATGAGCCATTGGAAGTTGTCAAATATGTGCTAGAAATGCCTGTGGATTGCTCTGATATTGTACCACTTAAGTTTTGGATTAATTTGGTGGAGCAAGGGGAGAGATTTATGGCTTTTTGTAGGGAAATCAAGAAAGAGAGACAAATGAATGATGGGTTTGTGTGGTTCAACAACTTCTCCTACTTTCTAACGGGCTTCTAATGCGTGGTCCTAGACATTTGGCGTGCTTAGAAGTTCATGTGTTCTGACCTGGAGACTGGGAATTTTCTTCAGTAGTTATGCCTAGGAAGAAAATATTAATCTTTGAAGTTCGTTTATGTTGGTGACTGACTCCAATTATAATTGAGAAGTTCAAAATACAAATTTCCTTAACCAATCAATTGATTGAGTAGGAAGACTGCATTCATCTATGATCCTCGAGTAGAAAGTGTTTGTCACGGAATCTAGTACAAATAGCCTTGTCATTCATTTAATAAGTCCAATTCTTAACATTTTGGTTCAAACTGACAATTTTTTATTACGGTATCAGACATTCAGACTTCAGAGTGAATTTTTATTTTAATCCCTTACAAAATTTCAGCTGATTTAGGTTGCTTTTCTTTCCTTTAAAACCTTTTTTTATTCCTTTTATTGTGATTTAGATTTTGGGGTGATGAATTTGATTGGTGTTTGATATTTTGCATTATGGGATTTGATGATGGAGTTCTGTATGGCTCTGCTCAATGTTAAAAATAATGCCTCTTTGTGACGTGGGCTAGGTGTTGACAAAATTTTGGGCCTAAAGTAAAAGTATTGAAAGGCCAAGTAAAAGGCCATAAAAAGAGAATAAGAAATGAAACGGGCCCATGATTCAACGTGGCAAACTCAGAAGACCAAATCCAAAACCAAAACCTTGCAGGTGTAAGAGATTTATAGAAATATTATTTATATTTTTTGAAAATACGCGTAACGCACTAAAAATTATTATTTAAATAATAATAACAAACAGGTCCTATATTTATCAGACAACCCGTGACTCTCTATGCAAACTCAGAAATAAAGAGTGTTGAGAAAAATCGTGTGCTGGAGATTCGGGCATGGCTTGAGAGAGATTTCAGAGTGGACCTTTTTCTTTTTCCTTCCTACTTACTTCAATAAGACACACCAATAGCATTCCTCTAAACTCTCTGCTAACTCAGTTCTTCCGACAAACCAATACAATTTCGGCGAAAATCACATTTTCGTCCTTACATTTTCACGTAATTTTCACTTTGGTCCCTAACTTTTTTTTCCACCATTTTTAGTCCTTATCTTAGAAAACGCGTCTCATTTTTGTCCCTGCCGTTACATTAGAGACGGAAACTGCACAGGTGACAAACAGAAGCTGATGTGGCCATTAAAATAATAATAATAAATGTTATTTGGCATTAAAAAATGCAACGTCAGCATCTAAATTAAAAAAAAATTAATTTATTAATTTTAACTAAATAAAAAAAATTAAAAACAGAATTAAAAACTAAAAATTACATGAATTGGAATCTAAGTATGTCTTGAACAAGAACAACAAGAACACAAATCCAAATGTACAACAAAATTAAAATCCAAAAATCAAAAACCCTAAAAATAAGAATACAAAATTAAACCATAAACCCACATCAAATTAAACATGAACAAGAAATTAAACATGAAAACAAAATTTAAAACCCAGAAAATTACCTTAAAGTCGAAACCAGAATTAGAATTCATGCCAAGAACACAAACCCAGCAAATTTAAACCCAGCAAATTTGAACAAGAACACATTAAAACCCAGCAAATTTAAACAAGAACATGAACATAGTAAAATTGATAAATTAAACATGAACACATTATATATTTGAACAAGAACACAAACCCAGCAAATTTAAAACCCAAAAAATTAAATTCAAACCCAGTAAAATTAAATTTGAGCCTCCAAATCTCACATCCCAGCAAACCCAAGCAACCACCAACAAATTGGCAAAACCCAACCCACCCCCACTCCACTGAATCCCCACACCACCAACAAATCGGAACAAAACCACCCACCTCCACTCCATCCATCGCAACCCACAACCCACAAATCCACGTGTTGGAGAGGGAAAAAAGAAAAAACAGCTAGCCAACCACCCATCGCAACCCAATATCCCAGCCACCACCATGTCCCAGCCACCCAACAAAAATCCACAAACCCAGCCTTAAAATCGAGATTGGTAAGCCATAAGCCCACACAGCAAAAAAGTAAAGCCAATGAGTGAGCTATTGAAGGTAGAGGTAGAGACGATGGAGGTAAAGTCGGTGGAGGTGGAAAATAACGAAAAAAAAATCGATGTGTAGAGCTAACCACGGTGGAAGTGAGGGTAGTCATGGGTGGAGGTGAGGCCGGTCATGGTCGCCGCACTCATTCCATCTTTGGGTCACTGAGACGACGCTTCAGGCGCTGGAACTGATCGAAGAGATGCACCAAAACGACGGTGTGGAGATCGGAGAGTCATTGAAGGCGGCGTATTTCGTGGCGGCGGTGGAGTGCACGATGAAATACTTGGCCTTTAGGGGAAGTGATGGGAAGTACTTCAAGGCGGTGAAGAGGGTGTGGAGGAGCAGAATCAGTAATTTAGGTCTTCATCAATGGAGATTTTGGGTGTGGCCTGTTATGGGTCTTTGATGATTTTGTTGGGTCTAAGAAAATGGGGCTTTGGGACTTATGAATTTGTATTTAAGCTAATTTTTTTGGAATTAAATTTTTGAAACTAGGTTTGAATCTGGGTTTGAATTTAATTTTTTAAGCTTTAAATTTGTTGGTTTGTGTTCTTGTTCAAATATTTAATATGTTCATGTTTAATTTGACGTGGATCTATAGATTAATTTTTTGTTCTTATTTTCTGGGTTTGTGATTTTTTATTTTAATTTTGTGTTCTTAGATATGGGATTATGTTCTTATTGCTCTTATTTAAGAAATATTTAGATCTTAATTTATGTGATTTCTGTTTTTATTCATGTTTTTAATTTTTTTTATTTAATTAAAATTAATAAATTAATTTTTCTAATTTAGAGGCTTACGTGGACATTTTTTCAATATTTTTAACCTATGCCGTTTGCCACTTGTGTAATTTCCGTCTCTGATGTAACGGCAGGGACAAAAATGAGACGCGTTTTCTAGGATAAGGACTAAAAGCAGTGAAAAAAAAAGTTAGGGACCAAAGTGGAATCGCGTGAAAATATAGGGACGAAAATGTGGTTTTCGCCTACAATTTCTCTATCTCTCTGTTACATTCCAAAATCCAAACATTAAGATTTACAATAATATTAGAAAATATTAAACAAACATGATCTATCAAAGTATACACGGAACACACGGCTCCACCTCCCATTTTGCACCGCCACAGATCTTGATAGACTTTTAAAATAATTTTCTAGTATATGTGTAGTCCCACGGTGAATAATGATAAGATAAATTAATAGTTTATATAACATAATTGAATATATGCTCATTGAGCTTGGGTTATTTGGGTAATGGGTCAATATATATATAGAAGGGACGGAGAAGGTGGGGGTCCAATTTTTTTAAGTCATTTTATATTTCATTTTTGTAATAATCATATGTTATTGGAGAAGTTAAAACTAAATTTTTTACAATTACAATAAATTGATATAAATACTAGTTGATTGTAATAAGTTGTTAAGAATAAAATATAATATTTTATTAGGATTATATCTCTTCCTTTAATTAAAAAACTCAAATTCCCTCTCTTCCTTATTATTTTAATGAGTTGTTTATATTATTTTAAATGAAGTGATAAAAAAATAGAACATTTGATATTAGGTGTAATGTAAAGTGAGATGATAAAATAGACAAGGTAGTTTTTTAAGGTACTAAAAACTAAAATTTTTAGCATCACTACTGTGAATGCTTTAACTTAAAAAAAAAAAAAAAAAAAAATCCTAACCAGGGTAGTATTAAAAAAATATTATTTTGTTTTTGTTTTTATCTTTGTTGGTAGATGATTGCATCTCAATGTATTTAGAAATAACAATTTTGCATATTTACAATTTTTTTAATACTATATGGATGTTTGTTTGAAGTTTTTTTTTTTTTTTTTTTTTTCTCTTTCTCTTTATACTTTGTCCCTCACTGGTGTAAAATCTTGGGTCTGTCCTAGATAGATAGATATATATATATATATATTACGATTCATGTAAATCAGTAGGTTTGAATGCTTCGGGCTATGATGATGGCTGTAGGTCCTGAAAAGAAAGAAAGAATTGTTAAGGGTGACCGGTGTAACCCGGCCAAGGACCTTCCGATGATTAAGTCAGTTTTCTCTTTAGGATACAAGGATGAAAAATAGTAAATGGTAGAACTTACCTTGGGTGAATGAGATTTACTCTTTTTATAGAGAGTTTGAAGTGAGTCTACTTGTTTGGATCTACCACCATCATGGGTGATGTGTGTGGTTAATGGAGAAAATGAGGTACATGGAGCGGATTACGGGAATTCCCACATTTTAGGAGTAGTGTATCATGGTTTGATTATTTGAAATCCTTTGAGAAGTTCACCTAAGAATGTTAAGAGAAGGAAACTTGGTCCTTAGGAAAGGTGGCATTGCTTGAGTCAAGAGGAAAGTTCGCACCAACTCTTGGAGGACCATATCCTAGTTGACATTGATGGAAGAGAGTTCCAAATTTCAGCAATTTAAATCGATGCTATACTTTGTGTCATCCCGATGAAATCAATAAAATATTTCGAATCAGGAGATCAAAAAAAAAAAAAAAAACAAAACAAAAATATTATTATTATTATTATTATTATTTTGTTTTTTACAAAAACCTTACCCCATTACCCAGAATCCACAAAGATGCACAACAAAAAGTACAACGGAAAAAGAAATGCACCAAAATATCAGAAAAAAGAAAAAGAAAAGAAAAGAAAAAAAAAAGGGTGCCTTCTCAAAAAAAAAAAAAAAAAAAAAGTTCATCCAAAAAAAGATTCGGGCATGGCTTTAGAGTTTAGAGAGATTTGATAGTGGACTTCTTTTCCTTCCTACTACTCCATTAAATTCGGTAAGACACACCAATAGCATTCCTCTAAACTCTCTGCAAACTCAGTTCTTCTGACAAGCCAATACAATTTCTCTAACTCTCTGCAACACACTTCTTCTTGTATTTGGTTCTTTATATGTGGTGCCATGTGCCAAACTTTGTCTCTTTCAACAGAGAGATTAAAGAGAGAGTTGTTGGGTATGGGATTCACATCAGGTGCAATACCCTAGGTGCCATATGCCAAACTTTGTCTCTTTCAACAGAGAGATTAAAGAGAGAGTTGAAAGCAACTTTCAATCTTAACCATTAAATAAAATATATTATAAAAGAGTAAAAAGGTTAAAGTTAAAAAGTTAAAAAAGTTAAAAAAATTGTGAAGGAAATTGAGGTATTGCACCAGATGCTGATCCGTTGGGTATGATCGATTCAAACATTATTACCTTTTTCTTACTCAAGTTGGGAAATTCATTTTCTTACTCAAGAGTAGTTGCACGTTAAAAGAAAGGAAATTCATTCAAAATTACTCTTTATTAAAGATTAAAGATAATTTTCTTGAAAATAAACTTTATTAGCTATTAGCTGTTTTCTTTTTACGTGTAGTAATTAATAAATAAGGATTAGATTGACTTTTTATACTTTTAATATAAGAATTAGATAAAGAATTTAGATTGTAATCATTTTTTTAAACTTAGAGATTATAAGAGAAGAAGATAAAGAAAAAAAAAATTATATCTATTTTTTTATAAATATAAAAAAATTGCAATTTTTACGTGTGGTAATATAATTTTAAAGACAATATATGGATTAGATGGACATTTTTTTTAAAAAGTAGGATTAGATGAAGAGTTTAGATTGTAATCAAATTAATATTTTTATCAATTTAGAAATTATAGGAGAAGAAAAATTATATATATTTTTAAAAATAAACTCGTGCGTTGCACAGTTTAAAAAGAAAACTTATGTTATTTCTTTTTATGATTTAATGAAAATATTTTGATAAATACAATACTATTTATGTTCTCTCTCTCTCTCTCTTAATTTTTTTATAATGCGTTGTGTAAGGACTCAAATTGTATTGGATCCAAAAGAGGGATGGGATTCGAGCCCAACAAGCCCAAACAATAAAATTTTTAGAGAGTGAGTGTAAGAACTAGTTCCAGTGAGTGGAAAAAGACATCGTTCTTGTGCAGTAAAAGGAACTTCAAATTAAATAACAAAAAAACTCTTCCTATCTTCTCCTCGGCTAGGTTTTTAGTGTATATCTCTCTGGATTCTTTATCTTTTTCCTTTTTCTTCCAAAAGTCCTCTCTAGTGTACTCCGATTTCACGTTATATACTACCTTCTTCATCCTGCTTTCACCGTACACGTGTAGGTTCCATTTTGAAAACTTCTTTCTGTCCCATCCAGAACTTCCTGGATCCTCCGTTCAGTGGCCATAAAGCTGCTTGGTTACTGTTCAGGTATCACCTCCACATTAATGAGGCCAGAGAGTTAGCTGGGAAGCATTTAATGTGGAAGTAGCAGCTTTTAGGAGATATTTGTTACCTTTCCTGGTTCCTTCTTTGTTCAATATTCATTAGTTAGTTTGCATGTAATTCTGTGAAGTTCCTTGACTATTAAAAGAGTTACATCCACCTCAGACGTTGGTTTGAATAATAAATCTTATCCTCGGACGTGGTTTGGGCCATTATGTACGATTTACGTCTCTTTGTCTTGTGTTATTCTTAAAATGACTCTATTTAACCATCCTTGGACATGCGAGTGTCCTCGGACTGGGCCGCTGGGTCATTAGCCCACTTCCTATGTACTCTCTGTTATCTTTTTGGACAACTGGCCCCACACGCTGCATTTGATTATTAGACATATTCTCAATGTCAACAGTGATATATGCACTTTCAATTTGAGCAAATACCAAATTCGAAATTAAAGTACAATTTTTTTCGATAATGTAAATGAGGATTCAACATGGAATGTAATTGAGGTTACATTATTTTGCACTTTTGAGCAAATAGAAATTTGAAAGTACTTTTTATTTTGATAATGTAAATGAGGATCCAACATGGAATGTAATTTCATTATTTTGTTTTCATCTAGTTCAATGTTATTTTAGCATATTAACACATTTGTCAAAAAAAGAAAAGAAAAGAACGCAACACCCAAAACGTGTACAATAAACTAAGTCAACCTATCCCAAATAAAACTTTAAACTGAATTAGCATTTATACAATAGATTAAAAGTAAATAAATTTTTCCAAACTCAAATCATTCTAAAATGAAAGCAAACATAATTTTAAGATGGTAAAGAAGTCATTAAAAAGAAAAAGACTACTGACATAATATCAAGATATAGTAAACAATGACGTATATACTTAATGTTGATATTTAATGACAGTGGGGAGTGGGGAGGTGTGGTAGATTATTTCAATATGAACCTAAGTTACCTATATTAAAAATGATGGACTGCCTCTCCTGAATATGTAGTATGGCAACAATCCCCTCAACCAAATATAACACGGAAAAAAACATGCAAAAGTAGAGTACAATAATAAAACCTGATATATATTGATTTGGGCTGTGGCTAATTATATCAGGGTCGTCGGATTATATGATTCAACAATCTTGGATGCTACACAAGTGAAAAAAATATTTTATGAAAAAATTGCGTTCGGGAAAGCCTGAAGTTATCATATAATTGGTGATAGCAACCTATGCACTTATGATCTCTACTATATTCCAAAATCCAAATAGTAAGATTTACAATAATATTAAGAAATATTAAACAAACACGATCAATCAAAGTATACACGAACACACGGCTCCACCTCCCATTTTGCACCGCCACAGATCTTGATAGTGTAGTCCCATATTGAATAATGATAAAAAGAATTAATAGTTTATATAACATAATTGAATACATGCTTATTGTACGGGGTCTTTTGGGTAATGGGTCAACCCAAAAGGCTTAAGCCTTTTTGAGTATTATTCAAGAACTTATAAATCAGCGGCTCAGAGACACCCACAGCGAGTGAAAAATGAGATGAATAATCTCTCATCTGATCGCCATTAGGAATGGGCGGCATTGGCAAAAAGGTAATATACATGCTTCAATAATGTACTGCTTAAATACCAAAGATTTCTATGGTTGATTTTTTCAATGAAGAACTTCTGGAATTATTGCCGTTCGTTTTGGTCAGTTTTATTATCTTATAACTTAATTGGTTTTTGTTTATACTTTATATGTTTGGTGTTGTATAACATAATTTACATATAACCCAGGAATCGTCTTTATTAAGAAGGGAAGAGAGCAAGATGTCTCCTCAGTAATACAAAACCATATCAACCCCTAAAGAGGCCGCAAAAAATAAATATACATGAACCCCACAACCTAAGGGAACTCTTACAATAAATGAAGAATACAGTAATAATCATCATTAATCAAGAATAGGTAGGAATCTGGTGCTGCAAAAGTCAGGTTGACAAATGAGAAGATCAGTACGTTGTGAAGGTTGAAGCAACTGTTGCCGCACATATAAGGAAGAAGAGGTGAGAAATCGACAACTTGATAGAACTTCCAGCTGATGTACTACCTTCTGTTGATGGCACAGTTTTAGATCCACTTCCTACAAAAGTGAACATCAACACCAATAAGCAAATTAAGAAAACAAATAAATCCAATGATATTTCATTGATCAGTATATATTTAATAGAACTTGTTCAATGTCACTTATTTCTTAAGGTTCTTTGTAAGGATTGAACTTTTTGAACAAAGAATTTGGTTTGTATAAGTCAAAATTTGACTGATCATGATAATTTTGCACAATTGAACAAATGATGAAGCAGTTTGCACCTGAAGGAACTGAATCCGAAGATGTTGGTGATCCTGCAGGAGAGTTGGATGGTGAAGCAGCTGCTGATATTCAAAAGGTAAGTTAGCATAGATTAAAAAAAAAAAAAAAAAAAAAGATGCTCGATTATGAGAATTTTACATCCACCCACAAGCTAAACAAGCAGTTTTGATGGGCAAATTACTAGTTTTACAGTTAAAATGAGAAATTGAATATGGGTTCTTACCATTACAGCTACTGAGAGGTGGGGTCTGAACATTACAAGCACCAGGCAAAGCTAGAGCCTGAGTTTGGTTGATGTTGATCCCCAATGATGAGCTACCTCCGTTAAGGACTTGGCACAAGCATTGTGGTTGTGAGCGGACTACACTAGCAAGCTGTGAGCAGCAGCCTGAAGATGGGGTTGAGGTGTTGCCAGTAATGTAGTTAAGGCATGGTGACAAACTGATGATCACATTTGTACAACTCGACTGAGCCGAAGCTCCTGCCCAGAGCATAGTCACCAAGACTAGGACCAGACCCATCTCCATTTTTGTAAAAGCCATTGGAATTGGATGCTCTCAAATTCAAATATAATCTGGAAATGCCTGTGGATTTCTGTGATCTTGTAGCACTTAACTGACTTAAGTTTTGTTTAGTTTGGTGGAGAAGGGGAGAGATGTATTGGCTTTTGTAGGGAAATCAATCAAGATAGAGACAAATGAATGATGGGTTATGTGGCTCAACAACTTCTCCTACTCTCTAACTGGTTTCTAACGCGTGGTACTTGGCATTTGGCATGCTTAAAAGTTTGTGTTTAGACCTGGAGACTTGGAATCTTCTTCTGTAGTTTAGCTTTAGGAAGAAAATATTAATTTTTGAAGTTCGGTTATGTAGGTGACTGACTGACTTTTAATATATTTGGCAAGGGGCTAGTAAGAACTTTCAAGGATTTCAAAGCTGGAGAGTTTAGAGTCTTTAGACACCTGTTTCGAGAAGAAACTAGAAAGCATAACGTGTTTCTAACTCCATCTTCACTAGAATTGGCTTTATACCTCTAATCTTTGAGAATCTGAACTTATGGGGTAGATAGAAGGCAGAAATTTCCTATAGAAAAATAAAAAGGGGATACATGATGTAACATAGGTATTGAGTATTGGAGGAGTTTGATACTTCCCTGATAATGACATACCTTAATGTTTCTTTGCTTCGAGCATAAGAAAATTGACTTGGCTAAAGATTGCTATTTGTGATTGAGTGACATCTGTCTAGGAAGCATGTCAGCAACTCTATCAAATGTATTTTTCCTCATAGAATTTTGTGCTTTGTTCGGTTTGCAAAATGTTATAATAGCTTCATGGGGACCCTGACCATTATTTGGTATTATGTTCCTTCCAGACTCTAGTATGGGGCTAGCTTTGTTGTGAAAGTTGAGGGCATCACTACCTTGAAACAACCCCTTTGATGCAAATGAGTTTTGAAAAAAATTTACCTTCGAACGGAGGAAAATTCCATTTACATTAACCTTTGATAAAACCAGTTACTTGTACTTTTTAGTCACGTGACTTATTTAGTTATTCATGTGGTTTTTTTTTTTTTTTTTTTTTCAAATATAATTATAATGCTTATATTTTTGAAACTTGAATTTTAAGGTAATATTTTGAATATTTATCATTTTTGTTACTTTTTAAAGGTAATACCTATTTTGTTTGTATTTTTTAGCCCAAAACTAAAGAGTTTGACCTAAATATAATAAAATTTCATACTTTTTAACCCCAAAATTAAGAGGAAAAAAAAGAAGAAGAATTTTTGAGCCAAAACTGAAAAAGACAACTTACAAAAAGAATCAATTTAAGGCTAAATTAGTCAAAAATGGACCAAAGTAGACTGAGTGGACCGAATTATATGAAATGGACTGAAGTTAACTGAATTGGGCTGGAATGGACAGAATGGACATAATGGGCCAAATGGTTCATTCGTTCCACTTCGGTCCATTGGTTTCACACGGTCCACACCAGTCCTTTCCATCCACTTCGGTCCACATTAGTGTATTCGGTCCTTCTCGGTCCATTTAATCCATTTTGGTCCAATTTTATTTTTATTTTTATTTTTATTTTTTTTCAGTTTTGGACTCAAAAGCTCATCTTTTTTCTTAATTTTTGGGTTGAAAAGTATGGAATTTTATTTTATTTGGGTCAAAATCTTAGTTTTGGGCTAAAACTTACAAACAAAATAGCCAAATAGGCATTATAAATTAGCTTAAAATGATAAATATTTAAAGGAGAAATTACACTTTGTCTACCTGTGATTTGCCCAAAAAACACTTTGCCTACTTGTGGTTTAAAAATTGGTACTTTACCCACTTGAGGTATGCTCTGTCTCCAATTATCCACCTCTGTTAAAAAATGGATAAATTTGTATTTTTGCTACCCTTTTATGTCTCTCTCATCTCAAAACATAAAAAACAAAAACAAAAACAAAAAATCTAGAGAAAAGAAGATCTAAAAGCTAAGTTTTGTAAAAATTAAAACCTAACTTAAAAGGAAGACTAACTTATAGGTTTTGTGTTATCTTATAAAAATTATCCCTTTCCGAGCTTTTGAAGTTGGTATCAATTACAAGGTAGTATGAGGGTAACAAAGCTTCAAACCCAAAAATAATAAAAGAAGTTCAAGAAAACCAAAAACAAAAAAATGCCGACACAAACACCTAAAACACTCATCATAAGACATGGGATTAGAATTTAAGGAAACCAAAACAAACACCAAAAGATTTCCTTGAGAGGATTTCCTAATCTATGACCTTATAAATCAAAGTCAACCCCACCAACCTACCACCTTTGTTGGAGTTGTTGTCAAAGTAAAGACAAACCCAATTCTACAAACACAATAACCCCTCTTGTACAAAGCTTTAAAACCAAAAAAGTCAATACCGTAACGGAGGCTGTACTAGTTTGGCCAGTGGTACGATATATTTCGGATACCGGTCAATACTGGTGTATCGTTTCGGATTTACTGTTATTTTTTACTATTTTATACAATATACAAAGTTATATTTCTAATAACTCAATATATCACATTGGCAACTTTTTATATATTTTTTATGGAGTTACTAACTTTTACCACAACTCCTTATATGATAAGTTGTGAGGGGTGAAAAAAATTGTGAGTGTATGTGGGTTCACATTTTCATCACTTACAACTCCTCACACGACAAATTATGACAAAAATTGTTTAAAATGTTGTAATATTAGCATTGTTCTAAATATAAATTTGTTGCAATACAATGGGCCAAACCCCATTTTTCCTCACCTAAGTTTCAAAGAATCTCCCATCACCATTTTCAAAGCCACAGTGACAGAGTGAGGATGAGTGAAGGGAGGGTGAGGTCCAGAGAAGAAGATCATGTTCTGCAAAGAAGCACTAAGAAGGTTAAAGAAAACCATCGTGACAGCTTGGGACAAGATAACCAAAGCCCTATCTCGGGCATGGAAGGGAGATCCTATAGAGATAAACTAGTGGGAGAGTGCACAGGTATCTTTGAAAAAGTTTTTGACGTCGAGAACGTTATAGAGACGAAAACTCTATCAGACGATGAAGTGAATGAAGACTTGCCGGGTGAGGCAATGGTGTACCTTGTTGGAAATAGGAAAGGCAAAATCCGAGCAGCCTGGACTAATGCACTTATAGTTAAGGTCTTTGGGAAATCTGTAGGTTATCATTTTCTCATTTCAAGGCTTGTAAGCTTATGGAAACCAGTGGGCAGAATGGAGTGCATTGACCTCGGCAACGAATTTTTTCTTATTAGATTTTCAATTGCAGAAGACCAAGCAAGAGTGCTGAAAGCTGGCCTATGGTTTGTTGGTGGCCATTATCTCTCAATCAGATGTTGGGAACCAAATTTCATGGCAAAGACCGCAAAGCTCTCGGCTGCGGTAGTGTGGATTAGGCTTGTAGGGTTGCCCATTGAGTACTATGAACCATCAATCCTGAGAGATATTGGTTTAGCCATAGGGCCAGTGCTTAGAATAGATACTCAAACCGCAACGAAGGCGAGAGGACGTTTTGCAAGACTTTGTGTTCAGGTGAATTTTGATAAACCTATTGTCAAACTCCTTAAGATAGGTGGTATCCGTCAGCCTGTGCAGTATGAGGGAATAAATGCTCTCTGTTTCTCATGTGGCCGTGTTGGCCACAAAACTGAAGGTTGCCCGTATAGAGTTAAATTGCCGGAGTAGTGGAGAAGACGGTAGGGGAATCCAAAGCAACTAGAAGTCATGAGCTGGGAAAGGACCATGTGGAACCTGACAGTTGTGATTTTGGGCCCTAGGTCCTAGTTGCAAGGAATAGGAAGCCTAGGAAAAATACAAGTAAAGAGAATAGGCCCTTAACTCAAATAGGAAAAACCTTTTCCAGCCCAAGTCAACCCAATTGCGTGTTGAGCCCAACTAATGTACCTACACAGTCAGATTTGGGGTTAAGCAAGGAAAATCACCTTCACGGTGACGTGACAGAAGAAAGTGTGAAGCATGCAGAGCACTATACCCATTTCCAAAATCGTGAAAAGTCTTCTTCTAAGCAAAAACTTCAAAAGGGAAAGGCCCCTAGCCGCAGACATTAATACAAAAAGAATCAAGCAGAGATCGGTGGACAAAATGCTATAAGACAAAAGGCACTAGCTGAGTGGCGGGTTGTCAATTCAAACCTATTTGGGTCAAGCACGCCTCTGAATTTTGGCACTGACTCAGCAGATATGTCTAGAATAGGAATGGATTTTAAGGGGTTTCATGCTGGGAGCTTCGAGAAAGCCAACTCAACGCCGGTTGAGCGAAGTTTTCAAGTTGGTGTTGAAGATATGAGGAAAGGTGGTTGCAATGAAGGATCGGAGATGGCGTGTGATCTGATGATTGGAATGGGTCGTGCCAAAAATGTGGGTCAGGCTGTTCAAAATAAAGGGTTTGAAGGAAAACCTTTGGCAGAAATATCCAATTGCCCACCGCCGGAGGAAACTCAGCTGGAATCATTGATAGAGACGGATGCTTTATGAATAGCTCAGCTAGGACTCAAAAGGATTGATCCGTCACTTCGGTCATCTAAAACTGATCGTGAGGAAGAGGATGGTCTGATGGAAGAAGAAGGGTCTTCCTTAAAGGCAGATACGCAGATTGAACATGGAGGTGAGCTTCTTAACCTCTCCAATTAAGCTGCTAGTTTATTTTCGCTTTTTTGTATTATCCATGAATATGTTGCTTAGGAATTGTCAGGGTGTTCTTAGCCCAAATTTCTGTAATCTTGTTAATGATATGATTCGTGTACATTCCCCTGCTATCATGATCATAATGGAAACCAAAGTTTGTGGTGACAGAGCTAAAAGGATTGCTGATAGGATCCATATGGATGAGGCGATCATTGCTAACTCGATTGGTTTATCAGGTGGTCTGTGGTTATTATGGGACTCTAATCAGGTGGAGGTGGTTGAGCTATCTTCGACTGAACAAGAGATTCATGTTAGTGTTTCATCCACTAGCAAGCCCCACTGGCTTTTATCAGCAGTTTATGGCAGCCCCAAATTTGCTAAAAGATGTCTCCTACGGGAAAATCTCAACTTTGTTGCTGAATCACACTCTTTGCCTTGGGTCATTGCAGGAGATTTTAATGAAGTTCTAATGGGGAATGATAAATTTGGTAGGAGACCAGTTAATTTGAGTAGAGCCCTGCATTTCCAAGAATGTTTGGATATCTGTAGGATGATTGAAATTGGATTCTCGGGGCCTCGATACACATAGTCTAATCGTAGGCCGTTGTCTCGGCTGATCCAAGAAAGAATAGACAGGGTGTTTGTCATTGCCGAGTGGAATTCTCTTTACCCTGAAATAGCAGTGTTTCATCTTGAAAAGATTTAATTAGATCACTGCCCGGTCAAGTTGTGTATGGATAATAATCAGAATATCCATTTTCCTAGGCCTTTTAGGTTTTAACCCATGTGGCTCTCCCACCCTTCTTTCCCGGGAGTAGTAAGAGATGCCTGGTCAAGCCAAGCTTCCCTGATGCAAGCTCAATCTATTTTCACTGTTAAGGCCAATGCATGGAACAAGGCTAAATTTGGAATCTGTTTCACAGGAAGAGGAGATTAGTGGCTAGGCTGAAAGGAATCCAAGAATATATTTCCATTCGGCCTAACAATTTCTTGGTGGAGTTAGAAAGGAAGTTGCGGCTTGACTATGCAGAAGTGATAAAGTTAGAGGAAGAGTTTTGGGCAATGAAGGCCCGTATCCTTTGGCTTGTTGAGGGCGATCGAAACACTGCTTCTACCATACTTCAGCACTGGTTCGCAGAAGAAGAAATCGTATTTTATGCATGAAGGATAGAGTAGGGAATTGGTTGCATGGAAATAGAGAAATTGCTGACTTCATTAGAAAGGGTTTTATGGACCTTTTCACTTCAGACCATTGCTCGGCCACTCTAGCAGATTGGAATCCTCCTTTTTGGCACTCATTTTTAAATGAGGAAGAAGTGACTTCAATTGGCATTTCAGTGACTGATGAGGAGATCTCAGCTGCTCTATGGGGGCTAAAGCCCTTTAAAGCCCTTGGGCTGAATGGCCTCTACGCGGGGTTTTTCCAACGGTTCTGGTTGGTTGTTGGGGAAACTGTGAAAAAGAAGGTGAAATCTATTTTTAACTCTGGGAAAGTTCCGAAATACCTAAAAAATACCCTCATTACACTCATTCCGAAATGCAAGAATCCAAAAACTTTAAACAATTACTGCCCTATCAGTTTGTGTAACACGGTGTATAAGGTGGTGACAAAGATAATTGTTGGTCGCATCCCGCCCTTGCTGTCTAGACTTATCTCACCCTTTCAATCAGCCTTTGTGCTAGGGAGAAAAGGTCTAGATAATGTAATTATTGTTTAGGAGATGATTCATTCTATGGCCAAAAAGAAAGGAAGAGGGGGGGTTATGGCAATTAAGTTGGACCTGGAAAAGGCTTATGACCGACTTGAGTGGAGCTTCATTAGAGACATGCTTAAGCTTTTCAGAATTCCTACCACCTTGATATCCCTAATCATGAGTTGCATTTCCTCATCTTCTATATCTATCTTGTTTAATGGGAGTGCTTTAGAGACTTTTAACCCTTCTCGAGGAATTCGTCAGGGAGACCCTCTCTCGTCTTATATTTTCATCCTTTGCATGGAGGTTTTGGGAGCTCTTATTGAGGATAAATGCCATAAGAAGCTTTGGAATCCGATTAAAGCATCTCAGGGAGGTCCCGCCTTATCGCACTTATTTTTTGCAGACGACCTTACGCTTTTTGCTAAGGCTGATTGGAAAAATTGCGTTGCAATAAAAGAGGTTCTTGACTCTTTTTGTACTTTATCGGGGCAGAAAATTAGCGAGGAGAAATCTCGAGTCTATTTTTCTCCAAATGTAGATTAGAACACGAGGGAAGAATTATGTGAAGTGTTGGGATTCCGTTCCACCCCCTCCCTTGGAAAGTACTTGGGTTGCCTTATTAAACATAAGGGTACTCCTTAAGACTTCGGTTTTCTTATTGACCGCATTCAGAGCAAGCTAGCTAGTTGGAAGGCAAATTTGCTATCTTTTGCAGGCAGAATTGTCTTGACTCAAACTGTGAACTCCACCATTCCTAACTACACGATGCAATGTGTGCCCCTTTCCTCTAAAATACTTGAAGGTGTGGACAGATTGAACAGAAACTTTATGTGGGGCTCATCAGATGGGAAGAAAAAGCTTCACCTTATAGGATGGAAGAAAGTCACGAGAGAGAAAGAGGCAGGAGGCCTAGGTATCCAAGCGGCTAAACCAAATAATGATGCATTGTTGGCTAAGCTAAATTAGAGGTTCAAAACTGAAAAATCATCTTTATGGGTTCGTGTTCTTACCCATAAATACTGGGGGTTGAGGAGGAGACCCACCAACCTTCTCACACCCACTTCTTGCTCTTCCACCTGGTCTGGTATCAAAAAGCGAGAAATTATTGTTAGCAAGGGTGCCAAATGGGTTATTGGGAAATACAATAACCTCTTGCTATGGTGTGACAAATGGCTGAGCACGGGTACCCTTCGGAGCCGTATTTGTAGCCCTCTGAATAGAGGTGAGGAAGAAGTTAGATTGAAGGATATTGCTAGTTTCCATGGCTGGAACTGGATGGGATCTCCTTTTATTTTCCTAAAGATATTCTTATGGAAATGAAAGCCACTCCTATGCCCTATTCTAAGTCAAGAGAGGATAGACTTTCATGGAGTTTATCCCCTAGCGGCAAATTCCATCTTAAGGATGCATATCAGTTAGCCAATGCCAATGAAAATTATCCATTAAATTGTTCCTTTAATGGAGTGTGGGTGTGGAAAGTTCCAAGTCTTCCTAAAATCAAGTGCTTCCTTTGGCAATGTTGTTATAAAAGCATTCCTGTGCGTGGCCTTCTCGCTGAAAGAGGTATGAATATTTCTCCATTGTGCCCCTTGTGTAATTCAGCCCTTGAGATCATCAGTCATGCTCTTAGGGACTGCCCAAAGGTACGATTTTTCTAGAATTCTTTCTCTCCCCCTTTTTCTGTTGCTAGTTTCTATGGCACTCATTTCTGGACTGGTTGAGGCTAAACTGTAAATCTAAGCAGCAGTGTGGTGTTTCTGAGATTGATTGGGCCATTGTGTTCCCCATAGCTGTATGGAGTCTCTGGTTGCATCGGAAGAGTGTTGTTTTTGGGAATCCAAACATTTGCAAAGACTTAAAGGCTAAGACTTTAGCCAAAGCTGCTGAGATGGCCTACCTAGGCATCACCAAGAAGTACAATCAAACTAAAACAAAGATTCAGGTAAGGTGGCTGCCTCCACCCCTCAATTGGTTTAAGTTAAATTCTGATGGTTCGTCTATGGGTAATCTCGGCCTGGCTGAAGGAGGTGGTTTAATTCGAAATGAAGATGGTGAATGGGTGAAAGGTTACGCAAGAGCTATAGGTAACGCCACTAGTGTAGCAGTTGACCTATCGGCATTAAGAGATGGAATTCGCGTATGTATCTCCCTTAAAATCCCAGCAGTGGTTTTTGAGCTTGATGCAAAGTTGGTAGTTGATCTTTTAAAGAAAGACTTGGAGAAAGAAAATGGAATTGATGTTGTGGTTGATGACTGTAGAGAAAGGCTTAAACAGATCCCTTTGATGCAAATCCAACATTGCTATAGGGAGACTAATAAGTGTGCTGATGCACTAGCGCAAAGGGGAGCTATAATGGATCAGGATTTTACTATTTTTATGGAACCCTCAATTGATGTTGTATTCTTGCTTAGATTAGATTATGATGGAACTTTGTATGATCGGTTTGTTGCCTCTGGTTCAGAGGTCTTTTAGTTGTTAATGCATTATCCTTTTTACCAAAAAAAAAAATTGTTGCAATACCGTGGCAATATGGCAATCCACATACATTATGTCACATCATTTGGGCTCAAAGGCCAAAGCTGAAAAGAAATGATGGATAGCTTTCACGTGGAGAGCTCATCTTTTATTCAAAAATTAAAAGCTTTCAATATTTCCAATGCTTGGTAGCTAGTGTCAGTGTACTGTAGTCACGTGGAGAGCTTAGGAAACTTCAAAAACAAATACAAAACAAAGAAAGAGAAAGTGAGAAACCAGACCACATTCATAACAAAGTTCAGCTAAAAAAAAAAAGAGAGGAAGACGGACAGACCGACAGAGAAGAAGAAGAAAAAAAGGTTCAGCAAAAAAAGAAGAAGAGAGGGAGACAGACAGACCAACAGAGAAGAAGAAGAAAAAAAGGAAAGAATAAGAAGAAGAAGAAGAAGAAGAAGAAGCAATTGCTTCACGGCGCCACCCCTGCTTCGTCGTTGTCTTCTTCCTTTTCTCCTTCTTCTCTATTTTCTTTCCTTACAAATGAGACTTTTTGTATTTTGGCCCGGTATCCATTTACCTGCCAAAACAACCGGATTTCACTGGTACAGCCAGTACGCGGCCGGTACGGCTAATATTTTTTCCGGTATGAAACAAAGGGGTTATCTATACCAGTGCACTAACCGGTACGATACGGAATTGACTTCCTTGTTTAAAACACAAAATTGAAGAAAATCCAGAAAGCCAAAACATGAAAAAAGCAACATTTCATTGTAGTGAGTGTATCAAGGGCGTCAATTGGGCAGAATGCTTATGAGCAAAGATCCAGTTGGACAAGTTAAGCATGGACTAACTCTACCTAAAAGCTAGGAACTTTGGAAAAAAGAAACCATTGTTTGGTATTATACCTGAAGAGGAGTGAGGAACCTAAGGAGAATCAAAGAGGGTTGGTGAGGCAAAATTTGGTGCTAAAGGCAAAAATGATTAGGTTTTAAAACAAAGAAGTCGTAAAAGTTAGGTTTTAAATTTTACAAAACTTAGTTTTTAGATTTTTTTTTTCTCTTGATTTTTTTAGTTTTTTATATTTTGAGAGGAGAAAGACATAAAAGGGTAGCAAAAATACAAATTTACCCCTGTTTTTAATAGAGGTGGGGTAATTGGAGATAGACAAAGCTTATCTCAAGTGGGTAAAGTGCCAATTTTAAACCATAACTAAGCAAAGTGTTTTTTGGGTAAACCACATGTGGGCAAAATGTAATTACCCCATATTTAAAAGATTAACTTGAAATTCAAGTTTCAATAATATCGGCATTATGCTTATATTTGGAAAGAAAAAAAAAAAAAACTAAAATTCTAAACTTGTGTATTATTGTTGAATGCAAAATACATTATATGTTCCATCACAAAAAACTTATAAAAATAGAAAATAATTTTAAATAACACATGCAATATTTAACTTACAAATTTACTTTATATTCTTATAAAATGATTATATTACATTTTCTCACACGAGTTTGTAACTAGATATTAATAATTTTCATGCTTTTGAAAATTGGATCATAGTCCGGCTCCATTACTAAACTACATCATTTTGTTTTTCAATTAAAAAAAAAAAAAACCACAATAATTTTTTTGTCATGTATCTGTTCATGTAGGTTCCTAAATTACATTTTTGTTTCTATAATGTCAGAGGGAAGGCCCCACTAGGATGCAGAAGGAGCCTATTTCTTCTTTAAATCCGTTTGGAATCTTTGGATGCTTCTTCTTGCCAAAATCTGCTTATTGCTTAAGTATAAATGTTCCTAGAAAAAAAAAATAGATTTAAAAAAAATTGTATATAAACAAATAAGCTAAATTCAGAAAAACTATAGACAAACACACACCTGTTATAAACTATGCTTATATTCAGTTTTCCTTGGCATTTCCCTGGTACTTATGCGTAAGACCTTTCTTATGAATTTGTGTGAGTAAAGCTTTTTTCGTTGAGTACATGATAGTCAAATCCCATATTGAATAATAATAAGAATATTAAGTGATTAATATACTATAATTAGGCCCAAATTTATAGGGTCACATTTTTGAATTAAGTGGTGTTTTTATATGTTATGTTAACTCTGTAATTGAAGTCTCCTCAAGATGCTATTTACCCAACAATATCAATGGCCTTGCTATTTCATCTTTTTTTTTTTTTTTTTTGAGAAACTATTTCGTCTAGTTAATGAACAATATTTTGGTACTTTACAATTATAATTATCTGATCAAGTCTTTTGTCATTTTTTAGTATGTTCAAATATAATTGGGTTAATAATCCAGATGCCACGATACATTTGCTTCCAATATAATTCAGTATTCATTGTACAAGACTCTCTCACTTTTAAGAGCTTTAGGAAAAGTGGTTGATAGACAATCTGACTTCTAATTTTGGAGAGATTGACTCTAATACTCAAATTTGGGACAAATCTTTTTGGTGAAGGGTAGTTACCATAACAATAGGTCTAACCTTTCTTCTTAATATATATATATATATATATATAGAGGTTGAACCAAGTCTTACAGTAGAGATGAACATTAAACTATTGGAAACTGGAAAGTTACCACTCGCAACTATATTAAAAAGTAGAGATTATGGAAAACATATTGTATTAAACAGGATTACGCAATCATTAACCTAAACAAATATTGGAAATATATTTGATACAATAATAATGCTAGTATTATACACTTTCACATATACTCATAGTTTGTCACATATGACAGTTATGACAAAGTATGTGTGAAAATGTGTGGTATTAACATTATTGTATGAAACACATTTTATTAAAGAGATTACATAAAAGCAGGTAAAACACACATGTAAGACCCCAAAATGTAGTCAATATTAGAAAAAAAAATTTAAAAAAAAAACCCAAAATGTAGTTCGACTGTTCAAGCACCAAGAAATCCCAAAGAAAACTCAGAAGCTGCTACAAGTCGAACCATATGCAGCCAAGAAGATGAACAGGAAGATGAGCTGAAGGGGCATCTCTATGATAGAACCATTGGAAGAGCTTGTACCAGTCGTCGCAGTCGATGGAACTGTTTTAGATCCAGCTCCTGCATCCATTCACATGTAAAGACGAACATTATTGTTATGGGTTCTGGTAGTGAACACTGGTATCAGAGTTTCCACTATCACAACATATTGACCCTTTAAGATAATGCGTAATTATCTTTTTGTTTAGGGAAGTGACATAGTTTCCAATGATAATGCTTTCACTTTGAAGATGAATTTATGACACTCGAATGAAAATCAAAACATCATTGAATAACATTCACATCTTTGACACTCAAGACATCATGACCGTTTGAGTTCTTTCATGGTTACTGCTAACCTTTTATATAATGCTGGAGTTGGTACTCGAATTTAAAGAAAGACAAATTAATCAATGTAACTCTGAAATTTCATTGAAGCTTCCTTTGATTGCTCAAGACTTATTAGAACTCTTCGTGCAGAAGTATGGGCAACAAAATATTAAGTTTGAAAATAACAAATTGTATAGTGATACCCCACATTATGTGGATTGGATTAATGTCAAACCAGTAGTGAATCAGAATTAGACCTTTGTATATATATCATTAATTTTAAGAAAAATTTGGTTGCATATTTCAGATTGTCAAGTACCTGATGTTGATGAGCTAGTTGAAGAGTCACTAGGTGAGCCTTCTGGTGAACCAACTGGTGATGATGTGGGTCCATTAGCAGCTGCCCCAAGTTAAATTTAATCAACACCTCTATGGTATGCAGTTTGATATATTACTAAATTGAAAATGAAGTGTTGGTTTGAAATTTACCAGTGCACTTGCTGAGAGGTGGAGTTTGCACATTACAAGCAGCTGGGAGCTCAAGAGCAAGTGTTTGATTGATTGTAACACCCAGTGATGCACCACCACCATTAAGTACTGTGCAAAGGCATTGTGGCTGTGATTGTACAACACTAGCAAGTTGTGAGCAACATGAAGAAGATGGGGTTGAGGAGCTCCCACTGACATAGTTAAGGCATGGAGCCATGCCAATAAGCACATTTGTGCAACCTGATTGAGCAGCGGCTCTTGCCCAAAGCATGCTCACTAGGATCAAGGCTAGACCCATATCAATCCCTCTTAAGGCCATGGATAGTTGAAGATCTTTTGGTTGTGTCCCAAATGTCTACTAGTGAAGGAAATTGTGTTGCACTTGGGTTGAACTGCGGAGAGGACTAATTTATACTCAGCCTAAAAGGTTTCATTTGTATTATTTTGGGCTCATGATTTCCAATTGTGGTGTGTTTGGTAAACTAAACAGCCTATATGATGTAAGGTTTGCTATTATTGTAAGAAATCTCTAATGTGTCATGTAAAGACGTTAAGACCTATGTAAATTGGTGTTGCCCTTATTGCAGGCTACGTGTCTTTATGTGTATGAAGGGCAATAAGCATCCCCGAGAAGAAAATGACCTTATATAGGATAGACATAGGCAATCAGGTCACCTAACCACGAAAGTATGTACCATCTAGTCTGAGTCTACAAGTTTTTATTCCGGAGTATGAAGGCTACCTCCATCTCTTTACCCCTTTTGTTATTCAAAGCTGTTGTAAAGAAGACCTCATGGGACTTGTGGAGAACTAAGTTTAATTCAATAAGCTCACATGTAGCCAATCTAAGGTCTTAGATTGGCACAGAACCAAGAAGCACTGAGACCGTTAACAATGTATGCTTTTGGCTTCAATAATTAATTATCCTATGAGTGATGCCAATCAAGCCACCAAGTCTAGAAGTGGAATACAAATCTTCTGTATCATTTTTTGTGTATCATTTTATGTTCTACCAATCATAACTTATTATGTGTATAATTTTTTTTCCATTTTTCGACTCTAGTTATTTTATAAGGAAAGTAAAATCAATACATGGTAATTTATTATTTGTGAAAGATAGAGTGATATCCAAAAAATGATACAGATGATTTGTATTCCTAAAAGTGAGGTCTTAATATAACATGTTACACGTAGAAGTTTTTTATTATTTATTTATTTATATTTTATTTTTTTAAGTCTATGGATTTTAGATCCAATTATATTATGTTAGAGTTTACTTAATGAATGCTTCTAAAGCACTTGTTAATAAACCATTTTAAGAAAGTTATTATACTACTTTTATTATAAATATAAAAGACTATAAATAAAATAAAATAAAAATCAGTTGCTTTTTAATCACTATTCTTGTAATTTCTACCTATGAATCTTCGATCTAATTATATTAACCAATACTCTTACAACTTCTACCCCATTCAGTCTTTCCCTTACGTGTGAGAGTCACTATAACATTCCTATTTCATAGAAATTTGTTTGAAGTGATCAACCTACGATTAAAAAAACACTCAAGTTTTTAGGCTTTGACTGTTTCATATTTATTGGTGTCCACAGTCCACACTCTTTTTACATCATGTATTAAGTGTGGAACATTGCTTGGAAAATGTGAACACGATATAAAAAACGGGGAATATTGTATGAAGTAGCGTGCATTCATGCGTGAAACAATAATTCTCTTCTTTCTTCTTTTTATTTTTTATTTTTTTATTGTTTATAGAGCATGGTGCCGCACGGCATGGGCCATCTCAGCGATTTGGGCGTTGCAAAAAGGAATGACTTTTATAAATACTGAGAAGACTTGGGCCTTATTGGGCGCCATGTGTGGTCTGGGCCTTCACCAGGCTCCACATTTGATGAAGACTTGGGTTTTCAGTGGGCCAAAAAGAAAACCTAGCAACTTGTGATACAGTTTTGAACTCTTAGTGGGCCAACGCCCAATCTGTGTGACTTTCTTCTATTGAATTTCCATGGGCTTGAGTTACACAAAACCCACCAGAAAAGGGGCCCTAAAAATTGACTAATGGTGTTACCCAGTTTTAGTCTTTCATCTAACGAGACTAATAATCTTTTAGCATTTTGTTTTGGCATCAATTGATCACTTTCATGAGAACTTGAGACAATCATTGCAGAGGACAATAGCTTGCCCTTGTTATTATTAAAATGAAGGAAAAGAAAATGCTGATATTTTATTGACCTAATCGTGCATAAGGGTTTTAAAAAAAAAATTTTAATTCAATAGTTATAACAAAGGAATGAGGATTTAAACTTTAAACATTTTCGTTAAAAAATACTAGAAGATACCAACAAAACTCTAAAACTATGCTTAAAATTTAGAAAATGCTTGTTATTATTACATGCTTTATGGTACCCAAGTTAATGATTTTTTGTGTGTTCTTGTGTGTGTTTTTATTATTATTATTATTATTATTATTATTATTATTATTATTGGTTTTTAATGTTTTTTTTCCACTAGGCAAGTAAAATCCAAGACAATGAATTTGCTCAGGAAAATTAGGAGCGATTTAATTTCCAGAAAGCTAAACTAAAACTTAGAGATATCCATGAGCCCTATTGGCTGAATCATAAAGAGAATTTTTATTAGAGTAAATGGCCAAATGTTAGACTGACACAAAATGAGTGACGGGGCGACCAGGTGAGCTGCCAGAAATGCAAGTCAAAATAAAAGGCTACACACAAAGCTGACAACATACTAGTTCCACCTACTCAAGCTACTTATAATTTCAAATAGATTAGTTATGGTAGTTGAGCTCCAAAACCAACTTCAAATCCACCTATGTAGTAGTATGTTCCCTCCACTCCTGCTTCCTGACCTGCTCTGCCTATAAATTCCCACCCCTTTCTCATCCCTAGGCACCAAATTCACAAACCTAACTTTTCTTTGCTCTCTCAATTCCTTTAATCCCTTTCATTTCTCAAACTCCTACACTCAACATCAAGTAACAAATTTCACAATGGCTTTTCCTAGTTTTGTTCCAATATTGGCAATGATTGTGGTCTTGATTATTCCAGTTTATGGGCAAATCAATAGCCCATGCAATGCCTCAATGATTTCTAGCTTCAGTCCTTGCATGAATTTTGTCACAAATAGCAGTACCAATGGTACCTCACCAACTGCTGACTGTTGCAACTCTCTGAAGTCCCTCACAAGTGGTGGCATGGGTTGTTTGTGCCTCATTCTAACTGGGAACATTCCCTTCCCAATGCCCGTTAACAGGACCACCGCTATATCTCTTCCTCGTGCTTGTAACATGGCTGGTGTCCCTGTCCAATGCAAAGGTAAAATCTTTTATATAACATTTCATTAGGTAGGTCTTTATGGTACTGTTCTATCAATCTATGGAGACACTGATGATATTTTTTGTACATTTGCAGCCACTGCTTCACCACTTCCTGCTCCAGGTACCCTTTCTATTTCCTACTTTAGACTATCACTATTTCTAATTTTTGTTTCTCCACAACTTATTTTTCATTTTTTTATATATAAAATATATACCTAGAAAAAGAAATAAGTAAAGAAAATTTACATTAAAAGTGCAATTTGAAACCAAATTACTCCTCAGGTCTGTGTAGCCATCCCATTTTACACACACTGAATAATTTAGGGGAGAAATCTACTATTTCTACCTAGAGTCTGTTTGAATACCACTTATTGCTGAAAATTAAAAACTAAAAACTGAAAACACTGTAGCAAAATAATTTTTAAATGTGTAAGTAGTGTTGTGGAATCTAGTTTTAAAGTTTTTTTTCTAAAAAAAGTACATGTGGGTTCTATAAACAGTGCACGAGACTTACTAAAAATGCTGAACGCTGAAAACTTTCAGTTTTCAACGTTATCCAAACGTAAGCATATTGTTACTGGAATTTTTATAGCTCACACTTTAGAGGCCAAAGTTGGCTAAGCAACTCTATATTTTTTCCCCTAATTATGGGTTGATTTTACATATTCGAAATTGATTGGCAGGTCCTATCTCAATTGCGCCAACGCCTCTTCCTGAAGCCTCTTCTCCTAGTCCTAAAGGTATTATGCAAACTATCAATCATAATTCATTGCTATAGTAATTAAAAGGCATACATTTTATGGTTTGAGTTATTGGTGCTACTAATGCTTGATACTAATATCAAATAATATTGATACTAATATCAAATAATGATAAATTATTAACTGTTTCATTTAATCATGTAACCATAATTCTAACTAATAATTTATTTTGTCCATCAGCTTCTCCTGTCACAGAACCCACATCGCCTGCTCAGGCACCAGAAACTGACACAACACCACTTTTAACACCTCCACCTACAACAAGTTCCGAAGCTCCAACTGCTACTACCGGGAGCCGTCCAGTTCTGACCCCATCTTCTGCCATGCCCTCTCACAGTCTCTCATCATCTCTTCTGCTATTTGCATTAGGACTGTTTGTTATGAGCTACTGCTAGGTCCTTGGCATGCACTTATATATCGTTTGATAAGTATTAATTTTGAGTGTGTGACTATTGTTTTGGGCTTGTTTAGATTATTGACAGCCCTATTGGATGTTTATTTAATTATACGAGATTGCATTCTTTGTAATATACATGTATTGGTGGAAATAAAAGTTTGGTTATGCTTTAGAAAAAATTCTTCATTATTAGCGGAAGGTCCGAGCTTCATGAGCCCATGTCTAACCTTAGGTGGGCTTTTAGGCCCACAATCTAGGCCCAAATCAAGAACTTTCGCCAAACAAGTTAGCTGATCAAAAAGTATTTGCCCTGAAAAATCTACTATTGAGTATTGGCCCGATCACTCTCTATGCATGGGTTTATGAATGGGGCCACAACCCCCCAGCTTTTGTTCTCGTGCCCCACACTTTCTTCAAAATCCTTTGTGAAACCCTTTTTCACGGTTTCAAATTTCCTGTTTATTGTATTAGACTGTGAGAGATTACCGATTGACACACAACTCAACATAATTGGGCCCAAGCATGAGTGCAATCTTCATTTATTTTATCATATATATACTATTTGATTAACTAACAACACTTTTTTTTTAGACACATTGGCAACATTATCACACTCAATGCTAATATGGGATAAGATATAAAAAGCCATCTCAAGGCATGGTCAACTAGCTAGAAGATCTAATTTTGGCCATTGAACAAACTTGCACAATACAAATAATTATAGAATATTTCAAGAATACAGTTAATAAATTAATAAATATATACTCTCCCCTCTTATATAAATATTGAATCCCATTAATTAATATTATTATAAGAACCATTATTCAAATATATATACAACAAGATAAACACCTTATTGGAAGATTAACATTATATATTTTGTAGGGACTCAATTTGTAATGGACCCTTCACAATAAAAATTTGTAGAGTATGGATATAAGAGCTAGTTCTGGTAAGAAGAAAAGGACGAAGTTCTGGTGCAGCAGAAAAAGTCTTTCCTTTTGTCAAACTCCCAAAAATAATCCCTTTTCAATGTATTCCGATTTCACTTTATATACTAAATGCTCAGTCTTGCTTTCACCGTACACGTGTATGCTCCCCCCTGAGGATTTCCTTCTGTCCCATCCGACCTTCCCGGATCCTCCGCTTAGTGGTTATAAAGCTGCTTGATTATTGTTCAGGTATCACCTCCACATTAATGCGGCCAGAGAGTTAGGTGGGAAGCATTTAATGCGGGGGCAGCAGCTTTTGGGAGATATTTGTTATCTTTTCCGGTTCCTCCTTTGATCAATATTCATTAGTCTGGTTTGCATGTAACTCAGCAAAGCTCATTGACAACTAAAATAGTTACATTAACTTCGCAAGCTGGTTTGAGGAATGAATCTTATTCTCGAACAGAGGAGAATCCTTAGACGAATGAGTGTCCTCGGACGAATGGGTGTCCTCAAACTGGGCCGTTGGGCCACAAGCCCACCTTCTATGGGCTCCGTTAATTTTTCGGACAACTAGCCCCACATATATATATATATATATATATATATATATATATATAGTGTAAACACTAAGATAAATACGCTTTTGAACTCATGGTAAAATTAATACTATTTTACTCATCTGAACGCAAGCAAATAACGCATGAAAATCGTGATTTTATGTCATCTTTTTTGAATATTTTATGCGTGTACGAACGAATGTATAAAAGTGTGCATAACATACACGACACAAAATTAAATATCTGTTTCATGTATCATGTATGCACTATTAAATTCTCTAGGTAAGACTAACCTGCCAAACCTATTTTGCAAACGCATTTCTATGGCAATGGCTTCCAAGCGCTCCCCATTGTGCACCATTTTTATCCTATTCATGCTCTTCTCTTGCTCTCCATCTCTTGCTAGCTCCTCTACCTCAACCTCTACTTTCCCAAGTACCATTTGCAACTCCACACCCCATCCATCATTCTGCAAATCCAACTTACCACCAAATAAGCTCAGCACCATTCATGACTATGGCATGTACTACCTTCACCAGTCCTTATCATTTGCAAAAGGCTTTCTTTCGCTAGTCAAATCATACCCAATAATATTCCATTCCTCATATTCTATATCCGCCATTCATACCCTCAAAGATTGTCAGCTTTTAGCCGACTTGAACGTGGATTTCTTGTCAAAAACGTTCCAAACTATTAGCTCCACAAACAGTCTAAGTAGAATGCAAGTCGAGGATTTGCATACATTGCTTAGTGCCACTTTGACAAACCAAGAAACATGTTCTGATGGTCTTTTAGAGTTAACATCTGAGTTAGACTCTAGCCTTAAAAATAGTCTCTTGGGTCCTCTCTCTAATGGAACTAAGCTGCATAGCATATCACTTGCGCTTTTTAAGCATGGTTGGGTTCCAAAGACAAACACAATGAGTTTCCCAACAGAAAGAAACCACATTATGTTTTCCAATATGGAAAAGATTATGAATGGTCTTTTTCCTTTAAAATTGTCCATAACTGGAAGGAGGTTGCTTCAAACAACTCTTGGAAATGTACTGGTGAGCCGAACGGTGTTTGTGAACCCAGATGGTAGTGGAGACTTCACCACTATCAATCATGCTGTGGCTGCTGCACCAGAAAATACTGAAATTAGTAATGGATACTTTGTCATTTACATTGCAGCCGGAGTTTATAATGAGTATATTTCCATTGATAAGAACAAGCGCTATTTGATGATGATTGGGGAAGGTATCGGCCGGACTGTGATCTCAGGCAATCACAACAATGCGGATAATTGGACTACATTTAATTGTGCAACATTTGGTAAGCACCAATATTGGAACTTATATATTAAATAAGGTAATATTTTATATTAACATTTAAGATTAGATCTTATAAAATAAGATCTTATAATTTCTTTTCATCTCCCGTGTGTGTTTGTTTGTTTCTAAAAAAAAGGAAAAAAAATATTAGATCTTATAAAAAAACATATTTAAGATTAGATAGATATGATAAACTCTAAAAAAAAAAAGTCATATATTCTACGCCATAGTTATTTTAAATTTTATTAAAAATTTTGTGGAAATTAATATTGTTATAGTTGTCTTAAATTCTAGTAAAAATTTGGTGGAAATTAATATTGTTGACAGGACAAAAGTTAGGCATTATTTCTTAAGTGTAACATGTTAGTTTTTTTAAAGAAAATTTAAACATATGATTGCATTGACTAATAAAACAAAAACCATATTATCTTATACTAGGAAAATTAAATTTAATACATCTATATATTTAAATATAATTGAAGAACCTAATTAATGTACTATACTTAAGAAACTGAACTTAAACGTTACCCTTGGTGATAAACCCATCTCTCTTCCTACGACCAATATAATTTTATGATATACCTTAGTTATGATGATTTATGATTCTATGCACTATAATTTCTATTTTAGCTGTAGGTGGGCAAGGGTTTGTTGCTAAGGAAATATCCTTTCGTAACACTGCCGGACCAAGGAAGGGCCAAGCTGTGGCTGTACGAAATGGGGCCGACCTGTCCACATTTTATAGATGCAGTTTTGAAGGCTATCAAGACACGTTACTTACCCATTCTCTCAGGCAATTTTATAAAGAATGTGATATTTATGGTACAATTGATTTCATATTTGGCAACGCAGCAGTTGTGTTCCAAGATTGCAACATTTATCTACGACTTCCATTACATGGCCAAGGCAATGTTATCACTGCGCAAGGCAAAACAGACCCGAATCAAAATACTGGGACTTCCATGCATCTTTGTAGCATTAGGGCGGCTGAGAATTTAGATGGAACAGAAGCATACTTAGGGAGGCCATGGAAGGAGTATTCAACAACTGTTTATATGCAATCCTTTATGGATAGCCTAATTAACTCTAAAGGTTGGCTTACATGGAATGACTCAGGCTTTGCTCTGAATACATTATATTATGGGGAATATGATAACAAGGGCCCAGGATCAGTCACTAGTGAGCGGGTTACATGGCATGGTTACCATGTTATGAATAGAAAACAGGCGTATCATTTCACAGTGTGCAATTTTATACATGGTAATAAGTGGTTGCCTGCAGCACAAGGGCCTTACACTTGTGGTTTACTATAAATTGCACTTTGAGATCCTTCAATATGTCTCTTTCTTATTGTTATTGTAGCTACTTTTCTATTATCAATTAATGTATGAGCATAATTGTGGATCATTTCAATAATATCCAGTCCAAAGATTTGGATAGTGAACTCTTGCAACCAAGCAACATCCATCTCTAGCTACCATATTATTATTTTTTAAATGTTTTCAGTTTTTGGTTGAGACCATATTATATCAATAAGCCTTTCAGTATTATAACAGCTTCTTTTGGGTTAAGTGATTATCAAGCAACCAACAATTCTAGAGTTAAATTAACGTTTTATCAATATTGTTTTCCATTCCTAAATTTTGCAAAACGTTTCACTTTAATTTTATTTCTTCCACTTGTGTTTATTAATTAGTTTATGTCCTACATGGCTTAATGTAGTATTGACATGGTATCTGACTTTAATCAAATTAATATACTTTTAATAGGGTAAATTTCACAAACCTATTCTAAGGTTTGTAATAATACTAATTAGGTCCAAAATACTCTAAAACCCACCAATTTAGTTTTCAAATGACAACTTTGTATGTGTCCCTAACTTTTTTTTTAAAAAGATCAAATTTTTGTTTGTCTGCGAGTTTAAATATGTTTAAACTAGCATAAAGCAACAACTGTTAGAAATTTTATGCTAGTTATAACATGATTTTTAGAGATTTCAATCTTTAAAAAAAAAAAAAAGTAAAAAAATCCGCAAACGGCTAAACAGCTAAATTAGCAAATTTTCAATACTATACTTTGACTCAAAACAAAAGGGCATTTTTGGAATTCTACCCTTAAAAAAATAAAAATAAAAAAGCAGAACTCTCCCATCACTCAACTATATTTAAAAGCCACAACAGTATACTCTTGATGCAATAGTCATTTCACAAATATAAGTACTTGTGGAATATAAAGGGCAAAAGCCAAAGTTCAAGAGAGAGTTTTACACATATATATATTATGATTAAATTAAAATAGAATTTTTATTTTGTATTAAAAAAAAAAAAATATATATATATATATATATATATATATATATATTTAAAAGCTAGCTCAACGCATGGTCAAACCAGCTATAGGATCTAAGTTGGCCACTGAACAAACTGGCACGATACGAGGTCAGACCAAAGTATATATATAATGAAGAAACATATTTTAATTCCTTTTTATTTTATTGTTTCCTTTTTTTCGTAGCTATATAATTTATGTACCAATAAGAATGTAGTACATTGTCCTTTCTTAACCCAAAAAATAAAAAAGAGAGCCTATATAAATATAAAAAAGAGTGAGGCTATATATTTTTATTTTGTCTTTGAATCTAAGCATTTTCTAAAGTATTGATAACTACCAGTTTTTTTAATTCTCCCTGCTTATTATAATTTATAAGTGGAAAAAGATAAATTTGAATATGGTTCTCCTTCGTGAGAGAATCGGATAATACCATTGCCACTTAAATAGCTCATGAAACCTTCATGCATACAAGAAATGTAGGGTATTTGATTTTGTTATACAACCTTATAATCTGTAACACATTAACAGAGGATTATTATATGATTGTGAACGTTATTATAATATAAGTCTATATAAGGTCTCACAAACAAATAATAGGGAAAAAATAGAAAATAAAAGAAACACAACACCTAAGATAAGAATACTAAGGATTTATGTGAATAATATGAAAAGAAATTTCACAAAGAAATTTGGAAAATTACAACTGTAGAATAAAGGCATTATCACAAGACTCAAACCCTAAATATACTTAAAAACCTCTATGCGAATTTACAAAATATGTTTGCATAAGGAAAAACCAAAAAAGCCAAATATATATAACAATCCCAACTCGGCAAGAGTTGTTATGGTACATAACTAAAATCAAGAAAGAAATAGAATTCCAAATTATAGCCAACCATGGTTTTGAAATCTGGACCATTCAATAAACCGTAAAAGAGAGAGATTCAAGATTTTAAAGATGAGACCGAGGTTCAACCGAAGTTGAACTGTGATTACGTCATAAATAATTTAATAATTAAATTAAATAAAATAAAAAAGTAACAAATTTATAAAAATAAACAATATTGATATGAAAATATAGAATATTTGTTCAAAAAAATATAGAATAGTAAATCTCTTTTAAATATATTTTCACAACTTTTATATTTTAATACTTTTAGGCCAAAAAATTGTGACAAACCAAATGAAAAAAAACGAAAACCTACTGCCACAATGCCATGAGCCAGCAGATGTCTTGTCTCATTTTTTTTTTTAATAAAGAAAAAAAAACTTTACCCCCAAATCAAGTAACTATCACTTTTTAAAGTTGTGCTAGTACCACATAATTGGGTACAATTTTATGCCACAACTCGTTACATAAAGAGTTGCGATTGGCAAAAATGCATCAGTGGGCCATGTGAGGACCATGGCTATGTTAGCTGGGAGAGACTTACAAGAAAGTGGATTTTCATTTTTATGTTTAAGAGGAGAAATGAAATATAAGAAACAAGCGGTTGGATTGAAATTTACAATTTGTAATTGAGGCGGGCCCGAAAACTTTTGAAACTGGTCAAGAAATGTTGAAAACGGCCAGCTAACGGGAACGTTAACAGGAAGACCAGCATTTAGCTATGGTTGATGAGCTGAAACATTTAAATGATGTCAGCATTTTTATCTTACATGTTTTGTTCTTATTAGCTGGGACTACAAAACAAGAAACAAACAAAAAAATCTACAGCCACATTATTGGAACAATAGCATACTACAAAAAGAAGAGTACACACT
Source organism: Quercus gilva (assembly GCA_023621385.1). NCBI lineage: Eukaryota > Viridiplantae > Streptophyta > Magnoliopsida > Fagales > Fagaceae > Quercus > Quercus gilva. The sequence goes on from CM042478.1 coordinate 52,404,983, forward strand.
GAGATAAACAAGCTTTTGAGCATCTCTCTCCAAAAAAAAAAAAAACACGCTTTTGAGCAAACGATAAAATTCAATATCTCTTTCTTGTATCATATGTATGATTGTATTCTCTATGTAAGACCAACCAGCCACACCTATTTTGCAAACACATTTCTATGACAATGGCTTCCAAGCTCTCCCCATTGTGCAACTTTTTTCTCCTATTAATGCTTTTCTCCCACTCTACTTCTCTTGCTAGCTCCTCTACTTTTCCAAGTACCATTTGCAACTCCACACCCCACCCATCTTTCTGCAAATCCAACTTACCACCAAATGAGTTCAACACCATCCAAGACTATGGCTGGTACTTCATTCACCAGTCCTTATCATCAGCAAAAGATTTTCTTTCGCTAATCAAATCATACCCAATATCACATTCCTCATATTCTAAACGTACCGTTCATGCCCTCAAAGATTGTCAGCTTTTAGCTGACTTGACCGTGGATTTCTTGTCAAAAACCTTGCAAACTATTAGCCCTACAAACAGTCTAAATAGCTTCCAAGCTGAGGATTTGCATACACTGCTTAGTGCCACTTTGACAAACCAAGAAACATGTTCTGATGGCCTGCTAGAGTTAGCATCAGACTCTACCGTTAAAAAAGGCTTGTTGGGTCCTCTCTCCAATGGGACTAAGCTTCATAGCATATCGCTTGCGCTTTTTAAGCATGGTTGGGTTCAAAAGACAGAGAGAGAGAGTTTTCCAACAGAAAGAAACCATTTGTTATTTTCCAATATGGAAAATATTATTAATGGTCTTTTGCCTTTAAGAATGCCTATAACTGGAAGAAGGTTGCTTCAAACAACTCTTGGCGATGTATTGGTGAGCCAAACGGTATTTGTGAACCCAGATGGCAATGGAGACTTCACCACCATCAATGATGCTGTGGCTGCTGCACCAGAAAATACTGATATTAGTGATGGATACTTTGTCATTTACATTGTAGCTGGGGTTTATTATGAGTATGTTTCCATTGATAAGAACAAGCAATATTTGATGATGGTTGGATACGGTATCAACCAAACTGTGATCACAGGCGATCATAACCAGAAGGATGATTCAAGTCCATTCGATTCTGCAACATTTGGTAAGCTACAATATATTGCTTTGGGTAATGTTTTTGTTTTTATATACACTAACTGCTAACCCGTGCGATGCACGAAAAAGCTACTGAAAATGAGATCAACTCTAAAATTAGAATCATTTTGCAAGTCAGACTACAAAATTTGGTAAAAGAATTAATTTCATGTTATAGTCTAGTTTTTTATTGGTAGCAGAATCACTTGCATGATCGAATTTGGTCTCAATGAATCAAGTGCAAATCCTTCATCTAGACATTCAAGTATTAGGATAAATGATGTGTTTTTGATAGGTAAAAATTAAGATAAACAATAATTACATGTACACGGAACCAAAAAAAAAATTTGTTTACCAAAGAACCTCAAATATGTAAAATTGCCAAAAAGATACATCACATATTAATGCATATACATGTCTACATAACTTTTGAATAATCCAAGTGCAGCAACATTAGAAGCAACCTTTAGGCTTCTTCACTATTTCAAGTGGCTCCTAAACAATGTCATATTTACTTCTTAGTTCTATTCATCATTCTACAATATAAAAGTCACAATCAACACGTATGCATCTCATAAAATCCATAAGCAAGTTTTTGTTTTTTGTTTTTTAATTTTCCTTCACCCTTCTCAGTTTGACTAAAGAGAAACCAAAGTGAATAAAAAAAGTTTATAATTTAAAACTGAAAAGTTAAAGTTTACTTCTTTATGGTGTTTCACATAGAGTAGATACAAAACCATGTCTTTTTTTATAAGAATTCAAGTTAATTTCAAAACACAAACAGGTCCAGTTTAATATGATGTAGCAAGAACCTTTGAAAATGAAACTACAACATACTTCAAATAATGATGAAATTGCCCATTTCCATAATCTGACTCTCTTCCCTACAAACAAGACTCATAATGTTGAAAGAACTTCCTCTTCTTTTAGTGGGTAAAACAGTAAGATCAAAAGTATTGTGTAACAAATATTATGATATTAAAGTGAAAATAAATTGGTTAAGCAGAGATATTCAGCTGAACACAGATGTACCTACATTTTCTGCATCATCAAGAATCAATACAGCACTTTCTTGGCCAAGCAAGATATCAAGACCCTTTTGATGTTCTTGGGTGCCATGCTTACGTGAAATCACTTTAGCACTTAAGTACTCTCCTAGAGGATCTAGTAGCTTGGCCATTTACATTGCATAGTGCCGATAGGTGAGCACTCATTGTATAAATGTACATCTCAAACATTTCACTTTCTTCTTTTAAAAATGTGTGAATAAAGGGCCTTAGCTTCATCATCATATATGTTTTTTTTGATAGGCAGTTTCGTCTTCATATCAATTTGCATAAATTTCACCATGAAGAGGCTACCCTTTGTGACACGTCCATTTCATAATTTTTGAATACCATAAGGCTACAAGCACATCAAGTCACTCAAATGGCCAAAATTTCAAAGAAAAAACAATGCAATCAAAGCCTAAAGAGTTAGAAAATAAATATTTTTAAAAAGAATAAATACACATCTGCAGCAGTGCAGATATAGTGAAATGAAAAGCCAACTTGATAATCAATCAAATTGATAAGAGAGCCTCTATTTAGTTTCCAAGTTATAGGGATTTTCCCCCAGTAACTACCAAACCTTTCCTATCTACAGTTCGCCTCATGCATTATGGAACAAAAAAATCTCATAGTGATATTACAAATAAAAATAGTATTTAAGCTTGCCTTAAGCATAACATAAAAATCCTGCCAATCTTTCTTAAAAAGAAGGGAGGGTGGGGGGACAAAAAAAAGTGCAGACAAGTGAGGCAGTGCTCCCCAAAATTCAAAAGATCCCACCAGAAAATTCCTCAAAACTTCCAAGTGATTCATGGTTATGGTGATTTTACAACATAAGACTGCATAAGCAGTAAACTATATCCCTTCCATGTCTTTGAAAGTTTTACCTACCTTTGGTTAAAATCTGAACATTCTATTGACAAATTGAAAGCACTCAAATAAAACTTTCATCAACAGATTCAGAACCTAACGGTTATCATTCATGTTGACCTCTAAAAGTTCTACAACATGACAAGTTACAATGGTATATAGCCAAGCTTATTAGAGATGATCATACAAACAAAAATGGAATGTCACCATGATACCTGAAAACAAAGATATACAAAATGCTAAGCACACTGCCAAAGTACAATAAAATATAACGGTAAAAGAAATACCTTGCAAATCTGTTTTTTATTTTAAATATTCTTCTTCTGATGTCATATCTGTTTTTTATTTTAAATACTTTTCTTCTGTAGCGTATGATCTATATTAAGAACCAAGTATAACTTCTTATGGTGTAATAAATCTGCTTCTTTCAAATTGACAATTTCAGCATTGTGGAGCTGTAGTCCCAGCAAATAATGTTTAAGCTTAAATGAATTACTATTTAAAAAAGAAAAAAGAAAAAAAGATCATCACTATACTTTATGATTCTATTATTCTTGAATAGGAATAGATTTATAAGTTCAAAATTGGCTTACATCTCTCCAGTTGTGATTTAAAAAATAGTTTCATATCAGGGGAATATTACTTAGTGAATAAGCAGTGACACTGTCTTCCATTATGCAGAGAAGGATAACCAAAATTCATAACCCCACCAAATAGTTTTATCTCAAACAAGGTTACCTCATGAATGTAATCCAATGCCACACCAGATTTGGCCAGCAACCTTTGCCCACAAATTGTACATGTTGTCATCTTGCAATTCTTGAAATCTTCAAACTTCAGACTGGTCATCCAAATATCTCTTTTTATTACCAATGAAACCCATCATCAGATTTTATCTTTACCTACCAAAATAAATAAATAAATAAAAATAGATTGGTTAAACTCCATTTGTTCCAACAAAAATACCTTCATTCAGTTCCATTAATGTAACAGTTCCTCATGCGAAGAGCCATCCCAAAGCTATAATAAAACCATGCAAAAGAATCATATTGATATCCGTAACCGTAAGGCATAAGCTACATCTTCTTATATGAATTAATAAGTAGCAGCAAGTAAAAAACATATAAAGAAGAAATCATACAGATTAAAGAGGAAATTCAAAGTCCATAGTTCATCCAGGTTAATCCAACATCATTCAAAGCAAAAAACCTTCCTCTAATAGAAGGAAAAAAAAAAAACAAAAAGTCGACCATGAAACAAAATTGATAAAAATCTTCAATTGGGTAGTCAAAATTCTATGGGGAGTGAAGCAGAAAATCTGAACCACAAATGAGAAGGAAAACAGCCTCAACTTAAAACACAAAATTCCTATATCAAAACCAATACACCCCCAATACCCAAACCTAAATCACATTTAACGCTCAATAAAGGGACAAGAAAAAAACTTTACCTGCAGTGGTTCCAGCCATCTGATGGTGGCAGTAGACCAGTGGTGACAGCCTTCTAAACTCTCTCCGCACCCTTACGAATTCACAGGAAAAAGCAAAATACGGTAGCGTGACAATGTGAACATCGAGGGGAAGGAAAAAGAAGTTGAGCCGCCCAAATTACACAAACAAACTCTCACTTAGAAGGAGAAGAAGATTAAGAAAGAAAATCCCAAGTATTACAACTGAAAGGGGAAAACGCAAGAAATTAGTTTTACCAGTAGTGGTTTTGCCGGCTGACCAGTGGTGGTAGGCTAGTGAAGGCAGGACTCTGTTCTTTCTCTTCAACCATGTGCGTTTTTAAAAGTTAACTTGTGTGAAGGTGAGGATAAAAGTAATTTTTTTGGCCTAATTGGTTTTTTTTTTTTTTTAGATGGGAACGTCAAGCTTGATAAGTAAGCTTGATGGGAGCTGATTAGAAGGCTGTCACCACCTTGATAACATAAGTAAGCTTCCTTCACACCATTGAGCATAAGAGCCTAGGCATCCACCTCAAATTTATTATCTTTGACCCCATAGTTTCTTCTCAAACTCAATCTACTACCAATCTAAATCACACACACAAATAAAACACAACAAAAAGAGGGGTATCAATACAAACACCAACACTGTAACACAGATAATTATATAAGTTTCACAGTTAAAAGTAAATACAACCACTGATTCTCTCACCTGCTGGGTTGTGTTCCTAGCAACCCTACAAAAGCAAAAAAGAAAAAAAAAATTAAAGATATCAACTATTCTAATTATTTCTCTTTTGATGTTGGTTATCCAACGTGTTCTCAGGACCAAATAGAAAAAGGGCCAATCAAAATCAAATAAACCCATTTGCAAATCACAATTTCAAATACAACCCACTATAAGATTCCCCTTAAAACAACCATACATCCTCTGTATCCTGTCTCTTGTCTTTGTCTCTCTCTCTCACACTTGCTGGCAGATTTTTTTATTTTTTATTTTAACAAAAAAAATTCAGCATTGTAATATAATAAAGTGTCTATCCAATGGTGACACACAACATAAGAAAAGTGTTGCTTTTACTGGATTACTCTTAGCACTTGTATAAAACGTCAGTTTTCCTCATTAATGGCACAATACAATCTTTTTGAGACATTTTATCAAACACACATCATGCATTATTGTTGCAACCATTCCCTGCATACAACGCGATCAAAGAACTACCCAAAATTTCAACAATAATAGAATACCATAATACCTCCAAAACATAGTCAAATTAGAATTTCAGCAATAACTGACTGTAAGTCTCTAATCAAGAGTACGGTTCCAAAATCCAAAAAACAAAAAAACTTTCCAATTCCTTCAAAATCATCTATGTTTGTATATGTAATCATAAGAATACATTTTAACAATTACATGTTACGCATTGAAAAATAATAATAAACTGATATAAAACTCATATCCAGGAGATGCATAGACACGGGTATAACCAATTACACACAGATTCTTACCTGAGTCTCAGTCCTAGTCGCCCAAATAAACCTGAACCTCCTCTTCCAAATCTTGCTTCAGGGCTCACACAAATTGGACTGGTACCATATGAGCAAGTTTAGACCAGATGGTTTCTAAGAAGAGAGAGGAGAGGTCGCATGTTACAGGTTTTAGTTTTAGTTTTTAGAAATATTTTCAGAGTTGGGTTTTTGAGGGAAGGAAAAGGGTAGAGATTTGGGTTTTGGGGGAAGCAGAAGGGTAGAGAAGACTTTCAGAGTTGCGGGAGAGGAGGACCGATGGTGGCGTGGGCTGTGGAGAGAAAACTGATAGCAAAGACTCTTTGCCAAAGAGGGGAAGAGTATGGGTTTGACGTTTGAGAAAGGGGAGGGTACATAATTAACAGGGAGAAATAAATTGGAAATGTGTAAAATTGTGGTGCGTTAACAAAAAATCAAAAGGGTATCTTTTGAACGAAAAGATGAGATTTTTTTTTTTAAATAACTATAAAACTCAATCTATATTATTAGTTAGGCAACGTTTTAAATATATTTAGTTTCTAATAATTCAAGTTTAGAGAGCTTGATTTTATCCTTTGAAAATGCACTTAGAAATTAAGCATGAGACACTCGAGTTTCAAACTCGAGTGTATAACACTCGATTTCCAAGTACATTTTTAAAGGGCAAAATCAAGTCCCCTGAACTCGAATTGTTAAAAATCAGATTAGTTTCAAACATTGCCTTACTAATAAAATAGTTTGAGGAATTTGGTTATTTTTTAATAAAATCTTGAAAAGGTGCTTGTTAATAAAATGTTTTATAGTTGAATTGACATCTCAGTATGTATAAAGTGTTTGGAGGTTTATGAGGGAAAGGGTTTGAGTTGCGAGATTAACTGCATGAAACTGTGACTATTAATCGAAAATGTACCTATTGAAAAATGAAAAGCCACAATGGACCCAATATTTCAAACTAGAGGGACTAGAGTATAAGAAAAAATAACTTTAAATTAGTATTCATATAGTATTATCAAGCTATCATCCAAGATATATACATAAAATCATTGTTTTTAATACATTAAGAACCAATCATCTTTTTCTCAAAAAAAAAAAAAAAAAGATACAATCATTTACCATTAAAAAAAAAAAAGACACAAAACACAATTGTTTGTTAATACATTATGATGCAATTATTTATAAAAAGAGAATTACTTTACCATTGTTTCTTAATATTTTGTCAACTTCTTTTGTTTTGCTTTTAAATAAAATTTGTTATATTTTGGATCGAAGATTTACATGGCCGGATTTGGGCTGGATTGAGCTAGGCTGGGCTGATGATTTTAAAGGAGAGGGGGGCCAAGCTACTTGAAAGATGGGCTTAAATGTGTGTGTGTATATATATATATATATATTTTTTTTTTTTTTTTGAGCTAAAAATATACCTAATATTTTTTTTTTCATAAGGTCAGGGGGCTTGGGCCCCTCTCGGGTCTGTCCCTGCCTTAGATGTTTTAAAAAATTATGTGAAATTTATTATGTCCGTCACATTCTTATTGTTTTTCTTGGTTCACATATATTCATTTTTTTTTTTTTTTTAAATATTGAAACCCTAAGAATAAACTTAATATAGAAATACATCACATTGTAGATGAAAAACCACATGCTCCCTAATACTTGAGCCAAAATAATTTTAAATGTCAACTTTAGGTCACGTTAAGAAGCAAGTCTATTATTATTTATTAACCATGTTTCCCCTATATTTCCTTTAAAAAAACTCGTATATATTCTATTAAAGATTTCGAGGAAAATAATGTTTGTGATATACCCATCTCTCTTCTTCTGAACAATTGTATGATACTGACTTAATTATGATGATCTATAATTCTATTCACTATAATTTCTCTATTGCAGCTGTTGTTGGGCAAGGATTTGTTGCTATGAACATTACCTTTCGTAACACAGCCGGACCACGCAAGGGCCAAGCTGTGGCAGTCCGAAGTGGGGCTGACATGTCTGCATTTTATGGATGTAGTTTTGAAGGCTACCAAGACACGTTACATACCCATTCTCTCAGGCAGTTTTATAAAGAATGTGATATTTATGGTACAATTGATTTCATATTTGGCAATGCAGCGGTTGTCTTCCAAGATTGCAATATTTATCTACGACTTCCATTACATGGCCAGTACAATGTTATCACTGCGCAAGGCAAAACAGACCCAAATCAAAATACTGGGACTTCCATACATCATTGTAGCATTAGGCCAGCTGAGGAATTGCTTGGAACAGAAACATACCTTGGGAGGCCATGGAAGGAGTATGCAACAACTGTTTATATGCAATCTTTTATGGATAGTCTAATTAACTCTGAAGGTTGGCACACATGGAACCACACTGACTTTGCTATTAATACATTATATTATGGGGAATATGATAACAATGGGCCAGGATCAGACACTAGTAACCGGGTTACATGGCCTGGTTACCATGTCATGAATAGAGACGAGGCTAATGATTTTAATGTGTCGCATTTTATACAAGGAGATGAATGGTTGCCTGCAACAGGAGTGCCCTACACTGGTGGTTTACTATAAATTGTACTTTGAGATCGTTTACCATGTCTCTTTAATATTGTTCTTGGAGCTACTTTTCTAAGGTCAATTAATGTATGGGCACAATTGTTTATCATTAACCAGGTGGATTGGCCAAGTGGTTGGGCACTTAGTTTCAAAGTGCTTGTCCCAAGTTCGATTGGGTATACTCTCCAGTTTGAGTCCAGGTACTTACACTTTGAAAAAATCTTATTGGCCAGCGATTGAACCCACTAGAGCTTACCCGTCGCTAACAGTAATTAGTCTCTGGTGGAAAGTTTTGAGAATACACTATGAGAAACCAAAAAAAAAAAAAATTGTTTATCATTTCGATAATATCTAATCACAGTGATCTCTTTGCATCCAAGCAACATCTCTCTCTTCCATATTCTTTCTTTCTTTTTCACTTTTTTGGTCGAGACCATATTAAATCAGTAACCCCTTCAATATTTTAACGGCTTCATTTTGGGTTGAACGAGCATAAAGCAAATAATAATTCCAAAATCTAACCATTTTCACAAAATATTTCATAACCATCAAGGTGGTAGATTATGAATGGTATATTTATATGGGTAATTAAGCAGTCTCATATACAAACTGGAACCTGTTGGTTTTCTATGGAAAGCATGGACCTGAACTCAAACTAGGATATGTTACATATTATTCCAGATTACCTTCGTTTTCTGGTTGGCAAAAGAACTATTTTCCTTTTTAACAAATAATGTTGCCCATGTCTGGTAACCCGCGGCACAAAGGAGGTGCATTTTCAATAATATCAATTCTATTTTGCATGTTTACTTTATTTATTTTTACTGTTATTAAATGATTCAATTTTTTGTGATTGCTGCCCACCTAATTAGTAGGGCAGGGTTGGCCTATTTAAACCAAATATATATTGTTCACGAAAATTATTAACTCATGTTTAACAATAATTGTTAGATTATGCTTAAATAATATTGTCAAATTATGTTAACAAACGTTGTCCAAATTATGTTTAACAAGAATTGTCAAATTAGTCAAATTCATCAAACATAATTTTACCCATAGTTCTTTTGGCATATGAGTTTTATTGATGTAAGTAGTGAACATTCAAGATAACGTATCTCTTACTTACAATCCCTTATTTCAAGGGAAGGCTCTTTGATTCCAACCACGTCGTCTTTGTATATAAGTTTATTTATTTTCATGTTTAAGGGGATATGTATTTTTATTTATTTGTGGCTGCACCTAATAATTTATTTAGGTTGCCTACATACCCTTGATAGTGATCAAGCCAATTCATAGTTCTTAATTTGAGGTTTTCGATTTAAAATCCTCCAATATGATTTTGCCCAATTTAAATGATGGACATTTAAGTCAAATACTTTGTATTTAATTAAGCATCGACTTAATCTTGTTTTTGGTGAGATAATTGATTTTAATCTCAAAGATAAGTCAAAGACTATGTTTTTATGGAAATTGAACCAAGGATTCTCTCTTTGAGAAGTTGAATGTCCAAGCAATTTTCCTTTTCTTTCATTTGCTTTTTTGTAGGAATTTTAATGATATTTTGATTGAGGTTACCAAATTTAATTAAAGGAAAGAAAACTCTTTTGAAGCAATTTTATTTTTTATGAACATGTTTTAGGAATTGGGAATTGGAAAATTTCCTCAAATCAATTTTTATGTTCATTTTATTTTGTGAATTATTAACTCCAATCTTGATTAAGAAGTTAGGAGTCCCAAAGAATTAGTCATGTTGCAATTTGAAGAAATTAGAATCCCCACTTTATTTAAAATAGTTTTGAGAGTCAAGGACTCCATTAATTTAGTAGAGTTAAGGACTCCATTAAAATGTGGTAAAATCAAGAATTCTAGTAATTGAGTAGAGTCCTCCATTAAAATATGGTAGAGTCAAAGACTTCACTAAGATGTGGTAGAGGCAAGAACTCCATTAGTTCAGTGTAGAGTCAAGGACTCTATTAATTTTGTGTAGAGTCAAGGACTCCATTAAAATATGGTAGAGTCGAGAACTCCATTAATTGGATAGAGTTAAAGACTCCAATTGAGAAGACATTGCACCAAAACTTGAGTGAATTTTTATTTGGTAATTTTCAAATATGATTTACGAGTCAAGGACTCGCATCTAAAGCTTCATTTATGAGTTAGGAACTCCTCATGAAACCCAATCTTATTTGTTTTACCAAACAAAAATTCATATTTGAAGAAGAGGAAGAGAGAGATTTTGGTAGAATCAAGATGAGAGAATTTTATTTGGTAATTTTCAAATAGGATTTACGAGTCACAAACTTGTATCTAAAACTTCATGTACGGAGTTAGGAACTCCTCATGAAACCCAACCCTATTTGTTTTACCAAACAAAAATTCAAATTTGAAGAAGAGGGAGAGAGAAATTTAAAGAAGAAAGGGACACATGAAATCCCATATACAAACCTATGTTACATATTCCTCCTTTGCTTAATGTTGCTTTCTCTGTCCATGCCCCTTTTTTTCTTCTCTCTTTTTGCTGTGTGCATGCTTGTTGTATTCTCCTTTTGTACGTGTTTCTTTCTTTTTGTGCATAGGGATGACAATTTTTGCCCGACTCGTGGATACCCGACCCTAATGGGCCGAGTTTTACCCAGTCTGATTAAAAATAGGGTCGGGTTTGGGTTTAAAAAAAAAAACCCGAAGCAGGCCAGGGTCGAGTCCGGGTTTTTACAAAAACCCGGCCTGAACTCGGACTCGGATTGACCGGTTAATATATATGTATAGTTACTAAAATACCCTCGTGTATATATATATATATATATATAGTTAACCCTACCTCACCTCACACTCACAATCTCTTCAGCAGTTCAGCCGCCTCTCAACTCTCTCTGTTCAGCTCACAACTCTTACACACTTACTCACAATCTCATCGGCGCCGTAGCACTCAAGCGACTCAAGCTCAACTCCAGTTTCCACTCTCACTCTCACCACAAAAATCTCCACAACCCCCACGAAACCACCGCCGATCATCAAAGATCTTGGTGGTTTGAGATAGAAAGAGGCCGAGTAGGAGTCCGAGATCGGAGACAAAGCCTTGGTGGACCGAGTTCTCCAATTTTTTTTTTTTTTTTTGGGGTTTTTTTTTTTTTTGGGTTCATGTCCTCTCTCAAATTTGAGTTTGTGTTTGTGATTTTGTGAATCTGTGTTTGAAAGGGAAACTTTTATTTTTATTTTTATGATTGTTTTGCAATGGATGCCTGAAGTGGCTGTCAGAGCCCATGGGACCTGAAGGGCCGGGTTTGGGCTAAAAAAAGACTCGTTTATTAAATAGATTGGGTCCAGTAATATGGGAAGACCCATGAATCAGATCTGGACATCCAAAAACCCACCTCGAACCCGTTCCGTTGCCATTACTATTTGTGCACGGGTCTCTTATTTTTTTCTTAACTGCTCAATTTTTGAAACTACAATGTAGGTGCAGTTCTGCACTTGTATTTTGCTGGGACCATTAATTTCTTTCACCTGTTCATGTCATCACTCACTTTTCAGCTTTTCAATTTTTTTATTATTATTTTTGTTCCTGCCATGGCAACCTTTTCAGCCTTTATCTCCCCTTCTTTTTATAATGGCAGAATAGTTTTTCACAATGCTGTGCCCACCTTTCCTCGCTTCTGAGTCCTTTCTTGTAGGTAATGGCAGACTAGTAGCTTTTCAGCCTCTCTTATTATGACACTTTTTATGACACATTTTGTTTTTGTTTTAGTTTCAACGTATATACAACACTCCAAGTCGGCATAACTAAAACCTAGAAGGAAACAGGATTCCAAAACATAGCCAACGACAGAATTTATAACCAAAATGGAGTCGTTTGTTATACTTTTTCATTTTAACATTTTAATTTATTTTTTCTTATACAGTTTTTAAAGCCTCATTTTTTTTCTAGGTATAATTATATTTCAACATACTTTCAAGTAAGCAATAGGATATGAGGGAAAAACTGCATCTAAATACATCTAAAGAAATATTCAAATTGAGAGTTATCCAAAGTCAGATTAACTATGAGTTATATTTAAATTCAAGTGACATCAACTGATTAATGTAATGCACATGATCTAGAATCTAGAGCTTGAGTTTATCCAAACCTCGAATCTTTGTATGCTAGAAAAAAAACATATACAACAAGAAAAATACCGTATTGGAACACTAACATTTAAATAAATAACAAAATGTACAGACTGAGATAAACACGCTTTTGAGCACATGGTAAAATAATTATTTCTTTCATGTATCATTCATGTATGCAAGATTGTATTCTCTATATAAGACTGACCTGCTACACCTATTTTGCAAACACATTTCTATGACAATGGCTTCCAAACTCTCCCCATTGTGCAACATTTTTCTTCTATTCATGTTCTTCTCCTGCTCTCCATCTCTTGCTAGCTCCTCTGCTTCCCCGAGTACCATTTGCAACTCCACACCCCAGCCATCATTCTGCAAATCCAAGTTACCACCACAAGAGCTCAGCACCATTCATGACTATGGCTGCTACTTCCTTCACCAGTCCTTATCATCAGCAAAAGACTTTCTTTCGCTAGTCAAATCATACCCAATATTCCATTCCTCATATTCTAAACCAACCATTCATGCCCTCAAAGATTGTCAGCTTTTAGCTGACTTGAATGTGGATTTCTTGTCAAAAACTTTTCAAACTATTAGCTCCACAAAAATTCTAAATAGCATGCAAACAGAGGATTTGCACACATTGCTTAGTGCCACTTTGACAAACCAAGAAACATGTTCTGATGGCCTGCAAGAGTTAACATCTGAGTTAGACTCTAGCCTTAAAAATGGTCTCTTGGGTCCTCTCTCTAATGGAACTAAGCTTCATAGCATATCACTTGCTCTTTTTAAGCATGGTTGGGTTCCAAAGATAAATCCAGAGAGTTTCCCATGGCCAACAGAAAAAAAGCACATAATGTTTCCCAATATGGAAAAGATAATGAAGGGTCTTTTGCCTTTAAAACTGTCCATATCTGGAAGAAGGTTGCTTCAAACAACTTTTGGCAATGTATTGGTGAGCCAAACGGTGTTTGTGAACCCAGATGGTAGTGGAGACTTCACCACTATCAATGATGCTGTGGCTGCTGCACCAGAAAAGACTGATATTAGTGATGGATACTTTGTCATTTACATTGCAGCTGGGGTTTACAATGAGTATGTTTCCGTCGACTCTAACAAGCACTATTTGATGATGATTGGGGAAGGTATTGGCCGGACTGTGATCACAGGCGATCACAATTATGTCGATGGTTCGAGTACATTCGATTCTGCAACATTTGGTAAGCTACAATATAGTAAATTTGGGTGATGTTATATGTTTTTTGGGTCATTCTATGGTACATATTATTTATTATTATTTTATAGGTATCATATCTACAAAATCTTAATTAACTATTGATTTATTATTACAAAAAATATATATTAAATAAGAATATCTTATATTAACATTTAATATTGTATCTTTTATATATATAAAAGACTAGATAAAAGATTAGATAAAAGATGTAATCTTATATAAAAGATTAGATAGGCATGATAACCTTTAAAAAGGTTGAATATATATTGTACGCCATACTTATCTTAAATTTTTTTTTTTTTTTTGAGAACATCTTAAATCTATTAAAATTTTCTGAAAACTAATATGGTTGATTGGACAGAAATTAAGTATAGTTCCTAAATGAAAAATATTATATTTTTCAATAAAATTTAAACATATGATTATATTGATCAATAAAATACAAACTATATTATCTTTTTAAAAGATAATAAAATTTAATGCAACTATATGTTTAAATCTAATTGAAGAAACTAGTGTATTATACTTTAAAAACTGTACCTAAATTTTATCCTTGGTGGTAAAACCCATCTCTCTTCCTTTGAACAATTTTATGATACTAACTTAATTATGATGATCTATAATTTTATACACGATAATTTCCATTGCAGCTGTAGTTGGGCAAGGGTTTGTTGCTAAGGAAATAACCTTTCGTAACACAGCCGGACCAAGCAAGCACCAAGCTGTGGCTGTACGAAATGGGGCTGACCTGTCCACATTTTATAAATGCAGTTTTGAAGGCTATCAAGACACATTATATACCCATTCTCTTAGGCAATTTTATAAAGAATGTGATATTTATGGTACAATTGATTTCATATTTGGCAACGCAGCAGTTGTGTTCCAAGATTGCAACATTTATCTACGACTTCCATTACATGGCCAGTACAATGTTATCACTGCACAAGGAAAAACAGATCTAAATCAAAATACTGGGACTTCCATACATCTTTGTAGTATTAGGGCAGCTGAGGAATTAAATGGAACAGAAACATACCTTGGAAGGCCATGGAAGGAGTATTCAACAACTGTTTATATACAATCTTTTATGGATAGCCTAATTAATCCTTTAGGTTGGCACACATGGAATGACACTGACTTTGCTCTTGATACATTATATTATGGAGAATATGATAACACGGGGCCAGGATCAGACACTAGCAGCCGAGTTACATGGCCTGGTTACCATGTCATGAATGAAGATGAGGCGAATCAGTTCACTGTTTGTAATTTTATTCAAGGAGATGAATGGTTGCCTGCAACACAAGGGCCTTACACTTGTGGTTTAGTATAAATTGCACTTTGATATCCTTCAATATCTCTCTTTAATATTGTACTTGTAGCTACTTTTCTACTATCATTTCAACAATATCCGATCCTAGATTTGGATGGTGTACTCAAAGCAACTTTCATCTCTAGCTACCATGTTCTTTCTTCTTACTTTTTCAGTTTTTGGTGGAGACCAGATTAAACCAATAAGCCCTTCAATACTTTAACAGCTTCTTTTTGGGTTAAACGATCATCAAGCAATTAATAATTCTATAGTCAAATAATTTTTATAAACATCTCATAGATGTTGAAATGATAAGTTGTAAATAGTAAATAATAAAATGATGTTAATGGTGGATTAAGATGAAAATCAATGAAAAAATTACTATAAAGCTACCGATAAACATACTTGGAACTATTTTTATGAGTTTCTCTATGAGTTTAAGTGTGTAGAGGCACACTTATTTCAACATATATATGGGGTAAGAAGTTTCAGTGTAAATTGGAGCCTCTTGGTTTTCTCTATGGAACAATTCTTCTAGGCACACAAATAATTTTACAAAAGATTTAATATCTACCTAGGTCACAAGTTGTTAATAGTAGGTAAAAAGTAATGTCAATTATGGGTCAAATGAAAATTTATAAAAACCGGCCAACTTAATTATTGTGAAAAATATTATATAAATTACTGTATCCGTAGCATTATTCTTCTATGAAAAGTATAGGCACTTGAGGCCCTATGCTCAACAAGGATACTTACATATTATACAAGATTACCTCGCTTCTGGTAGGCAAATATATATATATATATATATATATATATATTCTCCTTTTTTCCTCTTTAACAAATAATTTTGCACATGTCTAGTAACCTGTGACAGAAAAAAAGGAGCCTCAGCTCTTTAAATAATATCGATTCTATTGTGCACGTTTTCTTCATTTATTTGTATTGTTATTTATTAATTCAATAAAAGGAACAAATTAAAGAAAAGGACCTTAAAGGTATTGACTAGGCCGTAATTGTATTAGAAAACTGCTAAGCCCTAATGTATCTAGGTTGCAACTGTTCTTTCTCAAAAAAAAAAAAAAAAAAAAAAAAGGTTGCTACTGTTAGTTTAGAGAATTAATATTAAAATTTTGATAATTAATTTTAGGATCATAACTCACATAATGAGTAGGAGGATAAGGACTCAGCTTTAAGTTTTTAGGAAGGAGTTAACCATGATTTTTAGAGATTTTTCATTTTACTTTTAAAAAAACCTGCTAAATGCTAAACAGCTAAAGTAGCAAGTTTGAACCACTACCATGAATTCCAATCCTATGGTTTGCACATTTTGATGGAACCTAAAAAATAAAATATAAAAAATCATAAAATCTCCCAGAAAATTGATTTTTCTTAGAAGGTCATTGTATAATTCAAAACCCATGGGCTTCGACAATTGCTACGACACCTTCTCATTGGTTTTAAACTCTGCTAGGGTTATATTTTATGTAATTGGATAATCTTTAGACAAAATGCACTTTATTTGTAATTGGGTAGATCTAAATTGATTTTAATATATCAAGAAATATGTTGTTCAAGCATATCAAGTGTTCATATTAAAAGACATGAAGATTGGTCTAAGAAACAAGTAAAGAAAAGTTGTTCATTAAGTTTCGACAAATAGCTCAACAAATGACTGCTATTGAGACTTACTATGAAACTCGATAGATGGCTCGACACATTCTCGATCTATCAAGAATTACAATTTCAAAATCTCCAAGTCTGAAATTCGGCCTAGGCTTAATTTGTTTAGGGTTTCTTTTCTCACAATCCTATACATATATAAGGTTTATTTTAAGAGTAGCCACATACAAATACAGAGACTAAGAGATTTATTTTCTCTATGAGAAGTTACTGCGTTTGTACGCCACAGAATTTTGTAATCAAGTGCTTCCTGATCTTTATTGTTGATCAAGTGAAGAACTTTGCAGCCAATAACATCATTCAAGTTGCTAGAGTTAGTTACGTACTGGAATCCATACAAAGAGTTAGGCACAGATTGAAGATTTGTGCATCAAGGGAAAGAATGCTACTACAAGACTAAGTGTGCGTTTGGGAAGCGCGTTTTGCGCTTCCCAGACGCGTTTGCGTTTTGCAAACTGTTTTTTTTTTTTTTTTTTTTTTTTACTTTTCAGCTTTCCCAACATTTTTGCACTGTTCATCACTGTTGCGGTTACTGTTCATTGAACAATAGCCGCAACATGTGACATTTTTCCACAATTTTTACTGTTCATGGACCCACAATTTTCACTTTTCAGCAATTTTTTTATTAAAAATGGGTCCCACGGTACTATTTACACATTTAAATATTATTTTGCTACAGTGTTTCAGTTTTCAGTTTTCAGCTGTATCCAAACGGACCCTAAGTTCAATTAGATATTGAAGCGAATGTTCAACTATAGATTGGTATTTTGAGATAGGCTAGAATTGTGGTAAAATTTCTTATACTTGCAATTGCTTGATTATTGATAAGTGAATTCTTGGGAGTGGTGACCTTAAATTCACCCAATAGGATTTTTGCCTTGCAAATGGTTTTTCCCATTTGACAACAAATCACCATGTCAATTTATTTTCCGTTGCATTTAGTTTATTTGGTGATTTAGTGGTACCTTCATGATTTTCATGCAATTGAACTTAATTAATCAACTTGGGTAATTGAATTAATTAACCGAGATCAAGCTATCTTAACCCAACAACTTTGCCAATGGTTTTTGCTTGTTACCTTGTCCGATAGCCTTCAATCCTCGAGTTTCCATCAATGACGCAAGATTGTTCTCTTTCTTTATGATCCGTTTGAATTGAAGAGGAGGGAGGGGGAGTGGAGTAGAATTGGCATAATGATTTTCCTTGTTCCTTTCTCCACTCATCTATAGTCATCATGCAACTTATAATTATTAGCTATTTCAACACCCATTGGCATTTTGGGATTGCAGACAAATATTCCATTAATTACCTTTTGCCAGCAAGTTAGCTAAGAGCATCTCCAGTAACTTCTCTATATTTTTGTATTGTTTGGACAGTAAACAATGACATTTACCTTTTACCTACCTACTTTTTCAAATGTATCTTCCAACAGATTCTCTATTGTTTCTCTACCTCATTTAAATATTATTTCTTCATTCATTATTTATTCATTTTTTAACACACATATTCCCATACCCCTATTCCCACTCCTTTCTTTGCTAATTTTTTAGTTAGTTTTATTCTTTTGCTAATGTACAGTAGCCCATAAGATTTGATGAGCTACTGTTCATGAGCCAAAAAAAAAAAAAAAAATCATGATTCAGAGAATCCATTGGAGACCATTTTTTGGGTCTCATTCTCTATTATAGAGATTATTTTGCTTTTACCTAGGCTATTGGAGATGCTCTAAATACTTCTTTGATGAGTGTGTGCAAAAATGTGTGTTAGAAAATTTCCTCCCCTATATCTTGATATAGCATTTGCGGAATTTAATCTCAAACCAATGTTTTTTAATTGACTTCCCAAAAAAGAATAATGTGTCAACATTCACAAACTGTTGTGTTTGTTCCCTTCACAATTACAGCATGCTAAGACGTGCGAAATACTTTAAGGCAAAAATGGTGAAGTTCCATTCAGCAAAGAAGACTGTAAAACCTTAAATGACATATGCAAATCTCAACAAAATGCAGTCTTTATAGAAACAATGAATGAATGAAATGTGGATCCTACTTCAACATTCCACTTCATGTGGATCATAGTTTCATGGCATACAAATTAAAAGCATGATATGTGTTAACCTAATTTTGAATATTTGTATCATATATATACCACTTCTTCGGTGATGACATAAAACATTCACAAAAAAGAAGCACATGCGAGTTTCGTGTCCCTAGGTGTCAGATCAAATTAATCCTTCCGAACATCAAACCATTCATCTTCATCCTTATTAGGTTTAGGATATTCTGTTTGCGAAGGCTCTTGACCCCATTCAACTTCTTTAGAGGGTAGACTGGTAGAGGGTTTTCTTCATCATAGTTCAAGTAATCCATCTTTGTAGGGTTCTTATTGACGAGCTCCTGTTTTCAAGGGAGAGCACAACCCTGATAAGAATTGTAGTCTGCACACTGCATAAGAGCATGTTTCAGTGGGGGGGTCCTGCCAAAAATTATATTAAAAAAAAAACTAGGCATTGGCAATGTAAATAACTAACTCCTGTACAAATATATGTTGTTATGAAAGCTCAATCAATTCAATTACTTGATGAGATGGAAAATACGACACGTGAAAGTTTATAACATCAGATTTTGGTCTTAAATCATATCAAAATTTTTTGACATGTTCATGAATACCATTCTTAATTTTAACTATCCACATTGCTATTCTACCTAAAGAAATCTTGATTCTCCATTGCTTTTGAAAAGGAGGAAAAAAAACCATTTAAACCTTTTCTTTTTAATTAACACAAAAAGTAGATGACGGTTGCAAGAATAGTACTCCTCTAAGAGTCATTTCCTAGCTCATTGGTAGGAAGTGCTGCAAACAACAGAGCAGTAGCATAAGCAGCACATTCAGGGTATGCCAGGTCCATAATTAATTTATTCACTCAGATTGAAACTTGTTAAATATTTCTAAATGAAATATCAGTAAAGCCTTTATGTAAAATTACATATCAATTATAAATAATGTTGAAATTTCATGGGAGTTTCGAAGGCCGCACCCAGATTGGATTTTCCAGTTGATAATTGAAGGTAAATTGCTGGATGAAACTCCACTAAACATGTTAATATATATATATATATATATACATGGACTCCTCGATAATGTCAATTATATTTTGTACTCCTACAAGGCTCTTGGCTCTTGGTTTCTTTATATTTGCCTCATCTCAAAAAACAGCTTGCATTTAAAAAAGGCATTACCTTGCTGATGATGTGCAGTGTGGATTCCCAATTATGACCAACAAAGAAATAACACAAGTTACAGCTACATTAAACCTTCTTGGATTGCTAAAATACGCTCTACTTATCTATATAATATTTAAAAGCTTAATAGTAGCATTTATTTTTGCACACAATTATTGAGCCACATCCGCATAACATTTCGGTTCGTTCAGTCCATTTCAGTCCAATCAATGACTTCAGTCTTTTTCGGTCCATTTCGGTCTATTCAGTCTGCATTTATCCATTCAGTCCATTTCAGTCTATGTCGGTCTATTTCGGTTCATTTTGTTCACTTTGATCCACTTCAATGATACTTTGAAAGGAGTGGTTTGTGTAGAAAGAGTACCCGCTTCATTGACAATTATGTTTATGTCACATACTTAGCATAATATTGGTAAGTTATTGATAAAATTATATTTCATAGTAGATGTATCGGATGGGTGTCAAGTGTGGATATTATCCCCTCGGCACCTGAACTTTTTCTTATGTTATTAAAGTCTTATATTTTGTTTCGTAAAATAAGTGATTTATTTATTTATATCTACTTTTTTTTAGGTCATTTAAGACATATAAATGATGAATCATTTATAAATAGTACTAAAAACAAATTCCAACCACACATTACATTATTTACAAAACATCTCACCTTATATAATAATTGAATGTAAAATGTATTATGTTTTCTTGAAGAAGTAGAAAAAACAAAAATTACAAAATTTTACATTTTCAAATAACAAATATAGAAAACTTAATTTGAAAATTTTAATATGATGTATCAATTATTCTTTATTAGAAAATAATCACTTCTTTTTAAGAACAATTTAGAACTAATACTTATAAGCCTTATTTACTATTTTTACTTTTCTCTTTAACAAAAAATAAATCGACAAAATTTTCTATACGTCTATGACTATTTTGTATTTGATTGCAAACCAGACAGCAGATATAATAATGATTTCTTCTCTTGTCCTTGAAATTGTTCAACACTTCCAACCTTGATATCTGTCATCTCCAAATTTTCGAGGGTGTCCTTTAGTTTGCACTTGCTGCCTATAAAAAAATAAAATAAAATAATCTCCAAAAAAATTAATTTTTCACAGAAGGGCATTTTCGGAATTCCATCCTTCAGAGAAAATAACAGAACTCTCCCTCCCGCCACTCAACTATATTTATAACTGTTTTACCAGACTCCAACACCAACAAAACAAACCAAACCCCTCTCTCCAAAATCAATCAACTGTCTCCCTAAAGACTCCCCCAAAACTCCCAACCATGATCACCACCATGACTCTGCAGCTCATTGTTCTCGCTCTCAGTGTCACCTCCACGCTCCTCCTCATCGCGGCGGCCCCACCACCACCGCGACAGCCATTGCCACCGCCTTCAAGTTGTTCCGACGAGATTGTTCTGTTCTCGCCATGCCTGCCCTATATCTCGTCTCCGCCAAACAACCTCTCCAACACTGCCTCCGACAGCTGCTGTGATGCCTTCTCCTCGGCTTTAAACTCTACCAATGGTGTTTGCCTCTGTTACCTTGTCCAGCGGCCTTCAATCCTCGGGTTTCCTGTCAATGACACAAGAGTTCTCTCTCTTTCTTCGGTTTGTCCCATTGGAGAAGACAACAACAGTTCCATAAAGATTGGATCTTTGGAGTCACTTTGCTCAGGTACAAAAAGCCAAACCCAGTTCTTGGTTTCTTGAAGTCTTGAGTTTTTCTTGGTTAAACTTAGTTTCTATGGATATTTTTTGGTATGTTAGATAAAGTTGGAATCTTTATAATGGGGTTTTGCAACTCTGTTCCTTTTCTCTTTGCTTTATCAATTTTTTTTCCTATAAAGAAAATCAATGATTAAACAATGGACTAATTGATTTTTATTTTTAATCTATATTGAAACAGAGTCACCAGCATTGCCTCCTCTGCGGAGCACAGCAAATACCTCAGTAGTTACAAATCATTCTGCTTCTGGTAACTAGGCAGAGTGGTCTTTTACTCTTACGCACTACTATTTTTAGAAATTTACATGTCCCTTAATGCACAGTTATATTTGGATCACCAATTTTCCATTTCTTAGAATGATTTAATTATACTCTTCTTTAAATCTTAGCAACTCATGCAAGTATTAATCAGAAATTAGATTTTAGGATCTATTATTAATGCTTCACTTGGTATGAGATATTGACAACTTATTAAAGAATCAAGTGAAATTCTTATTTTCACAGAAAGAGTTAAATTGTAGGGGCAGAGGCCATAGTGGTTATTTGCCTTATCTTTTTACTTAAAATTGCAGTGCTTAATAAACCAATTTATTTAGCAAACTATTTTGGAAATTACACTTCCCTTAATGCAATTATAGTTAATAAACCAATTAAAGTATCACCAATTTTCCATTGGTTTGAATGATTTAATCCATCTCATTTTTTTTCCTTCCGAATCTTAGCAACTCATGCAAATATTAATCAGAATTTAGGTTTGAGAATATATTATTAATGCTTAAATTGTTTTGAGATACTGTCAACTCACTAGAGAATAAAGTAAAAAACTTGATTTCACGTAAAGAGTTGAGTGAATTGTAAGGGGGCATAGGCCATAGGGGGGCAATTTGTCTTATATTTTTAGTTAAAATTATTAACATCTTGGCCTTGATACCCAATGTAAATAATAAATTGATCAATTATCACACACTATAACCATGTCAAAACCGACTTATCTTAAATCCCAATTGTAAAATGGTTATTAGACATAAGTTTTGTATTTCCTTATAAGGCAGGAGCCTTGGTGGTTAGTAGAAACATGGTATGATCTCTCAGGTTTCGAATCCCTTTATTGCAGGTCTTAATGATGTTCATTCTCCACCAAATCAGTTTGCTAAGACACCACCCACACAACAGTACTCATCACTAGAACCGGCTAGAATTTCATCGGCCACAACCACAAAACAACTTTGTAGCAGCTACAGTTGCTTCGCATCCGGCATAGTGATTCTCCTTGTTCCCATCTCCATTCATCTCTACTCATCATGCAACTTATAATTAGCTCTTTCAGCACCCATTTCCATGGTGGGATTGTAGACAAAGATTCCTTTAATTACTGTTACCCAGCAAATTAGACATGTACTTTGATATGAGTGTGTGCATAAATGTGTATTCTCACTTGTCAGAAAATTTCTACCCCTATATTGACACTACTGGAATTTAACCATAATTCATTGTGTTTTAAAGCCCAAACAAAGAACAATATGTCAACATTCACAAACTTTGTTTTTCCTCCTTTCACAATTACAGCATATGCTAAAAAGTGCAGAATGCTTTTAAGGCAAAGATAGTGAAGCTCCATTCAGTAAAGAAGACTATATACACTTAAATGACATATACAAATCTCAACTAAATGCAGACTTAATAGAACAATGCAACATGGATCCCGCTTCAACATTCAACTGCATGTGGATCATAGTTTCCTTGCATACAAAAATCAAGATATGTGTGAACCTAGTTTTGAATACACACACCACTTCTTAAGTGAAGATATAAAACACTCCCAAAAAAATAAAAAATAAAAAAATAAAAAAAACAAACAAACCAAACCAAACCAAAAAAGCACATGCCTGTTTCCTCATGTCCTTAGATGTTGAGCAAATTTAATTCTTCCAACCATAAGACCATTCATCTTCATCCTTATTAGGTTTATTAGGATATTTTGCTTGCAAAGATTCTTGACCTCATAAATAATGTAAAAAACATGGTGCCAGTTTTTCTACCTGCCTCTATTGCTAATGGTTCAGCAGTTGAACTTTTAAGTATCAGGTCTAACCAGACAAGACAAAATTTGAAGAGCACTCAACTAGACCATATTCCAGGTGGAGAAATTTTCCTAAAAATTCAAAGTGTATACCTACATACTGCATAAGCAACATTGATATAAACTTAGTTCTATAAATATACCTGTGTGTGTACAGAATATGGATCTGATAGAGATGCAATCTTTTAGAGGACACCTTTTTTATTATTATTATAATTCAATTGTTACGAAACTAGAAAACTCGTGTAGATGACACTGTTATCATTAGGTTTTGTTAATAGTAATGTGTGGGCTTATATCAGACTCAATTAATAAAAAATAACAGCTTGCAATAGAAAAGAAATTACCTGTCGATGGTTTATAGTTTGTACATTTGGATGGAACAATAAAAAAGAATCTCTCACAGAAAATTAATTTCTTATTGAAGGGCCTGTGTCAAACTGTTTAATGAAGCGGAAATTGAAGCGTATAACTCAAAACCAAAGGGCATTTTCGGACTTCCATCCTTTAAACAAACAGAACTCTCCCGCCACTCAACTATATTTTTAACTGTTTACCAAACTCCAAAATTTTCCTTTTACCCTTCTCTCCAATATCACTCAACAGTCTCTCTAAAGACCCCCAACCATGATCACCACCATGACTCTGCAGCTCGTTGTTCTTGCTCTCGGTGTCACCTCCATGCTCCTCCTCATCGTGGTGGCCCCACTGCCACCGGCTTCAAGCTGCACTGACGAGCTTGTTCTGTTCTCACCATGCCTGCCCTACGTCTTGTCTCTGACAAACAACCTCTCCAATACTGCCTCCGTCAGCTGCTGCGATGCCTTCTCATCGGCTTTAAACTCTAACAATGGTGTCTGCCTCTGTTACCTTGTTCGGCAGCCTTCAATCCTCAGGTTTCCGGTCAATAACACTAGAGTCCTCTCTCTTTCTTCGGTTTGTCCCATTGGAGAAGACAACAACAGTTCCATAAAGATTGGATCTTTGGAGTCACTTTGCACAGGTTCCAAAAGCCAAACCCAGTTCTTGATTTCTTAAAGTTTTGAGCTTTTCTTGGTGAAACTTAGTTTCCATGGATTTTTTTTTGGGTATAACTAGGATAATGTTGGAATCTTTATAGTGGGGTTATGATACTCTGTTCATTTTCTCTTTGCTTTATCATTTTTTTTTCCGGGAAAGAAAATCAATGATTAGATAATGGACTAATCGAATTATACTTCTCTCTTTTATTGAAACAGGGTCACCAGCATTGCCTCCCCTCCAGAGCAAAACAATTTCCGGGCTTACAAATCCTTCTGGTTCTTGTAACTAAGCAGAGTAGTGTTTTACTCTTAGGCACTACTATTTTGATATTAACATTTTTCTTATTGCACCGTTATATTTGGATCACCAATTTTTCATTTCTTCAATGAATAATTTTATTCATTTTTTCAAAAAAAAAAAAAAAAAGCAATTAGCAATATATTCAAGTATTAATCAGAATTTAGTTTTAAGAGTATATTATTTATGCTTAAGTTTTTCTAAGATAGTGTCAATTTATTGGAGAATAGAGTGAAAAACTTGTTTTCACAATACGGGTTAAGTAAACTGTAGGGGCGTAGGCCATATATATATATATATATATATTTTATTTTTTTTTTGATAACCAGCCAATTCATTAAACTAAGAACTACAAAAGGAACCCAATCTTGCCTACAAGCTTTCAAGATAGGGGGAGGCAAATCATAGTCATTGCACAAGAAACCTGCTTTAAGAGCAACAGCATATTTAGCACCTAAGTGAGCTGCTGAGTTAAGAGATCTCTGAACTCAGCAAAACTTACAATTATCAAAAAATATACTCAAAATAGCAGTATCTCAAATGATGGAGGAAATGGACCAATCAAATGGTCTTCCGCCTTGGACAGGGCATCTAAACATATTTTTGAATCTCCCTCCACAACAATGTTGCTCCAATTTTCATCTTTAGCCAAGTTTAGAGCCCACAGAATTGCAGCTGCTTCAGCTTGAGTAGGAGAGCATAAATCATGAATTTTAGTCCATGCCTTTAACACCTCACAACACTCATTCCTTGCTACCACTGCTAAGGAGGTGAAAGCCTGTGAGACAGCAGCATCCACATTTAGTTTTATATAGCTTCTTGGAGGGGGCTTCCATGAAGTTAATTCCTCACTTCTATCTTTGTCATGCTCATTAATTGTCTTGTATTCTTAC
This sequence comes from Quercus gilva, assembly GCA_023621385.1. Taxonomy (NCBI): domain Eukaryota; kingdom Viridiplantae; phylum Streptophyta; class Magnoliopsida; order Fagales; family Fagaceae; genus Quercus; species Quercus gilva. The sequence goes on from CM042478.1 coordinate 52,431,133, forward strand.
TTAAAAATGTTAGGGAGTGTTTTTTATTTTAAACTTCGAATAGAATGATTTAATATTAAATATAATCAAGTTTTTTAGTTAATAAACCTTTTTTTTTTTTTTTTTTTGGTTGTTGAGGAACATAAACCAATTTAGTTAATCAAACTAATTTGGAATTTACATTTCCCTTCATGCATAATTATAGTATCACCAATTTGCCATTAGCTCGAATGATTTTTCTTTTTTTTTTAAATCTTAACAACTCATGCAAGTATAAATCAGAAATTAATTTTTTTGAGTATATTATTCATGCTTAAATTGTTCCGACTTCTGAGATAGTGTCAGCTTATTAGAGAATTGTAGAGGCATTGGCACAGGCCATAGTGTCCATTTGTCTTATCTTTTTAGTTAAAATCATTAACATCATGATAGCCATGATAACTCTATATAAATTGATCAATCATCACACAACGTAACCATGGCAAAACTAACTTATCTTAAATCCCAATTGTAAAATGGATATTACTAGAAACTTTGGTCTTGTCTCTCAAGTTTTGAATCCCTTTATTGCAGGTCCTAATGATGTTAAATCTCCATCACGTCCAAGCTCGCCACAACAGAACTCATCTCTAGAACCAGATAGAATTTCATCAGCCGCAGCCACAAAACAACTTCGTAGCCCGAGCTTCTCATGTGGATGGTTTTCAGTAGTGTTTCTCCTTGTTGTTTTCTTCGTTCAACAATACTCTCTCAACCTAGCAACATATCTTGCTATCCTATTCTTCCTTTTAAAGGCTTTAAATTGGGTAAGCCCTACAATATATTAACAGCTTCATATATTCTGGGTTATCTGTGACACAAAGAAGGCTCATTTATTTCTACTTTTATTCAGAAATTCAATAAAAGGAACAAAAAAAAGGGACCATAAAGATATTGACCATGCCATGCATGAATATATTTGAAAATTGCTAAGCTCTAATGTATCTTACTTCCACTTCGACTTCCACTTCCACGTAATCTTAGGAATAGCCGAATAGGAGCCTCTCCATTTGAAATGGACTATATACATTATAGACTATTCGATCCAGAAAATAAAATACTGAAATGAAATTCTCTTATTAAAATCCTAATCTCTCTATTTTCAGTGAAATGAAGAAGATTGTGTTCTATAATCATAGATCTTGATAATAATAGAATGCGTACTTCTCTTAACAATCCATATGTGTTACCTTTTAAGGAATTTACACCTTCATCTCCTTTTATTTTTAGGGGTTTGTAGATGTCTATACTCTATAATAACACAAAATAGTTCCGATCACCAACTAGGTCATGGTGTCTTGAGATTTTGACAAAAACCCTAGAAACTAGATAGGATATATTAAAGGTCTGATCCTTAGGAAACCCCGTCTTTGGAAAATTGAAAAGGCTAATTATTGCTTCACAACAAACCATGTAGATGCTCTTTCCTTAAAAATTCTTATCTTCAAAGGTAACACCATATGTATGAAAACTCTAATTGAATAGTTTTGACTAATCAATATAATGTGTAAAAACACTACTTAACTCAAAAAAACTTAAACTTATAAGTTTGTACCCCAACTATGTTATGTTATATTTACCACTTCCTCTTCTTATGTAGTATTATTTAATGTGAGACTATCATTACACGAGTTTACCCACACTGCCTAACTAATAAGCCACTGCAAAATGCAAAATTTGGACATTATTTCCAATGTTCACATTAAAAAAAAAAAAAAAACAGAAACTGCTAAAGCTGCAAGCTGAATTCACATCCTATTGTTTGCACATTTTGATGGAACTTAAGGAAATATATATATATATATATATATATATATATATATATATATATTGTTGAATATTAGTTAAATCAAGTTCATCAAAAACAGGTTCAGCAACTGGAGTTTCTTGCTGCAAATACCATTGATTAGGGACCTTAACATCATTCCAATTAATCATTTTTTGTACTTGAACTTTAGCATCAAGAGTAGAGCAAGTAATTAACATAGTTTTACCAGCAGGTTCTCTATGAGTCCTAGCTTTAGGATTCAACTGAGTACCTAACAATCTGTAATAGATGCAGTAGATCAAAGCAAAAGGTTTACTACCTTCATCCATAACATACCCAAATGTCAAAATATTTAAGGTTAAAGCTTTAATAATATTGGGATCATCCAAAGCAAAAGTAAGATTAGGATAACAATTAAAGTAAACAGGATCATCATGCATAGAAGTAGTAATCATACCAAGAATACTATCAAAAAAATATTTTAAATCTAACATCACGCAAACACATGAGAACAGAAGCATTAATACCCTTTCAAGTAAGTGGTTTAATAGCAACTTGCACCATACCAATATGCAAATAACTAAACATCTTTTTAGCAAGAAAATCTTGAATATTTTTCTTTGAAAACAAACAGCATTTTTCTTGGTGTTTTGAAATAGAAAATATTTGTTCAACAGTTCTAACTTTATAGGCAGTAATAGATTCAGCCCAAGTAGTATGATAAACAGTCTTAGTTTCAACTTAACCTGTAACCCTGTAACCTGTAACTCTATCCACGTTTCTCAACCTGGCTTAAGACCACTACTACTGTAAGTTTATTGTTCATATTTTCAATAAACAAGTATTTTCAGATATTACTCTTTCTTATATTGTTGTTGCTTCCGCCATCTTGGACGGATTACCGCCATAATGGATGGATCTAAAGTTTTTAATTTACTTTGAATTACTTTGATATAAACTGCTTGGCTAGTTCAACCGCTTTATTTTGATAACCTTCCATTTCTGTTATTATATCTGTGCTTCCGCCTTCTGCGCTGCGTCCCTTCCCTCTTTATGGTATCAAAGCCATCTTCGTTCTCTGGCTGGTGATAGTGTTGTTATGTTTCTACTGTTTATCTGTGTCTGTCTAAACCTTTGGTACTTTGTTGTTGTGTTCCCTTCTTTCTGTCGTTGGTGCCACCTCAGTCGTAAAGTGAATTTCGAACTGAACAGTAAGGCCCGTTTGAGCCAAGAGAGGGCGTTTAGGGCATGAAAGGTATACGGTTGGTTGAGGTATGTGTTACAAAATGCAACGGTTGTGAGAAGAACATGATAATTGAGTGTTAAAATTAGGATGAATATGGATAGATTGTGGAGATCCAATTCCATTGTTAGCTCCAGGACTAGTTGTCCTCCTGATATTGTGAATGAAGAAGATCACACTGTTGAAGAGCATGAGCTCCATGATTTCCAGAAATGGAATATACCTAAAGTTGAAACTAAGACTGTTTATCATACTACTTGGGCTGAATCTATTACTGCCTACAAAGTTAGAACTGTTGAACAAATATTTTCTATTTCAAAACACCAAGAAAAATGCTGTTTGTTTTCAAAGAAAAATATTCAAGATTTTCTTGCTAAAAAGATGTTTAGTTATTTGCATATTGGTATGGTGCAAGTTGCTATTAAATCACTTACTCGAAAGGGTATTAATGCTTCTGTTCTCATGTGTTTGCGTGATGCTTGATTTAAAATATTTTCTAATAGTATTCTTGGTATGATTACAACTTCTATGCATGATGGTCCTGTTTACTTTAATTGTTATCCCGATCTTACTCTTGCTTTGGATGATCCCAATATTATTAAAGCTTTAACCTTAAATATTTTGACATCTGGGTATGTTATGGATGAAGGTAGTAAACCTTTTGCTTTGATCTACCGTATCTATTACAGATTGTTAGGTACTTAGTTGAATCCTAAAGCTAGGACTCATAGAGAACCTGCTGGTAAAACTATGTTAATCACTTGCTCTACTCCTGATACTAAAGTTCAAGTACCAAAAATGAATAATTGGAATGATGTTAAGGTCCCTAATCAATGGTATTTGCAACAAGAAACTCCAGTTGCTAAACCTGTTTTTGATGAACTTGATATATATATATATATATATATATCTCAGAAAATTAATATTTCTTAGAAGGACACATATAACTCAAAGAAAAAGTTTAGTAGTTCTGGTTGGTGAAGGGGTGTCTCCACCAACCACAACTCGCCACATGAGTGAGTTGTGCCACAAGTTGTGGCACTAGACTTATTCTAACTCAAAACCAAATGGTATTTTTAGAATTCCATCCTTTTCTTTTGCAACTCTGCTTCTTTTCTCTTTGCTTTATCTTTATTTTCCTACCAAAAATAAAGAATGGTTACGTAATGGACTATTTTTCTTTTTATCTATATTGAAACAGGGTCAACGGCATCATTGCTTCCCCCCCGGAGCACAAAAATATATTCCGTTCTTAAAACTCTCTCTAGTTCCGGTAATCAGGCAGTGTGGTCTTTACTATTACCAATTTGTTATTTCTTTGAATAATTTAATTTTACTCTTTCTTTTTTTTAAAACAAAATGTCTTAGCAACTCATGCAAGTATTAATCAGAAATTATTTTTTTAATAATGTTGAATCTGTTCTGAGATAGTGTCAACTTATAAAGAAAATAAAGTGAAAAACTTATTTTCACAAAGAAAACTAAGTGAACTGTAGGGGCATAAGCCAAATTTGGACAGAAGTCTTTGTTCCCATATAAGGCAAGGAGCCTTGGTGGTTACTAGCAACATGGTTTAGCCTCTCAAGTTTTCAAATCCCTTTATTGCAGTTCCTAATGCTGGCGCATCTCCACCACAAGTACCAGAGAGATTATCCACAAAACGAAGCTCGCCCCCAGATTATGCTAATACGCCACCACCCACACAACAGAATTCATCGCTAGAACCGGCTAGAATTCATCAGCCACAACCACAAAACAACTTTGTAGCAGCTACAGTTGGTTCACACCCGGCATAGTGATTTTCCTTGTTCCTGTCTCCATTCATCTATACTCATCATGCAACTTATACTTAGCTAAAGTACTTCTTTGATATGAGTGTGTGAATAAATGTGTATTCTCACTTGTCAGAAAATTTCCACCCATCTCTTGATATAGCACGGAATTTAACCACAAACCATTGTGTTGTAATTCCCCAAACAAATAATATTCACAAACTATTTTTCTTTTTCCTTTCTCAATTACAGCTTGGTAAACGTCTGGAATGCTTTATGGCAAAGATTGTAAAGTTTCATTCACTATATAGACTTAAATGACATGCAAATCCCAACTAAATGCCGTCTTAATAGGACAATGTGACATGGATCCCGCTTCAACATTCAACAGCATGTGGATCATAGTTTCTTGGCATACAGAAAGCAAGATATATGTAACCGAAGTTTGATTGTATGATAGATATACCAGTTCTTCTGTGAAGACATAAATAACAAAAGCACATGCCAGTTTCCTCATGTCCCTAGATGTCAAGAAAATTAATCCTTCCAACCATCAGACCATTCATCTTCATCCTTGTTAGGTTTAGGATATTCTTCTTGCCAAGACTCTTGATCGCATTCAACTTCTTTAGAGGGTAGAGGGTTTTCTTCCTCATTGTTCAAGTAATTTTCCTGCGTGGGATCCTCATCAACAAACTCCTCCTTCTCGGGGAGAGCACAACCCTGATATGAGTTGTTGTCTGCACAATGCCATAAAAGCATGTTCCAGTGGGGGTCCTGAAAAAAATGCAAAAATCTGGGTGTTAGCAATGTAAAAAACTAAATCCTGAATTTATTGGCATGTAAGCTCAATCAATTTGATTACTTAATGAGAAGAAATCACAAGACAGGTAAGTTTAACACATCAGATTTTGGTCTTAATCATATCTGAATTGTTTGACACGTTCATGAATACCTTTTTTTTACCTAACAAAAGAAACCCTGATTTCTCCATGCTTCTGCAAAGGGGAAAAAGCATTTATCCTTTTTATGTTTAATCAACAAGAAGAGAAATATCCTATAAAAAAAAAACAAGAAGAGTAATATCTAAAAGAGTCATTTCCAAACTCATTGGTAGGAAGTGCTGCAAATATGAAATAACAGAGCAGTCGCATAAGCAGCACATTCAGAGCATGCAAAGAGCATAATAGCATAATTAATTTTATTCACAAGAATAAGAGTAATCTTTTAAAAAATGTGTATCTTATTACCATCAGGTTTTGTCCATAGTAATGTGTGGGTTTTCTTATAGTTACCTAAATTAATCACAAATAACAGCTTGCAATAGAAAAGGCATTACCTTGTTGATGATGTGTGGATTCCCGATTATGACCAACAAGGATATGGCACGGGTTACAGCCACATTAAACCTTCTTGGATTGCTCAAAAATCCCAAACAATACGTTCGGTCAAATTCATTGTGTTTGATTGTTGAACGGACAGTAGATATAATAATTACTTTCTTCTCTTGACCTTGAAATTGTTCAACACTTCCAACCTTGATATCTGTCATATCCAAACTTTCAAGGGTGTTCTTGAGTTTTAGCACTTGCTGCCGATAAGGTGTTATCACCCCAATATCTTCCTCACTCAGATTTCCAGTAAAAGTCAGTTTCCTGATGACCTCTACTACCTTGCTTGCCTCGATTCGGTTAAACCATGATGGATTATTTCCTTCCCTCTCATCACAACCTTGGATACCAAAGAAAAGAACAGGAAAATCCCTGTTAGGAAGGAGGTTCACCCCATCCAAGAAGGCACTTTCGTCATCTTTACATGCAATTAATTCGCTATTATAGAACAGCATTGAAGGGAGATAGAGAATTTCTGGGTGACATCTGTAGTTCCGCACCAATTTTGTAACATAATTTTCCTCCCCATTATAGTAAATGTCAGATTCAGACAATCTTTCCAAGTACGATTTCCCCAATCCATAAGTTTCTGCCTCTTTAGAGTATATTACTGGACCTAACTGCATGGGATCTCCAGCAAGAACAACGACTGTCTTTCTTTGACAGAGACTGGCTATAGGAATCATGGTTTCTGGCTCTGAAGCTTGGCCAGCCTCATCCAAGAAAATATGAGAGAAGTGGCCTCGTTTGACATCTTCTGCATGAAGAAGAGAGGCACTCATATAAGTCGATATGACGATCCTATATCGCATGAGGGCATTCGGTGGAGGACACTTGAAGATATGCTCATCAAAGAAGCAAAAGCGGATAATATTAGGTGCTATATCCTCATAGGTACGGGTAGGTGCATTGAGCCTGAATATTTCATTATCATGAACCTTAACGGCCTTTTCACTGAGGAGCTTCTCTAGAATGTGGTCTGCTGCACTATTTGAAGGGGCACATACAAGAATCCTAGCATTCTTTCGAGTTCTGTAGAGCTGGAGGATTGCTTCAACTAAAGTCATGGTCTTACCTGTACCCGGAGGCCCATGAATCACATAAGGTGGTGCTCCTTTGCAGCCAAGGATCATCTCAACGGCGCGCATCTGCTCAGGATTAAGATGACATGATATAGGCACCAGTGGAGTGGTTTCAATCAGCCTCATGTTAATGGCCTCAGATGGAAATAGGAACTCTATCTCTAACCTTGCTGCGGCTTCAATGGCTTGATATAACCTTCTCATGTTGATTCGATTATATTTGAACCGTATATTATAGAGATTCCCATCTATATGCCACAAGTGAAAGTCTTTAGCAAACTTCAGGTAAACTTCATCAGCCTCAACACGGTGGATAAAACCCTGTAAAAAACCACATTCAATTTTGGCAAAACTGCCCTAGGATTCTAAATATTCAACTAATAGTGAAAAGACTCAATATTTTCTTTTTAATGAGTAAATACTTTACTAGAAATATAGAAGCCTAAATACACAGATGTGTACAGGAGTCTTTGAAGAATTATAATCTGAAATTTAAACAATAAAAATAAAAATCAAGAAAAAATGAGATAGGATAGTGCCTAAAGTTGACATCCAGTCATAGAACAACCTCAAAAATCTAAAGGGATATGGGATAATGTTATACACCATCAACTGCTTGACCTGTTCCCTCCAAATGGACCACCTAGACAATGTGGAATAGCATTCCAAATGTTACCATTTTTTTATGAACAAGTTTTGTTTTCCAAGAAGCAAGCAAGTCAAACTCAAAAGCCTCTTCTTCACCACCTGTTGAAACCCGGAACTGGAATAGAGAACACTAGTGATCACAAATCTATTGTCATCCAACAGTGGAGCAGAAGAAGACCAACCAATTCACAAGAATATTCACACATACAATCAGTCCACCACAATTAGTCTCCTCTTAATATGGTTATTGCTACCAAATTTCCACCAAAAAAGCACCCTTTCCATATGAATTTTGTACCATATGCTCCTCTAAGGGAAATTGCTATAATTTTCCTTCTAAAGGCTATATAAAAACGAATGAACCTAATATTTTTCGTTACACACCATGCTGCCATCTCCCAAAAAATAAAAAATAAAAAAATGCACAACAAACTTCAAGTTTCAATTCAGGATGAAATGCACAAAGTAGGATTCCAATAACAAATACTGCCCTCTTCCAATCTTCCCCTATAGGCAGCAAAAGTGTCCTTATCAACAGCCAAAAGAAACCACTCTAGAAACAAGTCCTTCAAAGCCTTATCCTCATCACATAAATCATGCCAAAATTAAATTCACCTGTCATCATCTATTAAGCATGGAAAAAGATCCTATCTGCTCATCCCGTGAGATCCTCCAACCTCTATATATTCCAAGCCGCCACTAACAAAGCTTTTATAAAAACTTAATTATCTAACCCTCAACCCACCTTTACTAATAGAATAGACAAAACTACTTATAGCTTTCACTCAAAAGGCACTTCCTCCTTCCATGAAAATGGGTTCAGTGTATGGTCATGAGTTCAAAACCCACTAGATGCATTTGCAACTTATCAATAAAAAAATTAACCAATTAAAAAAATAATGATGATGATGACGACAATGAAAGAGAACATGAAAACCACCATATTCAGAGGAAATGGAGCTTTTCTTAGTGAGTCCAAAGCAATTACAACTCTAAATGGCCAAAATATTTCAAGAAGTGTTACCCAAAAGTGACATATGTTCAATCGCATAGCCATATCTTTCAAACTACCAAGCATATTGTGGTGAAACTTGTTCCATTAGAAACTAAACATCCAAGTTCAAATGAGCACAATAATAACTAATAAATTACAAGGAAAAAAAAAATTATATATATATATATATAGATAGATAGATAGATAGATAGATAAAGGCTCCAATTATTTCATTGTAAAACCATGTTTTGAAGTTTGGTGTAACTAAAAATTGCTAATGAATAGAACACATTTTAATGGTCAATGGAAATTTTAACTAAACCGGTGATAAATAATCTACACTTTGTAAATGCATAAATCATTTTTGGAGCAAGCTTGTAAAAGCGTAAATGCTCTACACTTTATAAAAATGTTTTATATTGAAACAAATGGAGCCTAAACATAATAATGAGTAACATACACAAGGCACTTTTCAACTATGCACAAACACATGTCTAATTGACATAGATGATATACATAAGTCAAATGAGAACTACTCATGTTGGACCATTATCTGCCAAACAGGAAAACATCCAAGGAGGCAACAATCCTTCAATTTGTTCCATAGCCATAAATCAAAATCAATGGATGGTTGAGAGTATGATGATGATATTTTCCTTTTAATGAGTAAATGAAATTCCCTAAAACATCCAAGAAATCCCAGTAGAACACCACCTATATCTTCTCATCTGAAAAATGCATCTAACACAAATAATTTGCCCATCTTTTTAATCAAAATCAAAAAGTTCAGTAGTTCCGGAAACACCTCAAATTTTATAGCAACTAGTATCACACATAATTATAGCTAGAAGTTGCAGATACATTCAAACCATTGAAGACAAACAGACAAAAACCTGATATGAAGTAGTCTCATTTTCATCTTCAGAGGCAAGCCTGGCAAAAATATCATCTCCTTGGACAAGTGAAGGCCTTCTCTCGGCAAGACCTGGAACCACAAGGGACAAAAAATGTGCTCCCCTCTTCCTCATAGTTACACATTCCATGTCATGACCCCTCATGTCTTCCTGAAGTAAAAAACATGCCAATTTTAGCACAAAATCAAAAAAGGACTCTCATTTAATCATCATTATTGTTCTTTACTTCGCAAATAAAAAGTTACCTCCAATTGTATTTCTTCCATGGTTACTAAATTCCTGAAGAAGGAAGTATAATTTTTAATTGAAAGGCCTTCTTCAACAGCACTAGGGATCTGCTTTTTCTCAAGCAATTCCCTGACTTCTCTTGGAATGTCATATCGAGGAAGTCTATTCTTGAAAACTTTGTCTGTTTTCTTTGGAGGACGTACACCCATAACAAATGTACCATTAGTCACAGATTGCTTCTTTCTTCTGTCCCTTGAATAAGGCCTTCTAGAAGCCAAAGACTGTGATATGTTATCATCACACATAAGAAACACCACACGTTCTATCCTCGTACTCTCAACATCAAAATACATAACTGAAGTGTGCAAACCGATTGCCTTTGGTTTGCAAGAGATCCATACAGTCAAGGTCTCTCTTGGCTGAATCATCCTGTCCTCCAAAGTGAAAAAGTCTACATAACCTCTGCTAGTTTCATTTCCTGATGGAGGCTTCATCAGAGAAAGTTTGAACGAATTCTCAGGAGTTGAGGCAAAAATTGAAACAGACCAGAGAGTCACTGGTTCACTAGTAGTATTCTTGATGGTAATTGACTCTGCAGCGGTTTCTCCAACGACTATTGATTGCGGGTTTCCCCCTGACATAGGAAATGGGACAGAAATAACAACAGAACCCTCTTGATCTGGGTTGTAACTACACACAGATTGATCGTCCCCAAAATCAAGAAACCCAATTTCTCCTTTGTCTCCAACAGTAGAGAATTCCTCATCCCACTTACCACCAAAGTCACCCATCACCAAGTAGAGACTAAAATAAACAAACTGTCAGTTTCAATAATTACAAACCTAGAAGAAAGGAAACAACCCCATACACTAAAAGTGCCCAATTTTTATTTGAAAAAAAAGAAAATTACATACAATGCTACTAAAAACCCCCCAATTACTTAAGCTACATTGAAAGTATAAAAAAACAATCAAAATTCAGATAGATCAAGGATAACATAAAAGATCTCAAATACCTAACAAACTCAAAGAGTCAAAATCAGAAGCACCATAACCTAAAGAGAATCAAGTAATACTAGATTGCAATAAAGCATACTAATGATGGGTAGAGCCACAAAGAGAGTAAAACAAACAGTCATCATTCTGATTGGCATTCCTCACTTTAAGGTTCGATGAACCAAACATCAATGCCCAAATCCCATATAAGAATCAAAACTCCCCACAATAACGTTGTCCACAACAAAAGCACATACAGACATATTAGAAACTGTACAGAAAACAAAAGGCAAATGCAGACTATGGTTAAGGAGACAAACCGTGAAAGAATCAAAGAGAGACGCTTCTGATGACGGAGACAAAGACAAAGAGAACCCAACTTTGATCAAAGCTCAGCCTCTTCAATAACCTGTGACAAAACAAAAAGTGCTCTCTCAATGCAAATTAACAGTGAAAAATGCAATGACCCTTTTTACTGTAGTAAACAGAAGAACCCCAAAACAGAAACAAAATCATATAACCTTCTTGTAGAAGTATTTTGATGTGACTTTCATTATCTTCCAAAAAAAAAAATTTCTAACAAAAAAAAGGTAAAGATATAAACTTGATGGCATTGGCTTATTATTTTCATACCTTTGGGTGAAAAATACAGTGTGTTTGCAAAGCATTTACAAGAAGGGTACGATTAGGTAATCAAAATGGAACCCAGTTTACCCATTTATCATTAAAAGGTGAAAACCGAAAAGTGAAACTGCTCTCTGTAGGGAAGTGTGTGTGTGTAAGACTGGTATGTACTGAAAACTGAAAAGTGAGATTGCTCTGTTCCGTAGAGGGAATGAGAGTCCCATTGTTTTTAGGAGGTGGGTCTATTGTTAAAAGGATTTGATTGGTGGAGCTAGAAGTGAAAGCGTCCTTATTGTTGGTTTTCATTACTAGCGGAGCTTTGGACTTTGAAGACCCATCAATGCCTTCCTTCAATTTAATTAAATTGGCCTATTGGAAGTGCATCCCTTAATATTTTTTTTTTTTAGTTTTTAGAAAATATTTTTAGTTTTTACTTCCACCTGTTCACATTTCTTTTGTTTTGTTTTTGTTTGTGTTTTTTTTTTTCACTAAAATCTTATTTTTTGTTGAATTATGGTTATCATTGATAAAAGTTTTTTGTTTTTTGTCACTGTAATATTTAAATTTTAACATTATAACCAGGATTGTCTATTGTCATTTATAAAATTGTCACTTTTTAAATATGGACATGTCATCATCTCAATGGGTCTAATATCATTGAACACTGGACTTAAGCCTGACCTTTTAAATATATAATATGAAGCTTTTTTATAGAACTTCACAGTAGTTTTATTATGTTGACCAATTTTAAAGTTTAAAGTTTAAAATAATTTTAAAAATAAGAACAAAAATGATAATTCACCTTTTTTTTAATGGGAATAATTCACCCACTTAAAGGGTATAATCTAAATATTGACTCTCTTTTTTTGGGTCAATAACATTTTTCCCTTTTTTTTAATGGGCTTAATTCACCCACTTGAAGGGTATAATCTAAATATTGACTCTTTTTTTTTTTGGGTCAATAACATAAGGAGCGAGCTACAAATTTGAACAACATTTTTACTGCGTGACAATTCATTCAAACCAACAAACGCACTTAAAAAAAATAAATCTAAAACATGCAATTACTAAATGGAAATATTGATTAAACAAAAACTTTAATAAATAAACATGTTAAAATAATGGAGTGATTTGAGATTTTTATCCAAAAGGTGCGTACACAACACATACCTAGCGTAAGCACCTTTTGTAAACCTCAAGCAAATTAGGTCAGAAATGACTTTTAGGGTTAGTTCTTAGGTCACATTTGGGTTTGAGCTTGGTTATGTTAGGCCACCTTAAGGTTCATTGGCTCATTGGGTTCCATTCCATATACGATGTTAATCATTTTGAAGTTGAGTTAATTTCTTGTCATTAGAACGGGGATCTCAGATATAAGTCAAAATGAAATGAGGTGTCTATATACGTGATACGTAAAAAAAGTATGTATGTATATATATATATATATATTCCGCCAATAAATCAAAATGTAAGTTAAGGGAAATATTCATCCCTTAATAATAGTTATTTATAACATCTTGTGCATTATTAGAAAAGTATGCTAGAAATTGAAAATTATTCTTTTAAGTTTTAAACAAACTTTCTTAAATCCTTTCTTTTTTCTCCCTACAATCCAAAACACTAAAAATTTATCTAAAAAATTAATAAAACTCAACAACTATGAGTCCAGACCAAAGTGTAAAAAAATTTACTTAAACACTTTTTACATGATATTAAGACCAAAGTTACCAATAAAAATGTAAAATAGAAAAAATGATAGTTGGAATAAGAGATGACAAGAAAGAATTGGGAAAAAAATCATTTCTATTATCGCCTATTTATGTGGATTCATGAGAGAGAGAGAGAGAGAGAGAGAGAGAGAGAGTTAGGTTGTGACAGAGTGAAGAGAATACAAAAAAAAAAAAAAAAAAAAGAATTTTATTAACATTGTTAATGACAGTTTCTAAATTTATTGAATATTCATGTTATTTGTTGAATGCAAATAATTTTTTTTTTTTTTTTTTTTTTTGCTGAATAAAAAAAGGGGGTCTCCAGTGTGGGCTCATCAACCCCACGCCACATGACGATAATAAGTAATACCATGTGTACCACACGGGCCTTACTGGAGCTATTGTTCAAACCACTCCTCTCTGGGTGCATGACGAGGACTCTTACTATCAAGCCACACCTCCGTGTGGTGTTGAATGCAAATAATTGAGTATGATGTATGAGGTATTTAGTTATATTTTTACCAAAATTACTAGTTTGACTGGCTTAAAAAGAATGCTATTACCGACATGATTAAAAGTTAGTGGATTGAAAGAGGTTTTGTGGAAAAGAATGCTCTTACAGACATGATTAAGTTAGTGGATTGGAAAAAAAAAAAAAAAAAAAACCAACGAACGCATCTATTTGATCATCATTAGGACATTCCTTTTGCCTTTTTATTGCCAATCTTATTAAAATAATTGGGTGTGTTTGTTGCATGCATATGTGTGTATATACACTCATCTACAAACAACTAAAAATATGCATTGAAGACACAATTTCAAGTTGGAATTCGTATCTTCAACTCACGTTTTTTCAATTGTTGCACACCTTTATATCCATATGTGCAACAAGATTTTACTAAAATAATTTGACTGTAAAGTTCAAAAGGTAAAATGGAACATTAATACAGATTCTAATATTTTTTTAAAGGGAAATTAGATACATCCAATTTCAATGACAATTGTCTAACGACAGTGCTTTCAAAGATTGATGTATCTAATTTTATGTCTTAGAAGCAATTTATAGCTTCATGAAGGTATAAACCGATCCCAACTTGCAATGACTGAGTGGCCTTTCTGAATGCAATGATCTATATGCTGTTTTATCATATCTTGTATACGTGTTTAACCTTAATTTTAAAAGCAAAATAACCCAATACTCAAATTTAACCAAAGAGATTAACTCAATCGGATCATGCATTTAGCCAATACAGCAGCCTGGCATTTTCTGCATGACTAACAAATTCCTTCACCATTACTTTCAAGAGACAAAGCTGTTGACATTTCATCTTACATCAATGAGAAAATAAGGTGTGGTTACCTCTTATAAGTTTTGAAACTAGACATTTTCTTTGCTGCTCATGGTAAATGTAAAACGATAAACAAAACATCTTTCATCAAGGTGTTAATTGTGGAAAATACCGTGAGAATTATATTAAGGCATGGTCAAACAAGTCCCACTTGGAAGAAAAAAGAAATGGAAAAACACAAGCGTTGCATTAAATTTCCAACAATACAACTATTCTGGCATATCAGCAAATGAAACAAGAATAGTCAGTACGAGCATTTCAAACTAAAGTTCAGGAAGAGATATGTAACTTTCCCTTTTAACTCATTTAAATTAAAACATAAAAAGGAATTCAGGCTGTAGAAACTGCACCATCCTTGACAGATTCACGCCAGGCATACTCCCTTGCTCCATCCTCGTCAACAATCTTGATAACAAAGTTTGGTGGTGCCACAACCAACCGGGATCGAATCTCCAATATGCACTTATCAACCAGATCAATTGCTTCTTCAACCGACATGCCACTGTGGTAGTGCCTATCCATCATGGAGAGAGAAAAATAGGATCCATAACCAAATGCTCCCTTGTCAAGTTTGTGTAGTGTAGCGATGTAGTCAATATAGTAAAGAGATGGGCCTGTCTCCTTGTCGTAGCCAGCCAGAAGGATATTAACAGAGTACGGATTCTGAAAAACAAATATCACAATTATATCAAGTAGCCAAAGTATCAATTACCTAGCAATTATGCCTATAAGACGTGTATGTCCCCACATGTTGATGTACTAGGCAACCGCATTAGCAACTGTAACTCCTTAGGACCAACTCAATGAGAGGGGCAAAATCACAGAACAGATCCAGAACAAGCATTTACATGTGACATGATTATATAATTACATCCCCCCCACCTTCCTATCTCTCTTTCTCTTGTGCACACATTTTTTTTTAGGTTTCTCTCTCACATTTACACACACAAATGAACACAAAATTATGGCAACTTCTGAACATAACTAGCATAACTCTATGTCAACTGGCTTAAACGATTACCTCTTGATCTTAATGCAAGTTCACTAGAGAAGACCACTGAGCATCAACGTTAGTGTTCTTCTCTGTTGGGTATATATATTTCAATTTGATTACAATTAGGAAAGAGACATTACTGCTATAATAAAAGCAGGCAGAAAAGTTTAAGTGAGGTCTACCCCAAGGAAAAACTCAAAAGAACATGGATGAAGCACCAAGAAGGAATGAAAGAAAAAATCTGGAAGCTAAAGCTTAAACTATAACAAATTTCTCCAATATCACTATACTAAGAAGTCAGCCTCGAATTACCTGATCTTTTTAATCAAAGAACATATGCAATCAGCAAGATCAATGGTACAAATAACTCAGCCTATGCATAATCCTCCAAGCACAACAATGGACCAAGCACAGTATCTCTCCACCACAATGTCAGCAACATATGGTGATTGATTAACATTCCTTGTGCCGATAAAGAAAAGCATCCAGCTTTCTTCATATGATATCTTGAAAAGGCAAGAATTAAAAACCTGTTTACGAATCCTGCAAACCCCCTAAGATTCCTATCCTTTTTTTCTTTTGCTATTAGTAAGTTATATACACAACCAGCAAGCATTGAACCAATGAACTTACCATGGATCCCTGCCTAGAATAAACTTACAATATAACCATCTAATTATCAATTACAATTTCCATATAGCAATGACTGCTATTTCCAAATGAGAAACCAAAGTAAAAAAACAAAACCCTCAAATGAGCTCAGAGTCTTTAGGCCAAACAGGATGGGTTCCCACTCTACATGCCTAGCTGAGGATATATATATATATATATATTACACATGTTTTAGTTGTGTGGGGGCCTAATTGATCTTTTGTTTCTCTAAAAGTAAATATATGAAAGGATGCTGACGTGCAAGTGAGATGGATGACTCACCAACAGGAGTGCTGATGGGGTTGTAAGTCAAAGAAGGACATACCTTTCGCTCGACACTAGCTCCAAAGGAAGGACAAAAAGCCACTCTTGTCCAGGCTGTGGGAAGACAAGCCTACTTTGGCCCTCAATCAAACTATGTTGTTTCTTAGTGAGAAAAAGAGGTAGCACCTTTTCTAAGGTAGCCAAATGGTAAGCCCCAAATTCTTTAAACAAAAACTTCAAAGCAGATGCTAATTTTTTTCATTATAATCAAAAGTGAAAGTTCCTTATGTCATAGCCTCTATTTATAAGAGAGAAACTCTAACATTGTATCATAACCCTTAATTACTGAAACCCATGCATATCACAATGACTAAAAATAACTAAAAAACACAAACTCCCATAATGTAATTAATATTGTTCCTACATCAACTTAGTCTCCTCAGAAGCACAAACACAATAAAAACCTGTGTGTCCGTGTCATACACGTGCCAGACATGGACATGCCTGGGACATGATTGCATGAGTGTCAATTTATCGATAAAGCATGAAAGCCCTCCATGATCTTCTCTCTCTCTCTCTCTTTGGGGTGCATCTTCTCTCATTTTATAAGTCTGCTATAATCTTTATTTGGGTGGTCCTCAGATTAAACCAATATCATTTGTTCTGGTTTCTTTTTTTTTCCCCAAATATATATATATATATATATATATTTAAATGTGTATTATTTAAGAGTTCCTTTGTTTAATGTTCTCTTTCTCATGACTGACACTTAGTTGCATTTTTCTAATTAATGTTTTTGGTTAATTGTTTGTAGTTTATTTGCACTCTAAACATCAATTTTTAGGTATCAATGTACTTTTTTGCTATCTATTATTGCTTTAAAATTTATATTAGATATGTTTTCAAGAAATTTTTTTGGTTATTACTAATTTTTAAAAACCTAGAACAAACATAAAATATGCCTAAAAGTACATTTATTAATTAATTTTTATGTTCTTCCCAAGTCATGTCCTAAATTTACAATAACTGTCATGTGACTGTATTTTGTACCTTCTGGTTTCCTGTCTGTGTCCGTGCTTTTTAGATCTCCATAAACCATATTAGCACTAAGTGCCCAATGCAAAGTCCAAACCCATATTACCAAATAGTGCATTTTAACACCTACCAATCCCCCACTAAACTGGATCCCAACTCTCTGATGTTGCATCCTTAACTATCATATAGATTTAACTACTCATAAAAGAAAATGGCCCTCATCCTCCCAGTCTAGATCTCAATCCACTATTTGGGATATTCTTTTTGGGTATTCTACATTTCTACTGTTGCTTTAATACCATCATATTTAGTCTATCATGAGTTAGTATGGCCTGAAATGCTTGACACTAAAAATCAAGCAAAATCATGCTCATTTACTTTTTTTTTGATAAGAAAATCATGCTCATTTACACTTAAGTTTTCTTTATCTTTTTCTTTTTTTTGATGAGTAACATAACTTTATTGGTAAAAATTAGCCCAAGTACACAAGGGGTATACTATGGATACAAACACAATCAATCTCTCAAGTTCTAATGATCAAACAGATCCAATAAAGAAGTAAATAGAAAACGATTCCAAAGCTAGAATCCAATCAAAAAAAGATTGAAAGAAAAATAACTTAAGATCAAGAATAGACCATTCACAATCCTCGAAACTTCTAGATTCCTTTCCCTCCAAAGACACCACATCAAACAATGTGGCACTACCTTCCAAATGACTATGTTCCGATGATGACCAAACTGACCCTGCCAGAAAGCTAACATATCCTAAACCCTCCTCAGCATAACGCTGTGAAGTGTGAACACCAAACAGACCCAATACCATAGTCCACAACTCCTTAGCTATAGGGCAATGAAGAAATGGAACAACAAATAACAACTTATAGTCATTCATTCTACTACAATCTTAATAAGTAAATGAATCAACAAATGCCTTCAGCATTTTGATATCAGCATTTTGATATAGGCAATATCTCATGCTCTAAATCATAAATATCCTGATCTCTCCAAGGATTAAAAATAAATACTACAAGATATCACAGTGTTTTCATTGGTAAGTTAAGCACAGAATCAATGAGTTTTGAACTCACGTTCTCCTTCCATCCATTCATTCTTGTGGGAAGAGGAAATACAATTTGAGCCAAATCTCATTGGCTAGATATCATAGTTGATAATACAATGAATTCATTCTTGGCTCAGAATTACACTTGCACAATTTCTCTCCATAGAATAATTTCCATTCGTATATACAAGCCCCAGTTCACCAATCAAAAGCATACAAAACTATCCACTTCCTATAAATTGCACAATTTAACTTTTTTTTTTTTTTTTTTTTTTATGGGTATCCAAGCAAAATACCACACGAGACATAATAAAAGAAAAGAGTTAAACTCGTTAGACCTAATAACACTGTCCTTAAGAATATCACTAAACCTTTTTTTTTTTTGGTAATGTAATTCCTACTAAATGGCTGACCCTGATTAATCTGTTGGATCCATATCCAACCATAAAATTTTGGAACTAAGACTTGGTTTTATTGCAAATCCTACCGGTTTCCCAGCAGAGACCAGAACTTCAAATAATCAAATCATAAACACCTAATCACACATTTATCTCAAAAAACAATACCTTTTCTTTCTATCCTCCTTGCAGTTACCATAAAACCCATTTCAAACCTTCCAATTAACCAAAAAAACCCTAGAATCCCCAACCCCATAACAATTGTTCAAACACCCAGATCCCAAAAACATTCCTTTTTTTCTCTTTTTATCCACATTGCAATTTTCCCAAATGAAATACCCAAATTTTAACATCAATAACAAAACCAAAAAGAGAATAAAAAGAAAACCCTAAATTAGTTTACACTTTATACCTTACGCAAAGCAGTGGCGAGCTCACCTCGAGTGAAGTTTGCTGCAGCGGCTGTGGTCAAAGGAATCCCATTACGGAATTGATACAAAGCCACGTTTTTCTGTATATACTCAGTGAATTGAACTCTGCAGATAAACAAAAACCCAACAACTCAAAAAACCAATCAAAACCCAAAACCCCATAAATTCCGACAAAGAAAGAAAGCAGAAAAAAAAAAAAAAAAATGGGGGTGGTATTGAAAATCAGAGTGAAAACCTGTCACCGGCCTCGCCACTAGCGGCGATGAGCTTGTGAGAGTCGAGGACCATGATCTTGTCTTCGTTGGACTTGTGAACCAGTATGCTGTGAACTGCAGAGGAATCAGCTACCACTATGGCGAACCCATTGCCTACCAATCCGAACACGCACTCCATGATCTATGAGTGTATGAGTTTGACAACTTTTGTGTGTGGGTTTGACAACTTTTGATTTGATTTTGTGGAGTGGTATGGAGTATAACACTAAACAAGCACCAGCGCCTTGGGGAACAAGTTGAGGGACTCTTATTTATTTTTATTTTTATTTTTTTTGGTCTAGGCCTATTATTGATTTTGAGATATATTTAAAATGAAAAAATTTAGTTATAAAATTAATTGCAAATTAAAATCACAATTTTACTTAATAAAATAAATATTATTATTATATATTTTAAAATTTTAATAATTAAATTATATGATCTTTATTTTCTTAATACATATGTTAAATTTTGTATCAATTAGATATTATTTATTATATGATTTATAAGTTTATATTATATATATAATTTTAAATTACAAAAACTTGCAAGTTAAACAACTTATTGTTAACATAGCTATTGATTTTTAATTTTTAAAAAATTTTATAAGTATGAAAAATATAATAAAAAGATGTAATTTAATGGTGGATTTGTTAAAATTTACTTCTAATAAAAAGATGTAAAATAAAGTTGTAGTCTAAAATAATAACCAATTTTGTAGTTAAACATTCTCCTATTTTTAAGGTATTATTATTCATGATTTTGATATCAATAATATATGAAGTTTATATTCCTTGCATTTTTCATTTATATTTAGTTTTTTTTTTTTAATGAATTTTGTGATTTTTTTTTTTCACTAGATAATTGAATTGTATTTCTTATGTATACAATTATGTGATTGTTAGACAACGAAGACTATATGTCTTTAGATGAACAAATTGTCATTGATTAGGAAAATAAAAATGAACAAGAGTTAGAGATTGAGAAGAATAAAGAAAAGGAGTATGAGATGGATAAGATTTTAAATGGAAATAAAATTGTTGAAGATTGTTTGATTCAAAATAAGTTAGAGCATATTATCTGCAATGTACTAAACAAACAAGTTTTGGTGTGTCCAAGAGAAACTCTAGACTTGGAGATGATGAGATTTTAAAATACTTTACTCTTTCATGTGTTTGTCAAGGAAAGGCAAAAGTAATAATACTTTTAACCTGAATCCAAAAAAGAATCCTGAGCGCAAGGTCGAGATTAGATGGATTTTTTTTTTTTTTTTTTTTTTTTTTTGACTAAGAGATTAGATGGACTTGTTGTCTTGATGAAAGATTTACAGTCTACCGTATTGTTGCTTTTTATTATTTTATTTTATTTTATTTTATTTTATCATAACCATACACTGATTCTTGAAAAAGCAAGATATTTAGATGCCATAAAAATATTGATCCTTATGTGAAAAGATGGCCATTATTTTAAATTCTTAATTTTCTTAATTCTCAACTCTTAGTTAATTCAATTCAATCAAGAGGTTCGGTCTAGTTTTAAAAACCATAGTTATTCCTTTAAAGCGAGGCATATTTGAACTTTAAACTTTTCAACTCTCTCTCTTTATGTGCATCATTTCAAAAATAATTGGAAACCAACTAGTATACTAGCCACTTTTCAATCAGTAAAATAAGGCTATATGTTGCCTTCATCAATTAGCCAATGTGTAACTATTTTTATTAGGGTTGAACATAAATTTGAGAACTTAACTAAATTCTCCCAACCCAGTCCATCACAGATGGTTTCACTGAAATATTCAATCATAATTGGTTTTTGAAACCTAAAACTGAATTGTTTATGTTAGCCTTTGAGTCCTCTTTCTTGAACTCGGTAAACTCGACCTTTCTGTGTCCCCCTAACATTCACTAGCATCCCTTATCCCCCATTGACCTTGCCCACCTCTCGTCTCCTTGTCCTTGCTCCCATACCTACCAAAACATTGCCCATTTTGTTGTCGTCCTCTGCATGCGGATTTGCATCCAAACCCAACTTTTGCTTATCCCTAATTTCTAATTTTCTATGGAAAAGTGCCTGTTGCACGGAATCATATGTCACCCATATAGACTTGCTTATGTGGAACTTATTTTTTAGGTGAACACCAAGTAATCATCCAATCTATAAGTTTAATAAACATGGTCTCAAAATATTTGGAAGTTTGCAAATTAGGCATACTTTAATAGTATAAATATATTTTTCTAAAATGCCTGTTGGTGAGTTTGAAAATGTGGGTTCAAATTTCCAACTAAATAAATGTTTTTTTTTTTTTTTTTTTTAATTTTTATAGAAACTCTTGTATACGAAAGAAATTGAAGCATGTATAAAGAAATTCTATTGAAAATTTTCAACTATATTGTTCATCTTTTAATCTTGTATATGAACTCCATTTACTCTTAATCAAATTATCTATTTAAATTTCTTATATATATATATATATATATGAATTACTCCTTTAAATTATTCTGCTGATGAATACATATTTTTATTTATTTTTGTTAATATGGATACTAGGACTAAAAACTAAAAAGTATGAGTTTATAATTATGTGTGACAATTAAATTTGTGTTTTATTTGTTGTCTATTTCAATGCTTATTTTAATTAACAACTTCAAAATCAAATCTGTTTTTAAAATTTTCTTCAATAATATCTTTTCCTCTTGGATTAAAATCCCAACTCCGCCTTGAGCTGCTTTTTTCACACTTTGTTTAGGTTACACGTTTGTGCTTCCAATAATAGTAATTCATCTCTATGTTGGGCAGTGAAGATCTTGTAATTGTGACTTGTATATTAGCTTTGTTCACTTTTCAGCCCCTAAAATGTGTCACAAATTAATAATCAGTTTACTTAGTGCTGTTGTAACTATGTTGCACCATATTGCAAGCTTAGTTGGACAATCTATTGCACACAGTCACACAGGAACTACCTAACCACCATTCTTTAAAGTTAGAGGTTATATAAACAACTAAATTTATTTGTACTACAAATTTCTTCTCAAGCTTCATGGTTACAACAATCAGAGAGAAGAAAAAGGGAATTTATAAACAAAATCTCTCTATATTTGTAAACTCATATATAAACCATGAATACTCCGTTCAATAAGGTCCACCGTTCATCAAAATACTCCAAACCCTATAAATATTGTAAATCTATGTCTCCCTTAAAACCAGAAGGGAGTGTATTTGTACTTGATTTGAGGAGATAAAAATGGCAAACAAAGTTGTAGCATTGTTCATTTGCTTTGTCCTTGTAGCCGCGGTTCCAGCAACTAAGGCTACAGTGAGTACAGAGGATATTTACAAGACTTGCTTTAAGCTGTGCAACGAAGGTTGTTTGCCAGAAAAGAAGAGCCATTCACTCTGTGAGAAGTACTGCGACGAGGGATGTGAAGCTTTGGAAAATGTTGGTACGTATAAGATTTTTCACTTCATGGTTTTACTTGGTTAATTAATATATTTAATTTAATTCTTCTTCATCTTCTTTTTTTTTTTTTTAAGTACTACTTAGTTCTCTTTAGTATTTTGATATATATAAAACAATAATTGTAAAGCACTAAAAGTCTAAAACTTCTTTTTTTAAGACATTAAAATTTTTCTTAAGGTGATACTACTTTTTTAAAGATCTGTTTGCTGAACTGAACCATAAAGGTTTTCATTCAATTTTTCAATTTTTTTGAGGGATTGGGTTTTGCAAACATAATAATCTTAAAACATTTTTCAATATCACCTGTTTCATTTTTCCTTATCTAAACTACTACTAGTGTTACGTTAATTTAAAACTTTGATCCTTTTCATTTTTGTGACCCATTGATGGAAAATATATTTTTCAACACAGAGTTATGAAGTGCTCCTTTTGCAACGCATAAATGCTATAGGTATGCATAGTTCATCAAATATGAGTGAAACACTCCATAAACCAGTCTCATGAAATACTTTTTCCAATTAGCAACTGACCAAGATTTTTACTCAATTCTAAATATAAGTGACAATTTAGTGATGTCCATATATTTGTAGTAAGTTTTAAAGTATTTCCTACACAGCTCTTAATCTTAGCGTGTATATATATTCCTTTGCAGCCAAACTAGGTGGCAAGATTGACATATCGAAAGGCACAATAGATGGACTGAAAAATCTCGACGTCGACGAAGCTAAAGGCACACTTAACGGATACAAGATATGGGATCCCAAGAACAACTAAGATATGGAAACCTCAGGAAAGGCACAAGTGATGGAACTTATTGAGAGTTGAGAATGAATGTGAGAAATTAATGTAATATCTCCTCGCCTGTATAACAAGTAACAAAAAGAATTAATGATAATATAACAATTGTAACAAGTCCAAGATTCATCTTCCTTCTTCTATCTCAAAACTTGTTTTCTTAAAAAAATAAATTGTTCATGCATGGAGGAGTGTAGTGTTTGAATGCATTTGTAAAAGAATAAAAATATTTTCCCACATTTTGTGTGTTCCACTAATTTATACTCTATTAATCAAAACTTGCGGCATATATATTCTTTTAATTTTTCTTATAATATAATCAAAGTTTAAAATGAAAAAAAAAAAAAAAAAAGAAATTCTATACATGACATATTGTAAATTGATAGAGTATAAAATGGAACACAAAAAGTGAGACAAAAATTTTTTATTCTCTCATGAACACTCACAAAAGACAACATTTTCATGCCAAGAAATTGATTTTATACTTAATGACTTTAGCTTTGCACATTTTTTTTTTTTTTTACTATTCTAATGTGATTCGGTTGCTATAACAATAGAAGAGGAAAAATATGAACACTAATTCTTCTCACAAAGAATAATAGTAAACAGACAATGCCACTAAATTATTAAGAGCTTTATAACTTAATTTGTTACACTTTTTTCTTTTTTTTGTTTTCAACAGAGACATGTAGGGGTTAAAATCTCCCTTCTCCTATTTGCAAATGGAAATACTGCCAACTAATATTTAAATCAAATAATTTGGTGACAGATTATTGTTTAAATTGCTTCTTCTTCTTTTTTCTTTTTTTTTTTTCTTTTTTTTTTGGCATGTTAGTATACTGGATTCATTGTCTCGTAAAAGCAATTCAGTATAAATGATCATCTAACTTTCATTTTTAGCAATTCATTTGACAAACGGATCGTTAATTTGAAGTTACATGTCATAGTACTACTGGTAATTACATGAGAAAAGAGGACAGGAGTCTGCTTGCCATCAACTTTTTTAGTTCTTATATATCCCTGTTTGTTTATGTGTAGCTTAGCTCACTTTTTTCTAAATAAAACTATACTTTAACTAAATTTTGGCGAATAAACAACAAGTAATTAGCAAGAAACTGCATTCAAACCTTTTTTTTTTCCAATTTGAGAATCAACTTCATTCAAACGTGCACCTAGCTAGTAAACCACAACATAATTGGTCATTGTAAGTGGTATTTTAATTAGTTACATGAAATTCATTAAGTAAATCTATCGGAATGGTAGCAATTACACAAAAATGAAGTGTTGATTCTACAATTTTCTATATAAAAAACAAACCCTAATAAAATCCACTTGGTAGTAAAATGAAGTGACTAGCGCAAAATGGGGTTGAAGTAAAAAAAGAACAAGACTATCGTCTCATATGGACCCCAAGTTTAAGATAAGGTCCTGAACCTTTGGTGACGCTAGATATAATATTTAGGGGTGTATATGGGTTGGGTTGAATATTTTTTCATCCAAATCCAATCTATCATATGTGTAGAAACTAACTTAACCCTATCCGTATGGGGCCGGATTGAGTTGGCATACCGCATGTTGGACTCATGTTTCATGCCTTCTAAAAATTAGATTTCCATTAACTATATAAGTTTTTTTTTAATAGAACACCTCTTCTAGAGTAATTTCTAGCATTGAAGAGTAAGGATATCTTTCTTATCTTTAATATGTTTTAATTTTGTTTCAAATTATTTTTGAGAAAATTATTTCCTTGAAAATTAATATCTTTGAAATTTCATATTTACAAAGTAAGATCAAATTATATTTTGTGAGGACATATGATCATGATTATACGGAGATCAATATATTTATATAATTAGACGGAGATAGATAAATTGGTTTATGAGAGATAGAAATGCAACTCTCATAAGCACATAGGTAAAGAAATCTGGACTTTGTTAAATCCAAAAATAGTATTTCAAATACAAAATTTTCTCTATTTCACGTACTCTTCAATTATCTTCAATAAGAAATTAAGATTGTCTTATAGAAATTTATCTTTCTTATTGTTATTTCTATAGGTATAGAGTATAGACCACATTTAGCGCTTTCATAATTTGTCGGAATGATTACATATATAGTGAAGGCATCTGCGTACATACAAAATTCAAAAAATTGTAGAAGGAGAAAACAAGCTGAGTGGAAAAAAGAAAAAAAAAAGAAAAAAAAAAAAAAGAGAAGAAGGAGAGAGAAATTGTTGAGAACACAACTTCTCTTTTATTCATTAATACTAGAAAGCTTCATTTTTATACAAAAGCTAATGCCACAGTAGAAGGCTTACCCTAGGTCCCTTACTCATCTTTACATTATTTGATATATATTACATAACATACACTCTCCTCTACAGACTTGATTTCCGTTACTACTTAGAAGATAGCTGCAAAGTCCAAAATTGATGTCAATAGTTGGTCTCTCCCTTTTCTTCGTTCATCACTTTGCCTATCTATAGGCATAAAGTAAGACTCAGTCGGGTTTGTTCTGAACAATTGGTCTATCTCCTCTGCAGGCATATTGAAGGCAAGCTCCTTTGCCTCTCTCTCCAACTGGTTAATTATGTTGTCTTGCCCTACATTATGAAAAAAAAAATAGCATTAATCAATGCAACATTATGCATATTCAACATATCTTGCATTAGCAAATGTTGCTTTCAAAAGCTGAGACTTACCTGCAAGGAAGTTCCTTTGGTTGTTCTCGGCATTGACACCAAACCCAATTAAGCGCAAGTCCTCATTTTGAGAGGCAATGACAGCAACTGGATGACCTGCCGGGATAATAAAAGTATCTCCACGCGATAATCGAGCAGTGACGCGGTGGTATTGTCCACCACTCTCTTCTTCCTCTTGCCCTCTTCTGTCCTGGTATTCTTGGCCTTGCGTTGAAAGATGTGGGCAAGCCATTTCAAAGCTCCCAGTTCCATCTGCCACATACACTATAACTGTGGCCCTTGAGTTAAAGTGGGGCACATTCATAACTCCCTGCATAATAATTTAGTAGAACAACATCAACTATAGGAAAGCAATACTAATTTTTAAGATAATTAATGCCCATATAGTTTAATTGCAATAGAGATGTGTAGTACTCGTTTGATTTCAGATAATCGACCAAAACATCCATGTCTTGCAGTTGCCTATGCTCC
Organism: Quercus gilva; assembly: GCA_023621385.1. Lineage (NCBI taxonomy): Eukaryota > Viridiplantae > Streptophyta > Magnoliopsida > Fagales > Fagaceae > Quercus > Quercus gilva. The sequence continues at coordinate 52,458,381 of CM042478.1, forward strand.
TCAGGGGAAGCCTCAAAAAACCGTCCAAACTGGTTTGAGTATAAAGGCCTTTGTCTTTGCAAACTAATCGGACCCCCTCCAGAGGAGCGACCTCTCCTGCTGCTAGACATGGCATGTTGACTTAATGCCATGATCTTCTGTTGTGGCGCTTTGACTATCTGGCCATCATTGTCCTTCTGTTGTCTAAAGAAGTTTTGCAACTGATCTCTGTTGCTCTGTTAATACAGTGATAACCCTATTTAGTTAGTATTTAGATGAACTATTTGATAGCAGATGAACTAAAATTTTCACTTAAAAAAATGAATAAGAAATTAAAAAGGACTAGAAAAAGCTTGCATACGTACATTTAGAGAAGCCTCAAGAATTTCTCAGAATTTTGAGCCCCAGCAACATAGTATTCCTATTAAAAAACAAACTCAAAATTTATACATATGCATAACAAAAAATAATAAAAGAGAAAAATACAAAGGATAAGAAGGCTATGCTAATTAGTATAGTTACCCTAAATTGGCCAGGATTGTTGACTGGCTGGATGAGCTTCACAATTTCTAGCCTTTCGTTGTTGTCTCTGTTAATTATATAAACAGTAGTCCCTGCAGGTAACCTAAGCGCATCTGTACACTCAAGGTTGAAGGATTCTATTCTGTTTTTCTGCACAACCTTGATAATTGCATATCCTATAAGAAATAAATAAATAAAAATTAACCATGTTCAACAAATTTTCACGCTATATATTGCTCCAAAAAAAAAAAAAAAAAAAAAAAAAATAGAGATCTTAAAGCTTTCTTTCATAAAAACATGATAGAGAGATATTAATTACCATTGACGACAACAAGAACAGATTCTGCATCGATGTGGTATGGGAGAACAAAGGTGTTAGGATTTGCTTCCAAAAAGAGCAAGCGATAATTCTCAATGCCAACTGTGAACCTGTCAAGAGATCTAATGTGACCATGTTCGGGTTTGAAATGTGACTGCAATCTTTGTGAGTGAAAGTAGTAAGGATTATTCCTTTGATATTCAATCTCCTCGCTGCCTCTGCTTTCTCTCTGTGGGTTTTGCTCTTGTCCCATTCCTCTGCCTTGTTGCCTCCTGAACTGTTCTTCACATTGCTCTTGGCATTGTCTTTCCCTTTGTGGGCCCTGCTCTTGTATTTTGGCATCGACGTTGGCACTCTTGGAACTGTTGTCGAGGATTGTGGTGGTTTCTGCCCCACGTTGGTGCTCTCGTTCCTCTTGTTCTCTTTGTTGCACGCACCTCCTTTGGCATTGATGTTGTTCACGCTGACCTTGTTCCTGCCTCTGGCAACGCTTGTGGGTCTCGAGAATAATCCACGGTGTTTCTACGGTGGCGGCGTTCTCTTTCTTCTCGTTGTTGTTGCTCTTCATATTGTCGCTCGCACATTCTCTGACATTGTTGCCGTTGTCGCGGTTCTTGCATCTCGCAGAGTTGCTGGCACTGCCTATATTGTCGTTCTCGCGGATCGTTAACGTCATCTCTACCACGTCGGCCTTCTCGTTCTTGTTGTTGTTGTTGCTCTACGCAGCGTTGCAGACACTCTAGCGGCACTCTTTGATCACCTTCTTCATGGCAATTCTGCAGGCATTGCTGGAACTCCTCCTGCCTTTGCTTTTCAGGGTCACGACGACGAGGGTTCTCAGTGCTGTCCTCATCAACATCACGACCTCCATCCCTCTGGCAATTCAACAAACATTGAACGTATTGGTTCATGTTGCCATAATACATTTGACTCCTGCTCATACCTCGAGTTCTCAGACTTATGACTCGAGTAGAAGGCACTGAGGCTAGAAAAAGAAATGAAAGGAACAAAAACAAAGGAACCTTAGCCTTGAATATCATGGTTTTCTTTTCTTTTTTTTTCCTGGATGGTGTGAAAGGTACAACACAAAAAGAGTCACGTACTTATAGTCTCAAGAGCTAAAACATTGCATGGACATTTGTCTTGGTACGTATTAGTGACACGTCAATTTTGTAAAGTTTTTGTTTTACATAGAACTTATAAATTGATTTGTCGCCAATTATAAAAAAAAAATAAAAAATTACAAAAATTTAATTATTAAGTAGTTAAAACCCACTAATCAAATTCACCATCATATTCATTTGCAAGTTTTATGTAGAAAAATTGTAGTTTCTATTGGAATGATTATACAGTGAAGCCATATGTATATATACAAACTTGAGAACATTGAAAAGAAGAACAAGGCAAGTAAAAAAAAAGAAAACTTCTGAGAAGACAACTTCACTTTTATTCATTCATAGTAAAAAGCTAGAGATCATCATTTTCATACAAAAGCTAACGCCACAATACGTACATGGCGTACCCTCATCTCTCTCTCTTTACATTATTAGATATTACATAACATAACATAACATAACATACTTGATTTCCGGTACTACTTAGAAGACACCTCCAAAGTTCAAAATTGATGCCAATAAGTGGCCTCTCCTCTGTCCCCGTTGGCGCTCTTGTTTTCGTTCTTCTCGTTCTCTTTGTTTCTCGCACCTCCTTTGACATTGTTGTTGTTCACGCTGGCCTTGTTCTTGCCTCTGACAATGTTGTTGGCATTGTTGATATTGCTCTTGTGGGTCACGAGAATAATCCACAGTGTTTCTACGGTGGCGGCGTTCACTTTCTTCTTCTTGCTCTTGTTCTCTCATTTGTCGCTCGCATCTCCTTTGGCATTGTTGTTGTTCACGCTGGCCTTGTTCCTGCCTCTGGCAACGTTGTTGGCATTGTTGATATTGCTCTTGTGGGTCACGAGAATAATCCACAGTGTTTCTACGGTGGCGGCGTTCACTTTCTTCTTCTTGCTCTTGTTCTCTCATTTGTCGCTCGCATCTCCTTTGGCATTGTTGTTGTTCACGCTGGCCTTGTTCCTGCCTCTGGCAACGTTGTTGGCATTGTTGATATTGCTCTTGTGGGTCACGAGAATAATCCACAGTGTTTCTACGGTGGCGGCGTTCACTTTCTTCTTGCTCTTGTTCTCTCATTTGTCGCTCGCATCTCCTTTGGCATTGTTGTTGTTCACGCTGGCCTTGTTCCTGCCTCTGGCAACGTTGTTGGCATTGTTGATATTGCTCTTGTGGGTCACGAGAATAATCCACAGTGTTTCTACTGTGGCGGCGTTCTCTTTCTTCTTCTTGCTCTTGTTCTCTCATTTGTTGCTCACACCTCCTTTGGCATTGTTGTTGTTCATGCTGGCCTTGTTCCTGCCTCTGGCAATGTTGTTGGCACTTTTGATATTGCTCTTGTGGGTCTTGAGAATAATCCACGGTGTTTCTATGATGGCGGCGTTCTCTTTCTTCTCGTTGTTGTTGTTGCTGCTCTTGCAATTGTTGCTGGCACATTCTCTGGCATTGTTGCTGCTGTCGAGGGCCTTGCCTCTCACAGAGTTGCTGGCACTGCTCATATTGCTGTCGTGGGTGTTGTCGGATTTGATCTCTTGTTTGCTCTATGCAGCTTTTCAGACACTCTTGCTGGTCTCTTTGATCACCTGCTTCTTGGCAACGCTGCAGGCATTGCTGGAACTCCTGCCTTTGCCTTTCAGGGTCACGACGACGAGGGTTCTCAGTGCTGTCCTCAGCAAAATCACGACCTCCTTCCCTCTGACTCCGCTCGCAATCCAACACACATAATGCGTATTGGAGTGGGTCATGCGAATAGCTTTGACATGGGCTCAGCTCATACCTCGAGTTCTCAGTCTCATGACTCAGAGTACAAGGCACAGAGGCTAGTAAAAGAAATGAAAGGAACAAAAACAAAGGAAGCTTAGCCTTGAATATCATGGTTGTAGTTCAAATTTGGAGGGGTTTTTTTTTCTGGATGAATGGTGTGAAAGATTACACAGAAGGGTCATGTACTTATAGTCCCAAGAGCTTAAACATGCATGTACATTTGTCTTGGTATATTATCATGCAAGGTGACGAGTGTCCTGTGGGACAAATTGAGGTGGTGCAAAAACAGTTCACTAATGAAATTTTCTACGAACATGTAACCAATAACCATGATTGTGGGCTCAATTTGTTGACATAGCATTGAGGAGATGTGCATGAGGTCCAACTCAGGTGTTTACGTGTTTGTGTGCATGCGAATTGTTATAAGGTACAAAGCTTGGGGTTGATGGACGCGGCGACAGTCATCCATGAAGTTGAATATGGACGACACACAAGTCGCAGTGCAGAAAAGAACTGATCGTTGAGAGCTTTTTGTTTTCCTAACACCATCTATATTAGGACAGTCGTCACTGATTTCACTATCTATCTGAGAAAAACTTTTGAAATTGTATTAATTTAAATCTTAATCAAACTTCCAATTGAAGCCTGAAAAGTATAGTGTTGACATAAACATGATTTTGAAAGTCCAGAGTACTTTAATTTGAAACTAACGATGTTATGCGAAAGAATTCGAGACCCTGCTATATGTGCTGCAATGCATGTATGAATCTTGGGCCAGTGCTCTTAGCTTTACGTTAGTGCGAGATAGGCTTAATTTGTTCATCTAATTGCGGAGAGTAAAGACAAAGCATTGATGCTTCTAATTCTTAATGGTATAGCTCTTGCCTTTTTGAATAGATTTCGATCTTTTAATTTCTGTTGTTGACAATAAAACTCGTAATCGAGCTTCTAGTGAGTTAGCAAATTTAGCTCAAGAAAAGCTGGGTCTTGATCATGTTTGGCTTGAGGAATGTATATTATCCAATCCATTACACAGTGAGACATTTAATTTTATAAAAACTTCTTCTACATCGTTTTTCATCAAAAAGAAAATTATATCAGATTTAAACTTTGAGATTTGAAAATTTATGTGAAAGATACTAGTTTTTCTATTAAACAAATCTAATATGATACTATGCTATCAGATGGTCAAAATGGGAGATTTTATCCCTTATTCTTATATATGGAATTTAATCTCTTTTTTCATACACCCATGGAATTTACGCTCTTGTTAATTGTTGACACTATACAGCTTTATAAAGAGGGAAATTGCATTTGTACACTAAAAACTAGGACTAGGCTTGGAAATGTATCCAAAATTGGGCTAAGCTTTGGTTCAAAACGAGCTTGTTTCCCTTAGGAGAGAAGCCTATTCCGAGCACGGTCCGCATTTCGACTGTTTTATTTTTAATCCCACTGCCCGGCCATGTCTTAGCTAGCTAGGTATAATCACCATGGCCTTATGATCTACTATTGTAAGTGACAGGACTAGTTAGTTCGTCTGTCACAGACGAACTAATCAACAATGACGGACTCAACCTCAGGCTAGGTAAGCCAATTATACGCTCTACTGACGAATATATCCAGACTATTCAATGCAGGTAATTAAGCCCGAAGCAATTACTGGGACAACTGTACAGTCCGTTAGAGGACATTGATAACTCATAATACCACCCCAGACGTTACAAAAAAGGTCATTAAGACCTCCATAACTGCTCCAACGGCTAGAAGCCATAAGATCATATAAAAGCCCTACACCTTGCCAGAGAGGAGGAGGTAGATACACACAAACAACAGGAAACTCTTCTTTCATTTTGTTATTTTCTATAATATTTTACTTTGAAGCGATTTCTGTATACTGACTTTGGCATCGGAGGCGTTGTGGCAGGCACCACACCGGTGATCGTCCTCATAGTCTGAAGAAGTCATCTCCATCTGACGAACATCACTGACGAACTTACGCTTCATCAGTTTGGCGCCGTCTGTGGGGAACGCCATTTTCGTATTCACATTCGAAATTGTAGTTTCCGATCAATTATTTTTCTCAGATGGAGTCCAATCAAGATTCTGCAGCCTTAGCCCAGCAAATCCAAGCCCTTACAGCCACAGTGGAAGAATTGACCAGACAAAACCAAGAGATGAAGTTACGACTTCAACAAGAGGAGAACAGGTCCAAGGGAAATCAGGAGGATGAAGGGGACAGTCATAGAAGAAGTGATCCTCGAAGGCCTCCCACTCCGACCGAGCAAAATTCAGATATGTTGCGAGAAATGAGGAGGGAAATGGACGAGCTTAGGAATGCCATCAAGGAGAAGACGGAACGAAGTGTGGATCGAATGGTCCGAGCGACGGATTCACCGTTCACAACAACAGTCCTCGATTGTCCAGTACCGTCCAAATTCCGGTTACCTCAACTCGAACCTTTTGATGGGCTAAAGGATCCTTAAGACCATCTGAATACCTTCAAAACAACCCTGGGACTTCAGCAGCCCCCAGATGAAATATTATGTCGTTCCTTCCCAACCACACTCAGGGGAGCTGCTCGAGAATGGTTCACAAAATTGCCAACATCGTCCATCGATACATTTGAGCAGTTGAGCAGCGCCTTTTTGCGTCACTTTATTGGGGGACAACGACCAAAGAGGACCGCCGACCACTTGCTCACCATCAGACAAGGAGAAAAGGAAACTTTGAGGTCGTATGTAAAACGATTCACAAGAGAAACATTAGAGGTAGACGAAGCTGATGATAAGGTACAGCTAACGACCTTCAAAGCGGGGCTGAGAACTAGGGAGCTCGTTACTTCGCTCGCGAAGAATCCCCCAAAGACGATGGCTGAGATGCTCCTTAAGGCGCAGAAATATATGAATGCTGAAGACGCGCTAGCTGCCATCAGGGATGGGGACAAACCCGGGGATAGAGGAAGAAGAGAGGACGACCGTAGAGGACAAAAGAGAGAGAGACAGGATCGTCAAACCAATGACGGAGTCAGAAGGAAAGACGATAAGAATCCACGAACGGTAAAATTCACCCCTCTCATTATGCCTGTTGACAAAATTTTGACACAGATCAAAGACGAGCACTACCTCAAATGGCCGCGACCGTTGCATTCGTCTCCAAACGTTCGTGACAAGAGTAAGTATTGCCGATTCCATAAAGATCATGGCCACTACACAGAAGATTGTAGGGATCTCAAAGAACAAATAGAAGAATTGATACGAAGAGGGAAGCTGCAGAAATTCGTGAAGAAGGGGGATCACAATAAATTCCGGGATGAAAACAAAGGCCAGCATGATTCCTCGTCCAGGAGCAACGGTCGTCAATCCCAGCCTCCCCAAAATGTGATCGGGGAGATACAGACGATCGCCGGGGGGCCCATTACAGGGGGCTCATTCAAGTCACTCAAGAAAACACACCAACGACAAATAAACAGCGTCCACATGACACCCCCGTCAAAATACAGACGGACTGACCAGGACATGACCTTCAACGAGGATGACGCTAGAGGAGTAAAGCAACCACACAATGACCCTTTGGTCATAATGCTCACTATAGAAGGATTCAACACCAAAAGGATTCTCGTGGATAACGGGAGCTCTGCCGATATCATCTATTTTCCTGCATTCCAGCAACTGAAACTAGATCCCGAAAGACTTCGTCCATTCGACTCCCCCCTCGTCAGTTTCAGCGGCGATAGGGTATATCCCAGAGGCATAGTGACGTTGACAGTAACAGTGGGGACATACCCGAAGCAATTGACTCGTCAGATAGACTTCCTGGTGGTAGACTGCCCCTCGTCCTATAATGTCATCATCGGAAGGCCGGCACTCAACAAGTGGAAGGCGTCCACATCCACCTATTGCCTCAAGGTAAAGTTTCCAACAGAAAATGGAGTTGGTGAAGTCAAAGGAGATCAAGTTCTAGCTCGAGAATGTTACCAAGCTGTTTTAGCAGCTAAAGAGAACCATACATGGACGATAGAAGAAAAAGAAGAAGGAAAGGTGGAAGCTCTGGAAGCAGTAGAGCTGACCGAAGGGGAAGCAGCGAAGACGACCAGAATAGGGACGACCTTAAGTCCTGAAATGAGAACGAAACTCATTCAGTTTCTTAGGGACAACTTAGATGTCTTTGCCTGGAGCCATGACGACATGCCAGGCATATCCCCAGGAATCATCCAACACAGGCTAAATGTAGACCCAGAGAGAAAGCCCGTCAAGCAGAAACGAAGAGCCTTTGCACCCGAGAGAGACCAAGCAATCGCTGACGAAGTTGGAAAGCTCTTGACTGCAGGCTTCATCAGGGAGGTGTACTACCCAGAATGGCTCGCCAACGTCGTCTTAGTAAAGAAGGCAAACGGAAAATGGAGAATGTGCGTGGATTTCACGGACTTGAACAAGGCCTGCCCAAAGAATAGCTTTCCCCTTCCGCGGATAGACCAGCTCGTAGACTCTACTGCCGGGCATAAGCTGTTGACATTCATGGATGCATTCTCAGGATACAACTAGATAAATATGGCTGACGAAGATCAGGAGAAAACTGCGTTCATTACTAGTCAGGGGCTCTACTGTTATAAGGTGATGCCCTTTGGGCTGAAGAACGCAGGAGCAACCTATCAGAGGTTGGTGAATAAAATGTTCGTCAAGCAGATAGGAAGGAATATGGAAGTATACGTCGACGACATGCTCGTCAAGAGCAGGGAAGAGTTGGCACACCTGGAAGATCTTAAAGAGACATTCGATACCCTCAAGCAATACCAAATGAAGCTGAATCCTGGTAAGTGTGTCTTTGGTGTTGCCTCAGGAAAATTCCTAGGGTTCATGGTATCCCAGAGGGGAATAGAGGCCAATCCTGAGAAAGTACAAGCTATCATCAACATGACATCGCCTAAGACCGTCAAGGAGGTTCAGAAGCTCATGGGCCGGATCGCAGCCCTTAACAGGTTCGTGTCTAGAGCAACGGACAAGTGCTTACCGTTCTTCAAGACCCTGAAACAAGCTTTTGAATGGACCGACGAGTGTGAAGCAGCATTCCAGGAGCTCAAATGTTACCTTAGCAATCCACCCCTCCTGAGCCCGTCCAAAGAGGGTGAAAACTTGTACTTATATTTAGCAGTCTCATCTACAGCCGTCAGTGCTGCCTTGATTCGTGAAGAAGATGGGAAGCAGCTTCCGGTTTACTATGTCAGCCAAGCCTTCCAAGGAGCTGAGTCCAGATACCCAAAGATCGAGAAGATCACGTTTGCATTAATAGTAGCCTCGCGCAAGCTCAGGCAATACTTCCAGGCACACCCAATCTTAGTGGTGACGGATCAACCCATCAAGAAGTCTATGAGCAAACCCGAAGCGGCAGGCAGGATGGTCCAGTGGGCTATTGAACTCAGCCAGTTTGACGTGGAGTACCATCCAAGGACGGCCATCAGAGCACAGGCCCTGGCGGACTTCATCGCTGAATTTACCTATCTAGACGAGCCGAACCTTACCGGCAGGAACGAGACATGGGAAATGAAAACTGACGGCTCGTCAACAAAGAAAAGAGGGGGAGTAGGGGTTGTCATAACCACTCCTGACGGAGAAGTGTTGAGATATGGAGTTCAGCTAAAATTCCCAGCCACCAACAACGAGGCCGAATACGAAGGAATCCTGACAGGCTTAAGGCTCAGAAAAGAACTTGGGGCCAGGAACCTGCTAGTCCAGAATGACTCAAAGTTAGTAATTGGGCAAATCAAAGGAGACTACGAAGCAAAAGAAGAAAGAATGCAAAAATACCTCAGGCTAACGAAACACCTGGCTCAAGAGTTTGAAAGAGTAGAGTTCATCCAAATTCCAAGGAGCCAGAACGTAGCCGCCGACGAAGTCTCAAAGATAGCCTCGTCGGAAGAAGAAGAACCAATGACAGGCCTGATGATGGAGATACAGAGAAGTCCCAGCATAGAAGAAGCTTCGACATTCGCAATCCTGGACACAAGTAGTTGGATGACGCCCATCATGTCCTACCTCCAGGATGGGCACTTACCTCGGGACGCAGATGAAGCTAGGAAAATAAAAAAGAGAGCGGTCAGGTTCACGATTCTCAATGATGCTTTATACAAAAGAGGTTTCTCAATGCCCTACTTGAGGTGCGTTGACGAAGAAGAAGCTGGATACATCCTTAGAGAAGTCCATGAAGGGATTTGCGGAGATCATGCAGGCCCAAGATCCTTGGTTAGAAAGATTATGCGAGCAGGCTACTTCTGGCCAACAATGCACGACGACGCAGCAAGGTTTGTCAAGAAATGTGATAAATGTCAAAGGTTCGGGAACATCCAACGACTCCCATCAGAGAAGCTGACGACGATAACTTCCCCATGGCCGTTTGCACAATGGGGGATTGACATCGTCGGCCCCCTACCTCAAGGCAAAGGTCAGGTAAAATTCTTACTCGTTGCTATTGATTATTTTACTAAATGGGTTGAAGCAGAGGCATTGGCGACCATCACCGAAGCCAGAATCCAGGGATTCGTATGGAAGAATATAATCTGCAGGTTCGGGATCCCGCGGACGATCATATCAGATAACGGACGACAATTCGATAGCCAGGCCTTCAAGGATTTCTGCTCGGGCTTGGGCATCAAGAACCAGTTCTCATCGCCAGGCCATCCACAGGCGAACGGACAGACTGAAGTAACGAACCGCACATTACTCAAGATCATAAAGACCAGGCTGAGTGACGCGAAGGGTGCATGGCCGGACGAACTGCCCAATGTCTTGTGGGCTTACAGGACCACGGCTAGAACCCCGACAGGAGAGACTCCCTTCAAACTTACCTATGGTACAGAAGCAGTGATCCCAGTCGAGGTGGGAATAACCAGCACCAGGCGGGAAGGTTTTAATCAAGAAGACAATGACGATCTTATACGAGTACATCTGGATTGCCTTGACGAAGTTCGAGACAAAGCCTGCAAGAAGATGTCCGAATACCAGAAGAAGATGACAGACTACTACAACAGAAGGGTGAGATTCAGACGGCTCAATATAGGAGATCTCGTCCTGCGTAAAGTAACCCAGGCAACCAAGAACCCAGCTCACGGAAAGCTCGGCCCCACATGGGAAGGGCCGTACAAAGTCATTCACTACTCCAGACAAGGAAGCTATCACCTGGAGACCTTAGACGGAGAAAAACTCCCAAGACCGTGGAACATTGAACACCTGAAGAAATACCATCAGTAATTGTAATAGAAAGAGATGTGCGTCACTATCAATTTATAAATAGATTATTCAGCTGATATTTATGTGAAAACAGGTTAACTCAGAGGAAATCTACCTAAAGCCAAAAATGGCTAAGTAACAAGATTCCGCTTAGACGGATGTAAGTTACTGACGAAGAAATCTATCTAAAGCCAAAAATGGCTAAGTAACAAGATTCCGCTTAGACGGATGTAAGTTACTGACGAAGAAATCTATCTAAAGCCAAAAATGGCTAAGTAACAAGATTCCGCTTAGACGGATGTAAGTTACTGACGAAGAAATCTATCTAAAGCCAAAAATGGCTAAGTAACAAGATTCCGCTTAGACGGATGTAAGTTACTGACGAATAAGTCTACCTAAAGTCAAAAATGGCTAAGTAACAAGATTCCGCTTAGACGGATGTAAGTTACTGACGAATAAATCTACCTAAAGCCAAAAATGGCTAAGTAACAAGATTCCGCTTAGACGGATGTAAGTTACTGACGAATAAATCTACCTAAAGCCAAAAATGGCTAAGTAACAAGATTCCGCTTAGACGGATGTAAGTTACTGACGAATAAATCTACCTAAAGCCAAAAAGTGGCTAAGTAACAAAATTCCGCTTGGACGGATGTAAGTTATTGACGAAGAAATCTTCCCAAAGTCAAAAATGGCTAAGTAACAACACTCCGCCTACACAGATGTGAGTTACAAACAAACGAACACATGATCAAGTTACTGACGATCAAGTTACAAATAAAAGATTATGCCAAGGCAACAAGTAAAGACGAGCATACAACAGATCAAATTCAAGTAAGTACCAAAGAAATGAAATTAAAGCCTGAAACCTACAGGCAAAATTACCATTGTTTTACAATTAAATGCCCATAAACGCTGGGCCAAAAGATCAAAAAATTGTTCTGCAAATCGATTTACAAATGCCCGAAACATGACGGGCATAACAAAAAACATAACATTTTCTAAGTGTTAGATTCGTCCAGCAACATCTTCGGCAGGGGTGTCCTCGGGGTGAGTAGTGTCAGCAGGAGCATCAACTGGGGCATCAGCTTCGGCAGCAGACGATTGAGCAGCCTCGTCAGCCGCCATCTCTTGATCCACCTCTTCAAGATCCAGCGCCTTCATGTTCACTCCAGAAGGGTGTTTGACAAGATATCTCCTCAAAAGCTCAAAACCCTTGAAATACCAACTGAGCAGCACAGTGTTGTACTCCTCAGTGGTCTGGAACGCTTCAACTGATCTGGCTGCAATGGTTTTAAGGCTCTCTTTCGCTGCTATAATCTGATCGTCCTTATCAACGGTCAGCTGACGCTCCACCCTGAGATCGTCGGTAAGCTTCTTGACCTGCCCCTTCAAGGCATTCACTGTACCCATGGACTCGATAAGATCTTTCTTGAAGTTAGAGTTCTCCGTCTCCAAAGCCTCCACCCTAGAAGTCAGAGACGCTACCTTCGCTTCCTGGGTAAGGTACTCAGAAGAAAGATGAAGACTCTCCCCCAGCACCTAAAGAAATTTACTAAGTGTTAGTCGTCAATAAAAAAAAAATAAAAAATAAAAAATAAAAAAAAAAAAAAGAGAAGAAGAAAAGTTGAATCAGAGCCCCAAGTAAAAATACCTGAATGAGCTTATGGACTTGGCGAGCAGCTACCCCGCTAGGAGGGACACCCGACAAGGTTTTCAGGTCGGCCGCCGTGATTACCTCGTGGGCCCTGTCCACGGCCATATTCTCGTCATTCCATATGGTAAGAGGACGGGAGTCCATCTTCTCCTTCCCTTTCTCGGATAGACGTGGCCTTTTGGAGACGGGAGTACCGCCTATCTCTTCCAGCGACGCCGTTGGAGAAGCTGTCTTCGTCGTCTCCCCCACGGAAACGATCGGATGGGCTGAAGCGGGGGGAATGACGGAAGTGCCCTTCCCCGTAACACGCACTGTCTTCTTGCCCAGGTTGGACAGTGGTTCGTCCTTCTTCGACCTCATTTTAGCATAAAGGTCCTTGTTAAACTTCGTCATTTCTGCCATGGACGAACAATATATAAAAAAAAAAAAACGGAAGAACGAGGGAAAAATGCTGACGAGATGAAACACTTACTCTTTTTTCCTTCTATTTCAACGTTCCTTAACACAAAAGAAGAAGGGTCCGGGCCAAGATTGTAGAAAGCAAGCGTCCTCGGGTTTACCAGATCGTCCCAATTCTCGATCGATTGGGCGTACTCGATTGCTCTCTCAACCCGTTCCTTATACCTGCTCTTAAGCTTGGGCCTTCTCTTCACTGAAAAGGGAGAATAACGAAAGATTTAATGACGACAACAAAAGAATAAGTATCATCAAAGCGTAAACAACAGAAAAGAAGAAGACTGACGCACCTAGGGTCGGGGTTCCCCACCGACGGAGCAACCTTGGGATATCACCCCATTCCTGACTGGAGGGAGTCTCAAAACCATCCCCAGACACAAAGAAAAATCTTGACTTCCAGTATCTGAAGGACGAAGGCAGCCCTCTAACAATCCTGGCCTTCCTCTCCCAAGGTACCAGTTCATAATACCCATATTCTTTCGATTCTTTCAAACGATAAAGGTAGACGAGTTCACCCACCTTAATCATATCCCCATTAGCAGCCAACCACATCTCCATACAATTGACTGCTATTCTCCACGAGTTAGGCATTAGCTGCCCGGGGGCAATCCCAAACTGATCTAAAAGAGCCATCAGGAACGGATGGACGGGAAACCTAAGGCCACAGGTAAAGGCAGCCTCATAAAAGCACACCTCACCTGGAAAAAAATGACAAGCTCTATCCTCGTCATTAGGCAGACGGACGCGTACTCTTTCCGGAAACTGAAACCTATCCTTGAATCTACTCGTCGTCTCAGCATCTAACCCACAAACCTCGTCAAGGGCATGAAAAGCCCTAACAACACGAGGAGAAGAAACGGCTGTATCACCCTCCGCTGGATTGCCGCTAGACGACAACCCAGTCTCGAGGTCACTAGATCTAACCTCAGACATTTCCCTCCTCAATTGACCCTCGAACCAATCAACAGATTGCTTAATCAAAGGCAATAATTCGGCCAATGCCACACTAAGACCGCTACCCTCAAAAACAAAGTGTTTGAAATCTGAGAAAGTACCTAAACCCCCCCCTAAACGCGCAAAGAGAAAAGAAATCGAAGGACAAGCGATTCTAACCTCAGAACTGCCAACCATGAAAACCCAACAAAAGCACAAAGAGGGAAAAAGAAAAGGAAGACAACAGAACAACTGAATCCCAAGTAAAACAAAAACAAAACGAAGAGAAATTGAGAGAATTAGAAATGATTCCACAACAAAACCAAGAAAAAGCAAAGAAGAAAACAAAAACATACCTTAATCAATGGCGGATTGAAAGAACTCTGTGTAACTAGCGCACCAGTTCGAAGGAAGGTAGCAGAAAAAGAAAACTGAAAGAGAGAAGTAATCGAAATGCAAAGAAGAAAAGTGAAGAAAGAAGGAGGTTAAAAGTAAAGGCTCGAAAAACGGAGAGACCGGCGGGAAACCCAATAGTCTCATTAGTTGGAGCATTAATTGAACCAATCAAAGCATGCCACGTAGACCACGATCTCTGGAGTGCCGCCACTTCGCACTTAATACGGAGCAGAACCCCAAGAGTCATTTACAACTTGTAACCCTTCATATTCTATGATCGTCACTAAATAGACGAACACAGAATCGGGGGGCAACTGACAGGACTAGTTAGTTCGTCTGTCACAGACGAACTAATCAACAATGACGAACTCAACCTCAGGCTAGGTAAGCCAATTATACGCTCTACTGACGAATATATCCAGACTATTCAATGCAGGTAATTAAGCCCGAAGCAATTACTGGGACAACTGTACAGTCCGTTAGAGGACATTGATAACTCATAATACCACCCCAGACGTTACAGAAAAGGTCATTAAGACCTCCATAACTGCTCCAACGGCTAGAAGCCATAAGATCATATAAAAGCCCTACACCTTGCCAGAGAGGAGGAGGTAGATACACACAAACAACAGGAAACTCTTCTTTCATTTTGTTATTTTCTATAATATTTTACTTTGAAGCGATTTCTGTATACTGACTTTGGCATCGGAGGCGTTGTGGCAGGCACCACACCGGTGATCGTCCTCATAGTCTGAAGAAGTCATCTCCATCTGACGAACATCACTGACGAACTTACGCTTCATCAGTAAGGATAAATATTTTTTCACACTCATTTGCATTCATAATTTCACACAAATGTCTATAATTGATTTGGAAATAAATACATTTTAAAAAAGGAAAAAAAAATTTACATTTAGAACATAAATTGGATGTGGAAAAATTAATGTAAAAAAGTGGATGTGGTAGAATATAAAAAGCCCCTATTGTAAATGATAATTGGCCCTTTTAATATTTTTTTGGTAAGTAATAATTAATGGCTTGTTTTTCATTTTGTAAATAAAAAAAATAAAAAATAAAAACTACTCTCAAGGGGACCTCTTTTTTTAGGCGACATTATTCTTCTGGGAATAGTTAAATAATTTTGTTAACTTACATTTTAAATTTGATAATTTAATTCAAAAGATGACAAAAGAACATTATTTTATCTTTAATGTGATAATATTTATTAAAAAAATTGAATTCATAATGTAATAATTTATTTAAATTATGAAAATTTGTGTGTACACAATAAAATAAGAATAATTATTTAATAAACTCCCAAGTTTAATAATGTTTTTAAGTTAAATTCTGAAATTTCAAGTTCTTACACGTTCACAATAAAAAAAAAATGTAACAATTGAATTCATTTATTTATTTATTATTCTACAATAACCAAAATATCAAAATTCAATTGAGCTATATTTGAGGTTGTTTAATACAATATATTTTAAATAGATTTTTATATGATTGTGATCCTTGTTGGCTACACCTTATTTTTATTTCTGAAAAAGAAAATCAATTACAACATTAAATGATATCAATAGGGGCTTTTATGCCTAATCGGCTGATCCTTATAAAATTTAATCTCATAAAAAAATTGATAGAATGATTAGCTAATTCTCGCTTATTTTTGGTCAATGTTAATGGGGTAATTGACAACTCATTCCTAATGGACAAAGAGTGGGAAGAGAGAGAATGAAATATAAGAATTGGAATCTAAATGTTATCTTTGAAAGAAAAAATAAAAAATAAATTTAGAATCTAAGGGTGCGTTTGGATACCACTTATTTTGCTGAAAACTGAAAACAATAAAAAAATAATTTCGAGTTACTGTTCACACTCACAAAACACTATTTATTTGCCTTAGTGCACTGTTCATGAACATTGCAAGATGGATGCGATGGTCGAAAAAAAAAAAATACAAAACGTGGACGCTGGACGTGGGATCTAAACGTTATACATTCAGATTCTTCACTTTATGGAGAAAGAAAAAGTAAAATCTGAATATTCAATTTTCAAATTCTTACACCCAATTTGTTTTTTTTTTTTTTTTTTTTTTTTAATAGAACCACAATTGCTTAATTTATTTATATATTAGGAATAAATTGCCAATCTCCTCGATATTGATGCTAGGTTAATAGAAATTAAATAGGTCTTTTGGTCGAAATCAATGCCACAAATTTGCATACAGAAACCAAGCAATATTGACCGGAAACAAAAAAAATATTTTGCCTCCCGCGACATCCATCTCCTCCGATTTGAGCTCCAATGGCCTCCTCGTCCTCAAAAGCTGAGCTCCAGCGACGGCGCTGACTCCACTAAACTAAGCTGAATCACCCCAATATGCAATGCTTGGCATTATAAAAAAACTGTTGTGGCTTAATTTAGTTGGCATCAGTCCCAAATTCCATATCCACAACCTGCAGTTTCATTTGAGTTATGATCAAAATCCTGACTAAATCAATCAGGTTCACCACTAGTTTATTTTGAGCTTGAGTCACACTTCTAACATATATATATATATATATATAACATTTTTTTTTAAATAACCCTAGGTTAAGGGAAAATTATGTTATTGATTTAACTTTAAACCCTCTTTGAATGGAAAGATGGAAAATGTTAGAATAATAAAAAAGATTTTAATTTTTCATTATATATTTTTGGTTGAGAAAATGAAAGAGTAAAAGGATGGAAAATAAATATAAATTTCTCTTATTTGGTTAAGAAGAAAAATAAATAAGTGGAAGTGTGAAACCTTATCTCGCTCAAGTAAAACAATAATTAATTTGATCCAAAAGTTCGCATGTCTCTTACACGAGCGAGAACACTAAATATGTTTTCTTGTATATTATAATCAACAGATTCAACACTTAAAATATGGTTTCTTGTATATTAAAATCTGATGATGATTCATATCATCATAATCAACACTTAAACAGAATATAAACATACCATTGTCCTTTGTTAATGATGATTCATATCATCATAATCAACACTTAAACAGAATGTAAACATTCCATTGTCCTTTGTTGTAACAAAAGTCATACCTTTTTTTTCATGCAAAGTAAATTGTAATCATACACACCGGCACCTATCATAAGTCAAACGCCAAAATTATCTTTAATACAAGGTGGAAAAGGTCTGCTAGACTGGAAGACATGGTTCTGTAAGCCATTCTCATACAACTATAAAAACATTTATTCAAATAAGTTTAATTTTTAGATGAAAAAAAAAAATGCAGAATATATAGTACTTTACTTTCAATAAATTAAGTACTGGGTAACTTTTTTTTTTTTCACTTTTTTTTTTGTAAATTTTATATTATTAAGTAGATTATAAATATTTGAGATAGTAATTAGTATTTAGAGTGTGGACTGTGGAGTGATTTATTTTTATCTTCTTCTTCTTCTTTTTCTTTTTCTTTTTGTATGGTACTTTACTTTCAAAAAATTAAGTACTGGGTAATTTTTTTTTTCATTTTTTTTCTTTTGTAAATTTTATATTATTAAGTGGATTATAAATATTTAAAATAACAATTATTATTTAGAATGTTGATTGACTGTGGAGTGATTTATCTTTTTTTTTTTCTTTTTCTTTTGTATGGTACTTTACTTTTCAAATCAAGTACTGGGTAAATCCTATAAAAAAAAAAGTACTGGATAATTTTTTCTGACAATAAAGGGGTATTAGCATCAAATCATAACAAATATGTTGCTGTCAAGAAGCTAGACAATATGGTGAGGGAAGCTGAGAGGGAATTTAAAACCGAAGTGATTGTGATTGGCCAAAAACTAGCTGTTGATGATCATTTTGGGAATCCAAGTAGAAAGAAAAAGCCCAGTAATACGGGCAGAAAAGGGTTGGTAAATAGATAGCAAAACCATTAAGCCCAAGCAGTAGGAATAATGGGTCACAGGTCCATGAAATAAACAAATGGGCCTTGAGGAAGCAAACGGGCTTAAAGGAGCTTAGAAAAGAGAGAAGTAGCAAACTCATGGGTAGTATATGATGTAAAAAAGTGAGAATAGGCCACAGCAGGCCCGAAGTAATGCAAGCAAAAAAAGTAAGAGGTTGATGCCAGGCCCATAAGCCCCAAGGATGAGGATAAGGTAATTGGGCCGGAGAAACCCAATGAAGTTAGTAAAAATTCATGAGAATACAGAGTTAGGAAAAGGGTCAAGGAAGCCTAAGGAAAGCAAATGGGCCAAGGATGCCCAAGAGAAAACCAGGAGCCCACAAGTAATGTAATAAAAAACCAATGGTCATATTAAGCTACTGGGGGAAGAATAAACGGCAAGCCCAAAGGGGCCCAGCAAGACTGGGTCAAATAAACATCACAACAGGAATGACAAAAGGAAATGGCAGGAAATGATAGCAGTCAAGGAGTAGGCTGAAAGAAGGCAAGGCCCAACATCAAATAAAGCCCAGCCCCTAAGGGGAGCAGGAAATTAGAAAACAGCTCACATAAGAAGTAAAAAACGAACGGCAGACTGTGCAGGCCAATTATGACGAACGCATGAGCAGCAGGTAGATTTTAGACATATATAAAAGAGAGGCACGTGTAAGGCCCAAACATTACCAACCTGTACCCAGCCAATACAGGACACGGTGAGGTCATAGGTCAAAGGTAAGAGGGCATGGTTTGGCTGTAGGGAGAGGAAAAAAAAACCTATTATGAGGTTCCTGCTCAGGTTCTTTTGGGGGAAGTGTCCTGCTAGGATGACATACCACCCAAAAGAAGTAAAGCTGAGTTGGAATCACTAGGTGCATGCCATGAGGGATAGGGATAGAGAGCACCCACACCGTAGCAAGAAAGGGTGACACGACTGACAAACAAATAAAAAGAGTCTTCTTTGTCTGGTAATGGGGAGTGGCACACAGACTGACCAGTGGTGGTCGGCAAGTGCACCCAGACCAGACAAAGGTAGTTAAGGGCTAAAATAGTAAAACCCAGTCACGGCAGACACTATAAAAGGAAGCCCTTGCCGTGCACAGGGCAAACAATCACGATAACAGAAACCCCTAAGGAAAACCAGGAAATAGAAAACAAGTATTGAGGAAAGAAAGGAAAAAGAAAGATAAGAGAGTTAGATCGGCAGGCATACACCAGTAGGTTGATTCTCTCTCTCCCTCTCAAAGTCCTGCTCTCTGCCAAAAGCAAAAAGATTCCTTTGGGCACCAACCATTCTGGTCCATTTCCCTCAAAGTGATTAATTTTCACTGCAAGATTTCTCTGGGAGGTTATTCACGTTGAGAAGAAACATTCTTCCTTCTCTAGTCTTGGTCCTGTAGATTAGATTAATTTGATTTCTTTCTTTTGATTAACTTGTGTACTACCCACTTATTCCCCTTGCTTTCTTTACAAAAATGATTGTTATTATTGTGATTATCTTTCTTAACTAGGGATTATTTGGTCACTTTGATTAAGTAGCCGAAGTACTCTTTTTTGCTATTATTATTATTATGTCTGCTTGCCGCAACTCATCTAAAGTAGCTCTGCTTGTCGAAAACATACTCTTGGCAAACGAGGCATAGTTTGCGCACAAGCCGGACCAAATTGAGTTACAACTAGACTGGTCTCAACTCCCTTACTCTGAATACTTGGGCCTACTACTGCTGGAGGCAACCCAACCCAATATCGCAAAAAGGCCCACCATGCTAGCCAATCTCAAAAATTACAAAAAAGGGTAAGAAATAACCAAAAATAGCTTTGAAAATAAAATTAAGGTGTTGAAAAAAAAAAAAAAAAAAAAAAAAAAAAAAAAAAAAAAAAAAGCTCTTTAGTGTCTGAACGAAAGCAACAACACCAATATCGCAAAGGAAAGGACATCGTTTTCTATATCCTCTTCAAGTGTTCTGAGAAGGGACTGGAGAGAGAGGTTTGGCCATGAAGGCTAGGCCATGGAGCACAACAAATAATACTTTGGCTGAGGACCTCACTGAAGGAGAAGGTGAGGGTTGGGGAAGGGAACAAGAAAGGAGAGAAGAAAAAAAAAATGAAAGATAGAAAAAAGGAAGTTGAGGAAGAAGGGTGAGTATTGGTGCATTTCTAAAGTGATAATGTGATCTATTTATAGAAGAGAAAGAGCAAGTAATATAAATGAAAATTTTGGGCTAAACCTCACAAATGTTTTTTATAAGTTATTGCTGTGACCAAATTTTTTATTGGTTTTTATGGCCAACCACTAGCATTTTAATAAGTTAAATGATTAACATATATTAAGCATGAGTAATGCTATAAACACAAAATTTTTAACAAAATTTTTACACAAATTTGATGTGACAAATTTTTATTGATTCTCATTTGAGATCATTACTTATATTATTTTTTTTTAAACTTACTAATAATCACTCACAATATCAACTATTTGTAAAAAAATAAAAAAATAAATAAAATTATTTGTAGCTCTAGCATTTTCGATTAAACATTGATGCCAATTGCCTCAACAAATCTATCAAATTCATCAAAACCATGAGAAGTGAGGATGAATCTTTAGCCTTCTAAACATTTGCTCACTTTTGGAAAGTCCTTTACAGATACCTTTAGCGATGTTATTTTCTCACATATCATTGATTAAAAAATTCTGTAACTTATAATCTAACTAAACATGCGAGACATATTAATGATTTAATAGTGTGGATAGAAGATTTTCCTCCACATGTTTATGGTGTTAAATCTAACTAAACTTGCGTTACTTTTTTACTTACCAATATTTTCATACACTATTAGTATGACAACTTCAACTTCTTCTTCTTCTTCTTCTTCTTCTTCTTCTTTTTTAATTTTTTTTTTAACTTCTTTTAAATTACAAATATACTTTAATACACTTTCAACAAAATTTCGAATAAGCTGTTCACAATCGAAATATGCTGCTCATTGAGGTTTCTTCTTCATAGTATTGTCAGTGTGGTAGCTTTGTTTTGTACAAAGACTGTCTACATATATATTTCAGGTATTATTTCATTGAAACCTACTGCATCTACTTCATCCTTTTCACGTTTTTGCAAAGCATCTTGAATTCTGAATTACTTTTTTTTCAATCTTAGTTCTTCTCAGTCTGCACAACTTGCAAAGCCTTCTTTGTTATAATTCCTTTGCTGTAACACAACTGCTCTCATTTTACCTACAAAGAATTTATGTACTCAACTAATCTCTCAAGCCAAAGTTAATGTTTTCTGGCATGATATTTACGAATACAACTTTTTGACTTTTGTTCCCTTCACTTTGAGTACAAATAGTAATTATAGTTTCTATTGTCACTGCCATGTTATTGAATACCACTATGGCAACAGCAACATATTGACGATGGTGAGTGTGGCAATAGAGATGGAGGTAAAAATGAGAAAACAAAAGGACTGCTCAACAAAACTATTCTTCTTCTTCTTTATTGCTATTATTATTATTTATGGCATTATAAATGCACAGAACAAGCCTCAGGTTTTCTTTGTTTTTTTTTTTTTTTTTTAATTTATTATTATTAGAGTATCATTTAAGTACATGAACATCAATTGTCTACTATTATCAATAAATTGACATTTTAGTTAGAAATTAGCATATTAAATGAGATATGAACATCTTCTCAAAAAAAAAAAAAAAAAAACTTATAATTTTAAATGTTTTTAATAAATGATATAAATTTTCACTAATGAATATACAAATAAATAAATTTATCTATCTATCTATCTATCTATATATATATATATATATATATATATATATATTTATTTATTTATTTAAATATATAAAATTAGCGGTAAACATGAAACAGTACACCTCGGTATCAACCGGTATCAAAATATTTCGTCTTACTAATCAAACCGAAACAACCTTCAGAACAATCTGACTCCATTTACATTATCTCATAGTGGTTTTTCCATTTGAAGATGTTATCCATTAGTTTATCACTTTATTTCCATATCGTTCTCTTATTTTATTACTTATATTATTTGCTTTTAGATTTGGTGACTTGTATATATATATATATATATATATATATAAAAGCGGAAACCTCATGCTAAAAAGTATTAAGTTGTGTCATGTGGCACATTCTTTAAAGTTCTCTTTATTTAGTTTTTTACTTTAACAAAGTTTGCATTTATATTAAAGTATTAGTTCATTGAATTAGCCAATAGGGTAAATGCATATATTATTTAAATATTGTTATGCATTAATTATTTATATTAAATGAATTTATATGGTTTTTTTTTTATAAACTCGATATAGAAAATAATTTTTAGTTGGAATAATAATAATAAATTTAGAATATGATATTCTTACTCATGTTCAGTTGCTTAGACAACAATTGTCACAAAAGCCATAAAAAAAAAAATTTGTGAATTCACTAAAATTAATCTTAATCCTTTAAATTTCCTAACTCATTTGTGTGTGTGTGTGTGGAAATAACACTGCAACATGTATTCAATGTAATTAGAAATATTACTAATATAATAAATATGTTTATTTTGTTATATTAATTATTTGAAG
This sequence comes from Quercus gilva, assembly GCA_023621385.1. Classification (NCBI taxonomy): domain Eukaryota; kingdom Viridiplantae; phylum Streptophyta; class Magnoliopsida; order Fagales; family Fagaceae; genus Quercus; species Quercus gilva. The sequence goes on from CM042478.1 coordinate 52,481,263, forward strand.
CACAATGAAATTTTAATATCATTTTTCAAAGATTTATGGTTTTTTTATGTGAGAAACAATTGATTTGAAATATAGCATTTTTATTCAAATTTAGTTTTTTTTTTTTTGCAACAATTGAACCATGTCCAACAAAAAGAGGAAAAAAATTTTAGTAACACATAATCAAGAATGTAAAAATAATAATAATTGAAGGATATGAGCATTTTTTAGTAGGCATGAAACATGCCTATCTATATTAGCTACTATATCATGCAATTTTCAATTTGTAAACACATATATATAGTATGATCAAATCACTATATTACTCTTAGTGTATTTCTATTTTTTTTTTCTATATATAAAATAACTAAAGATTCCAATTTTTTACAATAAAATTTATTGAAATATCTTTTTTAATACATCGATAGTTGGGGGGTAGGGATCTGAATCTTGGATATTTTTATTGGAAATTAAGATGCCAATCAATTAAGGTACAAGATTTTTGGTACAACTTAGTAAAATATTGGAGGAAACTAATAATAAATTGCATCGCACATTATGCAGGAACTCAACTAGTTTTAGAATAAATGACTAATGAGTATTCATTAGATACCCAATGGGTTTATATCCATTTACGCTTGTGTTAAAATTGCACCTCCATTCACGAGTCACGGTCCGCTACCTTTATCAAACCGATCTAGTACAAATACGGATTAAAAAAGTCGAAGGGAAGTGTGCTCTTTCAAGAATCCTATTGAGAGATCAAGAAAGCTACAAGAAGATAATCAAGAGTCATCAAACCCAAAGAGCAGGTATGGAAATTTACCTTTTTAAATTTCCAAAAGTAATTTAGATTATACTTCTTCGAAGATTTTTTTTTTTTTTTTGAAAATTTTAATAGATAAAAATATAATAAATGATATAAAAGTTTTTGTAATTTTTATGCTTATTTCTTTTTATTGTTTTGTTAGTCAGTAATTTGATACTGCATTGTAAATTGTAAATTTGTTCTTGAATATATATATATATATATAGTAAAGATATAGATATTACAAACTTCATGTTAAAAAAATGGTAGTAATTAAAAGATTCTTTCTAAATGGTTTGTTTAATTCAATTAATCGTTTTTATTTTTCTTTTTATTGATTTAAATCAGATGAATTGTGCTTACTGTGTATATCATTAGAGGACTTGTTCTGAAAACTGTTCCATGAGAAAATTATTTCTAGCTAGTTCCTCGGATTATAGGAAAATAGTGAATCATTATGGTGCATTTTACGTCAAAGAATTGTTGAAAAGAATACCAGAGCAACATAAAGCTGCCTGTGTCACTTCCCTGGTATTTGATGCCAATGCTAGAGCTTTGGATGAAGTCAATAGAGCGTTAGGATCTATTCAGCGGCTTTCGATCTAAGGGCAGGGACAGAACTACCTTGGGACTGAGGGGGGCCATGGCCCCCCTAGCCTTTGAAAAAAAATTCCCTAGTATATATATTAGCATAAAAAATATACTTTTGGCTCTAAAATTAAAATACTTGGCCCCCCTCTCCCAAACAATTTACAAGCTGACCCATGAAACAAAAAATGAAACAAATTATCAAAATAATATTACTTGATTACGAGACGCAGCTACTATCACTATATCAAAATAAATCTATTACACCAAGTGTTAATACAACAAAAATTAGTATAGTAGTATTAGACATAATATTACATCTACAAATTAAAATTCGTTACAATAATAACTTAAAAGTGGTAAATTACTACATTAATAATAATTAGTTAAAATAACTTATAATTTTTAGTTGCAATAGAGGCTTTAATACTAAATTGCATTAAGAAATATTTTTTGCAATAACTTAAATTGAAGAAATCGTTGTAATAACTTTGTACCAATTATTTTGCAATCTATTACAATAGAAATTTCAAAGTGTTAGCTTATTGCAACAAATATATCATTGCAATAACTAAATATCAATTATTTTACAATCTATTGCAATCACAAACATGAAGTTGTAACAAATATATTATTACAATAATCTAATACCAATTATTTTACAATCTATTATAATGAAAAAATATGAAACAATTATCTATTACAATAAATATATCATTGCAATAACTTGACCAAAATTATTTTTGTCAATTTTTTGCAATCTATTGCAATAAAATTCATGAAATTATAGTCTATCGTTACAAGATATTTGAAGTAGTAAATTGTTTATTGTAACAGCAAATGTAGTATTACATCAAAATTGTCATTAAAATATTTAAAGTTTATTACAACGAGATTTTTTTAACATAAACCTATTACATCAAATTTTATTGTTACATTTTGCATAAACTATTGCAATGACTTTGATGTTATTACAACAATTTTTTTCGTTGTAATAAACATTTTTTGTTGTACGTAGTGTATTAAATCTGGCCCTGATCGAGGATGAGTCGCAATTACTACAGAATTTGACTGAGGCTGAGCCGCAACCAATACAAGACAGGGCCAGGGAGGAAGAAATGAACGAGTTTTTCTTGAACGTTGAAGACCATTTCCCCAACCAAGACCAACAAACACCACATGGCTAGTTTCACCTCCTTCAGCCCAAAATATTTAGACTTTAGTTGTAGATTAATATCGGCCCTTTAAGGGGTCTTCATAATTTTTTTTTTTTTTTTTTAATAAGGTGTTATACAAATAGATAGAGATGAAAAAAAAAAGGTTTAGGGCGTAATGAGTTAGCATATAAACTCTATCCTATGGAATTGCTAACAATCTTGAGCTATGCTAGCATAGTTTTAATCTTCTATGAACCATGATGGCGGGATTACATAGTATTGGATTTATAAAAGTAGTCAAAAAACGGTACACTAGAATTGAATGGATGACATTTATAAATACATCAAATCTTGAATTTAACTTTTTCTTTTTCACCCCTCTCTAGTTTTCATTTTTGTACATTAGGCTCTCTAGAAGCTGAATGACTTGGTGAGTCATTAGAAAGGGCCTTATAAAGACCCTTGTGGTGTGGCTATATCGTGAGGTTCTTGGCTTATCCTCTTATTGTCTAGGCAAAGTCATTAGATAGTGCCTTAGGACCCTCATGGCAAGGTTACTTTACAGAGTTTCTTGCCTTTTGTGCCTAATCATGCGCTTTAAACTGGGTGGCTTGTGTTAAGATTTAATATCTTATTATATTAATGGCTTTATTTTTAACTTATAACTTCTTTCTCTCTCCTTTGTGTAAAAAAAGATAATTGTCCCACAATATTTAAGAAAGTGCGTTGTGTATAGTATAACTCGTCACACCCTCTCTTAAAAAGTTACCTTAACTTTTTTAGTAGAATTGTTTGTCTTTATGTTAAAACTCCTTTCTCTATTCTCTATGTATGTGCTTTTGTTTCTCAACTAAATATATGTGCATTTAGTTGCAGTAAGGACTATTTTCTTTTGTTGTCTTTGTACGTTTTTAGATCCCTTAAAACACAAGTTATGTTTAACCTAGTTATTTAGTCAAGTAATTACTTAGATAAATTATTCAGATTTAGGTTAACACATTCAAATTATGTATGATATTTCATAATAACTCCTCAGAATTAAAATTCTAATCAATAACAACCTGTTCTGAATTATTTATAATCCCCCCTTATCTATTCATGTGTCAAATTGATTTAGCTTTTGTGCATAAAATTTCATGTAGTTCAAAACTTTCAAATTTTTTTGTTGTTTGGTTGAAACTTTCAAATTTGTTTATAGGAAATTATTGCTATTTTGAGATCATCATTTTTGTTATCAATCGTTTCTATGTCAGTTGTTATTCTGTGTTTGGTGAATTTAAACAGAGAATATGTCAATAAGGTATTAACCTTATGGGCTTTGTCTTGTAGAATTTCAATTAGTTGTTGTATCCTAAAATCTTACCTATTGCCATGCCAAATATGTGAATATATTTTACATATAACTGTAAAATTTTACGGATGAAAATATATTACTGCAAAATAAATGGAGTGTTAAAACAAAAACTATAGTAATATAGCCGGCTTTAGGTTACAAGGGTGCTTATTTTTTTCACAGAATGGTCATTATCAGGAAGTCACAAAGCACCATCAAATGACTGATTGACAGTCATGGGCAAAGGATAACTGATCATCCAAAGGTTCTGTAAAAAATGGAGTGTACAATTCCATGAGCAATTACTTGGAAGTTGGAACATCTACTAACAGTTTTAGTGAGGGTGCCGCAGCTTTGGTACACATAAAGAAAAGGAAACTAGTCCTTTTTTAAATGGTGACTTTTTTTTTAATTTTTATTCAATCAAGGAAACTCGTGGAACAGCCAATTTTTAGTTGCTTGATAACTTTTAGTTGCTTGATAACTAAGCCTTACGTAGAACAAGATATGAACCTGTGACAATCACCCAAGTTATGAATACAAAAGAGTATACCATAATAGAGTAATCAATAATCACGGCACTATAAAAAAAATTCCCCAATGGAATACAATTCTACCAGAAGAGGACTCTTATTCCCTTAAAACTTTGCTTCATGTACTCCAAACTATAGAATCTCTTGGCCAAAAATCTCACTCCCAAAGAATCTCTGTTGAGTTTTTGATCTCTTTGCAAATATATATATCCTCTCCTACTAAAACTCTTTTCAGCGGAATCAGCACCTCTTTCCTCACCTCTCAAACCCCATTTTTGTTTTTTTTTTCAAGCTCTGAACTGTGAGTAGTGAGTATGTTCACTTTCTTGCCTCTAAACCCACCAAGGCATCTTATTTTTTTCACTTCTTGACGTTTGTTTTCTCAAAAGAACTCTAACCCTTGTTTTATTTTTTCTTCTTGAACGTCTATTTTCTTGAAAACCCTAACCCTAGTTTTACTTTCTCGGAAAACACACATACCCACAAAAAACCTCAAAACCCTAGTTGTTCCCTGATGTCTTCCAAGCTCTCTCTTCTTCATCGGACAACGAGCCAGGGCATGATCAAGTTCGATGAGTCAGAGACTTTTTGGGTGAAGATGCGCCTTGCAGCTTTAAAACTGGATCTGCCACCCCTCCCAAAGGAGCAAAAGAGCCCTTGCAAGAGTATACTGACACTGGGGTCAGTTTGGGAGCCGAACGACAAAGGGTCCAAGAAGAACCCCAACGAAGGGTTTGGGGAGTTTCTCAAGGCTTGTTTTCGATGCAAGACGAAGCTCCAGGATGATAAAGATGTGTACATGTATGGGTAAGTCTTGCTTTCTTCGGCTCAATTTTCCTCTAGTTTATTTTCTTGTAATTAAACAATTGTTTTTACAACCAAACAGGTCTCTTAATGGTTTTGTCTTAGATTATATTATAATCTGTTTAAATATGTGATTTTATTAGTTTTTACAGTCTCTCAATTATCTTTTTAAGTAGGATAGGTTGCCCTTGAACTATATTTGACCCCTTTGAATTGATTGATGTTTCTAAGTTTAGCTCATAAGCAATTTAGTTGACTGAAATTCCTAATTAAACTTAAAATGATCGTATATCATACTAAAATCATTAATGACTAATGTAAAGACCAAAAATATATTTAAGTTTTTTTTTTTTTTTTTATAAGAGATAACTGATAACACGTGTGTGTCTATATATAATGCTAAGACACTTGAACCAACTATATTAATTGCCTTTATCATTTGTTGTTCGTGGAAGTAATCATAATCTGCTACTTCATGCAATTATGTTTAATTTCTATGACAATTAAGCAGCAATTAGTTCCTTGCTTTGATTTAGCTAAGCTGAATGAACTAAATACTTAGAACTTCCTACTATAGAATTTTATGTACTTGATGTATAATCAGTTAGGTATTCAAAAGTGACAAATTTATTGAAATAATTTAGATTATTTAGACAGAAATTAAGGACCATCTTTTCTTTGGTTTGTGTTATATGATTGATGAATTAAAAATATGTGTATGCATCTTTGGTTGCATAGCCCTGTGTATTTCTTTATTTCTGATATATCTGTTAAATGGAGAGGATCGTGTTCGTATTAATTGGGATGTGTATTTACTTCATATATAAAATTGCTTATTTGATGCATGAAACATTATGGTGCAGTTACCTAAGAGCATTTTGCTCTCCTGCTTGCCGTGACAATCAGATGTCATGGGATGGTTTTCCAAAAATAGATTCCTCAGAACCAACAAAGTTGATTACAGGAAGAAAAGATATGCGTAGTCAGGGTTTGGGTCGTAAAAATGGCATTCCAATTCCTGCAGCTATGTATAATTAGTCTACTGATAGTTCACTTGCTAGTAGTAGAGGTGCAGAGTGGTGTAATTTTTGCAATTGGCTTGCAATCTTGTGCAGGATAGAGATAGTTTACACTTTTTTTTTTTTTTTTTTTCATATTTTCATGTTGAGTTGAATCTAAGGAGGATTCAACTTGGTTCTGTTTCATTGTATACTTTTGATTACATTACAATTTCTAATGCCAAAAAAAAAAAAAAAAAAAAAAAAACATTTATTGATTTATACTGCAGCCTCAATTTTTTAAGATGGTTGTATTATTTTTTGGATACACTATGAAACTTCGTTTCTAGTTGCAGGTGATATTCTTCATGTCAGTGTCACTATTAATTTGCTTTTTATGTAGATCTCCTGGAAGATTTATGGCAGATGAGGCATGTACTGTCATGCTTGCCAAATTTTATGGTGATTGTTTGATTTTTGTTGTCAATATATGTAATTAAACAGCATTGAATTATTGAGCTTGTGGAATTTTCAGAAAAGTCGATTATTGGTTTGTGTGTCTACCTGTATCTCTTTTAATTTATCTTAGTTCCCGCTAAGAATGCAGCTATCTGTATCTAATTAGCAATCAGAATTACATGTTGAGTTTCCATGCAAAAAAGCTAACTGAAACACTCCCCATTGCCTTATAAGATCCTAAATATAAGTAAATATTAATAAGTTTCTGATTCATCTTAAACAAGTTAAACATTGAGAACATATTATTCTCTTTTAATTGCAAGCCTTGATGTTTACACTTCCAAGTGTATTTTGTGGCTTTTGGAAAAATGCTTCCAACCAGCATTGAATCTGACATTATCTCAGGGCATTTAATTATTATGTTTCACTTACTTTTCTTCTTTAGCAAAGTGATCATATGCATAAATTGTTATAAATTGATAAAACATAGTGTGGGGCCCTAAATGTCAACATTCATGGCCAACTCCACAGCCGGCCCAAGGCCCGTGCCAAGGAGAATATAGAGGCTGAAAATAGGAAGGATGGGCCCAGACCCTCAAAAGGGCCTATCCGAAGACGCCCATGTCCTCGGCAAACTGACGTTAGTAAAGGGAAAATATCCCTCACCTATTAAAAAGTATCCCACCAACATCCTGACCACCTTAATGATGAAATGACTAACAAACTCAGATACTTCAGTCACTTCAACTTAAAAAGTCTGCTAATACGGCTGAGAACTAACATAAAACCTGCAAAAGCAGATGATGGGACAGCCCTTATGCAGAGAGTTCAGATAACCAACAAATGGACGGCTAAGATTAACTAAAACGAGACTATATAACCAAAAGTATTCCCATTAACAGAGGGGAGGACCCAGATTTGAGGGGCCAGTTTGGAAGGAACAGAATCTTAGGACTGAGCCGAAGACAAGAAAAATACTCAAAAACACTTAATCAAAGACCCTTAAGGAAGGACCTAACGAAAACTCATTACAGAGACTCTTAGGAGATGATGGCCTTCGTTAACGTTCCGAGGAATTTTGATATCACTTTCTCATTGCTTTGTTAGTGCTTAGCCTTTTTAACCCACTCTCTACAAATCCTATTGAGAGGACCCATTACGAAATATGACCCTACAATTGGCGCCGTTTGTGGGAAAAGATTTGTGCGCTAGTAAGTGCGGTGGTCGGTATAAAGAAATCAAAAGCAACGCTTTCAAAAACAAAACGCCAAAACAGTACAATCTACAACAACAGCATTCATTCAAAAGTCAGCAATCGCAAGAACAAAAGTATGCAGAAAGTAAAAAAAATATATACAAAACAAGTCCACTTCTTTATTAATATATGAAGAAAAAGTTACATCTCTTACAAGCGGTGCTCGTGGGGCTTGTTCTAAAGCTAACTACAAAATCCAGACGGCTGACAAAGCTGGCAGAGGAACAAAAGATAGAAAAAAGAAGGCTGGGGGTGAAGGAAGAGAAGAGGAAATAGAAGAGATAAAAGGGAAAAGAGGGAAGAAAAGCTACTTTGAAGGCGGAAGAGGCCGTGGCACAGGACGGTTCCATTTCTAGGTTCCGCCTGGTTTCCCTCCCACCCCCATCGTAGCTAGCTTGGAGGGTCAGAGACTCAAACCCAAGAGAGGGAGGTTACGTTCTCTATGGATCCTCCTCCAGACAGCAAGGAGGGCTCCGTCTCCGATTAGGTTGAAAAGAAGGAGAATCTTCGGATCTGTCCTACCCCAACCCCAACTAGACGTCCAGGGTCGGAATGCCATCCTCGGCTCCTGATGGGGGCTGTGCATCCCCGGGACCCCCCTTTCCCAGGGCCAATTCATTCGAAGGGGCTCAAATGGCTACGTCTTGCAGAACCCTTGGGCAGTATTTTTAGGACGAGAATTTGTCAAGTGTGAAGAAGAAGGTTGCCCTAGAAACGCCTTATATAGAAGGCGGAATATTGGTGAGGGCCAGTCTGCAATAAATCCCAGGGAGAGATTTCCGGAGGCAATAATATCGCCCCAAGTTTCAAGGAGCTTGATAGCCGTTAGATCCTCGCAGATCCACGACTGACATTAATGAGGCGGTGCCTCATTAAAAAGAGGGTACTGAAGCGTCACAACGTGTTACTCGGACGACCCAGGAGACGCCTCGTAATCAAAAGAGTCCCATCAAACGAAGAGGCAGAACAAGGCAGGGTCTTATCCTCCACCAGCTCCAATCCGCATTTATTATTACTTTGCTTAAAAGTATGTTTATTTAATGCTTATTGTAAACTATAGCAGTATATAGTTCAATGGCTACGGATAAATAGATAAAATAATAAATAAAATGAGAAAACTGGGTACTGGACAGAACCTAGGCATTGCATGGTTTTCGGACTCAAGCCTCAGGGGAAACCAACTACTTCGAACTGGGTACTGGACAGAACCTAGGCATTGCATAGTCTTCGGACTCAAGCCTCAGGGGAAACCAACTACTTCGAATTGGGTACTGGACAGAACCTAGGCATTGCATGGTCTTCGGACTCAAGCCTCAGGGGAAACCAGCTATTTCGAACTGGGTACTGGACAGAACCTAGGCATTGCATGGTCTTCGGACTCAAGCCTCAGGGGAAACCAGCTACTTCGAACTGGGTACTGGACAAAACCAAGGCATTGTATGGTCCTCGGACACCAGCCTCTGGGGAAACTAACAAACTTAAAATAAGAAAATCAGGTACTAGGCGGAACCAAGGCATTGTATGGTCCCCGGACATCAGCCTCTGGTGAAACCAGCTACTTCCAATGAGTAAGGTAAGTGTTAGACAGAATCAAGGCATTGTATGGTCCTCGGACACCAGCCTCTAGGGAAACTAACAAACTTAAAATAAGAAAATCAGGTACTGGGCAGAACCAAGGTATTGTATGGTCCCCGGACACCAGCCTCTAGTGAAACCAGCTACTTCCAATGAGTAAGGTAAGTGTTAGACAAAACTAAGGCATTGTATGGTCCTCGGACACCAGCCTCTGGGGAAACTAACAAACTTAAAATAAGAAAATCAGGTACTGGGCGGAACCAAGACATTGTATGGTCCTCGGACACCAACCTCTGGTGAAACCAGCTACTCCCAATGAGTAAGTTAAGTGTTAGACAGAACCAAGATAATGTATGGTCCTCGGACACCAACCTCTGGGGAAACTAACAAACTTAAAATAAGAAAATTAGGTACTGGATGGAACCAAGGCATTGTATGGTCCTCGGGCACCAGCCTCTGGTGAAACCAGCTACTTTCAATGAGAAAATTAAGTCTTAGACAAATTTTGTGCACCGTATGGCCCAAGGACTCAGGCCGACGGGAGGACCACTCCACTAAATACTGAGTGCCAGAAAAGCTAAGGTCTTGTATGGTCTTTGGACCCAAACCTATACCAAAACTAGTCACTATAAGGCGGTATAAGCGCAGGGCAAAACCAGGGCCTTTGAATTGACCACGAACCCAAATCTACGGCTACGCTCACCTCTTTTTATGCCAAGTAACTAGACCTATTAGCGACGAAAATCACAAGAAACTGAGTGCCGAAAGGAAAATTACAAAAGCCGCTGAAATAACGATAATACTAACGGAGAGGTAACGTTCAGTAGGGCACGAAAATACACCGGAAAAGTCAAAATCCTCCTCCCCACCTAAGGGGACGGGCAGCAGAATTTTGAGGGGCTATTATGGGGCCCTAAATGTCAACATTCATGGCCAACTCCACAGCCGGCCCAAGGCCTGTGCCAAGGAGAATATAGAGGCTGAAAATAGGAAGGATAGGCCCAGACCCTCAAAAGGGCCTGTTCGAAGACGCCCATGTCCTCGGCAAACTAACGTTAGTAAAGGGAAAATATTCCTCACCCATTAAAAAGTATCCCACCAACATCCTAACCACCTTAATGACGAAATGACTAACAAACCCAGATACCTCAGTCACTTCAACTTAAAAAGTCTACTAATACGGCTGAGAACTAACATAAAATCTGCAAAAGCAGATAATGGGACAGCCTTTATGCAGAAAATTCAGATAACCAACAAATGGACGGCTAAGATTAACTAAAACGAGGCTATATAACCAAAAGTATTCCCATTAACAGAGGGGAGGACCTGGATTTGGGGGGCCAGTTTGGAAGGAACAGAATCCTAGGACTGAGCCGAAGACAAGAAAAATACTCAAAAACACTTAATCAAAGACCCTCAAGGAAGGACCTAACGAAAACTCATTACAGAGACTTTCAGGAGATGATGGCCTTCGTTAACGTTCCGAGGAATTTTGATATCACTTTCTCATTACTTTGTTAGTACTTAGTCTTTTTAACCCACTCTCTACAAATCCTATTGAGAGGGCCCATTACGAAATATGACCCTACACATAGCTTTTATAACAATGGAAATTGCTTTTTGGTCATCTATATCTATATATATATATCTAAAAGCTGAAGTATAACATTTATTGTTGCTATGTTCCAGTTGAGCCACATCAGCGTCCACATCATTAATATTTTTCTTTCCAATTTTCCTATAATTTTTTTTAACATTTACTAATTTTTTAAAAATATTTACACTTTTTCTAACTTTTATCTATCCCTTATCTTTTCATTCCCCTACTACCCTCTACCTTAATATCACTTTTCATCTCCCCACTATCCTCTACCTTACCTTTTTTCCCCACTACCCTCTAACTTAATATTACTCTTCATCTTTCCCTTCATCTTCCTTTTTTTTTTTTTTTTTTGTCATTTCTTATTCACACACTCTTACTATAAATTTGTCATTCTCTTCTCATTTCTTTACATACTTTTGTCTCACAAAAACAAAGAAAGCTCTCTCTCTCTCTCTCTCAATTTTTTGGTGAATTTTTTATTTTTCTTGCATCTCTGCTTTAGATTGATAATTGTTGTGTTTTTTAGAACTTTATATTGAGTTGATGCAATTTAGTTATGTGACTTAAGTTTTTTTTTTCTCTCTTTAATTTTTAATTTTATTACATGTATTTTTCTTTAAATTCTTACTTTAAGTTGTTTTGAATTCACCTATTTAGTTGTTCTATATATGTTATTTTTGTACAACATGACATTTGTTCTTTGAAATTCATTTTAGACTTGATACGTTATCTTTTCATTTGATTTTTTTTTTTTCTCTCCTCATATGCAGTGATTGACTTCTAACAAAAACTATTCTACTTATATATTTAGAAATCTATTTCTTCTTAATTCCAACCGTTTAAATTTTGTATGGGCCATGGATTCTATTGAGCAATTTATATGAAAAATAAAATAAAAGTAAAATAAATTCTACAATAATTTGCTTTATAGGAATCATCTCCTCTAAGTTATACATTGTTCCTTAAAAGTAGTGTGAGAGAAACTAATGTTTGGTCTGTCTATGTAACTAATGTTTCTAATCTTTTGAAAGTTTGTGGAGCATATGCCCTACTAATTAGGCCATCTAGATCATTTGAATTAAAAATCAACTGTAACATAAAAAACAAAGGGATCATAATGCATTCATGTTCTCCTTATATCGTGATAAATCTAAGTAGTTGAATAGTATTATTGTTTAATTTACCACTGTTATATATTTTTTCTTGAAAGCTACATACCATCGATCGTAACACCAAATGAATATTTCAAAGTTCATTTGCATGATTACTTTGTTGTGGGTGAGTTGAAACATTGTTGGATAATGATGTATGCTAAATTGTATGTGTAACCTCTTGACTTGCAAAGAGTAAGTACTGATTTATGCTAAGTTTTGGATGAAACATTTTTATTTTTCTTGCATCTCTACTTTAAGTTATTAATTGTTTTGTATTTTTAAGAACTTTACTTTGAGTTGATGCAATTTAGTTTTGTGTTTTAAGTTTTTTTCTTTTTTTTTTTTTTTTTTTTTTTTGAGAAAGAAACTGATGAATTTTATTAATAAAATGCAACTACATCCAATTGAAAAATCAAACCAATATGAGATGTGACATCTTCCATCCGTACTTAAAAATCTTATATGCATAATGCATTTTTAGCCAGACTATGAGCAACCCCATTATCGTTTCTCTTAATGTGAGAATACAACAATCCTTCTCTACAAACATGTAAAAACCTAATACAATAAAATAAACTTGCATTATAAAGAATATAATATTATTCTATTACATAGCATGATTTGGATAATTTTACCATATAAGAATTTTACATAAGTTACATAGACAAAAGTAACACAATAATAATAATAATAATAATAATTATTATTATTATTATTATTATTATAAAAAAAATATATATATATATATATATATATTTATGAGATAACTCTAAATAAATTATCACGCGCAACGTGCAGGTGTGCAATAGTTCATCTAAAACACAAGGTAGTGAGAGAACATTTATAAAGGCTTAATTTATTTTTTGCAAGGAGAGGCATTTGGCTCCATATTTATAATGACTTGACTTGCAGGTTAAATTTCAATGAACTTTGTGCATGCACAATGATCATTTGGACGCGTTTAGGAAGCATAAAGTAACTTGTAACCGGGATACCAAATGAGCCAACAAACTAATGAGTAAATACTATGTGGAAGGTTAGCAGAACTAATTCTGACAAAAAGAGTATAAATTGGATTATATAGCTGATTTAGTATGTTTGTCACTTTCTCGTTTAGGAAGAGAGGGAAAATGATTCAATATTATGTAGACCTTGTAGATGTTGTAAAAGAAATAGCAAGAACTCTATCTACTATCTTTGATTGAGATTAATTTGTGGAAGTAGTTTAGTAGCATATTTTCAAGAGTAAATGATAGCAACTTGGGAGGCAGAGGAACAGAACCAATCCTTTGCTATGGTCGGCACAGCAAAGACAAAGTGATATACTTTTACCTTGTTTACTGTATATGTAGCCCATTTTGCCTATCCTTCCCACTAACCAAAAGCTTCTGCCACCGCATAAAATCTCTCCAATAGTAAACAAAGTGATGTTCTATTTAGACCCTATTAAGCTTTGAGCAATAAAGGAGTAGGAAAGGACAATAATGATTTCTAATGTCAATAAGGTAGTTCCCAGATTTCAATTATGGGAATATAGTTGATCTGCAAGATATTAGAGATAGAAGTGGAACACTAATCTGTGCAAAAGGAAAAGGCTCTAAATTATGACTTCCCAATATAGCTGTCAGATCTTTAAAGAGTTGCTTTTCAAGTTTGTTGCTTACCTCAAAGAAAAAGTAGGGTAAAGAAACCACCCTTTTCAGTTAAATCATAAGCAGAAACATAGAAAAGCTTCAAACTTCTATCATGAAGTCCAAATTTATGACACTGATTACTTCCAGTAATGAACACCCGTCAAATCTCTTCCTTTATTTATTTTTAATTATAACAGATATAAGTACTTATGTTTACCACGTTTGCTCTTTCATCATTATTCATTCCCTTACATTTGGTTTTTCTGGTTCTTTCCCACGCACCCAAAAGAGGAAAAAATAAATTCATTGACAAAGTGAAAACTTCACTGCTTGGAACTGCTTCATTGGTGTATATATCCTTGGAAAGAAATGGCTTTTGGAAAATGCTGAAGTTACTACCAATTTTACAATAAAAATTTTACAAACTAACATAAAAATGAATGTGATTGGTATTACATAAACAGCATAATAAATAAATTAATTTCTTAATCTCTTTTTGTTCCTGATTTAAAAATAACGCATCAATTTATAGAATTTATGAAGTAAAATTTGTAGTATGGTTAGAATCACTCCTTAAGAGATTATTAGTACAACCAATTGCATCACCACAGAGGGTTATCTCCTAGTCATTATGCATAACTGCAAATGTTTGGACAAGACTTTTAGATGCCATAAAGCAGTTGTTGTTAACCGAGTACATTCTCAAATTGATATTTCCAAAAGCCAATTAAGATATTCACCAAGAAAGATTCTATGAAAGTGATTGATTGTACCACAAAGTTTCATGAATCATATATAACAAGGTCTAAGAAAATGAGGCCACGGTTAAAGATTTACAGGTTACAGCAAAACCAAGAAAAGCAAAATAGAGGCTTGTCCTTTTCTGGTTTGTGCAATAGGGAACATTTCAGTCACGCTTCAGGGCTCATTCTCTGAAGTGGTTTTTACCTGCAAGGCTGCTATTGGGGACCAATTACAACGTATCTAAAGCAAGCTATTAATCTGCTCAAGCAAACCTTCCAATGGATAACAAATGCAATTAATAATACAGTTTCCAGTCATTATGCCAATCAGCAAGCATGTTCTTTAAATATCTTTCCATTTTTTTTGTCTGAAAGATGATAAAAATTTAAAATTCATCCCTCTTTCTTTGATTATATATTAAAAAAAAAATGATAAAATTGGGGTGAAGCGGCATACCAATCAGGAAATCACCTCTCTTAGACCTCACAGACGTGGGAATTTTATACATGGGTATGACCTTGATAAGACTATAAGAAAGACATTTGCATATGTTCTGCTTAATTGTCTTTTTTATCCTGCGGGTACTTCAAACTATAGATGGAGCGACTTAAATGTGCAAGTTCTTCTGTAGGCTACATGCACTGTCTTTTGCACTGTGGAAATTTTTCAAGACATATTGGGAAAATGCATCTCATTTTGCAAAAATTACATATCAGAGACCTTCACATGAGCTGCTGTCCTACTTTTCATCAGCAATTACTGCTGATTGTCACACCCCAGTGCCACTCAAATTTGGTCAGTACAAAATATACAGCCTCGGTTGACTTTTAACTTATATACATCAGTTAAAAGCAATACACTAAACATTCAACTACATTGAAGTAAATTCAGGTGTGTGTGACTGTTTTTCCCGGTCCTAGATTTGAATAAGAAAGTACTCAAATTTCAGAAGTGAATCTTCCAATTAACTATAGGTCCTATAAGTTATAACTCAACTGGCATGACCCGCTATGTTGCATAAAAAAGAGGTCCAGGCATTTTAAGTCCAAGCTAGAACCTGGGCACTTGAGTTGGGAATAAGCCTCTCTATGAAGGTTAAGGGCTTGTAAAAGCAGAAAGGAAATGGGATCACATCAGAAGAACCCTTTTCACTCCATAATTATGACTCTATACTAGCATCCACGCCCATGCCATGCGTGTAGAATCCTCAATAAAAAAAAAGAAGAAAAAATCATGCATTTGAATCTTTAAAAGCTAAAAAACTTCAGAGAAAACTCCAAAAATTTAAAGGACTCTATTCATCATGGTTTAGTGAGGGAAACGAGACCCACAAGAATCTTTTTTTGGTCTTGATACCGACTTGGTAGAGCTTTCTTTTTTCCTTTTTTTTTTTTTTTTTTGGGTATGAATATGGAATTTTATTCAGTTATAGCCAAAGGCAACTAGCTTGTGTAGCTGATTCAAACTACGAAGTTTCAGAGTTCACGAGAGACAAATTTTCGTTGAGCACTCCCCCCTTTGAAGCTCTCAGCTCAAATTATACCATTCAAGTCAACTACCTGCAATTAAGTAAAAGAGAGCTAACTAGAACTATAGTGGATAACTTTGATTATTGTTAGTAAATGAACATGTTTTACATGACAAAGTGTATCTTTCCTCTATGTTTTACACCTTAGTCATGGTCCTTTCTTGAGCCCTGCATCAAGGCATATCAAGAATAATTGATGTCTTGATTCGGGCGTTATCAATGGCTTCTATAGGTCAATCATTGCGTGTATATATATCCTATATTGAATTCTTGAAATACACAATTCAAAATGGTACAAACATAGTCACAAAGGACTTTCCGCTCTCTTCTCTCTACATCTTTTATTTTCTTCATTTTATACTAATAATTACTTTGAACCAGGTGACAACCTCAAGACTCAAAAGCATCAAAGCAAAACGCTTATGGGCCTCATTTCATGTTGTTTCTGGTTATGCAATAGCACCTCTAGGATTCAAACAAATAATAGTACATCATTGCAAATTAAAAAATTTCACGCGCAAATAAATTGTAGTAATAAGAGCAAGGCAAACAGTAGTGATGCACTGATGTATCAAGCATTTGGACCTCAGACACAGGCACAAGGCTTTTTTACTTTAGGGAAGAGTTGCAGAGTGGCCTTATGCAATGCTGAGATACAAAGGGTAGGATTGAGTTTGACGCTCTCTAAAATGATGTAATCATGTCATGTGTAGGCTTTAGCTGACCCATTAGTGGGAAAAACATTAATAAAATGAAATAGGTATAAGAAACTATTGGAATCCACAAAAAGGCAAAAATGCTTCCTATGCTTCTCTGTTGAAATGCATGAGAGGGAGTACGCATGCACTAAAAAATTACAGCTTATTAATATATTACAGTTTTTTTAAGGTATATTCAAAACAATAATGTTATAAGCACAACAAATTTCACAACTTATTGACGTAGCAAATTGTGATTAATACAACATTACTGTTATATGAGACAATTACTGAAATCATTTTTATCATAAACCAATTACAACCTGCCACCTCAGCAACTGTGAAAACAGTGAAACTTGTTGGGTAATTAGCTTTATTTTAGTAAAAATAGTCCCATAGCCACTTTGGTTACTCGTTATCTGAATTTGGACACTGTTATTGCTGCCTCCACTGTTGTGTTTATGGTATTAATGGTTAAAGTAATTAATAGTAACATTTAGAACAAACAGCAAAAGACAAACGTGGAATAAGAAATTTTTCTTAAAGAGCAGTCTCTAAATCATGGCGTCTGATACTGCCAAAGCTGTGAATCTGTCTTGTTCTTTTCTAGTTTGTTATTCACCTCACGGTAAAAAGAAAAGCTAACAGCAGTGGGGACGGGAGACTATCAAGAAAACAACCTTTTTCAGTAGAATCATTAACTACAATAGAGGGAACAAGAGGAATCAGATTTCTATCATCAACTTCATTTTCTTCTTTCTTTACAATTTTTTCCATCAGTTTGGCAATGAGTATCCAAAAAACCTTTCTTTACTTCTCTTTGTATTTAAAACAAAAAATTTGGTATCCAAATGATTATTTTGACTATCTTTCACCTTCATTCAGTCATCATCTATTATCTATATAGTCCCTAGACATATTAAAGAATGAAAAAATCGTCATCTACCCACTTGGCACTTCTTGATAGGCTGAGTTCATCCTGCAGAGCAAAAAAATTTTGATCATAAGTACATGGACAAGTTAATTAGCGTTAAGTATAGAAGTAAGCACTAATTAACATATGTATATAGTACCTGATTATTATGCAGGACTGCAAATGCTCTTAAGGAACTTCGAGATGCCAGAAAAGTGGGTGCTTGTTAATCAGATCAGTTAACAAAATTTATGCATAATACTGAAACTTGTGTGTTGTTAGCTAACAAGTTATGATGATCAAAGGTACAGTGTGTTGGGGACAGAAATTACAAAATTAACACCTGGTAAGAGAAAGTAAAGGTTAAATTAGACAAAGGAACTGAGAACTACAGCAAAACCAAGAAAAGTAAATATAAAAAAAGGAGAGGGAGACCAACCTTTTTCGGTTTGTGGGCAACGGAATGTCTCCATCACTCTTCAAGGGTGATGAATTTTGTTTCAAAGTGACTCCCTCCTGCAACTGGGGACCAAATGGCTAAATAAGAATAGGAACAAGCAATAGATATGCTGCCCATGAAAACTCTCAGAGGATAAGGGAAAGAGAATGTAAATGTGAAAAACTTTCAGATTATGCAAAGCGCATTTTATGTTTTTCAACTTGGTTTGCACATGGATTCACAAAATGCATGCACTATGGGGACCAAAAGAGGCATGATTCAGTCCTTGGTGGGGTATTGTACTAAGTACATCCTCCATGCTTATAGCAAGAGGCTGGGAAGTAATGTCATCGAGGAGACTTGCATACTTCCATATCTGTACTCCCAGCCACATATAATGCTCAAAAGGGAAAATATAAATAAAAGAGAGAGGGGGAGGGAACTGAAGGTGGGGTATTCACCTGATTGACTGAAGATGCAAATTATAATTGAAATGCAGAAATAATTGAAATTCTTCAAATGGTTATTGGCCTTAGTAATCACTCAGTTATGGGAAAGAGCAAGGATCTGCAATGGTAAGAATATACTTCAGTTAATCTCCTTGTCAGGCTAGCTTTCATAATGTCAAGGCAACTAAACTAAGAAGTAAGTAATGCATCCAAAGGTCAAATGTCTACTCTAACATGTAAAATTGTGTGTGTACAGGCAGAGAGAGAGAGAGAGAGCTTACTCTAGTCTAGTGCAGGTCAATGTGGATCTCAACTATTGTCCATTCCTTTAGAAAAAGTTTAGTTCAGTATATCCATGTGCGTACGGCAGAAGCTCCTCCACCTCAATCCTGGAATCAGAACAACTCATGCTTTTCCTCAATCGGCTTTGGCTTGACTCAACCTCTGCCCAAAATATGCCATAAACCGGTCTATGATCTGAAAATCTAGATTCACCACGGACATAGGACACCTGACGGAGGCCTTCTCCATGCCACAAAATTCGATCACACCTTTAAACGAAAATAATTAAATCAGCACAAAAAGGTACTAAAATTTATGAATGCAACAACACAAAGACCCTCACTACCTACATCCTATGCTCCATAATATAGTTTACAATCCATCTAACAAAGAAAAAAATATGTATCATTTTTATTAATCTCCACACTATCTCGATTATGCATTTAAGTTATTATTTCAAATATTGTTGCCCATAAGATAGGACAGATGATCTTACCAGGCAGGTGTTCTGCGCTTCTCCTTTGGATGCATATCATCCCCTGCATATCTGTCTGAATTAGTTGAATACTTGTAAGTTGGGGGAAAATATATCTTCCCTTCATTCCATCCCTTAAAAACACGACCATTTCTTTGCTCTTTACGTAACTGTGAAGAGAAACATCAACAATTTAGATCAAAAGTCTTCTTCATATAAGTAATAAAACTGAAAGTAAGCAATTGGAAACAGAGAGGATTTCAGGAGAGGAAACATGCCTGGTCATTCTCTAACAATGCCCTCCAATTTTGCATCTCAACAAGTGCCGTAGCAGAGCGGTAAGAGAGGGCAATGCGATAATTCAAATCCCCAAGCCATATAACTCGACTAGGTTGAAAAAAAAAAAAAAAAAAAAAAAATTTAGAAGGTTGAAGGCAAGTTTTGTTGAACAATGATAATTATTAGTTTATGCAAGTATATGTGTGTACAAGGTCTATACAAATTGTTGTCATTCCTTAACTCTCAAGAGGTGGAATTAAGTAGATGAAAAAAAAAAGAACAAAATTGGTATGTTTAAAATTAGAAATCCTATAAAATATATGATTAATTAATTTATATTCCAAGGGATGTGAACAATTAGTTTTTTTTTTTTTTTCTTATTGTTTTCAGATCCCATGAATCTGCATTTACCCTAATCTCCCCTAAATTTCTGTTGCACTGCAAGTCATTAGAGTCCTATTTAATTGATGAACAATGTGCAAGGGTCTTACTCATGCTGAAGGATTGTTTCTGGGGACTTCTCATCTCCTGAGCCATGGACCTTTGGAAACCTTGTTTTCCTAAGGATCTCCATAACATCAGAGTTCCTTCTTAGCTCATCACCCTCCTTCTGTCCTGAAGTCAAATGGCTACAGACGAAGCAAAAAGATGTTTGGTGTAAAGACATGCTGACTGAAATTGAACCCTGCAGATTCAAGCAGAACATTGCTCATTCTTTTAGTTAAATACATCTAAGAAATTTCTTTAAAAAAAGGGGGATAAATATAGTAATGATCATTTTATTGAATAATATGGTACCTTATTTCCGAGGTAACCCATCAATCCTCTACCAACACAGGATACTTTCATGTTCCGAACATGGTCTCTCAATTCACTTCTCACCCAAACTGTGAGAAATATGCCAACCATTTGTTTGCTTGCAACCAAGCAGTACCTCGAACGTGTTGGCATTCTATATCCATCTTCATTTGCTGCATATCCACCATAGGACATTGGTGAATATAAGACAGTACTTGGTGAATCGCCCGGACCATTATCATCATCAGATGAACCCCATCTGGAATAGTCACTAGGCCTGGAATAGTCGCTTGGCCTAGAATAGTCACTTGGTCTGTGCCCCCATCTTTGATTGGGATCATAATCACTAGGCCTGGAATAGTCGCTTGGCCTAGAATAGTCACTTGGCCTGTGGCCCCATCTGTAATTAGGATCGTAGTCACTAGGTCTGGAATAGTCGCTTGGCCTAGAATAGTCACTTGGCCGGTGACCCCATCTGTAATTAGGATCATAGTCACTAGGCCTATGGCCAAAGATTACTCTATCACAAACACTGAATCGTCGATCAAGTCGTGGTTGTGGAATTGAGGGGTCATTGTCCATTCTCCAGCTCTGTGTTGTCTGAAATGATCGGCGATGAAAGAAAGATGAGTTCTTCTGCCTAGTTGATCCCTCAAAATCTGCATTTATTTCTACAATTGGCTCAGGAATGGGAGATGGTGTATAGCATCCACTAACTCCACTGGTCCCAGGAAAATTATTTAGAGTCTTTCGAATGAGAGACAGCCATTTTTTGGCAGGGCCATTGTCTTCTGCTCCCAAAACATTACCAGCATTCAATGGAACAATTTCTTGAAAACTGAAACAGACAAAGAACAGAATGGCATATATAAGTAATGTGCCAATTTCAGAGTTTCCTTCCAAAACAAAATGTGGAAATATAAGTCTTCCAAAACATACCCAAGAACATAAATGTCAGCAGGAGGTGAGGCATGAAGCAAGTCATCTAGATTCAAATTACTTGGTGGGGATCTTCCAGCCACATTCCATGTAGCTACGAATAGGCTGAAACAAAATCAAAAAGAGAGAAGCTTTCATAATCAATACAATTACAAGTCAATAACATTTGTAAGAAGAGAAAAGAAAAAGAAGGAAGGGAAGGTTACCTATAGTTCTGCACATCTATAATCCGAGGGTGATCAAGATTCATTCTTGCTCGCCGGACCTGCTCCGTGTTCCGGCTAAATTTTTCTGCGCATTATAGAGAGGACAACAAAAAATTAGGAAAAAAGATAACTTATTAAGATGTGTCAAAATCGTGTTCTAATCATACTAAACCTGTTTTGCTTTTTTTGGTTGTGCATGGCTCCCTCTCTGAGAAGCTGCTAGTCCTATATTCCACATCACCTCCTGAAGAAGAAATCTTTGTCAATACTTTTAAAACAAAAAGGATATAAATTCCATAAAGAAAAATACAAAAACCAAGAATGTTTTAGAAGCAGCAAAAACAAACTAGATCAATTGAGTTAATTCATAATTTGGTTACTATGAAATTTTGGAAAAAAGAAATTTAGAATTTAGAATATGAGAATATTCAGTACTTATGATATGTGAAACAGAATCCTCAATTATTTGGCCAAGTACATAGTATTTTGAGAAGTGAGAACCATGATAACATTTTACAATAAAGTTTTAAAAAAAATACACATCTGTTCCCTTCCTCAAAATCACATATTATTTGCTGATATTGAGGCTAAGATTTAACTTCCAAAGTTCTAACAATTACCAACCAAGTAAGAACCCATAGAGAACAAAGATATCCACCTCCATATTTAACCTCATCCGCCTGAAAATCCTCTGTTTTGCTCTTGATATTGAACCACTTCCTGACCATTTTCTTTGACCATGAGAGCTTCATCAAACAACAAACAAAGAATCAGCTTGACAACTTCCAATAATTAAGAAAAGAGGGAAAGGAATTCAGAAACAAATCCATTATATAAATTTTTTTTCCCCAAGAAGAGAATATCTTTTGTAGCAGAAGAAAGTAAAAAATAAAAACCTTGCTTTTCTTGGAATTCCCATCTCTCATTGTTTCACTACCACTTCATACAGCTCTCCAAGTATATTCTCTTCTCTACTATTTCTGGATTTCAGGGTTTTGCTTAGAACCAACCAAAGATGTCAGAACATAAGAACAAGCTAGCTCAGTTCAACTTCAACTTCAACAACATAAGTAAGTCTGTTGTATGTAACTCCCAAAAGTACCCAAACAGACTCTTGATGAGCTCAGCCTTAAAGAGACCAAAGAAAACAAAATGGTTTTTCTTGCTGTCCTCTATTGATGCTATTAAATGCACTCTATGAAAGCCTTTAAGACACAAAGAAGCAACAACCCAGGAAATATGAGAAAATAAACCAACGACTGAGAAAGAGAGACAATGCTTTAATGCGTGGAAGTGAGATGAGATTCTGAAGTAGAACAAGACAATGCGGCAGAGAGAGAAAGAGAGAAAGTGTAAAGCTTTGGCCTTGAGCTTCTCTCTCTCTCTTTGAACAAAGAGCCTCGGTCTTAGTAACCACAGCAAAGTATCGAATTTGAACAGAATAAAGTGCATAATAAGAGAGAGAGAGAGAGAGAGAAAGAGAAAGAGTTTGTCTTTGTTTTTCTTTGTTTTTGTGTTGTGTTGGTTTTGTTTGTTAATTTTATTGGTTTTACCACAAAGCACCAAGACAAAGGGTCCAAAGCATGAAAGGGCAAACGGGCAGGTAGTTTTAAGCTTTTACATTACTGATTGCAGAACAAAAAAAAATGAGTCGGGCAGCTGAGACAAAGGCTGCCCTTTCGGTCAGCAAAGTGAAGTGAAGGGTACCCTATAGCTGTATCCCCTCTCCTTCTTCCCGTTTTGGTCTACCATCAAAGCAAAAGCAGTACTTAAAGAAAGTAAAAAAGATAAAGGGAATGTATGTGTTGTAGACTAGTATGTAGTACTATATGACTATAGTTTTATTTTTTGTTTTTATTATTATTTGTTTCTTCTTCTTTTTTATATTTTGTTTCTTCTTTTGTTGGACATGGAATGTTTGCAAGTGAAGGTACAGTATTCTAACTTAAACAATTCTGAACTTTGTCTTTCAAACTTTTTTTATTTTATTTATTTAGGTTTTGTGAGGCTTTTACTTGTTAGGATTTTTAGGATTTTGCATTTTGGTGAGATTAAACTTTCCACAATATCACATACATAATAAATTTTACAACTTTTTTTTTTCATAATTTGTTGAGATTACAGTTCAAAGGAGGCTATCATTAACATCATTTTTATTTTACATCAATTATAATTGATATCAACTTAACAATTAAGAAAATAAAAAATTGTAAAGGTGCGTGAATCTCCTTCAAAAAAAAAAAAAAAAATTCATTTTTGTCATTTTTTAACCCCTTTGCCAAGTTTGGTTTTGTGGAGCAATGTTAACATGTCTGTTCCAATAGGTTCGACTATTGGTGCACTGACATGGACTGTGGAAAATGTTTTTAAACTACTTTTAGGGTTGTTTGGCTCGATCTAGCTAGGCTTGTGTCTTTGGAAAGAAGGACAAGTGTCCCAATTTCAGGAAGTTAGGGGGCTCTTTCTGTTTATTGGGAAAAAAAATATTTTGACCATTTTGTGTATTAATGTTTTAGACTTTTAGTACTTAGAAGTTTTTTTTTTTTTTTTTTTTTGGGTGAAATAGTACTTAGAAGTTAGAAGTACCAACTTTGTGTCTTTTTTTTTTTTTTTTTTTTGGCTGAATACCAACTTTGTGTCTTTGGTGACAAGCATTTTCCATAATTTATTGTGTGGAGCTTCCTCACTTTTATGACTTGAAGATGTTATTTGGTCACACAAAAATGAAAATCATACTATTTTTAGTTCGATGTGCCTCGCCGTCCGCCGCCCACGCTAGCATGGTATCTCCTCGGGCATTCAACAAACCTTTGGCTTTGTTAATTAAAAAACCCATTTCAATGCATAAAAAAGCTTTTGGGTTAAGCTCCGTAGTTTGAAGCATTGACCAGCCTTAATACATAGTATATGAATATATATATATATATATATATATGAGGCCGTCTGTTATATTTGGACTCATCCTAATCCTCATGATTGCTTTTGTGCCTTTCAACAATCTATTAGGGGCAAAATTTTTATATGTATATGTCTTTTAAAAGACAAAATATAGTGAGCTGCGGCGTAAAAATCCAAGCTGGGGTACCACACAAACACGATGGCACAAAAACTATTATCAACATTATGAATAGAAATCCTTAACAACTTCATGATCCCCCCACCAACCCAAGTGCACAGTAGTTTTATTTTGGTTTTTATAGCCTGTTGGTCCCAATTTGAGATGATAAGGTTTTTTTTTTTTTCTTTTTTAGTAAGTAATGAAGGTTTGTGTCGTTCTCTTTTGTTTTCTTTTTGTTAAAACCATTAAGATAAAAGAGTCAATTGCCCCTTTATAATATGGTGTCCTTTTTTCCCTCCATCTTGCAATATAAACCACATATGAGCTCAAATTCTCTATAATTCAACTTTAAGTAAGGGTGTTTACAGGTCAGTCAAGTTTAAGTTAAGGTTAGACCCACCACTTGACCGGATCATTTTCAGAATGGGTATTTTTTTTGGGAACCGTTGCTGAGCGGCAAATTATTGCTCAAAATTGGCCTATGGATATGGTAATATTCACAATAACAACAATAAAAATAACAACAAAGTCCTAGTTTCAAAAATTTTCAAACAGTTAGTAACCTTTAACAGATTAGTTGTAGGTTCCAGTTAATTCAACTGGATCTAATGATAAAAAGCTTCATTTTCCTCATTATATTTTATCTGAAGTCATACTATATGTTATTTATTTAATTGACATGTCCTTTTTTACTAACTTTCTAATGTTATTTCTTGCCTTTCTTTACCTTTTTTATTCCCTCAACTTGAATCAATTTATTCTTACTTGTACATTAGTCACTTTCCTCTAAACATGATCAAACCAACTTAAACGACTCGTATTTTCATCAGTAGGGGTCACTCCTATCTTTAAATGGATTTTCTCATTTCGAATCCTATCTTTTTGTGTATTTTCACTTATCTATGTTAATATTTTTCATTTAGTTACACTTATTTATGAATATTTTACTTCTTAACGGCTTAACATTTAATACCATAAAAGCATAGTTGGTTTATAGTAGTCTCATAAAAAAATTTCCTTTAACTTAAGAAATATTCTACAATTATACTTTTTTCATGCAATTCTCCAGTTCATCAACCTTACTCTTATCCTATGATTCACATTATCTTTAATCTCTCCATCTCTATGAAGTATTGATCCTAGATATTAGAAAATCTCTCTCTTTAGTATCTCTTGGCTATTAAGTCTTCCTGTCCCTTTATTTCTGTTTCTAATTTTACTAAACTTACATTCCATATACTATGTTTTAGTCTTACTTAATTGAAAGCTTTTAGTCAAATAACTTGGCATTGTTTAACTCCTTTTCTAGTTTCATCCAACAAAAACTATATCATCTATAAAAAGCATACACCAAAAGACAAATATGAACTTAGTAACATCAAAGGGGTGAGCATCTATTTGTGCTAGGTTGGGCACAAAGGTTGTCAAAGAGATGATATGATGGTACTGAGCTATAACTTATGAAGGTGGAAGAGCAAGAAATCTGCAACAGAGAGAGAGAGAGAGAGAGAGAGAGAGAGAGAGAGAGAGAGAGAGAGAGAGAGAGAGAGAGAGATTGGGCTAGGAAAAATTTTATCATATAAATGGAGTTGAATAAACATAAGGTAAAAATCCTAATGTGCAATAAAAATGCTACACATGTCTATTGGGGATATAAATAACAATCGAGTTGGATTTTCAAGTGATTTATATTAAAACAACTTGAGACTCACACGAATATCCGATAATCCCTAATGGTCAGATTTGATTTCGACCACCCACCCCGATCGAACCCATCCATAACCCTTCAAGTCAAATCAGGTTGGTCAAGTGGATTGATTATTCCAAATCTCAGAAAACCCCTAACTCCAAGGCTCTTGAAATAATAGTTCCAAGCCAACATGCAATAAAATTGCTACACATGTCTATTGGGGATATAAATAACGTTCGAGTTGGATTTTCAAGTGATTTATATTAAAACAACTTGAGACTCACACGAATATCCGATAATCCCCAATGGTCAGATTTGATTTCAACCACCCACCCCGGTCGAACCCATCCATAAACCTTCAAGTCATATTAGGTTGGTCAAGTGGATCGATTATTCCAAATCTCAAAAAACCCCTAACTCCAAGGCTCTTGAAATGATAGTTCCAGGCCAACATGCATATTTGATGAATCATTGGATAAGTTTTGAGAAAAAACTCGATGAATCCTTTGAATGAAAATTCAGCAAAGACGAAGATATAATGCGCACATGCAATGGGTATATTCTCTAGAGCCATTGGGTTGAAATAGGATAAAAACTCAAATTATGGAGGACCAATTAAAATGCTTTTTTCCCTTGTCTATTTTGTAAACATGTATAATGAGTGGACTTCCATATTGTTCAAATCAAGGTAATCTAATCAGCAAAACATCAATTACCTTCATGAAATAGTAGGTGACAATATGCTTTTCCTTTTTGTATGAAATTTAGAACAACACAGCCACGTTTATGCTTCATCTAATGTGGGTCTTGGGGAATGATTTGAAGCAATAAGGTGAAAAAGAGAACATTGAATAATACAAAGAAACTTGTAAAGTGAAGAATTGTATCAAAGACTAAAGAGCAATGGGCCATGTTTGGTATTTGGATATCTAAAGAGCACAACAAGTGGCCCCACACCCACAGCCCTACGACTTGAAATATACTTCTTTTTTTGACAAACGTTGATGCGGCATTTCATGAGTGGTATCTATGAGAAACCAATATTTTTGGATTCAATAAGGACATAATGGAAAGAGAAGTTTGGATGCGCATTTTCTCGAATTGTCATTCTAAGTTGGAGAGAGAAAGTTTGTCAGAAAAAAAAAAAAAAAAAGAAAATTTATTTCTCATTAATTTGGTTTCGTCGTATGCTAATTAATAAATAGTAATACAATTTTTAAGTGGAATACATATATAAGAAATGCTTTTCTTATAAAAGAATTTACAAAATTTTTCTTACAAAATAATGTGGATATTTCCTATCATGACATCTTTAATACATGGTCCTATGCTTGAGTGAGATTTTTTTTAATAGAATTTTATTTATATAACCATTGCTCAAAAAAAAAATTTATACAACTACACTAAAAGAGTAGTTTTTTTTTTTTGAGAAGAAGAAATAGAATTGTAGCTCAATAAACACTTTTTAATGTTTCTAATAAATATGTTCACGAAATTATTGCCTTATAATATAATAACCTAAATAAGTACTTAGAAAGAGAGTATATGTTAATTAAGAACAATTTATGGAAAAAAGTGATTATATTTATAGAGTTAGAGATAAAATTCTTGTGAGAATAGAGAGTTGCTGTAAATCAAAAAGACAATGGGTCCATTTAGTAAATGAAAATGACATCTAAGTGGCAATAGAGGAAGAGATCTCAGTATCTCGCACACCTTGATAGAAGTCTCGATCAAATTTTTTCTACGGTGCACTAGCATACTAACAAGCACAGTAGAATCCCAATGTCAAAGGAGTATCAACTATCAAAGGGAACACCGCGTTCATGGATTCAATGTAGACATAATGAGAATACAGGAATCTTATTATTTATTCTTACATCATAATCATAGGAAAGATTTTAAATGGTATCCCGAGTTAGAAGTTAGAAGTTAGAACACCATTTTTTGTCTTGCAAGTTGACTATGAGCCTTTACTTTTCTTTTTAGTGAGTGAAAGGCTCCAGTTAACTATAAATCAAGGCAATTGATAATATATTGAAAGCAACTTGTGAAAATTAATAGGATGAATTCAAAAGGGTAAAGGTTAAGTATAAACTTTGTTGTAGCTTAAGGCTACAACTTCATTCAGTATCTTTTTATTTGATATGAACTTGACAAATTCACCGTTAGATTATATTTTTTTCTTTTATCTTTCATACTTGCAAAATTTCAAGAAAATAAAAAATCTATAAGTATATCATTAATCAAATATTTAAATTTCAAGTTTTTGCATGTAGTCTAAAATTAGGCATGAAAATTAAGTTTACTGATATGATATTTGTAATAATAATTATTCAGAAAAAAGGAAAATAAATAATAGTTAGCAAAATACACATATATATTGTACCACATCATTTTAATACATACTCATTAAAAAAAATTATTAAAAAAAAAAAAAAAAAAAACCTTGACCATATAATCTCACAAAATCTTTAAAATACAAAATTTTAATTTCCTATTTAAAATATAACAGGCGTATTAAACATGTTCCTTATTATATTTATAAAGAAAAAGTCCCATTTGAATGGACTTTATCATTCTTATTAGTACTAGAGTTGTTTATTATGTCAATCTATATTATTATAATTGAGAATATAATTGTCAAAAACAAACACTTGCAAAGATATTTTAGATTTTAAATTAAAAAAAATAGATTTTAAATTTAGAAAATTTGAACAATGTTACAACATTGCAATAAAATGAGAATAAATGGTATGTATTTGCGTATAATATTTTACTTAAAATACATTTAAGTATTTTTTAAACTAGTTAGTTATATTTAATAATAAAATAAATAAGCGAATATATATAGGCTCTTGTTAGATCCGAAATTTTTCTTTATCCATATTTTATATTGCATCTATATTTCCCTTGGTTTTCATTCATGTATATTTTTAAGCCAAAATTTTAACATGTTTTTAAAACTTTAAACCAAATGAATTACGCGTACCAATATTGTAATTAATATATATATATATATATATTCTAACTTATGTATTACTTTGTTTTAAATAAAGTTTCAAAAAATTTGTTTAAAATATATAAAACATAAGTTTTAATTAATTCAATTGTTAAAGTTTTTTCATTGTCAAATAAAAGATGTAGAATTAAATCTCACCTACACAAAACATAATAAAATAAAATAACAAACCAATTATTTAAATCTTTTTTTCTATTGAAAGTTTCACTTTATGGCATCCGTTCATAATAATTACTTTTTTTTTTTTTAGAATAATAAGTATTTTTTAACATACACACGAGGAGAGGGAAGAAGTTTTTTTTTTTTAGAAGGTTTTTTAAATAAACTTACAGTAGTGTATATCTAAAATGGCCTATGATAATTATTTATTCGATCACAAAAGACTTTACCAGTTGAACTAACTCAAACCCATCCATATAAGTGTTTTGTTACCCAAATTATACAAAGAGGTCATTATTATCAAAAAATACATTAAGATGTAGACTACTCGGGCAAAAAAAAAAAAAAAAACACAAAGATGTGGACAAAAGAAAATATTCTTGTAGAGTTGTAGGTGTAACGTAACGTATCCCCTTAAAATTTTGTACAATGCTAATATAATATTCCAGAATCAAGAACAACATGATCAGAGTCTCTCTTTGTCTTTCAAAAGAGCCTAAACCACCCCTATAACATGTTCACAACTGGATGACTGAGATTGCGTACTTCACAACACAATGATGGACCAATGGATCTCCAAATGGAATAAGATATATGATTAAAAATAGGGTCAAACACATAAAGAAGTCCCAGAAGATTTGTGTTTGCTTTTGCTTTATATATATGTTTCCAAAACCACCCTCCTCCTCTCTCTCTTTGCTGATGAATCTAATCAGGCTAAAACAAGATTTACGAGGCAGTCAAAGGGAGCAGCAACCCATTTTGATTTTTCTTCTCAGTTACTTTATTGCTTTTTTTCTGGCTTTGAGAGACCCCATTCCTTCCCTTTCCTTTTTTCTTTGTTGAGAGAGGTTTGTGTTTTTTTTTTTTATCCGTTTCAAGAGCATGGTTTTTGGGGTCCTTCGGTTTTCAAAATGTGACCAACCTTTACTCACATGTCATTATCTTTAGCATCTATCTAGCACAGCAAAGTTGGATATTATTTACCACTGTATTGTATATGTCTACAAGATACTGTGCCCTCTGATGTAGACCTCTCTCACATGTTCAAAATACTTTGCTTATAATTATATTATCTTCCCATATCAAAGGCACCCTTTCTTTTATCCTCATATATTATTATAATTTCTTAGATTTTATTCTCTTCTTTTTGACCGCAAAGAACCTTATTATATATATATTGAGATAACCTTAAATCATCCGCGCGTGTTAAATTACTTAACTCATTAAATATGTTAAGTGATTAAAATTACACGTTCATAGTCATTTGAATTGTCACGTAATGAACTTAAAGAATTTTCCTTTAAAGCTAGTTTAGAAGTAATTTTTTTTCCAATGATTCAATTTGGTCCATTAGTCTACATGTTAGATATTTTTAATTTTGAACATCAATAATTAATCTGTGGTCCCAGATGCATCCCTCAAATGATTAAATCATATAAATGACTAAATTACAAGTGTAGTTATGCCTAGTGTGTGATGGTGGCAATAATATAGGTTTAACCATGATGGAGTTGGTGTAATTGAGCCCACCTTACTGATCTCCGAAGTGAAAAGTTTGTTATAATGAGTAGGAACATGTCGGTAATTGATGTTGTCATTCTTGTTTGTTTATGATCAACTTTGACGAGTAAATTTTCATTTGGAATAATACAATCTGCTTTCAACTTATCATTGTAAATAACTAGATGATCATGCTGGAACATTTATGCCATTATTTTTTCTATCTCTTTGTAGGGTAGATAAATGGTAGGTCTCTCTTCATAGTTTAGTGAGGTAAATTCTTCCATTATTTCTCTTTTTATTGGTCTATTTCTGTCTGCTGGTTGCTAATTCTTCATATCACCAAAATAAGGTCAGAAATATGGGTTATACACAAGATTCGAGCTACTATGTGGAATTAGGACCACACTTTGAATGTGAACCCGACGAAAATGACTTGACCCAATGCTCCCTTTTGATTGAAAAATGAATTTTCTGACAGGGACTTCAATCTTATGCACCCTGACCCCATCAAAGTATTAGGAATTTGGAATAAAATTCAGGACCTTGATTTGGTATGCTGTTTGCTGTCAAATTGATCTCACAAAATCATTCATAAATATTCTATTCATGATTTCATTATTTTCCTACTTAATATTAAATGATTTTCCCTAAAAGAAAAAAAAAGGTGATGATTTCCTTTCATTTGTTTTTGCCACTGACAAATATTCTCATTTGAATTCCCACCAAACCAAATTATCAAGGTTGGTTAGAAGAATAATGGGGCAATTGAGACTTTATTGTTCTAAGCATTAAAAAAAAATAGGGGTTTGAAAAGAAACAAATCGTATATGTAAAAAATCTGGTTGTTAAAGAGCTGAAATGCATGAAGTCCGACTTTTCATCTTATTTTATGTAATTATGTATACATGGCACCAAGTTTTTCCATGTTGAAAAGTTTCCTTATATATGTGTTTTTGGAAGTAGAAGAATAAAGAAGACAAATCATTTTGGTCATATTTAACAAAAATAATCCTTATGAATAGTCAAGAACTCATAATTCTTAGAATAGTTTCTCTCAAAAAAAAAAATTCTTAGAATATATGATTAACAACTTAACACCCTAGGTGTGTTCAGTCCTTCTATCTTAATATCCCATACACATTGATTAAATAATTAACAAAAACAATCCCTAATAAGGTGACTCTTAAACATTGGCTAAAAATTTGAACTCAAAGCTTCATGCATTGCATGAAAGATGAAACTTACAAATCACTAAATCAACTAGTGACGGAGCCACATGTAGACTAGGGGAGCCATGACCCCCAAACTTTTTTTAAAAAAAAATTTTTCCTCCATATGATATTCTATAATATATTTTCAAGAATAGCCCTTACAAAGAGTAGTAATTGGCATTCGATTTATAAATGATAATGACTAAACTTTTTTAGAGTTTGAAATTACATACAATTTATAATGTCTACATCTTTTCTCTTGTCTCCACTTGGAATTCAGATTAGGGGGTCAGCTATGAACTCCAAGAAAAATTTTCTGACTCCATCATTGAAATTAACCCGATATTTTTTCTAAGATAACTAAAAAATAGTGATTGGATTAGCTATATTTCAAGGCCTAGATTGCCTGACTTTTAGTCACTAGCCATGAAACAGGAGCAAATCATCAAAGGGGTTCATTAGACGTAGACACAAGGGAAGACTATGTTCACAATATTAGATGAAAATGGCCACGTACAAGAGCCTCTCACCGTCCATTTTTTCCTTATACATTTGTGGTATAGCAGTCTTATCCTTTCAATTTCCAGGCATTATATCACCCTCCATATTGGCTTTCAAATCACAATGTGTGAGTCCATATTTTCAACGTCTTGTCCTCCATAAAATTTCTCTAACTAGGATTAAATTATACGTGGGCCTGTTCTTATAAGAATTTACGGTCGATGGCCGTATTTTATGGTCTCCATGGACATGAAGGTTTTATTTTGGAAGTCAAGCCAAAGTCCAAACATAATGTCATTGTCATAACTCATAGTCCCAACTCCCAATACGACCAATGCTGTAATGCAATGAACCCTTATCTAATCCCAGGCCGGTTGATAGTTTTTTGAGCTTAACTGTGTATTATGTCAATGTCACAATAATACACTTTTGAGTTTAGACACCCAACCCTCCACATATATAGCTAGGATTTCACATTGATATTTGGTTTGATTTAGAGCTGCACATGAGACATACATGACTTATCTTACTTCGATATGATACCTATCGATTCAACAAAGAGGAAAAACATATGAACTAATTGTAAGAATTTCAATTAACTCTTTGTAAAGTGTGTCAAATAAGATTCAAATCTACTCTAATTTTGTGATTAATGTCTCTTCAATTCGAAGTTACTTTCAGCTTATTTAAGAATACTTCCAAACCAAAACAAATCCAAATTCTCTCTTAAAAATCTAAAACTTATCATTAACTCAAATATACACTTTAATGAAAAGTTTATTGGCAATACCTAAATACCCCACTTCTTTTCTTTTTATCATAATAAAGCAATTTAGGAAGAGGAAATTTCAAATTTTTATACTTTATCAAAAGATTGACAATAAAGTTAAATGATATCAAGTATTCAATTTTTTTTTATCCTATTAAATTATTATTTAAAAAACAAATTAATTTATCATTCAAAATAACTATAGTCATTCCATTATGATTTTTGGTCCCTAAAACATGGTTTTTGTTCAATTTTGACCTTTAAAAATTTTAAAATATAATTGTAACGACGAAAAAGTAGCTGGTCAACAAATGAAAAAAAAATGAAAGTTTTACCACTTGCAAGCACAATAAATTTGTTTAGAGATGGGAAGTCAAATCTTATTATGATATCTTGTGCGCGAAACCAGAACGTTTATATCATAGAGTTGAATAAGAAAGGGTGTCACTCACAGTTTAAGAACTGGTTAAGAAAAAATACAAGTGTTGGTACTCGGGTCTAGTCCGAGGTTGGGTTTAAAAATGAATAGATTCTTTTCTTTCTTTTTTCTCCCTCCCCCTTGTATCTGGATCTTCCTTTTGCTTTTATATCCAGCTACAACTTATCTGGATCTTACACTTGGAGGGCTGAGATTGCCCTCCTAGAACTCTGGTCTCCTCCAGAAAATACTAACAAGTTTTACCCTATAATCTTAGTTGTGTTACCACTATTCATGATCATTTCCTCATTAATGTGGTTAGAGGAATGATTGCCTTGTATTTAATGCAGAGGGGATGGCTTCTATACCATTCTTTCTTCATCCTTCTCATATTCCATGGCAAGTTTGCTTTCTTACCTTTTTGATGTTTTAACTTTATATGCCTCACATAACTAGTGCTCGTCCCAAGGTCCGAGGAGCATCCTCAAAAATAACATTGACTGCCTATTTAAATTAGATTTGGGATCCTCGTCCCCACAATAACAATATAGTCAATTTGTCCATTTTTCCATTTATATGAGTAACAAAACTTGGAGGCACCATATATATTTAAGGGATCAAATCGAACCAACCCCATATTTGAGAGACTAAAATTGAACTAGCTACATATTTAAGTAAATAAAATTGAACAAAAATGTGTGTAAGAAATAGACAAAAAATACTCGAAAGGACTAAAGTCATTACATCTTTAAAAAATCGAAGAACCAAAAATTAAACAAACTCCATATTTACAGAACCAAAAATAAATTTTAAATTAAAAAAAAAAAAAAAAAAGTTGAGAAGGAAACAAGTTTCTTTTTGAAACAGTAGGCATTTGAATGAAAATGAAGAAGTATCTCAAGTATTGGAGGAACCCAATTGGCCCAATAAGTACTATAGCAAAAGCTAAAGTAAGCTAGTTTCAATAGCCATTGGGCTATGCTTAGGCTAACTTTTATGCTATCTTTTTTATATTTTCTTCTTCTTCTTCCTCTTCATTCTTCGGCCCTAATGCTAAAGTTGGAGCATGTTGGTCATGGGGCCTCATGGGTTTTGCTTCAATTTTGTTGGGCTGGACTTGAACCCAGAAATTTTCAGAGAATATTTTCAGTACCGTGAAAACCAAGTATTTTGCACTTTGCAGTGTTTTGCTTGGTCCTTTTGAGTCTTTGATCCGAAGACAGCTTTTAGAAATTATAAACCAGAGGCCACAAACTCTGAGGCCGAAGAGTTCTTGAGTGAGGGAACACCGCATGTTGTTTCTTTTCCTATACTTCTTCATATTATACGATGTCTTACATTGATAGTTGACACACCCACTTATCGTTTTTGAGTTTTCTCTCAACTTTTATATTCAATTTGCTTTTCATTTACTACTTCAAGCAACAATCTTTGCTAAAAAATTCAGAAGCAATGGCCTCCTCGTTCTTACTTCGTAGAAGAGTTTCGTCTCTTGATGTTGTTTCTCGCTCTCTTCACGGTTCGACATCCACACCTTTGTTTCATTTTCTTTCATGAAATTTTCAGTCTCTTTGTTTTGTTTTTTTTTCGATGTTTTAGACTTTTAGTAATTAGTTGAAGGTGTGGAAAAATATAAAGGAAAAGCAAATTTTGGGTCTTTTTGTTTTAGTTTGTGTTTGTTTAGAGATGAAAAAGTAAACCCATGTTAGGAAAATTCAATGTCTGTTTCTACGCATCCTTAGCAATTCTAGGAAACACAAATTGTCTTGGTTGTAAGAAAATGTGGGAAAAAGTCTGGAAATTGGGAATTCAATCTTTCATAACTGTTTGATCATATGAGTTTACTTTTTAAGGTTAGAAGAAAGAAATTTCGACTTCAAAATTTGTTCTTTTTGGGCTGTATAGGTTATATTCTTTTTTCCTGATTGGTAGTTATATCCGTGTGAATTTGGATTAGCTGCTTTTTTTTTTTAGCAGATAGGCAAATAAGCTTTCAGCAAAAAGCTGATACAAACAAACTAATAAAAAGCATGCGGTCAACATGGTGAAGTATTACGAATAAACTTAGCCCAAGTCTCTAATTTTATTATTTGGAAAATTTTCTTACTCATGGGCAAGATATTTTAGCAGTAAATGTAGTGTTGGAGCTGAATTCAATTTGTGTATTCTTGAGTAGATGTTTGTTTCATCTAGCTCAGACCATTAAATAATTGCTTAGAGATATTCATTATCAGATAATGAACATAAGGAGCCTAATCCTGTCATGGGACTGATCACATATATAAATTGGTGGCTATTTAGCTTCAAATGTATATTATTAGTTATAACGAACTTTCCTTAATTGTTCATTAACATGTTGCTATCAATTATTCAGTTATTTTACGTCAAAATTAATAGTTGTGGGGTTTGAACTAGTTTTGTTGTTTTAAGTTTTTCTTACTCTTTTTTTTTCCTCTCCATTGTGCAACAGGAAATATGGAGCACAGATGGCTGCACTTGGAATCAAGGATTGAGGCTTTAGTTACCCTTTTTGGTGCAACGAGAAAGTTCAGCAGTGGCACTGGTACCACAAAGTTTGACTTTACAGATCTCACGTAAGAATTTTGGTTCACAGATGCTGAAGTAGTGTTGTCTTCACTTAGGAGAATAATAGTACTTTTGCATTTGATATGCATAGTTTTGTACCTGAAAATTGTATAGACTGACTTACATAATACATTTCTAAATACTAGGATATCATGACCCTTTCCTTTGCTTTAGTGTATCATACTAAATGATTTTATATATTTTTATACATTTTATAAATGTATAAAAATATATAAAATAAATTGCTATGTTGCTTGGTTGTGTTATAGAGTGTCTTTTCTATCGTTTTATATATAACTAAGTACTCAAGTCAGGCTGGAACTGCAGGACCCTCCCAAAAACAACAAAAATTGGACCCAGTCATTCCATTTTTATCGGATTAGATTTTTGGTAGCAAGTTAGCAACAGGTGATAAGAAAGAATATTATAAATTGAGTAAAATCTAATCTAATGGAATAATTGACATGTTTCTTTCATAACCACAGGACTTTGTATAAGGGTTTAAGGACAGCAGGATACATTACATTGTTGAATCCCAAGCTATTATGAAACTTTTTCTTGATATTCTGCTCTGAGATTTAATTTTCTGTGGTGATGAATAGGTCTGGTTTTGTCACCAATATCTTGGTTATGAAAGATGAATTCGCTCCTTAAATTCATGTGCAAGATCAATTGAAAGACACATTTTCATCTAGATGCCCTTAGTGTGTGCATGCCCATGTGTGCGCATAAAAGTAATACTGTTGGTTGGTGTGTGCACTTTTTTATAAGTTTGGATTTTGATCAAACCTTTTTGTAATGATCTAACAAATGTTTTTCTCCCATGATCAAATCTTAGAACCCAGTCACTCTTGTTAATATGCTTATGGTAATTGTGAATGCCATATTTACTTTTACCATCTTGTTAGAGTCCTCACAATAGAATTTTCGATCCATTTCAGTCGTCCTCATACATGGTACCCAAATGCTAGAAG
This sequence comes from Quercus gilva, assembly GCA_023621385.1. Taxonomy (NCBI): domain Eukaryota; kingdom Viridiplantae; phylum Streptophyta; class Magnoliopsida; order Fagales; family Fagaceae; genus Quercus; species Quercus gilva. The sequence continues at coordinate 52,518,787 of CM042478.1, forward strand.
GAAACATCGCAAGGTTGTCCTGCATATGGGTCCCACAAATAGTGGCAAAACACATAATGCTCTGAAGCAACTTCAGTCAAGTTCTTCTGGTAAATTCCTTTTTAAATGCCCTTAGTTGAAGAATTAAGAGGAAGTACCATAGCTGTAAGTAAACCGGTTAAGTATCTGTGATCACTCTGCAGGCATATACTGTGGTCCATTGAGATTGTTAGCGTGGGAGGTGGCAAAAAGGTTGAACAAGGCAAAAGTTCCTTGTGATCTCATTACAGGACAAGAGAGAGAGGAGGTTGATGGTGCAAAACATATGGCTGTGACAGTTGAGATGGCTGATGTAACTTCAGACTACCAATGTGCTGTTATTGATGAAATTCAGGCATGTCATTGGTTTATCTAGAGACTTACTGTCTGTTTATTTTAGAAAGATCAAAAAATTGTCTTCTGTTAATGGAATTGATATTATTATGCTTTAAATAATTGAAATTAGTGAGAGTGCACCTTTAATGCAATTGATTTAGTTTCTAAAGTTCATAGTTGTGGAGGGTCTGGGTCCAGCCTAAATATTCATGACAAAATTTCAAAGTACGTATAATTTATTTAAAAGACCCCTCTCTTGCATTTTTTTTTTTTTTTGAAATGAGTTGGATTTCATGTTAAAAAAGCTGATCCTTATTTTCATCTTATATTAATACTTATATTAGAATTATATATCATTGACATCATGATGGCTTTCATATGCTTGAAGATGTGGCCTAGCTGGAGCATGTTGGTGAAGTGATAGTTGTCCAGTGAATCCCAAGTTATTGTATTGTTTGGCTTTGTATTTATTGTTGATGCATTCTATAAAATCCAAGCATATGCAATTATGAATGTGATTGTTATGTTGTTATTATCATTATATTCATATTCTTATCTCCTCCTCCTCCCCCTCCCCCTCCCCCTTCCCCCACCAAAAACAGATGTTGGGATGTAGGACAAGAGGTTTTTCATTTACTCGTGCTCTATTAGGAATCTCTGCTGATGAGCTTCACCTTTGTGGAGATCCAGCTGCTGTCCCCCTCATCCAGGAAATGTTGAGAGTGACTGGTGATGAGGTTGAGGTAATAATCTTTTTTATGTAATGATCAGTCAAGTTTTTCGTGTTTTGTTCATAAAGGATATATATTAATGCTACTTTACTTCTACATAGATGAAATCTTTTCGTTTCTTGAATTTGAAATATATTTATGGGCTCATTGCAGTTATCCATCTTAAATAATCAGGCTATTTGCCATTTTGTGGCTGTTAGTTCTATGCTAGTTTTGTGGTGTCTGTATCATGTTACTGGTTTTTCTGTGTAGGTTCAATTTTATGAGAGACTTTCACCTCTAGTTCCAATGAAGGTTCCTCTTGGGTCCTTCTCTAATATACAAACAGGCGATTGCATTGTAACCTTTTCACGTCAAAACATATACAGGCTAAAGGTTAGTGATTACTGATCTTTTGTTTCTACTGCCATCATTACATTCTGTGCTTGTGTTTTCTTTCTTTTTAACCCCATATGACATGGCTTCAATTATTTTTTCTTGAATCATTCTTTTTTTCACTTAAATTTTCTTGTGATTATATGTTAGCGGTGAACATAAATCTGTCTAGCTATCTTATAACATTTTCTTTTCCTTTCCTTTTTTGGTGTATTTAGATGAAATATATGTACTTGTTGGGAGAAAAAAAGGATGAACGCAAAAATGTATAAAATGACCATGTGCCAAAAAAGGTGCAAAATCATTTAAAAATTGGTTGCTATGTTGATTTGGGTCTTTTATCTTAATAAAGCAAATTTCCAAACCACGATAAGATCTAACATCTATGCTTATGATGATCACAGGCTTTCTGCTGTTACCTTTGGTCCACTGGATTTATTTTAGGTCTTATTAGGTAATTAGGTTATTAGTATTTTATTTAATTCTCTAGAGTCAAGTATATTTGTAGTTCAATAATTAAGCTTTGGCCCAAGTTAATTGGGAATAGGGTTTAGTCCTAGTAGTCTATATAAGTGTGCTACTATCCTCCAATGGAGACAAGTCTATGATTGATGAAATAAAATTTCATTGGAATTTTTCAATGGCTTGGTCCTGACTCCAGGCTTCCCCGCTGACTCTTAGGTTTTATCTTTTTGTTCTTTTATTTCTTTCCTAGTTTTGACTTTTTGTTTAGCATCACTTTGCTAAGATCTAGGCTCAATCAAGCTAAAATGTAGAATTACCTGGCATGAAATATTTTGTGTTACCTGCTTTCGGGCCTTGAGAGGCTTGAGTAATACACCTCCTTTGGAAATGTATTTGGTGTGCTAAGGCTCTGAAAAGAGTTGCTTTCTTTGTGTGGATGGTAGCTTGGGGAAAGATTCTGAATTGTGACAATCTTATGTAGAGAGGAATCACTTTGGTAGACTGATGTTGCATGCATTGAGGACTTTTGCCTTCTTGGTGTTTGGGGCTCAGTGGGTTATGCCAAGAAGTATTGTTCATCTTTTATCTAGATGGAGGAATTTGTTTGGTAAACACTCTTCTTTAGTTTGGAATCTAGTTCCCATATGCCTGTTGTGGACACTTTGGACAAAGAGGAATCATTGTGATTTTGAAGATGAGGAAGCCTTGTTGGTGAAATTGAAATTGCTATTTATTCAATCAATTGTTCACTGTTCTAGTGTTTTGTGTCTTAGTGATGCTCATTCTATTGTAGATTTCATTGATTCCTTCTTTTTTCAATTGTATTTCTCATTTCTCAATAATTTTTTATGCTAACATCCTGTGTAAATGAGAGAGTTCCTTTGCCTTAATAAAATTTTATTATTAGAAAAAAAAAGATACTGGTCATGAGCAAAAGTAATAACAAGATCAAACTATGGTTTGTTTTGAATTGTAATTGATAATAGATATTGAGTTTCTATCTTCCAATGTATGTTTTTTCATAGAAGTAAGTTTCATACTTTATTAGCTTAGGAGAGGAGACTGGTTAGATTGTGCAGCAGTGTAAGTTATTGATGTAATTAAACTGAGCATTCTCCCATGGCCTCTGCTTCAAGTTGTTTTAGGTCATCCTCCATTAGTCTTTTTATCAAAAGGCTTGTATTTTGGTATGTACCCGGAATCTGTGTCCAATGAATGGACAAGGAGAAGATGCAGGTCCAAAGTAGTCAGAGTGGTGACTGGAGGAGCTCAGGCTGCTGGAAGAGATCAAGCCACTGAATTGGAAGAACTCTTTTATTAACTCAAGAACTGAAACGTTCTTCTACTCATTAATGTTTATACTTCTGCTCTTTAGCTTTCTGAAGGAGGTATATGTATCTGGAAGAAAGAAAATGTACTTTCCAATATTTGTTGCTGTAGACATACCATGTATTGAGTTTTATTCTTTGACATAAGGAGCTCTGTCTCCTTCCCTTTTCTTAGTTCTGTTTATATTATGCAAAAGTGACATAATATAGGTTTGACTTAGTAAACTAACTAGTCAAACTGCATTTGTATCTTGTCCTCCACTGTAGAGGGAAATTGAAAATGGGGGAAAGCATCTTTGTTCCGTCGTTTATGGTTCGCTGCCACCAGAGACTCGAACTAGACAGGTATGCCTTCCTCTGTGTCTGAAATCCTCTTCCTCAATTATACTTAATCTTAACTCATTGGAATAGATGTATACTATCAATTGAAGTCATTTATATGTTCTTTTCTTCTCTTTTCTTCCTTTTTCTGTTATGCATTTCCATATAATTTTTTCCCTATAGTGGGTTATGTGTTTGCCATATATTAAAAACAAAATTTATTTTCCGCCTCTCTTTAGCTCAAATGACATCTCCTCTCCTCAATATTATATATATATATATATATAGAAAACCTTCTACCTGATGTACCGCTTTGCATATCAATGTATATTGCGTGCATCTCATTTTTCTGTTGATTATTGTGTTTTTTTTTTTTTTTTTTTCCCTTTTTTTAATTATCTCTCTTATGGTCAGTATGTTTGATGATTAAGGATTAGCTGAGTTAAAATGTTCTTTAGGACTGCAGGCAACAATGTTCAACGATGCAAGCAGTGACTTTGATGTTCTTGTGGCTAGTGATGCCATTGGGATGGGTCTCAATCTGAACATTTCCAGGATCATCTTTTCAACCATGAAGAAATTTGATGGCATTGAGATGCGGGATCTTATGGTACCTGAAATCAAGCAAATTGCAGGTAGCTTAATCCTAGCCAAACTTTAGAATTTTGTTTTGGTAGTAATAGCATGGTTGTAAGGGGATGGTACCCATATCAGACTGTCAGTCATCCAGTCATACAAGGACCTCAAAAGAAACTCTTTGATTACAAAAGTAGGTCTCTCAACTCCGTCAAAAGTCCTCCTATTTCTTTTGCGCCAAAGATTCCTTGTAACACATAGAGTTACAGCTTGCCAAACCTTTGTAACCCTATGGCATTGGAATCATCCTTGTCAACCTTCCTAAGCTCAATCACAGATTTTTGCATCACCCAAACTATCCAAAAAATGCAAAAACAAAAGACCAGATATCTGTCTCAAATGATTCCCCACTCCTATATATACAACACCAATTAACTTTCAATAAGTGCTTCTTACTGATGATATCAGTTGTCAATATTTCTCCCCCATGACAGTCCACAAAAAAAGGGTCACCTTTCATGGGACCCTTGCACCCCATATGCTCTTCCATGGAAAAGAGTGGCCTGTGGAACCCCTATTGGTATTTGGTTTCTTACTTCTGAATGAAATGAGATGTCTATTTGGATCCTTCATGAGTGCTTCAAGATGACTTATTGGATTTGCTTGTAGGGAGAGCTGGCCGGTATGGATCAAAATTTCCTGTTGGTAAAGTCACTTGTATAGATGCAGAGGATCTACCCTTGCTTCATTCATCACTCGAATCTCCATCGCCCACGCTAGAGGTTATTCTACCATCAATAAAATGGCTTCACGCATCTTATGCATTTGACTTCTTTTAAGTTCTTTTTAATTACGAGATAATTATGTGGTTTAGTATCATTTGTTTTTTAATTATTATTATTTTTATGTTGTGTGTTCTTTTCTTAATTGAAGTAACTCTTGCAATGCAGCTTGCTGGATTATTTCCTACCTTCGATCTCATGTATATGTATTCACTTGTACACCCAACAAATAGCCTCTATCAGATATTGGTAGGTTTTCATTCAACCATTTTTTTTTTTTTTGGGTATCTTCTGTATCTGTCATCTACTCATTTGTTTCATATCTATCAATCTTTATGCCCTAGCTATTTATTGAGTAATTCATTTTCTAGAACAATTAAAAAAAAAGTGTCTGTAATCTGCGTAAGTGATACCAAGGGTTGCTGATTCAACCTTTATCATGGTTTTTTTTAATGATGAGGAAAAGAATGAAAATAAAATAGAAGAATCATTTATGTTTATGTGGAGATTATTGAATGTTGGAGCTTCACTCTCTTGCCCCCTTGCAAATGAGAAAAAGATTGACAAGATAAACAAATTATGATTGTCAAAAATAGCATGATTCCTCAATGAATGGGTTTAACATTTATGATGGATACTATCAAGTAGCTGAGAATTGTAACTGTTTGTTAAATTATTGAAACTTGTTGAATTTTTTTTTTTTCTGCATTATGATATTAATGTGTTTCCAATCGTGTGATACTTAAAGGACCTTTTTTCTTAAATTTTCCAGGAGCACTTTCTAGACAACGCTAAATTATCGGAAAATTATTTTATTGCTGATTGTGAAGAAATGTTGGTACGTTTATGTCAAGCTCCCTTCCCCATCAATCAGGGGAAACGTTTTTATTATGTTGCTTTGTTCTTGGCAACCATGAATGTCAAGTATTTTCATCCCTGTAATTACGTAATATCCTGGATCAACTCTTACTTCGGATCCTAATTACATTATTGATATCAGAAAGTTGCTGCTGTTATTGATGAGTTGCCCCTTGGGTTGCATGATAAGTACCTTTTCTGCATCAGGTAATATCTTTAGTCCATTTGAAATGGTCAAAAATTGTTTCAGGCTTTCTGTTTACCCAAGTTTCTAGAATGTGATTACTATCTTGGTGGAATTCTCCTAAGACTGAAAACTTGGTCGACTGACTAAGTTAGGGTAGTTTTATTTTTTTCCACTAACTTGTTCAGTTTCAGCTCTATTAATAATTGTGTTGTGCAGTCCGGTTGACATGGGTGATGAGATTTCATCTCAAGGTCTTACACAGGTAAGATTGAATATATAGATCTTAAAATAATAAATCGATGTTTGTTTTTAATTATGAATTAATATTATCTTTCATGATGGACCAGTTTGCACAAAATTATGCAAACAAAGGCATAGTTCAGCTGCGAGAAATATTTACACCAGGGACACTTCAGGTGCCAAAAACACAAACTGCTCTCAAGGAGCTTGAATCCATACACAAGGTAAAGTCTTTACATCCTTTTTTCTAAGCATCAGTTATGATCCTGAGGAGATTAACTGGTTTTCAATTCCCAATTTCATTGGTTGAAAAGTTCCATTCATTGATGGAATCTTTTAATATGTTGCATGTTTAGAAACACACTACATAATGCCTAAATAGACATCAGAGGATCTGAAATTTTTATATTGAACCTTGCAAATGACCTTAATCTTCTAAAATATGCATTAATTTTTTTTTTCACCAATTTTATTGAACCTAAACAGTAATTATCATATTGATATCAGTAAATTTTAATGGCTAAGAATAATTTTGCAATTAAAAGGTACATCAGTTTTATTAGTGAAATGAATTATCAGAGTTAATCATGATTATGGGCATTGCATGATAGAACAGGAGGTGAGGCACATCTGTTGTCTGTTTGGAATTAATTAGATAATGAAGGGATTGAACTTGAGTAATTTCTAGTTTTCAAGGAACTTAAGCTCTAGATTTTAACTACATATAATTTGATCAGGACATAGGTTGTTAGCTGATGCTGTATAAGGAGAGTTGGTTACTCATATACTTTTTCACTTTTTGGCAGCTTAGAATTGTAGTCTATTGTGGCTTTGGTTTTTGCTCTCATTGGTTTACTTGCAGAATGCAAAGATCTATAAATAACAGTATTGGTTGCTGGGAAGGGTCAGGGGGAAGGTTAGGGTGTTGTAGCATGGAGGATAGTCCCTTTGTCTAATATATAATCATTAGTAAGTTACACACAACTTCACTCTCCATTGGCAGTTGAATTGTAGTGGTGTTTTTGATGTGCGATCCTTTTATATTTCTGTATTGAAAGCCCCTTCTGTTTCTTTCCCTTGGCAGAGCATTTGGTGTGTTAAGGTACCTAAAAGGGTATCTTTCTTTTTATGGACTGCTGCTAGGGGTGGGATTCTTACTATAGATAACCTTATTAAGAAGAACCTGCCCCTTGTTAATTGGTGTTGTCCATGTAGGTGTGATGAGGAAACTGTGGATCACCTTTTGCTTCATTGTAAGTTTGCATATGCTTTGTGGAATGAGGTCCTTATTATGTTTGGGGTTCAGTGGGTGATGCCGAATACAATTGTTTCTCTTCTTTTCGCTTGGAGGAATTGGTTGGGATCTTTTTCTCCAAATGTTTGGAATATGGTACCGGCATGTCTTATGTGGTTAGTATGGAAGGAACGCAATGCCCGAACTTTTGAGGACATTGAGAGACCTATAGATCTGTTGAAGAATCCGCTTGCTATGACTTTGTTTGAGTGGTCTTGTATTTGGGGTCTTACGCATTGTAGTACCTTGTCTGAATTCCTTATCTCTATTAGACTTTCCTTATGATTTGATTGTATTTGTTTCAAGGGCAGTGAGTTTACAATCAAAAACACATTGTTCTTTTATCATCAATAAAACTCTTATTACTAATCAAAAAAAATACTTCACTCTCCATCCTATTCTTATAGGAGCAGGAGCTGTCATTTAGGCTAGAGCTCATGGCCCTCTTGTCTAATATGAAGTATTTGGAATGAGCACAATGGTAGAGATTTTGAGGGTGTTGGGATCTTGCTTCCCATACAAAAAGGCAGTGTTACAATGATTGTTGTCCTTCTGTCTTTCCTCTGATCGAAGATTTTTATTTTTCTTTATCTCCTTTTGAATTTATGATATCTCTAAATTGTTGGACATGGTTGCTGTAGCTGGTTAGTAGCTCACATATAGAATTCATGTAGTTGGGCAGTCCACTTCCCTTTGTTTCCCCCTCTTGGCAGAATATGTACTTGCCAAGAAAAAAATTGAAAGAAAATACTTTTAATTTGTGTGCAAAGTACATTACCATATATATTCTTCTTAGAATTCATATCATGGAGACAATCGGCTTCTGGTTGCCATTTGGCTGTCTTCTGACAAAGCTGATCTTAATTTCCATGCTATTTATGGAAGATTATGAGGTAAACTTTTCCAAAATATAGGATTTTTTTTTCATTGATTAAGTTTTAAACTTTGCAAATAAATTTGGGTGAAGACTTGTAATTTGGCCATTGTAGTGTCTACATTCCTGCAGTTGATGTCATATTGTAGATGTATACATTTTGTTTTCTGTGGAAATGATTTCCTGATTGACAAAGGTTTAAAGGCAAATACATTGATAGTCATTCAAGATGTATTTGTAGTATTCTTTTGTCAAACTCAGAAGTTGAATATACCACATTTTCTCTGACTCGTGCTTCCTAGAAAAATGTTACTAGAATTCATTTTTCTTACTATTATATAGGGTAGGTTTGCTACTAAAATTTCTCTTTTGGTACCAAAATTGAAGGTGTTGGATCTCTATGTTTGGTTGAGCTTTCGAATGGAGGATTCATTCCCAGACCATGAGCTGGCGTCATCACAGAAGGCCATTTGCAGCCTGTGAGTTTGCTTAGGATTTGTTGTATGTTAGTTATTAATCTGCTAGCTCTCTTATTGTTCTACATTAAATTTGTAGGTTGATTGAGGAGTTCCTGGAAAGACTAGGGTGGCAGAAGCCAAAGGCAAGGAGGTTACCATCACGTGCAAGAATGAATTCTCTTTTGTCCAAAGACATCCGACAGCATTTGTGAAAGTCCTCACATAAAGGCCATTTGCAGCCTGTGAGTTTTTGCTTGGGATTTGAAGTATGTTAGTTATTATTTTGATAGCTCTCTTATTGTTCTACAAATAATTTGTAGGTTAAGGAGTTCCTGGAAGGACTAGGGTGGCAGAGGCCAAGGGCAAGGAGGTTACCGCCATGTACAAGAATGAATTCTCAATTGTCCAAAGACATCTGACAGCATTTGTGAAAGTCCTCATTTTCCTTGATACAGTCATTCCTTCTCTTAGATCTTCAAAAGCATTTTGGAGAAGGATAATTGAATTTTTAGTTTAGTCACTTTACCCTAACTTGTTATATCTGTGTATTTACTTCTCCTGTCCTGATTAACAACCAAAACAGAGCATGAAGCTCCACCTCTTCAAGAAAATTCCTTTACTTCAAATTATTTAATTCAATCGTTTACTTTGGCAATCATTGTATTATTTGGACTACAATAATGTAAAAATATTATTGACAACGATGTGATATAATTTGACAGAATAATTACGCTTTTTAAACTTGTAATGTCGTCCGAAGATTGAAGTGATCCAATTTTAGTTGGCCAAGATCTGATCTGGTATAATATGCAAGTATAGGATCCACAATAGAAAGTATGCGAGGAAAATGTGCAACATGACCATTTTTTAGAAGGACTAATTTCATGATCAAAGTATAATGGATGAGCACCCGGTACATCAATTCGTGAGCATTATTGTGAAGTTGGTGACAAAATCCCACCAAAAGTGGCACGGCAGGAAGTACAACATAATTTTGCACAGTATATACTCAGTGAAACATGAGTGCTTGTATTGCTCTGTCCTGTAAAAATTAGTTCTTAGGTGCCTCCCATTTTGGGCCATGCCTAGAATTTGGTAATATTAGACCAGTTAGAATTGCAACTTCCTTCTGGAAGCCCAAAAACTAGACACAATTTTTGGTCAAACACGCTGGTTCTGTCAACTATTTGAAGAGCAGAATTTTAGGTTTAAACTACATGGGAAGAAATATGTCCTCCAAAGTTTTTAGAAAACTGGAGCTCATTGCAAAAATTCTCAAAGTTGAAATGATCCTACATCGCATGTTGATATATTCACTATAATGGAGTGATAAATTTTTCATCTGTCAAAAATGACAAAACTGATAAAATTATTCACATTCATCATCCTAGAAAATAAAAATAACACTTTGATTTCCTTGGTAATATATTAGAAACTCATCGAACCCAATGTAAAATAGCTGAAGCAATTCATCCTGATCTAAAGATAAAAACTATCATTCTAGTAGATGTGTTCTTTTGCTTTGTTATTCTGTGACCGTGACATCAACTTCTCAATATGTTCCTTTGCTTTTGTCATACTCTTGCCCTCAAGTCCTTCCGTCAACATCTTGTATGTGCAATCCTTTGGAACCATACCCTTCAACACCATCTCTTCAAAGAACAAGCAAGCGTGTTCAAGTTTCCCATTCTTACATAGTCCATGCACCAAAAGCGAATAAGTCCCAACTTCTGGACTGATGTCATTTCTAAACATGTGGTCTAACAAGAAGTATAGCACCTTCATTCTCTTCTTCTGACAGCACATCTTCAATAGAGGACCATAAGTCTTAAGATTTGGCTTGCAAGTATCCTCTTCCATTTGCTGAAGCAACTTCATCGCCGCCTCTTCTTGCAAATGCACGCAATAACAAGAGATCAAAGTATTATACGTCAATGCATCCCGACTAACTCCTTGCTTTGTCATGTCCTCAAATACGTCGCGTGCATCTTTAAGCCTACCGGACTTACCAAGAATGAATATTAAAGAGCTATAAATTGATGCATCAGGAACACAACCATTCCTCTTCATCTTCTCATAAACCTCCAAAGCTTCATTAATCCTTTTTGCCTTCCCTAGAGCATGCATTACAATGGTATAAGTCACCTCACTAGGCCAGCAGCCCTTATCTTTCATTTCTTCAAGAATTTTATCCACTTTACGAAAATCCTTTTCCCGACAATAGGCTCCAATGAAACAAGTATATGAGAACACATCAGGCTGAAACCCATGTTTCTCCATATCCTCCATAGCCTTTTTGGCATGGTCTAATTTCCTAGCCTTGCACCACCCATGTATCAATACATTGAATGTGTGAGCACTCAAAGGTATTACTTTCTTGAACGTCAAGAAAACATCATGGGCATCCTCAACACTGCCCTCTTTCACCAATGCATCCATTAGTACATTCATTGATGTGGTATCTTTGCTCACACCAAACATCTCTATTTTCCTAAATGCCTCTATTGCCTCCTTGTATTTACCAGCCTTTGCAAGCCTCCTCATAACCTTACTCATTGTGACCAATGTGACATACCCACCTAACGCATTCATCTCCTCCACCAATTCCCACACAGTATGGAACTGCTCCGCCTTTCCTAAGATATCAACCATGGAATCATAAAGCTCAGGAGAATGCCTATAACCTGTTTGCATTTTTGCCCAAGTGAAAACTCCAAAAGCCGGGACCCAATCATTGCTAAATCTCTTCAAAAGCTGTTCAACTAAACTGTTTGATGCAATAAAACCAGACCCATTTAGAGCTTCCGCTGCATTATCAGGCGATGGGTACCAATTCTTGAGGATTTTGCTGATTTTATCAACGTCTGTCTCAGTGTTTTCACTTAGCATTTGCTTAACAACTTTGCTGTGATCATGAAACTTGTGGTTGTCAACCCAACGAGCAAGTGAAGGTATAACAAATTCATCATCTGAATCTGGGTTTGATGGGTTTTGGGTGTCGCTGAATTTGACCCAACTTGGAAGCTCGGGTGATTCGGTGAGTTGGGTTGAGTCAGTCATGGTGCATAGTGGGTGGTATAAGAAGATGAAAGGCTTGGTTTTTCTTGTGTGAGAGAGAAGCTTGAGAATTTGGAACTTTGACGAGAGCATTTTGGAGTTTGGGCAAGGATGAGGCAATGAAAGATTGTTTATGAAATGGATTTGTCTGAGATCCTACGTATGGTGGGCTTGAATCTATGAGAGACACGAATAAACAAACCGGCCATAGCTTATGTGTGCAGTGTTTTTTGGTAAGTAATTGTATTTTTTTTTTTTTTTTTTGGAAAAAGGTAAGTAATTGTAATTATTTGCACACTAATTTGTGTAATGCGCACAAAAATTGTGTACAAGGCTCATTTTACTATTTAAGATTTGCACAAGACTGCTTTTATATAGTTGGTTCTAGTTAATTTAATTGATAAATAAATTGATAGATGAATAAGAAATTTGGAATTCAGTCTCCGCTTACATAAAAAAACCAATTGGTAGAGTATAGATGTTGATTCATTGGGCCTAGGCCCGTCATTTTTTTTTTTTTTTTTGAGTAACATAATAATAATAAATAAAAGACACTCTAATAGTGATTAGAGTTATTTTTTAAACGTTAATGTTTGTAATACATGTAGTACCAACCTACTATAGTCAGAAAATAGTGATTCATTGGGCCTAAACCCATCAAATTTATATTTCTAACATAATAATAAAAAATAAAGACACTCTAATAGTAATTAGAGTAATTATTTAAACGTTAGTGTTTGTCATACATGCAGTGCCTACCTACTATAGTCAGAAAATACTATAAGCTAGTAGCTACTAGTTAGAAAATACTATAAGCTGTTTTTCGATGTTCTAAGCCTTAAGGCAGTTAGCTTATATGGCAATCTTCTTATCTGAATTACTCAGTCTTGTTAATGAATTAGTTACTTGTATTAGATGTATTTAGTGTTAGTTTGACACTTAGCAAGGAACTAATGATTGTTAGTTGTATGAAAAATCTTATAAGTACTCTTGTACTCTCATTCTTGTGATAAATTTTTGAGAATTAGTGATTTTAAGGGGAAGCCCCTTAAATAGTACTCATCAATATTCAATATATATATAAAAGTAAAGAACTCATGCGGGAGTACATAAAATCCTGCCAAGTAGCATTTTAATTTTGCATTTAGCATTTTTTTTTTTTACCTCTTTTATTAATTTTTTTTTTTTTTTTTTTTACTGTTACCCAAAAATTCACATTAACTTATTTTACTGTTATCTCATTAATGTCTCATTAATTGACTAAGTTTACACCACACATTTCTCTATTCTTCTTTCTTCATGTCTTTTAGCATACCTACCGTTTTAGTATTTTAAAAAAAGCAAAATAATAATAATAATTAAAGACTAATAGTAATAACTAACTAGATAAGGCCTTTAAGAGAGATAGAGAGATACAAAAATGTTATGAATTGTTAAATAAAATGCACTATTTTACTATATATCATCAAAATAAAAGACCTGAAACTAACAAAAAATTTGAAAGAGAGAGAAATAGAAATCTAAGGAGTCACCACCTTTGTTATACAGGTCTCCCACTACCATTAAGATGCCAAAACCCCTACGAGTAATTTTTTTTTTTTCCTTTTTTCTTTTTAAAATTAGGGGCTTAAATATGATTTAGGTTTGGGTAATTTGGTTGGATAGTTTTTGTTTTGGGTATATAAGTAGAGATAATATTCTACCATGGTTTAATTTTAAATCATCTATAAGATATATGCATACACATTTGCCCATATCATGTTTAAATGTGACACTATCGATGAGAAAAAACGATAAGAGAGTTGGACATACTTTCATTTCATGGTATGAAATATATGAACATAACACAAATTAGTTGATTTTCATGATCCCATTACTCTTTTGCATTTATTTTTGGTTCCATGATTTAATTTTTTTTTTTAAAAAAATCTTACCTTGAGAAGGCTACAAATATGCAGTGAAACTACTAAACTAATTTTTAATATCTCAAAATGTATATATTTCTTTACTCTAATTTAGTTTACTTTTTCTTATAATATATGTAAAACATTATCCAAAACTGTCTTGCGTAAAATATCAAAAACCTCATGTTGGAGAGTACGAGGTTATGCCATGTGACGCCTTCCTTGAACTTCTCTTTATGTAGTTTTCTACTTCAACAAAGTTTGCATTTCACCCTAAAAAAAAAAAAAAACAAAGTTTGCATTTATATTAAAGTATTAGTTCATTGAATTAGCCAATAGAGTAAATGCATATATTAATTATCTATTGTTGTGCATTAATTATTTATATTAAATGAATTTATAAGATTATTTTTATAAACTCTATATAGAAAATTGTAAGGACCCAAAATGTGAGAAATACAAAGTTGGAGGTATAAAGACGTGCTCGTTCTTTTCTTGGATCCAATACAACAGAATTTGTTAGAGATGGGCTAAAACAACAAAAACTCCACCTATAAGGCACCATGACTTCCCCTTAATATAGGCCTTCTCTTTCTGATCCGCACCGTCCATCTTCAGCTATCCTTCCCTTCATTCTTTGACACCTGTCACCTATCCTCTCTCTCTAGGAGCCGGCGACGGTTGTAGCTGGCGCCGCTGTCACAGTCATCATGTCAGGTCATTTCCACATTTAATGCGACTAACAAAGTGGGTGTGCGCCATTTATTATTGACGTGACTGGGGGCTATTGCCCAGGCGGCCGCCTGTCTGCCACTTACCCCTGCCTCCTTTAGCCGAGGAGGCTTCCTCTTCAGTACTTGGCGCAGTGCTCCTCGGAGGTTAGCTCTTTCTTCGGGAGCTATTTAATTCTTGGGCCCCCGTCCAGCTCCGTATTCGGCCCAAGAGTGGTTCCCTCCAAGCCCTTGAAGGTGCCTTGGCCCATTAGTTCAGCTCCACGGCCCCTTTCCTCGTTCCTCGGGTGCCCACAATAGCCCCCTAAAACTTTCGCTTATCAGAATAAGTGAAGTTTTAACTCCGCGGATACGCCGTACGTGTCGGATGCGTCCACACGAGTTGACGTCTTCTCAACTGTCATTCGCACGCCCTTGACGCTTCGGAATCCGCGAACACACATTTATGGCGCCAGGCGGCTGCTTGTCTCCCCACGTTCGACGGTATGATCAAGATCGTGCGGCTTTCGTTCATCCTTATTTATGAGCGGGAATTTTACCGCTCCTTTTTTCCTCCTATAAAAGGAGCGAACAGGGCTGGCGATGTCTCATTTCTGGCTATTTGGCGTTTTTACTTTTGGCAAAGAGAGATTTACTCCCGAGGAGCGCGCTTTTAACCTGTGCAGTAGGTGTGTTGGTTTCCTTCTTGGTTTGCTCCTGTTTTTGTCTATGGGTAGATACGCTAGGCTGGTAGATATCGAGGAGGCTAGGATGGCTTTTAGGGCCAAGTATAGAATTCCCGACGACGTAGTGTTTAGGCACTGTGAGGAGGGCGAGTGGCTAGTTATCGAACGCCCTCCCGAGTCAGTAGTCATTCCTATGATCGCCTTCATTGAAGGCGGGATGGAACTCCCCATGGGCCCGGTGACCCAGGATTACCTCATAAATTTTAGGCTTACCCCAACCCAGTGCTCCCCCAACGTCTTCAGGATTCTTGGGTGTGTAGACGCCATCAACCGTAGGATGGGGACCCGTTTAACCTAGCATGATGTGAACTGGGTGTACAACTGCCAAAAAGGGGAAAAAACCAAATACTACATGAGGAGTAGGGTCCCCGCGGTTAGGTTGATCTCTTGCTTGCCCGATTCGAGCAAGGGCATGGATGAAGACTTCCTTCTTGTCTCGGGCGGGTGGCATGATGGTCGGCACTGCCCCACCCAGGAAGGGGAACCAGGTAGCTTTTCCGAGGGTCTGGGCTTCTGCCTTAGGATTTTTGTAGAAGGGTCTCGTCCGAGGCATCAGTTTTCTCGTTTTTTTTTTTTTTTTTTTTTTTTTTTTTTTTTTTTTTTTTTTTTTTTTTTTTTTTTTTTTTTTCTTTAAGATCCAGCTTTCTTTTGTTTCCCTGCTAATAATGACTGCTCTTCCATGGCAGACGAGTACCACACAGCCCCTACCAAACACTTGGTGAACTTTCAAGACCTGAATCGGATTCTTCGGTCCGAGATATTCCTCCATCGGGACGAGCAACTCCGAGCGGCGCACGTCATCCTTGGCTATACTCCTTCGACAAAGCGCTTTCAGAGTCCGAAGTACGTCATCAAGGCTCGGGACCCACGCTTGGCCAGTATAGACGTCGTCGTCCCCGGTTTTCTGCTGCCGGGACCTCCCCCCGAGGGTACCCAAGACGCCCAACTCCCTGCTCCTCTAGCTGCACAACTTTTATACGCCCAAGAGCCTCCCCTGCCATCCAACGAAGAGGCGGAGGGATCTTCATCTTCTTCTGTCCAAGAGGTAACGGAAGAAGATTTTGAAGTTTTTTATCGCCCCGACGCCCCAGGTTCCTCTCCAGCCCGATCATCATCGGCGATGGGGTTCCAAGAGAAGACGCCTGACCTCCTGGCACTGCTATCTGCTCACGCCGGCGGATCCTCCTCGGCGGCTGCGGTGCCACCTCGCCCGCCGACTCCAGTGGCTGCCCGTACCTCCCCTGCCGACGCAGCGGATAAGAAACGCAAGCGTGGTCCTAGTGGAAAGGGGACGACCACGTCCGAGGAGGGGGAGATATCCGAGCCGCAACCCAAGGAGGCCCGGGGCGGCAAAGGCCAACCGAAGAAGAGGCCCGACCCTGTTGTAGTCCCGAGGGAGAGCGGCGGGGATCAGCCTAGGAAGGCTTCCATTTGGAGGCCCTCCTTTACCCTCAGCTCGGGATCCGCTGTCCTGGACGATGCCAATCTGAGGGACCCTTCCAAGGGCAGCTCAGGCTTGGTTGCCGAGTGCCTGGAGAGGGCCCTGTGCCTCCCCGAGGATATGGAGGAGCTGAAGTCTTTTAGGAAAAGGGAGGTCTTCCTTTCACTGAAGCAGGACCTGGCTAAGGTACCTCAGTTGCTCTTACCAGCTTTCCTATCCTCTCTTCCTCTCTTTTTTTTTTTTTTTTTTCTGCCAAGTATTTTTGCTCCGACTGCTTATCCTCCTTTGTTATTTCCCATTCTTGCAGGCCGTTCAGGCTACCTTCATGGCGGAAGAGTGGGTCGATCACTCCCTCGACGCTGCCAGGAAATCTGAGAAGGCCTATGAGGCTGCTGAGAAGGCCAGGGCTGAGTCGGAGAGGAAGTTGAAGGACACCCTCTCCCAGCTGTCCGAGGCTGAAAGGGCTTTTCGTGACGCCGACTCCGCCCTAAAGAGCTACGAGAAGCAGGCCTCAAACGCCTTGGCAGCCCAGAAGCAGGCCGAAAGCGCACTGGCGCTCTCAATGGTGGAGTTGAAGCAGGCGCATCAGCGGCTGGCAGATAAGGATGCTGAGAAGGCTCAGGCCGAGCAGGAGGCCTATGATGCAGGTATGAACAAGACGGCCGCATCCCTTACTGCTCAGCTTCGTGACTTCGCTCGCGCCTTTTGCCAGGAGGTCTGGGGAGAGGCTTTAAACGTGGCGGGGGTTAGTCCTGACTCAGAGCTCCGTGCTCCCGACCATGTTTACTACCCCCCAGCCCTCCGCCTGCCGGCGTCAGCCCCAAGTCCTACCGCGGATCCGAATTTTGTTCCCCTGGTGGATCAGAGATCCGTTCTCCCAATCCCTGCCGAGCCCCAGAATCCTCCTTCCTCTGCTTCATCCAAAGGGTTACCCTCTCAAGAGGACGTGGTGGACTTGGAAGCTGACAAGGGGGTGCCCGAGGGGGTGCCTCTGAAGAAGAAGAAAGAGAAGAAGGAGAAAGAGAAGAAGGACAAGGAGCCTCAGACTTAGATTAGTTTTTTTTTTTTTTTTTTTCTCTTGTTTTTTTTCACTCTTGTTTTGTATGCTGTTGCGGACTTTCGCATTCAGGCACCCTTTATGTAGCAATTCCCCCCCCCCCTTTTTGTAACCAGGATCCTACCCCTGTATTGCTTCTACATTTTATAATCAGTTTTTTTTTTATGAGCACTTTGAATTTTTGCATAGCAGTCTCGATATATATCCGTTGCTTTCCTTCTTGCTCACTTTTCTTGATATATGCTCTCCCAATACCTGCAATTTTCTCGCAAGTATTAACTGTTCTCTAGGCCCGTGGCGGCGGAGCCAGGCAAACACTAGGACCGTTTCAACACTTAGAATTTTTTGCAAGTGTTAATTATCCCTAAGCCCGTGGCCGAGGAGCCAGGCAGGCGCTAGGTCTGTTTTAACATTTAGAATTTTTCTTGCAAATGTTTCCTTCCCATGAGCTTGTGGCCGAGGAGCCAGGCAAGCTTTAGGCGTTCCCTAACACTTAGAATTTTTCTTGCAAGTGTTAATTATCCCTAAGCCTGTGGCCGAGGAGCCAGGCAGGCGCTAGGTCTGTTTTAACACTTAGAATTTTTCTTGCAAATGTTTCCTTCCCATGAGCTTGTGGCCGAGGAGCCAGGCAAGCTTTAGGCGTTCCCTAACACTTAGAATTTTTCTTGCAAGTGTTAATTATCCCTAAGCCTGTGGCCGAGGAGCCAGGTAGGCGCTATGTCTGTTTTAACACTTAGAATTTTTCTTGCAAATGTTTCCTTCCCATGAGCTTGTGGCCGAGGAGCCAGGCAAGCTTTAGGCGTTCCCTAACACTTAGAATTTTTCTTGCAAGTGTTAATTATCCTTAAGCCTGTGGCCGAGGAGCCAGGCAGGTGCTAGGTTTGTTTTAACACTTAGAATTTTTCTTGCAAATGTTTCCTTCCCATGAGCTTGTGGCCGAGGAGCCAGGCAAGCTTTAGGCGTTCCCTAACACTTAGAATTTTTCTTGCAAGTGTTAATTATCCCTAAGCCTGTGGCTGAGGAGCCAGGCAGGTGCTAGGTTTGTTTTAACACTTAGAATTTTTCTTGCAAATGTTTCCTTCCCATGAGCTTGTGGCCGAGGAGCAAGGCAAGCTTTAGGCGTTCCCTAACACTTAGAATTTTTCTTGCAAGTGTTAATTATCCCTAAGCCTGTGGCAGAGGAGCCAGGCAGGCGCTAGGTCTGTTTTAACACTTAGAATTTTTCTTGCAAATGTTTCCTTCCCATGAGCTTGTGGCCGAGGAGCCAGGCAAGCTTTAGGCGTTCCCTAACACTTAGAATTTTTCTTACAAGTGTTAATTATCCCTAAGCCTGTGGCCGAGAAGCCAGGCAGGTGCTAGGTTTGTTTTAACACTTAGAATTTTTCTTGCAAATGTTTCCTTCCCATGAGCTTGTGGCCGAGGAGCCAGGCAAGCTTTAGGCGTTCCCTAACATTTGTAGAGGGACAAAATCGAAACACAAAAGCTGAAACTTTTCATTAAAAGTAATATCGTCGTAAATTGTTTACATTCCATGGGCGGGGGATTACATTTCCATCCAGGTCTTCTAACCGGTAAGCTCCAGTTCCTGCGACAGAGGTGACTTTGAACGGCCCTTCCCAATTAGGACTTAGCTTTCCCCATGATGGGAGCTTGGCCGTTCCCACTATCTTCCTCAAAACCAGATCTCTCGGAGACAGGGGCCTGTGCTTCATCCCTTTGTCATACTCTCGTTTAAGCTTCTGTTGGTAGTGGGCCAATTTCACCATGGCCACATCTCGTCTTTCTTCGGCTAGGTCTAGGCTGTCCATGAGAGACTGACGGTTTCCCTCGGCGCTGAACTGGTCGGTCCTCATAGTTGGAAATCCAGCCTCTAGGGGGATCACTGCCTCTGAACCATAGGTTAATGAAAATGGGGTTTCCCCCGTGGACTTCCGCGGAGTGGTACGGTATGTCCAAAGCACGTGGGGCAATTCGTCAACCCATCTCCCTTTCGCGTCGTCGAGCCTCTTTTTGATTCCGGCAATGATGGTCTTATTGGTGGCCTCGGCTTGCCCATTGCCCTGAGGGTATGCCGGCGTGGAGTACCCATTCCTGATTCCCAATTCCCCACAATACCTTCTGAAGGATTTACTGTCGAATTGGAGGCCATTGTCCGAGATCAGGGTGTGTGGCACTCCGAATCTGGTGACGATATTTTTCCATACGAACTTCTTTGCATCGACGTCCCTAATGTTGGCCAGAGGCTCGGCTTCAACCCACTTGGTGAAGTAATCTGTGCCGACGAGCAGCCATCGTCTGTTGCCCGTGGCCCGAGGAAGGGGGCCCACTATGTCCAAGCCCCACTGGGCAAAGGGCCAAGGGCTGGACAAAGGGTTCAGGACTCCTCCCGGCTGATGTATACTAGGGGCAAACCTCTGGCATTGATCGCATCACCTGGTGTAGTCCTGGGAGGTTTGGCGCATTTTTGGCCACCAATACCCTTGTGATAGGGCCCGGTGTGCCAGGGATCTACCGCCCGTGTGGCTTCCACATATGCCCTCATGCAGTTCCTCGAGTAGGGGCTCCACGGCTTCCGGGTGTTCGCACAGCAGATATGGGCCCGAGTACGAGCGCTTGTACAGCTTGTTCTACTCGGATAGCCAGTAGCGCGGGGCGGTTCTCCGTATCTTCTCCGCCTCGCCTTTATCCTCTGGCAACAGTCCTTGTTTCAGGAAAGCCACAATGGGATCCATCCAGCTTGGGCCTACACGAATGCTGCGCACTTCTGCTATAGGTGTCTCCTGTAGGACGGAGACGTTAACTTCCTCCACCAAAACGACTCGGGGCAGGGTCGATTCTAGCGCGGTGGCCAACATGGCTAAGGAATCTGCGTGCGCGTTCTGTCCCCTCGGGACTTGTTCCACCCTGAAGTCATCGAAATGGCTCCGTATGTTTCGCACGCGGGCGACATACTTCTGCATCCTCTCATCTCGGGCCTCAAACTCCCCTTTAACCTGGCCCACAATTAGCCTAAAGTCGGAGTACACTTCGACCCTCTTTCCTCCGAGCAGTCTGACCAGGTCTATACCTGCCAGCAGTGCCTCGTACTCGGCCTCATTGTTGGTGGCCGGGAAACCCAGCCGTAGTGACTTCTCCATTATTAGTCCCTCGGGTGTGATCAGCACTACCCCCACGCCAGCCCCCTTTCGATTAGAGGCCCCATCCGTGTAGACCCGCCATAAGGGGACGGCGGAAGTGGTCGAGATCGCTAGGCTCGCGGCCACGCTTACCCCCTCACAGGTACCTTCGGAAAACTCTGCCACAAAGTCGGCTAAGACTTGCCCTTTTATGGCCGTGCGGGGTAGGTACTTGACGTCATAAGCCCCCAGCTTAGTGGCCCACTTGGCAACTCTACCCGTGTAGTCGGACTTTCTTAGCAAGGCCTGTAGTGGCAGCTGAGTCAGCACCGCCACGGTGTGGGCTTGGAAGTAATGTGGGAGCTTCTTCGTGGCGTGTACGATAGCTAGGATCGCCTTCTCCAAAGAGAGATATCGCATCTCTACTGCCTGTAGCGACTTGCTGACATAGTAAACCGGCCTTTGAACCCCGTCATGATTTCTGATTAGTACGAAGCTAACAGAATGCTCCGTGATTGCTAGGTAGGCGTATAGGACTTCCTCCCTGTCTGGCCGGGATAGGATTGGTGGGTTGGACAAGTAAGCCTTGAGATCTTCGAACGCTCGGGCGCATTCCTCGGTCCACTCAAAGTCTTTCCACTTGTGCAGTAGCTGGAAGAAAGGGCGGCACCTGTCCACGGATCTGGAGATAAACCGGCTTAGTGCCGCCGTCATTCCGGCTAGCCTCTGCACCTCCTTCGGATTTCGGGGTGGATGCAGGTTATTAATAGCCTTAATCTGGTCGGGGTTAACCTCGATTCCCCGATGAGTGATCATGTATCCTAGGAATTTGCCCGAGCTCACCCCAAAAGAGCATTTCGACGCATTTAGCCGTAACTTGTGCTTCCTGAGCACTGCGAAGATTTCCGACAAGTCTGCGATGTGGTCCTCGGCCCTTTTACTTTTGACCACCATATCATCTATATATGCCTCCATGTTCCTCCCAAGATGTTTCTCAAACATGCGAGTGATCATCCTCTGGTAAGTGGAGCCGGCGTTCTTGAGGCCGAAGGGCATCACCCTGTAATGGAAGTTGCCGATGGGAGAACGGAAGGCTGTCTTTTCCTGGTCGGCCGAAGACAAAGGTATTTGATGGTACCCTTGGAATGCATCCAGGAAGCTCATCCAAGGATGCCCTACCGTAGCGTCCACCAACTGGTCAATCCTGGGAATCGGGAAAGGGTCCTTTGGGCAGGCCCTATTGAGGTCGGTAAAATCCACGCAGACCCGCCATTTCCCACTTTTCTTATGCACGACGACGGTGTTGGCCAGCCAGTCGGGGTAGAAGATTTCCTTTATGGCCCCAGCTTGTTTTAACCTGACCACCTCCTCCCTAACCGCCTCGGCGTGTGCGTCGAACGATCGCCGAGGTGGTTGCTTACGAGGGACCACCCCTGGGTTTACGTTCAAGCGGTGGCAAGCTAGCTCGGGGCTGATTCCGGGGATGTCACTCGCCTCCCATGCGAACACGTCCTGGTTGTCATTCAAGAACTTCACTAACTCCAACCTTTCTTGTGGGTGCAACTGCGATCCTATCTGGAAATAACGCTCTTCGCATGTTCCAGTCAACACTCTCACCAATTCCTCCGATGATTGTGGATACGCCTCGGGAGGCTGCTCGGGGGCAGCCCCTTGTAGTTGCTATTGGGCCGCATATTTGCAACTAGGGTTCGGGTCAGGCAAATGTGGTGTGATGGCGGCGGCCAAGCAACGTCGGGCCATCGCCTGATCCCCCGCCAGTTCCCCTACGCCTCCGTGAACGGGGTACTTGACTTTAAGATGCACAGTCGAGGGCACGGCGCCAATGGAATGCAGCCACGGCCTGCCGAAGATAGCCGTATAGGGGGAGAAAGCCTCCACAGCTATGAAGCTCACGTGCACTTCCCTGCCATCAACTTGCACAGGGAGCTTGATTCTTCCCAGAGGGACCACCATTTTTCCGTCGAATCCCATAAGTGGGGAGTGGCATGTCTCCAGGTCCTCGACTTTGAGGCCCAGTCCCCTATATAGATCGGGGTACATTACGTCAGCTTGACTCCCCTGGTCAATTAGTACCCTTTTGACATCGTATCCCCCAATTCTTAGGGTAACGACCAAGGCATCCTCGTGTGGTTGCTGGGTTCCCCTTTTATCCTCCTCGGAGAAACTTAGGTCAAGGATCGTCATCCTCAGCCTCTTATTACGCCACTCTTCCTCCCCCGGCTTAGGGCCTTCCATCACAGACAGGACCTGGGAGCTCGGCCCGGTGTCTCCAACTGATCCGGCCAAAATCGTATTAATGGTGCCAAGGGCCGGGCGTGGATGATTGCCCTGGTGCGGTCCTGCCTCTGAGGGCCCCACCTGTCCTGTTGGCCGGTTCAGGAAACGGCCCAGTTTTCCTGCCCTCGCCAATTGGCTTAAGTGGCTTCTCAATGTCCTGCAGTCGTTCGTCGTGTGACCCTTGTCCCGATGATAGTGGCAATAGAGGTTTTGGTTCCTCTTGGTCGGATCCCCGCCCATTCTGTTCGGCCAACTGAAGAATGGCTCATCCTTAATCTCTTCCAGTATCTGGTGCATCGACTCTTTGAACAGCGAGTTTACCATATGAACCCCCTCTGGGGCCGGTCGGCCGGGGAATTCCCTTCGCAACCGGTCGTTACGGTAACCCCCTCCCCGAGGATCTCCCTTTTCGGGGTACAATCCGGCCTTGCCTTTCCCCTGGATTTGGTCTTCTTCCAACCTTTTGTAGGTTTCAATGCATTCCATAAGGCGGCGCATGTTGGATGGGGATTTCATTGTTAGAGACTTCCTCAGGTCGTGGTCGGTCGGAAGGCCGACCTTGAAGGTCCTTACCGCGACATCTTCGAAGTCCCCATCCACCTCGTTGTACATTTCCCAGTAGCGGTCGGCGTAGGTTTTGAGGGTTTCCCCCTCTCTCATTGTCATGGATAGAAGGGCATCCAAAGGTCTAGGTGCCCTGCTACAGGTAATGAACCTCATGCCGAATGCTCTAGTCAACTCTTGGAAGGACGTTATGGATCCCTCTCCCAATGCGTCGAACCAGCGCATGGCCACAGGCCCGAGGCTGGAAGGGAAAACCTTACACAGGAGTGCCTCATTGTCTGAGTGTATGGCCATCTTCTGAGTGAAGTGGCTGACGTGCTCCACCGGATCCGTTCTCCCGTTGTATATGGCGAATATGGGCTGGGAGAAACGGTGAGGGAGCCTGGCCTTGTTAATCCTCCTGACAAAGGGTGATTTGGAGATTTGCTTCAGAGCCCTGCTCATGGCGTCATTCCTTCTATCGTGACAAGAGGATACCCTCTCATGCCTACGGTCACCCTCATCCGAGGTGTCCGAGTACGTTTCATCGGGTGGGGTTCGGGACCTGTGCCTGTATTGCAGTTCTGGGCTTCCTCGTGAACCCTCACTTGAAGCCATCGACGGGCTTCTCCTATTGCGCTCCTTCCGCCGCAATCTCCTGCGCAGGTGATCGATTTCCCGTTGCAATGCCAGCGTGTCCCGTCCACGCTGGGCTTGACTCTCATTGCGTGGCCTGTCCCGCTCCTCTCGCCCTGAGCGGCGCGGCCCTGCTGACGTGCCACGGGTTCGTTGCCTGTTCCTTCTACGTTCCATGTCAAGGAAAGGGTCTCCCTCCCGTGGTCCAACCGATCCGTCCTCAGTTCTGTCCTCATTTGCCATTCCTACTCAAGATGTATCCGTCGGAGCTTGTTGTTTCCCACAGACGGCGCCAATTGTAAGGACCCAAAATGTGAGAAATACAAAGTTGGAGGTATAAAGACGTGCTCGTTCTTTTCTTGGATCCAATACAACAGAATTTGTTAGAGATGGGCTAAAACAACAAAAACTCCACCTATAAGGCACCATGACTTCCCCTTAATATAGGCCTTCTCTTTCTGATCCGCACCGTCCATCTTCAGCTATCCTTCCCTTCATTCTTTGACACCTGTCACCTATCCTCTCTCTCTAGGAGCCGGCGACGGTTGTAGCTGGCGCCGCTGTCACAGTCATCATCTCAGGTCATTTCCACATTTAATGCGACTGACAAAGTGGGTGTGCGCCATTTATTATTGACATGACTGGGGGCTATTGCCCAGGCGGCCGCCTGTCTGCCACTTACCCCTGCCTCCTTTAGCCGAGGAGGCTTCCTCTTCAGTACTTGGCGCGGTGCTCCTCGGAGGTTAGCTCTTTCTTCGGGAGCTATTTAATTCTTGGGCCCCCATCCAGCTCCATATTCGGCCCAAGAGTGGTTCCCTCCAAGCCCTTGAAGGGGCCTTGGCCCATTAGTTCAGCTCCACGGCCCCTTTCCTCGTTCCTCGGGTGCCCACAAAAATAATTTTTAATTGGAATAATAATAATAAATTTAGAATATGAAATTCTTATTCATATTTAGTTGCTTTGACAACAATTGTCACAAAAGCCATAAAAAAATTAAATATTTGTGAATTCACTAAAATTAAACTTAATCCTTTAAATTTCCTAACTCCTTTGTGTGTGTGTACGCACGCGCGTATGTGTGTGTGTGGAACTAACACTGTAATATGCATTCTATGTAATTAGAAAGATTACTAATATAATAAATATGTTTATTTTGTTATATTAATTATTTTAAGCATAATGAAATTTTAATATCATCTTTCTAAGATTTATATGAGAAATAATTGGTTTTTTTATGTGAGAAACAATTGATTTGAAATATGGCATTTTTACTCAAATTTAGTTGTTTTTGCAACAATTGAAACCGTGTCCAACAAAAAGGGGGGGAATTTTTTAGTAACACACAATCAAGAATGTAAAATAATAATAATAATAATAATAATAATAATAATTGAAGGATGTATGCATTTTTTAATAGGCATGAAACATGTCTATCTATATTAGCTACTATATCATGCAATTTTTAGTTTGTAAACACACATATATAGTATGATCAAATCACTATATTACTCTTAGTGTATTTTTATTTTGTCTATATACAAATTAACTTAAGATTACAATTTTTTATAATGAAATTTATTGAAATATCTTTTTTATACATCGATAGTTGAGAGTGGGGATCTGAATCCTTCTATTGAAAATTGAGGTGTCAATCAGTTAAGTCACATGACTTTTGGTAAAACTTATTAAAATATTGGAGAAAACTAATATTAAGTTGCACCGCACATCGTGCAGGAACTCAACTAGTTTTGTAATAATTGCGACTCATCCTCGATCACGGCCAGAGTATTGGATTGAGAAGTTGCTCATTACTTTCTTTTAATTGTTGCTCGATCTAGGTTTGAACTTCAAGCAATTGTTCTTGACTCTGATCCTGTGTTGCTTGCATGTCGGGCATATGAAGGAGATTTTCATAACGCATATATAACTGTTGTTCGATCTGGGTTTTGGCAACATGTTGTTGTTGCTGTTGCTGATGCATTTGTAGTAGATGTTGTTGTTGTTGATGTGCTTCCCCTTCCAAAATATTGGAGACATCCGGAAGTAGAAATCCTTGAGCTTGTCGTTGAATTATAAGTTGGTACTTCGCTGGAATTTTGGAAATTCGCTCAGAAAGCCGCCAAATATATCCTAACGCTCTATTAACTTCATCCAAAGCTCTAGCATTGGCATCAAATACGAGGGAAGTGACACAAGCAGCTTTATGTTGCTCTGGTATACTTTTTAACAATTCTTTGACATAAAATTCACTATAATGATTCATTATTTTCCTATAATCCAAGGAACTAGCGGGAAATAATTTTCTCATGTAACAGTTTTCAGAACAAGTCCTTGAATGATATACACAATAAGCACAATACATCTGATTTATATCAATAAAAAGAAAAAGAAAAATGATTAATTGAATTAAACAAACCATTTAGAAAGAATCTTTTAATTACTACCATTTTTTTAACATGAAGTTTATAATATCTGTATCTTTACTAAATATATATATATATATATTTTAGAACAAATTTACAATTTAAAATCAATAAAAAGAAAAAGAAAACCAAATAATTCAATTAAACAGTCCATTTAGAAAGAATCTTTCAATTACTACCATTTTTTTAACAAGTTTATAATATCTGTATCTTTACTAATTATATATTCAAGAACAAATTTACAATTTACAATGCAGTATCGTTATTAACTTATCTTTACTAACTAGGGTCCATTTGGATATAACTTATTGTTGCTGAAAGTTGCTGAAAACTGAAAACACTGTAGCAAAATAATTTTTAAATGTATGAATAGTACCGTGGGACTCATTTTTAATATTTTTTAGTGGCGTGAACAGTGCTGTGAACAGTGATAAACAGTGCGTGAACAGTACTCGTACTGTTCATAAACAGTGAATTTTGTCTCTAAAATGGAAACAAGTGTGAAGAAAAAAAAAAAAAAAAAAGTGAAAGGCAGAAAACGCGACACAAAAATGCAACGCGGAAAGTTGTGCTATCCAAACCCATACTATATATCAAATTACTGACTAACAAAACAATAAACATAAAAATTACAAAAAATTTTATATCATTTATTATATTTTTATCTATTAAAATTTTCAACAAAAAAAAACAGTTCTTTGAAGAACTATAATCTAAATTACTTTTGGAAATTTAAAAAGGTAGATTTCCATACCTACTCTTTCGGTTTGACGACTCTTGATTATCTTCTTGTAGCTTTCCTTGATCTCTCAATAGGATTCTTGAAAGAAATTACTTTTTTGTAAAAATATATTGAATTAACTCTGAGATACCGTTAGGCAACAGTGGCTTTATACTCATAACATTAATCACACTTCCCTCCGACTTTTTTAATCCGTATTTGTACTAGATCGGTTCGATAAAGATAGTAGGCCATGACCCGTGAATGGAGGCGCAATTTTAAATTTTTTAACACAAGCGTAAATAGATATAAACCCATTGGGTATCTAATGAATACTCATTAGTCGTTTATTCTAAAATTTAAAAGTTTAGGTTATGTTTGGTAATAGTTTTTGTTTTCTATTTTCAAATACTTGTTTTTGGGAATATTAAAAAAAATAAAAACTTCTTGTATTTTTGAAATAAAAAAACATGTTTGGTTAACTGAAATTGAAAAGATAGTTTTTTGAAGAAAAAAATAGAAAATATTAAAATATGTTGTGGGTTCTTATTTTGAACAGTACTTAGGCCCAAGTAGAAACAAGGATCCTAAGCCTTATACTTGTTGTTTGGTGGACTGGGCTTGGTTCACCGCAGCTATATTGAGCTGATTACAAACCAAGTTGTGCACAAAACATGGATCCTACAACACATACATACTCATACATGCAAATATATACATATTGTAAAGTAAAGAACAATAAAGGAATAGTAAAGGTAAATAAAACGTTAGAGATCCTCAAAATGATGAATAATGCTTCATTATTTATTGAGTTTCTATTACATTATGTCTTTTTCGCACTAGGATATGTTACAAGGTCCAAATAAATTCAAAAGTCACAGACTTAGATAGCTCCTTCAGGCTTCTAAGACTTGTGAGATTTGAATCCCTTTGAAACTAAGTGTATCCTCTAGTGTCTATCTCAGGATCCCTCATGAAGTTTTCCCCCTTTTCTCCCTTTTTAAATTCCGAAGGAGCTTTTTAAAGGATCTTTTCTCTCTGATTCACTACTGCTGAATGGTTTTTTACTGTTGGCTCCCTTTCCTTTTATAGTGCTCTCTTAGGATTTTTGGTGTACCATTGCTTCCTTCCATTTGTTGCCCTAGGTACCAGAACCAATGTTGTGTCAGCAACATTGATGGCTAATCCCTTCCTTATTTTCTCATTATTTTCCCTTTTGAGGTTCCCCCTCCAAAAGTCCCTAGCTAACCTTCATCTTTTGGGAGGTTCTAAGGGCTAACTTTCAATCCTCTTTTCCCAAAACTTCTAGATACTACTTTTCAGACCCACCTTTTGGCTACTTTACCTTTTTTCATTTTCTCTAAATGGGCAGATTCCTCTCTATTAGGCTGAAAGATTCCCAGCCAACTTCCTTCATGGTCCATCTCCCTGCGTTCCCTGAGGCACCAGGCTTCTTTTCATGAAGTGTTGATTCCTAAGTCATCTGTCTCTTTCTGCATCATTGGGCGGCTAATGAGACATATCCATCCTCGTTCTTTGTGTTCATGGGCATGCTCCCTTGAGTTGTCTCAATCCTAGCTAGTCTCCTACTGCATATCTTGAGGATCCTAGGTTTCTAGGAATTCCCAGGTATCCTGGTTTAGCTTTCTTTCTGAGTTTGCCAACAATTTTCTCTTTTAAGGGTTGGGCTGAGCTTCCTTTTTTCTTTGTTTCATAAGGCTCAATGCTTACCCATTCATGGATTTGGGCTCCTTTCTACTTATTTTAAGTAGTCCTTAATTGGCAAGTTTGGGCGTTACCCCTTCCTTGAGAGCCCAAATGGTTCTCAAATTTCAATTTTGTATCATTTTGGACCTTGATGCAATATTGTGATATTTTGGACCTCAACATTTAGCCCCCCGAACTCGTGGATTGCCTACAGCCCACGCGCGAGTAGACGAGATTCTTGGGTTTTGCAAGGATCTACAGTTGGTGTTTTTACTGCCCTCGGGATCCTTTCCCCTTTTTATTATGGAACCCTACTCCGTTACGTTGCCCTCTAATGTACTAACTCACGTATTCCACTCCTCTTGTAACTCCCCCTTCTTTTCACGGAACGTGGCAGTTAAATGTCTAGGTAAACTTCATCCTCCTCTTTTTATGTTTCCCATAACTCTCATTAATAACTGACAATAACTTTTCTTGTAAAATTGAATTATGGCAACTGGTGCATTTTTCCATACTTCGTCTTCTTCAACTTTTCTCTGCGCCATTATTGCAGTCATTTCAAGCCATCATTTTACTTTCAAAGATACTTTCCCAACTCATCTCCTCTCTTTCTGCTCCTTCCTTTGTTGCTTTCTCCTGTTCTAAACTCCCTTACTCTTCTGTTATACTATCCTTCTATGGCTTTCTCTTCTTCCTTACAAAAAAGGAGAGAGCGTTCTCCCACCCCATCTGAAGGCGAAGGTTTTTCAGCAAGGTCAACGTAGGGCGAGGTGCAGGAAGTTTCAGATTGTCTAGCCTTCCCTTTACGAGACCCCTGGTACAATTCCATTTTGTTTTTTCCTCAAGTCTTTCATGGTAAGGCTCTTTCTTCCCCACATTCCTGGGTGTTTTTTAGTCAGCCTGGATTTGCCAGCTCTGCTTAGATTCCAGATCGAAGGGAAATTTTGGACCTTCAAATCAGGCAAGGATCTCGAGAGGCAGTTCCTATCTTTTTTGATTTTATCTTGGGAAAAATTACTAGTTGGTCTAGTTGGGTAGATGAAGAGCTGTCTGATAGTGAATTTGTTAATTTTTTGGAGTGTGTCGGGATCCTGAAGTTAGTGGTGATCTTTAGGAATCTTGAAGGTTTCAGGGATGCTAAAGGCCTTAGACATTTGGTGCACCATTGGTCTCCCTCTCTTTATATGTTCTTTTTTTCCGTCGATGAACTCACCATTATCTTAGAGGATATGGTCAATAATTTCCTCCTCCCAGTGTTTGGTGATGAAAACCTTTTTGATATCTAGCTCTCTGGCGAGGACCTCAAGGTTGAGGATCGACTCTTCAGGCTTTTTGGTGGGCATACTGCTTCTTCTGGAGGCAAGCTAGCTAGGATGGGCAAATGGGTAGCAAACAAGGGAGTCAATACCGTACCGGAAGCTGTACTGGTTTGGCAAGCGGTACGATATATTTCCGATACCGGTCAATACCGGTGTACCGTTTCGGGTTTACCGCTATTTTATATATATATATATATATATATGTATGTATGTATGTATGTGTGTGTGTGTGTGTATTATAATAAATATAAAAGTTTACCATAAAATATTTCCTTAATTCAGAACTAATTATTCATGGTTTTAGAGTTTAGTATCAATTAAAAGAAGAAAAAAAAAATACAATATAAAATATAGAAAGTTTAAAAGTTACCATTGCATACTAAGAAAACAAATAATACTAATAAGTTAATGCAAATAAGTTACCATTCTGCCCTAACAAAAATTCAAAAATTACAAAACTTAAAAAAAAATAAAAAAATAAAAAAAACTTTTTTCCGGTACGCCTAGTACCGGCCGGTATTGCCCGAAATTGGCCGGTACGCCTGGTACATGGCCGGTACAGCCGGTATTTTTTCTGGTACGAAATAGGGGGGTTTATGTACCAGAATGCTTGCCGGTACGAAATATTTCGGCCGGTACAGCTGGTACGATACGGTATCGACTTCCTTGATAGCAACCCTTTCTCAAGAAAAAGATAAGACAGTTAGGTGAGTTGAATTCCTAGCACTGTGGTTGAGGAAGTTTCTCTTCAGTGAGTTTCCTAGATATGGGATTAAGTCCACCTTTTTCCCTCTTGCTATTAAGTTGGCCAAGGACGCTCAATATCCTCTAACCCCTATGTTCTTAGGCCACGTTTACTCTCAGTTGGATTTACTTCATGGTGACAAGGTTGAAGGCAATTCCTGTTACACCATAACTTTGTCCTTGCATTGTGTTATTCTTCAGGTGTTTATGTGGGACCGCTCTTTTGTTACTTTGGCGAAATGTAGGAACCTGAAGTACGTGAAAGATAAGTTTCAAGGATCCCCAGATGTGATCAAGGGCCTATGTGGCAGCTCTACTGATGGCCACCCTATTATCTTTCGCTGGTCCAACTTGAAAGGTGGTAGCCTCAATATGATAGAATTATTCAACTAGGTAGGGCATTTGAGTTGGCGTTCCCCCCGGGAGTTTAGTCTCGGATTTGCATGTGATTCTATTTTGTCTTCCTTCCTCAACTCTCTAGGGCACACTTTTGACCTTCGCCAAGGAGACGAAAGCAGCTTGGCATACTTAGCCTGTACTAGTCCCTAATGGCTTCCAGATCCTTCATTGAGCGGTTTGAAGTACACTCACTATTCTGTGCACCGAGTGCTTAGACAATTTGGCTTTAACCAAGATATCCTACCGGTATTTAAAGAGGTGGTGCCTTCCCTCCCATCTCTGGATCCGTTTTTAAGGCTTCAAGCCTTTTTTTATTGGTCACGAAGGAGCCCCCAGTTTGTGGTACCAAGTTTTTAGCGAGGAGTTTTTGCTTCTAGTGGCTTTACTGGTTACTGGAGGAGGGTTTAAAAATCTTTCTCAGACTTCGTTGGCTAAGGTAAGATTGGAAGAGTTCTCGATCTTGATATTTTCTCTGCCCCATCTTATAACAAACGCTTGGCCTTTCTTACTACTGGCATTGTATCTACTGCAATAAGCATCAAAATAGGATTTGTGGAGTGGCACGTTTCTAAGGGTGGTTGGGTGTCCATGCCAATGACTTCCTTGCCTCTTGGCCAGGGTGTGACCTGATTATGGGCTTTTCTTCTGGTGTGCCTATTAAAAAAGGGGTGTCCGAGGAAATTGGTGCCGCAACTCCTATAGGCAAGGGCAAGGGGAAGAAGATAAAAAAGGAGGCTATCAAGAAGTCTGAAGTTGAGGGGAATGCTAAGGATACTGAAGCTAGCTATGGTACCCAAAGGAGGAAGATTGCTTCAGCTCACAAGCAGCTTATTATTTCTGAAGGTCCTGAGGAAGTAGACCCTTCTACTGTTGGAAAGGAGGTCAGCCATCCTCTCATCCCAAAGATCAAAGTGAAGACTAAGGTAGAGTCCTCTATCCTTCAGACCCCTGTGGGTTCCCTTAAAGGAACCTCTTCCATAGCTGTCACCTCCTCAGCCCAAGGTTCTTCAAGGTATTTTTGAGATTTAATTATTAGTTGGGTATTTTAGTCATTACACAATAAAATATTTTTAAAATCAAACTATTTCGTTAAGGTTTAACATATAGGGTATAATGTAGTGTATATTTGGCTATTTGATCATTTTCTAAACATAATAAGTGGAAAATTGCTTAGTTTTGAAGTTTAAAAAGGAAATTGTGAAACATAGGGGGAAGTACTTTTTCCAATTTATTTACATTTAAATAAATATTATTCTTGTAGAGCATTCACAATTGGCCTTGCAAATGGCATATGTAAGC
Source organism: Quercus gilva (assembly GCA_023621385.1). NCBI lineage: Eukaryota > Viridiplantae > Streptophyta > Magnoliopsida > Fagales > Fagaceae > Quercus > Quercus gilva. Next base: position 52,551,750 of record CM042478.1, read on the forward strand.
AAATTTTAGCATTAAAGTACTAAAAGGCCCCAGCATTTGGCCTTGTATTGGTCTGGTATCCTAAAAAAATTTGCAATACTGCTACAGTACCATCGCAAAATTTGTGATGGATTTTGCGATGGTACTGTAGTTACATTCTAAATCCAAAAATTATTATTTTATTCTGCCTACAAAAATCTGCCTCCTCTCTCCACTATCGCATTTTCTCTCTCTTTAGAATATATTATTTTATTGTGTAGATATATCATTTTAATGTGTAATATGGTAAAATAAAAGTTGGGATGTTGAGTGTATTGTAAAATAGTATTATATAATTGATAAAATAGTTTTTTGAAGTAGTAAAATAGAATATGATGGAATTTTCGGATGAGAATGCTATTATGTTTTGGAGCTCAAAGTAAATATTATTCTGTAACCAAATAAATAACATTAAAAAAAAAAAAAAAAAAACTGATTATAATTGGACCTAAAATTTGATTAAAAAAAAAATTCTGATTGGACCTCGTAATCCTTTCTTACTTTCTGAATAAAGCATAAAATTTGGCATGAGCATATGAGGTCCGAGACTGACCGGTTGGGGCTTTTAGTGTAGCCTGTCCCATACAGAAGGTCCACGCCTCTTTTACAGTCACCTCTCTTTCACTCTCACTCACTCACTCTCTCGGCAAATGGACCCACTTTGGTAAAATCAAAACCAGCAAAGGCTAAAATCACATTTCCCTGAAGAGTAATATTTGCCGTTCAAAGGTAAGTCCTTTTTCCTTCTTTACTGATTTTCTTCTCTTTGTTACTTAAAACAGTGTTTTAATTTCTGCAAAATCATGATGACCCAAATATTTTTTTCTTTTTCTGAATCTGTCACCAACTGCTGTGGTCTCCTGGTTTTTTGAAATTTTGATTTAGACCCATGTTTGGAAAATTAAGAAGGTTTGGAAATATATACAAATTTAGAAGCAAGAATGATTCTGGAGTAAATGGGTGTTTTTTTTTTTTGTGCATGTTGTAAAGTGTCTATAATCAAATGGGTATCTTTTGTGCATAACAAGTTGTTTTAGATTGACATGCAAACTTGAAAAGCAGATGTGTGGTTGGATTTTTTAGTTCTCACCAGAGATAAAGGGGGAAAGAATAAATTTAAAAAAGAGAAAAGAAAGAGCTTTGCTGGGTATTGGAAGACAGACCTGCTTTGAAGATATGGAAATAGCAGAGCCTAAAATGGTTTTTTAGAGCGACCCATTTAAATGTTTTGCTATATGTACTCAGCAGAATTAAGGTTTAGTTTGAGAGTCTTAGATTCGTGCTTGCTATTAGTTTGTTTTGTGCCTAGTTAATTACTGCATGACCTTTTGTTTCGTTGTCATAGTTCTTTTATAAAGGCTATGTGTTTGGGTTTATTTTTGGATTAACTTTGGCCATCAAAGCTTTTAAGAGAATCAGTGGTAAATGGTGTGAAACATCAATTCAAGTCTTCACTTGTATGACATTTGTAGTCTTGAAGCAAAAAGAAAAAGTGTTCAGCATGGCAAAACAATTGTTCATCCAAATAATAATAATATAAAAACCATGATTTGAATCTGATTTGAAGGCATTGACATGTATCCAAATTAATAGTGACACTAATTTATTTATATCTATTGCTTAGCCGATGGAGTAATGAATAGATGTATTAAGTTTCTCTAAAAGCATCCGCCCTGTTTGATTTCTTTTGCATTTGTTCATTTTATTGTTATAAAGCTTTATGGCAGTACCAGAACTTTCTGTGTTAATATGTGCAGTATTTAATGTTTCTTCTTCTTTCTGCATTTTTATGTGGGTAGCATGCTTGTTGTCACACTAAAAGAAGTTACTTTGATCCATCTAAGAGCTTTGAACTTTTTTGCATTACCGTATTTAAGCTCTCTTGGTTTCATTGACATGGATGAATAGTTGGTGGTTTATCTTCTTCAGGATACATTCTCTATACCATGAAGAGGTCATTGCCATGGAATGAGCAAATTGATGTTATATCATCAGATGATTCTTCTTCCTCAGACTCAGAGATGGATGGGTGTGATGGAAAGCAGCCAGTTGATGATGAGTGTGACAGCAAGCAGCCAATCGACGACGAGTACAATGGCAAAGAATTATCATATGAAGGTATTAGTATACTTAATTCATATTATAGAAAGAACCTTAGTCTGGGTTCTTTTTAGAATAACCTTTTACGAACTACCAATTCAGTTGAAACCAGGTATGCCTCTCCTCTGTTTTAAAAATAGCCCTTTTTATCTGTATAAATTTCACTAATTATAATCACCTAACATCAATCTGCATTGAATAAATGGAGTTTGTAACTTATATTTTTCATTTATTTAACATATCCAACATAAATGAAGCATAATTATGCAAATATCTCAATGGGCCATAACATGGTGTTTCAATGCTATTTGTTCTATAAAATGGGTTTATGGTGAAGCAGTTTCAGCATGACAGACTCAGCTGATTAAGATTAACTAGCTATTAGTTTTACTTGTCCATTGATTTTGCAGCAGAGTGACTCATAAGTAAGTTGCTTTCTATTTTAACCGTTGCAGTATGAGAATCTAAAGAATCTATCATATATGATGATAGTGAATACTATATTTTGGGACAACTAATGTAATTTTTTTTAACATTTCTGTTATCATCATGAAAACACTTAGCTCCAAAGAAATTTATGTTAAGTTTATTGCTCCCCCTGTTGTTCAGAAGCTGCTTTCCTTGTAAAAAGGCCGATTCTCCTTATATTTGTAGTCATGTCATATGCACATGTTCTCTGCTAGATCATTTTGAGATTCTGCAAGTTGGATGAAACAAATGGGAAATATTTGATACCTGAATCTTGCACACCGATCAAGGTGAAAAAAAAAAATAATAATAAATTCAAGTTATTATGTTGTTTGTTTGAGTTGTGCTAGCTTTTGTTGACATATTATGCTTAGGTCTCAGCATTTAGGAACCTCTTAGAAGCTTTCTCTGGTTCATAACAATTGTGGACCCCATTTTTCAAATTGCAATGTAGATTAGTTCCCATCTTTCATTGTATCTCTGTTTTACCTTCATTAGTCCTTAGCATTGATCTCATTTGCACAAATGCCTTTATTTCATTAACATTCTTTTTTTCATGCCGCAGACGCGTTAATCAAAAGTGCAGAAATGTATCAGGAATACATGAGGCATATCCCAATTCCAACACACCGTGGCTCTGTTATTCCATTTACCACATGGATGGGATTAGGCAAATCCATTAAGCAGTTATATAATCAGCCTTTGCACTACCTCACCAATATTCTCCTAAAACAGTGGGATCAATTGAGGATTGGCAGTGAGGATGAATGTAAGCCTTTGGATACCCTAGTTCACCCTTGTAAAGCTGAAGCCACCATCTGGCTTATTGAAGAAGTCCACCGGCACACCTCCTCTCATCTTCATTTAGCCAAACTTTGGCTTTCAGACCCATTGCACCATACTTTTATTGATTCCATTTTCCCAAAATTATGAACCATATACTGAAAGGCCAGGCCCTTCAGTTTTCACTGGCCTTTGTGCTGATTCTGTAAAATGTCATCTACATCTGTTAGATTTGATCAGGACCTGTATCTAATAAATTCAGTATGAAAGAGAGCTTTTCTCTTGTTTATGCATTCTATTTTCCCCCTCTACCATAATTGTTTACTTTTGACATAAGTTGCTGTTGGAAGAATGTCTGCTCACTCTCATTTATTCTTGATTTGTTTATTTTATATCGAACAATGTTCTCTTGGTCGGAGTTTAAAATTGCAATGGTCATTCTTTGGTGCAAACAATTGGAATTAAACTGATAGTAGTTTGGTCAAATTTTAATTGACATTATTAACAAATATATTTATTATACCGAGTGTTTAAGTACAAATGAATCATTTTCTTTCTTTCTTTGTTTTTGTAAAGTTCCACTACCAATAATCACAACAAGAACAATTCCCTTGCCGAAAAAAGTGAAACCTGCTGTTGTCTCGGACAATAATTTCCCTTTCGTATATTCTTGATACTAATTTGGAAAACGAGTGGCAATCAGCACATATACGGAGATTCTTAACAACACGAATTGGCGTTCTTTGACCTGTACTGATAAGACCAAAAGCTATGGCTAATTTCTCACTATGTTGGCTGAGCAAGTACTCTTTCTCATGCTCATCAACGTCAAGCATAACATTGGTTAAATCAGGAACATGGCCTGCATCCTTGAGTCTGCAGTTTATTTCTTGTAGCATCACTGCAATGTGGGCCTTTTCTGGGTGTGATTCATCACCAGAGGTGAACTCATGGATTATGCCATTAACCTGCATTGAACTTGATCCAGGCACTTTATGGATGCCTTTTTCTTTCAATTGTAACCTCACTTTTGCAACTTCATTCCATTTCCCCGCAGATGCATATATGTTTGACAGAAGCACATGAATCCCTGTCCTATCAGGAGCCAATTCAGTTATCCTTTCAGCTGCATGTGCTGCCAATTTGACGTTTTTATGTGTCCGGCAAGCAGCTAAAAGAGACCCCCAAATCACATCATTAGGTTCCATGGGCATGCTCTTTATGAGATCAATAGCTTCTTCCAACAGCCCAGCTCTGCCAAGTAAATCAACCATGCACCCATAATGGACAATTTGAGGGTAGATTCCATGGATTTCCTTCATTGACCTGAAAAGATGCCACCCTTGATCCACAAACCTGCAACGGCTGCATGCTGTCAGTAGTGCCACAAAGACTACCTCATCGGGTTTCACCCCTTGCCTAAGCATCTCATTGAAAAGCTCCACAGCTCGTTCCCCATTTCCCTCCATTGCCATTGCTCCAATGGCTGCAGTCCAAGCAGAAACATCTCTTTTTGCCATCTTATTGAAAATTTGTATTGCACTTTGAGTGTCACCACACCTGGCAAACATGTCAACCAAGGCTGTGCCAAGCCGCATGTCACAGTGAATATTATTCTTTTCAATGTAGGTAAGGATCCACTTCGCAAGATCAAGAGCTCCTAAATACCCACAAGCAGATGCAACGCCCACCATTGTCACCCTATCTGCTTTAATCCCCTCATTCTGCATCTCTCGGAAAAGTTCAATTGCCTCCTCAAACATGTTCTCTTGGACCAAAGCATTTACCATTGTGTTCCAGGACACAAGATCATTCTCTGGCATTTCATTGAAAATTTCCCAAGCTGACTCTACATTATCATTTCCAATTAAACCTGCAATCAATGAGTTCCATGACACCAAAGTCTTCTTTGACATACAGTTAAAAACTCTGTGAGCCATTTCTTGTTTAGCACACTTCATGTACATGTCTATCATGGCATTAGAAATGTTATCCCAACTTTCTAGTCCATTTCTTAAAACATAGCCATGGCACTGCTTTCCAAATAGAAGATCGCCTAATTGTGCACATGCTGAGATTGCTGATAACATTGTAACTCTGTCTGGTCGTGGTCCCTGTTGCAGCATCTCACCAAAAACAGCAAGAGCATCTCTCACAAGTCCTTGCCGCACATAATTTGACATGATAGTATTGCATAGAACCAAATTCCTATCAACACATTCATCGAAAAGCCTCTTTGCACTACTAATAGCTCCACATTTCATGTACATATCAACAAGCGCATTGACCATAAGCGTGTTACACTTTACTCCTTCCTCACCCACATAAGCACTTACCTTCTCACCCAATTCAAGATCCTTCAACTTTGCACAAGCCGAAATCACACACACCATCGTAACCGAATTGGGTGTAATACCCGTCTCCACCATTTCAAAAAACAAAGAAACTGCATCCTCTGGACAATCCCTCCTAGCATAACCACAAATCAAACTAGTCCACGACACAACATTTCTCTCAAGCATCCCATCAAACACATTCCGTGCACACTCCATCTTCCCACACTCTGCATACAAATGAATCAAAGAATTACCAATAAACACATCTTCCTCTAAACCCATCTTAACAACTACTCCATGAACTTGAATTCCCTCACAAAACCCAACAATCTTCGCACACGCGCTTAGTACAAAAGGAAACGTGAACTTATCAGGCACAATACCCGCAATCACCATTTCAATATAAAGCAAGATAGCTGCATCACCAAACCCAGCTGAAGAGTAACCTCTAATCAAAGAATTGTGCATGAACAAAGACCCAATACTCCCTTCATCTTCTCTATAAAGTTTGAATGCCTTTTGAGCATAATCTAAGCTTTCAAGAGTGCCCATTTGGGCACACGCAGCAATTAGCTTGGACACAGTAGAGGGACTATGAGTGAGGCCTTTCTTTGTGAAGTGTGACTGTACTTGCTTGAGTTCTTTGATGGATTTGCAATTCTGGAAAGACCCATTTGGAGAGGGGTCTTTGGATATGGTCTTGGGGTCATTTTGGTTGGTGGGAGTTATGAAGGTTGGAGTGGCTGAGACCAGAGGAGACAGTGGAAGAAGGGTTACAGCCATAGTGTTCATTATGGTGTTGGGTGCTAACTAACTAAACTGAAAGTTCTTGAATTGGCTCCCTCTATTTATATATTGGTTGACGAAATTCTGTGTTTGAAACAGTTTTTTTTTTTTTTTCTCTTTAAAATTTTTTAAATCTTGATGCTTTTTTTTTTTTCTTCCTAAAAAATAAATACAAGTACAATTGTATGTAGAAAACTTTTAAAGGTTTTAACTAAGTCGGCAATAAAAATAAGATGAGATTTTAAACTAAAACAAACAAACCATTGAACTGACAAAAACCAACATCCAATTTTCAATGGAACATATCTTGCAATGTCATGCTCCCTATATCAATTGTTGTTGCAGTAGTGGATCAATTTGTTGAGTACAATTCAGCTAAAGAAAAATGTTGGGGTGGTACGGATATGATACCAAAATCAGAGATATTTTGAGAAAAAAATTTCCCATACATGTTACATGAGGTTAAAAGTTTTCATTGCTTGCTCATGGATTTTGCTTGAAATAGCAAGAATTTAACATGAACAAAATTTGATGATAAATGATGAATACAGAGGAATCTGTACACATATTTGTGAACAATTTAATTTCTAGAATAAATCCAGCTGAGAATATATTTATTTACTTATCTATTTATCTCAATGAATAGGTAAAATCATTGACAGAGAAAGCAGTCATACAGTAATATGTATAACTCAAAATCAGAAGAAGCACGAGCTGCATCAAGATTGCAAATTTTTGCACAGAAATTTTAATTTTGCTGCAACTCCCTATCTGAGCTCTTCTTATAGCACAAAAAAGGCCTCCTCTCTTTTATTCCCCCATCATACAACCCCACATGATAGATTTGAGGAAGCCAGAGACACCTGCACATGTTGTAACCTTAAAGAATTTGATTCAAAACAAATTGAGAAACAAACATAAACCCCAGAGGGCAGTGACACAGAAAAATTGAGCAATGTTCATAGTACAAACGGGTAATGCCCCATTTGCGGCATAGACTCCTTTTTAAGTACCGAGTCACCAAGACCTCTTTTGTTCTCAACCTTTAACATCCTTCTTGATGTCTTTGATAATTTGCTCTTCATTCCTTATAGATAGGAGGATAGTGGATCTCCTTGTCTTAGACCTTTGCCTCCATGAAAATACCCCACTAAAGAGCCATTGAGAGTGACAGAATATTGAGTAGTTATACATTCTTTTACCAACTGACAAACCTTGGGGGAATTCCAGCTGATATGAGGCACATAAAGATGAAGTTCCAATCTAAAAAAAAAATCATAATCCTTCTTCACCAACTCATGAGCCAACAGAATATTCTCAGATATATTTGTGTCTCTTGTGAATGCAGTTTGGTTGGAACTAACCAAATCTAGGATCTTGGTAATGCATTTATATATATGTGAAATACATATGAACCACAAACAGGAACTCAAAGAAGAGAAAATTTGACCTTTTTTACATAGAGAAGTTAAAGAATTACAATTTATGCAACGGTCGTACTAAGGTGATTACTATAAATATTATAAAACAGCAATCACATGATCCAAATGCTTTTATTCAGTTCGATTCTAATATTCTAAAGTTAGAGAGTTCTGTGCTTCTACCATTTTGGACAAATTGTGTGTTAATATATACTCAAGGGCGAAGTCAGGGGTATTTGCTTCGGGAACCAGACTGTAATATCAAAATATAATTAAAAACATTCATGTAGGCATACACAAAGCTTCAGCATTGGTGGTGCCAAAAATTTAACAATTTGGCACCACAAAAAACTATTTTATTTATTTTACTACCCCACTTTACAAAACACCCAATATCAGTGGTTTTATTTTAGCTTTCAACACAATAAAATAATATATCAACTATAATAAATTAATATATTCACAGTATGAACACAATAAATAATCTAACCTACAGTGTAAATACAATAAATTTTTTTTTTTTTTAAATATTTGAGCTACAATGCACCGACAAAAATAGTTGTGCACTGTAGCGCAGCAGCAAAAAATTATTGCTTTGGCTCCACCAATGCAGCCCTAATTTTGTAGTTTGTGGTGCTAAACATAGCAATTTAGTTTTGTAGCACCACCAATACTAATATTCACTCGTGTATACATGTGCATCTATGCATGCATATATATGGAACAAAATGGGCTTCTGCTCTTTTTGGGCAAATTAAATAGGAAAATGCCCCCCTTTCCAAAATAAATAGGGAAATGCCCCTCTTTTAAAACTCGATTTTGAGCTTTTAAAACTCGATTTTCTCAAAATCGAGTTATAAAAAAAAAAATAAAAAAAAAAAAATCTGGAGCCCTATAGCGGCGTTTTTAAGGACCTATAGTGACGTTTTCAAGACCTATAGTGACGTTTTTTAACTCGACTTTCATTAAATCGTGTTATAGGCAATTTTTTTTAATTTTTTTTACCTATAACTCGATTTCATATAAATCGATTTACAAAACGCTACTATAGGTCCTAAAAACGTCACTATAAGCTCCTTAAAAACGCCGCTATAGGACCTAAATTGATTTTGAGAAACTCAATTTTCAAAAGAGGGGCATTTCCCTATTTAGTTTGGAAAAATGGGTATAAGGTTAATTAATTTGCCTAAAAAGGGCAAAAGCCCATTTTGTCCCATATATATGTGTTTGCTTAAAATAGTTGGTAGCAAACAATTTCATGCTTTTTGAGAAAGGAGTAAACTAACACCAAATGAAGGTTCTTGAATCAATTTATCTTTTGGACTTTGGAACATTATAAGCTTTAATTAGATATCATTCTTTCATATAAGATTGTATAATGATCAGTAAGAAATCATCATAAAATATTGAGAACTTCTATACCTAAAAAATGAATATAAATTACAAATTTGTATTATATTTATAATATACATATTGCTTTATTGTTTATATATATACATATATAACATAGGGAACTTCTCTAAAGAGAGAGCCATTTGGATAGCCTCTATCCAGTAAAACCTATGAGCAACTAACCCCACGTCCAAAACTAGTGGCCAAGTAATTTAGAAGCATTCAACCCTGATAAGCTAAGCAATTTATGCTCATGCCCAAGGGCACATATTGCTTTATTCTCATTTATCATATGATTGTTGCTTAATTAAGAGTTGAAATCTCTTGACTATTAGAATTTAAAAGATTAAAGTTCTTTTCTCTTGAGAGGGGGAGCACTATTATTCCCTGCCCCAATACATAGCTTCGTGAAGTCCATATTGTGCATGATAAGTTTATATTGAGCACGTCTCATATCATGCTAGACTTACTATTAAAAATTATACAGTCCTAACTTGTTAACTTTAATATAATTTCTTTAAAATTTTATTTTATAATTAGGTCCTCATAGACAAGTGGAGATAATCAATTAATTTAAAAAGTAGTCTTCAAGCTGCAAGTGTAATCACTTGATTATGCAGTTAACTCCAATATCTCCAATTTAAAACCACCGCAGACTTTCTAAAGTTCCTAGATAGCTTGAGCTGGAGTTGATTCTTTATTGAATCTTCATTTTTTCTTTTTGTTTATTGCCTTGTCTTTTTTCTTGTGTACCATATACTTGGGTAGCTCCCTTTTGCATCTTTGATGGGATTTTACTAATAAAAAAATGGGTAATTTCACTTAATTCACTTATGAATTGGGACAATTACACCTTGCCTACCTATAGTTTAAAAGAATCACTTTACCTACTTGAAGTTAAATTCGTTATGTATCCGTAACCCACCTCTATCCCAGCCTTTTAAAAAACCAATAAAACTAAATAGAGGTCATGTTCTTGTGAAAGGACACTCAAAGAAAATGTGCTTTTCATTATCTATTAATAGAACTTCTATGAAAGATTATCTGCACAAATTAAATTATTGTTGTCCCACTCTTACTATTTCATTTTATGCTCTATCAAGTGCAGTATGTTACGTGTCTAATCTCTCTGCTAATTTAAACTTTGGTTACTTATAAGAGGGAAAAGAAAAAAAAGAATGTGCGACATTTAGCAATTTATGGAGCATAAAATGGAACAATCATGCTTCAATGAGCCTGTCTTTTTTCTTTCTTCTCTTTTATGCCAGTCATGCTTTTTTTATGAAGGAGTGAGAGTGAGAGAATCTCAGATAACCATTCTCCACATTTTGTTGTTTATTTCTTTGATTGTGTGAGACTAGCTAGGAAGCAAGTCAAAAGAACCATTCCATCTTATTATTATTAAATTACATCTCAACATTCTTGAAAATTTGGGGTGGTAACAGAATTAGTTTTTATCAGAGAGGGCCGTGGCTATGCCTCTAATAGTCTTGGGAGTTGTCCTGCAGCACCCACCAAAAAGAGAAGCCCCAGCCTCCCTCCACTTGACTATGTATGATACAAAATCTTCATCTACATTCCCACTTGATTTCTGCAATAGAAAATCATTTAACTTTAGTGCTTTGAGGAAATATTAAGCATTATCAGAACCTACTATCTAAGAGCTCAAACATCCATCAAAGAGTAAACCATGCAGCAGGTGGATTGAGTATATATTTCAAGAAATGCCCCCTTTTTCAACTTGGAAGATTAAGAATTACATACTCATAAAAGAAAGGCTTACAAAGTAACATGCAATAAATGCGATTGGTGTCACTTCAACTACATAATAATTATATGTCTGAAGTATTTTTTTTGTGATAGGCTACACCGTTACAATGACTTATCATTTTGTAAGGTTTATGTAATAAAAATTACTCTCTCGCATCACTCTAATGGTAAATTATTGACAAGTGTGTTTTCAGAAGACCGGAGATTAGTGTCAATGAAGGATTGATATAAGCTAATACTGTTAAACTATGCCTTAAATCGTGAATATGCAATTATTCTTAGTGATCCTAAATGGTGTATTAATAAACGATTGTCCTAAAAGCAATAAGCAATAGAGTAAGGCAAGCAACTCACCACCCATTGCTTGGTCTGACCATCATAAGTCTCACCGCTGTTGGGATATATCAGAACTGGTTTACTCGTTACCTGCCAAAGAGTTGGCCAGAGACATCATTTCAAAATTTTAAAAATGTTAAGAAGGTAATTTTGAAATTCATCAGTACCAGTAAATTATTATCCTAATGCTTCACTTGAGAGATCATTAGAAGAGACAAGCTAGAGATATATCATGACAATGTTAAGCAGGGTAAGTGTAAAATTTATCAGCAGCATTATAACCCTAATGCTTCATTTGTCTTTTAATTTGAAGTGACCATAAGAGTAAATTGTTGCAAAACGAATAATAGAATGCAGGCATGACTGGCATAAAATCCTGTACCTAAAGGAACAGGAGGAAGAACTAATGTTTGCAAGTCTTTGGACGTTAACCAAGAAAAAAACAAACAATCAAAGGCAAACAGAAGGAGTATTGTTAATTTTATAAGCCCCATAAAGCTAAAGAATCTTTTTGTAAGAGGTGTGTTGCAGTTTGAATTATTAAAATCTGAGATCACTTGAAGATCTTGTCACAAGGAATGCGTAGTAATGAATTATTAGGGGCACCAAACCCAATTCCTTCAAAAGTTCAGGAGAAAATAAGTAGATACAGAATCTCTATCAGAATGTAATCTCATAAATAAGCATCAACCCCAAAAATTTTACCTTTCGAATAGATGTAATCAGTCCATGGATAAATCTAGGAGGGGTACAGTTGATCCCAACAGCAACAACCTGCTTGCATGAATCTGCAATGGAGACACACTCCGAAATAGGATCACCGCTAACCACATTAATTCCATCCTTAGAATTGAACGAAAACCATGCTGGAATTTCTATGCCTTCTTCTTCCAGAAGCTCAGCATATGCCTGCATTATAAAGAAAAATCAATGAATGTGTAACAGCCAGAGGTAAAGGTCATATTGGAACTACTGCATATGCACATAATTAAAAAGAAAAATGAAAAATATCAAAATATCAAGATAGATTTTTCCAAATTTTAATAGCAAAAATGTAGATAGGTATTCTGACTTCTGACTAGAGTGACAAACTCATTTCTGGATTACAAATTTTGACAACAAATGAGATGACTGAAAGACTTATAACATTATTAATGTGTGATACCAACTAATTCCTTTCAATGCATTGGCATTCTGTGGATTTTGGAACAATTCAAGACCCCTGTGGACTTTGTCCCACCACTTAAGGTTTCAATTAAAATGATGAAATTCACATCTGACTTGTCTTCTTCACAGACCCAAAAAGAAAGTGAAAAAAGGACAAATGGCTTGTTATTTTCACTTGAGTAAGGAAGAAATTTGTTAAATCAGAAAGGCATAATTAAGATACGAATTAAAGCTATCAAGTTGATTTTGGAATTAAAAAAAAAAAAAAATCTAAGCAAAGTATATATGAGGTTCACATAGTATTCAATATATGATTTTATAAGGAACTAGCTAACAAATTAATGAATCTGCTCTTTCATGAGAGAACATCCAGCGAAACTACAGATGAAAAGAATGATGGCTAGCACAAATCAGAAAACAAAATTGAGGCAGGTTGGCTAGAATTATCAGCTGGTAGTATAGACAGACATATACTGTAAGTAAATTAAAAGGTTCAATGGCTAGCACATGTAAAAAAGCAAAATAGCATGGTACCTTTGCCTCTAGCTTATTTGGAATTGTTTCAAACGCAATCAGGTCAGCACCTGAGTTGGCTAGAATCTGTACCCTTCTCCTATTAAAATCCTTCAATGTTTCCAAAGTGATTGCATCGCCGTAGTTCCCACTGTGAACAGAGAATAAAAAAAGTTATAGAGACATGTTGATGTATCACAATAAGATAATATAATACCACTGTGGACACTATACTTGCTTTAAGAACAAATTCTTGCCCAAAATTAAGACGGGCATATTTAATCATGTCCAATTGTCCACTACTAAAAGAAATGGCCAATCATCCTTGTTGTACATGTCAAATGTGCAAGCATCTCTACCATTATCATTCGAGCCATGCAATTAAATAACAAGTGACTCACATACATCAGTCACATTCACATACATAGCAATGAGCTTTGTGACCGATGCTACGAACTTATCATTTTTCACAACTTACTATCACTGTTAATGTTACTTTTGTTATGCGCCAATCACAACATAGAGTTGTGAAAATCTTTATGTCACTAGAGCTATTGTTTGTGCTTAGATATAAAGCAAATGTCAATATCAATGAAGACCAAATTTAGAAATTAATTACTCCCTGAAGACCAAGTTCACGCACCTATACTCAGAACCATCAGCTAGATAAGCTCCATAGCTTCCAACAGAAGCTGCAACCAAAATTGGACGTCTCGAAGTCCTTCCATTTTCCATGAAATCCCAAGAGTCTTTCGTGCATCGGTCATAGTAAATTTCCCGTGCCTCACATGCAATTTCTACACTTTTCCTAAGCAAAGCTTCGGCTTCTTCCTTAGAGAAGCCTTTAGCCTCAAATCCCTGAATCGTGGCCTATGCAAAATATGAAACATGGTAACTTTGATTACTAAGAAAAAAAATGCTATGGGTGAACATAAAGTAACATAGAAAGGGGGTCTGAAAAACTACCTGATAAGATGCTGTAAGTATGATATTAGCTCCAGAATCAAGGTAATCTAGATGAACCTGTTAAATCAAGCAAGTCCATTAACAAAAAATGCATATAAACATTTTTTTTTACACTATATAATAGTGGTAAGTGTTTCTTTGGGAGAGCTTATAGTACATAACTTCTAAATATATTTATTTAACAATCAAACCACAGTGAATATTTACATGGCAATTCAAATGACTATTCACTTGCACTTTCAGTCACATAACTTTTTTTTTTTTTTTTTAATATTTAATGTGCAGTCAAATAGCTTATTTAATGAATCATTTTACTTATTTAAAATAAACTGATGATAGTTTTATGAATTGTCACATAATGAATTAGAGAGATTATTTCAAACTCGTTTGAAGGAAAATTCAACCTTATAATTTTGCCACACTTATGTTATACAATGTAATTTTTGACGATCAACAACAAAGTTGACACTCTAAGATAAGGACGTGTGACACATGCCAGGTAATATATGGTTGTTTGTATTTAAGATAATAATAATATTCTTTTTTTTGTTTTTTTACCCCTTTGTTTTCATCCTTATCATCCCATTTTCTTTTTCACTCGTTACAAGTTAGACAACCTCACCCTACTTACCTGTTACTATCTAATAATATTATTGTGTTAACAGTGTTTTAAAGAACATATTGTAGTTGTAACCTCAATTGCATGAAAGAGAAAGATGTCACGAAAGTTCAAGACCAGTTCACTTTAGTACAAATACTCAGGAGGAGAGGACAGGATAGTTTTCGACACCTCAGTGTCAGAAACAAATTATTGTATTCCTTTCCCTTCTGTTTTCTTCTTTTTATGAATCAGGACTATACAACTGTGCTTATCTTTTATATATAATATAATATATATATATTCGAATGAAAGTAAGTGCAGCAGCTCAGTGATATTGAGCTGTCCCACATTGGTGGGATGTGTGTGTGTTTAGGTTTATAACTTGTTTTGCATTATCAATTGTTATATATAGTTTTGGTAATGGCTTGTGAATTTCACGAAAAAATCATGGGCTTGTCCCACGTTAGTGGGGTGTGTGTGTTTGGGTTTATAACTTATTTCGTGTTACTAATTGTTGCATACAATTTTAATATATATAAACCACAGTTTATCAAAATATATATATATATATATATATATATATATATATATATATATGTATTAAAATAAACAACAAAATCAACTTCTTGCAAGTTGCAATCTTCACATAGCATAGGAATTGTATTCTCAGAACACGTGTATCAAAGTCCTCCAAACGTTTATGCTTATCACTTATCATGATACTTGTGTGTTGTGACTAATCCGTGAGATACCACGAAATGTTCGGGGAGAAAAATAGAAATAGTAAAAAAAAAAAAAAAAATCGTTGTAACTTTATTCTATTCAAAAGGTTAATTAGCAATTAGATGACAATTTATATATATGTACAATTAATAACATGGATTGGAAAGACAAGAAAATATAAGAAATGTAATCATATCAAACTTTCTATTGATGTTCACGGAATTATATTATGATCTTTTTTTCTTAAAATTTAATTATATTTTGGTCTTAAAAATTAAAATTTTGCAAATATGTGTCAGAAAATATACTCCCTTAACGTTCTATAAAAAAAAACTTGGACGAAAATTTTAGCGGATTTAAAGGGATTTACCATGCATAATAGAATACAAAATTTTATCGTTAAATAAAAGTCAAAATCCACAAATGTAATAAAACCAATATAGACTTGCATTCATTTCATACCAAAAATTGAAAGGGAAGCAAATATAATTTTTGCTTCTCATAGTCATAGTCTATATAAACTAAATTACACTTTTAACCATTAAAGTTTGAAATTATCAACTTTTATATTAAAATTTTTATTTATTTTGGTCCATAAGTTCGATTTTGTTTTCAAAATAGAACTTCTAGTTAGCTCTCTATGACTATAACCAATCTCACCGTCGTTTTATGGACACTTAACGGTGAAATTACTCATTAAAATAAACTAAAGAATCATCCAAACAAAAACAACCCTAAACTTAAAGGTTAAAGTGTAATTTAATATCTAAAAAACAAATTATGACCTCCCTCTCACCCACCTATATCGTTTTGTACTTGACACTTAACGGTCATATTAGTCATAAAAATATTAATTCATCAAAAAATATTAGTCATAAAAATGAACTAAAATACCACCCAAATATAAATGACCCTAAACTTGAAGGTTAAAAGTGTAATTTAGTATCTAAAAAAAAAAAAACTTCCTTTCATTTTCTAGGTACGTATTTTTCAAAGAAGTTAAGAACCACATCATGAGAGAGAGAGAGAGAGAGAGAGAGAGTACCCTTCGGACAAGATGAGGGGAATCGACAAGGCACTTGGCGCTCCAAAGAGGGTCGTTGAGATCAGCCCCATGTCGTTCCAGCTCTGTCGCAAAGCCACCGTCAATGACAACGTAGCCACCGCACTTTCCGATGAAATCCGACATAAAAGTCGACGACGTTGTTGTTGTTGTTGTTGTTGTTGTTGTCTCCACCATGTTTCCTGAACCCATGTTGTGAATTGTGATCACTCGGTGGTGTGTTTGTTTTTCGTGGCGGTTTATGTAACTTTAAATGCAAAACTTGGAAGTGTGTGCGTAAAATTGAAACCGAAGCACACTTTTATAGAGTACTAGAAAGTAGAAACTAGCTAAACAGGTGGTGGTAACCGTCCAATCTTCTTACATTGAAAACAACAATTTATAGAGGGAACACAACATCACAAGTTACGAATATGCCCCCACCCCCATTATGTTTTTTGTTCGTCCAATAATAATAACAAAGATTCGGACTAATCTTTCCCAATAGTTAGTGAGTCTTGTCCTTATCCCGAATCATCATACCAATTTTATTTTATATGATTTATTTACATTGAGTGTGATGTGATTAAGAATATCATTAGGTGTTTTCTCAATAAAACACACAACTGTTGTCTGTCACATGAATTGTCTTACAAGTAATTGCAACTCATGTATATCAACAACAAAAGAAAAGTAGCAGAACCCCCTATTATAATTGTCTTTAACCATGCTTTTAAGCAATAAAAAAAAAAAAAAAAAGAGAAAGAAGCATAAACATAATGAATTTTGGGTCAAAATCAAACTAATAACCATTTGTCCTTAAAATTTGAAGTTATAAATCCATCAACTTTAATAAAATGTCCATATTAAACATGATGGTTCTAACTTTTAAGAATCTTATAACTCAATAGTATTGTCTAGTCTTCTATACTAAGAGAGCTTAAGTTATGCACCATGTTTGGATAATAAAACCCCGGAAAATAGATAATTTCTGCTCTTTGGTTGTCACTTGTCCAAGGGAAAAGAAAATTTGTTGAGTTGGAGTGAAGCTTTTTTCAGGGGCCCCACAATTTTTGTATCAGCCCAATTTGGGCAGAAATGGTACGAAGGGATAGATATATTTTTCTGGGGTCCACCACTTTATATTTTAAATGACCAATATGCCCTTAACACTTATAATATTTTGCAAGTATTCTAATACATGAATTTTCTTATCATTAACGAGGGCATAAAGGGAAAAACCTGCATTTTTTCTTTCTCTTCTCTATGCAAACCAAACATATGAAAGATAGAATTTTCACGTTCTTTTCTATCATTTCTTTCTTATATCCAAACACATTAAAAGAAAATATTTTCTTCTCTCTTTCCCTTTCCTTCATCTTTTCGTTTCTCTTCCCTTTCCCTAGCTACAACCAAACATAGTGCTAATCTTCCTCCCTACCCCACTTATAGTAATGGTTGAATTATGAATAAAAAAATTCACAAATTTTGTTCCCATTCCATTAATAACTGCAATGGATGGAAAGTGCTACAAGTGCATTAAACATGATAATATTGTAAAAATATTTGGATTCAAAATTATAAAAATCGTGTTAAAACTCTAGGCATTTATTGAAACTTACGAATTTATAATCTCAAACTAGAAATATAGAAAATCAGTTTGCTTTTAACCCCCCCTTTTTTTTTTTTTGAAACGATTTTAACCCAAAATTGATGAGGTGGTTTTGTCATTTTTTTTTTTTCTTAATTTTAATTAGTAAGGGAAAGCATAGAAGTACCATGTTTTTTCATATACAATGACAACGTAGTAATGTTTGTCTTGTTTTCCATTTAAAAATAAAAAATTTTCTTCTCGATATTCTTAACAATGCTATTGACTTTTATTGAATTTCGGAAATTTTTATATGGTTTTGGTTTTGAAGGGCAATGCTATATGCATAAAAATTTATAATATTTTTCATAATAATTAAATTGGTAAACTTTTACTGATTTCATGTAGACCCACCCCTTAAATCTCACTAATAATCTATCACATTAGCAGTGGCAAATAGCTTTGTCAATTTTTTTTGTGTTCATAAATTTTTTTTTTTTTTCAATTAAGAACGTGTAGGACTCAAAGACCAGCGAAAGAGAGAAGACGGAAGTAAAAGAAACGAGGTTTTGCATAAGTAATTGACAATTTGACACATTTCCCTAACAAGTAACAAGTTAGATGATCCCTTGTTGAGATATACATAAAATCTCCTACACATGCCGTGTAGGAAATTCCAACCCCCCAAAATTAATGAATCGTTATCGTACTATGTTCCTACCTTTCTGCCTTAATATTCTCTCTTAAGTTGTTCAAAGTTTTCGTTTTAAAGTAAAATCACAAATGTAATCTTTCTTGTTGTTTGAGAATTGAGATATAAAATATTCTATGTATTTTGTTATATGCATGATGAGTGGATGCTCTGGCTGTCCTGTCTTGTATGGAAGAGTCCAAAAAGTCTAAGGAGGCAACTTTTTAGGCACCATCTATCACAACTTGCTTGTATGTCAATTAATGATTGAAGTTATAGACTCATGTGTAAGTGATGTAATTCAATTATTGACAGACATTCAAGCAAACTATGGCAAAATCAGTACCAAATGCTGTGTGCTTAAAATAACTTGGGAAGAGTGTAAATCTTATTTATTTATTATAAGATTTAGATGAGTGGATGTTCTAGCTCTCTTGCATGGAAGAGTCCAAAAAGTCTTAAGGACGCACCTTTATACACACCCTCTATCACACGGAAAATTCTTAGATAGTTTCGGAGTATAGTGAAATGGTGCTCCCTCCTCTCACATTCATGGTAGACCCCACCATGAATTTAATGAGTGGACCCCATCATAAATGTGAGAGGAGGGAGCACCATTCTTCATGCTCCGGGAGTACCTAAGAATTACTCCTCTATCACAACTTGCTTCGGTGCTAATTAGTGATTGAAGTTATTTGAGTTATAAACTCATGTGTAAGTGATGTAATCCAATCACCAACAGACATCCAAGTAAGTTATGGCAAAATATATACCAAAAGTTGTGTCCATAAAATGACTCAAGAAGAGTCTAAATCTTATTTATTTATTATAAGATGTGCTGATTCTATTTTATTATGTCTTATATATTAATAAACTATTGATGATATATTTAAATTCAATCCATTTATTTTACAATTAATTAGTAGATTTTGTATGTGTGTGTGTGAGAGGAAGATGCACTATACCAAATGCACCAAATAATTTTACACACCATACGTACAAACCTTGGAAAAAAAAAAAAAAGTAATTATCACTAATTGTCCACTTAGTGCGTAGTAAAAATTAGAGGACAGTTTTGGCTTTTCTTGAACAAATTTTTTTTTTTTGGTAAAATTTCTTGAACAAATTTAATGATGTGATATATAGCACCAATAGCAGCATGTATGTAGTCATAAAAGATGTCCACATTCTATAAGAAAAAATGGAAAAGGACACCTGACTCGAAATTTCTTTGGAGCGAAGCGTGTCCATTCATTTGTTCTTTATCATCCGATAAAGTTGCTTTCTTCGTTTTGTTTGATTTCTTTTTCTTTTTGTCTTTGCCTTAAGATAAGGTGGAAGTAGTAGTTGTACACGAGGAAATAGACATGCATGAGGAGTGGTGACACCACTACTTGCAGGTGTCAATCCAAGTGTATATTTGGCTAACTGAGCTTTTGCCAACTTATTTTATTATTCAGTTTATTTTTGTTACTATTTATAAGTTTCATTATACTTTTTAGTACTATTAATGGGTCTCACTATACTATTTCAACTAACATTTACCTTTATTTATAATACTTTCAACAAAAAATTTTCAATTTCAATAAAATAAAAGAATCCCAAACAGACTCCAAAAAGGAGGAACTGAATTATTTGTTTGCTCAAATTAGATGGTAACATATGGGCAATAGGAGATTTTGGTGAATTTAGATTGCCCTACGCAACAATCAAAGTGAACAAGAAAAAAAAGGTGCTTTGCTTATCTTGACATAGAAAAATGAAAATGGTAAGATGCTTTGTCTGCCATTAGATGGGATAAGATTAAAACTGAATAGGGTGCTAGCTTTCAATAGTTAATTACGTACTCTGCACTTTTTCTTGGGTCAAGCTTCCCTCCCGTTTAAAAATTAAGGGTCCGTTTGTTTTGGTGGTAAATGATTTCAGGAAATCATTTACCACCTGACCCATGTGTTTGGAAGGCAATGGAAATTCTAATTTCCGGAAAATATGCTTCAACTTTGACCATATTTTCCCCTTTGACCCGGAAATGGTTTTACGTTTTTATTTTACCTTCAAACCATTTCCGGGTCTTGCACAAAAACACACAAAAGAGAAGACGCACAAAATAGAGCCAGAGAGAAATTGATTGAGAACGAAAAAGAACAAGAAAACACACAACAGAGAGCTAGAGAAATTGATTGAGAACGCACAAAAGAGAGAAAACGCCAGCAACATTGAGAGAGCCAAGAAACTTGAAGAAGACATCCTCCACGCCGAGACCATCTGAAGAAGAAGACACCGGAGCTCGACGCCGAGACCACGCCGAGAGAAGTCATCCTCCACCACTCATAACCGCGCAGTTCGATCCACCTCCGATCCGAGAAACCCAGACGTCACCGAGCCGATTTCAATGCCGTTCCACCACCACCACTCAACGGCGAGTCCGATCCACATCCCGATCTAAGAAACCCAGAGCTCACCTCGCCGATTTCAACGCCGTTCCACCACCACCACTTAACGATGAGTCCGATCGCAATTTTTTTTTTTTTTTTTTTAGATTGAGTCCGATGGCATTATATATATATATATATATATTTATATATTTATTTACATAAATATATACATATTTATTTATAAATAAATATTTTTATATTTATTTATATATTTACATAAATATTTATATATTTATTTATAAATAAATATTTATATATTTATTTGTAAATATTTATATATTTATTTATAAATATTTATTTATCTTTTACACTTTTATGTAAACAATTTGTAGTTGAAACACATAAATTCAGACCATTAATGTGCTATGGTACTCTGTTATGGTGACCCAACCTCTTACTACACACCTAATTGAATGTTTATGAAGTATGAAGGAAAGTAAAAGTTGTTAGTTGTGTTAAGAAATTATACATTGATCATCAGCTCCTTTTGCGGGGGAATTTTTATTTTCATTTTTAGGTGGAAGACATAAATTATATTCGGACCATTTTTGGGTGTGTAACTGTGACATTGTGTAACTGTGACATTGTGTGTAACTGTAACTTGAAATTTTCCATTTGGAAAAAAAAATAATTACATGTATATATTAAGGTAGTAGTGTAACTAAAACTACATATATATATTAAGGTAGTAGTGCTAGCTGATCTGTCTGATCACCTGAAGGAAATAGTTGTGGCTCTTAAAGAAATCAACTGGGGCCCGGTGGATTACACAGCTCTTTTCCGTAAAATTTTTGACCGAACCAAACATGAGAATTGATTTTCCGTAAAATAGAAAGCATTTTCCGTAAAATATTTGACCAAACCAAACACCGAAATTGATTTTCTGTAAAACGATTTTCGAGACAGCCAAACAACCTGAATACATTTTCCTTTTCCGGAAAATAGCATTTCTGGAAAATATGTATTTTTCGAAAAACGTTTTACACGAACCAAACGCAGCCTAAAATCCTCCATTTTTCTCCTATTTTTGTCTAGATGAGTGACATGTGGCAAACAACATATCCAAAGGTTAAAAAACATCCACCTCAACTATGAATTTTCTCTTTGTTTTTGGGTCTTTCTTTCTCTCTTTCCTTCCGTCTCTCTACACACCAAAGTCTTTTGAACAACACTTGCACCTCAAGAGTATCTTCACCACAAACCCATTTCAGTTTTTGTTTTTGTTTTGATGAATACCCATTATATATTTCCCAAAACCAAACAATACCCACAAAGTAAAACATAACAATTAACATCAAAAATTGCAAAATCTAAGAAAAACTAGTAGCAAAATATCAAATGAGAAAGATCCGAACCCACGAGCACCAAGTTTTGGAATAAACACTAGGTTCTAAGCCTCTTTCTTCGTCACGCTCTCTTCAAGGCAAGACCCAAAGGAGGAAGCCATGGCTTGTACCAAAAAGGGTCTGAGTTCTTGAGCTTTTTAACTTGATTCTAAGGCCATGAGAGTCATTGAAAGGAATAGAGCAAAAGGTCTTGGTGGTGGCCTGATGGGATTTCCTCATCTATTGTCAACTTTTTCCCTTTTTCTCTGGCAAGTTATGATTTTTGTGCTTTTGATTCTCATGCGACTATGATGATGTTAGAGAGAGGGGCAAAACTTAGAGAAAGGGGAGGAGAGAGACGGAAAGAAATAGAGAGAGAGATTAAAAAACAAAGGGAAAATTCAGAGTTAAGGTAGGTGTCTTTTAACCTTTGGATGTGTTGTGTGCCACATGTCACTTATATAGACAAAAATAGGAGAAAAATTGAGGATTTTAAACAGGAGGGGATCTTGATCCCTTTTTCTTAAACATACAAAAAACTTAAACATATTTCTAAGGTTCAATTCTCCGACCTCTAATTATCGATGTATAAGAAAAAAAAATGCACCTCCACGCTATTATTATGTTATTTATGTTAGCATTTCTCATTTTTAATTAGCCTTATCAATACAATTTAAAACGTGAGTAAGTTTTATTCATTAAATATGGTCAATTGCATTTTTAGTCCTTCAAATATGGTCTTTATTTGATTTGACCTTTCAAATTTTATTAAATGTAACAATTTAGTCACTTCGTTTAATTGACTAATGAAATGCTTGCCCTAATACATCAAAACTAAAATTGAACCGACCATATATTTGATTTGAGGAACTAAAAACAAACATACCTCGTATCTAAAAACCAAATTCAAATCAGCCCAACATTGTAGGGGAGGGGGGGGGGGGGGGGGAATGCAAGTTAGAAATAGACAAGGTAATAGATGAATTATGAACTAAATTATTACATTTTCAAAAATTTGAAGGAGCAAAATCATACATTTTAAAAATTAAGGAATAAAGATCAAACTACCCTCATATTTGAGGAACAAAAATGCAATTTATCCAAACCAAAAGCAAAAGATTGTCACATCACACATTATTAGACAGTAGTCTGCAGCATGTACCTGGACTAACGAAAATGGCAGACATGTGAGATCTCATCCCGAGTCCCATACCAATGTGATCCTACTAGAAATCCACTTGTTGAGGCTTTTTGGAACAACTTATTAACGAGAGGGTAGTCTAGAATGAGATCTAAAAAAAGCCTCGCACACAAATGCATCTCCATGCTGCTAGAGGAATACTTTCTCTTGAGTAAGTCCAAAGGACTAATAATAGGTCTGACCCACTGGACCCAAAACAAAATGGCCCTTAAAAAAAATGAACTCTTTCGAGTCCCTACGAATACGCATATAATGCTCTACCTATAACTAAATTCTGGGATAAAAAAGCTTTGTAGTTCAATTAGTGCTTTATAATTATTCAAACCCCCCATTTTGAACTATCATATTATTTACAATACAAAACAAAACTCGACATAAAATTTATGGAATGCATAGATTAATTAAAAGTTGTATATAAATTTAAACGAGAAAATATCTACTAGTATCATTGAAATCAATACTAAAATGAATGGTAAAACTAAAAGAAAAGGCTACCTCAAACTGCACAAAAGGAACACATCTTATAACACCAAGTTTTATCATAATAAATATTACAGTAAATGATCAAATAATAAATAATAAAAATTTTAATGATAATATTGTTATAATTTGAATAGTATTTTATACTTCTTGAAACTTATTAATAAATTTTAAGCTAAACTACATACCCTTTTTTTCTTTTTGCTAAATAATGAGAAACTTTATTGAGACATAACAAATAAACACATGTATTACATATAATATTGTTGCTTTCTGTCTATACAATAGACAACCTAGCTGTCCCAGGCAGGGATTGCCAAAGCTCTTGATTACTTGTGCCCCAATCTCTACGTAGCCCTCCAGACCATGAATCATCCCCTCTTATATGTATTGAGTGACAACCATTACACATAGGCTATAGCATCACTCAATCACCAAGAGAAAACCCATAGCACAAATACATTCAAGCTGGAATAAAATGTAATTTAAATTTCAAAGCTGTAAACATCACATCTTCTGTCATAAGGTTTACCATCAAGAACCCACATGAAGTTCTTGATAGTTTTATATAGTATACCATGAGAACCTAAACATGTTGTCTCATCAATTATTTAATATCACCATTAACCACATCAAATGTTTTCATCCACTACTTATTACTTAGTATCATTTTTCATAATGGTTTCTAACGTTTTAAATGTGTCACTGAGTAAAGTTAGCTTTTAACCTTTTTTTTTTTTTTTCAAAATAGTCTCTATGGTTAAGTACTTAAATAATAAGTAGTTGATGAAAACGTTTGATGTGGTTAATGGTGATATTCAAATATTAATTTTGATGTCATGTGGGATGTCGCGTTCTCTTTATTTTTTTTATTTTTTTTTAAAACTAAACTAAACTGAGTTTCTAAAATCACATACATGCTTGTTTCTAAACTAACAAAAATTCTATAGCTATATAAAACACCACAATTTGTGCCACAATATTCACAACCATGTGATAAATTGTGAGTAGTGGAGAAAAAGTAGTAGGTCCATGTGAAAGTAACAGGTAGCCAGTTACAATCTACCATGTAGGATAATTTTGGCAAAACTTGTGATATTTTATGTGTTACTAGAATTACTCATAAACTAAATTGAGTTACAAATTCCTCTCTCTCTCTCTACAATACAAAAATTTCTTCTTGATGTTAATACCAAAATCTGAGAGGGAGAGAGAGAGAGAGATATCAAAGGCAAACACAATAAAATATCAATTGAAAAGACTTGAGTTAAGGGAGAAGAAGAAGAAATATTTAAGTAATATTTTTAATTAAAAAAAAATCAATAAAACCACAACTTAACATAATAAAACAAAACCCTCATTTTTCCCTCCCTCAAAGCAAAGCTGAAATTTCCAAATTGTTTTTGCAAACCCCAACCCCAGCCAGCAGAGAATGTGAGACCAAAAGTCAAATTTCTATTTCATAGTGGTGGTGTGGTTTTTCTTTAGCAGTTAAACGATTCCAATGGAAATTTTTTCTTTTTTTTTTTCCTAAATGAAAAATTTTATTAGAAAAAAAGACTCTTAAACGACTCAAGCTTCTTCTACAATAACACTATCAGGGATCTCTGAGAGTTTAAAGGAGCCAAAACTTGTTACAACAAAAAGCCCACTTAGCCAAACAATGGACAGCAAAATGAGTATGTCTTCTAACATTACTAGACTAATTGGAGATGGGAATATAGGATTGCTTGTTTGATACCATGACATGTTTTGATATTTTAAAGTCACAGTAAATTTAATCATTTGACTATTATTACATAATAGATAGGATTAAACAATTGATGTGATTGACATCTGCACAGGTGTTGACTGTTGAGGAAGCTTGTGGAGGATGCATCCAATGTTTCTGAATGACTAGAGCAATTCCAAACAGCATGGTTCCTCAATCTATTATTTATGTCCATG
This sequence comes from Quercus gilva, assembly GCA_023621385.1. NCBI lineage: Eukaryota > Viridiplantae > Streptophyta > Magnoliopsida > Fagales > Fagaceae > Quercus > Quercus gilva. Next base: position 52,577,842 of record CM042478.1, read on the forward strand.
AAAGAAAAGTGCAAGTGGTATTGAGGCATTTACTTGTGAGGATGATTACATCATACAAGGGATACAGATTGAATTTGTTGAGGATACAGCTGTAGTTGTCAAGGATAGCAGCTAAGTCATATGCAGCTAGTGTTACTGATTTATCACAGCTGTAGTATTCAAAATACAAATCTTGGGTTGTGTTGAGATAGGATTAGGATAAGATAGAATTGTATTTACTTTTGTATCTAAGTGATAAGGGAGAAGCATATCTGATTTGTATAGATGAGTCAAGGCCAAATTGTATTTAAATTTTGAATCTGTAACAAACTCTGCTACATGTGAAAATGCCTTGAACCGTGAATGGTAAGGCCTGGAAACAATTTCAATTATTTGTTTTTAACATGGTATCAGAGCTATTGTGACACGTCTTTTTTTTTCAATGGCTTCCTCGTCTTCATCAACTTCTGCTGTCACCGCTACTACTTCTTCTCCCACTTCACTTACTACTATCCACCATCTCATCACCATCAATCTTACCCGTGACAACTACCTACTGTAGAAAGCTCAAATTATTCCTTATCTTAAGGGGCAACATCTCTATGGATATCTTGATGGAAGCACTCCTGCTCCACCTCAATCTCTCACTGTTGAAGTCAATGGAGACGCACAAGTCATCCAAAATCCGGACTTCGGTCACTGGTATTTACAAGACCAGATGAAGTGCCATAATATCCTCCCTCTCTGAGCGTATTCTGGCTCATGTGGTCAAATTCAACACATCAAGGGATGTGTGGCAAGCCTAAGAGAGAATGTTTACCTCTCAGTCAAGGGCTCGAACAATGCAAATCCACTATCAGCTCGCCACTTTGAAGTAAGGCAATTCCTCAATTGTTGATTATTTTCACCAGTTTACAACACTGATTGATACACTTGCTGCTACTGGTCATGCCTTGAATGATTTTGAAATCATCTCATTTCTTCTAGCTTGTCTGGGATCTGAATATGATTTATTTGTTACATCTGTGACCACGAGAGTTGATCCTCTCCATTGATGAATTTTATGGGCATCTGTTAGCTCATATAATTCATCAATGGAGAGAGGATCAAGTCTCGTGGTCACAGATGTAACAAAGGAATCATATTCAGATCCCAGACCAGCTAGAAGAAATGAGATGATTTCAAGGCCGAATTATATGGAGAAGCATATCTGATTGTGTATAGATGAGTCAAGGACGAATTGTATTTAAATTTTGAATCTGTAACAAACTCTACTATATATGAAAATGCCTTGAACGGTGAATGGTAAGGCTTGGAAACAATTTCAATTATTTGTTTTTAACAGAATTATGCCATCAATTCACACATTCACACATTCACTAGTATTGGAAGAATTTGTGAAAATGATTGGAGCAGTGATTATCCTTTGCCCTTGCCACCAACTTTTGTTCTTTGGCTGAGGTCCAGGGTGGTTGTATATACTTCATGGCGAAGGATCAATGTGGTTGTCTCTTCTTACAGAAGGTGTTTGATGAGGGAACATGTCAAGATGTGGAAATCATATTTGACGAAATTATTGGTCACGTTGTTGAACTTATGATGGACCCATTTGGCAATTATCTTGTGCAGAAGTTGTTAGATGTGTGCAATGAAGAGCAGAGAATGCAGAGTGTGCTCATGGTGACCAATGAACCAGGAAAACCTGTCAGGATTTCTCTACACACGCATGGGCAAATTCTTCATATGTCACTAACTATTTCTGTAATTTTTGTAGGGAATTGATATTCTTTGCAATTTTGTCATTGTATTTCCTAGTACAACTAATAGGTCAAGCACTGAAAGTCTGAAACAAAGCAATGTTGCCAAAGGAAAGAAGCAAAAGCAACTATGTTAGGCTCTGCAAAGGATTTGGAAACTCTATGGATTTAAATGGGTTATAGTGTAAATGGAGAGAAATTGAATCAAAGATGGAGGAAAAGACCCACCAGAGGATAATCATTAATTGAAATCTTTTGTATTCACTTATTCTATTTTCTGAAAAGACTTAAGTTGCTAAAACCCAAGTCATGACTAGGAAGACATATTTACTGGTGCAAATCCTAATATTCCAGTATTGATATATACCAACAAAAAACTAGGTACAAAATTGAGGTGATGACATTAGAATTTAGAAAGATCAGTGATCATTGCAAACACACTGTAGCCTCCAACTGGTCTATGTTTTTAAAATTAAATCACCATCTCTCTTTTGTCTCCAAACGTTTTGCAAAACTCATGTTAGAAACCATGACAAATGTTTACGTTGACAAACTCCAAGGAGATATCCATTATGATTGACACCATATTCTCAAAGAATCCTAGTTGAAGATAATTTTCACCTAATCAAAAACTGAACATAAAAATATGAAATACTGTGGCTATTGGCTGAGAACTTAGAACAGAGAGTCTGCAATCAAAAAGACTTGAATACAACACCTCCATGTTAATGCCATAATAATATATATAAAGCAGAGACAAGAAAAACAACAGGACTTGTGTAATTTGGCTCTACTAATAATCATTGATTATAACATAATAGTTAAGAGAGTGGATGCTTTTGTTTAACTTAATCAGGAGATCGAGTAGGTAACATAAAAGAAGCTCAAAGCTTTTCTATCTAGTATGAATGCAGCAAACAAAACAACAACAACAGCAGCGGCAGATAGAAGCAAGCAACATGAAATAGAGAGAGCGAAAGTAGCTGGTGTTGATGACATCGATTTCATGAAGAGTAACGGAATGCACGAGCTCCTTACGCTTCTGGAGCTTCAAGAGTTCCCACCCGGCTAGCATTGCCAATGGGGTGAGAGAATGATAGTTTTTTCAGAGATATATATATATATACACACACACATATATAAGAATGTATTTTAAATGTTTATTATGTTTTAATTTGAAAAATAAAAATAAAATCTAAGAATGCTTTTGAATTAAAAAAATAGAAAAACATTTTTTTAAAAGATCAATGAGAAAATTTTCCAACCTTAAGAGATACATTCCTATAATCAAATATTTCGTCATAAGTTTTGCCATAACTTGTTGCAATAGTGAATTATATTACAAGTCCAAATTTTTTATCTCATGTATTATTCTTTATATTCTTAATATGTATATTAAATTTTGTTCAAATCAAATGTTATTTGCTTTTCAATTAATAAACTCATTTTTTATACATAATTTTAGACCACAAAAGCTTGAAATTTAAACATTTAATTGATGATATAACATTTGATTTTTGATTTTTTGAAATTTTGCAAGTATAAAGGATATAATAAGAACATGCAATCCAACAATTAGATTTTCAAAATTCAAAACCCATTAGAAAGATATATGAATAGCTTGAGAAATTTCTACCTTCTTATGAATACAGTGGTGGAATCAGATTTTTTTGAGTGAGTATAAACTAAAAATAAATAAATGATGTCCCTGCCCAAGGTTTTTGTATTACATGTATTTCTATTAAACGTGGATGTCTTTATTAAACTACATGTATTTTGTATCAATTATATGGACACCCAGGAGAGAGGAATTGAGCATGGGCGTCTTTATTGAAAACACCAGGAGGCACCACTAGATTTTGAGTTAATTTTTATTTTAAAAAATTGATTTTGTTTCTAGTATTGCAATGTGAGGCTCAAAATAAGAAAAAAGTGAAATTTTTACACTTGATTTTATTTGGAATACGGTGATGGACTGAGTTTTTTTTGGGTGAGTATAAACTAAAAATAAATAAATGATGTCCCCACCTAAAGTTTTTGTATTGTATGTATTTTCTATTAAACATGAGTGTCTTTATTAAACTACATGTATTTTCTATCAATTATATGGACACCCAAGAGAGAGAAATTGAATATGGACGTTTTTATTAGAAACACCATGAGGCACCACTGGATTTAGATTTAATTTTTATTTACTAAAAATTGATTTTGTTTCTAGTACTGCAATGTGAGGCTCAAAATAAGAAAAAGTGAAATTTTCACACCTGATTTTATTTGGAATACAGTGGAGGAATGAGATTTTTTTGGGTGAGTATAAACTAAAAATAAATAAATTGTGTCTCCGCCCAAGGATTTTGTATTGCATGTATTTTCTATTGAACATGGACATGGACGTCTTTACTAAACTACATGCATTTTCTATCAATTATATGAACACCTAAGAGAGAGGAAATGAACATGGATGTCTTTATTGAAAACACCAGGAGGCCTCACTAGATTTTGATTTAATTTTTATTTATAGAAAATTGAATTTGTTTCTAGTACTGCAATGTGAGGCTCAAAATAAGAAAAAAGTGAAATTTTCATACTTGATTTTATTTGAGTGAGGCATCAGAGAATGTGAGACTCCAAAACAAAACTACGTTTCTAATATGTATAATGTACTGTATAACATAAGCAAATGTAAAAACTAAAAACCCAACTTTTATTATATTACATATAATATTGTTCCTTTCTGTCTATACAATAGACAACCTAAATTTCCTTGGCAGGGATTGCCAAAGCTCTTGATTACTTCCAACATGTGCCCCAATCTCTACCTAGACCACCAGACCATGAATCATCCCCTCTTATAAGTATTGAGTGACAACCATTACGTGCTATAGCATGACTCTTCAATCAACAAGAGAAAATCCATAGCACAAACACATTCAAGTTGGAAAATAATTTAATTTAAATTTCAATAAACCTTTCTCTACTGATGCACTAAAAACAATTTTGCAGACCTAAGACAAAACTGCCAGAGCAATAAATCCAATGAACAGCTCCATCAATTTCTTATTGTTTTCCTCGCACCATCAATTCAACAACGCTTGCAAATGGAAGATAAAAATGATCAGGGACCACGAGCCGGAGCAAAACAAAAACAGCCTGAAGCCTGGTCATCCGGTATCATCCCTCCTCCTTTGCTTGTATCAATTGCTTCTAACATTCTCACCACCTCATCCATTTCCGGACGTTTATCTGCATTTGCATCCCAGCATTTTCGCATTATACTTGCTAAACCACTCGGACAACATCTGGGGATTTCTGGTCGCAAGTTCTGTCAATAAAACCACACAGTGTGAAACTCCCTCAGAAGATTTAGATGTCAAACATTTATTGTATAACAGAATTCATTTTGCCATTTAAAACTTTTATTTTCTCTATGATTAAAGTTAAAGGAACTTCCAAAAACATGCATAAATCAATAAATATAAAACACACATTCAGTCAAGTGATTCCTCTAGTTAGCATGGGCTGAGTAGATAGACTCTCCTATAAGTTTTAAATAATAGGATTAAAAACAGAAACAAAAAATAAAACCATAAGATCAATGTTTCAAATGGCCAGAACTAACTATAATAAGCTTTCATATCGTTTTTCTTTTCTTTTTTTCTTTTTTTGGCTAACAAGCTTTCTTCAAAGTTGAAAGCAAAAAGAACTTGCACCAGTGATGTAATATGCTGAAGCTAGTTAAAAATCGCACGTAAATCATATAACTCCTATTAACATCAGTAGCATTCAAAGGCACTACTACATGCTTTAAAATGGATTAGTTACAGGAACATATTCATCATTTTATTCTAAAATTCCAAAGATGATATCCTAAACATGTAAAAGTGCTCTTCCATCAACTGGCAGTTCTAATGCTGCTTCTTTTTTCCCAGATTAGTAAGTTACACATGCACTTAGCGGATCTCGAATCCATGAGCTCATCCTCCACCTTTCTCTTACAAGGGAAAGAGGTGTCATTTGAACTAGAGCTCAATGATATCAGTTCTAATGCTATTAGAAACAAGCAAAAGGGTACCATTCCTGGGTGTTGTCTGAAACCCAAACCCACTAACTCAATGCAATGGCAAAGCTTTCACAATTTAAATATTGATACAAAACTGATAGCAGATACCAGGAAAAAATTTCTATAGAGATAATTTATTCATTAGATGAACTGACCTGTCGAACTACTTTAGATGACACATCAGCGAAGCTAAGATCTGGGTAAGGCATATCACAGCAATAGATTTCCCATAAGCATATGCCAAAGCTGTAGACATCACATCTTCGATTGTAAGGTTTACCATCAAGAACCTACATAAAGTTCTTGTTAGTTTTATATAGCATACCATGAGAACTTTAACATGTTATCTCATCAATTATTTATTAGAGGGTTGTGTGTGTGTGCGCACCTACACTCACGCGAGAGAGAGAGAGAGAGAGAGAGAGAGAGAGAGAACAAACAAACAAACAAAAAGAATTTGTAATTCAACTGGGGCCCAATAACGTAAGAATGCAAATAATTTATTTTTCTACTTCTTTTCAAGTTTGATTCAAGTTTTTATTCACTAATCTTTTTGATAGTTCACATGGGGACACAAACCCTGAGGGTCCAACCAAATAAATTCTACCCCATAATAGAGGAATATCTTTATCAACAATAAAAGTTGGAAAAACATCACCTAAATCAAAATTGAAAAGGTGTCATTCAAAGTACTCCTAAAATTTTATAGTCTCCTTGGCTCATAAAAATCATTATAGTAGAATGACATTTCTATTTTCTCACATGTTTATGTTCATCATAACATATAAAAGTTTCAGCTGTTGACTATTTCTGCCCCTACAAAAACATTTAAAGATAACATATAAGGTTTTGGCATGATACCTCTGGTGCCATGTATCCAAGGGTACCAGTTTCTCCAGTCATGTCCCCTGGATTCTGAGCTTCAACCCGGGCAACGCCAAAATCAGCAATTTTTAGAGTTCTGTTAGCATCAATTAACATATTCTCCGTTTTGACATCACGATGTACAATCTTCTTTGAATGTAGATAGCTAAGACTGCAAATCAGAAAGATTCATCATCAGTTTGTCAATTTTATTCACATATCTTGCCGACTGAAAACCAATACACACACACACATATATATATATATATATGAACTCTTATATAAGAATGTCAGAAATATTTTTTGATAATAAGAACGTCAGAAAAATTGGAGCTCACCCTCTAGAGAGATCCAAAGCAAGTTGGACCACAACCTTAAAAGCAAGTTTCTTGCGCCTATTTCTTATCAAGAACTGTTTTAGTGTCCCACCAGGGAGATACTCCACAACAACACAACATGCCCTAGAAGGAAGGGAATTGTGACCATCAATTGAAGGGTTTTTAGAAGGAATCTTAAGATTTGAAGTTCCCATTGAAGCTCCAACAAACTGTAATAAAAAATTATAAAATAAAACCATTATAACTGAAAAGATTATGAAACAAAATGAACTAAAAATTTAGGTCCTACCACATTGAAAAACTAATGTGTAACACAATTTTGTATTATATCTTATAAAGTAGGTAAGGAAAACACCATAAAGACAACAATGTAAACTTTCACAAGTAATACAAAATGGAAGTAGTGAAGTCTGCTGCAGCCACAATTAACGGTAATTTAATTAATCACGTAGATGTCAATAAATTGAACATAAGACATTGAAGATATGAGTTTTACTTTTGTAACATTAGGATGGTCAAGCTTGTGCCAAACAGCAACCTCTTGCCTAAACGATGCCCGCAGAGCAGCATTTTGAGCACCTGTATTCATACCATCCTCCCCCCAGTCCAACAGCTTCACTATAATATCAAACATGAGAGTGTGGTGAGAAATTGACATCAAAATAAATCTAGTGTTAAAGAGCTACTACTCTAAGCTAGCAGAAAGAAATGGAACCAATCCCCCCTCCCCCACCCCAAAAAAAATATAATAATAATAGTTTGACCTCCTTTCAGATTAAGTCATAGATTTTTAATTTTTCCAGTTTAGATCTTTATGATTTACAAGATATGTCAGTGTTAGCCCTCCATCCATTTGACACTGATGTCATTTAATCAACGCAACACCCAAAATCTTCAAAGCCAAACACAACACTCCCTCTCAAATCACCCATATCACACCAGAAACCACCACCCCCAGCCTTCTCATCACCCAAACTTTCTTTCATAGCACCCTACCCCCACGGGAAGTCAAAGCCCTGCTGCCTCCTTGAAAAGTCGCTCATCCTTCCATTTAAAACCCAACTCAACCAAGGCTCAACTGCCTCTATCCATACATTTTTAAAAACTCGGCAAACCCACTTCGCACCACTCAAAACCCACAATCAAACAACCTCCATAACACCTCCATGGCAGCCAAAACTATAAATCCCATCACCCAATCATATGCTCATACCCAAAATGACCTTTTTGTCACTCATAATCAAAACAACCACCAGACACCACCCCATCCCATTAAGTCCACGGCCAAAACTGTCAATACCCATACAACCCCCAAATCCCCATAAGCAAAATCCACCATTCACATTGACCACCCAAAATTCCCAAAATAAAAACCAAGAAACCCAGGTGACTGTAGAAGACCAATCAACCCTCACTTGAAACCATTTCACTGGCTATCTAAGAAACCACACCTACGCCACCACCCAAACCTACCATCGTGACCTAAAGAGGCATGGACACAAAAATAGACAACAACACAACACAGTACACAAGACATGACGACACAACAATTCTTGAAAAATTAGGACACGAAATAGTAGTAATACAACTATATATATATATATATTACTTATTTAATTGTTGTATTACCACCATAAAAGATCCTACCTAGTGCACAAAGCTCACACTTTTGCGAGGTCTAGGAGAGGTTAATGCTGCCTACCATGACCTCTCCCAAACCCCACAAAAGTAAGAGATTTGTGCATTGGTTATGACCTTTAAATAGGTAACATATATCCTTAGGTATATTTCATTTATTTTATGCATATTTTATGTTTATTTTTTAAAGTTTTCAAAATAAATAACGACTATCAAAATATTCACATCTAAAATCAAATGAATTTATCAAAATAGTATATATTTTTTCCACCCACACAGTGAGGACACATGTAGTGGAGTCCTTGGTGTGTCCATGTCCTATACGGAATGACCGGAGCTTTTGGAGTGACCAAGCTTCTTAGGTCACTCATGATCCCACCAAAAGCCAAGACCCATTCATTGCTATCACACACATTGTCATCTCCACCAGTGTTGAGGAATCATTGTCACTGACTTGCACTGTTGCCTAAGAAAAAGCAATAGAAAAGAACATTTTTGTTGCCACTATCCATCCTAAAGCCATCACCAAGCCTGTACACAAACTCACTCACCCAATCATTTCCCTTAGGCCACAACAGTAGCCAAACCATCACTATTTCTGTATTTCATGGGAGCATCAAAGAGAGAAATAGAGACGGGTCATTCAAAGGAGAGAGCGAGAGAGAGAGAGAGAGTGGCATCCTGTAATTTTCAGGTAGCTTATTTGCTAAAGGTGAGACGAAAAGACAAAGTCAGCTTATTTTTAAAAATCTAGTTTGTTACTTATTTGGTAAAAGGTGAGACACAAAGAAAAAATTTGAAGTTTTTTTTCCCTCCATTTGTACCGTCTTTATAGAGATGACGGGAGACCTCATTTTGTAATTATTTAAAAACATTAGGACCTTAATTGAAAAAATTAAGAACCCAAGACTTAATCTGAAACAAGGATAAAATTCCTTCTTTTTTCTCGTAATTTCCCCAAGTTTTTAATCAATATTGTATCCTAAATTAGACACAACTTAACGCATAAATTTTTTTTGATAAGTACAACTTAATGCATAAATACCACAATGATATAACTTAGCGGTTCATAAATATCACAAATACAAATGATAACTAACAAGTCTTCTTTCAACAACTCACAACACCTCCCCCCCCCCCCCCCCCCCAACAAAATAAAAACCCAAGATCAAAATTTACCCTTAATCATTGTAAAATCAAACCAATTTATTCACAATTACTACCTACTACCTAAATTTTCAAGAAGTAGGATATCTATGCTAGTGTTATAGAAATTCTAACAAAAATTTAATATCATTGGAGTCTCAAATTTGCTCACAACTGCAAATGATGGGGAGCGTCATTTCTATGGTTGCGAAATGCTTAGTAGACAACAAAATACCTATGGTACACAAGTGATACTACATTTGCATCAAGATGGAAAGTTCCATGAGTAAAATCATATGGAGCTCAATTAACAAACATACAATGCCAAAAAAAAAAAAAAAAAATACTTCTCTACATAACAAACAAAAAGTTACTTCCCCAGAAAATTACCAAATCTTTTTCGTAGACACAAGACAAAAAAATTACCAGAAAATTACTTCCCCACGGCACACACACTATCAAGTATAACAAGACAAAAAAATTCAGAGGAGAATATTTAAATAATCAATGAAAATTACTGAGAAAATCAATTTAACAAAAAGCAGAGCAAAACTTGTTCAAAATAGACAAGAACAGAACTTTTTACAAGCTACAAGAGTAACAAGATTATTAAACTGCAGCTTGATGTCCATTGCAATAACCATAAGTGACAAAATGTTGGTTTCTAGAGAAATGGTTTGGATATTTACAAGTCTGCATAAACTAATTCAATAGCGAATTAAACCCACTCAGGTTCTCATCAACTTCCAATCACATAACAAGACAATAACACAGCCTTAAATCATTTATATCAATCTCAACCACAAAACCCAAAAGCACATGATTAGTATTAGTTAGAAGCTAGAACTCACTCCAGCTTGATTTCAAAATTAAAAAACGTGACTAATGTGTTGATCAAATTTAAACTTAAAACCCCAGACAATAAGATGATGTCCATCAATTAAAGCACTCTCTATTTCAGAAGAAAATCAAAATAAATTGGTACACATGTTTTAAATTTTGTTCTCACGTTTCTTTGATAAATCTCAATTTACCACCAGAGGAGGCTAAAACAACTCCGAAAGCTCATCCTAAGGGCTAGTCATATCAAACTGATACCAGTGTTACATAGAAGATCTTTCTACAAGTCCACATATTTTTTCCCATACATATGCATGTAAAGCTAGAACATGATGACAGGAAAATATAAAATATATTAATAGGTGGGCAAAATTTAGGTACAATTCCTCAGGTGATGTACCTTAGATTCCCTAAATAAATTCAAACGCATAGCCACATTGACCAATGCAACACAAACAGTGTCATCTTTCCCAAATAAAATTAAACTCAATCATGTGATTATTGACCAATGCAACCACATGGTTGTGAGAAAACTAAGGTACAGCACCTATGTTTGCCTTTAACAGGCAATTATACCAGGATGTTCAAGCTCCAAAAATCACATCTCTGATTGATCAAAAGTATGGAAGGCAAAGGCGGGAACATTATAAAAAATCCAAAAAAGCTAGAAATTCCAGACATCCTAATCTTTTCTGCACCAAGAAAAAGAAAACATACAAATGATAAGAAAAGACAATAGAAAGATCACCTGCAACATCTTGGTTATCATAAGTACCCCTGTATACAGTACCATAGGTCCCATGAGCTATAACATATCTGATATCCATTTTAGACAAATCAATCTCCCACTCTTCTTTGGGCCTTTGGGAATTAGCGTTTGTCGAAGACCAGACCTTGCTCAGGTGCCTCTCCAGCTGCAAATCCAAGCTTTTCAAATCAATTTTATCTGCTCTGAACATCATATCTTTGCTACTAACACCTCCTGTACACTTCACTTTTGAATTCATGCCTGCCTCTTCATTATCCATCTTCTTTAGTGTCTTAATACCTCCAATATCCTCACTTGCCCTCAAATCGATCCTAAAGAACCCAAATTGAAAACCTCAACTACCCAATCAGAAGCCTCAAATTCCAAAGAAATAGCAAAACCCAGACACAAATTTATCTATTTGTTATCTTAAAAAATCAAAATATCTATTAAATCTTCATCATCATCATGAAAAACTATAATGCTCTAAAATTTACAAACCCTCCTCCAATCAACAATACACTTTAAGCAACAAAGCTTTTCTCAGATGAAAGAACACCAACCAAAGGAAAAAATTATCCAATCAAAACCCAGTCTCAACAACCCAATTCCTATTCCAATTCCCTCCAATATTGACCTGACAACCTAAAAATCAATATTTGTAAAAAGCCCACCAATAAGAAAATCAAAGAAAGAGAAAGAGAATCGCTCTTAATTAGTATTTAAATTAAAAAAACAACTGACCTTACTAGTTCAAAACCCCAAATTTCCTCATCACCAACCATCTTTCATTTTTTCTCAATTAAAAATATTTATATATCTATATGCATAACTAACAAAAACAAAAACAAGTAAAATAAAAGTAAACCCTTATTCTAGAAAGCTAAAGAAAACGACCCATTTCCCACCATTCCACAGCCAAGACCGAAGACCCAAATGTTTAAATAAAAAAATGAACTTTCAAGTACAAACTACAAAACCCACCAAAAAATGTTGACTTTGAAAGATGGAAAGTGAAAGGAAAGGAACAAAAGGGTCGGCCGGGAATACAAAAAATCAAACCCATACGCATTGAATTTGAAAGCAAATAAGAAAGTCATCAGGGTCCCATGAGTCCATTTTCATCATCATGGTCAGCAGGCAGGGGCTCAGCTATTCCAAGACAGCGAATTGTCAAAGAGGGCTCGTTTGGTAAACGAAAAAACAGGACATGGGTACGCGGCGAGAGGGACCCGACTAGGGTTTTTGCGTGGTGGGTCTTGGAAAGAATTGAAAGAAGGTAAAAGTCCAACGCAAAAACCCAAGACCAGAAAAACCAAGGAACGCGTTATATATATATAGAGAGAGAGAGAGAGAGAAAAGCGCGGGGCTTCTGATATTTGAGGGCAGAGAAAGAAAAAGAGACAAGACAGAAAGACAGATAAAGACAGAGAGAGAGAGCGAGAGAGACTGTTTCAAATTCAAAATGAAGGACAAAGGTACCATAGGAGCGTACAAAACATATATGTGTATATGTTTGTTCCTCGTACGGGTCTTTTTCTTTTTGCCAGGAGCACACCACACAACTACATATATATGTGATTTTTTTTTTTTTTCTTTCTGGATAAAAAGATTAAAAACGCATATGTGATAATTAGTGCATAATAATAATAGAATTTAATAAGGGACCATATTATTTTATATTTACTTACCAAAAAAAAAGATTATTTTATATTTGGTGTATTAAAAAATATCTGAAAAATCTATATAAAAGTGGTATTATATTAATTACATCATTAATAATATATATAATTATTATTTTGTAAACTTATTAGATATTTTTTAATATCCGAAAGTACCGGGATTTCCTCATATCTATTTGTCGTATGTGCAAATGTTTAGGGATTGAGATTTAATGCAATTAACCCCCTCCATCTCACAACAATTATTTATTAATCTTAGTTTTTTACTTTTTCTCATTTTTTATATATTTAATGGGTGAGATTTAAATCTCAACCACTCATAACAATTGCATCAAGTACAATACTTAAGATATTACACATGATCTCAATCCAATATTTGGTACTATACCTCTATTATGTATGTAGCTGAATCTGGAAAAACTAAAGGATAACCAAGAAGTGGAAATTCTTCATATCATACATGTTGCTAGATTTGGTAGCACAAGGGGATATCTAAGAATTGGAAATTCGTAAATGTAGTACCCTAATAAGACATCTACTATTTGCAAACGACATACTCATCCTTTTCAAACTAAAACAAACAAACAAATAATAAATTTTTTTTTTTAAATTCCCCAAAGAACATCAAGAAACACTTTGACAACTTTTGTGACATTTAAAGGAGGATAAGAATGATGGAAAAGGGTAACAAAGAGTAAGGAGTATACAAAACACCACAATGTATGTTTGTTCCTTGTCCAGGTCTTTTCTTTTACTGGGCACAATTTTTTTTAAACCCCATGTACACCTTTATTAATCAGTGCATAATACAATTTAATGGTCTACTATGTTATATTAGGTGAATTAAAATAGGGAAATGCTAACAAATGCCCTTAGGGCATTGGTTAATAATCCATTTAAAGAAAGTTTTTATGGGAAAAGAAAAAAAAATTAATGTTTTGATATTTTTTATCATTTCCCATAAAAGTAGTGTCAAAACTTTTTTAAAATAGATTGTTAACCAATACCCTAAGGATACTCGTTAGCATAACCCATTAAAATAATATATGGTAAGTCTATATAAGAGTGGTGTTACATTAGTTACAGTTTATTTTCTCCTAAAAAAAAAAAAAAGAGTTACGGTTTATTTTTATATATACATGTGATGTGAGGAGTGGATAAACTAAAGTGATAGGTTCATTGACACCAATTCATCATATAATGTTTTATATATTATAATTTATGTATAATAAAAAAAACATTTTTATGATTGATCTATGTAAAAATAACGTTCCATTAATCCTAACTTGTTATCTCAACAAAATATATAAAAAAAAAAAAAAAAAAATTGTCTCTAACATTGTTTGATTGTCTCTTTTAACCAAACTATTTGTACTTCTTTTATGGACCATTGTGTCCCTTTCTATCACTATTTTTGTGTTTTCATTATATTTTTTATTTTATTTTGTGTTAAAGTGTATTAATTTTTGTATAATTTTTCTAACATTTTTTAAATTTTAGATTTAGTAGATAGATATAAGATCTTCTGTGTGTGTACTTTTACGGGTGTTTTGTGGACATCAGCCTATCAAAAGATCCAGAAGATTAGGATTAAAAAAATAAAAATAAAAAAAGCATAATTGTTTTGAAAAAAAAAGGAGAACAGGTGTGCAAAATTTAGAAAAGTAGTCCATTATATAAGGAAGTTTTGCCTGAGTTGCTTTAATTTGACCAAAAGTGAATTATTGATACAAGTATGTTTGACACCTTCTTAAGTGCATTATGATGTGTAATTACCCCAATAAAAAAGGATTATGGTGGTTGTTAATATATATTTTAAGTAAGGGCACTTTTATTAGTCCACTTTGCCTAATTTGGCATGTTGCTTATGAGTTATGACTTAAGAGCTAAGACCCACTCAACGGCAAAGTCCAGATGGCATTTTTGTAAGGGACAACAATTAAATACAATTTTATTTTGTTTTTCCAATTGTGGAGTGGGACATGTTTCTTTTGAGGGAAATCAATCAATCTAGTTCTCATTGATTCTTAAAATCAATCAATCTAGTTCTCATTGATTCTTAAAATCAATCAATCTAGTTCTAGTTGATTCTTAGAACAAACAAAGTGAATCTACTGTACAATAACGTGGTTTATTTGATCCACTAATCTTCTTGCCTAACAAATCCCCTGTAGTTGTTTTATAGGATTATTATTTTCCTTTGTACCTAACAAACACATCTTCTAACAAAACTTTTGGTTTTTGGTTTACTTTTAAGCATGTTAAAACAGAGGGCAAATGTTTAGTCCACGCCCTTGTAGGAAGAGCAGTTTCTTCTATAAGGTTAGATGTTTGGATAGAAGAACTATCAATTGATTTCGAGAATGTATTTCAAATTGATTTACGCTAATAAAACTTCCTTACCTTTTTCTCAAAAAATAAAATAAAATAAAAAATAACACAACACATCTTCTAACTAAACTTTTGGTTTTTGGTTTACTTTTAAGCATGTTAAAACAGAGGGCAAATGTTTAGTCCACGCCTTTGTAGGAAGAGCAGTTTCTTCTGTAAGGTTAGATGTTTGGATAGAAGAACTATCAATTGATTTCGAGAATGTATTTCAAATTGATTTACGCTAATAAAACTTCCTTACCTTTTTCTCAAAAAATAAAATAAAATAAAAAATAACACAACACATCTTCTAACTAAACTTTTGGTTTTTGGTTTACTTTTAAGCATGTTAAAACAGAGGGCAAATGTTTAGTCCACGCCTTTGTAGGAAGAGCAGTTTCTTCTGTAAGGTTAGATGTTTGGATAGAAGAACTATCAATTGATTTTGAGCATGTATTTCAAATTGATTTACGCTAATAAAACTTCCTTACATTTTTCTCAAAAAATAAAATAAAATAAAAAATAACACATCTGCTGAATTTTTTATTTTTTGCTGTTTTAATTTAATTGTTTTTTAATGTAATTCAATTGTTACAATAAGTAAAAGGGGAGCCAAAAGCCTTATAGCTTAATCGGCACCTTTTCATACATGAACAAAGTGTTTGGAGGCTTAGAAAGGAAAGAATTCAAACAACTAAATTATAAAAGGAATCAATTAAGACCAATTATTCAATTATTTCAACAAGTGAAGAAGGAAGATTTGAATTATATTTATTCTCATAAAAGAGGTTAGTCAATACACTTAATATATACCATTGAGTTATAAAACTTTCAACATCATTTAATCATTTTTTTTTTTTTTTTGAAAACAACATCATTTAATCATTTGATATGAAGAAATATCCTCAGTTTTTTTTTTTTTTTTACTTCCAACCAGTAAGCACTAACTCTCTCTTTTTTTGAGTCGATAGTAAGCACTAAAACTCTCACTAACTCTTATGATCGCTGGCTGAAACAATTTTAAATCAATATATGCGAGAACAAAGTTTTTTTTTTTTTTTTTTTTTTTTTTTTCTTTTTTTGAGAAACAAGAGTACGACGTGTATCATTTATTTATTTGATAGCATTAGAAATATAGCTCAAGGTCCAAAAGCCAGTTGAATTATTATGTCCTAAATCCCAGTTATGCTAGGATCTTAACTTTAATATACGTAGCCAGGGTTAATTTAGAATTATTCTCATTATAAACATTGAGCCTTTTACCTAAACTAGTTTTACCTACAACAATTCAATAATATTTTATTATTTTATGGTATTAGAGACAAATCTTTAGAGCATTCTCGTCAAAGATTTCAAAAAATTTAACATTTACCATCTCAAAAACTTACTTTACCAATTTCAACACCTCACTTTACAATACACCCAACATCAAAGATTTTTTATTTATTACTTCATTAAAATAATAATTTTTTATTCTCATTCACATCTGTATCACTACCAACAAACCCACTGCCACTGCTAACATCCGCTGCCACCACCGCGGACTACCTCGGCCACCACCACCAACCACAACCTCAACCCCCAAACACCAAAAAAAAAAAAATAATAATAATAATAAATAAATAAAAAAACCCACAGCACAAATTGCAGCCAAAACCCACGGCACAACCCATAGCCAAAACCCACCACAAAATCGTAGCCAAAACCCATCACCCTAGCAACCCCAATTTGAACCTCAACCCCGATCTGAACCCACCAATAGACCTATCACACCGAACCAAAGAAAAAGAAGAACCACAACCATCGGACCCACGCAGAAAAAGAAGAACCACAGCCATCGGACCCAAGAAAGGAAAAAAAAAAAAAAAAAAAAAAAAAAAAAAAAGACCTCCATCGCCGCCACTGGACCACAACCATCGAACCCACGATCCATAACCATAATCACGGCGTGTGGGTAGTGGGTTAATGGATCGGTGGATCGGCAGGTTTGGAGTTCTGGGTTCTGTGGTTTTTTTTTTTTTTTTTTTTTTGCTGTGACAGGTGCTTAAAGTAATAAGCACAATAGATTGATTTGCACCTGAAATCCCTTATATGCAATTCATATATACTTATGTCAGAGAAAGAGAGTATATCAGGTTTCTCATTTGCCAAATTATCCCACTCTTCAGGTTTCAATGTATCAGAATCAAGGTTGACCAAAAATTTCCGCCTGCCATCTGATGAGAGCCTGCTTCAACAAGAAAACAATAAATAAAAACATCACAGGATGTGCCCATGTGTATGTCTGTAAATACAATACACCATATGTAAACATGTATTGGCAGATGGTAGTCCAGTTTAACTTTACAATGTAGAGACACCTTAGCCATATTCAGTAATTGTTGGCTAATTGAGACAACCAGCATACCCTCTAGCATAAGGACCATTTACATGACATTTATCAATTCGCAAGGTGCTAGGATGATATACAGATACTTCATAGACATAATAACAGCCTTCCCATCTTTTTGGTCCTTTAGTACTCCAAACACCATTAACCTCCTCAAGTTGGACAATTTCCAGAGGATTCCCACCTACTAGATCCCTATAAATGCAAGCACATACTGCCTGTATTGACAAATTAATAATCAAGAAAAAGTAAATGATTTTGAGAATAACAAAAATAAAACTAAAGAATGCAGAATTCTTTTAGAAAATATGATATACTTGAGCAGTAGGAGCCCAGAGGTAAAGTGACATAGATTCTTCTGAGTAAAGTGCACCAAGGGGACCATTGTATGAGAATAAGTTGTCAAGCACACCAGGTAATTGCAAACCAGTAACATTTATACATTTCCCATCAGCTGTAAGAAAGAGACACAAAGGATATGATCCAATAGACAACAGTAAAATACAAGTGACCACAATAGAAGCCTTATTTTGATTCACAGCAAAAGAGAGTTTGTGCCAATGAGCCAGGGCCCAAATAGCACTTCCTCCTCTTGCAAGCACAAGATGGAGTATGAAATCATGGGTTCAAGACCCACTGGGTGTATGTGATACTTATCAAAAAAGAAGATCAAAAGAGATTTACATACACACACACATATATATACACATCACCAACTTCATTTAATGTTCATGCAACCACATAGCTGTTAATGAACCATGCAATAAATCAGATATCGTTTACATAATCATGTGATAAGTTATAGATATTACTTACTAAATCAAGCTGTAAGATTCCATAAAAAAAAAAAAAATCAAGCTGTGAGATATTTCTTATTATATTACATGAGAGGCCTGTAAATTTGTTAACAGATTGATCCACAAAATGAGAACTAATATATAAATATAAACCTCAACAGGCATACTAAGGATTCTATTATATCACTTGCTAGAGTGATATCTAGAACATTTATTCCTACTATTCTCCACTGGTACATATTCATGTTAAGAAGTAAAGTAAAACAAAATGCTTACAATTGAAAGTAGCAACTGCTAACTGGCATTTGAGGAGAGTTTTGGCATCCAAAGTAGAAGGCACTTTGAAAGCTTTGTAGTCTTGAATATGAGGAAATTTTCTAATCACCTAAAAAGATTATGTTTAGAAGAACAAGTTAGGGATTAGTAGTTCTTAAACTAGCACATGTAAGCAAAAAACTACAACATCAGCGGTAACTATCAGAGCTAGGTCTAAATACTATAATTTGTTCTACAAATGACTATGTTACATTTTCTGGAAGTCCACAACTGTCTTCTTCAAGCTTAATTTGCATGTCCTTGCCTGTAGTACAGAAATCAGTCAAATTTGAATTGCAGTAATTTGCCCTCAGAAAAAATAAAAAATAAAATTCTTTCACTAAATCAAACAACCATATCAAGGAGGTAATCATTAGTAAAGTTTATACCTTCAACTCCATCATCCACAATTGATAAAGCAGCAGTTTTACTAGCGAATAAGAAGCAGGAACCATCTCCAACATCCACATTCCAGGCAATAATCGATTTACTAACCCAGTATGCTCTTGAAAACAACAAACTATCCTGCAGCTGAGATCAACATTTTTTACCACGATATCAACACAAGAAAAATGCAGTCTATACAAAATTATACCCAACATTCCATATCAAGGAGACAAAACCATATATGTGTGTGGTTTTGGGAAGGGGTTAGGTTTAAGTTACACCTAATATAACTTTGATTAATATAACCCCACCAAATATTGTTGCATTAGCTAAGTATTTCGCTAAAACCCACATTGAGTTATATGTTTTTCCTACATCTATTATGCTAATCAAATATCAAGATGATCAAGGATTAAGAGCCATCTCATCTATCAATTTCCAAATGCATGAATTGAGGATTTGATAGTAAATAACTTTTTATTGATATGAAATTTTACATAAAAGATAAGCATGGAGTGAATACATCATCCAAAGGTTACTTATCAAAAAATACATAATCCAAAGGTACGATTCACAAAATATAAATCTCACGTAAAATTATAAATGGTGTAACTTTAACCAATACATATCCAATGCTAACCCAATGATTAAAAGGAAAATCAAAGGGAGGGACCCACAACAATGACAAAACAACCCGAATAATCCACCCCTTTGCCAAGCAGAGTGTCTATATAAATCCTATTCATGGATTAACGAAAATGTGCAAAAGCTTTATTTGCCCTTATAAATGGGAAAGAAAAACAAGAGATACTTTTTCTCAAAATACAGACAAATGGAAGTTTAACTCCTAAAGAAGCACTTCATGAAGCCTGGATGCTTTGTCAAAAAGGATAAGAGATGATGAGGTTGTAAACTGCTGAGAACGTGGGTTTAGTGGAGGTTTTAAATTTTGGGCTTCTATTTTACAAATTTATCTCCCTTAGTTGAAAAACTGTAAGTAAGCAGGGAGGAAATATTCTGGGATATCTAAGACTTAGAGTTCCGGGCTTGGAAGCCAGTAGTACAGAAAATAATAAATGAAATTAGGGTAGCTTTCTTTACGACATAATACAGTGATTCTCTATACCTTCACTCCACATTCATATATCAAAACCTGAAGATTGGAAATAATAAGAATCTTATTTAAGTCTATTCCTTCAAGTTGATTTACACCTCACCCAGCTTCTATATATAATCTTAATATCATCTTCTTCTTTTTTTTAATAATTTATTTATGGAAACCTCAATATCATCTTGAATCTTCATTCAAATTGAACTCAAGATTTTCGTTTTTCGGTCAAAAAGTAATAATACACGGATTCAGCATACATAGCAAATATATGTTATAAAAACCATCATGGATTCTAGTACATTCCAATATTAATATGCCTTCCCCAAAGCAACAAACAAATGGACATGAAAAACAGAAAACCAAATTGAATATCTAAGGATATGGTACATAACCCAAACATAAAATCAAGAAAGGAAGAAATTGGGCCTTACTGTTAACAACTGAGGTCTTGAGCCATTCCAAAACATTGAAGGTAACCTTACTTGGCACTTGATTGATGTTAAGCTAAGCAATCATTATGCACCAGAAGCAAGTAAATATGATCAATAAAAGACAAATATCATAATAAAAGAAAACCAAATTGCAAGGTGGAAAGATATCTTGGGCACCACCAATTACTTCACAGCAACAAGGCCAGGTAACTCCATTACAATAAATGAATAAAAGAAATTAAATACTTATTTTATAATTTATAATTGCATTAAAATTCATGATTCCCTAATGAATGAAGAGAGAGAGAGGCACCCAAATATGTAACTAAAGGAGGCACACCTTGGTAGAGAATGGTGCCACTATGTCTTTAGGGAAGCTTCATCTTTAGCCCAGTCTCAACCTCAACCTTATTCTGTTCAGATAGATTTGGTTTATTCAATTGCCCAAGAGATTTAGAAAATAACCACAGTTCCTCATAGCTTTCTCCTGTACTTTAGATAATTGGTTTTTTATTTACAACCACTGATGGAAAAGTGAACATGAAAAATTCTGCACATATGTGATTCAGCTGAATGAAAAGCAATACAGATGGCCAATTACAATGGCTGAATTTCCAAAATCTATAGGAACCAACCTAAATGATATGGAATTTTCAGTACTCTGATGGTTGAATTTGAATGACTTTGGAATCTCAGTTCCTGGCAGTACAAGATAATCAGGTTTACTCTGAAATCAAAATCAATTTTGAAATATTTACATGTTGATCACAAACTATTATTGAGTAGAGGCCAACCAGCAAAGAAGTTATACGAGACAATTATGAAATGATGACCAGAAGCATTGAATAGAATCACTTGCTTCAGCTGCAAGTCCATTGGCATGCAGACCAATCATTTGATGAAGTCCTCGGAAACTCTGATGCTTGATTGTTTCCAAGCTGCAGAATTTAATTATGTCACGCAACAGTTCAATGAATAAGCAAATTGTTCTTTGTTAAACTGCAATAATTCACTCCTGGAATTTTTCTATTGCGATTACTTAATAAAACAGAAATAGCAGGCTACAATCTCAACAGCGTAGCAACTTTCACTCCAAAATCACACCTTTTACTTTATAAACCGCTTTTAAGGAAAACAAATACCACATGACTACAAGGGCCGTAAGCTATTACTCAATAGAATATTCAAGCGTGCAAAACACAACAAAAACTTGAATAAAAGCAAAAGGCCATAAAAGCACTTCATTTATGTATATATGTCCAACAAACCAAGCAAGCACTCGTTGTATATTAAAAACATTACCATTCAAACATCCAAAAAAAGAGAGGGTTTGTAGTTGTAATACTTACTAGTGAAGGGGACTAACTTGGCATTGGAGCAGATGGGAATCAGGGAAACAAAGAGAGGCATAATTCTTTGAAGTCTGGTCAAGATGTCCTCGCTTTCTTCGGTGGTGGACCCATATTGAAATCAGAGTCATCATTTACACAGTCACGGGCCATTGAAGACGAACCCATGTAGAAATCAGAGTCATCATTTACACTGGCATGGGCCATTGAAGACGAACCCAAATGAAACCCACTACTAACACCTGAGCCTAACTCCAAATTTGGCTGGGCAAAGCCGAAGTCAAACCCATTTGTCATTTCAGGGAACAGAGTAGGCTCACTTTCTCTTTCATTTGAATCATTTAGTGACAAACTCAAATCGCACCCATCGTTATGAATGCCCTTCAAAAGCCTCAAATCATTTATGGTATTGGAAACCTCATGATCCATATTTGGACCAGGTAACAATGCAAGGTGTTCAGAGTTATTAGGGGCCGCTAATGACAAATTCAAATCACCAAGAAAGCCCTTCAAACCATAAGAAGTGGGGAAAACAGGTTGAAAAGGCGGGAGCTCAGTGTCATTCAAAACTGAGGATGACCCACAACCTTTCCTGTCACTCGGAAGCGGCAAGTAAGTAATATCTGATTTCTGAGGACAGCAGATGCATTCTACATTCACCCCCAACCATTTTATAAAATCAGTGGGATTTACTAGCTCTAAAGGATGACCACTTACATTGCGGTCTCCGATTTGACATGTAATCTCAACCTCCACCTGATTCAGTTCAGATAGATTTGGTTTATTCAACTCCCCTAGAGATATAGAAAATAACCACAGTTCCTCGTAGCTTTCTTCTGTGCTTCTATAATTGAAATACTGCTTACAACCATTGACGGAAACATGAACACTAAAGAGTCGTCTGCCTATATGTGCCTCCACAGAACGAAAAGCAACACAGACGGCCAATTTTGGAAATTTGCAACCAACCTTGAATGGTATGGAATTTTCAAAACTCTGATGGTTGAATTTAAGCGACTTTGGAATCTCAGTTCCTGGTAGAAAACAAATATTCTCAATTTCAGAATCAGATTTAGATTCAGATTCAGATTCAGAGTCGTCAAAGAGATCCATTAATATGTCGCTTCTTGCACCTTCACGGACTCTATTCGATAGAATCCCTAGAATTTTTCCAAACTGCTTGCATTAAACAAAAACAAGAAATTGAAGTTTGTGAAAGAAGTTAACAAAAAAATTGTATCTTTACTACTTAATTATCAAAGAGAGAGAACTCACCTGATTCAATAATCTACTTGATGATTGTGGAAGCAACGATGGGCATTTTTCTATTATCACTGCCCTAATAGATTGTGGAAGCCTTGGAATTTGAATTTCCCGAAGCTCCTTACAATTACGTATGTAAATCCCTTCTAATCTAGATAATCTAAAAATGCATTCGGGGATACTAACAATATTGGAGTCATCTATAGCTATATGTCTCAATGCCGGGAAGAAATCATTCTTCACACAAAAATCTAAATCAATTAAAATTTCTCTATGGAATCGGAGTTCCAGACTTGGATGAGATCCCGGACGAAGAATTTTAATAAAATTGAGAATAGGGGTGTCTATTTCCTCAAGCAGTTGCAATTTATTGGTGCTATCCAAAAACTTCCCAAGGTTTTCACATTCCCACATCCTTAATTTGACAATCCCTTCGGTGAGATATCTTAGTGATAAAGGCCATTCTCTGATATTACAATCATACACAGTGAAACCTCCAAAACATTTCGTTTCAGGGTGAACATTGGGAAACTTCTCAAGCCTTGGGCAGTTCCGTAGTTCGAAACGTTTATTCAACTTGAGGGTGCTCGGAAGAATCTGAAGTTTCATGCAGTTACGGAGCAAACAATGTTCAAGCTTATCAAGAAGTCCAATAGAGTCATGAATCTCAATTAAATTTTCACAATAAGAAATTTTCAATGTCTCTAAGTTTGGAGCGCATAAGTCAGGTACTCTTGTGATGGATTGACACCTTTTCAACTTGATATTGTTCAAATATTTGTAACGGCACCCCTAAAAAAAAAAAAAACCAAAAAAAAAATCATTTCATCTAATTTTAAAAATAACATTTAGGGAAATGAAGATTCACAAATAATAAACTCATACCTGCTTGAATAATTTCGCTAACCTAATGCAACTATTCGACACCTCCAGTCCAACAAGTTTTTGAGGACAAAATTCGGATGGCAAGGAAAAATTATATCCTAACCATTCAAACAATCTTAATTCATTGGAAAGATATTTAAGTTCTTTGGAATTTTGTACATTCTTAACAATAAGAAATTTGAGATTTTCCATCTTTTCGAAAACTGAAGCTTCTAATGATACTGTTATTGGTTCAGGTTCGCACCACATTATGCCTCGAATTTCATCTGACCCCTAGATAAGACAAAGAATTAGTTGCACTCCATAACAGAATCCGACAAAAGTATAATTATTTTAAAAACTTTAAACAAACAAAAAAAAAATATATATATATATATATTTTTTTTTTTTTCTTCAATATTGAAAATGAAAAAATAAATGAAAAATATATTTGGAAAAATAAAAGGTTAAGCAAAAGAACTTATACCTTATTTCTAGTTAGTAATTTGTTAGCATCCTCATGACACCATATTCTGCTACGATTTTCAAGCCGTTTAGATTCTTTATGAACTATTTCCCTACCCATTTGTTGTAGCAAGTCATGCATCCACAATGTGTCTTGTTCAACGGTTATGAGACATTTATCAATAAGCCTTCCAATACAAAAATCTGGATATAAGTCGCAAGCATCTAATATCTTTACAACATAATCCTTTTTGCGTCCCTTAAAGAAACATGCAATATCAAGAAAAATATCTTTTTCGTTTTCACTCAATCCAAGAAAACTTATTTTGAGTATCTCTTGAATTTTTTCATGTTGAATGTTCTTATACATTTCAAAAGCACTTCTCCATTCACATATACTTTTTTCACACAAATCAGAACCCATTACTTTTAGAGCTAGTGGAAGTCCTCTAGCACAAGATATAATTTGCTCTGCAAGTTCTAAATAATCTTCCTTGGGCTCATTTGTGCGGAAGGCATGCATATTAAAAAGATCACGAGCTTCATATGGACCCAGTTCTTTGACCTTGTAAATTAGATGACCTTTTGGAAGAGTGGTTAGCACATGTTTGTCTCTTGTTGTTATAATGACTGTACTCCCTGAAGCAAACCAGTCACATTTTCCAAGCAATTTTTCTATTTGTTCTGAATTATCCACATCATCGAGAACTAAAAGAACCTTTTTACAACAAATTCTCTCCTTTATCAAATTGGTTCCTTCAAATACACTGTCTATCTTCAAATAGTTATCTTTTAAGATCTTAGAAAGAAGTTTCTCTTGTAGTTGTATCATGCCACAATTTATAGACTTTTCTCTAACCTTCTCCAAAAAACAGCTTCCTTCAAATTGACGAGCAATTATGCGATAAACAACGTTTGCAATTGTAGTCTTACCTACTCCAGGAAGTCCATGAATCCCTAAAATGTGAACTTCATTTGACTCAATATTTAAAAGTGACTTTATGTCCTTTACACGAGAATTTATTCCAACCAGGCATTCAACATCATATAATGGTCCCCGATTAAACGTAGCACTTGATATTTCTTCAACAATTCCTTGTATAAAGTCATATTCAGATCTATATGTAGTGTGGCCGCCAATCACATAGCACAAGAAAACATAACATATAATGAGTTAGATTAGCAGATGAACGAAATTTAAGATATCTAGTTTTGTGAGTCATAAGATACAACTAACACGTTTTTAAATAAAGTACATGTAGATTTCAGATATATCCTTTCTCTTCATATTAACATAATCTTTTTTTTTTCTCTTTAAATATATGCCTTGTAGATTACTTTCAGAATCTTAGCAAGTAGTTGCATGAAAACTCACTTCTAGTGAGGTATCATATTTATTGGAAACCCACTACTGGTGGTAGCATATTTAAAATATTGTGTATCCTAAAAAAATTGTAAACACCCTAAATTTTTTTACCGTAATTGAAGTAAGCCCAATATAATTAAATTTGGCCCCTCTTAATTACATCCTTGCCCTTTTAAACAAAAAGAAAAAGTCCAACAATAAAATTTATTGATCTAAATTTTTCTAAAGCAAAGCCAACAACAAAATTTAATAATTGCCGATCTTAAATCATTTTTGGGGGGAGGGGGGGAAGCCCAACAACAAACAACATTCTCAACATTGTTAGAAACCACATGGCCCACATCATCCATTGGATAATTATCAAAATCTCTTAATGTTTCCTTTGGAGGTTCATTCACTTCACTTTCATTGGCATCATCAAACTCAAATTCATTACTAATCTCTAGTCCTTCATGCACTAGCCCTCTACTCTCTAGTCTCTTTCTTCTCTTCTCTTCTATCTTTTGTGATTTTGTCGATTAGGTTAGGGTGAGGTGATTTTTTTTTTTTTTTTTTTTACATTTTCATTTTTTAAAATATAAATCTAGGCAAGGGCTTCTAGGTTGATCTATTTATTATGTTTTTTTTTTTTTTGTATTATCAGTTTGGGGCCTTTAGGCTCCATTTGGAGGCCAAAAATAAACAAGAAAAAAATTTTGAATTTTCCTTAATAGCACAAGATCTTTGGTATTATTATAGGATCGCGATCTTATAAGAATCTAAGATCCGGACCGGGATTCCACACAAATCCCACTTTAGTATAGATCCTAGAGAGATTTAAAATGTCTTAACGATGTAGGATTTTAACATACTAGGATTTGGATCGGGATCGGGATCTTGATAACCATTGAGATGACTAATGCTGTACTGCTGCCTGTGTTCAATGTAAGTTTCATACTTAAAGTTTGATTTTGACTCTTGTTTAGTAAAGTAACTAGTGAGTGTATATTATATTTTATTAATTGATATTTTTGAAAAATCAGTGACCTAAGATCACTATACGTGTTGTTCAATGACGGAAAAAATCAGTACGTGTGGTAGTTATAGGCACTAGCTTATAAAATAGTATTGTGAACTTTATGTTATATTATTTTATATACAGATTTCATAATTGTGCTTTTTAATTGTTTGTTAAATTGGTTTCAAAAAAAAAAAAATTTGTTTGTTAAATTGATTGTATTGTACTCGGATTCCCGTGGCTCTAAGTATATTGTATTCCATTTCACTTAACAATAATAATAATTAATCTTAGAAATAATAATGAAGCTAATAGTATTAATAATGAAGATTTTAAGATATAAAATTTGTAAAAAAAAAAAAATTGTAAAATTTCATGTTTTTGAGTGTGTTTTTTTTTTTTTCTTTTTTCTTTTTTGGTTTGTTTGATAATATATTCAAGTTCTTTTTTTTTTTTATTAGATTTTGCATAATTTAAGTTTCTTAAAAAAAAATTTAGAGCCACCGTTGTCCACTACCAATGTTGGAAAGAAATAATCAACAAAATTTGGGGGAAAAAAAAAAATATATATATATATATATATATATATATATATACACACACACACATACATGGGTGAAACTCTTAACTGGAAATGTTAAAATTTTTCAACTTCAAAGATTGACCTTTGTAGGCTAACTATCTTCCTACCAATTTTCTCAAAAAAAAAAAAAAAAATCTTCCTACCAAATGATATGATCAAAATAGAATACTTTCATACTTTTGCATGTAGTGGTTTTGGTAAAACATTTTTATTTTTTTAGAAGTATAAAAGCATGAATCATTATATCAACAATTAGATACATACCTTTGTCCAAAAAAAAACAATTAGATACGTACCCTTCCTTGTAATGCCATCCAGACACACTAGC
Source organism: Quercus gilva (assembly GCA_023621385.1). NCBI lineage: Eukaryota > Viridiplantae > Streptophyta > Magnoliopsida > Fagales > Fagaceae > Quercus > Quercus gilva. The sequence goes on from CM042478.1 coordinate 52,605,909, forward strand.
TGCTTTACTTAGGGCTTCCCTCCACCTCGGTATCTTCCCCATGTTATCCTTGAACTCCTTTTCATGGTTAGCTAGCGCTATCCCAAAGTTTCCCAATTGATTACGTACTTCTTTTGGTTCTACGTTATAAAAAATCGGTAGAAGTAGAACCATTTGGTTTTTTTCTGAACGCTCAACAATCTCAACAAGTTCGTTCAAACACCATTTGGACTCTGCATAGTTTTTAGAAAACACAATAACTAAAATCATTGACTCTTCGATTGTTTTGAGAAGTTTCGCAGAAATTTCTTCTCCCCTCGGAAGCTTATTGTCCATAAAGGTGTTAATGCCTTTTTGTTTCAAAGCCTCATATAAATAGGTAGTAAAACCTGTACGGGTATCTTCACCTCTAAAGCTCAAAAAAACATCATACTTCCATCGGCAAGTGGAAGAAGAGGAGGAGGCTCCTTCTTCGTTGGTGAGGATAACCATTGGGATCTATAAGCAGAAGATTGAGAAGATCAGAGATTTGATTAAGTGGGGGAATTAAAAGAAATGGGAGAAAGTGAACGCATGGAAAAAATGAACTATACCTTTTTGACAGTAGGATCACGGTTTTGACGATTGAGTCTTGCACCAGAAGAGCCCCGGTTCTGTGAGGCTCAGGCTTGATTGAAATGCTCTGAATCAGTGTTAGATTGCGAGATTGATAAAAGGAGTGAATTGAATCAGACAGAGAGATCAAATCGAAATGGAAATTTGGAGTTAAAATAGAAAAAAGTTTTAGAGTGAGAGTGGGTGTGGGTGTATGTAAAGGAATTGTGAGCTGGGATTTGGCATTTGTTTGACAACGGCAATGTAAAGAGTAAAGTATCAGGGGTCTTCGGTTTTCCATCCGAGAAAGAACATTTGGGAAAGGGTGTGAACGCTTGGAAAAAAGAGCCTTTCACGTGTGAAAGCAGTCCCACGCTTTTTCAATTTCCAGGAACTAAATAGTGGAAATAAATGACAGAACATAATTTTCTTACTTTTACCTGACAACGCGTAAAATATATACGATTTTTTTTTTTTTTTGAGAAAAAGGCTAATATACGAATTTATTCTATGATCCACGCTTTTTCAGTTTTCAGGAAAGTAAAGGGTGGTCGAATAGTTGTAAAAAGTAATTTTCAACCTTAGGAAAAGTAAAAGAAATTAAAAAAATAAAAGTTGACAACTAGGAAAGGGGAAGTGAACGCTTTGAAAAAGATAAAAGCCTTTCATGTTTGCAGCGGTCCCACGCTTTTTGAATTTTGAGAAAACTAACGCTGAGTTAGAACAGTAAAACTAAAAAATTTAACTATTTAACTTTACTAAAAATTATTTTATTTATATATATTTTTTTTTTATAAGAAACACACAAACATAATATTAATCAAACAACAATATCGTTTACATCATGAAGAATTGCTAATTCTAAGAAACTAGGACAATTCTCCATCCACAAACACTGATCAACTATGCCCATGGCATATTTTGCTAACAAATGAGCTGGGGTATTTGCGTTTCGCTTAACATGAGAAAAAACAACATTATTGAACTCCAAGGAAGCTTTGCCAATACCCATAATGACTGCATCAATTGAGACCGGAACTGAGGATGAAAGATTCAATGCTCTAGATACAATTAAGGAATCACTTTCAAGTATGAAATCTGTAATCCCAAGCTACTTTGCAAACTTTAAACCAAATTCAACGGCCTTCGCTTCCGCTTCAAGTGGTCCTAAAGGTGCATGAATTTTTCTACATGTTGCTGCTACAAAATTCCCATTCCAGTCCCGTACAATGACTCCCACTCCCACAGCATTCAGCATTGCAAACACAGCACCATCAACGTTAAACTTAAAAACCGATATTGGTGGTGGACTCCATCTCTGAACAAACTGAACTGATGCTTGAACACTCGGTACTAATTCATTGGCAGCCCGGAATTCCTCCAAATATTGCACAGCCCACTGAAGAAGCATTTTTCCATCCTTTCGCTTTCCGCCATGACGAACATCATTTTTGTTTCCCCATAATGCCCACGCAGAAGTCAGCAGCAACTCAATATTTTCTGGTGAAGTCTTTTCGTCCACCATTAAACACCATAGCATCTCCTTAAACGAACCAAGACGATCCATCACAGCGGGAAAAACCAGTTTCAACGAAGACCATAGTTTTTTAGCTCGGGAACATATCCAAAAGAAATGGATTGAATTCTCAACCTCCTCATTGCATCCATCGCATGTATCAACCTGCAAAACATTTCTTTTAACAAGGTTAGTTTTCAAAGGTAAGATATCTCTACAAGCCCTCCAAGAGAAGTGCCTTATTTTATGAGGCACGTTAATCTGCCATAGACATTTCCAGAAGCTGCGTTCTTGGCTGCCATCAGAGCTTGAAACCGTTGACAAGGCTGAAGACATTTGAGTTGCAACCCAATAGGCATTTTTCACCGAGAAAACTCCATTCGTGCTCCAAGCCCAAATCAGTTTGTCTTCTGGCATATTTGAACTTATAGGGATTGCTTTTATAGCCTCTGCTTCATGCGTCAAAAAAAGAGCATCAATGGCAGCAACCTTCCAAGAAGCTTCTTCCTTATTTATCAAATCTCTGACCTTCATATCTTCTGGCATAAACAACCCGGGGGATGAAACCATGAATGTAGAAGGTGTAGGCAGCCATCTGTCACCCCAAATCCTGATTTTTTCACCATCTCCCACTCTCCAACGTGTACCATATTTAACAAGAGGTTGAGCAAACATAATACTCTGCCAAGTAAATGATGGATTGTTACCCAAAACAGCCTGTGAAAAATCACATGTAGGGAAATACTTAGCCTTCAACACCTTATACACCAATGTGTCATGACCTTGTTGAAGTCTCCACCCTTGCTTTGCCAATAATGCCATATTGAACTCCTTAAGCTTTTTAAAGCCCAACCCACCACAATTCTTCGGATCACATAATTTTTCCCAACTCATCCAAGCTAACTTCCTCTCTTCATTTCTTTGCCCCCACCAAAAATTACGAACCATACTAGTCAAATCTTCACATAGAGAGTCAGGCAATTTGAACACACTCATAGTGTATGTCGGAATTGCTTGTGCCACAGCTTTTATCAACACTTCTTTTCCGGCCTTAGACAATAGCTTCTCTTTCCATCCCGCAAGCTTCTTACTTAATTTGTCCTTAATAGAATTGAAAGTATTTTTCTTATTTCTTCCCACCAATGATGGCAAACCAAGATATTTTTCGTGGTGCTTAATCACTTGGGCCCCAAATCTAGCGTTGATGATTTCTTGAATTTCCATAGGAGTATTTCTACTAAAAAATAAGGATGTTTTAGCACGATTTAACTGCTGCCCCGAAGCACACTCATACACTCTCAACACCCTCTGAAGAGCATCACACTCCTCCAAAGAAGCTCTACAAAAAATCAAACTATCATCGACAAAGAAAAGGTGGGATATTTTGGGACCCCCACGACAAACTACCAACCCCCCCAAACTTCCATTTACCACCTCTTTCTTAATAAGAGCAGAAAGTCCTTCCGCACACAACAAGAAAAGATATGGGGATAGGGGATCACCTTGCCTAATCCCCCTACTTGGAACAATATGGCCCTTAGGCTTACCATTGATCTTTACTGAATAAGAAACAGTAGTGATACAGTTCATAATCAAAGCACACCATTTATCATCAAAACCCAACTTATGCATAATTTTATCCAACCATATCCACTCAACCCTATCATATGCCTTACTCATATCAAGTTTTAGAGCCAAATCACCCACTCTTCCACTCTTCTTTTGACTAATATGATGCATCATTTCATAAGCCACAAGAACATTATCAGTAATTAACCGACCATGCACAAAAGCACTTTGGGTATCACTAATAATAGAAGGAAGAACCTTTTTCAATCTATTGGTAATAGCTTTTTGACAGGCCACAAACTGAATGACCCCTTGTGATTTAAACTAATTAATTAATTTAGCCAAGTTATTAATTAATCAATTTAACATGCAAATACGTGGCAGCACAAACAAATCACCGAATAACTAAATATGCAGCGGAAAATAAATAACACGGTGATTTGTTCACGAATGGGGAAAACCCTAACGGCAAAAACCCCACCGGATGATTTTCAGGTCACCACTCCCGAAACTCCACTATTATCAAATCAAGCGGTTACAAATAAGGAATCCCAAGTACCTTACCAACCTACAGTTGAACCCTTACCCCAATACCCAATTGGACTTGATCTGTAGTGACAGTTCCCCCTTTTGATGCACGGCTCCCAAGTACGTGACTAACCAGATGCGCGGATCCTAGTACGCGACTTCAAACACCAACTTTAGGAAGAGAGGTTGGCTGCAAAGTTTTTCAGATCATCCTATGCGATGAAGATCAGGAAGATGCTTGGTCACAAAACCCTACGGTGCAAAATACACAGCAACTTTTTGAAGAAGATGAACTAGGTCAAGAACTTTGTCTTAGATCACAATTTGCTTGAACAAGGATTGCTCAATGCTTATGCAACTTGTGTCTATGTTGACGGCTTTTAAAACACTCCTTAAATATGTTTAGGGTTAGAAGAAAAGAAGACCCAAAAACACATTCACGGATCCCAAGAAAATCAGAACAAAAATCTGACTTTTTAATTCTCGACAGATAGCAAATGTCGAGGTAGGTGTCGAGCAAGTGTCGAGATTTAAAAACTTTGCACTTCAACTTGCTTTTTCTTGGACAGACTTGATGACTTCAATACTTGATCTTGAAACCTTGTTTCTTGAAGTATTAAAAACACCTAGAACTACCCAATTACAAGTAGAGTGCGTTTTGTCAAAGGATTAGCCAATTTACATAAAATATGACATATGTTCTTAACATGTGAACACATATGTCCTAACAATCTCCCCCTTTGGCAATCCGTGACAAAACCACAACAAACAAATGAACATATGAGAGAAGTCATAAATCACTCAACTCATATTCACTTGTTGAATACAATAAAATCTATCCTAACACAAACTCTTGAAGAACTTTGCAAAAAGAGAGTTTATGGCAAGTAGACTTTGACAACCTGTATTTCTGAAACACTTTTAAACAAAACTCATCAAGGCATCTTGTGTGAAACAGAAATAATTAGATTGCATACAAATATAAAGAACATGTGTATAAAGAAAGAAAAGAAACAACATATGAAGAGATAGGTGAATAAGAAAAACATACATCCACATATATAGAAAAATAAGTACAATGTATGTAGAACTGGTCACAAGACCTCATATACAAGATCAATGTATCTATAAAGACTAGAAAAGAAAAAGATACATCAAAATCTCACTACATCCCTCAAAAATATGAACACTCCCCCTATCAAAAATGTCCTATACTAACTCTCCTCCTAAGATGACTACTCTCATAATCCAAAACTACTCCCCCTTTTTGTCACGAATGACAAAGGGTAGAGTGTCATGTAGACATCTCATCAGTAGAGCTAGCATCTCCATCATCATCATCTGAAGCATCATCGTCATCACCATCATCATCAGTATCAGAATCTGAAGCAACTGGAGGAGGTGGTGGAGGAGAAGCCTCAGAAGCAAAACTACCTATGGTCGCCTGCCGTCGTGCAATACAACCAACACGAACATTCACATGATACAACTCAGTGGTGAGTGTATCAAGGCGAGCATCCATGCGCTGCAGCTGCGCCATAATATCTCCAAGAGATACATCGCCTGAAGAAGAAGGAGGAGCCGATGTAGATGGAGCTGATCTGGATGGAGCCGAACGGGAGGGCGGAGTGGAATCCGGCTGTCTCGACTTGAACTGTGCCTCACTACGTTTTACGGTAGCGGCATCTATGGCAGATATGTGTGTGAAGTGGTCGGACGCAGGGAAAGGGATGGAAAAATGGCGTAGTATCCTCGTGATAGCGGAAGGAAAGATGAGCTTATCACGGGACGCCGCATCTAAATGAACATCTATGATAGAGAAAATGAAGTGAGAAGGAAAATCTATCATAAGATGCTCAAGTAGAGATAGCAAGAAACGAGCACAAGGCTCTGTGATAGAGTTATAGTGAGAGAGAGGATGGAGTACAAAAGTCATCACCATATTTAGAAACCTAGGACCTTTAGTAAAAGGTCTACATGACGTGTACTGATACTCACCCCACTCAGAAGGGCGCTCACAAAAAGCAGAAATGAGCTCATCCTTAGACACAGTCCTCAGTCGCTCACAGGTAGGATAGTCAGGAAACTCTATCCTAGGGACTCTAAGCACATCCGCAACCAGCTGCAGTGTGACAGTAATGCGCGTACCTCGAACGCGAGTATGAAAGAGAGGTACTGAACGATCAATCCCGTACATGTTGGAGTAAAACTCCTGAATCAGTACGAGAGGACAAGTGACCGGGACGTCACACAGTGACTCCCATCCCCTACTGTGAATGACAGAGGGAAGGTCAGTGTTGGCGAAGTCCGCCAGAATGACGTGGCGTTCCGAATGAACACCTCGTCTAGAAAAATTCTCAGTAAATGCCTTTTGGGCATCTACATCACGGAACTGAAGAGTATGAGGAGCAGAATCAGAAGAGGAGGAAGCTCCAGAACGCAGAGGGTTTCGAGCTGGAGTAGATTTACGTTTGGGTGCCATAGACACTACTAACGTAAAAGAATGAGAAAGAAATAGAGAGGGAGACAATCAGAAAAGACCTAAACAGTTCAAATATGATAATATGTTGAACAAAAAGTACGTATGCATGGGAATGCATGGGCATGTGACATGCAAACTTAAAAAGCATCATGGGCTCAGCCCAATTCAAACCTAGCAGCACACATACAAGAATCACACAACTAAATGCATGAAAATATCATTCTAATGCACATGGAATGCAATGTATGACATTTTAAAAACATTTGAGTGAAAAACCAACCCAAAATTTCAATAAAAACTCATCAATTTTGAAAAACCCCAAAGTTTTCAAAAAAAATCCCAAAACCTAAGATTCAAATCATGAAATGCATGAAAAGGAATGGAAAAGAAGATCATACCACTTGATTTGAAGCAAGAAAAGCTGAAAATCACTTGGGATGGAGATTGGAGTGAAGAAAAGTGGTCTGGGAAGATGAACCGCCTCGGACAGATCGAAGAGAGATCGAGAAATGAGAGAGAAATCGCGATCGCAGCTTATATAGACACCTCAGTAAATCTCGACAGCTGAGGTGTCGAGAGGTGTCGAGGGTGCTGTCGAGGAAGGTATCGAGAATTTTGCCTTCGACAGCTGAAGGTGTCGAGGAGGTATCGAGGTACCAAACAGCTGAATTGATACTGAAGCTCGATCGATCGACTATGTGTCGAGAAGGTATCGAGGAGACAGAGAAGATCTCGATCGATCCACCAGGTGTCAAGGAAGAGTCGAGATTGCGATAAGAAAAAGGCTTGAGAAGCTCGACAGATGATCAGGTATCGAGGAGGTATCGAGGAGGTGTCGAGCCAGCAGTGAAAAACAGTTTTTCGAGAAGTGAAAAACACAGACATGTATGCAATCAAGACAAACACCTCAACCATGATCCAACCAACATAAAAAGCTCTCAAAAATCATCTCTCAATGAAAATTTAAGCACATGGATCTTCCAAAAACACACACACACACACTAAACAAGTCTAACCAATTTTATATTTCAAAAATAAGTCATGACAGTTTAGTGAGCATACAAAAGCACATGTAAAACCTTTGTGATGGCCAAATCACATTGTACCTGCACATGTATCAAAAGTAGCAAAGAATATTGCGTGTTGTGTGTGAAAAACATCGCAAGATTGCATATGTGTATACATGTTATGACGATCTGAGATATGAGAAAATAACTTTAACTCACACACAATCATAACTTGTTTGATGGGGACTATCACCTTTGAGGTACATCCTATAACTCCCACATCTCCTACAATACACGCTTGCAACCATTTTTAAAGCATTTTTAATCTTTTTGCTTTTTATTTCTTTGCATATTTTTTTTTAAACATATCATGCATGGGCAAGAAAAGAAATACCCATTGATATTTGACATTTCAATTTTGCTATGCCTAAGCACACAAATGTCATTGACATCACACTTTTGCTATGCCGAAGCATACAGATGTCATTAATGATTGGCGGGCAACAGTGGTGAGATGGTTATTTATACCTTTCTCTTAGAATTTTCTAGTCCTACCCGTCAAAAAGAGTGATATGAGTGTTAAGTTTAAGAAATAACCTAATCTTACTCATCACAAATAAGAGCCACAAAGCTCACTTGCTTAGTTGTGCATAGAGATGCTCATCTAAGCTACAAGTGATACAAAATTTAGAAAACTTTGTTTCATTGGCCATCCAAGGTACACAAGTACCAATGTACACAAAACACACACTGTTTTTGTATTTTTCAATTTTTCAATTTTTTTTTTTTATATCAAAACAAAAGTAAACAAAACTGAAAGTAAACACACAAAAATATGTTGACAAAACAAAACAATGCATAAAACTAGACTGACTCAAAAAAAATACAAAACAAACAAGCAATGCAACACATAAGAGAAATAAGATGGGAGAAGAGAGTAATGGAATCACTTTGAGTCCTTTTTCTTCCACACTTTGGAAGAACATTTCCTTTGATGAAAACTTTGAACCGGCGGTGAGGGGGAGGAATTAAAACCGTTCAAGTTCGAAAGGAACATGAGGGCTTTCAGAAGATCTCCAAGAGAAGCAAGAGAGGATTGAAGCTGATTTTGGCTTCCAGATGCTGTCATACTGTTGCTTTGTTGGGTGGCTAGCCACTTGTAACAATTTGGTCGAGTATGACCGGCAGCTCCACAATGATAACAGAGATGCTGCTTCTTTTGTTTAGGCTTTTGAGAGTTAGCCTTCTTATCCTTAGGGATTTTAGCATCTTTCTTATCTAACTTAGGGGGTGCTCCTAAGATGGATTTACCCTTGTCTATGTTCTCACTAGCTAATTCAGTTTTAACCTCAATGTTCTCAATTTTAACAGTATCAGCAGGAGGAACAAAAACAGTAGAACTAGTAGAAGCAGAGTTAGAGAAAGAAAGACCATACCCTAAACCTGTTCGATCTGAAGCTGATTTCTGGTTGCTTAGCATCTCATCAAGTTTTGCACTTGAAGTCCTCTCCAGTTGAGCTCTGACTTGAAACAGCTCTGCTTCAAGCTTCTTGGTCTTCTTAGCCAGGAAGTTGTTTTCAAACCTCAGTGCTCCAATAGTTTGATTCGCCTCATCAAACTTTGTGGACAATTCTTCTTTATCAAGTTCCACATCACTGAGCTTCTTGATGGCCAGCCTGTATAACTTCTCATGCTTCTCCGAAAGCTTGTAAAGCTTCTCATAGGCTGAATGGATATCATCTTTGTCATCCATCTTCTCACATTCAGTATCCACTAATTCTTCTTCTTCTTCTTCCTCCACAATCCCTTCAGTAGAATTGACTGAGGCAGTGAAGGCATTTAGGATTCCGTCATCCTCATTGTCGGAATCATCTTCAGGCTCAGTGTCACTCAGGGTTGCAGCAAGAGCCTTGCTCTTTCCAATGCTCTTCAGATATGTAGGACACTCATTCTTCATGTGTCCAAACCCATGACACCCAAAACACTTTGGTCCTGCCGGAACAGTGTACTGACCGCCATCCTTGGCATCCTTCCTTCCTTTGTCTTGACTCTTGAACTGTGAAGAACTGGATTGCCTTCGGTCCTTGTCGAAGCTCCTCCCATTGGCATTCTTCATAAACTTCTTGAACTGCCTTGTAATGTAGGACTTCATCTTGGAATCTTCATCATCGGAAGACTCATCTGTATCACCGCTCTTCGCCTTCAGGGCCATGCTCTTGCCCTTGCTTGACTTGCCTATTCTTGATAACCCTAGCTCGTAGGTCTGCAAGTTCCCAACCAACTCAGTCAAAGAAATTTTATCAATGTCCTTTGATTCTTCAATTGCCGTAATCTTGGCATGAAATCTCTCAGGTAGAGATCTGAGCGTCTTCCTTACAACCTTGGGTTCAGGGATGGTTTCCCCAAGATTGAAGGCTGAGTTCACTATGTCTTTAAGCTTGGCATAGAACTCATCGAACGACTCATCCTCCTCCATCTTAATTTCTTCAAAGCTAGTAGTGAGCCTCTGTAGCTTTGAATCCTTGACAGCCTTTGTTCCTTCATAGGTTGTCTAGAGGATGGTCCACGCCTCCTTAGCAGTTTCTGTTGAGGATATCTTCTTGAACTCCTCATTGGTGACTGCGCTAAATAAGGTATTCAACGCTCTGCTGTTGAAGTTTGTCGCCTTGATCTTGGCTTCATCCCAATCGGCCGGCGCTTCTTTTGGCTTGGTCCAGCCAATCTCAACAGCTTGCTACACCTTCTCGTCTAAGGACTGCAAAAAAGCTCTCATGCGTACTTTCCAGTAGGCATAGTTAGTCCCATCAAATAAAGGAGGTATAATGAGAGATTGTCCTCTATCCATGACAGCAGGGGTCAATGGATCAACACAGCAAAGATTAACCTAATCAGAGTGTGCCTGCTCTGATACCACTTGACAGGCCACAAACTAAATGACCCCTTGTGATTTAAACTAATTAATTAATTTAGCCAAGTTATTAATTAATCAATTTAACATGCAAATACGTGGCAACACAAACAAATCACCGAATAACTAAATATGCAGCGGAAAATAAATAACACGGTGATTTGTTCACGAATGGGGAAAACCCTAACGGCAAAAACCCCACCGGATGATTTTCAAGTCACCACTCCCGAAACTCCACTATTATCAAATCAAGCGGTTACAAATAAGGAATCCCAAGTACCTTAAAAACTTACAGTTGAACCCTTACCCCAATACCCAATTGGACTTAATCTGTAGTGACAGTTCCCCCTTTTGATGCACGGCTCCCAAGTACGTGACTAACCAGATGCGCGGATCCCAGTACGCGACTTCAAACACCAACTTTAGGAAGAGAGGTTGGCTGCAAAGTTCTTCAAATCATCCTATGCGATGAAGATCAGGAAGATGCTTGGTCACAAAACCCTACGGTGCAAAATACACAGCAACTTCTTGAAGAAGATGAACTAGGTCAAGAACTTCGTCTTAGATCACAATTTGCTTAAACAAGGATTGCTCAATGCTTATGCAACTTGTGTCTATGTTGACGGCTCTTAAAACACTCCTTAAATATGTTTAGGGTTAGAAGAAAAGAAGGCCCAAAAACACATTCACGGATCCCAAGAAAATCAGAACAGAAATCTGACTTTTTAATTCTCGACAGATAGCAGGTGTCGAGGTAGGTGTCGAGCAGGTGTCGAGATTTAAAAACTTTGCACTTCAACTTGCTTTTTCTTGGACAGACTTGATGACTTCAATACTTGATCTTGAAACCTTGTTTCTTGAAGTATTAAAAACACCAAAAACTACCCAATTACAAGTAGAGTGCGTTTTATCAAAGGATTAGCCAATTTACATAAAACATGACATATGTTCTTAACATGTGAACACATATGTCCTAACACTTTTGAAGCTATTTTATAAACCACATTACAAAGACTAATGGGTCTAAAATCAGTCACCAATTTTGGCTCTTTACATTTAGGAATAAAGACAATATGTGTATGATTAAAATTCGGTGGAATAATACCTGAATTGAGGAAGGACAAAACGGTTGAAGTAACCATACCACCAATCTTAGGCCAAAAATGTTGATAAAACAATGGGGGCATGCCATCCGGTCCAGGGGATTTTAAAGGGTACATTTGCTTCATGGCATTCTTCACTTCAACTTCTGTAAACTTCCTTACAAGTAACTGATTCATTCTAGGGGTGACTTTTTGTTGAACTGCATCTAAAATTTCTTCAAATTCCGTAGGATCACTACTAGTAAAAAGCCTCTCATAATACTGCAACATCAATTCCTCCACATGCTCATCTTCTTCGAACCAATTACCATCCCCATCCAGCAAACCCTCAATAAAATTCTTTTTGTACCTTGCAGAAGCTTTCTCATGGAAAAACCTAGTGTTCCTATCCCCAGATTGCAACCAATTAATTCTTGATCTTTGCCTCCACATATCATCTTCCTTATCCATCCAACAATTCAATTCAATTCTAGTGTTCTTCAAAGATCGAATTATATCTGGTGTTGAAGGCTGAAGCTCTAACCATTCTAACTTTCTTTGTAGATTCGCCACTGTTTTCCCCACATTACCAAATTCATTGCCATTCCACACTTCAAGTCTAGCACGACAACTCTCCAAACATCTATTAAGGACATCACCCGACCCAGCATACAAACCCTCATCCCAAGCTTCCTCCACAATCACCTCACATCTTGGGTCCTTTAACCACATAGATTCAAATCTGAAAACTCTACCAATCCTCTTTTTCCTTTGTTTTGCAAACAACTGAAGAACTAGAGGAGAATGATCCGAGACTGAAGAGGAAAGATGAGTAAGCTTAGCCATTGGAAATAAATGAAACCACTCCACTGTAGCCAAAGCTCTATCTAACCTTTCCCTAATTTGGGACCCATCCTCTTTTTGATACAACCAAGTAAACAGTGGCCCTGTGAATCGAACTTCTTTAAGACCACAACTATTGATAGTGTCAACAAAATATTTCATTTGATGTCTTGTTCTTACACTTCCCCCCTCCTTTTCTGCCATGCTAGTAATTTCATTAAAATCCCCAATTGCTAACCATGGCAAAGAGGATGTCCCATGCAAGTGAATAAGCTTTTGCCATGACTCCCCTCTTTTAGAAGTATCAGGTTCACCATAAAACCCAGTAAGATGCCACCAACCAATACCATCTCCCCCATCTACCCATGCAACAATATGCGAATGAGAATAAGTTTGAATATCAAGTCTAATTTCTTTCTTCCAAAATAAAGCTAAACCACCACTACTTCCCCTACTAGGCACAATTAGACCATTCTTATATTTACACCAATCACGGACCTTAAGCATCCAATCCAAACCAGATTTTGTCTCCATTAAAAAGACAATATTGGGATCTTGTATATTGATTACCTTTTGCAAGGCACGAACTGTCCGTCCCAAGCCCTCGGCAGTTCCAACTCAATAGACTCATGATGACCGGCGGGGTTGCGTAGCAACCTCCGCCGATATAATCTGATCAACATTAGAAAAAGCATGTAAAACATCACTGTTACTCACCTTATTTTTCTTATTTGCCTATTCTGCCTTCTCTGCCTCACATAAAAACTCTTTACCAATCCTCTTTTGACCAAGCCCTTTAGAAAGAACCAAATCTGAATTTGTCTGTGGTTTATATTCCAACCTCTTCCAAGTTCTCTTCTTAAGCCCAACCCCTTCAATACTAGCTGAAGTAATCTCCTTTGGATTGGGCTTTTTAAACATAACATCATTTAATTCACTTGACATTCGGCCTTGTACAGAAAGCAGCCCACTGTTATTTTTAATTCCACTTCTCTTGGGCCTACCTTTAACCAGGTTACTACATACTTGCCCAGTACCCTTACCCATTTTAAAAATAACTCCATCATCCTGAAGACACGAATTGCTACACGGCTCCACCTGTTTTCCTTTCAAGTCACGTTTGCAAGAGGTTACAACTTCATCCATCACTTCAATATCCACCAAACCTGAGTAAATATCTTTCTTATCCTTTAACTGCTCCTCTTGGATAGATTTTGAATGCAAAATAATCGGCTCTGATTGGATAGCCTGATCAATATCAGAAATTAACTCCTCAAAGTCAGGAGCATGTTTTCCAGCATCTACTGTAACCGTTCCTATCTTCATATATGTTGGAGTAGTGGATCTATTTTAACTTTCAACACAATAAAATAATATAAATATCAAATAATATATTTACTACAATAAAATAATATATTTATTACAATAAAATAATATATCTACTCCAATAAACAACAATCACAACCACCCGTAACTGATACCGTCGCCACTACCACCAGTGCCACCTACTCTCCCACCGCCACCACAATCGCCACCACTGCCACTGTCGCCGCCGCCACCACCGACTCTTCCACTGCCAATGGCACCACTGCCGTCACCAACGCTTCTGCCACCGCCGCTGATAAAGAAAACAACAAATTCATTTTTAAGCATCTCAAAACCAAATTAACAATTTCTCATTAAAATAACCACAAGAAATCCTTTTTGTGTACTTTATTTTTGGTTTTGTGCAACAAAACTAATATATTTCTCCACAAATCTGAAACACCATGACCAATGTACCCTAAAGCATATACTCTCACAGGAAAATAAAATCCCCACTCACCAAAGTGTCATCATCATTGCATCAATCACCAAGCCAATAATCCAAAACAACAATAAAATAAAATCCAACTAGCAACTCCAAGCCAATAATCGCATCAATCACCAAGCCAATAATCACATCAATCACCAAAGTGTCATCATCACCGTATTCATCCATTTCTAGCAACTCAAAACAGCTAATACACAGCAAAATGAAATCTCATAACATAAAATCACCAAGCCAATAATCTAGAACAACAACAAAATATCATATATCAAAAATCCCACATTCTTTGATGTTATACCCAAATAAAAAATCCCACATTCTTTGATGTTATACCCAAATCAAAAATCCCAAGCATCCATATGAAGAAGACAACTGACCTGAAGTGTATTGACAGAAGAGAAGTGGGTCTGAGGCGGATCGACGACGTGGGTCTGAGGCGGATGGCAGCGTGGGTCTGAAGTTGATTAGTGGCTTGGGACGGCTAGTGGGTCGGTGACGTCGTGCTTCGGTGGCGGCGGGGTTGACTATGAGTAGGGTCGGCAATGGTAAACAGAGAGGTGAGAGTTTGAGAGAGTGAGCTTGAGAGATGAGAGCTTAAGCTTGAGTTTCAAGTGAGAGCTTGAGAGTGACAGAGAGAGCACGGTGAGAATAAAAGAAAGTAAAAAAATAAACCAAGTAATATTATTTTAATCAAGCTGGAATAAAATATATATATATATATATATATTTTAGCTCTCAGCTACGATGCACATCTATAGATTGATGTGCATTGTAGCAATGAAGCCAAAAATTATAAGTATAGCTTCAGTGCTGTGTGGTTGTTTTTGGCGTTTTGGTAGAGCTAAAATAGTTATATAGCTATTTAGCTCCATTGCTGCAAATGCTCTTAGGTTGCAACTTGCAAGTAGGGAAAGAGAAAAGAAAGAAAAAAGAGAATGGGAAAAGAAAGGATAGAAAATATTTCTCTCATACATGTTTGGTACCAAGGAGGGAATGAGAAAAGAAAAGAATGGAATCTACTAAACTTTTTTTTTTTTTTTTTTTTTTTTTTTTTTGTTTAGGTTGCAAATAAAAGAGAGATAAAAAGAAAAATGTTTACCTTTTTTAGAAATGCTAATGGATGCCCTTACGGCAATGATTAACATTCCATTTAAAGAAAGTTTTTATGGGAAAAGAAAAAAAAAAGTTTCGATAGCTTTTTACATTTCCTATTAAAATAGTTTCAAAATTTTCCTAAAATGAATTATTAATCATTGCCCTAAAGGCACCTGATAACGTACCCTTTTTGCATTTATATTGTAATGAAATAGTGAAATTAGCACATAAGTAATTTTTGGAGCTTAGAAAAGTCAACATTTGTGGCTACAAGAGATTTCTCCCCATTTCCACCCAAATTAGGTATACACAAAATGTAGGCCCAGAGAGATTTGTTTTCCTTCACCCTCGAGAAATTATTAGCCATAACGGAGGACCACGTGGATGTGCTGATGTGGTCCTCCGAACCAATGGTGATCTGCCATTTGGACAATTAGCAAATGGCTACTTTAACCATGCAATAAATACAAACTTAACTCTAGTTTGGATTAATCTAACTAGCTTACCTCTTAAAACCAAAACCAAAGTTAAGCCACCAGCCACTTTCACCCAAACCACCAAAGCAAACCAAACCCGCAAGTTTTCATTATAATAGAATGGTTTCATTCCCTCTCTTGCATTCCCATCCGAAAACTAAGTGCCACATGTTGCTTTTATTTAGCATTTGTCTCTCAAAAACCTCCAACATCCGATATTGTAAAAGTAAAGAATTGTAAAAATTTTTCCAATATTGCTACACTGCCATCCTACTTTTATGATGGCTAGACTATTGTATTTGTTTTTAATCTTTTTTATTATTTCTCTCTCCTCTGTCAGGCTTCTCAACTCTCTCTTTTTCCTCATTTCGTCTCCCTTTCTCTCTCTGAATTACTCTCAACTCTCACTCTCTCACTTTGTGCCATTGGTTGGGCCTCCGCACCGGTATATGGGTAGCGGGTTAATGGATCAGTGGATTGGCCGGTTTGGAGTTTTGGGATTTTTTTTTTTTTTTTTTTTTGCTGTGACAGGTACTTAAAAGAAGAGGTGGGTATGGCTGAAGTGGGTCGTGGCTCTCTCAAGTCTATTATCTGTTGATCTCCATAAAGTAATAAGCACAGTAGATTGAATTGCACCTGAAATCCCTTATATGCAATTCATATATACTTATGTCAGAGAAAGAGAATATATCAGGTTTCTCATTTGCCAAATTATCCCACTCTTTAGGTTTCAATGTATCAGAATCAAGGTTGACCAAAAATGTCCGCCTGCCATCTGATGAGAGCCTGCTTCAACAAGAAAACAATAAATAAAAACATCACGGGATGTGCCCATGTGTATGTCTGTAAATACAATACACCATACGTAAACATGTATTGGCAGATGGTAGTCCAGTTTAACTTTAGAATGTAGAGACACCTTATCCATATTCAGTAATTGTTGGCTAATTGGGACAACCAGCATACCCTCTAGCATAAGGACCATTTACATGACATTTATCAATTCGCAAGGTGCTAGGATGATATACAGATACTTCATAGACATAATAACAGCCTTCCCGTCTTTTTGGTCCTTTAGTACTGCAAACACCATTAACCTCCTCAAGCTGGACAATTTCCAGAGGATTCCCACCTACTAGATCCCTATAAATGCAAGCACATACTGCCTGTATTGACAAATTAATAATCAAGAAAAAGTAAATGATTTTGAGAATAACAAAAATAAAACTAAAGAAGGCAGAATTCTTTTAGAAAATATGATATACTTGAGCAGTAGGAGCCCAGAGGTGAAGTGACATAGATTCTCCTGAGTAAAGTGCACCAAGGGGACCATTGTATGAGAATAAGTCGTCAAGCACACCAGGAAATTGCAAACCAGTAACATTTATGCATTTCCCATCAGCTGTAAGAAAGAGACACAAAGGATATGATCCAATAGACAACAGTAAAACACAAGTGACCACAATAGAAGCCTTATTTTGATTCACAGCAAAAGAGAGTTTGTGCCAATGAGCCAGGGCCCAAATAGCACTTCCTCCTCTTGCAAGCACAAGATGGAGTATGAAATCATGGGTTCAAGACCCACTGGGTGTATGTGATACTTATCAAAAAAGAAGATCAAAAGAGATTTACACACACACACATATATATACACATCACCAACTTCATTTAATGTTCATGCAACCACATAGCTGTTAATGAACCATGCAATAAATCAGATATCGTTTACATAATCATGTGATAAGTTATAGATATAACTTACTAAATCAAGCTGTAAGATTCCATAAAAAAAAAAATCAAGCTGTGAGATATTTCTTATTATATTACATGAGAGGCCTGTAAATTTGTTAACAGATTGATCCACAAAATAAGAAACTAATATATAAATATAAACCTCAACAGGCATACTAAGGATTCTATTATATCACTTGCTAGAGTGATACCTAGAACATTTATTCCTACTATTCTCCACTGGTACACATTCATGTTAAGAAGTAAAGTAAAACAAAATGCTTACAATTGAAAGTAGCAACTGATAACTGGCATTTGAGGAGAGTTTTGGCATCCAAAGTAGAAGGCACTTTGAAAGCTCTGTAGTCTTGAATATGAGGAAATTTTCTAATAACCTAAAAAGATTATGTTTAGAAGAACAAGTTAGGGATTAGTAGTTCTTAAACTAGCACATGTAAGCAAAAAACTACAACATCAGTGGTAACTATCAGAGCTAGGTCTAAATACTATAATTTGTTCTACAAATGACTATGTTACATTTTCTGGAAGCCCACAACTGTCTTCTTCAAGCTTAATTTGCATGTCCTTGCCTGTAGTACAGAAATCAGTCAAATCTGAATTGCAGTAATTTGCCCTCAGAAAAAATAAAAAATAAAATTCTTTCACTAAATCAAACAACCATATCAAGGAGGTAATCATTAGTAAAGTTTGTACCTTCAACTCCATCATCCACAATTGATAAAGCAGCAGTTTTACTAGCGAATAAGAAGCAGGAACCATCTCCAACATCCACATTCCAGGCAATAATCGATTTACTAACCCCCAGTATGCTCTTGAAAACAACAAACTATCCTGCAGCTAAGATCAACATTTTTTACCACAATATCAACACAAGAAAAATGCAGTCTATACAAAATTATACCCAACATTCCATATCAAGGAGACAAAACCATATATGTGTGTGGTTTTGGGAAGGGGTTAGGTTTAAGTTACATCTAATATAACTTTGATTAATATAACCCCACCAAATATTGTTGCATTAGCTAAGTATTTCGCTAAAACCCACATTGAGTTATATGTTTTTCCTACATCTATTATGCTAATCAAATATCATGATGATCAAGGATTAAGAGCCATCTCATCTATCAATTTCCAAATGCATGAATTGAGGATTTGATAGTAAATAACTTTTTATTGATATGAAATTTTACATAAAAGATAAGCATGGAGTGAATACATCATCCAAAGGTTACTTATCAAAAAATATATAATCCAAAGGTACGATTCACAAAATATAAATCTCACGTAAAATTATAAATGGTGTAACTTTAACCAATACATATCCAATGCCAACCCAATGATTAAAAGGAAAATCAAAGGGAGGGACCCACAACAATGACAAAACAACCCGAATAATCCACCCCTTTGCCAAGCAGAGTGTCTATATAAATCCTATTCATGGATTAACGAAAATGTGCAAAAGCTTTATTTGCCCTTATAAATGGGAAAGAAAAACAAGAGATACTTTTTCTCAAAATACAGACAAATGGAAGTTTAACTCCTAAAGAAGCACTTCATGAAGCCTGGATGCTTTTTCAAAAAGGATTAGAGATGATGAGGTTGTAAACTGCTGAGAATGTAGGTTTAGTGGAGGTTTTAAATTTTGGGCTTTTATTTTACAAATTTATCTCCCTTAGTTGAAAAACTGTAAGTAAGCAGGGAGGAAATATTCTGGGATATCTAAGACTTAGAGTTCGGGGCTTGGAAGCCAGTAGTACAGAAAATAATAAATGAAATTAGGGTTGCTTTCTTTACGACATAATACAGTGATTCTCTATACCTTCACTCCACATTCATATATCAAAACCTGAAGATTGGAAATAATAAGAATCTTATTTAAGTCTATTCCTTCAAGTTGATTTACACCTCACCCACCTTCTATATATAACCTTAATATCATCTTCTTCTTTTTTTTAATAATTTATTTATGGAAACCTCAATATCATCTTGAATCTTCATTCAAATTGAACTCAAGATTTTTGTTTTTCAGTCAAAAAGTAATAATACACGGATTCAGCATACATAGCAAATGTATGTTATAAAAACCATCATAGATTCTAGTACATTCCAATATTAATATGCCTTCACCAAAGCAACAAACAAATGGACATGAAAAACAGAAAACCAAATTGAATATCTAAGGATATGGTACATAACCCAAACATAAAATCAAGAAAGGAAGAAATTGGGCCTTACTGTTAACAACAGAGGTCTTGAGCCATTCCAAAACATTGAAGGTAACCTTACTTGGCACTTGATTGATGTTAAGCTAAGCAATCATTATGCACCAGAAGCAAGTAAATATGATCAATAAAAGACAAATATCATAATAAAAGAAAACCATATTGCAAGGTGGAAAGATATCTTGGGCACCACCAATTACTTCACAGCAACAAGGCCAGGTAACTCCATTACAATAAATGAATAAAAGAAATTAAATACTTATTTTATAATTTATAATTGCATTAAAATTCATGATTCCCTAATGAATGAAGAGAGAGAGAGGCACCCAAATATGTAACTAAAGGAGGCACACCTTGGTAGAGAATGGTGCCACTATGTCTTTAGGGATATTCTTTTACATCATAATTATGTGTTGTTTGCAAAATGAAGATGAAGAGATTGAATAAGGATGGCGAAGGTAGCAAGAGTTAAGAGAAGCTTCATCTTTAGCCCAGTCTCAACCTCAACCTTATTCTGTTCAGATAGATTTGGTTTATTCAATTGCCCAAGAGATTTAGAAAATAACCACAGTTCCTCATAGCTTTCTCCTGTACTTTAGATAATTGGTTTTTTATTTACAACCATTGATGGAAAAGTGAACATGAAAAATTCTGCACATATGTGATTCAGCTGAATGAAAAGCAATACAGATGGCCAATTACAATGGCTGAATTTCCAAAATCTATAGGCACTAACCTAAATGATATGGAAATTCCAGTACTCTGATGGTTGAATTTGAATGACTTTGGAATCTCAGTTCCTGGCAGTACAAGATAATCAGGTTTACTCTGAAATCAAAATCAATTTTGAAATATTTACATGTTGATCACAAACTATTATTGAGTAGAGGCCAACCAGCAAAGAAGTTATACGAGACAATTATGAAATGATGACCAGAAGCATTGAATAGAATCACTTGCTTCAGCTGCAAGTCCATTGGCATGCAGACCAATCATTTGATGAAGTCCTCAGAAATTCTGATGCTTGATTGTTTCCAAGCTGCAGAATTTAATTATGTCACACAACAGTTCAATGAATAAGCAAATTGTTCTTTGTTAAACTGCAATAATTCACTCCTGGAATTTTTCTATTGCGATTACTTAATAAAACAGAAATAGAAGGCTACAATTTCAACAGCGTAGCAACTTTCACTCCAAAATCACACCTTTTACTTTATAAACCGCTTTTAAGGAAAACAAATACCACATGACTACAAGGGCCGTAAGCTATTACTCAATAGAATATTCAAGCGTGCAAAACACAACAAAAACTTGAATAAAAGCAAAAGACCATAAAAGCACTTCATTTATGTATGTATGTCCAACAAACCAAGCAAGCACTCGTTGTATATTAAAAACATTACCATTCAAACATCCAAAAAAAGAGAGGGTTCGTAGTTGTAATACTTACTAGTGAAGGGGACTAACTTGGCGTTGGAGCAGATGGGAATCAGGGAAACAAAGAGAGGCATAATTCTTTGAAGTCTGATCAAGATGTCCTCGCTTTCTTCGGTGGTGGACCCATATTGAAATCAGAGTCATCATTTACCCAGTCACGGGCCATTGAAGACGAACCCATGTAGAAATCAGAGTCATCATTTACACTGGCATGGGCCATTGAAGACGAACCCAAATGAAACCCACTACTAACACCTGAGCCTAACTCCAAATTTGGCTGGGCAAAGCCGAAGTCAAACCCATTTGTCATTTCAGGGAACAGAGTAGGCTCACTTTCTCTTTCATTTGAATCATTTAGTGACTAACTCAAATCACACCCATCGTTATGAATGCCCTTCAAAACCCTCAAATCATTTACAATATTGGAAACCTCATGATCCATATTTGGACCAAGTGACAATGCAAGGAGTTCAGAGTTATTAGGGGCCGATGATGACACATTCAAATCACCTGAGCCTAACTCCAAATTTGGCTGGGCAAATCCGAAGTCAAACCCATTTGTCAAATCAGGGGACAGAGGAGGCTCACTTTCTCTTTCATTTGAATCATTTAGTGACAAACTCAAATCGCACCCATCGGTATGAATGCCCTTCAAAAGCCTCAAATCATTTACAGTATTGGAAACCTCATGATCCATATTTGGACCAGGTGACAATACAAGGAGTTCAGAGTTATTAGGGGCCGATAATGACACATTCAAATCACCAGGAAAGCCCTTCAAACCAGGTTCAAAACCATAAGAAGTGGGGAAAGCAGGTTGAAAAGGCGGGAGCTCGGTGTCATTTAAAACTGAGGATGACCCACAACCATTCCTGTCACTCGGAAGCGGCAAGTAAGTAATATCTGATTTCTGAGGACAGCAGATGCATTCTACATTCACCCCCAACCATTTTATCTGATTTGGTTGCTCACAACAAGAATCAAATACATTGCGGATCCAAATTTTACATATAACCTCAACCTCCACCTGATTCGGTTCAGATATATTATGTTTATGCCACTCATCTATAGATTTAGAAAATAACAACAGTTCCTCGCAGCTATCACTTGGGGTTGGAAAAGAATCCAATCTCTGTTTCCAACCATTGATGGAAACGTTAACATTAAAATATCTGTCTATATGTGCCTCCGCTGAACGAGTAGCAACACAGACGGCCAATTTTGGAAATTTGCAACCAACCTTGAATGATATGGAATTTCCAAAAATCTGATGGTTGAATTTAAGCGACTTTGGAATCTCAGTTCCCGGTAGTAAAATAACACAATCCTCAGATTCAGGTTCGTCAAAGAGATCCATTAATATGTCGCTTCTTGCACCTTCACGGACTCTATTCTGTAGACTCCCTAGAATTTCTGCAAACTGCTTGCATTAAACAAAAACAAGAAATTGAAGTTTGTGAAAGAAGTTAACAAAAAAATTGTATCTTTACTACTTAATTATCAAAGAGAGAGACCTCACCTGATTCAATAATCTTCTTGATGATTGTGGAAGCAACGATGGGCATTTTCTTATTACCACATGTCTAATAGATTGTGGAAGCCTTGGATTTTGAATTTCCCGAAGCTTCTTACAGTTACGTATGGTAAGAAGATATAATCTAGATAATCTAAAAATGCATTCGGGGACACTAACAATATTGGAGTCATCTATAATTATATTTCTCAATGCCGGGAAGAAATCATTCTTCATATAAAGATCTAAATCAATTTCTCCATAGCATATTCTGAATCGCGGATCTCCAGAATCTTCCAGACAAATTTCAAAGCCTTTTTGAATAGGGGTATCTATTTCCTCAAGGTTTTCAGATCCTTGTATGTCTAATGTGAGAATCTCTTCGGTGAGATATCCTAGTGATAAAGGCCATTCTGTAATATTACAGTCAAGCACACAGAAATCACTTAAATAATTCACAACATTGGGAAACTTCTCAAGCCTTGGGCAGTCATACATACGGAAACCTTTATTCACCTTGAGGGTGCTCGGAAGAATCTGAAGTTTCATGCAGTCACTGAGGGTCAAATATTCAAGCTTATCAAGAAGTCCAATAGGCTCATGAATCTCAATTAAATTTTCACAATACAAAATGTCCAATATCTCTAAGTTTGGAGCGCATAAGTCAGGTAATCTTGTGATGGATTGACACCTTACCAATTTGATACTTTTCAAATATTTGTAATGGCGCCCCTAAAAAAAAAAAAAAAACATTTCATCTAATTTTAAAAATAACATTTAGGGAAATGAAGATTCACAAATAATAAACTCATACCTGCTCAAATAATTTCGGTAACCCAATGCAAGACACCTTCAGTCCAACAAGTTTTAGAGGACAAAATTCGGACGGCAAGGAAAAATTATATCCTGGCCATTCAAACAATCTTAATTCATCGGAAAGATATTTAAGTTCGTTGGAAATTTGTACATTCTTAACAATAAGAAATTTGAGATTTTCCATCTTTTCAAAAGCTAAAGCTTCTAATGATACTGTTATTGGTTCAGGTTCACACCACATTATGCCTCGAATTTCATCCGACCCCTAGATAAGACAAAGAATTAGTTGCACTTCATTACAAAATCCGACAAAAGTATAATTATTTTAAAAACTTTAAACAAAAAAAAATATATATATATATATATATATGTTTTTTTTTTTTCTTCAATATTGAAAAGGAAAAAATAAATGAAAAATATATTTGGAAAAATAAAAGGTTAAGCAAAAGAACTTATACCTTATTTCTAGTTAGTAATTTATTAGCATCCTCATGACAGCATATTCTGCTACGATTTTCAAGCCGTTTAGATTCTTTTTGAACTATTTCTCTACCCATTTGTTGTAGCAAGTCATGCATCCACAATGTGCCATATTCATCGGTTATGAGACATTTATCAATAAGCCTTCCAATATAAAATCCTGGATGTAAGTCACAAGCATCTAATATCTTTACAACATAATCCTTGTTGCATCCCTTAAAGAAACATGCAATATCAAGAAAAATATCTTTTTCCTTTTCACTCAATCCAAGAAAACTTATTTTGAGTATCTCTTGAATTTTTTCATGTTGAATGTTCTTATACATTTCAAATGCACTTTTCCATTCACATATACTTTTTTCACACAAATCAGAACCCATTACTTTTAGAGCTAGTGGAAGTCCTCTAGCACAAGATATAATTTGCTCTGCAAGTTCTGAATAATCTTCCTTGGGCTTATTTGTGCGGAAGGCATGCATATTAAAAAGATCACGAGCTTCATATAGACCCAATTCTTTGGCCTTGTAAATTAGATGACCTTTTGGAAGAGTGGTTAGCACATGTTTGTCTCTTGTTGTTATAATGACTATACTCCCTGAAGCAAACCAGTCACATTTTCCAAGCAATTTTTCTATTTGTTCTGAATCATCCACATCATCGAGAACTAAAAGAACCTTTTTACAACAAATTCTCTCCTTTATCAAATTGGTTCCTTCGAATTCACTGTCTATCTTCAAATAGTTACTTTTTAAGATCTTAGAAAGAAGTTTCTCTTGTAGTTGTATCATGCCACAATTTATAGACTTTTCTCTAACCTTCTCCAAAAAACAGCTTCCTTCAAATTGATGAGCAATTATGCAATAAACAACGTTTGCAATTGTAGTCTTACCTACTCCAGGAAGTCCATGAATCCCTAAAATGCGAACTTCATTTGACTCAATATTTAAAAGTGACTTTATGTCCTTTACACGAGAATTTATTCCAACCAGGCATTCAATATCATATAATGGTCCCCGATTAAACTTTGCACTTGATATTTCTTTAACAATTTCTTGTATAAAGTCATATTCAGATCCATATTTAGTGCGGCTGCCAATCACATAGCACAAGAAAACATAACATATAATGAGTTAGATTAGCAAATGAACGAAATTTAAGATATCTAGTTTTGTGAGTCATAAGATACAACTAACACGTTTTTAAATAAAGTACATGTAGATTTCAGATATATCCCTTCTCTTAATATTAACATAATCTTTTTTTTTCTCTCTTTAAATATATGCCTTGTAGATTACTTTCGAAATCTTAGCAAGTAGTTGCATGAAAACTCACTTCTCGTGAGGTATCATATTTATTGGAAACCCACTACTGGTGGTAGCATATTTAAAATATTGTGTATCCTAAAAAAATTGTAAACACCCTAAATTTTTTTACCGTAATTGAAGTAAGCCCACTATAATTAAATTTGGCCTCTCTTAATTACATCCTTGCCCTTTTAAACAAAAAGAAAAAGTCCAACAATAAAATTTATTGATCTAATTTTTTCTAAAGCAAAGCCAACAACAAAATTTAATAATTGCCGATCTTAAATCATTTTTGGGGGGAGGGGGGG
Organism: Quercus gilva; assembly: GCA_023621385.1. NCBI lineage: Eukaryota > Viridiplantae > Streptophyta > Magnoliopsida > Fagales > Fagaceae > Quercus > Quercus gilva. The sequence goes on from CM042478.1 coordinate 52,631,630, forward strand.
AAGCCCAACAACAAACAACATTCTCAACATTGTTAGAAACCACATGGCCCACATCATCCATTGGATAATTATCAAAATCTCTTAATGTTTCATTGGGAGGTTCATTCACTTCACTTTCATTGGCATCATCAAACTCAAATTCATTACTAATCTCTAGTCCTTCATGCACTAGCCCTCTACTCTCTAGTCTCTTTCTTCTCTTCTCTTCTATCTTTTGTGATTTTGTCGATTAGGTTAGGGTGAGGTGATTTTTTTTTTTTTTTTTTTTTTTTTACATTTTCATTTTTTAAATTATAAATCTAGGCAAGGGCTTCTAGGTTGATCTATTTATTATGTTTTTTTTTTTATTTTATATTATCAATTTGGGGCCTTTAGGCTCCATTTGGAGGCCGAAAATAAACAAGAAAAAAATTTTGAATTTTCCTTAATAGCACTAGATCTTTAGTATCATTATAGGATTGCGATCTTATAAGAATCTAAGATCCGGACCAAGATCCCACACAAATCCCACTTTAGTATAGATCCTAGAGAGATTTAAAACGTCTTAATGATGTAGGATTTTAATATACTAAGATTTGGGTCGGGAACTTGATAACCATTTACATGACTAATGCTGTAGTGCTGTCTGTGTTCAATGTAAGTTTCATACTTAAAGTTTGATTTTGACTCTTGTTTAGTAAAGTAACTAGTAAGTGTATATTATATTTTATTAATTGATATTTTTGAAAAATCAGTGACCTAAGAGCACTACACGTGTTGTTCAATGACGGAAAAAATCAGTACGTGTAGTAGTTATAGGCAGTAGCTTATATAAATTTCATAATTGTGCTTTTTAATTGTTTGTTTAATTGATGGTATTGTACTCGGATTCCCGTGGCTCTAAGTGTATTGTATTCAATTTCACTTAACAATAATAATAATTAATCTTAGAAATAATAATGAAGCTAATAGTATTAATAATGAAGATTTTTAGATATAAAAATTTGTAAATAAAAAAATTTGTAAAATTTCATGTTTTTGAGTGGTTTTTTTTTTTTTCTTTTTTTTCTTTTTTGGTTTTTTTGATAATATATTCAAGTTCTTTTTTTTTTTATTAGATTTTGCATAATTTAAGTTTCTTAAAAAAAAAAAAAAATAGAAAAAATTAGAGCCACCGTTGTCCACTACCAATGTTGGAAAGAAATAATCAACAAAATTTTGGATATATATATATATATATATATATATATACATGGGTGAAACTCTTAACTGGAAAGGTTAAATTTTTCAATTTCAAAGATTGAACTTTGTAGGCTAACTATCTTCCTACCAAATGATATGATCAAAATAGAATACTTTCATACTTTTGCATGTAGTGGTTTTGGTAAAACATTTTTTTTTTTTAGAAGTATAAAAGCATGAATCATTATATCAACAAGTAGATACATAAATTTCTCAAAAAAAAAAAAAAAAAAAACGTTTAGATACGTACCCTTCCTTATAATGCCATCCAGACACACTAGCTGCTTTACTTAGGGCTTCCCTCCATCTCAGCATCTTCCCCATGTTATCCTTGAACTCCTTTTCATGGTTAGCTAGCGCTATCCCAAAGTTTCCCGATTGATTACGTACTTCACTTGGTTCTACGTTATAAAAAATCGGTCGAAGTAGAACCCTTTGGTCATTTTCCGAACACTCAACAATCTTAACAAGTTCGTTCAAACACCATTTGGACTCTGCATAGTTTTTTGAAAACACAATAACTAAAATCATCGACTCTTCGATTGTTTTGAGAAGTTCCGCAGAAATTTCTTCTCCCCTCGGAAGCTTATCGTCCATAAAGGTGTTAATGCCTTTTTGTTCCAAAGCCTTGTATAAATAGGTAGTAAAACCTGTACGGGTATCTTCACCTCTAAAGCTCAAAAAGACATCATACTTCCATCGGCAAGTGGAAGAAGAGGAGGAGGCTCCTTCTTCGTTGGTGAGGATAACCATTGGGATCTATAAGCAGAAGATTGAGAAGATCAGAGATTTGATTAAGTGGGGGAATTAAAAGAAATGGGAGAAAGTGAACGCATGGAAAAAATGAACTATACCTTTTTGACAGTAGGATCACGGTTTTGACGATTGAGTCTTGCACCAGAAGAGCCCCGGTTATATGAGGCTCAGAATTGATTGAAATGCTCTGAATCAGTGCGTTAGATTGCGAAATTGATAAAAGGAGTGAATTGAATCAGACAGAGAGATCAAATCGAAATGGAAATTTGGAGTTAAATAGGAGAAAGTTTTAGAGTGAGAGTGGGGGTGTATGTAAAGGAATTGTGAGTTGGCATTTGGTATGTTTGACAACAGCAATGTAAAGTATCACGTGTCTCCGGTTTTCCATCCAAGAACATTTGGGAAAGGATGTGAACGCTTTGAAAAAAGAGCCTTTCATGTATGAAAGCAGTCCCACGCTTTTTCAATTTCCAGGAAACTACAGAGTGGAAATAAATGACAAAACATAATAGTTTTCTATTCTTACTTTTTCCTGACAACGCGCAATGCAATATACTAATTTATCCCATGATCCACGCTTTTTCAGTTTTCAGGAAATTAAAGAGTGGTTGAAATTTTTTTTTTTTTTTGATAAGAAGAGTGGTTGAAATAGATAATTATAAAAAGTAATTTTTAATTTCAGTTATTAATAATTAGGAAAGGGGAAGTGAACACTTTGAAAACAAAAAAAAAAAAAAAAAAAAACCTTTTCGTGTATGAAGCAGTCCCACGCTTTTTGAATTTTTAGAGTGGGTGTATGTAAAGGAATTGTGAGTTGGCATTTGGCATTTGTTTGACAACAGCAATGTAAAAGTATCACGGGTCTTCAACTTTCCATCCAAGAACATTTATGGCCTGTTTGGATGTTTAAAAAAGGAGGGGGAGTAGAGTAGAGGGAGGGAGAGTAATCTAATTACCTTGTTTGGAAGTTTTTTAAAGAAGGAGGGGGAAGGGTTTGGAGGGGTTTGGAGGGGTTTCAACTCCCTCTAGCCCCCCATTTTTAATTCCCCCAAATTGGAGAGATTTGGAGGGAGAGTAGAGTATATAAACTATTGACCAAGTAAATTACCTAATTTACCCTTATTATATTAACAAAATTACACAAGGGGAAGGGCTAATTACTCCCTTCCCCCTTACTAATTTTAAAAACATCCAAACAAGATGGAGGGGAATCATTTTCCTCTACTCTCCTCTCCACTACTCCCCTCCCCTCTACTCTCCTCCCTCTCTAAACTTCCAAACAAGCCATTAGGATAGGGTGTGAACGCTTTGAAAAAAGAGCCTTTCATGTGTGAAAGTAGTCCCACGCTTTTCAATTTCCAGGAAACTAAAGAGTGGAAATAAATGACAGAACATAATAGTTTTCTGTTCTTACTTTTTCCTGACAACGCGCAATGCAACGTATGAATTTATTCCATGATCCACGCTTTTTCAGTTTCAGAAAACTAAAGAGTGGACGAGATTGATAGTTGCAAAAAAAACGTTTAATCCCAACCATCGATTAGAAAAGGTCAAAAAAAAAAGTTAACAATTAAGAAAGGGGAAGTAAACGCTTTGAAAAAAAAAAAAGTTTTTACGAAGCAGTCTTTTTATTTTTTTTCACTTTGTTAGTGAAAAAAAATTGTAATATTTCATGTATTTTTGTGATTTTTTTTGTGACGATAATATATTTAAATTATTTTTTTATTAAATTTTATATAATTTAAATTTCTTAATAACCATTTTAAAAAAAATTCATAGAGTTACTGCTGTTGGTTCTCCACCATTATATTCATGGTGTACTATTGACATTCATGTCACATTGTCACATTGTCACAACGAGGATATAAATTGAGCACCACATGTCAAACTACATTTACAGCTTCGATTAGCAAAATGTATAGTTATATCTAATATGATTTTCGAATAAATTCTACTACTAAATAATGGCCTGTTTGGATGTTTAAAAAAGGAGGGGGAATAGAGTAGAGGGAGGGAGAGTACTCTAATTACCTTGTTTGGAAGTTTTTTAAGGAAGGAGGGGGAGGGATTTGGAGGGGTTTGAAGGGGTTTCAACTCCCTCTAGCCCCCCATTTTTAATTCCCCCAAATTGGAGAGATTTGGAGGGAGAGTAGAGTATATAAACTATTGACCAAGTAAATTACCTAATTTACCCTTATTATATTAACAAAATTACACAAGCAGAAGGCCTAATTACTCCCTTCCCTTTACTAATTTTAAAAACATCCAAATAAGGTAGAGGGGAATCATTTTCCTCTACTCTCCTCTCCACTACTCCCCTCCCCTCTACTCTCCTCCCTCTCTAAACTTCCAAACAAGTCATAAAAGCTGAAGAATCATTAGGAAGGGGAATAGGAATGAAGGCCTTGAAAAAGAGCCTTTGAAGCAGAAAAATTCCTTCGCACCTTCAGTTTTTCTAAGAAGTTAAGTAGAAATGGCAAATCAGTGACTTTTTGTTATAGACTCACCCTCTTTATTCCATGGAAAAAGACAGCAGTTTGAATATGCCACCAAATAAACAAAAAAACAAAAGCACTAAAAAGTAAGAAATCCCTCTTCCTTGAAGTTTTCGTGGTGCGATCTTTCCAATTAACAGTCCCACACGGTTTCAGCTTTCCTTCCAATAAGTTAAAGTTGATTTGTTCCATCACATTTCATTCTAAAGTGTACGAAGATTCTTATTGAAAACTTGAAAGGTGACATAAATTAATTGCGTTAAGATTGAAAAGTATTGACATAATTATTAATTGATTTTTTATTTCTAATAATATTAACAAGAGTAATGCTACTATTAGAAATTATTTTATAATATTTTTTTAAAATGTTAACATGATCAATTTTTTATTGGTTTTCATTTAAACTCATCATTAATATTATTTTTTTCATTTATCAATAATCAATCACAACATTAGCAGTTTGTAAATTTTTTTGTAAAATAATTTGTATCTTTAGTATTATTCATATTAACAAATATATAGAAGATAGAGTACCAATTATCAATGATTCTAGTCTATATATATATATATATATAGTATCAATTATTTTTTAACAAAGTTTCTCTTAAAACTAATTTAGAAATAAACCCTTTAAATTTTTTATTTGAGTTCCCGTAGAAACATGTTTTGTGGTGTTTTATAATCACAGTGGTGTTTTATAATCATAGATATTAGAGTCAATGATGAAGACCTCCAAGATATTGAAAATTTGCTTGGAATGGTAGTACACAATGAGAATGAAGCATATAAATTGTACAATGATTATGCCATTGGAATGGGGTTTAGTGTTTGAAAAAACAAACTTAGATATTCAAAAGATGGTATAAGACAACGAGAGTATGTGTGTTCAAAAGAAGGATTTTCCCAAGATAGTGACCATTTGGATGATAAGAAGTTCAAAAATTTTCAAATTAGGACTGGTTGTGAAGCTAGTATCTGGTTTACAGTGATAGATGGTGAGTGGAAACCACTCACTTTAATTCTAATCATTATCTTGAGCTTGCAAAACCAGAAGAAAGACCATTTCTAAGATTGAATCAAAAAATAAGTGATGCCCAATTGGGTGTAATAAAAACTTTCAAGGAAATAGGTATAAGAACAATAAGCGCACATTCCTATTTAGCTGAGGAAGTTGGAGGGCTTGAAAATGTTGGATTTATAAAACAAGATTGCTATAATGTGGTGAACAAGCAAAAGTTAATCAATGTTGAGGCTAGGGATGCTCAAAGTTTCACTCTCCTATAGTAACTTGCCATTTTTGTTCATTCCCTTCCCTATTTTGTGCATAACATTTTTAGATTTAGATTATTCATGAAATCTGGTCTTTTTCTTATTAATTTATCACATATACAAGTTTACACTAATTATAGACTTCTATGATGATTTGAGATATGAATTTTTGTTTTCTATGGCAAACAATAGATTTGTTTTATTGAGAAATACAATTTGTACAATGGGTAACTAAAAGAAAGAACATTCCTCTAATTCCCTACTCAAGCTCCTCCTTTGGACAAGAAAATTTTATAAGCTCATGAGTTACGTAGTTACAAGTTTTTCACAATACATGAAAGGAAATATCATCCTAAACTAATCCTGCCTCAGCGGAGTAATTTTCCCCATTTGCCGAAGCATTCACTAATCCAGCATCTTCATATTCAACATCTAAATGTCTGAAACCAACATTTCTACTCCATTAAACAGTGCAGAGCAACCCAGAAACCTATAGACTTTGTTCTAGCCTATTAAGGACAAGTTTACCTCACCATTCAAAGTTCAATTATTAAGATTACACAGTTAGAGGATAATAGCCAAGATTATGACAACTCAACTTATAGATAACATTTTAGCTTTTGTATATTTGAACTTAAACTTTTCATGTAAATCTGTCAAAACTAGGGGTGTGCACGGATCGGTCGGCTCGATTTTTTCTCAAATTTGTTACCGAATTGATAAAAATTTGTTTTCTCATAATTAAAACTGATGCATACCCCTTAAGGTTGGTTTTTCGACCTATAGCGATGTGGTGTCTTGCGGTCGATTTAATCGGTTTGGTCGGTTTGAAACGTTAAAAATTCTATTTGTTTCTTTTTTATAAAAAAATATGTCCAACCTGTTCACACATAAAATCTGTTAAAAAAAAAGCAACAAAATCTGTTTAAATTTCACAGAAACTTCATTAAAAAATCTGTTCAACTTGTTCACACATAAAATCTGTTCAATTTGTTAAAAAAACAGCAACAAAATCTGTTCAAATTTCATAGAAACTTCATTAAAAAATCTGTTCAACCTGTTCACACAAAATCTGTTCAATCTGTTTAAAAAACAGCAACAAAATCTGTTCAAATTTCCACAGAAACTTCATAAAAAAAAACTATTCAACCTGTTCACACATAAAATCTATTCAAAAACCTATTCAATCTATTCAAAAATCTGTTCAAATCTGTTCACACATAAACAAACTGTCCAAATTTCATCATTTCATTCACACATAAACAATTTGTCCAAATTTCATCATAAACTTGTCCCAAAACACTATCATGTAACATATAATATCATTAGTGTCATTGTGTGTGTCAATGTCAATAACAATAAACGTTAATGTATCTACTTAATAACGTATTACAAAACCATTTGTTGCTGTCCACAAATGCCAAAATAAAGATATACAAATTAAATTAGCATTTAAGCAAAAGAATGCTAATTGCTTGTATCCCTAATGATAATCCCACCCATAAGTAACTAAATAACTACCATTAGTGAAAAGTCTACTACCAATAATATGTACAAATATAATTAGACAAATATAATTAGCATATAGGCAAAAGAATGCTAATTCCCGTGCATCCTTTGTCCAGTAAGTCTATGCACTATACATCATTCTAGAACTCCTATAAAATACTAAATAAAACAAAACAAAATAAACATGTTTTAACAACCATAAAACGTTTATAAACAATAAAATATTTATAATTAGAACAAACGAATGATAATAGCAAGTATACTTACATAATACTAACTACTAACTAACTCCAAGCAAAGAGCAACATATCACTTATCATCATCCAACACAACGGTGCTTGGATCCTTCTCCATAGGCATTGGGCAAATCAAAGCAATTTCTACAATCTCATTCAAAACAAAATGATTCTTAAGCATTGAGCACATAAATAAACAATTGATGCATACAACAAACAAAATGAACATATATATATATACACACACATAAGTGTCAATCTCAAAACCATCCATATCCTCCACATTATCCATGTACTCTCGAAGCTTTATTGGTCTTTTATTCTTTGCATCCTTCAACCAATTCTGGGTACAAATAAGGGTTTTAACTGTATTAGGAGATAGTGAACTACGAAACAAATCCAAAATACACCCCCCCGTACTAAAAGCAGACTCAGATGCAACTGTAGAGACAAGAATAGCTAACACATCACGAGCACTTTGGGAAAGGACTCGATATTTAGAAGCATTCGTTTTCCACCACATCAAAATGTCAAAATCTTCCACATCAGGTTCCTTAGAAGATTCCAACAAATACCTATCCAACTCATATTTGTATTCCACACTATCCTCATCCACCAAGTGTTGCTTAAACCTATCATTATAGCTTTTAATGCGATCAGACAATGAAGCATTACCAATACTTGGCCTGAGTCCCTAGACAATGAAGCACTACTACCACTACCACTACCACTACTACTAGAACTCGAAGCTCCATTTTAACCCATTCTCTCCATATACAACCTCTTCAATACATCCTGAACCTTAGAGCTCATCGCATCCCCCTTGTCCTTTCCATACCATTCCCTGAACCAAAACTTGACATACTTCTATTTAATCCTTGGGTCAAGAATAACAGCAACAAAAAGCATCAAATTGATATTATCCATACTTCTCTAATACTTATCATTATTTTTTTTCATCTCTACCACCATACTCCTCAAAAGTGGATCCCTATCAACACTACACAACTGTTGCAATTGATATTCAATTCTAATTAGCTCATGGAAGTACGTATTAGAAGTGACAAACAAAGACCCAGAAAATCTAAATGTCGCCTCATAAAATATGCCAAGAATTTTCACAAACGTCTTGACATTTTCCCAATCAAGATAGTTAAGAGGACCAATGGGCTTTTTCCCATTTCCATCCACTTCACAAAAATAAAGTTTATAATGCCCATCCTTCTCTTCCAACAAATGCTTTCACAAATTTCAAAGCACAATCTAATATGAGATAAGTCGAATTCCACCTTGTTGGCACATCAAAGGACAATAAACATTTGACTTTAATTTTCTCATTTTCAACACATTCTTGAAACTTTTCAAACCTTGCAGGAGAGGCTCTCACATATCACATCGCATTTCGAACCTTGGCAATTGATTCATGAATGGACTTCAACCTACTTTGCACTATCAAATTCAAGATATGTGCACAACAATATGCATGAACTCACCACCTAATATGATACTATCTCTTTCTTTTGTTTTCTTCTTCACATAATCAATTGTCACATCATTAGATTTAGCATTGTCCGTGGTAATAGTGAACAACCAATCTATACTCCACTTCAACAAACATGACTCAACCACTCTACCTATGGTGTCCCCTTTGTGATTAGCTATAGGGCAAAAGTTCAAGATTTTCTTTTGGTAAGTCCAATCCCCATCAATGAAATGTGCGGTGACTACCATGTAGTTCAATCTGTTGTCACACAAACCTATTACCCAACAAAAGTCATTCTCAAAATATCCACCTCACTAGAATAAATCTTTATACAAGCCCTTACAATGGTAGTGCGATGGGGAATAGGAAACCTAGGCTCAACTATTTCCATAAATTCTTGAAAGCCTTGACGCTCCACCAATTTAAAAGTAATTCATCAATAATGATCATCCTTGCCAACGCCAATCTTATCCTCTCTTCACTATAGTTGGCAACCACTAACACATTTGAACCACTTTCCCCTTTCCTCTTAGCTTGGAAAGACAAAGTTTTTTGTATCTCATTGTTGTGGTTCATTTTTTTTTTTTTTGGAATTCGAATAGAGAGAAGGCAGCCCAACCCAGCAACACGGGCAGTAGAGAAATGGCAAGTATAGAGTAAAACCATAAAGCCCAAGCAGCAAGAATAATGGATCGCAAGCCCATAATATGTACAAATGGGTCTTGAGGAAGCAAATGGGCCTTAAAGGCCCAAAAAGAGAGAAATGGCACCCATGGGCAGTATATGGTATGAAAAAGTGAGAATGGACCGCGGCAGGCCCAAAGCAATGTAAACAAAGAAAGTAAAAGGTGTATGGCAAGCCCATGAACCCCAAAGATGAGAATAAGGAAATTGGGCCGAAGAAGCCCAATTAAGTTAATAAAAACCCATGGAAATGTAGAGTTAGTAAGTGGGCTAAGAAAGTCCAAAGGAAGTAAATGGCCAGAGAGGCCCAAGGAAAAACAAAAGGGACACTAGAGCCCATAAGTAAGAATACCAGTGGCCATGTTAAGCCACTAGGGGAAATAATGGAACGGCGGGCCTAAAAGAGGCCTAGTAGAAGTGAGCCATTACGGCAGGAATGACAAGTAATGAGGCAGGAAGCCAAGGCAATCAAGAAGTAGGCTGAAAAGAACGCAAAGCCTAGTACCAAGTAAAGCCCAGCCCCTAAGGGAGCTGGAAATCAAAGAAGCAGCTCATAAAAAAAGCCAGGAGCGAACGGCAGGCTGTGCAGACAAAGCCTCTATACCATAGCGGACACATGAGCAGCAGGCAGACTTCAGACACATATGGATAGAAGGTACACGCAAGGCCCAAACAACACCAGCCTATACCCAGCCAATACAGGACATGGTGAAGTCATGGGTTAGAGGTAAGAGGGCATGGTTTGGTGATGAGAAGAGGGAAAAACCTGTTTTAGGGTTCCTGCTCAAGCTCTTTTAGGGGATACGTCCTGCTGGGATGACATACCTCCCAAAAGAGGCAAGCCTGAGTTGGAACCACTAGGTGCTTGCCATGAGGGATAGAGAGAGAAAGAGAAACAGCACCGTGGCAGGAAGAGGTGCCATGGCAGACTAACAGACAAAATAGTTGTCTTTGTCTGTAATAGGGAGTGACTCGCAGATGGAACGTAATGGTCGGCAAGTACACCCAGACCAGACAAAGGTGGTTAAGGGGTAGGATAGTAAAATCCAGTCACAGCAGGCACTATAAAAGGAGGTCTCTGCCGTGTACAAAGGATAACACAACAACAACATGGAGACATACACAGGAAAACAAAGAGGAAACACAATACTAAAGAAATTACGGTGGTAGAAATCACTAAGGAAAGACTAAGGGAGAAAACAAAAAAGGAACCTGAGGAAAAGAAAGAAAGAAAAGATAAAAGAGAGAAAAATAAAAAGGAAAACGAGAGTTAGCGGCATGCATCGATAGACTTCTTCCCTTCTCTCCCTTTCAAATCCCTGCTCTCTTCCGTGAATAATCGTCCTGGGCATTTTCCATTCAGGTCTGCCTTCCTCAAATCCATTAATTTCCACAGCAGGATTCTTTTGCTCAGAGGTTAATTGTGTTGAGAGGAGGTGTTCTTCCTCTTTGGCTTTGCTCCTGCGGACTAAACTTGACTTAGTTTCTTTATATTTTGATTAACCGTTTTTACCATTTGCCCTTCTTACTTTACTTGCAAAAGTCGTTAATATTACTGTGATTATGGATTATTTGGTTATTCTCTGTTGAAAAGCCATCTGGTCATTCCAGAATACTCGGTTTTGTTTTATTTATTGTATTTGTCTGCCAAAAGCTTCTCTGAAACAACTCTGTCTACCATAAGCACACTCTTGGCAGATGAGGCATAGTTTGTTCACAAGCCAGCCAAATTAAGTTCCAGTTGGACCGGTCTCGACTCCTACAACTCAGAACACTTAGGCCTATTATCACAAAGGGGCAGCCCAGCCCAACACAACAAAAAAGGCCCTCACACTCATCAAGGGGAAAATGCCACTTCTTACACACCTTCATGTGGGGCAATATGCCTAAAGTACCATTTTTCTTACCATGACAATTATATTGATTTTTACAATACTTGCTTTCAAACCTTGGCTTTTTAGGATCAGGACCAATCAACTTAATGAAGTGCTGTCATACTATAAATGGGTCCTTACCACCTTGTTTAGGTGGCAGTAGGGGAAGTGATGCACCAAGTCCAATTGGTGCTGTAGATTCAAGTGGGTTAGGGGTACTACTGCCAGGAGGAGGTGGTTAGGGTCCCTAAGGGCACCAAATCCAGGTGGAGCATCGAAATCCATCTAATAAAAAAATTTCCAACCAACAAAAACATAAAATTTCCACAACAATGTCAAATTATAATTTTTCCAATAAATACAATATCATTGTTGAGGGTCATTTTTGTAAAGCCGGCCCAACCCAACAAGGCAGGCAATGAGAGTGGCAGGCACAGAATAAAACTATCAGGCTCAAGTGGCAGGCACAGAATAAAACTATCAGGCTCAAGTGGCAGGAAGAATAGAACACAGGCCCATAACATGAATAAATGGGTCTTGAGAAAGCAAATGGGCCCAAAGGACCCGGAAAGAGAGAAATGACACCCATGGGCAATGTATGGTATGAGAAAGCAAGAATGGGCCGTGGCAGGCCCGAAGTGATGTAAAGAGAGCAGGGGTTGATGGCAAGCCCATGAGCCCAAGGATGAGTATACAGTAGTTGGGCCGGGGAAGCCCAATGAAATTAGTAAAAGCCCATGGGAGTAAAGAATTGAAACGGGACAAAAGAACCCAAATGGGACAAAAGAGCCCAAAAGTGATGGAATGGGCCGAGGATGCCCAAAAGAATGCAATGGGACAAGGGAGCCCGAAAACAATGAAATGGGCCGAGGAAGCCCAAGGGAAGTAAAAGAGCCGCAGGCCCAAAAGGAAAAAGAAAAGGGGTAATAGAGCCCATGAGTAAAAAACACCAGCGGACTCTCCTGAGTCACTGAGGGAAAGAATGGAATGGCAGGCTCTAAAGAAGGCCTAGCAGGAACACATCATTACGGTAGGAAGTGCTAAGTAATGAGATAAGGCGTGAACATAAACCAGGGAATGGGCCAAAAAAAATGTGAAAACCCAGCATTAACAAGGGCCCAACCCCAAGGGAAAGAAAAACGCTCCAGCCCACAAGAGAGAATGAAGAAGTGTGGCAGACAAATGCAAGCAAAGCTTCAGAGCACAACAAGCGCATGGGCCGTAGGCAGGCCCTCTTCAAACGTACTTGACAGGAAAGCATGCGCAAAGCCTAGACGTCACCAGCCTGTACCCAGCCAATATGGGTCATGGTGGGGCCACGAGTCAGTGGAAAGAGGTAAAGGGAGGTGCGGTTTGGTGGTGGGGAGAAGGGAAAAGTTCTATTTCACGGTCTCTGCCCAAACCCTTTTGGGAGGTATGTCCTGCTGGGATGACAAACCGCCCAAAAGAGGTAAGATTGGGGAGGGAACATTGGGTGCATGCCATAGAAAGAGAGAGAGAGCATTTAAAGCCATGGCAGGAAAACAGTGCCACGGCGGACAGAAACAGGACTCACCTGTCTTTATCTGGCAAGGGTAAGCAGAGTGCAGACGATGGTCGGCAAGCATGCCCAGATTAGACAAAGGCCGTTAAAGGGTGAAATGGTAAAAGAACAACCACGACAGGCCCTATAAAAGGAGCCTTGCCGTGCCCTGTAAAAGGGACTGAAAAACAGAGGAAGGAAATCACAGAAAGAAAACTAAGAGAAAAAGAAAAGGAAAAGAAGAAAAAGATAAGAAAACAACTTGTGAGGATAAAGGGCATGCACCAATAGATCTTTTCTCCTCTCTCCCCCTCAAAATCACACTCTCTAAGGAATAATTAAGCAAGTGAAAACTTCCTTCGGACATCCAACATTTAGGTCCGATTCCCTCAAAGTTATTAATCCCCACGGCAGGATATTCTCCTGGGAGGTTAATCTCATTGAGAGGAAACGTTCTTCCTCTTTGAAGGATTGTCATCACGGGCTTGATTCTTTTTACCGAATGATTATTTTTGATTAAGTCTCCATTGTTGTCCATCCCATTGTTCTTTCTTTAGAAAGCCATTATTATTATTGTTACTACTGTTACTGTTGTGATGCTCGGTCATTAACATTATTAGCTATTGCATTCCGTTGTTTTCTTTTTCATTGTCGTTATATCTGCCTGCCGTAATCTTTTTCTTTGTAATAACTCTGCTTGCTGTAAGGGTGAGCCTGGCAGTTTAGGCTAAGTTTGTGCCAAACCGGCCCAAAGTGAGCTTCAGTTGGGCCGGTCTCGACTTCCTTACCCAGAAAGAAAAGAACGAACACCCGGGCCCATCACCGCCGGAGGCAGCCCAGCCCAAATACAAAAAAGGGCCCCCACAATCATATAGCTCACTCTCAATCAATAAATGTCACAACCAGATCCAATAATAGCAATAACTAATCAGTTTAGTTACAACAAGGTAACAATCATTAGTCATTACTCAACAATTCATGTCACTAAAAAGTCATTATGAATTCAGTCAATAAGTTTCTTCTCAAGACCAAATTTATTTTTTCACAACCAGCCAACCAATGTATCATCCCAAATTCAATAATTAAATTCCTTCTTTTTTTTCATAATTTCCCCAAGTTATTAATCAATATTGTATCGTAAATTAGACACGACTTAATGCATAATTTTTTTTAAGTACAACTTAATGCATAAATTCCACAATGATATAACTTAGCAGTTCGTAAATGTCACAAATACAATGTGATAACTAGCAAGCCTTCTTTCAAGAACTCACAACACACCCCCCCAACAAAATAAAAACCCAAGATCAAAATTTACCCTCAATCATTTTAAAATCAAACCAATTTATTCACAATTACTACCTACTACGTAAATTTTCAAGAAGTAAGATATCTACGCTAGTGTTATAGGAATTCTAACAAAAATTTAATATCATTGGAGACTCATATTTGCTCACAACTGCAAATGATGGGGAGCGTCATTTCTATGGTTGTGACATGCTTAGTAGATAACAAAATACCTATGGTACACAAGTGATAGTACATTTGCATCAAGATGGAAAGTGCCATGAGTAAAATCATATGGAGCACAATTAACAAACATACAATGCCTTAAAAAAAAAAAAAACTTCTCTACATAACAAACAAAAAGTTACTTCCCCAGAAAATTACCAAATCTTTATCGTAGACACAAGACAAAAAAATTACCAGAAAATTACTTCCCCACGGCACACACACTATCAAGTATAACAAGACAAAAAAATTCAGAGGAGAATATTTAAATAATCAATGAAAATTACTGAGAAAATCAATTTAACAAAAAGCAGAGCAAAACTGGTTCAAAATAGGCAAGAACAGAACTTTTTACAAGCTACAAGAGTTACAAGATTATTAAACTGCAGCTTGACGTCCATTGCAATAACCATAAGTGACAAAATGTTGGTTTCAAGAGAAATGGATTGGATATTGACAAGTCTTAATACCTCCATAATAATAATAGAATTTAATAAGGTACCATATTATTTTATATTTGGTGTATTAAAAAATATCTGAAAAATCTATATAGAAGTGGTATTATATTAAGGGTTGTGTTAACGGGCACCGTAAGGTGCTCGTTAACAACACATTTTTTGGTAGCTTTTTAGACTTTTGGGCAGCTTTTGGCAATTTTTTTAATCTCTTTTGGCAATTTTTTTTGACAATTTTTTTCCCATTTTTTTAAGTGAAACCCAAAAAGGGAAATGTTAACAAGCACCGCATGGTGCTTATTAACATTTCCCTTATATTAATTACATCATTAATAATATATATAATTATTATTTTCTAAACTTATTAGATATTTTTTAATATCTGAAAGTTCCAAGACTTCCTCATATCTATTCATTGTATGTGCAAATGTTTAGGGATTGAGATTTGATGCAATTAACCCCCTCCATCAAACAACAATTATTTATTAATCTTAGTTTTTTACTTTTTCTCATTTTTTTATATTCAATAGGTGAGATTTAAATCTTAGCCACTCATAGCAATTGCATCAAGTGCAATACTTAGAATATTACACATGATCTCAATCCAAAGTTTGGTTCTATACTTCTATTATGTATGTAGCTAGATCTTGAAAAACTAAGGGATATCCAAGAAATGAAAATTCTTCATATCATGCATGTTGCTAGATTTGGTAGCACAAGGGGATATCCAAGAATTGGAAATTCGTAAATATAGTACCCTAATAATACATCTACTATTTACAAACGACATATTCATCCTTTTCAAACTAAAACAAACAAACAAATAATATTTATTAAAAAAAAAAAAAAAAAAAAACCCCAAAGAACATCAAGAAACACTTGACAACTTTCGTGACATTTAAAGGAGGATAAGAATGATGGAAAAGGGTACTAAAGAGTAAGGAGTATACAAAACACCACAATGTATGTTTGTTCCTTGTCTGCGTCTTTTCTTTTACTAGGCACAATTTTTTTTTAACTCCATGTACACATTTATTAATCAATGCATAATAGAATTTAATGGTCTACTGTGTTATATTAGGTGAATTAAAAAAGAGAATTTCTAATGAATGCCCTTAGAGCATTGATTAATAATCCATTTAAAAAAAAATTTTATGGGAAAAGAAAAAAAAAGTAATTAATGTTTTGACAATTTTTTTCATTTTCCATAAAAGTAGTGTCAAAACTTTTCTAAAATTTATTGTTAACCAATGACCTAAAGGCACTCATTAGCATGACCCATTAAGAGTGGTGTTACATTAGTTACAGTTTATTTTCCCCTAAAAAAAAAAAAAGAGTTACAGTTTATTTTTATATATACATGTGATGTGAGGAGTGGACTAACTAGAGTGATAGGTCCATTGACACCAATTCATCATATAAGGTTTTATATTATAATTTGGGCATAATAAAAAAACATTTTTATCATTGATCTATGTAAAAATAATGTTCCATTAATCATAACTTGTTATCTCAACAAAGTATAAAAAATTTATTAAAAAAAAAAAAAAATTCTCTAACATTGTTTGATTGTCTCTTTTAACCAATCTATTTGTACTTCTTTTATGGACCATTGTGGCCCTTTCTATCACTATTTTTTTTTTCCATTATATTTTTTGTTTTATTTTGTATTAAAGTGTATTAATTTTTGTATAATTTTTCTAACATTTTTAAATTTTAGATTTAGTAGATAGATATAAGATCTTCTGTGCGTGTACTTTTACGGGTGTTTTGTGGACATCAGTCTATCAAAAGATCAAGAAGATTGGGATTAAAAAAAAAAAAAGAAGAAAGCATAATTGTTTTGAAAAAAAAGGAGAACAAGTGTGCAAAATTTAGAAAAGTAGTCCATTATATAAGGAAGTTTTACCTGAGTTGCTTAATTTGACCAAAAGTGAATTATTGATACAAGTATGTTTGACACCTTCTTAAGTGGATTATGACGTGTAATTGCCCCAATAAAAAAGGATTATGGTGTTTGTATTAAAGTGTATTAATTTTTGTATAATTTTTCTAACATTTTTAAAATTTTAGATTTATTAGATAGATATAAGATCTTCTGTGTGTGTACTTTTACGGGTGTTTTGTGGACATCAGTCTATCAAAAGATCCAGAAGATTAGAAAAAAAAAAAAAAAAAAAAAAGCATAATTGTTTTGAAAAAAAAGGAGAACAAGTGTGCAAAATTTAGAAAAGTAGTCCATTATATGAGGAAGTTTTGCCTGAGTTGCTTAATTTGACCAAAAGTGAATTATTGATACAAGTATGTTTGACACCTTCTTAAGTGGATTATGATGTGTAATTACCCCAATAAAAAAGGATTATGGTGTTTGTTAATATATATTTTAAGTAAGGGCACTTTTATTAGTCCCATTTGCCTAATTTGGCAAAGTCCAGATGGCATTTTGTAAGGGACAACAATTAAATACAATTTTATTTTGTTTTTCCAATTGTGGAGTGGGACACGTTTCTTTTGAGGGAAATCAATCAATCTAGTTCTAATTGATTCTTAAAATCAATCAATCTAGTTCTAGTTGATTCTTAGAACAACCAAAGTGAATCCTACTGTACAATACCCGGGTTTATTTGATCCACTAATCTTCTTGCCTAACAAATCCTCTGTAGTTGTTTTATAGGATTATTATTTTCCTTTGTTCATAACATTGAGCCTTATACCTAACCTAGTTTTATACCTACAACAATTCAATAATAATTTATTATTTTATGGTATTAGAGACACGGCTTTACAGCCTCTATGCGAGTATTATAGATTGAAATTCTATTATATGTGTATATATATATATATATATATATCCAAAATATGTATAGGTTTTTTTTTTTTTTTGTGGTTTCATTTCTGTCACTCACAAATGAAAATTTTGTACCATGGACAGTAGAGATATATAAAAGGTATAGAATGCTTATGATGTATATGGGATTGGTTGAAATGGTTTCAACAGGTTGATGGGGAGGGTTGCATCTGATATGTGCCATAAATGGGAATTCAAGAAACCATCAGAATGCGAACCAAACATCTCCAACCACTGGCAGAGTTCTTTTGATGTTGTAGATATGCAATAAAATCCAAACATCAATATTTTCTTCCCCCATTTAGAAATTTGAGATTTGTATTTCACTTCTATGTATATATATCATATTCCATCGACCATCCATGTTATTTTGGCTACTATTAATTACGAATACATATCCTCTGTATCATTTGTTGTGTATCACTCTATATTCTACCAATCACAACTTGTCATGTATTGATTTTACTTTCTTTATAAAATAACTGAAGTTTAAAATAGAAAAAAAAAAAAAAAAATCAATACATGACAAGTTGCAATTGTGAAATATAAAGTGGTATAGAAAAAATAGTACAAAGGATTTGTATTCATTAATTAAATGGTACAATAGTAATGATTGATGTTAACCTCCCTATTTTGGTGTTATTTAAGGCAACTTCCTCCTGTATGGACTGATCAATTTAAATCCAAAATTCATGTCAAAATACAAAGAATTATATCACTGTTTGTTAGAGAAAGAAGATGGTAGTTTAGGTAGTCTTCTAAAGATTAAATGAGAGAGATGGGATTGAAGTGAATAGAAGGAAGGAAAGAAACTTTGGTGTTAAATCGCCAAAACTTCCCATTGAAACTCTAGGTTTCCCAAAAGAACAACTGGAGCACTAATGTGAATAGCATGGTAGAAACATAAATGGTGTGTTTTTGTTTCATCTTATAAAAAAGACAATTTTTTTCCCTCAAAATGTGTATATTTTTGTTTTGTCTTATAAGTTCATTCTCAAATTATACTTGAGATTAAAGTTGTATATATGTATGACCAATTTTTATATTTATTTTCAACTTTTTTTTTTTTTTGAGAAAATTTCAACCTATGACGTTTGTTCCTTATAATAACTCTTTATCATCTAATCAAGATACTAATTGGTTTTTGGTGTAAGCAGAGATTGAATTCCAGATCTCTTATTCAATCATCAGAGACTTTACTAATTGAACTAACTGGAACCCATTATTTTCAACATTTACTTTAAACTAAAATTACTCATTTTCATTCATTTTTAATTAATTATATGATTGAATAAAGTGAATGTATTTAACATTTAATAATTATCTGATGCAATGCACAGGTTAGCAAATCAAAAAAAGAAGAGACAACATCATATGTGGATAATCGAATTTGGGGCAATACCATAAGAACCATTAAACTATTAATTGAAGGCCTCCAATGTGAAAACATCTAATTAATTGAAGAAGACAAACAAACTTTGAGAGATGGCCAGCATACTGAGAGTCAACCAAGAAAGAAATGGTAATTGCACGTATAGATTTTTAAATGTGGGCAAAAGTAGCCGAATAGTTGTTTGGATATAATAAACATTGTAAAAATAAATTGATAGGAAAAATGATGATATGGATATGGATGATAATGCGGCACAACAAGAATATAACAACATTAAATGCTATACTTTAATTTTTATATATTACTAATTACAAACTCATGCAATGCGCTGAAAAATTTGACAATTTGTTTGTTTTGTTAAGTGAAAAATGAAAATAGTAGATTAGATTTATAAGTGTTAGTCTCAAACAATTCTCAAAATGAAGTGATTATTTTCTAACAAAATATAGTTGATATATTAGATTTTCTAAATTAAGTTATTTATATTTGTTATTTGAAAGTGTTTTAAATTTTGTAATTTTTATATAAATTTTTTTAAGGAAACATAATGCTTTTATATTCAATTATTAGATAAGGTGAGATATTTTGTAAATAATTAAAAGTGTGATTAGAATTTGTTTCTAGTGTTCCTTACAAACGGTTCATCCTCTATATGTTTTGAATGGCTTAAAGATGAAGCAAATATAAGTAAATTCATCACTTATATTATGAATACACACATGCGCGCACACAATACTTTATTAATATAAGAAAAATGTAACTTTATCAAAAACCTATTAACATTACACTAAAAAGATGACACAATTGTCAATAAAACAACTCCTCTTTCTACAAAAACCTCCCTTTGAAAAATATCAACATTAAACTCATATTCATGTCTCTCTCCAACACACTACCCCTTCTCAACTCCAAGTTAGAAAAAATACCAAAAATGGCTGGGGAGAGGAAAGGTTTTTTTTTTAAGGTACTCTCGAGAACAGATTTAGTGGAGACAGGGTGGGTCCTGTAACTCAAAGGATTAGAGCATGTGGCTATGAACCATAGTGTCAGGGGTTCGAATCCCTCCTCGGCCACAACCGGCCAAAAAGGGAAGGGCTTTTACCTTGTAGGAAAATTATGATCAGGACAGTGGACCCAAAGCTATGGAACTTGGGTGTGGGTCTTTTGTTGAAATGTAATGGTCTTACTTTTTCTTGAATTGCAGGAGCATCAAGATTGCTTACAAAATTTTGATTTCTCCTACATGTCATAATCATCATTTTTCTTGATTGTGCAAAACCATCATTTAAACCTCATGATTGAAACAAATTATATTATTAAAAAAAAGCCAAAAGAAGAAAAAAAAATGTACAATACAAATGTAGATTATGTTTAATATATGTTGAACTTACAAACAAAAAGTTCTTATTCATCTCATTTTCCTTTTCATCGATTTTATTTTTTCTAACTATGTAGTTTGTGTTTTGGATATTAAAGAGAGGAATTGTAGAATTTATATATATATATATATATATATTGTATTGAATCTTTGCTGCATTTTTTCTAGTTAATGTTATTATTCTTTTAACATAATTTTTTCGCGTTTTAAATATTAGGGAGAGAAAGTTTTGATATAATTTATTTTCTTTTATGCTTTTGAAATATAATTTGCACCATCTAAGGTAACATGAGTGATGAGTGGGTACCTAGCATGGTGGTCAAAAGGTACGTGCACAATCTTAGTGGTTTGACACCGTAATGTGTTTATCAGGTTCATTTAATAAAAAATTTGTATAAATTGATAAAATAATTGAAAATAGTACTAAAGTGACAAATGAAACTTAAAAAGTTAGCTTTACACCCTATAAAATTTATCAAAAATCCGTCAAAAAGTTAACTTTATTGACATTAAATTATTTCTTAACGGGCACTGTATGGTGCTTGTTAACACTACCATTATTTTAGAATAAGTCAGGTACTATACCTAATTCCACAACTTTGCCACAATTTTATCACATAGTGACTCGTAAGTGGTGGAATCATGAACCCACTATTTTATATTCACCCCTTACAACTTACTATGTAAACAAATTGTGGCAAAAGTAATAGAAATTGATGTCGCACTTAACTTACTCCTTATTTTATTATCATTTCCTAGATTTAGGTGCTTCCTTTTTTTTGGGGATTTGTTACTCTCTGTGACATTTTTTTTTTACCTACCACCTTCACACGTTACCATAGACTAAAATCAAGCACAACAGAGATAATTATGGAATTTTTCCGTAGGGTCAAATTTTAGTTTCTATGAGAGAGAGAGAGAGAGAGAGAGAGTACCTGCCAAATCTAATGGTGCTTCCCAACGTGCATTGTGTAACATTCTTCTAAGCAAGGTCCCTGAACACGGATACCTTATGATTCTTTGTTTTTGCATTCATCCAAGCATCGAAAAACGAGATCCAAATTTGGGTTGTATCTATTGTTCAAAATGCAGTGACTAAAAAACTTCTTGAAACACATACTCCATGTTTAAAATTTTGATTTTTCAAACTTATCAAATGTCTGCATACACATTATAAATTCACTCTCAATACAATTATGAATTCAGTAATAAACATAATCAAGTTTTGAAAAATGAGAGAGTGAGATTGGAGCTGAAAATGGATGAAAAAAGGAAGAGCCAAGGTGAGTAGCTTGCATTTCAATGAGATTAAGAATAACAAACGCCATTATTCCTAACAAAACTTTACTCATAAATTTCTTATTCACAAATTTGCTTCCACTTAGGATTTGTTTGGGAACAGTTTATTTAACTGAAACTGAAAACTTTTTACTGAAAGTACTGTTAATAAAACTAAAAGTTAACTGAAATAGTACAGCAAAATTTATAAATAGTACCAAAAAATGTAATGGAACTTATGAATAGTAGCAAAAATAAGCTAAATAGTAAAAAAAAAATTGTCCAATGTAAGCTACCCCAAACGCAACCTTAAGATATATTTTTATTTAAAGCTAAATTTAGAATCATAACTAACCCTTTAGTTCTTATGCCTTATATACCATTGAAGATTAGACATTTTTGAAACAAAGCTATAAAAATAAAACTATTTAGTCTTAAAATATTTTTGTTCAAATAAGTTTTTTTTTTTTTTTTTTTATAATAATTTTGACTTTTGGAATGTATAAGCAATTTAAAGTTATCTAACTTACATTTCAGTAATGTCGTTTTGATAGGGTCAATAAGTGTTTTTTCTCACAAAGACTGGAGAAAATGGGCAAATGCCCTTTTTGCGCAAACAAAGTAACATTTTGCCCCATTTCTCAAACTAATTCGGGAAATGCCCCTCTTTTGTAACTCGATTTTCTAAAAATCGAGTTTTAAAAAAAAATAATTATGGAGCCCTATAGTGGCGTTTTAAGGAGTCTATAGTGACATTTTAAGGACCTATAGTAGCGTTTTGGAACTCGAGCTCTATGAACTCAAGTTATAGGCAATTTTTTTTTTTTTAACCTATAACTCTAGTTCATGGAGATCAAGTTATAAAACGCCACTATAGACCTTTAAAACGTCATTATAGGCTCCTTAAAATCACCACTATAGGGCTTAACTTGATTTTGAGAAAATCGAGTTTTAAAATAAGGATATTTCCCTAATTAATTTGAGAAAGGGAGCAGAACACTATTTTGTTTGCGTGAAAAGCGCATTAGCCCATTTTGGCCCACAACGGCTACATATGCTCTTAAGAGTGCAATAAATATCAAGTAAACATGTGAGAATGAATGAACCCACAAATCATAATATATAATATCAAAGAAACCATTATAAAATTTTTGAATGATGATATTGGTTAGCAAAGCATCATACATATTAGAGTATATAAAGTTCAAATTATTCATTTATGAAAAGATAATGCATATAAGCAATCTAAGTTACCATGCCTTTTGAGTGGAGTTGTAGTGTGCCTTTGTGTTAAAACCCTTTTCCCTTTCCCTTGTGTATGTATTTGTTTCTCAAAAAAAAAAAAAAAGTATTTTCTAATAATTTTGAATTTTGTAATATATAAGCAATCTAAAGTTATGTGATTTGTACTTTCAATAATGTCGTTTGGCTAGGGTCAAAACATTTAAAATATGTTTTTATGTTAACAACTGATTTTTCTCACAAAAGTCATATATGCTCCTAAGAGTACAATAAATATCAAGTAAATGTGTAAGAGCACTCACAGCAGTGGTGCTAAAAAGTTATATTGGTATATTTTAGCTCCTCACACACAAAAAGCAAGCTCCAGCAGTGGAGCTATACTTATTTTTTTTAGCTGATTTGCTACAGTGCACATCTATAGATAGATGTGCACTGTAGCTAAGAGCAAAAAAAAAAAAATATATATATATATATATATATATTCTGCCAATGATTAAAATAATACACTTGCTCCTTTTTTTTTTTCATTCTTTCACACCGTGCCTCTTTCTCTCTCATTCATTCTCATCTCATCTCTGAAGCTCATCTCTCTGAAGCTCATCTCTCTCAAGCTCACTTTCTCAACTCCGGTCACCGACCCACGAAGCTCGACTCATCCTCATCCACAACGTCACCGAAGCTCCCTCATTCACCGTCGCCGATCAGCCTTAGACCCACGCCGCCATTCGCCTCAGACCCATGTCGCCGATTGCCTCAGACCCATGCCACCAACCGCAAGCCACCACTGCTGCCCATCTCTCTATTCTCTTTGCTGTGATTGAGTTTTTTTTTTTTTTTTTTAATTATGTATTTTCATATGGGTTTCATGGCTGTGGTGGTGGTGGTTGTTGATTTTGGCTATTGTAGTGGTGGTGGATGATTTTGACTGTGGGTTTGTGGATTTTGGTTGTGGTGGTGGTGGATGATTTTGGCTTTGGCAGTGGGTTTTGTGGATTTTGGCTATGAGTTTTGTGGTTTATGGTTGGGGTTGTGGTTGTGGTAGTGGTAGTGGGTTGTGGTTGTGGTTGTCATGGTTGGTGGTTTGTGGTAACTGGTGGCGATGAGGTTGTGATTGTGGTTGTGGTTTTGTTTTTTTTTTTTTTTTTTTTTCCATGTTGTGTTGTGGTTGCCAAAGTAGAGTGGTGGTTGTGGCCGGTGGTGGCGATGGTGGTGGGGGTGATTATGGTTGTGGTTGTGCCTGTGGCTGATGGTAGAGGTGGTTGTGGCTAGTGCTGTGGATGTTTTTTAGGTAGTGGGATATATTATTTTATTGCAGTGGTTATATTATTTTATTGTGATGTTTATATTATTTTATTGTGTTGAAAGCTAAAATAGATCCACTGTTGCAGCATATGTGTAGATAAAATAGATAAAGTAACTTTTATTTGTGCTAAATATCTAAAATTATAGATCCACTGCTGTGGATGCTCTAAGGACGAATGAACCACAAATCGTAGTATATAATATCAAAGAAACAATTTTAAAGTTTTAATTTACTCAAAAAAAAAAAAAACAATTTTAAAGTTTTTGAATGATGGCATTGGTTGGCAAAGCCTCATATATATTAGAGTATATGGATTTCAAAATTTTTTACTATTCATTTATGAAAAGACAATGTATATATATAGTGACAATTATATGCAAAATATTTTGCTCAAATTTTGTGAGAAAAATTATTCCAAATTATGATGAGAAATTTAATGTGAAGCTAGTAGAATAAATTGACTCGATCAAATAAAACTTTGTAACTTCGAATTGAAATAAAATAAATCAAGGGAAGATGCTATATATGGGAAGCCTAAATAGATTTATATCTAATTCGAGAGATATTAACAATTTTAATTAACGTCTGATAGAACATGATATTTTAAGTTAAGTGGACTTGTTTTTTTTTTAAAGTTGTGGGGCCCAAAGATTTGGCAACCTCGGCCTGCTCCGTATCAGGCCCAAGGCCCAGGCCGAGGACAATGCAGCATCCGAGGATGAGCAAGGAAGGCCCAAACTGTCAAGGAGCATCGCCGAGGACGACCATGTCCTCAGTTGGCCTATATTAGAGAAAGGAGCTGCCATCGCCACATTAAAAGCACGTAACTGACACTCTGGCCGCATTAATGATGAATTGACCATTGAACAGTAATACCCTGGTTACTTCAACTAACAAGAGGACTGGAAATGTTGCTGATGGGACAAGCCCTCAAACACAAGCTCGGATGATCAACAAGTGGAGGGCAGAGATCAGCTGAATAGGACTATATAATGGAATGAACCCCTAGGGGGGGGAGTTTAGAGGTTCGGAGGGGAGAAACCCTATTCTCATTAGTGATGGAGGAAGAGCTCCTCGGACTAGGCCGAGGATAAACTTTCCCTTAGAACACTTAGCCAAATCTCATTTGAGGATCTTGTAAACCCGCACCAACTGTTGTAATGCTCGCTAATTCCTAGTCCTTCTACCCATTCTCTATAAATTTATTATATCGGGGCACTTCTCTCACCGACGTGGGATTAAGGTGTCAAGCCTTACACTACAAGGCCAGCCCTTGGTGAGATGAAAATCCTGAATCCCCGCGCCGCGTGGAAAAAAGGGTCCTTACAATTGGTGCCGTCTGTGGGAAGGACTTGAGGATTAGCGAGCGCGACGGTTGGTGTACAACACTTCTTCCAAGTTCAAAAAAAAAAAAACAAACATAAACTACAGAAACGCACTCATTCAGAAGGCAATTATCATAAAGAAATAAAAGATTCAAGAAATAAAGTAAACAAAACGTGGCTACTTCTTTATTAATCAAAGAAAAGTTACATTGTACAACAAATGCTTAGGCAGGCTTGTTTTAAAGCTAACTACAAAGGTAAATGCTTAGGCAAGCTTGTTCTAAAGCTAACTACAAAGGTAAATGCCTATGCAGGCTTGTGCTAAAACTAAAAAGAGAAAAAAGAAGAAAATGGCCTAGGCAGGCTTATTTTAAAGCCAAGCCATGCATGGAGGGAGAGATGGAGACAGATCTATGCTAAAACCATCCACAACTCCCCAACTAGCATGGGTGGCGCTTTGAAGGAGAAGGAAGAGGTCGCGGCGCCTGACGGTCTAACCTCAAGGTTCCCCCTGGATTCCCTCCCAGTCCCACGACGACCGGGCACTAGCGAATCACTACCAGCTTGGAAGGCTGGTGGACCCACCCACGGAAGAGGGACGTTATGTTCCTTTCGGATCCCCCTCCTAACTAAAAGGGGAGTCCTCTCTCTGGCTAGGTTGAAAAGAAGGAGGATCTTTTACTTCCACTTATACCGCCCCCACTGTGTTGTCCAGAATCGGGGTGGCATCCTCGGCTCATGAAGGGGGCTCAACTTCCCTGTCCTTGCCATTTTTAAAGGCCACTCCACCTCCTTAAGCAAAAGTCACTATTTTGGCAAACGGAGAGCTTTGAACCCTTATTGAACCCAAAGTTTTTGTGAAATTTGAAGAAAAGATTACCCCGAAATGCCTTATATAGAAGGCAAGAGTTGGTGAAAACCAGACGGCGCAGAATCTTAAGGAGGAGTTACCGGAAGTATTAGATTCCCCCAATTTTCAAAGAGCTTATCAGCCGCTGGATCCTCGTAAATCTGCAAGGATATTAATGAGGACGCGCCTCGCGCACCGAAGCGTCAAACGCGTTACTCGAATAGCCCAAAAGACGCCTCGTAATTGAAAGCGGCACGCCTGGCCCGAAGTAGAGTCCCCCCTCGGCAGAGCAAGCTCAAGGCCGTTATCACTCTAAGGACAAACTCTCCAATGAGGAGGACAACCTCCCCCACTCCAGGCACTAAAGGAAGAACCAAGTGTTAAACAGAACCAAGGCCTTGCATGGTCCTCGGACTCAAACCTATGGAGAAACTATCTACTTCAGAAGAACTAAGTACTAGACAGAACCAAGGTATTGCATGGTCCTCGGACTCAAACCTATGGGCAAACTAGCTACTTCAGAAGAACTAAGTACTAGACAAAACCAAGGTATTGCATGGTCCTCGGACTCAAACCTATAGGGAAACTAGCTACTTTAGAAGAACTAAATACTAGACAGAACCAAGGTATTGCATGGTCCTCGGACTCAAACCTATGGGAAAACTAGCTACTTCAGAAGAACTAAGTACTAGACAGAACCAAGGTATTGCATTGTCCTCGGACTCAAACCTATGGGGAAACTAGCTACTTCAGAAAAACTAAGTACTAGACAGAACCAAGGTATTGCATGGTCCTCGGACTTAAACCTATAGGGAAACTAGCTACTTCAAAAAAACTAAGTACTAGACAGAACCAAGGTATTGCATGGTTCTCGGACTCAAACCTATGGAGAAACTAGCTACTTCAGAAAAACTAAGTACTAGACAGAATCAAGGTATTGCATGGTCCTCAGACTCAAACCTATGGGGAAACTAGCTACTTCAGAAAAACTAAGTACTAGACAGAACCAAGGTATTGCATGGTCCTTAGACTCAAACCTATGGGGAAACTAGCTACTTCAAAAAAACTAAGTACTAGACAGAACCATGGTATTGCATGGTCCTCAGACTCAAACCTATGGGGAAATTAGCTACTTCAGAAGAACTAAGTACTAGACAGAACCAAGTACTAGACAGAATCAAGGTATTACATGGTCCTCGGATTCAAACCTATGGAGAAACTAGCTACTTCAGAAGAATTAAGTACTAGACAGAACCAAGGTATTGCATAGTCCTCGGACTCAAACCTATGGGAAAACTAGCTACTTCAAAAAAACTAAGTACTAGACAGAACCAAGATATTGCATGGTCCTCGGACTCAAACCTATGGGAAAACTAGCTACTTCAGAAAAACTAAGTACTAGACAGAACCAAGATATTGCATGGTCCTCGGACTCAAACCTATGGGAAAACTAGCTACTTCAGAAAAACTAAGTACTAGATAGAACCAAGGTATTGCATGGTCCTCGGACTCAAACCTATGGGGAAACTAGCTACTTCAGAAAAACTAAGTTCTAGACAGAACCAAGGTATTGCATGGTCCTCGGACTCAAACCTATAGGAAAACTAGATATTTTAGAAGATAAGTATGTGGATAGCTGGAGTGTAATTAAAGCTAAGATTGTGCAAGTAAAAAAAAAGAAGGGATAATACAAACATAACGAATAAGAGAAAACAAAATACGCACTTCATTGAGTCTTTAAAAGTCATACAAGGCAAAAGTGCCATTACAATGCTTTAAAAAAAAAAATAAAAATAAAAACAAACAAGGCGTGGGTGCCATGGAGGATGATTCCTTCAACTCCGTCTCAATCCCTCCCTCAAGGGGCTGGGCAAAAGAGGTCTCAGGGCCCTTGCCAGCCTCGCTTGGGGCCACAGCCTGGGGAAGGTCAGCCGAAGGAGATACCTCCTCAACGTGAAGGGCCTAGACATCAGCTGAGGGGTCCACCGCCTCCTAGGGCGTATCCGTAGTAGGGCTCTTGCTCATCTCAACGGCCCCAGGAGGATCAGCTTCCTTTGCGGGCTCGTCCGAAGTGGTAGCAACCGGGACGTCTTCATCAGGAGTAGTCCCAACTCCCCCGGGAGTTACCTCGGCCTCAGAGCTGGAGGGAGCAGCCTCACAAATGGCAGGAGGGTAGTACACATTTTCTACTTTCCACAGGTCAGATGAAGCCTCCACACTTGCTTGTTTCAAGGCTTCATTCCACACCTGAGAACAGTAAAGCCTGTATACCCCAGGCACTTGGGCTCTAAGGGTGGCTTCTGTATTAGCCACCCCTGACTCGTAGGCCTCCTGCACGGCCTCACCTTTGGAAGCCTCAGCCTCGGCCCTAGCAAACTCAGCCTCTTCCTTGGCTTTCAAGGCCTCATCCTTAGTGGACTCAACAACGCCTCTGGCCCTCTCTGCCTCAAGCACCCTTTTTTCCAGGGTCGCGATCTCTTCTTTAGCGACCCTCAGCTGATCCTCTGCCTGGAGCAAGCGCTTCATTTGATCATAGGCCTGCTTTTGGGCGCTAGCTAGACCTGACTCGGCGATGTCTCGAGCCTTCTTCATTTCCTCCAACTGCTCCCTCGCCTTGGAGAGATCGGCCTTGGAGACTTTAAGGGTCCGAACAGCGTCTAGCATCTTTTCATGCTCCAAACCCGCGGCCCTGCTTTGACTACTGGCAACATTCTCCAACCTAAAGGTAGCTTGGATAGCCTGCCAATTGAAATCAATGCACAATAAGTAAGAAGCCAAAAGGCAGGAAGTCAAGAGGATCACAAGTGATCAGAAAACTTACCATGTCCTAACATTGCTTGAGGCCGAGGAAGACCTCCTTGCTCCTCTGAACCTCTAGCTGGGCCATATCCACGGGGAGCAGCAAGGACCTCCCCAATGCGTCAGCCAACTACGCACCCTCATCCCCTCGAGGATTCCTGAGAGAGGTATCTTCCATCAAAGGCTTCCCATGGAGTATGGGGGCAGGGAGCCAAGCCCAGGCCCCGGGCTGGACAGTGGCCTGTTTCTCCTGACCTTGGCGCCCAGCCCTCAGTTGCTTCGATGACTGCCAAGCATCATCGTCGCCCTCAGAAGAATCAAATTCCTTGCCCCCTTTAGGCCTCTTTCCTTTATCCCTCTTCTGCTGAGGACTGGTGGGTTTGGACCTAGATGGCGAACCCTGCTAAGGTGGGGGAGGAGAAAGCTTGGGAGGAGACTTCCCCAGCGCATTCTTCCCCGGTGCATCCTTCCCCGGCTGCCCCTCAATCAAAGCCAGTAAGCTTGTCTGGGGTCGTTTCTTGAAACTCATCTTCGACCTAGAAGAGGCTTATTTGGATAAAAGGTCCGCTTCAGTTAAGCTGGGGTCACCAAAATCGCCAGGAGGGTCCTCAGGCGAATGGAATTGGTCGAACACGTCAAACTCGTCCTCGAACGGACCTAAGTCAGCAACTTCCTCTTCTCCTGGCTTTCCCCCTTCAGCCTCGGCAACTTGAGATGATGAAAAGGTACCCACCAACGGTACGCCCTCCGGAACAAGAGATCCTTTGGGGATCAAAAATCCGTGCTCGACTATCGTTATCTTATGCAGTCGAGGATCTTTAGCTCGGATCACGTACTTCGGAGCTGAGAACGATATCTGAATCGGGTAGTACCTCAGAATCTTGTGAGCAGCCCTAACCTGGTCGTTGGCCTCGTTCACAAAGATCTCTGACCTCAATACGGTCTACAAATCCTCCTTATTAACCAAGCCGAAGTCACGCTCAAAAGTGCGCGGATCTGCATAAAAGAAAACAAAGTCCCTGTTAACAACCAAGCAAAGAAGAACACGAAGGCACAAGAAATTAAACCCTCTCCTAGTCTGAATGTCCCACCTGGAGTACCCTCCACTGTTAGACAATGAAGGCCATCGTGCCACTTTCCGGACACAATGAGGAAGTCTTTGTTTAACCCCTTGCTAGACTCAGGAAGGCACTGAATGAGCCGGACCCTATCGTCCCTCGTCTTCAGGTAATAAGACTTCCCCCTAAGGCGCTGGAGGTTATAGCACCAGTTTACATCGTGGTGGGTTAAGCCCAGCCCCATCTTCTCATTCAGGGCATCCACCCAGCCGAGGATCCTAAACACATTGATGGCACACTAGGTGGGAGATAAGTCGAAGTGCCTGAGATAATCCCTCATCACTGGCCCCATAAGGATCCTCATACCACCCTCCAGAAAGGCTATTATAGGAACCGCCACCTCACCCTCTTTCCTCCTAGTGCTCTACTCCCCATCTCAACAGTACCTCAAACCCACTGTATCGAGGATCTTATAATCAGCAACGAATTTCTCCATCGCCTCCTCAAACTCAACTAATTTCTTAAACCTACCCATCCTAAAGAACTAACGAAAGGGCTTAGGGAAAATAAAGGAAAGAGAAAGAGGAATAAGAGGACAAGGAACTCAGGCGGGAAAGTACGAACAAGAAAGAGAAGAGAACTTACAGAAATGAGGAAAAGCTCCTCAGACAGGCCTTTTATGTTGAAAAGAGACATAAGGTCGATTGGAGGCTTGACCAAGTTTAGCGTATGTGCGCAGGAGCTCTTGAATGTAAAAGTGAAAGGGCAAATCGGTTCAATTGGGTATTTATACCCCTAATAAAAAGCAACCACACGAGCTTTCCCGCCCATTAAATTAGAAGCATCTTTACCGTTCATTCATCATCACACCGTTGAACGTGGAGGACACAGTGCCACCAAAATTTAATGAAGGCGTGCCCCAAATACCGAAACACTAGGAACGTTCCCTGAGTAGTTAAAAAGATTTTTGGTACTGATAGGAGGATAAGATTCACTAGGTCAGGACGAAGACCCGAGGACATCAAAATCCTTCTCCTCGCCCGAAGAGCCGGGTAGCAGAATTTTGAGAGGCTATTATGGGGCCCAAAGATTTGGCAACCCCATCCCGCTCTGTATCAGGCCCAAGGCCCATGCCGAGGACAATGCGGCATCCGAGGATGAGCGGGAAAGGTCCAAACTATCAAGGAGCATCGTCGAGGACGACCATGTCCTCGGCCGGCCGATATTGGAGAAAAGAGTTGTCATCGCCACATTAAAAGCACGCAACTGACACTCTGGCCGCATTAATGAGGAATTGACCATTGAACAGTAATGCCTTGATTACTTCAACTAACAAGAGGACTGGAAAGGCGACTGATGGGACAAGCCCTCAAACACAAGCTCGGATGATCAACAAGTGGAGGGCAGAGATCAGCTGAATAGGACTATATAATGGAATGAACCCCCAGGGGGGAGTTTAGAGGTTCGAAGGGGAGAAACTCTATACTCATTAGTGATGGAGGAAAAGCTCCTCGAACTGGGCCGAGGATAAACTTTCCTTTAGAACACTTAGCCAAATCCCATTTGAGGATCTTATAAACCTGCACCAACTGTTGTAATGCTCGCTAATTCCTAGTCTTTCTACCCACTTTTTATAAATTTATTGTATCGGGGCACTTCTCTCGCCGACATGGGATTAAGGTGTCAAGCCTTACACTACAAGGCCAGCCCTTTGTGAGGTGAAAATCCTGAACCCCCGCGTCGCGTGGAAAAAAGGGTCCCTACAAAAGTAATTATGTATCTTGACCATAAGAATTTTAGAAAGAGTTATAATGAAATTAATAAGTAATTGAAGCTTTAATGCACGGTGGCTAAGTGGGGGTCTTAATAAGGAGGACTTTGCGTTTCATGGATTTTCTTGCTATCCTGTTTTGGCCATCTGAAATATGAATCAAGAAAAATAGAAAAATAGGGAAAACCCTAATTTCACTTGAAACACAAATCAACACCCCCAATTCCTCCCCAACCTTTCAACTTGGCCAAATCTGGTCAAATACTGTGATCAAGAAACCAATTCTAAAGTTTGATAAGGGAATTTGCAGACTAGCTGAGGGAGAACAAAGAATATCATAAGTTAACATGCAGTGGGAAGAAAATTGTAAACTAGCATCTCGAGTTTGAAAGACTCGATTTCAGTCTAAAACTCGAGTTTCAAAGGTTCGATTTTGAAGTGGAACTTGAAGAACAGGAAGAACGAAGAATGAATGATATGACGAAAACAGAGACGAACGCTGGGTGTCACGAACGCTGGGTGTACAGAGACGAACAGAGAAGACGAACGATCTGATTGAACGCTAGGTGGTCTTTAACGATCTGACGAAGAACAGGAACGATCTGATTGAACGCTGGGTGGTCTTATCTGCATAAAGAAGAAGAAGAAGAAGAACTCAGATGAACGTGAATAAGAAGAAGTAAAAGTCGCTTACGAATCGAGTTTTAAAAACTCGAGATTTATGTTGAAACTCGAGTTTTAGACACTCGAGATGCTAGTTTCCAACGTTATTTTAAAATATGACAACTAATTAAATTTTTTTATATTTAATGTTATTTGGAAATAAAATTCAAAGTTTGATTGATTTAAATCAAGGTTTGACCAACTTTTGTACACTTTGACCGCTTTGTTGTCACAATCCGACTGTCCAATTGACACCATCCTTCACCAACATTGATATTTCACCACACTCTTCTAATCCAATAGTGAGATATTGAATCTGAGACTAACTTAAGATGGACACAATAAAATTTTTAAAATTTCTTTTATCGTATTTATAATTATCAAAAACTTTAAAGATTTACCCAACAAAATAGTAGTTAGCCCCTCCAAATATTTGATTTAGTCCAATGGTACTCTTAAAAAAATGAAGGAATTTCTCATTTGGCCTCTTAACCATAGAGACACTGTGTTTTTGTTTTCAAAATTACATTTTTTTTTTAATGTTTTGTATTGTTCATGTCTTGGGGACTATTAAATTGATTTTTTATTCACTTTGGTAGACAATTTTGTAATTCTTGT
Source organism: Quercus gilva (assembly GCA_023621385.1). Taxonomy (NCBI): domain Eukaryota; kingdom Viridiplantae; phylum Streptophyta; class Magnoliopsida; order Fagales; family Fagaceae; genus Quercus; species Quercus gilva. The sequence goes on from CM042478.1 coordinate 52,665,172, forward strand.
TGAAAATGAAAATTTTAAAAAGTTCCCTATAAAGATGGTTAAAGATTAAATTTATTCTAAGAAAGATTGTCATTGAGTATAAATTTTGTAGATTATACTAAGTGTGTGTTTGGATACTGTTTATTTTGCTAAAAACTGAAAACTTTTTGCTGAAAACACTGTAGTAAAATATTTTTTATTGCTCAAATTTACCGTTCAGCCACAATTTGCACTTCACTGGTCCATGAACAGTGCCATGGACTAGCCAAAAAATGCAACTTAGGAAACGCAAATGCAATAAGCCTTACACATAAAAATAATAAAAAAAAAAAAAAAAAAAGGTTCATTTTTATGATATTTTTGTACAAGTCTAGTATTAATCGTTCAAATTAGACAACTTTTGTTATTAGAGTTTAATACATTATAAGTTCTCCTAAAAATTATCTTGTAAATATATATACATCAAAGTTTTTAATTTTTGATACAATTAATTATAAATTAACACTCACTTTAGTAATAAAGTTTATATATATATATATATATTAGTATTACAATTTGACCCCTCAAACAAAAAATCCTAGCTACACTTCTGGATACAAGTCATTATCTCTACCCTTAAGAGAACTTTGAGTTCCTTGACCGTAAAATCTCAATGATTCTTTCACCAACGTGAATGTTTTCCAATGATCTTCCAATTCAACAGTGGATTTTTTAATCTGAACTAGCTCAAGATGGACACAAGCCTTTGGAAACTTTGATTTCCTTGACCACAAGATTCAACTGTCGAATTTCTATGATCTTTTATCCACATGACCATCTTCGATACCCTTCAAATTGTTAATGCCAGATTTAGATGGCCAACACCCCAAACCACTTGATGCCTTGATGGTTTCTTGGTGAGACAGGTTGTGAACTTGTGAGTGTGTGTGAATTGTGTGGATGCTTAAGCGATGTGTGCGTTAATGAGTCCATTTATTATTTCTCCATTTGATCTACGAGCTGCCACCAACCATACGGTTTTTTGATGTGATTGATCACATATGTCTAGTTGCTAACCTATTTTATCAAAGTAGCAAAATCTTGTAGGTCAATAAACGATGTTTGCTTTTCATAGGCATATTTCCACCAGAATAGGATTTTTTTTTTTTTTTGAGAAGTTCACTTACATACTAACTAAAACTAATTATAATTTTATTTTATTTAAAATTGATATAAATTTAACTGATTTTGCAATTTGGTTTTACTTTGTATTAAAACCGAAACAATTATGTGATTTTCAAACACCCTTCCCAAATTATTTTATTTTCCTAGGCAAAATTTAGGTACAATCTCTTAGTACATTCACTTCTTCAATTAAATTCAAACACATATTTGCATGGACCAATCAATTACAAATATGGAAATGTTAATGAATGCCCTAAGGGCATTGGTTTATGGACTATTTTCATAAACGTTTTATGAGAAAATGATAAAGCAATTAATTATGTTAACAACTTTTTATATTTCCTATGAAAATGATGTTAAACTTTCCTAATATAGTTTATTAACAGTTTCATTAAGGGCATCCGTTAATATGATCCTTACAAATAATGTTATATTTCAAAGAACAATTAAATTCAATACAATTATGTGTTTAAATTTATTGTATTGAATTTAACTAGGAATTACTACACCTAAGGAACTACAATTAATTTATCATTTAGGGCGGGGGGAAATTTTTTTTTTTTTTTGGATAAAAGGCGAGGGGAAATTTTAGGTAAAGCTGTTGTACACTAGATTTTTCAATTAAATTCAAACTAATGTTTGCATAAACCAAAAACAATGATATATTTTTGCAGAACAATTAATTTTAGTTCAGCTATGTGTTTGAAATTCATCAGGAAGCCTAATGTACAACACTGAAGAATTATATATAGCTATTACCATTGGAAACAACTTAATTGCAGTTCATTGGGAGCAATTTATTAGATTTTCCAATCAAATTCATACACATGTTTGCATGGACCAATGAAGCACAAACAATGTTTTATTTTCTTAAAACAATTAAGCTATTCAATTCTATGTTTGAATAAAATTGAGAAATATAATGTACTACACCTAAGGAATTGTAAATATTATTTACCCCTTTTGAAGGCAAAACTTAGGAATTATACCATTTATGGGCATGAGCATTGGTGTGTGCCTTAAAGGATGGGTGTCCATGCACAACGGTGAAGTTGAGATCTCTCTTTTTGAAATAGATCCATTCCATAGTTCATATTAAATATTATAAATCTATAAATAGGGGTGTCAATTCGGGTTAACGTGTCAGGTTCATGTCATGTCGAGGTAGGGGTATTCAACTAAATGGCTCAACCCTAACCCGACCCATTTAATAATCATGTCATGATCTTTCAACCCTAACCCGACCTGTTAATAAGGTGGGTTGACCTGACCCAACCCATTTGATCCGCTTAATAAACGAGTCGTGTTGGGTTAACACGAATGTAACACAACCTATTTTAACCTGCATAATATTAAATACAACATCCATCTATACATAATTTTTTTTACATCCCAAAAGCAGTCCATACACTTCAAGTTTTCAACCCACATTCAAAATAATACGGTTCAACAAAAATATAACATTCATCTAGAAATAAGTTCTTTACACTCCAAAATAAGTGCATACACTTCAACCCAAATTCAAAATAACATAGTTTAACAAAAATAAAATAACATAGTTCAACAAAAATTATAATATCCTTGGAACTCGTCAAATGCTAAGCATCAATATTGAAAGAATTGGAGCAAATAGTAGGCTAATCCCGACTATGACTACGATTATCATCCATAGATTTTAGTTTATAAACTATCTCAATAAACCCATTTGCAAGATATGCAGACGGTACCCAACACTAATACAAACACTAAAAAAACACACGGCACAAGACAAAAGCTACAACCGTGGCTTTAATCAACAATTAATATATCTCATATATTAATAACAGCACATGGGTTCAAAGTATATAGAACAAAAACATTATACAGAAAAAATTATTGCAGAATTTTGAAATACCAAGAAAACGGTTTTCTTTAATTCCAAAACTCACTAAACACATTAGAGAGAGAGAGAGAGAGAGATAAGTTCGTGTTGGGTTAACACGAATGTAACACAACCTATTTCAACCTGCATAATATTAAATATAACATCCATCTAGAAATAATTTTTTTTACATCTCAAAACCAATGCATACACTTCAAGTTTTCAACACACATTTAGAATAATATGGTTCAACAAAAATATAACATTCATCTAGAAATAAGTTCTTTACACTCCAAAATAAGTGCATACACTTCAACCCAAATTCAAAATAACATAGTTTAACAAAAATAAAATAACATAGTTCAACAAAAATATAATATCTTTGGAACTCTTCAAATGCTTAGTATCAATATTGAAAGAATTGGAGCAAATAGTAGGCTAATCCCAACTATGACTACGATTATTTTCCATTGATTCTAGTTTATAAACTATCTCAATAAACCCATTTGCAAGATATGCAGACGGTGCCCAACACTAATACAAACACTAAAAAAACACACGGCACAAGACAAAAGCTACAACGGTGGCTTTAATCAATAATTAATATATCTCATATATTAATAACAGCACATGGGTTCAAAGTATATAGAACAAAAACATTATGTAGAAAAAATTATTGCAGAATTTTGAAACACCAAGAAAATGGTGTTTCTAAAAAAAAAGAAAATGGTTTTCTTTAATTCTAAAACTCACTAAACACATGAGAGAGAGAGAGAGAGAGAGAGAGAGAGAGAGAGAGAGAGAGCAATAACAGGTTTGAGACTTTGAGTTTGAGAATTGGGCGTGAGACTATAAGATAGTAGAGTGAGTAGTATGGCTGAAATAAAAAAATAAAAAAGATATTTATAAGAAGGTTTAGAGATTTAGGGTTTGTAGGGTTTAGAGATCTAGGGTTTGTAAAGTTTTAATTTCCAATTATATCACTTGTAAGTTTTTGTAATTACTCACTTTTCTTTTTAAATTTAAAATATATGTTGGATATAAAAGGTATTTGACAAATCTAAAATAAAATGAATATTTATTTGTTATACGAGTTAAACGGATTGTGTTAAGTGAGTCATTTTGGGTTGGCACAAATAAATTGACGTGTCAAACGTGTCTATTGCGGGTTATGCAGGTTGACCCACTTATGACACGTTTCTTATCATGTCACTTTCGGGTTGACCCGTTTATAACCCAAACCCATTAAGGCCCAACCCTAACTTGTAAAAACCTGTGTCGAGTTCGTGTCGTGTTTGCGGGTTGGGTCGAACATTGACACCCCTATCTATAAATGGACTCAATGCCACTCGTTTATTATTATTTTTTATATAACTTTACAATTTTACATGATGTGGCATTTTGTACAATATCATATACAAGAAATAAAATTTTAACCATGCAATGGAGCCTCCACCTTTGAATTGAAACGATGAGGAACCTATTCCATCAATTTATGGGTGTCTAGCTCAAGTTTGGTCTTGTCGATTCTGAAATTGAAGGAAAAGTAAATTAAATGGTTAAAATAACAAAAAATAGTGAATAAAAACATGTAATGCATTTATAATTTATAAATTTAAATAATGCCCCTATATTTTTACTAAAAGTAAATTACATGTTTGGTCCCTAAACTTTGCATTGTGTGTTTATTTAGTGCCTGACTTTTCAAATATGTCAATTTAGTCTCTAATCTTTTTGTATTGTGTCAACATGGTCAATGCTGTTAATTGATGAATGAAAGATACTGATATGATTAACGGTCAAAATAAAAAAGCCACATCATGTGACACATATACTACTACGTGGAATAAAAAATAAAACCATTTTGCGCAACCAACCAATTTCAATTTCAATTAATTAATTAAATAAAATTAAAGAAAATTGAAGTCAGTCTTATATTAATTAATTATAAGCCCTAGAAAATATGGAGACTTGGAGGATTGAGAATCGGCACAGTTATTGTTGATGTTGTTGTTGTCCTTGCGGTTGGGATTTACACTTTTTCTTTCATCTTTTTCCCTTCCTTCTAAATGTGATTATTTATTGGAATAGATGAGTCATGCATGCCATAATTGGATCAGAAGTCTCATAATTGCTGAACGGAGTTATATGGTATTTGAATCGGGAAAAGGCCTTAATTTTGTGTTAATGGATTTTGAATAGTATACAATTTTTTTAGGCTATGTTTGGTAACAGTTTTTGTTTTTTGTTTTCAAAAACTTGTTTTTGAGAATAGAAAGTGTGGGTGAGAAAGCCCGACGCCACATGATGGGCCGGAGGCCCAGTTCAAATACGACTCACTGTCCGAAGAGGTTAAATGTATCAATGCTCTGCCATCCTGGCGGAAGCACAGCCCGTAGATAAAAAAAAAACGCTCCGTCCGAAGACGACCCAGTATGGCCGAAGAGATCCTACTTGATGGAGCAGCCCAGAACTTGATCGGGTAGCTGTGCTGAAGGTCTCCCTCCCAGGACGGAACTTCGAGCACGTCTAACTGCGTAGCTATCACGAAATGTCTTGCCAATAAAGCTGTCACCGCCACATTTAATGCACTGCAGCAACTTTCCTGGCCGCATTTATGTGGAGAAGACACCTGAACAGTGCGTCTTCACCCACCACCACTCACTGCAGGTTAAAGCAGACGGCTGATGTGACTAGTACTCAAGTGAGTGTCTGGATGGAGGACAAGTGTGCGGTGAGGATGGGAAAAGGGGGTCTATATAAGGGAAGCAAGTCTCGCAGAGTGGGGAGGAGAAAATTGTATTGACTCAGCATTTAAATAAAAAAAAAAACTCTTCGGACTACAGGGGTTCATCCCGTTAAAGGCTTGACTCAATCTATCTCTTTGTTATTAGTTTTTGTTCATCTGGACCGTTGCTAAATCCACCATTAGCCCAGTTGTTTGGCCCATTCTCTACAAATTTATTGTGGGAAATTTAGAGGGCTCATCATATAAAGTTTTGGTGCCTGGCCCAACAAATTTTGACCCTACAGAAAGAAACAAATTTTTTCTTGTATTTTCAAAATTAAAAACATGTTTGGTTAGTTGAAATGAAAAAACTTGTGTGAGAGAAGAGAGAGAAAAAAATACTGAAATTTGTTGTTGCTAGAATTCGAACTTTAGTACTAACTCATTAAATGGGGAAAATTCATTAAATTAGGCTCGTGTTTCATTAGGTTTTCAAAAGTATAAGTGTTTATGGGGTGTGGGGGGCAAGGGTCGAGGTTCAAGTCTCCAAGAGGGAGTTTCACACACATATACACTTAGATTATGCTAGAGAAGAATTCTATCTTATATAAAAAAGAAAAAGAAATTGAAAACAACTATTTACATGTTTTTAGTTTCCTTCACAAATTGAATTTTGAAAACAATTTTTGTTTTCTATTCATTTTGGACTGCCAAACAAGTTTTTAGTCTAAAAAATAGAAAACTATTTTTGAAAATAGAAAATAAGGAAAAAAAAATTGTTACCAAATCTTTCTTTATTTTTCTTTTCATAAACAATTATACAATTAAACATTGGAATTTCTTTCATTTTTATTCCGCATGGCAATTAGGAGTCATCTAATGTGGCGTAAAAATTAAAAAAAAAAAAAAAATTTGACTGTTAGTCATATCAATATTTTTCATCAATTACTTAACAGCAGACACCATTTTGACACAATACCAAATTGTTAGGGACTAAAGTCACTAAACTGACGCATTTGAAAGGTTAATAACTGTAGGGGCCCTTTTTTGTATTGGGGCTGGGCTGTCTCCTGCGGTGACGAGCCCTGGTATTTACTTCTTTTCTTTTTCTTTCTGGGTAAGGGAGTCGAGACCGGCCCAACTGAAACTCACTTTGGGCCGGCTTGGCGCAAACTTGGCCTAGTCTGCCAGACTCACTCTTGCGGCAAACAGGGTTATTACGAAGAGAAAAGGAGATTACAGCAGGCAGGTTATAATGACAATAAAAGAGGAAAACAGCGGAATGCAACAGCTAATAATGGCAATGACCGAACATCACAATAATAACAATAGTAATAATAACAACGTTCTAATGGAAAGAACAATGGGTTAGACAACAAATAAAGAGAGCTTAATCAGAATAATCATTTGGTAAAAGAATCAAGCCCGTGACAACAATCCTTCAAAGAGGAAGAACGTTTCCTCTCAATGAGATTAACCTCCCAGGAGAATATCCTGCCGTGGAGATTAATAGCTTTGAGGGAATCGGACCTAGATGTTAGACGTCCAAAGGAAATTTCCCCTTTGCTTAATTATTCTTTGGAAAAGTGTGATTTTGAGGGGGAGAGGGGGGAAATGATCTATTGGTGCATGCCCCTATGCTCACAAGTTGTTTTTTCTTATCTTTTCTTCTCTTCCTTTTCTTTTTCCCTTTGTTTTTACTCTACGATTTTCTCCTCTGTTTTTCGGTCCCCTTTACAGGGCACGGCAAGGCTCCTTTTATAGGGCCTGCCGTGGTTGTTCTTTTACCATTTTACCCTTTAACGGCCTTTGTCTGGTCTGGGCATGCTTGCCGACCACCATCTGCACTCTGCTTACCCTCGCCAGACAAAGACAGGTGAGTCCTGTTTCTGTCCTCCGTGGCACTGTTTTCCTGCCGTGGCTTTAAATGCTCTCTCTCTCTTCCTATGGTATGCACCTAACGTTCCCTCCCCAATTTTACCTCTTTTGGGTGGTTTGTCATCCCAGCAGGACATACCTCCAAAAGGGTTCGGGTAGAGACCGTGAAATAGAACTTTTCCCTCCTCCCCACCACCAAACCGCACCCCCCTTTACCTTTTCCCACTGACCCATGGCCCCACCATGACCCATATTGGCTGGGTACAGGCTGGTGACGCCTGGGCTTTGCATGTGTTTTCCTGTCAAGTACGTTTGAAAAGGGCCTACCTGCGGCCCATGCGTTTGTTGTGTTCTGAGGCTTTTGCTTGCACTTGTCTGCCATACTTCTTCATTCTCCCTCGCGGGCTGGAGCGCTTTTTTTCCCTTGGGCCTTTGTTAATGCTGGGTCTCCCCATCTTTCTTGGCCCATTCCCTGGTTCGTATTCACGCCTTATCTTATTGCCTGGCACTTCCTGCCGTAATGATGTGTTCCTGTTAAGCCTTCCTTTGGAGCCTGCCGTTCCATTCTTTCCCCCAGTGACTCAAAAGAGTTTGCTGGTGTTTTTTATTCGTGGGTTTTATTATCCCCTTTTCTTTTCCTTTTGGGCCTGCGGCCCTTTTTACTCCCCTCGGGCTTCCTCGGCCCGTTTCATTGTTTTCGGGCTCCTTTGTCCCTTTGCATTCTCTTGGGCATCCTTGGCCCGTTTCATTACTTTTGGGCTCCTTTGTCCCGTTTCAATTCTTTATTCCCATGGGCTTTTACTAATTTCATTGGGCTTCCCCGGCCCAACTACTGTATACTCATCCTTGGGGCTCATGGGCTTGCCATCAACCCCTACTCTCTTTGCTTTCATTACTTTGGGCCTGTCACGGCCCATTTTCGCTTTCTCATACCATACATTGCCCATGAGTGTTATTTCTCTCTTTTCGGGCCCTTTGGGCCCATTTGCTTTCTCAAGACCCATCTATTCATGTTATGGACCTGTGTTTTATTCTTCCTGCCGCTTGAGCCTGATGATTTTATTCTGTGCCTGCCACTCTCATTGCCTGCCTTGTTGGGTTGGGCTGGTTTTACAAATATGACCCTCAACAATAACCAAATTGATACACAACACAAAGTTTAGAGATCAAATACGTAATTTGCCATTTTACTAAAAACATGTAATGCATTTGTATAAATGACTAATACATCTTTATTGTTCCATTTAATTACTCTTATATCACACATAACTCATTAAATTAGAGTGTAATTAATGTATATTTTCAATAAAATAGATAAGTTTATAAATTATTAATACACTATTATCTACCTCTAATTACTTTTTGTGGGTACTTGACTCCACACAAAGGATAATTGTTCGCTTCGGGGAGCCAGGCCCTCACGAATTTGTTCTCTTCGACCGAGTGCGAGACCAAGGCGTGGCTTGTAATCCCACATCGGAAGGAGTTCCCTCCCACTAGTGCCTTATATGCTTCTGGAGATAACACTAGTCGGAGGGAACTCCTTCCGATGTGGGATTACAAGCCACGCCTTGGTCTCGCACTCGGTCGAAGAGAACAAATTCGTGAGGGCCTGGCTCTCCGAAGCGAACAATTATCCTTTATGTAGAGTCAAGTATCCACATATATATATATATATATATATATATATATATATATATATATATATATATATATCAAGCATGATCCCCCCGGCAAAAAATAAAAAAAGTTTTGACTTTAGCTACAAAGCTCTTAAATAATACGGATTATCATAATTAGTAATATACGGGAACAAAATAGATAAATTTATACTTTTTTTTTTTTTGGTAAATTGGATAATATATTAAAAACTAAGTGGCCAAGGCCACAACATTACAGCTTCGTTCCTGGGTCGAGCCCAGCTTGTCCAGATAAATTTATACTTATGTTATCCTACTATAAATTTTTAAGATGCAATAAAAGTTAAACTTGTTTCTTTTAATATGTATATACATAAAATACTTAACAGACGTTTAATATATACACATACACAAAATACTTAACAAGTTAAAGGCGATGACGTTTTGTATGTTCCTTCATTCACTTATTTTTATTTTCGTAAATCTAATACTATACTATTATACATGAGAATAAAATATAATCATTTAAATTATATAAAAGTCTGGCTTCAAAAAAAATATGTATATATATATAATATTATAATAAAATATGAACAAATTTGATACTTAATATAAATATTAAATATGGAACTATAAATGACTTTGATTATATTATTGTCGTGTATAAGTATAATTAGTTTTTATTTTATAATCGTGTATAAGTATAATAAGAGAATTGCTTATATGTGTTCTATATGTGTTTAATTATATAAGAACAATTTGTGGATTTTAAATGATAACCTAATGGTAGTGGTATCTTTTATAGTTTCTCATATATATATATATATGCACACAAACACACACACACACTAATCACTAATCTATGCGATGCACTAGATAATTAGTGATTGTTAAATATATTATTAAGATACTTTAGTGACATCTATTACCTCCATGGTTTTTAGACTCAATCTGTTCAAAGAACTGGTAAAAGAGAGTTTAAGGTTTTTAAGATTTAATTAAGGTCAAACCATAATGATATCATAATTAATTTAGTAATTAATTAAAATGAAAATAAAGGTATTAAATTTGTAAATATTAGCAAAATTAACTAAATATATCTAAAAAAATTGAAACAAGCTTTCAAATAAATTTTCATAATATTATAGGGTTAACAGAAAATAGTACATTATAATGTTAATAGAAAAATAGTACAACATATATAAGCATAAAAAAGTTGTATAATAATCCTTTTTGTAGAAATCATTTTGATTAAATAAATTCATAAACAGTAAATTCTTAGGCAAAGATAATATTCTTAAATCACAAGTAAATTTAGCAATAAAAACAAATTTAGCAATATTTAACATATTAAGAGAGAGTAGTTGAGAAACTATAAATCAAATATAAATTTAATAATACTTCATTTTTTTCTCACAAGGAGCTTACTTGGTCCATTGGTCATGGTATCAAGTATCAACCATAATGCAACATAGAAGGCAGGTCGGTTTGGTTTAAAACTCTCTAGGTTGTCGAGTAGCAGTTGATTTTAAATTGTTCAGTTTGATAAGTAGTAGTTGATTAGTTGGTTTAAAACTCTTCAATTTGCTAATTATATGTTGAATAGCAGTTGATTTAAAACATTTCAGTTTACTGAGAAGTAGTTGGTTTAAAACTGTCATTTTGACATAATAAATAAATAAATATAAAAATAATGATTAAAGTTTTTAATTTTGGCAATTTAGTTTAATACAAACTAGATTATCAAAAAAAAAAAAAAAAAAGGTTTTTAATCCACAGTATTGTTGTTTGGTCGCTTACATATAGGTCTTTCCAATAAAGTGGGGGAACTTAGTTTGGATAGACTATCACGGATATACGCAAGTCCCCAAAAGTCTAAACAAACAGAGGTTAGGGCAAACTTTGCAATCAATTTTTCATTTAAAACATTAAAAACTTTGCCAAAACCAAAACCAAAAGCAAACCCAAAACCAAACCCCTCTTCTCTCTTCTTTTCTCGCTTCTCTCTCTCTCTTTACTCACCACCGCCATCACCGCCGGAATCTGCCACAATCGGTCACGATAAAGGCTTCTTCTCCACCGCCTTTTCGTGGCCGTAAAACCCAAGTGTTTGCTTTCTGAAGCCTCGGCTATTGCAATAACTAAGGTAATAAAATTTTGTTGAATTTTCAATTTCAAGCTTGGATTTTTTTTTTAGTTATAATCGATTGAATTAGAGATGGTTGTACTTGAATTTGATTGATTGATTGATTTTAATGGTGGGTTTTTTGTTGTTGTTTTATGTGTTTTTTATGATCAAAAAAGGGATTTTGGGGTTTTTGATTCTTTTTGGAATAGTTATTTTGTTTGTTTGTGCAATGACTCTTAAGGGTCCTCATATGGCTGAAACTCGAATGTTTATTTAAAAGGGGAACATGTTTTGTTGTTTTGAGCTCTAATTTTGATGATCAATAAGCTATTCGAATCATGTTAAGCTTTTACGGGGGTGGGAAGTGACTTTTGAGCTTAAGCTTTAAGCATTTTTGGGGAAAAAGAAGTGCGTTTTAGCTGGAGCTCATTGGTAATGATGGTATTACGCTTGGCTTTGTGGATTTGTTCGGATTGGATTTTTGGATTTTTTAATAAGGATTTTGGGAATTTTGTTGTAGCTATGAATTGGGTAAGGGACTATGGAGGCCATGGCATGGTGACGACACTCTTTAGCACTCTTTGGAATATGTATAAAGCTATATTGTCTCTGAAACTTATGGGAAGTTGTTACTTTGGAATATTTATAAAGCTATGTTTGGTCTGAAACTTATGGGAAGTTCTTATGTGGTTAATTCAAGGGAAACAAGGTTTCCAAGTTTGATCAAATGGGATATTTGAGGGAGTCTTAACCTCCTACACTTAAGAGTTTGTTTAGAAAATAAAAAGGTGATACTTTTTATTCAGTTTTGTTGCCCTATATAAAACTTGAATAATAACAAAGCAAAAAAAGTAGGACATGTTAACTCACACAAGCTAGAGAATACAGACCACTTACCACTTAAAGTTTGTTGTTGATTTGATAGATTCATGTAATTTGCGTGAGTGATTGTATGGTCCCCTGCTGTGTACATCCTGTATTCTTGGGAGTTGGAGTTGATCTCGCCTTTCTTGTATCTACTTTATTTTACATCTGTGCGATGTCATAGAGAGCATAAGCTTTGTTGGAAGAAATCTGCTGAGAAAGGATTCAAGATTAGATCTTATTATACAGCATCCCTATTGGAGCTGCAAAATTCCTTTGGAAAAGAATTTGGAAGTCTATAAAGTCTCCAGATTGCTTCTTTGGGAGAAGCTTATCTGCAAATAACCTGAGGAAGAGAAATACTTATCTCGGTGAATTGGGGTTGCAGTGCAATGGGGATGGGGAGACAGTTTGTCACTTGTTTCTTCATTGTCCTTTTTCCCGAGAATTGTGTGATATGGTTTTTGCCTATTTTGGGGTTTGGTGGGTGATGTCTGGAGGGTTTGTAGACTTGGTAGCTTGTTGGCAAGGCTGATGTGGGTGACATTGGAGCAGCGAGATCTAGAAGGAGAAGGCCATACCTTATTGTTGGAGAGAAGTTCCTTTGATGGAAAGAATTGCTAGAAACTTTGAGGGGTGTGGGGGGACGGTTCTAGACCTGAAATTGCAGTGTTCAGAACCCTGTTTTAATGGTTGACAATGTTAGGATGCTTTTATTTTTCTAACTTATTAGAGTTTATTGGTTATGTTCATCTAGTATATGTCTTGTGTACTTGGGCCATTCAATTTTTCTAATAAAACTCATTGTTTATCAGAACAAGTTCCCTAAGTCCAAACTTAACCAGATAAGTTCCTTGACAATTTCAAATACTTCATGGAGATAGATATCCTTCCCCTTAAAGTCAACCCCTGTCCTCAAAGGCATAATCTAGAAATTGTTGTTGCATTTGGGTTGATTAAGAGTTATTGGAAAATTTTCAAAAATGGCATGAATATTCTTCTGCCTAAAATGTATCACTCATTCATCATTTGGCTTTCTAGACAACAAGACAAAGGTAAGTATGGGTACTTTTCTTTAGTTTTTAAAATGACTTCTTTTTGGATTTGATTTGCTTCCCTTTCATGTGTTCTTCAAGCTTGTTATATTGCAATGACAAGCATTTGGCTTTCTTAGGTGAACGATGTAGAGGTTGGAACTTTTTTATTGATATGTTACCATACTTGTCCAGCCTTTTGAGACCTTTTTACAACTTTTTGGTTGTGCTGACCTGCAATCCTTGGAGGTTTTTTTACGCTTTTGGGACTGTATTTTCCCTCCTTTTATGCCAGTATTTTGTGATACTCCATACCATTGTTCTTTTAATGGTTGGCCATTGCATGTGCTTACAATGTTGAGCTTGCTAAATAGCTCGGTGATTCTTTCCAAGAACTGCTGCTGATCAGGGATGAGGAAGCTAACTGTTTTGCTCCTCTTACTGGTCTATGCTCAGATTCTAATATCCGTTATTATGTGCACTAATTTTTACTGGTTGCTTGGAGAGGACCAAGGCCTCTGAAGTTTGAAAATCGACTGCTTCAAGGGAGTCCTAACTCCTAACCTCCTACACTTGAGTGCTTCTTCAGAGAATAAATGCTGATACTTTTATTCAACAAGCTAGGATAGAGACCACTTAAAGACTACATGTACAAATCATAACAAATTGGAACAAACTTGGACACAACAACTTGCTAAAGACTCAGTAACTTCCCCAAACTAGGCTCAACTAGACAAGTTACTTGACATTTTCTAATACTTCATGGAGATAGATACACAATAGAAGTCAAGGGTTCTCATTTAATACTCCAAGCATCTCAAGCTTGATTTTGTTTCTTAGTACACTTATCAAGCTTATTTTCCTTTCTTTAAACAAAACCATGATTTCTATGTGTATTATGAAACCAAATAAAGCTTGCAATGCTTGGATAGAAAAGATATGTCATGGTAGACATTCAGGAGGGTCTCTTTTTAAAGTCTTTATTTCTTTGTGTAATTTTATATATAAATAGATTTGAATTTTGCAGATTAAATTGGTAAAAAAAAACCTATACCAGTAATCCATTTGGTATGTCCAACTTCTACATTTGGTATGTCCAACTTCTACTGACCTTTGAATGATAAGGTGATAAGGTGGTTGTGGGGAAGTGGGAAATGCAAGTCTTTTATTACCACTCCATTCCACGTCCATCCAACCAATAAAGCATGACCCTTCCTTCCGTCCCTCTTCCTTTCTTCTTTCCTTCTTTTAATGGAGGATTTGACTAATCTATTAGCAACTGTAACTTTAGTCCCCTCAGGTGGTGCTATGGTAGGTTTTCAAGTACTGTCTTCACTACATTTTAATTTTGAGTGTCAAATTCCAATGCTTTTTAAAAAAAATATTTTTTATTTTAATGTGTGCGCACGTGTTTGTATGTTAAAAAGGCTTGCCCGCTATTCTTTGTTTTATAGTAGTTCTGAACTCTTTGGACCAGAGAACCTCTAAATGTTAAGAGATGATTTTATTAATAATCTTGAACCAGTGTTAGATTTTTGTGAGTAGGCTTCAGAACTTGCCTTGATATGGCAATGTTTCCAGTCTCTGTTTCACATAAAACTCAAGTGGTTTGTAGTTTCAGCATGGTTGAACATGCTAAACATTTTAGATTCTTAATATAAATGGCTGCACTTAACTTCCCACTTAAAGTTTGTGACGTGAAAGTGATGCAAGGAGCACCAAAATCATTTAAAATTTAATTTTTGATTTTGAATTTGGGTTTTTTGTGCTGAGGGTTTTGTGAGATTTAATTGAATGTTTCCATGAGTGTAATCCTTGAAACCCTATTTAACTAATGCTCTTGTAATGATGAAGGACATCAGAATTTGAATAAGAATTTTATGAGTTTAGAATGTGTTTGTCCTTTGTTTGGTGCTGATTCTAAGGGTTTATCATTTTCCCCTTTATCACCCCATTTGATATTGTCCGGCATCAGAAAGGGCTGTAAGCATTGTCAGTTTATGTTTTAATGTGTCTTGCCCTACACTCTGCTCAACTTTGTATTAAATTTTTTGGCTATTCCAGCTACTGGCCAGGACTCTGGTTTTTGTGGGTTTGTAACCTGCTACTTACCTCCTCCCCCAATTACGTGCCTTAAATCATCTATATATGTTCCTTTTCTTCCATTAAACTGTCCAAGTATTATTGTTTCTGTACTGTTGTGACATGCTGCATTATCTGTAATTTTACATGAGATGTTCTTATAGAAGTTTTCTTTCTATTGCAGTGGGAGATTGTTATGAGTTCTTAATAACAGGATACTGAACTGAAGTGAAGCTATTTCTGGATATTGATATTGGCATCATTGACAAAATTATGGCTGTCTGCAAAAACTTTCGGCTGATTGCGTATTCGCAAGAGATTGTAGATGGACAGCCAATCTACGTTTCCTCAAATTGCCTTCCTAGCAAGGCTTTAAGATATGAACCAGCTGGGCATGCTTTTCATGCTGCTGCTCTTAAATTACGTGGTTATGAGGAGGAAGATGCAGATGTTGATGATAAAAAGGTGGTTGACGATAAGGAACAGATGTATTTGCCATCATCTGATTCATATAGCAGCAAAGGTAAAAAGAAGTCTGGTGATGGAGCAAAACAACAAGATCACTATGCGTTATTGGGTCTAAGCCATGTAAGATATCTTGCCACAGAGGACCAGATAAAAAAAAGCTACCGTGAGGCTGCTTTGAGGTTTCATCCTGACAAACAGGCGGCCCTCCTCCTTGCTGAGGAAACAGAAGCTGCAAAACAGTCAAAGAAGGATGAAATAGAGAATCACTTTAAGTCCATCCAGGAAGCATATGAAGTTTTAATTGACCCTGTCAAGAGAAGAATTTATGACTCCACGGATGAGTTTGACGATGACATCCCCACTGACTGTGCCCCACAGGACTTCTTCAAGGTGTTTGGTCCAGCTTTCTTGAGGAACGGTCGGTGGTCGGTTAGCCAGCCAATCCCAACTTTAGGTGACGACAATACTCCTTTAAAAGAAGTTGATAATTTCTATAACTTCTGGTACACCTTCAAAAGTTGGAGAGAATTCCCACATGCTGATGAGTTTGATCTTGAGCAAGCTGAGTCTCGTGACCATAAGCGGTGGATGGAAAGGCAGAATGCAAAACTTGCAGAGAAGGCTAGGAAGGAAGAACATGTACGGATACGTTCTCTTGTTGACAATGCCTATAAAAGAGACCCAAGAATACTGAAGAGAAAGGAAGTGGAGAAAGCTGAGAAGCAGAGGAAAAGGGAGGCTAAGTATATGGCAAAGAAGCTGCAGGAGGAAGAAGCTGCCAGGATTGCTGAAGAGGAGAGACGTCGGAAAGAGGAGGAAGAAAAACGGGCTGCAGAAGCAGCTTCACTGCAAAAGAAGGCTAAGGAGAAGGAGAAGAAACTCTTGCGCAAAGAGAGGACTCGTCTTAGAACAAGTTCAGGGTCAGTTGTATCACAGCATTTGCTTGATCTTTCTGGGGATGATGTTGAAAGTCTGTGTATGTCACTTGATATTGAGCAGCTGAGGAGCTTATGCTTCAGGATGGAGCACACAGAGGGACTAGAGCAAGCAAAAGTTCTCAGAGATGCACTAGGATATAATAGTGATTCTAAGGGTAAGAAAGTAGATGAGCATACTCCACAGCAGAATGGTTCTGTAGTGGCTAATGGTAATGTTCCATTAAGTAGCTTTGAGAAGAAAGAGAAACCTTGGAGCAAAGAAGAAATTGAGCTCTTGAGAAAAGGTATGCAGAAGTATCCCAAAGGAACATCTCGGAGGTGGGAGGTTGTATCAGAATACATTGGTACAGGTAGATCTGTGGAAGAAATTCTGAAGGCAACCAAAACGGTTCTCCTCCAGAAGCCTGATACTGCTAAAGCATTTGATTCATTTCTTGAGAAGAGGAAACCTGCTCCGTCCATTGCATCTCCACTTACAACTAGAGAGGAAATAGAAGGGGTATCAACAACTCAGGCTTCTCAAAGCAGCAGTGCTTCAAAGATAGATAAACCAGAAGGTTCTCCAACCAGAAGCACAAACGACCAGAATCCTTCTGATTCTAGTGCTGCAAATGGGGTTTCAAGTCCGGAGCATGATGTGTGGTCTGCTGTTCAAGAAAAGGCATTGGTTCAGGCTTTAAAAACCTTCCCAAAGGAAACCAATCAGCGTTGGGAGCGAGTTGCAGCGGCAGTTCCTGGGAAGACTGTGAACCAATGCAAGAAGAAATTTACATCGCTGAAGGAGAGCTTTAGAAACAAGAAAACTGCTGTTTAAATCATTGTGTTTCTCTTTGACGGTGCAGAAAAAATTGACAAATGTGCATGAGGAGACTATTTTTGGGTACTTATCTTATTTAGTTCTTTCAGTGTAGGAATCAGAATCACGCAGTAGTGAAGCTACATTGTGCTTAAGATGAGATAAATTTCTTCTTCTGGTTTCTGCTTTGCAGATTTTGTCCCAATGTCACATAGGCTTTACAGAAAATTATTTTTGGAGAGGGAAAGCCCTTAGGTCTTTCACAGAGTTCCAAATCCTATTCATCTACTACTACTCGAGTTGATTTATGTTGATGGAGATCTATTTTGTACCGGTGCTTTCAGACCTTAATTTATATTACCATATGATACTATTTGCAATTCATGGCTCTGTATGGGGAGAGCTAATTTTATATGAAGTAGAGATAAAGGATATTAATTTACTTGGAAATTGGTTTCTTGTAGGGGTTGATTATTTTTGTTTTATGTGAAAATATGATTATAGTTACACCAACTCCTGTTCGGATGTCTTGTTTTGATGATGCGGGATTGCCTTTTTCAAGACAACTCTTAATTAAAGTTATATTTTCTATTCCCTTGAACGCTATAAATGATTTTGTTAATTGATTTATCATTTTTTACAAACAACCTTCATCCAGCAAAAGAGTTCAATGCTTTGAAGAAATTATATGTTTCTTCTGGTTTACAGAATTGGGCCTGCAAGCTCTTTCACACATTGAGAAACTTGACTCGTTGTAGGATTACCAAATTTGGACAGGCAGTTGCATATGATTCTGCCCACCATACTTTGAAAGGACTCACATCTATATTTCAGGCCCAATCACTTATCTATGCTTTTTATATTACATTTATGGACACAATTCAAAAGAAAAAGGGTTTACTCTTATTTATATTCTTTTACGAGATTATTGTATTGTAACTAGCTACTTAATTAGGACAAACTCAATGGTTTATATGATTTTGTTTGTGTTTGTTAATGATGTTTTATTTGTGGTGAATGGCGATGGACAGGGATTCTATCCCCTATCCCTTAAAGTGGTTTTGGTAGTGTGAATTTGTTGATTGGACTTAAAAGGCATAAGCATCAAATAAGAAATTTGGAATCAAATTCTACCTACAAAAAAAAAAAAAAAAAAAAAAAATCTTATTAGTATTTTGACTTTATTACAAAGAGCAATTATCATGAAGTTAAACGCTATCAGCTCAAATCCCTATCATATCAAATATATGATGGTCCAATTAGTTGTGATGGGGTGGATCTTTAAGAACACATAGTACAATCATAATAGCCAAATATTAATAAATTTAAATAATCTCTCTCTCTCTCTCTCTCTCTCTCTCTCTCTCCTAGCATGCACAAGGGTTTCTATATCTATATAGACATGGAGTGGAAGTGGAAGACACATTATTGGGCGAGTGAGGTATCATCGGGTGAATAGTCTTGGATGGACTTATTTGTATGTATGTTGAACGAATAAGTGGAGTTATGTTGGTTATACATATGTGAGTGAAGTCATGATTAAAAAATGAAGAAAAGAGTAAGCAGTTAATATAAAATAGTTGGGTCCAAACTCATAGGCTTAAACCTTTTGGGTCAAGTGATGTTCTTATATGTTATATTAACTACTCAATTGGAGATTCCTCAAGGTACAAATTCCAACCAAAGTTCCCTACAATTTTGCCTCCAAAAAATTATTCTCTTTACAATCTCCAACAAACTCCCTCTAGCAATTTTCCTCTCTATCAAATTCGGCTCAAATGACTCTTTTGAACCTTACTTAATTTATATTGACACATCCTAAACTGTTTTTTATTCCTTTCCTTCAAGAGCTTATTTGATTAAAGTAATTTTACATGAAAGATTGAAGCCTAATCGGAGCCCTCAAATTCATTTAACTATGTCTTTCAACAATAGCTCTATCATGGTCTGAGAAAAGGTAATTGATAGGTAGTATTACTCTTAATTTTCTTTTCTTTAAAACTGATTTCTGGGCTGAAATCTACGCAATGTTTACTTTAGATAAAAGGCTCTTGCTATTGCACAAAGCCCGAGCTCTACTCTAAAGACTTTAGTGTAATGTCAAAAAACTAGTACACCTAATCATGGCGCAAAAGTCATTTGGTCCTCTCTTTGTAGCAATTTGAGTCAGGCAAGCAAAATAAAGTATAGCTCGGAACCAACACTTTTTTTTTTCTTTGACAAAAGCAATACAGATAGGTAGTCTTCTTCAACCACCCAAGGATCTAATTTATTCATATTTTAAGATTTGAGAACCTAACTCTTCGTCATCATAAAAGAAATGAGACAAGTGACCTTGCATATTTATAATCCAAGAAGTTCCATGGAGCAACGTAACATGAAGAAACAACAAAACCCCTCCCAAATCCCAAAAGCTATGACATTAATTGGTCACAAAATATATATATATATATATAAATAAAAAATAAAAAAAAATCAAAGAAGCCAGAAAAAAGTGTATAATAGTGACCCACTGCACAACATATAAATTGGCCATATTTCCATTTAGTATCTACACTGTTCTCCATCATTACTTTAATTCTGGCCTTTCTTTTGGTTACTTCCATGTTGCAAGAGCATCCTGAAATAAAGAATTAAGTCTCAAGTTCTTGGTCAACTACATTTTCATATTCTATTAATCCTCAATCTGACATGCACAAAAGGTCTCGAAGACTTTACTCATTTCTAAATCACATATGGTTATCAAATTTCCAATGTAAAAACATAACCATATATTTTTTATTTTTCAACACCCTACATTTCTTGAATTTTTATGTTTATCGAGGTCTTCGTATGTGTCGGCTAACCTTGTCATTTGTCAAATAATTATGCATAAACAAACAAGTAATGCTAAAAATACTACAAATTAATGTACGTTATTTACAACAAAAAAAAATCCAAATATTCATTTATTAGACGGTAAAATATGCATGTAATATTTAAGTAATTTATAACACTTTTAACAATTTCCAAACAAAAAAACCTCTTTGTTTTAGAAAATATTAACACTAAGACAGTCATGTAGGCACGTGATAAAATACGCATGTATTCGACAGTATAATTAAGCATGAACTTTCCTCACTCAGAGGGAATGTGGGAAAGAAAGTTTGGAAAAGAACAGACTGAGAGAGACAGAGTCATTATTTGCTGAAGCAGCTAGCAGGATTTTTGGCGTGTGAGTGAAACAAATAGAGATGGGTGTATCACGTGACACTTACATTTATATTGCTTAAAGGGACCACTTATCTAGCTGAATGGTCACTAATAAAAGGACATATATAGTGTATAATAGTGTATTGCATTTACAAACTTTGGAAAAGTCGAAAAAAGTAGAAAGGTAAATGAATATGATATCTAGGACTTTGCATTGCATTCACATATTCTGCTATGCCATACTTACTTTTACGGAGAAGGACATAAATGATAAATGTTCATCTAAAAAAAACACAAAGTGGGGCATTAATTTGAGTTGATGATGGGGGTATTATCACACCGTACACGTGTTATGGTGACTGATCATTAAATCAATATCCATCTCTATGTGGGTTTCATGTCATGGGTAACACCTAAGAGGATTTAAAACTTTGAGGTAATAAAGGGTTATATAATTATATAAAGGAAAATATCAAAAGGACGACTTTGATGTGAATGGCCACCGGAACCAGACACAAACCATGTGAATGTCCTATGCTAATGTTGTCTTGTGTTTAACTTTAAGGAAATGAATATAAATTCTAAGGGTTGAAATCCATGTTTTTGTGTGACTCCTAAATTCGATCACTTAAAATAATACTTCTAATAGAAAATTGAAATGTTGCTTAAAATATTGGGGTACATGCATGATTATGGAGCTCTTTTAACTTTTGGGGCTTAAAATATATATGTGTCGTTCAGGAATTTTTTTGAAAGAGCCATTAAGAAATTTAAATTAAACAAAATTTAATAAAATGAGAACTTAAATATATCAAGTTATCGACAACAATAACAAAATAACAAATACATAAAATTTTACAATTTTCTTTTACGAGTTTTCGAAATTTGAAATCGTTAAATAATAGTTCATTATCAATTGTTATTATCATTAGTTTGTAACCCTATGTATATATATAGATATACTTAAAAAAAAATACATTAAAATGTATAGTATAATTCTTTTATATATATATATATATAATTTAAATACTATTGATATATAGTCATTCTTATATTTTGTTAACTCTTTAAAAAATCTTGTAAGAATATTATTAGATAGAAAATATAAATTGTCCATATTTTTAAAATATTTTTATTAATTCTTAATTTTTGATATTGTGAAGCACTTTTTTTTTTTTTTAATTTTTTAATTCTAGACTCTTTGGTTTTTGTACTCAATAACTTAATTGGATGAATATTTATGATATAGTCCACATTTGGCTCCAAAATTAAGAAATAAAACTTTCTAAAAATAAATAATTTAGGACATATGACGTAAAATTGAACTTCAATTATAGAATTTAATTGAATTTTCTCTAAATTTTACCTATATATATATATATATATATATAGATATAGATTACCAATATTGGTAGGTGTGACCGTTTTATTTTGTTAAGTTTGTATAAAATTTTTATTTTTATGCAGTTGTCATTATCTATTTGTCATTTTTTTATAAAAATATTTTAAACTAAATCACAAATTTCAACCCACTGACACTTTATTAATTATTGACCCGCATAGCCACACTCACATTCATACATAAACAATACACTGAGTCTCTACTTAACCAATCAAATGCTTGAACAATCATTAGTTTTATATATATATATATATATATATATTTTCTTGAATCACTAATGAAAAGTTATTATAACATGATAATTATACACAAGTATGTAATAAAATCTCTTTATTTCCTAATTATTAAATTATATAAAGTTATATATTTATATTGTACACACACACCCACACACATCACAATTCACATAAATAATATTATAACAAAAATAATAAAAATAATGCATATAGTCAGTATCACACACACACACACACACTCATATACATATAATATAAATTTATAATAGAGAGACATTCACAACTCACAAATACGTACTCTTTACTCTTAAAGTTGGAGATACCTGTGATTATGGAGAAATGAACCTCGAAAGAGAGTGTAGCACTGCCCCTATATATATTAAAATGTGAGGATGAGAAATGTCATAATAAATCTCATTGATATATGTAAAAGAAATTTCATTGGTAGTTTGATATTCATAAAGACTTGGCTTGGATCCAATGCTTCAATGCATTGGATCATCAAGATCATAATACGTGATAAAAAATGGATACATATCGTAATCTTAATGTGTCTAGTACTCAATTTTTGTCCTAATCACTATGTGTCAAAGTATTACTTTCAAGGCAAACTTAAAATTTATATTTATAAGATGTTCATCTATTATTCTTTTTAAATTAATTAACAAAAGAAAAAAAAATACAATTTTTATCATGTATGGCATGCTACGATGCAAAAAGTGTGGTTTTGTATATTAATCAATAGACTTGGATTGAGTTTAATGTTCATAGACATAAAAATTACGAAATGTGACAAAAAAATGAACACATGTTATAATCTTAACGGATATAATATACAAGAGCAATAGTTGACCCAATTTTTGGCCTTAATCAAAGAAGTTAAGACGGTCCAATTGAAGTGATGCATGCATTACGTGGGTGAATACCTGTGACTTGCGATAGACCTCCAACGTACAAATCCAACTTTCAAAAGCCCCCGCGCGCCAAAAACAATGTACCTACTGGCTGTCATTATGTCACTCACATGAATTTTTTCTAAAGGTAGGTGCTATTATAAAGTGAAATAAATTAGTAAATTGGAGCGGAGATTGCTTTCTCTTAAATACCCGTGTAGCATACCACACGGATTATGGCTTGATGTTAAGAGTTTTTGGTCTAACATCTAGAGAGAGCGGTTTAACTGATAGTTCCAATAAGATCAGTGTGGTACACATTGTATTATTTATTATCATCACGTGGCGTGAGGTTGATGAGTCCACGCTAAAGACTCTATTTTTTATTTAGAAAAAAAAAAAAAAAAACCTTTTAGCATATTTATTTATATGGGAGTAGTTTTTTTACTATTTGCTAATTTAAGGTTTCCAATTGCCAAAGCTAAAATAATAATGAAAGCAATACATAGCAAAATGAAAGAGGCACTTGGGCTTATTTCAATTTTGCTCCCTAGTGTTAATGGGAGGTTAGGTCATAGCAATTAATCACTCCTTTATGTAATATTTATATGATCTCCTTGTTTTTAGCAGCACATGGTAAATATTTTCATACTAATGTGTCCAAGGTCTTATCCCAGCTACATTATTAATATTAGACTCTTTCACCCACTATTTGCTTATCTTTATTAATTAAAAAAACTACTAATAAGGTACACATAATAATGTCATTGAATCCAGATTCTTCCTATAGAAATTAAGATCTTTAATGCCATTAAGCTAAGGCCCTTGACATTTCCTGTGTCTTGTTATTTTAGGTACAAAATAACTTCTGTAATCTAAAGCTGTAATTTGATGTGGCTATGATGAGTAACCATGTCATGTTATGGTCATCATATTTAATAATTTCTCCTATTTTTTAAATTTTTTATTATTTATATAATTTGATAGTTATAATTTGAGAAATGAAAATTTGAACCCTATGTGTCTTTGTCAAAAACATCAAAAAATATTAATTAAGGTATAAGACTCTTGGCTACCTCTCATCATTTTTAAAACATGTACAGTATGATTTAACATGAATATAGGATCTATAAGCAATTTTGATCACGTTGATAACTTTAGTTAAAATCACACATTCTAGTATTTTCATAAAGATATTAAGGATTCAATTCACTCATCCCTTCTTGCAAAGCATTAAAAAAGAAAAAGAAAAAGAATTTTGATCATGGCATTTATATGCAAATCTGTAGTGAGAAAAACATAGCAGGTTCATAATCCAATACTCCCGAGATAACATCAAACGCATTGTAGTGATTATGGTAAATTTGTTACCTTGAGTTGTAAATTATTCTTTATTGCAAAATATGGAGACAAATGAACAAGATAAATGATAAAAACTTCTATCAATAATTAATCTTTCATTTCTTTAATCATTTGCTAGCTAGGGACCTCACAATTTGGATGATGATAAATCATTCATGTTTAATTAGACGTTATATATAATTATGGGGTAATTACATATAATATATTAGAGAATTCAGGATTAACTTTTGCTAACGGTTTTGTATCTTTGGTGACCTCAATTATTTGTAATAAACTCCTTAATTTAGCATTTAATTATATCCGTGGTTTTCTACTAATAATTGGACAATTGGATTAAATATTACTTGATCTTTTTATTTATTTTTGTAGAAAAAATATTACTTGATCAGTTAATTGTCTTCTTTTCTCCCAATATCCGTGATTTTCTAATAATATGTAGGCAAACTAATTCTGGGTCTACAGTTTTGTGTTTTGGGTGGGACAACAATTTAATTAAACAAAATAAAACCCAAATGAAAGTTACGATTGGAGACTTTTTTTTTGGGGCATAGAGTAAGATTTTTTTTTTAGGCATAAAGTAAGAGTATTATATGATATCTAAGGATTGAAAGATTTGATTGAAGAATTTTGTGGTTCTACAGTTAGTAAAATGCACATATTATACAGTATATTTATATGCTTTTTTAATTATAAAAAAATCCCCTAATTTAATGTATGAAAAAAGATAATATGAAAGTAATATTTCTATGATTAAAAACATTAAAATATGTATTATTTATTTATTTTTGTGTGTGCGAAGAAATGTGTTAAAATTTCCAGTATTATACTTATAAAAAAAAATATATTTTTAGTTTCATGTTTCACTATTAACGTTAAACACTTAAACATCAATAATTTCATATTTTTATTGTACTTTTGAATTTTTTATTTAATCTATAAAGATTTCTATAAATCTAATACACACATAATATATATGATCATATATATTATGTGTGTATTAGATTTTACTTAAATAAAAATAAAATCATTAAAATATAATGATGTGAGACAACAAATACTTTTTGTTATTAGAATATCATCTTTCTTTCTTGTATAAAAAAAAAAAAAAAAAGAAAAAAGAAAAAGATTATCATCTTCTTCATTCAAGTGTTATTAATTTGCCTTCTCAAAAAAAAAATTTTATTAATTTGCTTGAAAATTACAACTATTTTTATATATAAAAAAAATAATTTTTTGAGAATACTAAGTATTTTAACACACACATACAAGAGGAGAGCGGAGAAGGTTTTAAAGAAACTAATAGTAGTGTATATCCAAAAGGGCCTAACTCTTGGATACACAGCACATATTTTAAACTTCTATAACTCACACTCATTTTCTAATGTAAGATTAACTCACTGTTTTTTCTTTTGAGAATACTAACACTTAATTAGTTTTTTTACAAGGTATTATGAAATTATAATAAGATAACTTAAATATGCTACTAAATTAGGAATATGATCAAAGAGATAACAATATATAACTATTTGTTTAGTTTCAATTTTCTAAAATCTTAAACATAATGAAATCCATACATATATACTTTGTACCATATATATATATATATATATATTACTTACTATGCCTGATTATAAAAAATAAAAATAAAATCATTTTAATATATTTGCATATCACTACAATGTAGGTGGTAAATTAAGTTGTAGTGGGCCCTCCCCTTAAATTTACTGCAATCCTATTTAACCCCTACCAAAAACATGACAAAAAGTGGCTGAAACATTATTTTTAGTTTGTGGTGATTTTAAACCCACATTATTCCAATCAACAGAAAGAAGATAATTAAAAAAGGGAAAAATTAAAAATAAAAAGACAAGAACTATAGTACCATACAGCCTGTAGTATTTAGATGTAACTGGCCAGGAATTAAGACCAAATAACCACAAGATATCAGCTGGTTTAAAACAGAATCTGAGAAATTCAATGAGGACAACTATTACAATTATGGTCTTTTTGTAAGTTTTCATTCTATGCTCATAAAATATCAGAAAATGGTGGTTAAGTTAATAGAAAACTTGCTATGTATTTACTATTTGATGCAATCAGTGTATGACTTTTATTGCTTAATTAGGCCACTCATATTTGGTAGTCTCAACTATAGTTGATTTTTTTGTATAGTTGACCAGGGTCAGAATCAACCTAAACTAAACTCACCAAGTAATAAAAAAAGAAACTTACCTATCAGGAAAAAAAAATACAGCTTAAAATGGAAATAAGTGATTAACAGTGAAACACAAGGGCATTTTGTTACATATAGGCATATAGCCCCAAATGAAGAGGTTTGTTTTGGAAAAAAGCAGAATATTACAAGATCCTATAAGGAGGATCAACACCAATATTCAACTCTCATTACGTTACTTTTGTAAAAGCAAAGGATTTGGCTCTTTTTTTTTTTCTTTTTCTTTTTTTGTTGAGAAATTAAGAGGGTGTACCTTTAGAATTAGAACACTAACTAGAATTAAGCTTGATGCATCAAAATGGAAAATCTCAAACTTAATGACTAGTATGAAAACAACTTTAAGATTAGTAGTAGAATTTAATATTTTATTTTTGACCCCCACACAAAAAAAGAAAAGAAAAAAGAAAAAGAAAAACTTCATGGTTCTATAGTTATAGATAAAAACATTGAGTTGTGATATTATCTAGGGCATCCGTTACACTCTCCTATCACATGCACTTGGGTCTTACATATAGATTTGGCAACAAAAAAACCTACTCTGACATCCGATACACTCTCCTCTCACATACATATGGACCTCATGCATAGGTTCGACACATAAAACTTATATCCTCCTACATACATATGAACTCCATGCATAGATTCGACACATAAAACCTATATCCTCTCATATACATATGGATCTCATGTATAGGTTCGGCACATAAGACCTATCTTTTATATAAAAGGAAGGTAGAGTTTACCTACCAACAATACCGAATAATTTCTTGCCACGACTTTTTACTAGCAATATTCAACTCCTACGTTACTTTTGTAAAAGATAAGGATTAGAAAATAACTGCCTACAACTATATATTAGTAGACACAACTAAAAAGAAAAAGAGAAAAAGAAAGAAAACACAGAGACATAGACATAGAAATATTGTCTAGGACTAGGAGTAATTTATAAATAGTCCCTTCCTATAATAATAGACAAAAGAGCTTTGGGAGTGTGTGTGAGTGAGAGTGTGGGGTGTGGTGGTAGGGTCAGGTTATCCCCACGAGAAAATCTACTTCCACTCCCGCCTTCCCGCTTCTTCTTGAATCTCATTCTCTCATCTTCTATACTATACCCCATTTGTTTTGTTTGTACACGCAGAGAGAGAGAGAGAGAGAGAGAGAGAGGCAAACAAAGTCATGGAAAAGAGAGGGAAAGTTATAGAAAGTACAAAGAGATAGGTAGAGAGTAAGAGAGAGAGAGAGAGAGAATAGTAGGAGCAGTTGAGGTATGTGAAGGAGTCTCTTCTCTGGACATGGACACCCCAGAGAGGAACCAGATCGGAACTCCCATATCTAAATTTGAGGTCAGATTCTGTGACCCATTTGGCTTTTCTCTTTTGGGTGAATTGGGTTTGGTTTTTTGGTTTTCTTGGTGATGACAAGTTTGGATTTTTAATTTTGATGGGGTTGACTTGGTTTTTTTTTCATTTGGTTTGCTTTGCATCACTTTTCACTCACTGCATGTGTTTGATTTGGCTTCTGAGTGGTTTGATCTTTGAGTTCAGTAGGGTTAAGGATTTTTCTTTGTCCAATTGAGTGTTTTTCTTTTACTTTAAAGTGATGCATTTGATCATTTTGTTTTTTGAAGTTAATTCTTGACTTTTTTTTTCTGGGTTTTTAATTTTTGGAAAATATGTTTTGAATTTATTCCACCTTGCTTAGATCTTCATGTTCACTTCAGTTTTTGTAATTCTACTGGTCGTTTTTTTTATCTCTGGTTTCTGGTTTATTTTTGTGCTTTTTGAAGTTTGGTCTGTGCTTATAATCTAACAAAATTAGTTTCTAAAAGTCTCTAGAAAGACAATTAATTCACTTGTAAAACTTAATTTTTGAGATTTAAGTTTATAGTGTTTATTTTTCTTAAATTTGCCCTCTTTTTTGTAAAATGTATGTGTGTTGGTTGTGTTTAGGTTCAATATTTCAGGAAAACTTCTATTTTAGGTCAGTTTTTGCAATTTTAATGGTCATTTGTTTGATTTCTCGGTTATTTTATGCTTTTCAAGATTGGTGTATTCTTATAATCTAACAAACTTGGTTACTGCTAGTCTCAAAGATAACTAATTCACTTGTAAAACTTAATTTTTAAGATCTACGTTTCTATAATTTTTTATCATAAAATTTCCCTCTTTTTTGTAATATGCATGTGTGGTGGTTGTGTTTAGGTTCAATGGATCAGGAATACTTTTAATTTAGGTCAGTTTTTAATTCATAAACCATTTTTAAACAATACAAATCATACTCCTCAGAAGGATTTGAGGTTGTATGAGGGGAGGATTTTGTTACACTGCAGTTCTAGTGAAGCTTTTAACAAATATTCTTTGTTGTTTCTTGTAGTATAAATAGAAAGTCTAGTAATTTGGACTAGACGTTCATCTTTTCTGACCCTTGATTTATTGCTAATATTTACTTAGCCGAAAATTTTGCATGTAACTTATTGTTGGTTTTGTACTATATTTTAATTTCCATGGGCAAATCTTTGTTTGATCTAGTGCATCTATGCATTTGTTTCTTTTTCCTAGTTTCCTTTTATGTTTGGGTGGACAAGTTTTGAAATGTATGTATCTAGGGCATTTAATTTAGAGAAAAAGGTGTGTTGTTGGTAACAAAGGCTGATGTTTGAGGACATTTGAATGTTTATTTTTGAACTTGAATTTATTCACTTTCTCTGTTTATTTCTCTGTTTAATGCTCCAAGAAATTTTGCAGGATTCCCCTGTCTTCAACTATATCAATAGTCTTTCTCCTATCAAGCCAGTTAAGTCCATACATATCACTCAGACATTCAACCCACTTAATTTTTCATCTCTTCCATCCGTTTTCACTTCACCCCATGTCAATTCTCACAAGGAATCTAGGTTGAAAAGGTAATTAATTGTTTGTCATTACATCTTTCATTTTTTTAAGAAGAATGTTTTATTTAATTATTCCTGCAAACTGTAAGGTATGCTATCTGAAATTTCACTTTATTGGCCCATTTCTTTATGTTAATGATTCTTATTTCCAGGCATAACTGTTCAGATCCATCAAAACCCGAGTTTTCTTCTGAAAATGGGAATAAGGTCTGTACAAATGAAGGAATTGGTGTGGATGCTACTCAGTTGTATGATAACTCAGCTGAGCTACAGGATAATTTTGATTCAAGGGTTTCTGATGGAGAAACTTCTGTTGAGCCATCTAGTGAACATTCAAAGTTTGCAATTGAGCTACCACGAACCTTAAAATATGATTGTGGCAGCCCTGTCTGTGACCCAACACCTTGTTGTGGTACTGAGGCAGGTTGTATGCCAACATCACTTGTTCAATGTGGTCAAGAGGCCTCTGCAAAGGGTTCATCTGAAGGTGAAGTGCATCTCTCTGAGATGTGTCGAACTGACCAAACAAAAGAAGGGTTAGAATGTGACTGGGAGAGTTTGATTTCTGATTGTCCTGATATATTAATATTTAATTCTCCCAATGACTCTGAGGCTTTTAAAGGGCTAATTCAGAAATCAGTGGAGCCCTTGACAAGATTTTGTTCTTCTCTTATGTCACAACTACCTCGAAATGAGTTTAATGATGTACATAAAATGCAAATCGTTAATCCAGTTGATTCTGGTGAACTAGAAACAGAAGATCTTTCTGCTAAACCTGGAGAAGCCATTGAGCTTGAGGAAATAGACCAGTTGCAGAACAACCCTGCTGATACAGTTCTATATAAGGGCATGTCAAGCAATGCAAGTGAGAAATTGGATAATGAGGTTGGGATGTATATGTCACATGGGTCTAAGGTAAGAGACACCACTACGTTCTATGGCCAACTTCTGCAGCATTAGTTGCATGGCTTTTCATTTCATTTAGTAGCCTAGTTTTTTGGTTGTATGTTCTCTATGTGCATGCATGAGTGTGCATGTGTTTTCTTTTCTCAACTTTACCCTTTGGTTTGAAAATCAATACCTTGAAGTTATAGCATGAGTGTTATACATATCATATGTAGTTTACTTAACAATCATCAAAGTTATAGGTTTCCATAATGATGAAATCTTATAATTAAATTGAGATTTTGACTGTGTACTATAGCTTACAAGCATAGTTCTTTTCTTCTCCTTCTTCTTCTTCTTTTTGATTAGTTCAATTATGTAATTTCCATGTCATCTAAAATTTTGTTGCACATGCAATTATTTAAACACAGGTAAATTAAGGTAATATATACTTTTTGTAATTCTATACATTCTTGTTTAGCCTATTACACAATGTTGTTACATCATTTGTCTTTTCATATGACTTAATATATTTCTATTAAAAAAGAAATCTGGATGGTCCAATAACCATACATTGTTTTGTCCGTCTATAGGCTGTCACTATTTTGCACCGTGGTATGCGAAGGCGCTGCCTAGATTTTGAGATGGTGGGAGCTCGTAGGAAGAACTTAGGTGATGGGTCAAATTCTAGTTCTTCTATGCTATCACAATCTGATGAGAATATGGCCTGTCATGATATGCAGCTGGTACCATTCAAGCCTGGGGGAGATTCCTCTCGGTGCATCCTACCTGGAATTGGTTTGCATTTAAATGCTCTTGCAACAACATCAAAGGATTACAAAAATGTCAAGCATGAAGATTTGTCCTCTGGAAGACAGTCATATTTGCCCAGCTCCACAGCTTCCCTTCACTCCCCTAGTAACAGTCAAGAACCTTTTCTTCAATCCCTGGCTACAGCCTCTCCTGAAAGAGAAACAGATCATGGTGAAAATGGGGCTGCTCCTGTTGAAGATGCTTCCCAGGCATCTGCTTATCAAGTTAGTGATGATTTCAATCAGAATAGCCCCAAGAAGAAGAGGCATGTGCACCTTATTAGAGATATATATATTATTCATTTCATTTTGAATTTAGTCTAGTAGATTTTTGGTTTCCTTGTTATCTGATAATTTGTACTGGATTTGCAGGCGTAGGTTGGAACATGCTGGAGAAAGTGATGCCTGCAAGCGTTGTAACTGTAAGAAATCAAAGTGTTTGAAACTGTAAGTTATATATAACTCTCTCACAAATGAAATCTGGAATGTAATATTTACTATGCAAGCTGATAGGTGGTGACTGGACTAAACTTTCATTTTTAAGTCCTAGCATATCTGATTGATTTTGTTTGTTCGGAATCTAGGTGAGAAATATTGTCTAAGTTGATAATATATCAAATTAGTTAAGTCGTCAGTGATGGCATGATTTAAAATTAAGCTTCCAATGTTATTTTCTGGAGCTTTGAGGGGCTGCCCTGGACAGGAAAGTAATGGCCCAAATGGCCAAATTGGGCTACAAAGGCCACAGGAGATCCCAAAAGGGCGTACCAGTGGTTTAATATTCTTGGAAGAAGTTGATTTGTTTTGAAGAAGGTTAAGTGGGGAAAAAAAGGAAAAGAAGAAAGAGAAGTTCAGTAATGACTAATGAGGGAAAGTTAAGAGAAACTAGGGTTCAATTGATAGCCTAGTGGTAATGGCACCCTTCGTGGTGTCCCAACTCTCATGTCTATGGTTCAAACCCCACCTCCTCTTTCCCCGCTATCTACCTGTCTCATACTGTTGTAATGAATAAAGTAACTCCACAAGAACCCTTGTTTTCAATGCTTCCCTTCCCCCCTCTCCCCCCCGCCCTTTTCTTCTATTCCAGTATTGTTGTTTATATTTTGCATTCAGTGTTAATACATATATTTATCATAAATGTTTTAATAGAAAAGAGTGGGTTTTATATTTTATCATGTGTCATGCCTTTTATTTTGCTCTTCATACTTTTCCATGCAGTTACTGTGAATGCTTTGCTGCTGGTGTATACTGCATAGAGCCATGTTCATGTCAAGATTGCTTCAACAAGCCTATTCATGAAGATACTGTTCTTGCAACTCGCAAACAGATTGAGTCTCGCAACCCTCTTGCATTTGCTCCAAAAGTGATAAGGAACTCTGACTCTGTAACTGAAATCGGGGTTAGAGAATAAGTCCAACCTTACTCTTTACTTGGTAAGCAAGCTGGCCTGCAATGTAACCTGCAATTTTTTTTTTCTTGCAGGATGAATCCAGTAAAACCCCAGCTTCAGCACGACATAAAAGGGGATGCAACTGCAAGAAATCAAATTGCCTCAAGAAATACTGTGAATGCTATCAGGTTTTTTCCCTCAGCAGAGTATGACTTCTTTTTTAGTGTCCTGTATAGTATAATTCATATATGGTGGTTTCCTTTTGAAGGGTGGTGTTGGCTGCTCGATTGGCTGCAGATGTGAAGGGTGTAAGAATGCATTTGGTAGAAAGGATGGTGAGCTTTAGCTTAATATATATTGCTACTTTTTTTTTAATGAATAATAATGATTATATAGAAAGGAAACAGAGAATGGTCCCGACCCATCTCAATCTTCAGTGGGGAAAAACCCAAGGAGGAAGAGAGGAGATGGAAATGGGCCCATCCAGTTACAAAAAGCAGCCCAGCGGGCTAAATTGTGTGACAAAAAATTTACATTTCTGTAAACAAAGGAGAAATCCCAACAAAAGAGAAAAATATACATCTTTGTAATCTATATTGCTACTTACAACCATCATTTGCCCTTTTTCCCATGATTGTTGTCTTATTTATTACTTTATCCACCAAAGTCCTGTAATTGTGCATGGTGATGTTTTTTGATTTTTATATTTCCATGCCCTTAGTTTATTTCTTTTGAAATTCAGGATCTGCTCCAATAGGAACAGAAGCTGAACTAGAAGAAGAAACAGAAGCATGTGAAAATAGTGCAATGGACAAGGTTTTACAGAAACCTGAAATTCAGAATAATGAAGAGCGAAATCCATCTTGTGCACTTCCCATGACTCCATTACGGATTAGCAGGTTTAATTTTTGAACCTTTTGTTGGCTAATGAAGTTCACATTACATTCAAGTTATTTTATCTAAAATGATAAATTTATGTGCTAGACCGATGGTTCCACTGCCCTTTTCTTCAAATGTCAAACTGTCACAAGCTTCTTTTATCACCGTGGGTTCCTCTTCGGGGTTGTATACCAGCCAAAAACTTGGAAAACCAAGTATTCTCCGATCTGTACCCAAATTTGAGAAGCATTTCCAAACAGTTCCAGAAGATGAAATGCCAGAGATACTTCGCGGCAATTGCACTCCTAGCACTGGTGTTAAGTCATCTTCTCCAAACAGTAAGAGGGTCTCTCCTCCTCAGAGTGACTTTGGGGCATCTCCTAGTAGGAGGAGTGGCCGGAAGTTGATATTACAATCTATTCCTTCATTTCCTTCTCTCACTCAGCACTAAAATGTTGATTTTCCCATGAAGTTTAAATTTATTTTTCTTCAATCTTCTTTCTGTTGAAAATATGTTTTTGTAGTTGATGTCATTTGAGCTTGCCTAGTGTACCTGTGTAATAATATGGTATCTTCAATCTTGCCCTCATAATGTATACTTCTCTTGTATGATATGGTATTTCAATTTAGTGCTAATGTTTTTCCCAAGCTAATCTGGTAGTTTTTGTTCAGTTCCTCACCATCTTTATGGATTTTTCTTAGCACAACTTAAATACTTAGCTGCTTATTCATGTCACATGAATCCCATCACGCCTTTTTATTTTTTATTTTTATACCTTTTAAGTGGAGGGGAGGACATTCAAACCCTAGACGATTAGATTTCTTTGTTGAAAACATCAGGAAACACCATGGAGAGTTGGAAACATTAGGAAACACCATGTGCATTCTTTTGCATGTGAGTTTGACCTCTTTTACTTCCAACTCATTTTTTTGTACTACTTTTACATCCAGTTGTATTTGGGCCAGTGATTTACTAGACTAATTGTTTTATTACCATTTCTATTTGACCATTGGACTTGGGCCCGTGCCACTTATGCAGCTTATTTTGTGAGATAACATCCTTGCCTGCAAAAACTAAGTGCAGTTTATAATCAACATAAAAGATAG
The DNA here is from genome assembly GCA_023621385.1 of Quercus gilva. Classification (NCBI taxonomy): domain Eukaryota; kingdom Viridiplantae; phylum Streptophyta; class Magnoliopsida; order Fagales; family Fagaceae; genus Quercus; species Quercus gilva. The sequence continues at coordinate 52,700,013 of CM042478.1, forward strand.
ATTGCTCTTTCTTCATCTTTTTCTTTGAGTTATGTACCTTGAATTATTCTAACAGCCAGCTTTGTATTTTAAAGTTTCTCTTTTGGTAAGGAACCATCAGAGAAGGATAGTTCATTTAAACTTTCATACCTGGAAGTGCATCCTTACAGGGGTAGTCTAATCTTGAAGGTTGCATATCAAGAAGCCTAATCTCATCTAGTTAATAACTTGGGTTACGATATCAGAATGCATGATTTTATAGCATTGAGAAATCATAACTCACCCTTATTATTACTTTCGAGACTAATATTGTTTAATTGGTAATAACAAAATTTTCACCAGCAAAACTATTTTCTCAAAAAAAGTGACATTGCCCTGGCTTCATAATGTAAAGATAAAAGTGAAATTGCCCAACAAAATCGAAAGATGATTCAACCATAGCAATATAAGAACAGTGTTGCCAAGAAAAATGGTGTGTTTGGACTGGCTTTTTTCCGTTAATAATTTATTTGCTTATGTAAAAGGTCTGTCCAAGAAAGGTTCAAAGTTTAACACTCAATTTGTCCATTTTCATCAAAAAGAACGCAATGGTTCTGGGGATGTAACAATTAAGCATATATGTAAATGATAATTTGCTCTAGTGTGCTGTAAGTTACTGCAGTGGGGTTCAATTATATTCTTAACAAGACATCTCTTCCAAAGAATATGACTATGAGTAGCTTCCTCAAATCTGCATACTCTTCCTATTAGGCATCAAGGTCCACGATCAATACAAACGACTTTGATGCTGATGGATTCAAGTCCTGAAGCTAACCAAATCGCATCTCTTTCTGGTATTTTCCTTTATATTCACTAGCTTCTTATCTTTTTAATATTTAAAATTTATGTCCTTTTCTTTTTATCAAGGATGTAGTTTATTCATGTCCAAATTAGGGAAATTAATGATACTTTTTTGCTAAACAAAAGCATTACCTATTTATAATTTAGGAAGCACGGGTGCGTTTCAAGACTTGGGTGCGGATGCGGGATTTGGCAATTTTTGAAAAAGGTGGGTGCGGGTGTGGCGGGACTTGGCAATTAAAAAATTATTAATAATATTTTTATTTTTATTTTCTATTTATTTTTACTATTAAAATATTCTTAAAATACACATTAGATTCACAAAACAAAGAAAGAAGAAGACAAAAAAACACAAAACAAAAAAGAAATGTCCTACCCTCTCACCTAATTATGCCATATCAGATCATGCACTGTACCCATCTCAACCAACACATGTATATCAAGGCAAAATGACCAAAACAGCCACATGACTTTGGGTGCAATAGAGTAGCAGTTGTGTTGTTATGGAGACGCCGAGACGGAGAGCAGAGACAGAGAGGCAGAGAGTGATTCAGTGAAGCCGAGCACACGCACACTGCAGAGAGCATAGAGAAGAGAGACGAGTGATGGAGTGAGAAAGAGTGTTTGAATTTCGGCCTGAATCGGCCGTTTCGGCTTGAACCGACCATTTTAGCGGTTTCGGTCGATACAGCCTGAGTTGGCGCGAATCAGCCCAATTCAGCGCTAATCGAGCCGAGTCTTAACAGCGTTGGTGCGAGTCGGCCAAAAAAAAAAAAAAAGAAACCACGTGGCAGACGCAGCACCGACGCTCGGTCAACGGCATCCCTCTCGCGTCGCCACGTTGAACGCGGGTGCGACGCCTCTGGAGCCACGTCTGTGCATCCCAGTTTATAACTGAATGTGATATTGTAATAGATGTCCATAAAATAGTACAATAGCCTATAGGAACCTCTTGTTTTTCTTGAAAGTGAAGAACTTACATCAAAATGCTGATCAAAGTGAAGTCAGTAGTTGTGAATTCTATTTCCCCATTGGTAATAAATATTTTATTGAAAAGAAATGTGGGTGAAGCTTTGGTATAGAAAGCAGGTGATATATATAATTTTCGGAGCAAAATTGACCAAAGAGTGATAGATATAGGTTCTTTCTAAATCACACTGGCAGCTTCAACCTATCAAACCAACGAACTAGACAAGTGAGCAAATTAAACCTATCATTGGAGTAAAGAAAAATGAGACAACCGTCCCCTGCACCCCAGTGGCAGTGTCAAAAAAGATCTAAAGAACAATACACCAAAATCAATTGGGAATTAACCAATGAACAACTTATGAGCAAGTTATAACATTCAGAATCTTCAAAAAGTTGTGCAATGAGAAAATTATGGCCAACCAAATCTGAATTAGAATGTGTTTTTTTTCCCCAATAAATTCTAATCCCAAATTTATCACTTTATATATACGAGAAAACTCATATTTATCAACTTAAATAAAAGTAGAGAGCAAAAGCGATTATACTCAAACGAAATAGAGAGAGAGAGATTAGTGAGATTATACCCATTTCCATCTTTTAGATTTGTAGACTTTTATACACACACACACCGGACTAAGAGACTAAATTAGGCAAGCTTAGTTCTAGTAGGTCTGCATTTCTATCAAATTATGCTCTTTTCTATTGCTCCTTCATTCCTTCTAATCACATCTGCTTAATGTGCAGACCCCATCAAGAGTCTTTGGAGTGGTCCTTTGGCCTCCCCCAAATGAATTTACTAAGGATGGAAGTGTAAATAAGGCAATTGTTGTTTGATTCTTCAAGTCAAATAGGCTAGTCTAAACCTCACTTATTATAGATGAGTTGAATTTAGATCGACTATATTTTATGCTGTAAAAAATAAAAAAATGAACTTAATGTGGATTCAAATTTTCGAGACGAAAACAATAATTAAACTAAAGATGTGTTAGCTTAAGTAACGCATAACATTCAAACCACCACTCCCCTATACACAAAATTTATAACATATCTCTTGAAAAAAAAAATTGTAACATATCTCGGTATAATCAAAATTGGCTGGGACAGTCATATTTGAGCCTAATTAGGAATGATGGTACTATGGTAAAAGAAAATGCACATTCATTAACATTTTGAATTATGAGTTATGTAACCAGAAGAAAAAGAAAAAATGTGGATTTCAATTAACTCAACTGGTAAAGTCCCTGATGGTTGTATAAGAGATCTGTAATTCAATCTCTGTCTATACCAAAAACTGATTAGTGTCTTCAGGGACAGACCTACATTAAGCTAGAGGGGGGCCATTGCCCCCCCCCCCCCCCCAAAATTAAAAAAAAAAAAAAAAACTATTATAAAGAAATTAAGATTTGCCCTCATATATATATATATATATATATATTTGTCTCTCCTCCTCTAAAATATTTAGATATTGACCTATAAGAAAATAAATAAATAAATAAAATTCATGCCCCTTTAACTACAAAAACAAAATAAAAAAATAAATATGGACTAAATAAAAATCGCGCACAAAATAAGAAACACTTATTTTGTATATTATACTTTGTTGATGTGTTTTATAATATGAAATATTTAAGAAATAATTATTTTGTATGTAGCATTTTGTTGAATATGAAATAGATGTTAGTTTTTATTTTCATAAATTTTTTTTGGTTTTAAGCTTTGGCCCCTCCCAGGTATGAATTCTAGTTCTGTTCCTGGGTGTCTTGGTCTAATAATAAGGAGCTATCATTACTCATGAAGAACTGGCGCCATAAATTAAAACTCTCGAAAGCAAAAAAAAAAAGAAAAAGAAAACTGTGAGTTCTTACCAACTTTTCCTATCAAACAAAAACGTTGGTATAGTCTAACCCAATCAATTGCGTTTGCGTATCAAACTTTGGTAGCGATCAAAGTTAAAAACCGTGGCACAATGTGAGAGGTGAGTCGTACGTAGAACATAGAAATGTGGAATGGTATAGTCTTCAAAAATCAAAGAGTGAAAATCTCGAACCATTTGGGCCGTAAACTCACTGGTAGAAAGTTCTGACGAGCCCAAGGTGCCACGTTTATTACGTACCGACACCACCATGTGTGGACAACTGAGCCCATGTCAAAACACACACTGCCTATTGTAACAAAAAACAAACTTGATGGGCTGTAAACACTAGACTCTGCCATAATATGCAAGACGTGGATCCTAAATATCCACTGCTCTACTTGCTTCTCCTCCAAAACTCTCTATATATATCACTCCGAGACCAAACATAAATGCCACAGCCACTTCCTATATCATTTTCTACTACCTTCTTGATCACTCATAGCCTGTTAGTGAGTTCCATATATAAAAGCTCTTTGGTAATAATGGCAGCCTCATCTGCAATGCAATCCATCTTGGCAAGCCCTTTGACCCGTGTAGTTTCAAACAGGTCTACTAGGTTAAACCAGTTTCTAATTATTCCCACTAGTTATGTGTCACCTGTGCCAAGAAATGCTAGCATGCGAGTGCGTTGCATGGCAAAGGTAATGAAATCTATGCATCATGATAAATTTTTATTCTTATTTTTGTCGAAAACTCAAAACTTGATGGAAATAATTTAATATGATTATGATTATGATGATTTATTTCTAAGAAAAATTCATGGCCGTAAGATTCATTTTCTTTGCCCTTTGCAGAAAGAGCAACCAGAGTCTGAGACAACTTCACCACCTCAATCAACACCCAAGGTAGCTACCCTTCACCGAAGAGATACTTCATCTCTTTTTTCTTATTCTTTTTTCGCTCATTAACCCTAGATATACAATGACAATATTTCTTGAAAATCCATTTTTTTAGCAATTAGTTTAAGCACACAAAATTATTCATTAATTTTTTTACAACTTTCTGAGCAAATTATAACCAGTGCAAAATTAATTTCACATAAATTTATTACCGATCCAAATTTAATTATACACAACTTAAAATATGTCACCTTGATTTTGTGAAAAAAAATTTCTTTTAAGTTTTTTTATTTGTTACTTTCTTAGTAATACTATGGGCACAATTATAACCAGTAACATGACTTGTTCATATCGAAGTAACATAATTCTTACTTGGGTCTACTAAATGATCCTAATTTTAAGCACTAAGCACGATAAGTTATTTTAATAGTTATAAAAAATGTTGTTGATGGTTATGTGTACAACATTATTTAAGATTATTTTTTGACATGTGTTTTACTATAATTGACAGGTTAGCACAAACTTCTCTAACCTGTTGGCGTTCAGTGGGCCTGCACCGGAGAGGATCAACGGCAGGCTAGCAATGATTGGGTTTGTTTCTGCAATGGCAGTGGAGTTATCTAATGGTCAGGATGTGTTTGCCCAAATATCCAATGGTGGGATCCCATGGTTCTTAGGAACTAGCATTTTACTCACTCTTGCATCTCTGATTCCTTTGTTTAAGGGAATCAGTGTGGAGTCCAAGTCAGACGGGTTCATGACCTCAGATGCTGAGATGTGGAATGGGAGATTTGCCATGTTGGGTTTGGTTGCACTAGCCTTTACCGAGTATGTTAAGGGTGGAACCCTTATTTAGGTTTTTGATGTGCTAACTTAGGCCAACTTGTGTAAATGAATAATTAATTTCCATGTAATTTGGAAAGCAGCTTATGTAATCTATTTTTCAATAAATTATATTTCAATTTTATAAAGGAATAGTAGCTTTTATGCAATTGAGTCTATCAAAAGTAGTGGTCATCTCTAAATATGTTTGCCTACTCTCGTGATTGCTGTATTACATTGTCAAATGATTCTGTCCAACTTGTGCCTCATTAACCATATATCATCACTTAAATATAAAAGGACGTGGTAAAGTTGTGTTTTTTCTTGGAAAATTAAGGTATAAAAATGGAATTGAGCATCGTCTTTTATTCATTACGTTAAATATTTCAAATTTATGTGTGGAAAAGGTCTCTGCAGTGTAGCAAACATATGAACAGAATGAATTTTTTTGATGAATATGAACATAAAGAATTAGAAGCATACGTTTACTCTTTCATATGTTTACATATGCACCAAGAGCATGAATCTCTCTGGTCTTAACATTATGCACTGCACCCATTATGGATCAAAAAGAAGTCCATGCATACATGCTCAAATCACCATTGTGGTGCTTATGGATTACCCCTCCATTAGTGTCTTGTTTTGCAACCAAGTAAAGAATTGTGTTATTGAAAATGATAATCACTCTTACATTAGAAAAAGCAAATCACAATATTATTTGATATTACTATATTCCCTTGCACCTGGCCATCTGCTTCAACAACTAGTTAGACACAATTTATAATAGCTAAAACACCATGCATCACACTTCCCTAGTGAAACAACATATTTAAAGGGCTTCTTGCTAAGAGTGGATCAGGACAAACCAAATACAATTGCCTCCTCAAGAATTAATGACCAAACACTGCAAGGTTGGACTAAATCTAATTTAATACTCTATTTCATTATAAATAAAATAAAATAAAATAAAAATATATTTAAATAGGATACCTGAAACTTATGAATACTGTTACGTTCTATATTTTATCTCAAAAAAAGAAAAATACTGTTACATAATACTCACGTGTGCCACTATATATATATATATATATGTCGGGAATATTTATTTATGACTTATTATTTTATGGATATTACAATCCATATTAACAAAATTACAATTACGTATACTGGTTCAAGCTAAATTCAATTGGATTTGCTCTTGGATGTCTTGGGCTTGCTGGAGGTGGTGGTCTGATAAGAGATCATCAAGGGAGATGGGTGAAGGGTTGCACTAGATTTATAGACTGGGCTAACAGCATTGAAGCTGAGCTGTGGGCAGAAAGGGATGGCCTAATTCTATGCTTGCAATTACAAGTCCAAGTTGTTGAAATTGAGCTTGATGCTAAATTTGTGATCCAACTTCTGTCAAATAATGATGTATCTTTTGCTGACTATGCACCTATTAGTACTGATGACTGCAGGAACCTTCTGAACTGGCTGCCTATGCTGATGCTCTGGCTGGGAAAGCTGTATCCCTTCTACAAGATTTTTGTATCCTAGACTCTCTGCCTGTGCAGTTATCTTACCTTTAATGCACAACCTCTCTAGCCTTTTTTGTAATATACTATGTAACACTTCTTCCACTGTGCCTAACTCTTAGTTTCTAATATATATCCTTTTAACCAAAAAAAAAAAAAAATTACCTATACTAAGCAAATGTAGGGAGTTGGGGCTGATTGCTGGTTTAGTCAAATGTATGGGCCATATTAATGGGTTTTGTTTGGGACCGAGATTGCTGGTGCATGATGCTTATGGGCTTGAGTTATTAATGCATAATATTCATGGGTTTTGGGTTGATCACCCAAGAGCAAATTTATGGCTAAACCAATGGATTTTGGGCTTTGTCTTGTATCTGGAGTTGAGTGAAAGAGGCTTCACAGGAAGAAGCTCAATGAGGACGCTGACAAACTATTGGGCCGTTGGTGATGAATGATGATGGGAACGGTGGTGTTCGATAAAATGCCACTAAGAATGAGAATGTGGGTGTTACAGAGTGACAAGTCAGTTGAGATTCACAAACGCTAACCAAAAAACTTCTTGATTATAATGACTCTGAAATCTTTTGGTTTACGTCACGCCTCAGATTTATTAGAAAAACAGTTTTGTTTTGGAGTCTCACATTCTCTAATGCTTCACTTGAATCAACATTTAGAAATACATTATTATAAACTTTCTTCTTCATTTATTTATTTATTTATTTATTTTTTTTGAAAGTGGAATCAATCTCATTAAATCTTAAGCATATCCAGATACAAAGCCTCTAGTGCAGGAGGAGGGTATTCTTCTAACCAAACACTCTCAACAGCTAACCCTCTAGCAATCTTTGCCACGACTCACCCACGCAACAGACACATCACGTAGACTAGCACACAAGCACTGTATATTCTCATACAAGTGCCCCAGCCGTGACCCATTAGGCTGTGAACGTTGAATCCTCTGCATAACATAGACGTTGTCACCTTCAACCAGTAGCTCGGTGAAACCCGCATCGACGGCAAACTCCAAAGCTTTGCGGCAGGCCAGCACCTCAGCCTCCTCACTACTCGAAACTGGTGGTCCTCTCGCTGCCAAGGCTGCCATCACTTCTCCTTCCCTGTTGCGAGTCACTGCACCGAAACCCGACGCATTTATTTCCTCGAAAATAGCTGCATCGAAGTTTAGTTTAAATCCATTTCTTGGCGGTGGCTTCTAGTGAACCTCTCTGTCAACCTGTCTTCGAACAGCCAAGTGTTGTTGGGCTTCTCTAAATTCTTCCAAGAAGTCTGTTGCTCTCTTGTTCAGCCGAGACGGGTCCTGCATGCTCCCCCCATGAAAAATTGTATTTCGTTGATTCCAAATCAACCAAGCCTGGACAAAGAAAAGCTCGAGCTCCTCGGTAGTTAATTTTCCATTAGCTTCTCCACAAGTTGCAACACATCAAGTTGTCCTCCTACACATTTCTGCAAACGTCTCACACACCCCGCCCACACGTCTTGAGCCACACTACACTCCCACAAGGCATGGATTGCAGATTCCAATTCCCTTTTGCATAGCATGCAAGTGCCATCATCAACAATTTGTCTTTGAGCTAGCTTCTCACGAGTTGGCAGGATATCATGGCAAGCCCGCCATGCAAAGATCCGGACCTTATTTGGTATATGGAGTTTCCAGAGCTTGCCCCACACCTTGCTGCACCCCGCCGACAAAGAACTCTCCCCATTTACATCATGCTCCCTCTTGAGCTCTCTAGCCAAATGGTACCCTGTTTTGACCGAAAATTCCCCCTCTGTTGAGGGCAGCCAAAACAGAATATCATTATGTTAATGTATATTATGGGCTTTAGGCCCAACTAGTTTACTTGTTTAGCACACTTGTACTTGTACTACACTTTACTTGTACCGCACACATATACTTACCTGTACCACACATATATGCCTCCTATATAAAGGCACACATGTATATTTCTTAATCATGAAATACAATACTACGATTCAGTATTTCTAACATGGTATCAGAGCCACTGCTCTGACCCTTTCTTAGCAGTTTTATCTTCATTGGTGTTACTCCACTCTCAACATCGCTTCCGCCATCACAACAGTTGCTGCAGCCTCTCGCCGTTAAACCCCCGACGTCTTCCAAACGTTGTCTTCGGGTTTCGGACCTGCAGCCACTATCGTTGAGAAGTCCAACACCGTCCAAGATCACTGCACGTGTCACCCAGCCTCGAATATTGCTCCGATCAAAACTCTGGAGTTATCACTGAGACCGTCTTCGAACGATCTACCTTCTGGTGAAAGCCTCGCAGCCATCGGAGTGCCCACGCGCCCTCATGTGCCGCCTGAAGCTTCTGCGACTGCGCCCCACGCGCTCCACGCGCCGTCCTCCGTTTAGGCTGACGTCACCGTGACGTCATCAGTGCCACGTCAGCCTTAGCTTACGTCAGCATCCAGTCATCCTGCTGACGTCATCTACGCTGACCGTTGACTTTGACTGAGCGTTGACCGTTGACTTTTTAGAGTTGACTTTTTCCAGCCCAGGTTCTCCTTACCCAATTTTTCGCGTAGATTTCATTTTTGCAGTCTGTTTTTGCATATTGTGTTTCTAAATGGATAAAAAGGATGTTTTTCTTTCTTGCCCCATCAATACTGTATTGGAGGGGAACAAGAATTACTTATCTTGGTCTCAAGCTATGCGCAGTTTTCTTAAGGGTCACATGCTCTAGCATTATTGTACTGGTGCAATTACCATTCCTGTCAAGGGAGCAAGTGAAGAAGATGCTGCCTTCCTTGGTCGCATGATTGAATGGGATAGTCACAACCACATGATCCTCACATGGATTCGGAACACTTCCATTCCCTCCATCTCCAATCTGTTGGGCAGCTTTGATGATGCAAAATCAGCATGGGATATGTTGGCCAATAGGTACTCCACTACTCACGGATCCATGAAATATCAGTTGGTAGTTGAATTGCATCAACTTCGACAGGAATCAGGGCAATCCATCAATGACTACTATGATCAGCTTCGCTTCATTTGGGACCAAATTGACCTTTCTGATCCGATTTGGGTATGCTCAAAAGATGCTCAGCGATATGCTACAGTTAGAGATGAATTTCGTCTCTATGAGTTCCTGATGTCACTTCATAAGGACTTTGAGCCCATCCGAGGTCAGCTTCTTAATCGCAGTCCTCTTCCCTCTCTTGATACCGCTGTGAACGAGTTGGTTAGAGAAGAAGCTCGTCTTGCAACTCTTCAAGCTCAGAACAAGTTCAATGTTTTGGCTATTACTCCTTCTGCTCCACTCATAGAGCAACCTCAGCAATCAGGTGATTCCTCTGGCTCTAGCAATCGCCGCAAGCAGACTAACAAAAAGTTCTGCAATTATTGCAAGCGTCTTGGCCACACCATTAAGACTTGTTACCGTCGCAACAAATCTACTGCTGCTGTTGCTAACACTGAGCCTGCTCCGCCGATGGCTTCCATTTCAGCTGAGTCCCAATCTTCTGGATCCACTATTAACCTCTCCCCCACTGAACTACAAGAGATCATAGCTCAGGCTGTTCGTATGGCTGGTAATGCATCTCTTTCCACTGCTCTCTCTGTTCTACCTGGTAAGTCTCAAACTTGGCTTTTTGATTCTGCCTGTTGCAATCACATGACACCTCACTCGTCCTTATTCTCCAAACTTGACCCTGCACCACATCCTCTAAATATTCATATAGCTGATGGTTCCACAATGCATGGGAATAGTCTAGGTTTTGTTTCAACCTCTAACCTTTCTGTTCCTGGAGTCTTTCATGTACCTAACCTATCCTATAATTTGTGTTCTGTAGGACAATTAGCTGAACTAGGTTATCGCCTTATTTTTGACTATTCTGGGTGTATTGTGCAGGATCCAAGGACGGAGCAGGAGCTTGGGACTAGTTCTAGAGTTGGGCGTATATTTCCCGTGGACAATCTTCATCTTCCACCTGTTGCTCCTGTTTCTGTTGCTGCTGCAGCTGCTGCAGTTTCTTCCTTACCATCTCTTGCACTTTGGCATTCTCGTCTTGGTCATGCACCATCTTCTCGGGTACAACAGTTAGTATCTAAGGGTCTGTTGGGTTATGTGTCCAAAGACAAATTTGATTGTACTTCATGTTAGTTAGGAAAACAGCCAGCTTTACCTTTCAATAACAGTGAATCCATTTCTAATAGTATTTTTGAGTTAATTTATTCTGATGTTTGGGGACCTTCTCTTGTTGCTAGTATTGGTGGATCTCGATATTTTGTTGTTTTTATTGATGATTATTCTCGTTACAGTTGGATATTTCCTATGAAATCTCGTTCTGAAATATTACAAATATACAGCAACTTTGCAAAAATGGTTGAAACACAATTCTCCAAACGTATCAAAACTTTTCGATCTGATAATGCTCTTGAATATACTCAATATGCGTTTCAAGCTCTGTTACATTCCTATGGCACTGTACATCACCTAACTTGTCCAGGTACCTCTCAGCAGAATGGTCGAGCTGAAAGAAAATTTCGTCATATTGTTGACACTATTCGTGCTCTCCTTCTTTCTGCTAAAATTCCTGCCCCATTTTGGGGTGAAGCTGCTCTCCATGCTGTTCATGCGATTAATCGCATTCCAAGTACTGTCATCCACAATCAAACTCCGTATGAGCGTCTGTTTGGGTCACCCCTTGACTATCATCATCTTCGCTCCTTTGGATCTGCCTGTTTCGTTCTTCTTCAACCCCATGAGCACAATAAACTTGAGCCTCGATCTAGACTTTGTTGTTTCCTTGGCTATGGTGAAACTCAAAAAGGGTATAGGTGTTATGATCCTGTCTCTCATCGCCTTCGTGTTTCTCGTAATGTTGTCTTTTGGGAACACCGATTGTTTGTTGAACTTTCTCACTTTCGTACTTCTCTGACTATCTCTTCTGTTTCAGAAATCTTTCCAGATGAGTCTCATGTTCCTTCTACAAATACTTTTGATCCTTTGGACTTTTCCCCAGATATTTCTTATACTTCTCCTAGACAGGTTGAAGATGAACAAGTTGATGACGAGCTACCCCAATTTGAGCCTGGGTCCCCTGCTCCTGCTCCGCCTGAAGATCCTCCTCAAGACATTCCACCTCGCCACTCAACCCGGGTAAGATCTATCCCTGCACATTTATTTGACTATCATTGTTACACTGCCCTTGCTACTCTTTATGAGCCTCAGACCTATCGTGAGGCCTCCACTGACCCTTTATGGCAGATTGCAATGAAAGAGGAAATTGATGCATTAACCAAAAACCATACTTGGGATCTGGTCACTCTCCCTCCTGGTCAGTCTGTGGTTGGTTGTAAGTGGATCTATAAGATTAAGACTCGCTCTGATGGGTCTATTGAGCGCTACAAGGCTCGTCTTGTTGCAAAAGGTTTTACACAGGAGTTTGGGATTGATTATGAGGAGACATTTGCTCTAGTGGCTCGTATCTCATCTGTTCGTGCCCTCTTAGCTGTTGCTGCTGCTAGTAAATGGGATCTTTTTCAGATGGATGTTAAAAATGCCTTCCTTAATGGGGATCTGAGTGAAGAAGTCTATATGCAACCTCTGCCTGGTCTCTCTGTTGTATCAAATAAGGTCTGTCACCTTCGACGTGCACTTTATGGCCTTAAACAAGCTCTACGAGCTTGGTTTGCCAAGTTCAGCTCTACTATTTTTCGTTTGGGTTACACTGCCAGTCCGTATGATTCTGCCTTATTTCTTCGTCATACTGATAAAGGCACTATCTTGCTTCTTCTATATGTGGATGATATGATCATAACTGGTGATGACCTCGGTGGCATTCAAGAACTCAAGGATTTTCTCAGTCAGCAGTTTGAGATGAAAGATCTTGGACATCTCAGCTATTTCTTGGGTTTTGAAATTACTCATTCCACTGATGGTCTTTATATTACTCAAGCCAAATATGCTTCTGATCTTTTGTCTCGAGCTGGACTCACTGATAGCAAAACTGCTGACACTCCAGTTGAGCTTAATGCGCATCTGACACCCTCGGGGGGGAAACCATTGTCTAATCCCTCTCTTTACAGACGATTGGTCGGCAGCCTAATTTATCTCACAGTTACTCGTCCAGACATCTCTTATGCTGTTCATCAGGTGAGCCAGTATCTGTCTGCTCCAAGATCAACTCACTATGCTGCTGTTCTGCGCATTCTTCGATACCTGAAGGGCACTCTCTTTCATGGTCTTTTCTACTTTGCTCAGTCTCCTCTTGTACTCCGTGCATTCTCTGATGCTAATTGGGCAGGAGATCCCACTGATCGCAGGTCCACTACAGGTTATTGCTTTCTCCTTGGTTCTTCTTTGATTTCTTGGTGAAGTAAGAAACAAACTTTCGTGGCCCGCTCCAGTACTGAAGCAGAATATCGTGCTCTTGCTGATACCACATCTGAACTCCTTTGGCTACGATGGCTTCTTAAGGATTTGGGTGTGTCCACAGCCTCTGCTACTCCTCTTTATTATGATAACCAGAGTGCCATTCATATTGCTCACAATGATGTCTTCCATGAATGGACTAAACACATCGAAATTGATTGTCATTTTATCCGTTATCATCTTGTTCATGGTGCTCTCAAGCTTTTCTCCGTCTCCTCCAAAGATCAACTTGCAGATATCTTCACCAAGTCACTTCCTAAGGGACGTACTCGTGATTTGGTTGACAACCTCAAGCTGGTCTCACATCCACCTTGAGTTTGAGGGGAGCTGTTAATATATATTATGGGCTTTAGGCCCAACTAGTTTACTTGTTTAGCACACTTGTACTTGTACTACACTTTACTTGTATCGCACACATATACTTACCTGTACCACACATATATGCCTCCTATATAAAGGCACACATGTATATTTCTTAATCATGAAATATAATACTACGATTCAGTATTTCTAACACATTAATTTGTCGACGGCTCAATGGAATCCGAAGAATAGCATCCGCATCTTCATGGTGAAATCTCCTCTCAATTAGGCTCCTATCTCACATCTTTATTGACCAATCAGTTAGCTCCAAAACATGCCATTCCCATTCTTCTTCCTCCGGTATATGCAACACCCTATTTGTGGGATGGTTCGGAATCCATTTGTCTTCAAGTACTCGGATTCCAGAACCATCACCCACCCTCTAGTAACATCCTTTCTTCAGAATTGGTTGAGCCGCAATAATACTCTTCCACACATAAGAGCTATTATTCACATCCCCTGCCTCCAAAAAATTACACCGCGGGAAATACTTCGCTTTAAAACACCTGTAAAACAGAGTCTCCTTTTCCTTCAACAACCTCCATCCTTGCTTGGCCAGCATCGCCAGATTAAAACACCGGATATCCCTAAAGCCCATGCCACCTTCTTTCTTTGGTTTAGATAGTGAATCCCAACTCTTCCAATGAATCTTCCTCTCGTTACCTACCTGCCCCCACCAAAACCTTGCACACATGGCATTAAGCTCTTCACAAAGCTTCACAGGAAGCTGGAACACTCCCATAGTGTATGTTGGTAGAGATTGAGCAACGGCCTTTACCAACACCTCCTTACCGGCTCTAGACAGCATAATCCCCTTCCATCCTAGTAACTTTTTCCAGACTTTATCCTTTAGAACAGCAAAGTCTTGATATTTTGAGCGACTAATCAGTGTTGGTAGTCCCAAATAAGTTTCAAACCGGTCCACTTCCTTAACATTCAGCCGGGTTTTAATCCAATTTCGTTGTCCACCATTCGTATTGCTACTAAAGAAGATAGAAGATTTCTCCAGGTTTATGAGCTGCCCTGAAGCCGAGGCATAGAGCTGTAAAATATCCGTTAATGCTTGAACTTCATCTTGAGTAGCTCTGCAAAATAGTAGGAAATCGTCTGCAAATAGTAAGTGGGATATGCAAATTAGTTTAACTTTAAATATTTATAATAAAACCAAGTTTGTGCAATCATGCAATGTACCAAATTAAGTTTAACTATCTAGGATTAGTAAAAGCATAACTAATAAATTTAGAATAAAATTGCAAAATTTACCAAGTACCAAATGAAAAATCTCTCCACAAATGTTAGGAAACAAGAAATAAAGAAAAATTAATTCTCGGTCCTTAATAAGGTTCTTTTAGGAGAGTAAGTCCCATATTTGTGACCTGTTGCTTTTGGTGAAAGGTATTTTATCATCGCATCAAGGCTCAACTTCAACGTATATATGTTAAGCCCAAACTCAATAGGTTTACTCTTTCATATACTTACATATACATCAACAACATGAATCTCTCTAATCATAACATTATGCGCTGCACCCATTATAGATCAAGGAGAAGTCCATGCATGCATGATCAAATCACCATTGTGGGGCTTATGGGTTACATGTTTGAGCAGATGATAGTCATTCTAGGATCCTCTTTTCTTCCTCTTTTCTCGATGTATTTGATACCTTGTTTGTTGGGCTTCAAATTTTGATCGTTTTTAATTTAATATTGATTTATTGGGCTGGTTTTTACATCTTTTATGATCTTCTAATTCTAGTTTTACAACATCTTCAGAAAAATCTTACAAAAATTCTTCTTTTTCTACGAAGGAGTACATGTGAGAAGGCAAGTCTTTTTAAAATTAAAGAGAATAAGATTTGATTGTCTCATCCTTTGATTTATCACACACACACAAAAAAAAAAAATGTAAAGGTTTGAATAGTTTAAGTGAAGTCTCGCAGATTTTAAAAAGGAAAACAATAGTTTAACTTTAGTCTAAGATTACACGGTTAAAGTAAACCATATATCTCTTTGTCATTAATGATGTCGTTATGGTAAAAGGAAATGCAAGTTCATTAAAATTTTGAACTGTGAGTTTAGTAAAATTATATAAAATAAATAAATAAATAAATAAAATTGAGTTTCTTCAAGTTTTTCCTACCACAACTGTAAACTAGTATCTACCCAAATGATATTCAACGAGAAATTGCACTCAGACAATGGCGTAGAAAAGAACAATGAAATAGATGATGGACTAGCTAATTGACAGAATTTTTGTACACGAGTCTTGCCCGAATTTTGTGTATGAAAAGCATTTCTGAATGTTTGTCAAGTAGGCACCCTTAGAAAGCTTTGTAATAAATTATGTGCTCTCTTTAACGGTTTTTTTGATTAAATAAAATTTCTCCTTTATACCAAAAATAATAAAGAAAATAATACAAATAGTCCACGTTGCTTGTTTAAACGAATCAAATGGTATATCTTTTGCGTATCAAAGTTTGGTAGTGAAAGAGTACAGAACCGTGGCACAATGTGAGAGGTGAGTTAGAACATTGAAATGTGGAATGGTCTAGTCGGTCCCTTCCCTTCCCTTCAAAGTGAAAACCTCGGAAGCAATATGAGCCTCAAACTCAGTGGTAGAAAGTTATGGTGAAGGAGAGCGCCATGTCTATTGCTTACACCACCATGTGTGGACAAATGAACACACGTGAACCAATATCCTTATGAAAAAATATATGGAAAGACGTGGCTCCTTAAATATCCACTGCTCTGCTTAGTGCTTGCCCCTCCAACACGCTCTGTCACTCTCTATATAATGTCATTTCGAGGCCTAACAATAATGCCACAACAACAACTTTAGTACCTCATTTCCTAGTGCTTATTACAGCTACTTGATCATCCATAGCCTACTCCATTAAGCTAGCTCTAATTGGCAATGGCAGCCTCATCTGCAATGCAATCCATCTTAGCAAGACCTTTGAATATTGTAGTTTCAAACAGGTCTACTAATAGGGTGAACCAGTTTCTAATTCCCACTAGTTATGTGCCACATTTGCCCAGATATGCTAGTATGCGAGTTCGTTGCATGGCAGAGGTAATCAAAAGTCTAGTTTGTTTTTCTTTTTGTGGAAATCTCAAAAGTTTGATAGAAATTATATAATCATGATCAGCTAATTGATTTCTAAGTAAAGATTCTGACTGTATGATTCCATGGCATTTCGCTTTGCAGGAGGTCCAGCAGGAGCAGCCAAAGCCTGTAACAACTTCACCTTCACCACCTCAACCACAACAAACCCCTCGTCCTGCACCTAAGGTACCTGTCCTTAACCCAAAAGATACTTCTTTCTTTGTTTTTTTGAGTTAGAAACCCTAAATATATATGACTATTTACCAAATAGTTTAAGCACACAAAATTATTCATGAACTTTTTTGACCTCGCTCAGCAAATTATAATTAAAGCAAAATTGCTTTCACATAAATTTGTTATTGATCCTAACTCTATTATACACAACTTAAAATATCTCACCTTAATTTTGTGAAAAAATTGTGCTTAATTTATACATTTTAAACTTTTTAAGTAATGTTAGAGACTTAATTATAACCGTTAAGGTATCTCTTCGACTAAGAAGTAGAGATAAGTCTTCAGGTATAGGTAGGCTACAACATGTGTGATTCTTTAAATACTAAGATAAAATACAGCATTCCCTAAAATTAAATATAAAAAAAATAAAATATAGCATGTATTAATTATTATTAAATGTATTTTTACTTATATTTTTTATATATTGTAAAGTGAATTATATTTTAAGAGTAATAATGAACATAATAAATAAATAAATAATTAGATAAGTGTTCATCATCCACTGTCAAATGATTGAAAATATCGGGTATAGATTCAGAAATCAGGTATTTGATAAAAAAATGAAGTATTTTGCACTTTCTAGTTATTGGCATGACAGCATGCCACAAAGTAACATAATTTTTACTTGATTCACTAAAGATATTGCTTCTATTATGCTAAGGTCGTGTTAATTGTTGTGAGAAATATTGTTCTACTTATAACTATGTTTTACAACATTGTTAAGAGTATTTGACACGTTTCACTATTGGCAGGTCAGCACAAAGTTCTCAGACGTGTTGGCGTTCAGTGGGCCTGCACCGGAAAGGATCAACGGCAGGCTAGCAATGATTGGCTTTGTTGCTGCATTGGCAGTGGAGTTATCCAATGGCCAAGATGTGTTTGACCAAATATCAAATGGTGGGATCCCATGGTTCTTAGGGACTAGCATTGTGCTCTCTCTTGCATCCCTAATTCCTTTGTTCCAGGGAGTCAGTGTGGAGTCCAAGTCAAAGGGGGTGATGACCTCAGATGCTGAGATGTGGAATGGGAGGTTTGCCATGTTGGGTTTGGTTGCACTAGCCTTTACCGAGTATGTCAAGGGTGGAACCCTTATTTAGGTTTTTGACTTGCTGACTCAGACCAACTTTTGTAAATAAATATTTAATTTCCATGTAATTTGGAAAGAAACTTATGTAATCCATTTTTTAGTAAATTAGATTTCAATTTTATAAATGAATAGAAACTTATATGCAGATGAGTCTATATATCAAATTAGTGGTCTTCTCTAAATATGTTTGTCTACTCTCATCGTTACTATATAACATTGTCAAATGACTCTGTTCAACTTGTGCCATCATTAACCATAAATTATCATTTAAATATAAAAGGACAACCCAAAGTAACTACTAGACATGGGAAAGTTGTGGTTTTTCTTGGAAAATTATGGTATAAAAATGGAATTGAGCACCGTCTCTTATTCATTACATTGAATATTTCAGATTTATGTGTGGGAAGGACTCTACAGTGTAGCAAACATATGAACAAAAAGAATTAGAAGAATACATTTACTCTTTCATGCATTTACATATGCACCAAACACATGAATCTCTCTGGTCGTAAGATTATGCACTGCACTGTCTGCACCGTACCCATTATGGATCAAGGAGAAGTCCATGCATGTTCAAATCACCATTGTGGTGCTTATGGGTTACCCCTCCATTGGTGTCTTGTTTCTGCAACCAAGTAATCAAAGAATTGTGTTATTGAAAATGATAATCACTCTTACATTAGAGAAAGCAAATCACAATATTATTTGATATTACTATATTCCCTTGCACCTGGCCGTCTACTTCAACAAATAATTAGACATAATTTATACTAGCCCAAAAAACACAATGCATCACACTTCCCTGCCTATAAACTAATTGAAACAACATATTTCAAGAGCTTCTTGCTAATTAGAGTGGATCTAGAAAAAACCAAATACAATTGCCTCCTCAAGAATTAATGAATAAACATTGCAAGGTTGGACTAAATCTAATTTAACACTATTTCATTATAAATAAAATAAAAATATTAATAAATTTAAACAGGATACCTGGAAGTTAATTTATAAATACTGTTACGTAATACTCACGTGTGCCACTATTTATTATTTTGTTTGCCCAATACCATACATATATGAATTTTCATCAATACTATTATAAAAAGTTGGTTGCATTATTATTATTATTTTTTTTTTTTTTATACATAATAGAATTTCTAATCTAGTATAATCTAAGTATGTATGTGTGTAAAGCTCCCTCCTAGAAACTTGAATCCCGACCCTTACCCCCAACACTCCACAAGCAAAAATTGGGATTATATAGGCTTTTTTTAAAGCAAAATGGGAATATTTATTTATGACTTATTATCTTATGAATAATAAATAATAATATTACAGTGCATATTACCAAATTACAATTATGTATACTAGGCAAAAGTGTTGGGGCTGATTGCTGGTTTAGTCAAATGTTTGGGCCATATTCATGGGTTTTGTTTGGGACCGAAACTGCTGGTGCATGATGCTTATGGGCTTGAGTTATTAATGCATAATATTCATGGGCTTTGGGTTGATCACGCAAGACCAAATTTATGGCTAAAGCAATGGAGTTTGGGCTTTGTCTTACATTTGAAACCAAGTGAAAGTGGCTTCACAAGAAGAAGCTCAATGAGGACGCTGACAAGTTATTGGGCCGTTGGTGATGAACGGTGATGGGAACGGTGGTGTTCGACAAAATGCCACTGAGAATGAGAATGTTGGTGTCACAGAGTGACAAGTCAGTTGAGATTCACAAACGCTAACCAGAAAACTTCTTGTTTATAATGATTTGATCACTAATTTATTCACAATTCTAGAGAGAAGAAAAGAAAAGGCCGTAGTGTTTATATGGAGTGAGGAATACTAACTTGTACATCTAAGCAAACAAAGGGCTTGTAAAGCCTCACATTTCCTTCTACCAGTTCATCTGGTGCCATGATCACCTTTCTCATCCTCAAAGCACCAAAAGGAAGCAAGAGAAAACCGGTTTGCCGCCCTAGAAATCAAGGACGGAGCCAGAGTTTTGAGTTAAGAGAGGCGGCTTTACTGTTAGCTGAGTATAGCAGTTTCAACCTTTGACTTTGCTACTACTTAGTTTTTTTTTTTTTTTTTTTTTTTTTTTTTTTTTTTTTTTTTTGTGTGTTGGTAAGAACAAAATTATTTTTGTATATAATTTTTTAAATGACAGGGTTATTTATTTTAAATAAAATTGGTTAATTGAGCTTAATTTTTTTTTTAAAGTTTTACTATTGGTAATTTTTGTTGTTGAACTATTTTTTTTGGGCTTGTATATTTTGTTTTAGATTTTAGATCAATAAATTTTTTTATAGTCACTAAAATGAGGAAAATTATAGTGCTACAAACTTTTTTTATTATAAATTATTGCTGTAATAAGTGGTTACTAGTAAGTAAAAAAATTATGTGAGTGGTGGGTTCATATGCAAACCAATAAGAATTTGCTACCAAAATAGTTTGTAAAAATATTGTAAAAAAGTTTGTGAGTATAGCATTACTCTTAAAAGAATCAATGATATTGTTTAAGGGAAAAAAATGTAATTTTATAGAACAAAATTGCTAAAATTAGTTCACACACACACACACACACACACACACACACACATATATATATAATAATATTTTTTAAAAAAAATTAAGGGGGGCCATTGCCCTCCCTAGTCCAAAGCTAGCGAAGTCCCTGCTAGAAATCCCATAAACCAATAGTATGATAAATTAAATCTGAAATCTTTGAGTTTACGTCACGTCTCAAATTTATTAGAAAAACAATTTTGTTTTGAGTCTCACATTCTCTAATGCCTCACTTGAATCAAATCAAGTATGAAAATTCATATAAACAATAAAAATTTAAAAATACATTTTTATAAATTTTCTTTTCTTTTCTTTTTTCAAAAATTAGTTTAACTTTACATATCTATAATAAAACCAAGTTTGTGCAATCATGCAATGTACCAAAGTTTAACTATCTATAATCAGTAAAAACATAACTAATAAATTTAGAATAAAATTGCAAAATTTATCAAGTACAAAATGAAAAATCTCTCCGCAAATGTTAGGGAACAAGAAATAAAGAGAAATTAATTCTTGGTCCTTAATAAGAGTTCTTTTAGGAGAGCAAGTGTCATATTTGTGACTTGTTGCTTTTGGTGAAAGACACTTTTTTCTTTTTCCTTTTTTTGAGAGAGAGTTTTAACTTATAATGTCCACTCCTGATGATAGTTCTTTATCATCAAATCAAGACACCAATCAATATTGATGTAGGCAGGAATTGAACCCCAAATATCTTATTCAATTATCAGAGACTTTACTAGTTGAACTACCTGGAATATACGGTAAAAGGCACTTAGTTGTCCTGCTTGACTTCAACATATATATATATATATATAGTCTTTTGATTTAAGTATGGTCTTTATATATTATATTAACTATTCAAAGGAAATCTCTAAGGTGTTATTTCCCTTAAAATATATATACACACGTCCAAATCCTTAGCCATAGAATAAAAGTTATAAATGGCCTGCCTGGCTCTAGCACATGGGGAGATATGGATAGTCTTAAAGGCCTTTTCTTTTCAGCATGGTAGGGGTATATAATATAACATGTAAAGGGATAACATATTTCAAATTATTTTTACCAAAAAAAAAAAAAAACATATTTCAAATGACCATTTTATCTTTTCACTTTCTACCAGAAAATCCCCGCACAATCTTATGATAGTGTTGTCAACTTTTCACTTTTCAGAACCTTTCACGAATAGCTGGCTAAGACGCTAAAGAACGAAAACACAATATGAATTCTATCTTTTTGGTTGGACCCATGATATGGTATCTACTCTTCTCTATTCTTTCTCTCCACATTGCTTTTTGGATGTTAAGACAAGTTGTTATTGTGGTTGGTGGGAGGTATTAGTTTCGGAAGTGTGAATTAAGGGAGGTAGATATGGGCCTTACCCTGTTCCACAAGATCCATTGAGATATGTGTCTTGTTGTACTTGTTCCCACTAAGTAATGTTAGGATATGATATTTTTCATAAATATTGACATGGTGGAATGTTATTGGACTATTGGAGTACATACTTTCCTGTCTTATTTCACCTATGCGGTCAATTTTTACTATGTATCAATCATAATTGATAATATTAGTAAGTAATTAAAAATTAAACACTAAAATTATTATAAATTTTATTATAAAAAACTTACAAAATTACGTGGTAAAGAAGGTGATTATTGCCTTTTTTTTAATTACTATTATTTGATTGATGATATGTTTATTTATATAATTTATATAATAAAATTTGTAATATTTTTAACATTAATTAAGTTGTGAAAAATATTGCATACGTATATTTGCGGTTTGCTTTAATGAATAGATAGGGAAGAGTGATCACATCATACGGATCGGTGAGTTACAGCTCAAGTGTCTTCAAAGCATTTCAGCTTTGGTGGGTAGTAACATCAACTCATAGCACTTGGATAAAGAAAGAAAGTAGGCAATATATACAATAAACCATAAAAGCTTCTTGCTTTCTATTGTGGAGTTGGAACTCTAGTGTCTTCAAAGCGTTGTAGCTTGCTTGGGTGTGTTGTAAGTTGTAACATCAATTCAATAGTAGTGAGAAGAAGAAACAAAATGTACAATAAAACTAAACTACAAAAAGGTCTTTTTCTATGTCTTGGTGCCATCAACCAGAGCAACTTAATTATAGTGAAAGTTTTTGGAGGTTGCACCGCAATTTTAGGTTTCAACTTTTAATAAGACCATTGTTTGTTTGCCTCTCACAAGATCAAAGTAAGCTTTTTTCGCTAAATGACATTAAACAGGATTTAGTCCTAGGTTTTTTGTACAATAACAAGGCGTGGCTTGAATGAAGACTTATATAGTCTAAATCTAATTAACTATTCAATATTTTGGGAGTAAAAAATTGATATACCATCCCTCTTATATATATAAAATAGTGACTCTCACTCAATAAATTTTGGATGAAACTTTTTTTTCATATAAGAGAATGGAGTACTTCATTTTATGTACTCTTGGAGTATTGAATAATTTTTCCTCTGAATTTTACCTATCGACTTTGTTTTGTTTTATATTCACACGTTATAAGTGTGTGGCACTCTGTGTGGGTCCTTTTCTTGGACAGTACCCAAGTCCAAGTAAAAACAAGGATTCTAGATCTTTTACTTGTTGTTCGATAGACTGGGCTTGGTTTACCGTAACTAAATGAGATTGATTACAAACCAAGTTGTGTGCAAGTCACATAAAGCTCCTCAAGGCAAAAATACGATTCCTCCTAAACAATAAAATACCATTATAAGTGTTTTAGTGTCATAAAATAACCCTTTTACTCTTACGAAATAAGTAAAATAATTATTCATAATATTTACAATGAGAAAGAAATTGAAATAGAATATTTAAAGCTTATCTTTTATTGTGTAAACATTTAAAAGAGTTCCTTTACTTGGTGCTCCGGGCGTACTATCGTGGTACTTGAGACGTACTAGGCTTGTAATTCCAAAATACTGATTCTCTGAACTATATGATCTTTCTCCATGTTTATTATGCAATGGAGTTTTGTCATTTCCCTTTACCTCTATAGGTCCCGCATAAGAAGACACTATACAATACACATATCTTCAAATAATTGTTAGTTTCTTAAATTATAATATGCATTTTAATACATATACATATATGTAAATGACTTTCATGAAAATGAGTCAGCCACGAGGATCTTGGCCCCAATTCTCACAGACTTAATGCTTTTGCACAAGACTTGTGGGATTTGGAACTCAAGTCCAAGTGGCTTTACTTGGGCATTGTCTTCTAAGATAGTTAGGTAAGGAGGATATTGTGAGAGAGAGTGAAATATGATGTGTGCATGTTTTTGTTATATATTTCTTTGAAAGTTAAGTGATATTTCGAATAATCTCAAGGATATGGGATGAATTCCTACTGCTTGGCTCTCTCTTGTTTTGTCCCTTTTTTCTTTCCCCTCCCTTACTGGGCTTTAAAAGCTCTAGAAATATATCTTTTGAACCTCTGAACGCTCCCCCCTAAATCTCCATTTTTCTCCACCCCCCCCCCCCCTCTTCTGCTATGCCTTAGTGTTCCTTTTATAATAGACATGGTCTGGTACTCCGGGTGAGGACGTCCCTGGTCTGCTGGATAAAACCATGTCCTTTGGAACCTAAAAATGTGCATTGGGCAGAAGTTTAGCTTATTTAGGCAATTATAACACAAAATGGGCATTTGACTTTAGCTATAAATTAAAGATTCCTTCTTGGAAAGTCAAAGTAATGGGTGGGCTGCTCAATGTACTGGATGACAGTTTTAGTTGAAAATGACAATTGAGAGGAAATTGTAGAGAGGTGTCATGCACATGGGGGAACCTAAAAATGTGCATTGGGCAGAAGTTTAGCTTATTTAGGCAATTATAAGTCAAATGCCCACTCAAAATGGGCATTTGACTTTAGCTATAAATTAAAGATTCTTTCTTGGAAAGTCAAAGGAATGGGTGGGTTGCTCAATGCACTGGATGACAACTTTAGTTGAAAATGACAATTGAGAGGAAATTGTGGAGAGGTGTCATGCACATAGGGGAACTGAGTTTTCCATTGGTTCATGCATTCCAAGCAAATATATGAACCAAGGGAAACCTTCGGGATCCTCATTTTACCAAAAATCACTCTCGTACCGACCAAACCACTTCTCTCTTAGTATCCACTCCACGGGCTTAGACCATGGGTTACAAAAAAAACACCTATTTTGCTGGATTTTTAATGGCTTTTTTACTGGAAATTTGAACATACACCTTGGTTTTCCCATGTGTTAGCCAAGGTTCTCTTCTCAAGGTTTCAAAAGGACACATCAAGGTCCTAGGGCCTTGATGCTCTTCTTGCTGCATATCCTCTAACCAAGATTCTTGCTGCATGTCCTCTGGCCTGACCGAGATCCTTGCTGCATGTCTTCTGACCTGATCGGGATCCTGTTCTTTTTTCATTATTATTATTATTATTATTATTATTATTATTTCTTTCTTTTTTCCTTCTTTTTGGGACTTTGAGCCTTCATGGTCCTTCTTAACTTTATGAATTGGGTCATCTTTTGTTAAGATTCATGGTCTTTCCTTACTTTTCATGGGATGGGCTTTCTTGTGAAATTTTAATCCTCAACACACTCTTTTCTCTTTAATTTAGCCAACTTCACACTCATTCATAGAGTTTTAACCTAAGAGGGAACAAACAAACAAAAAGAATTACAAGTGAGTGGTCCGGCTTTTGGCTATTTGTTCATGAAAAAAAAAATCTAAACGTAGATGTTAACATTGTTAGTGGATGGCCTAAACTGAACAACTAGAATCTTTGTTTTTTTTTTAATTCTTGTGTGGGACTGTGTCTATTTTTATTCTTTATAACTTGTCCTCATTCGTATTATTTGATTGTGATATGATATCTTTCACAAGCCATGGTAATGTTCACGGGACCAATGTGAGTTGTGAAGTACTTTAAAAGGCCCTCGACTCTGCAGATAGTATCAGGCTATCAGCCACTCATTTCCTTACTTATTTACTCAGCAAAAGTCTTGTCTATGTGAAACATTTGACAAATGCCTACTAGGGCTAGAAATGCCAGAATTGAAAATTCATTATACACATGCATGCTTGTTGTCAACTACCTAAGATTTTTATAAGGAGGGATAGACACATCTAGAGAGGGAGGTAATTAAAAGAATTAACAACGCCGCCTCTATAATGCAAAATCACCTAATAGGATGAAAGAAAGCTTAGAATTTTAGGTGCATTAGACTTCTAAGTTCTACTATCTCTTCAAGTTAATCTTAAATGATAAGGGGTGCAATTGATTTTACATTAAAATCAATACCCCTAATGTTAATTTTGGTAATGGATTAAAATTAGTAGTTTAAAACATGCTCCTTATTACTCTAACAGTTGAGTAGCAAGAATTATATACAAAAAGTAGCAAACAATTATTTGCTAAAGTTTATATGGAAATGTTATATTTACAACATTTT
Organism: Quercus gilva; assembly: GCA_023621385.1. NCBI lineage: Eukaryota > Viridiplantae > Streptophyta > Magnoliopsida > Fagales > Fagaceae > Quercus > Quercus gilva. Next base: position 52,726,118 of record CM042478.1, read on the forward strand.
CACAACAAATCTTAAATTACAAGTTGTTATTGGTTGTTATAGGTGGATTAAAAAGTAATTTAAGTTGTGGATTCAAATTAAAACCAATAACAATTCTCTACATATGATTTGTTATGAACTCAGTACTTCTTGTTTATAAAAGAGCCAAATGAAATGTGATAGAAAGAAAATGAGTAAGTGTGATTCTCGTTTATAAAAGAGCCAAATGGAATGTAATAGAAAAAAATGAGTAAGTATAATGGTTTTTTTTTTTTTTTTTTTGTGTAGTGTATTTGACATTATTAAAAAAGGGGGGGGGAAGGGGGGAGGGGGGTGAATGAGAGAAACATTTGATTTATTATTTTACCATTCACTTTATCTTTATATTTTCCTCATTATATTATAACTTTATTTTATAAGGGAAAAAAAAAAAAAAAAAAAAAGAGTATTCCTCCAATAATTTTTGGAAGGAATGCTCAGAGTCAGAAGAGAATAACATATTTCTCGAAAATCCTCCAACCCATTCTATTATCATTTCCTTGTCCCTCCAAACAACTCTGTTACCCACCAAATGATGTTGGAGAGGCTTCTCCCATTTATATTGAAGAAGAAAACGACATTTCTTTCCTCTAAATTCCTTTTGGTACGAAGTGATTATCACAAAGTCCCTCCGGCATTTAAGTTATGCACATTTCTTAATAGTTAATTTAACTTAACAAACTAATATCCATTAACAAAACTCGTTATCCTAATGATATCTGTAATGTCCTGGTCCCATTGAAAGCATGCTTGTTTTTATTAGCAAGGAACCCACAAAATCTAAACTTGATGGGAAAATAAGAGAGACAAGAGTAGAGCAAGAATTTCTTCTCACTTTCCATATATATTGGATATTTAATTTCTAATTTCTCAAAAAAAAAATTATAATTAATTTTTAAAGGTATGATAATGATATCATATCAATATTGAAAGATTAAATCTTTATTATAAAAATGTTCTATAAATTTGATATCATTTTAGTAGATTAGTAGAAAGACTGAAATTTTAGAGAAAACAAATAGAGAATGCCATATTTACGCAAGGATAATACTTTGAAATAAAACATTATACCAACCCAAGTTACCTAGCTCCTCTGCACTGCACAATAGTGGTCCAAGACAAGAGGACCAGGACAAGTACATTCATGTTAGGGTGTTTGATTCAACTTAAACAATCACCCACGTGGTTTGTGGACCCTAATGATTCTGATTTTTCAAAGTGGTAGTAAATGTGAGGTACAGGGAATCAACGGTGATGATGCAAAAACCAGCCAGATTATCATGATTCATGACCACTCTACATATATAACCAAGATTTTTCTTGTGGTACATAACATACAAGGACTAATAAGCTGCCTAAACTAACAGGAGCTCATATTTCAAAACAACCTTGTTGATCATAAGAATCATCCATGGCCCATAGGAGAAATCAAATCATATAATCATCATTATCTTTAGAGATAAAAAGTATTAATACAACAACAATAATAGTTGTTGAGTTCTTGATTCTTGATTCTTGAAGTCATAGTAATGTTTTCAATTTCTTACTTTCATTTCCTCAACCGCAATTATGGTTTGCTTTTCTCGTTTAGTTAGTACTAAGCAATAAGTTCCTCTTGTCATGTCATACTCATATATTCATGTAATATTGGTCCATCAAAAAAAAAAAAAAATTTTCTTATTCTTGTTTATGTTAGAAAAACATGTGATCGTCCTCCTTGGAGGGAAACATCTTATCTACGAGCATAGCTAATGATTGTGCCGACAAATTTATTGAGAAGAGTGGTTAACCTTTTGAGTTTACTCAACCTAACAATATATGCTTCAAATTTCTGTACTATAATCTTTTGTTAGATGTCATAAAAATGACCAACTCATTGTGTTTAAACTTAATCTAATAAAGTATTTTTTAAAAAGAAAAATAGGTGATGATGATTTATTTTTTTCACCACTATATAAGTGAATTAGACAAAAATGTCCACTCAATTCAGACTTCTCAAACAGTTATCAAAAAAAAAAAAAAAAAAAACTAAGTTATTTATTCCTTTCATGCCTCTTTTCAGTTACGTCGGGCTTAAGTTTTTCCTTTCACGCCTCCTTTCAATTACGTCTAACTTAATGCATTTGAGAGCTTGAGGTGAAAACTAAATTGAGGCCTTTTATATATTTAAATGACTTTTTTTTATAAATTTTTTTTAATATTACTTAAATATATTATCTTATTTTAGAAGTAAAGTTATGTAGATTTTTTTTTTGAGAAAGTATATAAATACAAAATATTTGACAAAACTTTTCAAACCTATTGATGTGGTTTTTTTATTTTATTTTATGGAACTTGATATAGTAGATTGATAGTGGTAAATAAAAATATGATGTTAATGGTGAATCTAAATGAGAACTAGTAAAAATTTGTCAACTCAACTGTTGTAAAATTTTTTGTATATTACTCTTTCTTTTTTAGAAGTGTTACATTCACAAAATTTTCCCAACAAATCTTAGATGTTGAGTTGTTACTAGCTCTAATTTGAATCTACTATTGAAATTACTTTTTTGCTAATCAATAATAGTCAATAATAACCTACTACTTAGGATTTGTTGTGAAAAATATTGTAGATGTAGTATTTTTCTCTGATTTTTTCTTCTTTTTCATTTGATAAAAAATATATTATTTTGTTTATTAGTTAATATTTGGGCTTAGAAATAATCTTATTAGTTAAAATTTGGGGGCCTTTTATTTATTTATTTAGGGCTTTAAGCGACCTTCTCATTTGCTTATACTATAAAACCGGCCCTGCTTTCAGTCAATTAAAAAGGGTTTAGTTTTTGAGAAAAAAAAAAAAAACAACAACAACACAAGTTTTCAACGTGGTTCAACTTATTAGGCATACATCCACAATTTTGTATTTTTTTCTGCATATATTTTCTATTACATATTTGTGTTTTTAACTTTTTATACATAAGCTTTATTCATAAAATCCAATTGTTATTCATTGGATTGTGTATATGTAGTCCTCACATGACCGTTGTACAAACAATAAATAAAAATCTCAAAAGAAGAGGTTTCGGCAATATGCATGGAAAAGAGCTTTCCAAAATATAATTTGCAATACTCAAAAAGGTTAAGCAAAATAAAAATAATAATAATTGTAGCCAAAAAAAAAAAAAAAATCACAAGAGGTTGTGGTCATAGAAACATACAAAAATTGTGTAGGCACCACTTTTTGTTTTCTTATAATGATATGATTTGAATTCATGATATTCCCTCATAATGGACACAGTGCGTTCTCATTGCTCATTTCTCTAACTTGGTCTAAAGTCTAAACTTTCCAGAATTTTGTAATAAAAAGATGGTTAGGTTAGAAACTTTTAAGTCTTGAATTTTCTTAGTAACGTGCCGACAGGGGTGGCACCACCGTCCAAAGGGCGGGCCGACCAACTAAAAGGTGATGGGCTTATGGCCCACACTGGAAAGGTGACTTTCTTATTTCTAATTTTTATTATTATAATAGTTTTTTTTTTTTTTTTTTTTTTGAGAATGTTATTATTATAATAGTTGAAAGACTTAATAATAATAATAATAATATAAAAATATATCAAGATTCTAAATTCCAAATTTCCAATAATTTAACTGAAGACCAATTTGACAGAGAATCAACATTCTAATGATGTGTTTGCATTCGATTAAATATAATATAGAATATAGCTCCTTGATCTAAATTGGCTGCTTTCAACCCACACATTATTAATTTATTACAACTACAAATATATATATATATATATACATGTATAGATTAATATATTATATCATATGCTCACTGCATGGAGTGTGGATTGAATTGCATGTGGACTTTGATTAATAATAATTAGAATTTTTTTTAATTTTTTTTTTCCATTGAAAGGAATAATATATATTTTTTATATTATGAAAGAATACCAACAATTATTAAATTAGAGTTAATGATGCAACCACTCTCTTGATAGGGATGATGAATAGGAATTTTACATTTGTTTTTATCAGTCTTTAAAGCATTTTAGATTCTGGAAATCCTAATCTTTTGTGAAGTTTCTAATCCAAGCATAGCAAGAGGTCAAGGGTCAATTAGTCATCAACTCCTTTGATTAAAATAATTATTTTTCAAATGTAATCCTAAAATTGACTAGTGTATATATATATATATATATATATGAACTAGTAAATATATTTTTAGTTTAATCACACTGATCACTCTATTATTAAAATAATTAAAGTTGTAACAGTAATTAGGAATAGGAAAATGTATTACAAAGAATACAAGACGTTATAATATAATACTCATTACTATTCATTTATTTGGTGACATCACAATAATAGAACCTTGAAGATGATGGAATAAAAGTATTTTAAATCAAATTTAAGATATATTTTAGGAAATATTTTCCTCATATAATTATATTTCCTAAAAAAATAATATTTTGTAGATTTGAAAGAGAGATTGGTTATTTTTTAGGATTTTTTATTTTCATAATTGTTATACACATAAGGAAAGTTTGTTTATTTGAAAGTATATTAATTTTAGAAATTAATACACCTATTAAGGAATAATTATTACAACCCCTTAAGAGATGAACATTTATTTCTCATTTTAAAGTATAGTTATTCAAAATGAATGACTATTTCGTATTCCTTATAACAAAAGCATAACCAAACTATTAAATTATAAGAATAACTATTATATTACAGTGTCTATTACAGTCTAGACTTATTAATATCTCTTATAAGTCATATTCTTTTTGAACCCCAAGGCCCCACAAAAGGAAAGGTTTGTGCCTGTAGCCTTCCTTTTTTGGTGGGCATAAAAAGGAAAAAAAAATGAAAAAAAAAATTCTCAAACAAGAAAAATGTGTTCAGTTAACAATCAGAAATGTACAAAACCACAAAATATTGAACCGTATTATTATAACCTTAACCTATAAAAATAAAAAATTGTATTATGATAAACCCCAAATGACAAAAGTAAAACAAAGTTTTAAAAGCCCAAGAAAAGACATTATTGAGATCTTAAGCAAGGGTATGACAAGAGAAAAGGATGTTAATGAAGGGTACATCAGTCATTTGAGTTCCCCAAGATAACTTTGCACCCACCAAACATGTACACTTGGAAGTAACGACAGGACTGAGGAGACAGCAAAGAAAGTAAAGAAAATGAGCGTGTAGTATATCTATCTCATTCATTACAATTAAATAGTTACAATATTAATTAGGCAAGGAAAGTCTTAATCTCCTAGATTTGGATGCACACAACATTACACACACCTGCATAGTATAACAATAAGATTATTATTCAGCCACAAAAAAAGAAAAAAGAAAAAAAGAGTAGTATTATGATTTCAATTTCTCAAAAAATAAAACATAGTAATATTAGAAAAGTAACAAAAAGTAAACATTTTAATTATATATCAAATATAATATAGATAGAATAACAATGGTTTCGGCACAATTTTTATTTTACTTAATTATATTTGAGGTGATAGATTGTAATTATTAATAATATTATTAATTTATTATATAATTTTGTATGTTATTTTAATAGTTGTAAAAAAGAAAAAAAAATGTAAAATTTGTTATATATTTAGACTTATAATAAATATAAATATATATTAAGATTAGCAAATTCCTTCTTTCATTTCTATAAAGTAAGAATAATTCCAATATTTTATTTTAAAAAAAAAATTCCAATATTTCTTGGTACTGTTTTTTGTCAGTGTCTGACTTGCTTTTACAGTTGATGGGTCATCAGTGACTGTGCCAAATCTCAGGATATAATGCAAAAGACCCATTTGAGACAAAGAGAGAGAGTCTGAGAGTAATAGAGAGAGAAAAAAAATGGGGTGAGAAAGATGACAGGCAGCTGGAGTTTAAGCATCACAGCTGCTGGCTAAAATCCCATTAACAAGTTTCATTCTTCTGGTGTGTACTTGATCCAAATGCTTTCCTAAGTGTTCACTTTTTTGCAGTTTTGGCTGATTCCCATTTGCTTAAAATATGTGTGTAGTTTTGTTCCATTGGGTGGTTGCTCTGGCTGCTGGATAAGAATTAAGAACTCATCACTGGATTTCATTCACTTGGTAAGTTCTTGATCTTATGGTTCATAAAGGTTCAGTCTTTTTGTAGTTTCTATTGAGACAAGTCTGCTCATAATTATTGCTGATCTTGTTTTCATATCTGATGGTAGTTTCAGTTGCTGATCATGAAGCAGCACTGTAATTCATATTTTACGTTTTCATTGAGATCCATGTGCATATATATCTACTAGATTCACTCAATGTACATAGTTTTTCTGTTCACTTAGTCCCTCCTATTGTTAAAAACTCTCTCTCTCTCTCTCTCTCATACATATGTATGTGTGTGTGTGTGTGCGCACATATTTATTGGTGTACTTATTGATCAAAGTAATTTTAGTGATGCTTTTTACTGGATTGTGGGGAGTTCAAGTTATGCGTTCCTGGTGTTTGTGTTTTGGGTTGCCAGCACTCCCATGATTTATCTGTTACTTCATGCTGGATCAAGTGAAGGAGAAGAATACATGTGATCAGCCCAGATTAGTGTGTTGAGGATCCAATCTGATCCCAAAAGTTTTGGGACTAAGGCTTTGTTGTTGTTATTAATAGTTTTGAAGATATGATATTTATTGTCTCTCTTTTTCTGTGGAGCAGTTGATTTGGTTGTTTGAAGGCTACTGAAGTGAGGAGTAGCAATTATTCAAGCATTGTACTTGTGTCCAATTAAGCAGGTAGTGATATTGTCCTATATAATCTGAAGAAGCTTATATGAACTGAATAGGATTTTGAAGATCAACTCTAAAATATGCTTACTCTGATTTTTTTTTTCTTTGATGATCTTGCTGTCTAGGTGCAAGAGGTGAGAGGTGTAGAGCTGCAAAGCATCATTTAGCATATAATTGGGTGGTGTGTTTTGTCTAATTGATATTCTGGCCTGGATCCACTATCTAGGATTTTGTTACTGGTATAAAGACCAAGCTTTTGCCAAGTCAAAACCAGTTGCACTGCTGTTCCTTGCTGGAGTCATGGCAACCTTGTTACATTCTGAGTCTAGACGCTTATATTCTTGGTGGTGGGACAGCCACATTAGCCCAAAGAATTCAAAATGGCTTCAGGAAAATCTTACAGGTGTTGATATTTTTTCCTTACGACTTAAATGGCTATCACTGTGTTCTTGAAATTTTTGTTTCTTGCTCAGATCTGTTGTTTTTCATGTTTTTTGATGGCGGTTGCTTTCTAATTACTAAAACTGGTTATTGCAAATCAACTTAACACAAATCTTCAACTAAGCATCCGTAAGAACTTAACCATATGATGAGGAACACTTGTTGAACAATTCTTTATAAGAATACACTGTATTCAATTTGTTTTAATTTTGAATATATTATTCATTCTTGTTGGTACATTCTTATATATTGCCCTTTCTTTCTTGTTACTTTCCTCATAACCCCAGTACTTATTGAAATGAACTTGAATGACAATGTCTCTTTTTCTAATTATACTGCAATTTGCTTCACCTCATCTTATGCTAAAATATATAATTCTCCCCCTTGTTAGGCTTTAAAAAGTTTCAATTTAAAAAACTGAACTTTCTTAATAGTTTCAAACCCCCCCCCCCCCCCCCCCCCAAAACCCTTTCTCCTTTTGACCTCTCGGTGAATCACAGTTGGCTAAAAGTAACAAAAGTTAACATAAAGTATACTTAAAATCTACCCAAAAAAAAAATTCTTCTTAGGAATTGCAGGTGGCATTTTGGCATAAAAAAAGCTTAGAAAATGGCTAAAAATAACCTAAAAGATAAACATAGTTTAATGAAAATGCAATTTTTTGTGAGTTCTTTTGCACTAAAACAGCATTTGGCATTTATATGATGGTTTGTTAGTGTCCAAGGTAAGTCTCAAGTACACTTTACTTGAGTTCTTGTTAATTTTAGTTAATAGTCATTCATAAAGGAAGAAACTTATATTGGTTTGGAAAATTCAAGGTTTTAACTGAAACATTTTAAATTCTAAGGTTAATTTGAAACCACCTCTAAGCTATAAGCAGAATAACATAATTTCCCCTTCATTTTACATTTTACTACTGATAATTTTGTAAGTTTGTAATGTCCCAGATGCTATTACAACCAGGAATCTTGTCATTTATGCTGGCACATGTTATGCATACAAACATAGATCTTAATAATTCAATGAATAATCACCCTTGAGTTGTGCATCATAGAAATTAATAGGCATTTAATCCACTTTTATAATTTTTAAGAAGTAGTAGTCATGGTTCTCCATGGAACATGATCTAGGAAGGTTTGATGGCATTATTAACCATGAAAAAAAAATGATGGCTAAACAAGTGGACATGCTACTCTATGCATGTTTGTAATGCACGTGCATCATCTCTATGCTATTTTAGGCCACATTCTTAACAGACCCTAAATCTGTTGATACAGACATGGATGCCAAGGTCAAAGCAATGATCAAGCTCATTGAAGAAGATGCAGATTCTTTTGCAAGGAGGGCAGAAATGTACTACAAGAAACGTCCAGAACTTATGAAACTGGTAGAGGAGTTCTACCGAGCCTACCGTGCATTAGCTGAGAGGTATGATCATGCAACTGTGGAGCTTCGCCAGGCCCATCGAACCATGGCAGAAGTATTTCCCAACCAAGTACCTTATGTGCTGGCTGACGATTCACCCTCAGGTTCTTCAGGCCCTGAGGTTGATCCCCATACACCAGAAATGCCACATCCAATTCGTGCTTTGTTAGACCCAGATGACTTGCACAAGGATGCACTGGGACTCTCTTCAACCAGCTTACAAACTATGAAAAGGAATGGAGAGCGTTCAGAAGAATTTGACACTGGAATAAGCAAAAGGGCTCTTAAACAGTTCAATGAGATGTTTGGGTCAAGAGAACTAGTGGCACAAAATTCAAATGTTGCTGAAGGAAGGATGAGAAAAGACCCAAAAGTTCATGAAGCAGAAGAGAGTGAACGAAATTTGCAACATGGTTTCTTTTCCAAGTCTCAGCATGCTGGGGAAGCTGAAAGAGAAGTTGAGACCTTAAAGAAAACCCTAGCAGAGATACAGGTTGAAAAGGAAGCTATCCTTCTTCAATACAAGCAGAGTCTGGAGAAGCTATCTCACCTTGAGAGGGAACTTAATCAAGCCCAAAGGGATGCTGGAGGGCTTGACGAACGAGCAAGCAAAGCAGAAATTGAAATTAAAATACTGAAGGAAGCCCTTGTTGAGTTAGAAGCTGAGAGGGATGCTGGTCTTCTTCAATACAATCAGAGTTTAGAAAGGATATCTAGCTTGGAGAATATGTTATCTGTTGCCCAAGATGATGCAAAAGGACTCAATGTGCGAGCTGTTAAAGCAGAAACTGAAGCTCAATGTTTCAAGCAAGAACTTTCTAGATTAGAGGCTGAAAAGGAGGCAGGTCTTCTTCATTACAAACAATGTCTTGAGAAGATATCAGCTCTGGAGACTAAAATATCACTTGCTGAGGAGAATGCTCGAATGCTAAATGAGCAAATTGAAAGAGCTGAAACTGAAGTTAAGGAACTAAAGAAAGCTCTTACCAAACTAAGTGAAGAGAAAGAATCTGCAGCATTTCAGTATAAGCAGTGCTTGGAGATAATAGAGAAGATGGAGAGAGAACTTTTTCATGCCCAAGAGGATGCCAAACGCCTGAATAGTGAACTTCTGAAAGGGGCTGCAAAATTAAAGAGTGCAGAAGAACAGTGTTTTCAGTTGGAGAGATCCAATCAATCTCTGCAGTTAGAGGCAGACAATCTGGTGCAGAAGATTGTGGTGAGGGACCAAGAACTTTCAGAAAAGCATGGTGAGTTGGAAAAGTTACAAACTCTAATGCACGAGGAACACTCACGGTTTGAGCAAGTGGAAGCCACTCTCCAAAATTTGCAGAAATTGCACTCTCAATCTCAAGAGGAGCAGAGAGCTCTGGCATTGGAGCTTAAAAATGGGCTTCAGATGTTCAAGGACTTGGAGATCAGCAAACGTGGGATGGATGAACAAATGCAAAGGGTTAAGGAAGAAAACAGGAGCCTGAATGAAATGAACTTTTCTTCCACCATATCAATAAATAATCTGCAAAATGAAATCTTTACCTTGAAGCTAATGAAAGAGAAACTCGAAGAGGAGGTTACTCTAAAAGCAGACCAAAGCAATGCTCTCCAGCAGGAAATTTGGCATTTAAAGGAGGAAATCAAGGGCTTAAATGGAAGATACCAGGCTATTATGGAGCAAGTAGCATCTGTAGGTCTGAATCCTGAATGCCTTGAGTCATCCGTGAAAGACTTACAAGATGAGAATTCAAACCTGAAAGAGGTCTGTGAAAGGGAAAAAGACGAGAGAGAAGCCCTACATGAGAAGTTGAAGCATATGGATGAAATTTCAAAAGAGAATGCTGTTCTGGAGAGTTCCCTGTCAGGATTAATGGCTGAGTTGGAAGGGTTGAGAGAGAAAGTTGGGAACTTGCAGGAGTCCTGTCAGTTTCTCCAGGGAGAAAAATCCACACTTGTTTCTGAAAAAGCTACTATGTTTTCACAGTTACAAATTGTCACTGAGAATCTGCAGAAGCTCTTGGAGAAGAACACCTTGCTGGAGAATTCACTCTCCAGTGCAAATATGGAGCTTGAAGGTTTGAGGGCAAGATCTAAGAGCTTAGAAGAAGTATGCCAGTTGCTTAGTAATGAGAAGTCCAACATCCTAAATGAGAGAGACACCCTGGTATCTCAGTTGGAAAACGTTGAACAGAGATTGGGTGGTCTGGAAAGGAGGTTTACAAAATTAGAAGAAAAATATTCGGATCTGGAAAAGGAGAAAAAATCCACGTTTTGCAGGGTAGAAGAATTGCAAGCTTACATCTTCATGGAGAAGCAAGAGCACACAAGTTATGTGCAGTCAAGTGAGGCGCGATTGGCAGGTTTGGAGAACCAAGTGCATATCCTGCAACAAGAAAGTAGGTTGGGGAAGAAGGAATTTGAGGAAGAACTTGATAGAGCTGTCAATGCTCAGGTTGAGGTTTTCATCCTTCAGAAGTTTATAGAAGATTTGGAAGAAAAGAATTTATCTCTACTAAATCAATGTCAAAAACAGGTTGAAGCATCTAAATTTTCAGATAAACTGATCTCAGAGTTGGAGAGTGAGAATCTTGAGCAACAGGTAGAAGCAGAATTCTTGTTAGATGAAATCCAGAAGTTGAGGATGGTAATTCATCAAGTGTTCAGGGCTATTCAAATTGATCCAGATAATGGGAATGTAGATAAGATTGAGCATGAGCATATACCTGTACCGCGTATTTTGGATGGTATTGAGGATTTAAAAGATTCTCTGTTGACAAGCAAGGATGAGAAGCAGCAGCTGCTGGTTGAGAACTCAGTTCTATTAACTTTACTTGGGCAACTGAAATTAGAGGGTGCAGAACTTGATTCTGAGAAAAAGATCATTGAGCATGAGTTTGAGGTCATGACAGAGCGGTGTTCTATGCTGCAAAAGAACAAGCACGAGCTTCTAGAGATGAACATGCAGTTGAGATCAGAAATGGGCAAGACTGAGCAACGGGAGGAAGTTTTAAAGGCTGAATTGGAAACTCTTCACATTTCTTTGGCAACTTCGAAGGGGGCTTGCTTGGTATTGCAGAAAGAAAGTACAATGTTGCTTGAAGAGAAGAAATCCTTGCTGAAGAGTTTTTCTGACCTGAAAGAGGAAAAGCATATTCTTGAAGAGGAAAACAGTTCTATTCTTCATGAAGCATTAGCTCTCAGCAATATGGCTTTAGTCTTTGAGAGCTTTGCAACCGAGAAATCTGTGGAACTAGAAGCACTTTCTGCAAATAACGACAGTCTCCATGTTGTCAACATTGACCTCAAGGAGGAGGTTAGTATGTTGGGGAAGAAGGTGGAAATGAAAGAGGAAGAAAATCTATGTCTGAATGAAACAGTAGTGAAGTTAGGGAAAGAGCTGAGTGAAGCCAAAGACTTAAATGACCAATTATGCATTCAATTGTCCGTTGAAAAAGATTTTCTGAGACAAAAGGCAACAGAGCTTTCAGAAGCGGAACAGAAGCTTAAGGCTTCAGAGAGCTTGAATGTTGAATTATGCAGAACTGTTGAAGACCTGAAGATGGAACATGAAGAATCAAAACTAATCAGGGAAAATCTAGAGAGACAGATTCTTGAAGTATTGGATGATAGCACAATTCAGAAAAAAGAAATCGAATGCCTTCGTGAGGTGAATGAGAATATGGAGTCTAAAGTAGCAATATTAAACAAAGAAATTGAAGAACATAGGATTAGAGAAGAGAATTTGAATTCAGAGCTGCAAGAGAAGAGAGATGAATTTGAACTATGGGATGCTGAGGCTGCAACATTTTATTTTGATCTCCAGATTTCTGCCGTTCGTGAAGTTCTACTTGAAAAGAAGGTTCAAGAACTTGCTGGAGCTTGTGAGAGTCTTGAAGATGAAACTGCTGCAAAAGGTATGGAGATTGCACAGATGAAGGAAAGAGTTAGCTTCTTAGAAAGTGAGATAGGAGGACTGAAGGCGCAGTTGTCTGCATATGTTCCTGTCATAGCTTCTTTAGGAGATGATATAGCCTCTCTTGAGCAGAATGCCCTTCTTCACACAAAGCTTTCTGTGGCACGAAATCTAGAAACACAGGTATTATTTTACAATTTTTTGAAAACATCATGTTAATGTGATTGGCTTCTTGATTCTTGGTGCTAACTTTTTTGGGGCCAAACAAGAAGCCCAAATCTATGATGGCAAACCAACACGCACTCACACCTGTTTATTTCATTTTAGTAACCTTATTGAACGGTATAACATGAAGAACTTGTTAATTCAAATGGCACTAGAAATTGATATTAAACCACTTCAGTTTTTACACTTGGTTTCAAATCCTAACCCCTCCACCCTCCCCTTCTCCTCTTTTTCCAAAATTTAATTTTAAACTTGAAGGATAATTGGAAACCCTGCTTTTTCTTGAAATTTTCTGCATGCATAAACAGATACACGCAGGATTGCAACTTGTGCAAGTGGACTTGAAGTCCTTAGCCCTTTAACATAGATATTGTGCGTATAATGCCATTTTGCTGAATCTCATACTTATTTAACATGCATATTTCTGTAGGACAAGGAAATGGAAATTCATCCTTATGAAAACAGCTGTCAAGAGCTTAAAGAAGATCAAAGGACTGCGATACCAGATGGAATCTCACATTTGCAGAAGATGCAGACTAGGATTAAAGCAGTAGAAAAGACTGTTATGGAAGAAATGGAAAGGCTTGCAACACAAGAAAGCATAAACACCAACATCAAAGTAGAAGATGTAATGAAAGAGGCTGAAGACTTCAAACCAAAAGGCAAATTGCCTCAAGAGAGAGGCCTGGAATCAAAGAGGACTAAACCTGAAAATGGGATTTTGATGAAAGATATTCCTCTTGATCAAGTCTCAGATACTTCATTCTATGGGAGAAGCAAGATAGATAATGGTAAAGCTGATGATGAGATGCTTGAATTATGGGAAACTGCAGAGCAAGAGTGCGGCCAGGATCCAATGTTCAATGAGACACAAAAGCAGGCATCTGCACCAGTAGAAGCTGTTAATGCATGCCACAGGCTTGAAGATGGGGAGAAGAGTCAGGATCTCCCTTCAGAATTAGAGATTGAGAAGGAGTTGGGCATTGACAAGCTAGAGGTATCTGCAAGTGTTAGACAGCCAAATCAAGATGTCAACAAGGGAAAGTTCCTGGAGAGACTTGCTTCCGATGCTCAGAAATTGACGAGTCTTCAAACAACTTTACAAGATCTGAAAAAGAGAGTGGAGATGAACAACAGAAGCAAGAAGGCCAGTGACATTGAATATGAAACAATCAAAAGACAGTTACAGGAAGTTGAGGAAGCTATTTTGCAGCTGGTGGATGTCAATGATAAATTGACAAAAGATATTGAGGATAGCCCATCATCATTGGATGGAAGACCTTCAGTAGAGCTGGAGGAGGCTGGAAATGTCCGCAGAAAGAGAGCAACAGAACAGGCAACTAAAGGGTCCGAAAAAATTGGACGTTTGCAGTTTGATTTACAAAACATTGAGTATGTTCTACTTAAATTGGAGGATGAAAAGAAAAGCAAAGGAAAGCACCGATTTCCTGAAAGTAGAACAGGCAGTCTCTTGATAGACTTTATTTACAGTGGAGGGAGGGGTAGTGAGAGGCGTAAGAAGTCTTGTTTTTGTGGCTGTACAAGACCTTCAACTGATGGAGACTAAGGTAACTACTAAGAGGAAAGCATGTGTCCATCAGCTGTAAGTTTCACTCCTGAGATGATCCTAATATTATGTTTAGGGGGTCATTTCTTGGATTAATCGGTAAAAACTGTGCCTTTTAGCTTAGAGGAACTGTAAGAATTTAGGACCAAACTAATTATAATAAGCTGCTTTTCCAGCATTTTATTTGTTAATTTATAAGGCAATCAATATCAGTAAAGGAACTCAGTAGTACAAGTTTCTTATATATGGTTGATAGTTTTCTCGAATGGCATTGTTTGACACCAACTATGGTAGAGTAGCATGGACTTGAACAAGTTCATTTTGACTTAACTACACCTTGAAGATGGGAAGTCCTCGCATATGGTCTTATACAACTTTAACAAGGCCAATATGTGCTAAAGATGGAAGCCCACTCGGCCTAAAGCCAACAAAGTATATTAACTAAAAAGGCCCACTTCTATTAGTACTTGTTCTAATAACTTAAGAATTTGATGTGCACAATTTATCTTTTTTTTTTTTTTTTTTGATAAGTAAGAAACACAATTTATCTATTTTGTGGCATACATTTTCAACAATCTTGTAAACCAGAGGATTATGAGTTTGTTCTCATTAACTAAGATTGTGGATGCCTCATGAAATAACCCCTTACTCAGAATGATCTGATTAGCAGAATTATTATCAACGTGGTCCTCTATTTCCTTCTTGTAATTGAGACTTGGTTGTCCAATTTGGCCATCTATTTGACATTAAGAGACTCAAATGTTGATTAATGATTAAAAACATTGAGTACAGAAGTCAGTTAATGGCTTAATGCTGGGATCTAGATTTTGCACGTCTTGAAGCAGGTTAAGCCCTGCAATAATTTTGTGTTCTGAGATAAAAGTTTTAGCAGGTGGAATTGATAGCTTTGACAGTCAAGCAGGAGAAACAATCCCTTAACACCAACCTACAACCCTATAACTTTCAAGGTTGGAGATTTCGAAAAAGAAAAAAACTTAATGATTTTTCTAGAATCTGAGAGCTGCTCAAACTCCACTCCAGGTTGATAAATTGTTTATAAAAGTTTCTCAAGTTACTTAAAACAGTGTCAAAGGACGAGATTTGAAAATTAGAAAATCCATCTCTATAAGGTTTGAGCCTTTGAGGCTTGGACCTGCGTATGCAACGGATCTATAAAATGTCGGTTGATCGCGGTGCTATTATAATTCAAAATTTCAAGATACTTATTCACTAAAAGTTACTAATTAATATTGGCATTAAACCATATAAGAAAATGGCATTAATCAATTATATATAGCTACTTCAAGACTTGAATTTAATTTTTTTTTTTTTTTTTAAATACTACTTTGTATTATAGATACCATCAATTTTTTTTTATAGAAAAACACTAGATTAGCCCATCGTCAAATAAAGAACAGTTAGATAAATTAGTTCATGGTCACTTCAGATGATCCCGTAGATATTGTAGCAATAGTTTTAAAACAAAATATTTAAGAAGTTTTAACTTAAAATGACCTAACTTGGTAGATGTAAAGCTTCATTCTACGTAAGTAGTTTAACTTAAATAAGTGTTTCATGTAATTGCACATGGTGGTGGATGTAAAGTTTCATCCACCCTAACTTTTTTTCAGGGATGAAAATCTAGGGGTTTATCTGAAAATAAGTGTTTCATGCTCATTACATACGGATTTGGTTGGTAAAGATAACAAAATGTCTGACTAAATTAAACGGACAAAAAAGTCTCTTAATGACAAAATCACTCTAATTCTGACAGGTAGGACAAAATAGGAGGAATGTTTAAATAAACAAGTTCTCCATAAACAGCGAGCAACAAAATCTCAGAGCCACCAAAAAAAACAAAGTAGAAGCTAAAGGGCAATTTCAGAATCCTTCATTCAGGCTCCAACTAGTTCAGCAGGGGCCTCAGCCATTGTCTCGTCAGCAGGCCTATCCACCTTGACACCAACATCCTCTGAATAGTCACCATGAACCTGCATAGACAAACCACAGTGGACACATTTACATGAGTGCCTCAAAATATCCTAAAACACAAAGAAGGCTTATCAAGATCCCGAATATCGACACTTGAAAATGATCAAAAATTTCAGAAAGAGGTAATAAACTGGATAGACAGGCATCATGAAGGCAACTTAATTAAAAAAAATTAAACAAAAAAAAAACTAACAGGGTGAACAAAAGTAAATCTGATCATCCTGAAAAAATCAGAACCTAAATTAAAGTGGCTTAGGCCTTGGATTTGTCTGGGGTATGAAGTAACTGATTTCAGAAAAAATGCTATAAATTGTATGAGCTCTAGGAAAACCTTAATTTCCAGGCTTTTTATTAGCAAAGTTCGAAATTATTAACACCACAAATGCCAAAGCTCTAATTTCTAAACTGGTATAATGTTATGCACACAAAGAAAGAGAGAAAGAGGGGTAGAGGGACTTGCCTCCATCAACTTTCCAAGGTCAAATTTTGGAGCTTTCAAGATCTTAACTTTCCGGATAAATACATTTTGTAGAGGGTAGATGCTTGAGGTTGCCTTTTCGATATCCTTGCCAATTGACTCAGGAATGAACTTCCTCACTAATTCCTTCAGATCACAAGATGATGCTGAGTTGACCATGATCTCCCTCATCTTGCGGCGGATCTAACAGATCACAAGCAACATTATTTGTTAAATGAAGGTAAAATTTATATTGGAATGCAGCAATTTCAAAAGATGACACAATTATCAAAATACTTTGTTGTTCAGCCTAATGAAGTTCACGAACAATCTTAGTGAAAAAAGAAAGCATTGGGCAACAAATTATTTAGGACATAAGCCAATGATAAAGCAACATTTGGCTCAATTAATTCATCTTTTTATATTTTAGATATCTACACTATTCAAGAAGTTTAAAAAAAAAATTTTAAATAATTTGAAAAGATAGAAAATCTAGTTTATATCATTAAAGTTGGAAAAAAAATTTAATTAGAAACTATTACACGTGCAAGCACACAAGAACAGATCAGTGGTCACTTATAGTACACATCCATCTTCGCTCAAGTTGCTGATTAATTTCTATAAAACAATTTTTTAGTTAAATAACAGTATACAAACCTGTCTAATTTGGCTAGACTGGGCATAACATGTTCTCTTGACTTGGTTTTGGCGCCTCTTGGTGAATCCAATACAGAACATCCTCAAGGTGTAATTGTCTGTAGTCTTCACATCCACGTGAGCTTCAATCAATGTCTGCCATTTCCTCACCAAAGACCTCAACTTGTCTGTTGTAAAATCCATTCCCTGAAATGTTTTATAAAGTAAGAACATAGCAGAAGTGACTGATTTTTTCATTAGAAACATAGTACCAACAATGTTGGAAGCAGATAAAACCATTTAAATTCCACATACCCAGAAATTTGTCAGAACATTCCTCCCTTGAACATCTTCAGCTCTCAATCTGATCTTCCTGTAAGCATGCTCCTCATCATCCTGAAGGTCAGCCAATGATATCTCAAAGACTCTGTGTTTGAGTCCTTCTGAAGCAATCTGTTAAGAGTCAAAAACAGAGGTCATATTGTATGCACGAACATGTAATCATCTGGCAATTATTAAATACATTAAAATTGCTAGGTAGCAGAAGAAGTATAGCCTTGGTGCAATGGCAAAGTGCATTCCGCCAAAAGGAATGGTTGCAGGTGCCTACCAATAACCTATCTCAAACCCATCAAAAGTGGGAGATTTTTGCATTGAAAAAGGTCTTCAAAAAGAATGAAAATCAAGCCATGCTAAAGCAATCTTGCCACTACAAATCAATACTTCCATAAACTAGATCTCATACTTTCATCCACCTTAGAATGAGAAAGGAATGAGGGTTGATTCAAAAACTTGAAACACTCACAAAAGATTTGAACATCATTTGTCATGATACTCTTTGAATGCAAAATGCACATGTTCCAACAACAATCCGTAACCAAGCAATAGATTTCAAAGTCGCTTATGACACAGAATATCATTTGCCCTAACCTTTAATTCTAACACTAATAGGCTAATAGCACACCAAAGCACCTCCTATCCATTAAATCCAACTGGATCATCTTATAAACAAAGCAGGGTTAAAATTAAACAACAATTACCATCCAAACCACTATAAGAACCCATCTAGATTAGCTTTAACCAACCTCATTAACCAATCAAGCAAGCAACACAAACAAAAAAATCAAAATAAAAAACCAATATTTTAGCTGCAGAGAAAGCTGACAACGAAACAGAAATGGAAACAACAAAAACCCCAGATACAAATTTTAACTCGGTTTCAAATCCCACAGTTTCTCGTTAACGAAACACATCATTAGATCAATAAAACAATAATACTAAAAACCCACAAATAGATAACAGAAAAAAGAGCTGACCTTAGTTCCCTGAGTACGAGTGACGAGGGTTTTGCCAACGTTTTTGACAGTGAACACTGATGGGGCCTTGATGTCATACCAGTCCTTCTTTGCAAAAGGATCAGCTCTGTAATACCCACACACAAAAAAAATATATACACATATTCAAAATCAATAACAATATCGAAAATGAAAAAAACAAAGCAAACCCAGATCTGAAAAACAAAAATTGAATGCAAAAACATAAGAAAGACTCACGCTTTCTTCTTGCCTCCCTTCTTTCCCTTGGAAATCCTCTTGTTCTTACTGCCAAATACAACACGTTAGTATTAGTCCCTCACAAATGCATGAATTCTCAGTGTAAACATGAATGAGAGAGAGAGAGAGAGAGAGAGTACCCGACGGCCATGATTGGATGAGCGGAGAGGAGGAGAGAGAGAGAGAGAGCACCAGACGGCTATGGAGGCAAAACAAAAAATGAATGTTTTGAGAGAGCAAAACCCTAATTTTGGATGAGGGATTTATATGGGGGTGTGTGCTTCGGGTTGTTGTACACTCAGGTGTGTGTCGTTTTGGCGATATTAATTGAGACTATACAAGGGTAATTTTGAGATATTGGTATATCCAGTTGATGCAGGGACTGTTATTGGATTATATAAACCGATGTCGTTATGTTCGCACCTTAAAAAATCATAGCCTTCTCACTTCTTAGGGCTTTTAAATTTTACTTTTATTTTTATAAACCTTTATCTTTTTCGTGCTGCTTGTTTAGATAATTTTTCACATTTTTTTATGTTTGGTAACATAAAAAAAAATTGGCTAGTGGAAAACTATCTTCATTTAACAAAAAAACCCTAATAAGATAAGCATATTTTCTTTAGATTGGGTAAGGGAGAGGTTTATAGGGCCCAAATGACACTGGATCATGGGCTAAAATAAGCCCAATACATGCTTATTTAAGAATAAAGCTTCCTTAAAATATCCATACCCTGGACCACGAACTAAATGGTGCGTCATTATGGATCCAATGGTAAATTCACTAAGGACCCCATCCAAAGTCAAGATCTTCACCAAGCTGGCAAAGTCAATGCACCTACCAAGCTTCTGAGGATGTACTATTAAACTTATAAGATTATCTAAGGGCACCTTCTAAACCTTCCTGATAAATCTATAGTTACCTACTTGGCACATTCGCATTTAATGATGGATAATTGATTAGAATAAAACAAGAAGCTCCAAAAGTCTTCATTCATCATGACATTAAGGAAGAAAGAGACTGATGGGACAAAAACCTGTTCAACTGTACAAAAACAGCTCATGCTAGAGAAGAAAACATGGCAAATATAATGAAGGATAAGGGTGAAGAAGAAGACACGAGAAATAAGTGTGAGAGAATTGATAAAAGAGAAAAGTAGATTGTTCTTAGAAAAGAGCTTGTAATATTTTCTATAAAAAAAAAACTTATGAATATACCTTTTTACGTATATTTTTGTGGTTCTTGTTCAAATCTATCATTGTGGATTGTTGTTAACCCCTAACATAAATTAATTGTGATCCTAAGTCAGGTTTAACCAGTTTTGGGCCACACAAGTTGTTTTCCTAAAAAAAAAATATTGGAAAACAATCTCTCTCCCTCTCTCTCGATGCAATTCCACAGGTTTAACTCTCTTTGCTCTCTTCTCTTCTCTATTTTCTCCTTGTTTCTCTTCCCCTCTATGACATAGTTCTATGAATTTCAATCTTGACTTCTTCTTTTTTTTTCTTTAAGTAATTTTTTAGTTTGATGGATTTTAGTATGGAAAGTTGCAGATGTTAATTTCTCTTTTGCATGTAAAAGTGAAAAAATAAATAAATAAAGAAGAATGAATATAGTAAGAGACAAAAATTTGCAAATATAGCGCCTATATGACTTTAAATTGCTTTTACATAGGGCAATCTTTACAGTAAATTAATAATGTTGTTACAGATAATAGTATAATGAATGATAAATTTTTAGGGGAATTGCATTTTGTTGCCTTATTATCATATTAATATTATGAAGTGAATTGCAATATTTTCCTCAAACTTCAACATTAAGCCATTGATTTCTTTAAACTACTAGATCAATTGTGATCTATTCCCATCCTGTGTATGGGCTAGCATTATAGATACATTATGTTGAGTATTTTTTAAGTTATATATGATTGTTTTAGTCCTACAAAGTGATCAATATATATTTTTTATGTATGTTACTGTCCCAAAATGAGGAAGATGAGTGGTAGAGATCATACAAATTGGACAACTAATTTTGCTTGTATATATTGTCAAAATTTTAGTTTGAAAACCAAATTCATTCTTGGTTTTTTTTTTTTTTTTTTTAATATTGATTACATTTGTTGAGTTTACACAATACACATGTTTTAAATTACACAAGAAATATTATTAAAAAAAATTGTGTATAGCAAACACCAAAAAATGTTCTCAAACTCATTTTCAAGGCCGTTACCAAACACTGGAAAAATATATAGTTTTCTAGAAAATGCTTTCTAGAAAATGAAAAATTTTCCAAGAAAAGTTATTGTTGAAACAAACAAAGCGTTATAATTGTTGGAAAAATAATAGTGAATAAACAAGTTTGATACAACAAACAATATCCCAAATAATTAGCAAGAATGTAAAATAAACAATAACAATATAAATTTAAGTAAAATTAGGAACAATCTCATAATGCTATAGAATCACGCAAAGAGCGTTGTCCTTAAAGGTTGATTCATGCCACCCAAAGTAAAACTTGGTGCGATTGGTTCTCTTGGCCAAACAACCCCCCAAGATTAGACTATAGCGTCGACCTTTGTGATGTACGCACTTCCACTCACAAAAAGTTTAAGAACAACCTCTATTGCCTTTCCTTAGAAAAATAATTCTTGTAGAAAAAATATGTGAGAGAGAAAGATAGTAGACTTGTGTATATCTAAAAATATAGAGTAGTAAAAAGACACTCTTGAAAAATATGTTATGATGAGTATTATATAGGCTACTTATGAAGATAATAGACTATAGTTGTTGGTTACTAATAACCCTTAAAAGCCCAACGGCTATATTATCAATTATTGCTTAACAGCTATTTTTCTCATAATTGCCCAACGGCTATTTTCCTCATAAATTTTCAATGACTAGAAAATAAATAAGAATAAAAGTGTTTGAAACACACACCCACACCAACAATCCCTCATATGTTACAAACACAAAATAGGAAAGGCACGCAACTAAAGAAAGTATGCATCAATATGGTACCAGAAGGTTTTAACCATACGTAGGATAAATAAGTAGGAACTAAAAGACAATGGTGGAGTTAAAACTCTTTTAACCAAGCTATTAGTAAACCAAACTTTTCACCCACATAACTTTCTTTATCAAGGTTGTTCTTAAGTAGGTTGGTGCCTTATCCAGGCCATGCGCCACTGGGTTTCATGAGAGCTCTAAAGACCTACCCAAAAAGTCTCATAGGAAGTGGCACAACTTCCACTCACACATAGGTGGCATCCATCAGGAGTGCGTGCAGAACACCCCATCCCAACAAATAGGGAGTATGGATCCATTAAGAGCCTAAAGCTTAACCTCTAACAATCTGCAACTTAATCGGTGGCATCCATCAGGAGTGCGTGCAGATACACCCCATCCCAACAGATAGGGATATGGATCCATTAAGAGCCTAAGCTCATCCTCACCAAATTCTGCAACTTAGCACTGTCTCACACCATAGAGATGAACTCATCACTAATCTCCTTAACAAGATAGCGAAAAATTTGTAATAAATGACAGTGCCCACATGGACCACTAATGACCTCTACCCATTTAACCCCTTACATGGAATCACCCTTTATAGAGGTTAGGCATTAGTCATAGTGTCACAACTTGGGTATTAGTCCAATCCCCTTAGATGTTTCACTCACCAGCCTTCTTGCTAGTGGTTTGGTTAAAGGATCGACCAAGTTCCTTTCTGACCTCACAAAGTCCAAGGACATAACACCATTACCAATAAGCTGCCTCACAATATTGTGCCTCAATCGGATATGTCGACTTTTCCCATTATAAATTTTGTTCTTAGCACATGCTATGGCAGCCTGGCAATCACAATGAATACAAACAGAAGCAATAGAGTTAGTAAAAAGAGGTATATCAATTAATAAACTCCTAAGCCATTTGGCTTCGGACCCAGCCTTCTCTAAGGCCACTAACTCTGCTTCCATGGTGGATCTCATTATGCAAGTCTGCTTGGTTGACTTCCAAGAGACAGCCCCTCTAGCTAGTGTAAACACATATTCACTAGTGGGCTTTACCTCATCTGTATCAAAAATCCAGTTAGCATCACAATATCCTTCTAAAACAGTAGGATAGCCACAATATGACAAACCAAAATCAAAAGTCCCCTTTAAATATCTCAATAATTTAGATAGTGCATCCCAATGCTCAATACTAGGATTATGAGTGTATCTACTCAATCTACCAACAGCATATGCAATATTAGGACGAGTACAGTTTGTCAAAAGCATTAAACTACCAATAATTTGTGCATATTTATTTTGTGAAACACTATCATCACGATTTTTAACCAAACGCACCTTTGAGTCATATGGAGTAGACATAGGTGGCATATCAAAATGTTCAAATTTTTTAAGAATTTTCTCCACATAATGAGATTGCGATAGTATAATGCAATCATTGTCCCTAAAGATCTTAATGCCCAAAATAACATTTGCCTCGCCTAAATCTTTCATATCAAATTTAGAGGTAAGAAAACTTTTAGCATCATGCACAACATTATGGCTAGTTCCAAATATAAGCAAGTCATCAACATATAAACAAATGATGACACCTTCATTATTATTAAACTTACTATATATGCATTTATCCGCATCATTAATCACATATCCATGTATAAGCATCATATTGTCAAATTTCTCATGCCATTGTTTAGGTGCTTGTTTTAATCCATATAAGGATTTAACCAATTTGCAAACTTTGTGTTCTTGTCCATGGACAACATAACCCTCGGGTTGTTCCATATAAATTTCTTCCTCTAAATTACCATTTAAAAAAGCAGTTTTAACATCCATTTGATGTATAACAAGTTTATAAATAGATGCAATGGCAAACAAAATTCTTATAGATGCAATTCTAGTAACCGGAGAATAAATATCAAAACAATCAACATTATGTTTTTGCTTATAGCCCTTAGCTACTAAGCGTGCTTTATATTTATCTATTGTACCATCCGGTTTTAAGTTCCTTTTAAATATCCATTTGCAACCAATAGGCTTAACCTTAGGAGGAAGCTCAACTAATTCCCAAGTATGATTAGACATAATAAAATCTAATTCACTATTAATAGCTTCCAACTAAAATGGTGCATCAATAGATTTAACTGTATCATAATAACTTACGGGTTCATCTTTAACATTATAGGCAAGGAAATCGTTACTATAACTCTTTTCCTTCCTAGCTCGCTTACTCCTTCTTAATTCTTGCACGTCATCAACAAGATCATTAGAAGTATCAATAGATTCATGCAATACTTTTTCCTTATTTTTTAAAGGAAACAAATGTTCAAAGAATATAGCATTTTCAGATTCAATAATAATGTAAGATTCTAAAATGTCACTCTTGATAACTAGAAATCTATAACATGAACTATTGCTAGTATATCCAATAAACACACAATCACATGTTCGAGAACCAAGTTTTCCCTTTTTAGGCTCAGACAACATAAGCTTAGCCAAACACCCCCACACTTTAAGTTATTCTAAGTTAGGCTTACGTCTTTCCCAAAGTTCATAAGGAGTTTTACCAGTTTTCTTATGAGGTACCTTATTCTGTATATGGCAAGCCGAGCAAGCCGAAAAAATGGCTTCCCCCCACATATTGGAAGATAGCCCATAACTAACAAGCATAGCATTCATCATCTCTTTAAGAGTTCTATTTTTTCGTTCGGCTGTTCCATTAGATTCAGGTGAATAAGGAGGAGTTACCTCATGAATTATGCTATTTTGTTCACAAAATTTTTTAAAAGAGTTAGACTCATATTCACCTCCTCTATCAATTCTAAGTCTTTTAATCCTTTTATTCTTTTGGTTCTCAACTTCATTTTTATACTTTATAAACATTTCCAAAGCTTCATCTTTGGTTCTTAGTAAATAAAGTTTAGTGAATTTAGAATGGTCATCAACAAAGATTACATAAATTTTTTTTACCACCTCTAGTCATTGTGTGTTTTAAATCACCCAAGTCACTATGTACCAAACTAAGGAATTCGAATTCTCTTGTTATAGATTTACAAGGTTTCTTGGTGATTTTAGTTTCAGCACAAATTTTACATTTTTCCATGTTTGCTTCTTTTAGTGAGTTTATGATTCCACATTCTTTCATTTTCTTTATGTAACTAAGATTTATATGTCCAAGTTTACCATGCCACACATCAATAGAATCAACCAAGAAAGCATAAGAAGATGAATCATTTTCATTAATGACTTGATCAACATTAAGTACAAAAAGACCATCATTATCATAACCCTTACCAACAAAGATTTCATTTTTAGATAAAGTAACTATGCCACCATCAAATAGAACTTTAATACCAGCTTTACCAAGCAAACGTAGCGAGATGAGATTGTGTCAAAAATGAGGTATATGGAAGACATTGGTGAGTGAAAGTGTTTTACCAGAAGTTAGCTTAAGAGTACCTTCCCTTTGCCTCTCACTGGTATAGGCCTATTGTCTCCAACATAAACAAACTCGGTGCCTTCCACTATTGGAGTGTAGGAAGTAAACTCCTCTTTGAATGCACCAATATGTCTTGTGCAAGCTGAATCTACTATCCATCCTTTCACACTTGAGACTAAATGTGCCTCGGACACCACTGCCACAATGACCTCTTCAGTTTCTACCACATTTGCTTTGTTTGATGTTGAGCCCTTGTTGTTGTTATTGTTTTTGAAGTTGCCTCTCACTCTACAAGTTGTTGCATAGTGACCTGTCTTACCACAATTGAAACAATTACCCTTTTTCTTTTGGATTTGAGGATGTGGGTTATTTTTGTTATAAAACTTTCCTTTGCCTCTAGGATCATATTTCTTATTGTTTTGTGGAGGTCTAAAGGATCCTCCCTCTACAATATTAGCCTTAAAAGTAAATTCTTTATCCTTAGAAGAAATTTCGGACATTCTATTAGTCTCTTCTATTTGAATATCGACAATAGTTTGTTGAAGATTTAAATAAGTTCTATGATGGTTATACCGGTACTTATACTCTTTCCAAGAGTCCGGCAACTTATAAATAAGGCCATGAGCCACAAACCTTTTGGGTAAATTATCACCCTCTTTGGCTAAATCAGAAACTAATTTTTGCAAATCTTCAATTTGGCTAGAAACAGTTTTTTCTTCACACATTTGAAAAGACATATATTTAGCTGTAGCAAATTTTTTAACACCCTCATCCTCAAACCCATAACGACTATTAAGTTCATCCCATAAATCTTTAGCACAAGTAAAATGACAATAATTATCAAATAACTTATTAGCTAAACCACACTTAATAGTATGTGTACATAATTTATTTATTTTTAACCATTTTGCTAATTTTTTGGGATCATCGGGTTTGGGTTCATGAAGAACACCATCAATTTCAGTAAATTCCAAGATGGGCAAAACCCTTTCTTTCCAACGTTTAAAATTATTTCCATCAAAAGGTTCAAGCTTGGTAATTTCTGAAATGACTTTAAGAGAATCAACAACTTGTTTATCCATTTTGAAGTAAGAAATCAACCTTTAAGATTGTTGGAAAAATAATAATGAATAAACAAGTTTGATACAACAAACAATATCCCAAATAATTAGCAAAAATGTAAATAAACAATAACAATATAAATTTAAGTAAAATTAGGAACAATCTCACAGTACTATAGAATCACGCAAAGAGCATTATCATTAAAGGTTGATTCGTGCCACCCAAAGTAAAACTTAGTGCGATTGGTTCTCTTGGCCAAACAACCTCCCAAGATTAGACTATAGCGTCGACCTTTGTGATGTACGCACTTCCACTCAGAAAAGGTCTAAGAACAGCTTCTATTGCTTTTCCTTAGAAAAATAATTCTTGTAGAAAAAATATGTGGGAGAGAAAGACAGTAGACTTGTGTATATCTAAAAATATAGAGTAGTAAAAAGACACTCTTGAAAAATATGTTATGATGAGTATTATATAGGCTACTTATGAAGATAATAGACTATAGTTATTGGTTACTAATAACCCTTAAAAGCTCAACGACTATATTATTAATTATTGCCTAACGGCTATTTTTCTCATAATTACCCAACAGCTATTTTTCTCATAATTGCCCAACGGCTATTTTACTCATAAATTTTCAATGGCTAGAAAATAAATAAGAATAAAAGTGTTTGGAACACACACCCACACCAACAATATTTGTTTGGGTTCTAGTTTCTTCTTTCTTTTTTTTTCTTTTTTTTTTTCTCCCTTTTTTCTTTTTGGTTGAGAAATATGCAAAAAAGAAAAGAAAAAAGAACTCTCCTATGATTTTCGATTTTTGTGTAAATAACATGAGCTGAATGTACTCTCATTTTATGTGAAAATAATATGAACTTGTGTTATTGAATAAGTACCTCACTCTCAGGGGCGGAGGGACATATAGTCCTAGGGGGCCATGGTCCCCCCAAAATTTTTGAAACCCTCATAGTATTGTATAAAAATAAATTGGGCCTCTACAAAATGTAATGATTGGCCCCTCCAAAATTTTTTATAGAGGCCAGATTACTCGTAACTTAGTTTAAATCATATCATATTAAAAGAGAAGATAACCAAGAGGTCCACCTACTTGCATTACATGCTAAAAAGAGTTTTCTAAACTAATGGATAGAAGATAGTCCCTGATTTTAGAGTTTCAATTAGCTATGGATGTTCATCATCTTCACAGTTCATGCTCATTTTTTACTGTTGTTTTACTTTGTTTTTGAATAACGAAAACTTATGACTTTCCTTAAAAAATGTCACAAATGTCAATCCAGTGTTAGTTTTTTTTTTTAAGGCTCCGCTTGGAAGGAGAGAATGGAATGGAATGGAAAGGAATGAAAAGAATCATTTTAGAATATTCTTCCATTCCCTTATTTGGGAGTTTAAGTGAGAGAGAATAGAATAGGTAGGAGGGAACACTCATTCCTCTCTATTCTCTTAAAACCTCAAATTTTCATTCCCCCATAAATTGGGAGGAATGGGAGGGAATGGAATTAGATTTAATAATTTTTTTACTAAAACTCCCAAAAAACCCCTATATATTCAACTCTTTATTTCAAAATAAAGGTCTAATAGTAATATTGTCATAAAATGATTCCATTCAATTCCCTCCATGTTACTCCCAAACAAGATTACTTACATTCCATTCATTTTCATTCATTTCCATTGCTTTATTTTAAAACATCCAATCAAAGTTACTTAATTCCATTCCATTCCATTTTTTTCCGTTCCTTTCCCTTACTTAAATACATTCCATTCCATTCCATTCTTTTCCATTCCCCTATGATCATTCTATTCCATTCCATTCCCTTCTCTTATGAACTCCCAAGCGGAGCCTAAGTGTTTTCCCTTCAGGCCTAATTTGGAAGGAGGGAATGTAATGGAATGGAAAGGAATAAAAATAATAATTTTAGAATATTCTTCCATTTTCTTGTTTAGGAGTTTTAATGGAGGGAATGAAAAGTTCATTTCCTTGCTTGAGAGTTTAAGTGAGAGGGAATGGAATGAGTAAGAGGGACACTCATTCCTCTTTATTCCCTTAAAACCTCAAATTTTCATTCCCCCAAAAATTGGGAGGAATAGGAGGGAATGAAATTAGATATAATGAATTTTTTACTAAAACTCCCAAAATACCCCTATATATTCAACCTATTTTATTTTAAAATAGAGGTCTAATAATAATATTGTCATAGATTTCATTCCATTCCCTCCATGTTACTCATTGTAAACACAAATTTTTCTCAATTGTAGAAAATTAAACAATTGAAAAAGAAAGATGGTTTGCAAATATAAATTCGTATTAATGAATAATGAATACAATCTCTATTTCAATTCTTTTACAAAATAATACCCTCTGATTTTGTCTTCATTGAACTTGACTCGAACAGGGAATCTTCTTGACTTTAGTTGAAAGATGAATTGAACGGTCTCCACAACAAATCTCTAGCTTCGAGCTTATTAGAAATTTATTGTTCTTCAAGTCTTTGAATATGAAGGCTTTTAGGTTGAAGTTCTTTGGGGCTTTAGAGGCTTGATCCGTTGAGCTTCAAGGATTTGAGGTTTATTGAAGTTTATGGAGGCTTTTTCAGCTTAATTCCAATAGAACTTCAAAGAACTTATTTGAATGTTCTTCGTGTATTCTTGAGGCAGAATTTCTCCAGAGCTTTGACGTCTTAGAAAAATTGTCTGTGAATGAGAGGAGGTATGCCCTCTATTTATAGTGGTTTCAAAGGATAAGTCCCATTTGGGATTGACTTCCTTCTAGATAATTATCTCTATTTTTATTTATTTATTTTAATAGAGATAATGATTAACTATTATCATTCTAATTTAATTGAGATATTTATCTCTATTTAATTTAGAATAATTATCATTAAGATATTTATCTCTATTTAATTAGAATAATTATCATTAAGATATTTATCTCTATTTAATTAGGATAAATATCATCTTAAATGACACATGTCAACATTTGATTTATCTAATTTGATGACATATTAATTTAAATTTTGTCACTAAATTTTGACGTGGCATTTTATGATTGGCTCAAAATTTTGCCTCCTACACTCACAAACAAGATTATTTACATTTCATTCATTTTCATTTCTTTCCATTCCTTTATTTTAAAACATTCAATCAAGGTTACTTAATTCTATTCCATTCCATTTTTTCTCATTCCTTTCCATTCCCTTATAATCATTCCATTCCATTCCCTTATGAACTCCCAAACGAAGGCTTAAAATCTAGCAATGACCTCATTTAGCTATTTAAAATTCCAATATTTAGTTAGTTTCACAAGTGTACACCCAAACAAAACACACACTTTTACTAAAACCAAAAGCCTCCAGGTGCCATTTGTTTTATTTTTTCTAAGAATACAAATTGTTAACAATTGTGAAATGTAATGTGCGTTGCTCAAATTTGTGTGTTTTTCTTTTTCATTCTTGGTCTTCAAATTTAATTAATTTATTTTTCTCATCATTATCACCACAATCATCATTTTTTTTCCACAAAATTTGATATTTTTCACATATTACCAATTTGTTTTCCTCGTAGTTATATATATTTTTTCCTCCACTATAATCATAGTTATTGTTTTTTTTTTTTTTTTTTTGGATACAAGATGGAATTTCTACTCTAGCCTAATCTAAGTGTTATTAGTTATGAGTTATGACTAACTTATAAATACTTGATTCGGCCCCCCTAAGTGAAAAATCCTGGCTACGCCCTTGCTCATTGTTTATATTTACATATGTTTAATGATTTACAAATGTCTTCCTCTACTCTAATATACTACTTAATCCTTGATGTCATATCTTGCACGTCCTTAATTGGTTTTTTCATAAAGGATTGTATGAGCATCAACCCTAACATTGTGTTTGGTTGGAGTGAATTTAGGAAGGATGGAAAACATAGGGAAGAAAATAGGGTGGAAAACAGTGTTTTTCACTGTTTGGCAAAGGGAGAAAAATATTGAGGATGGAAAACCCGGGAGAAAATTTTCTCTCCCGGGCCCACAAATTTGATCCTCCCAAATCGAGAGGAAAAGCTACGAGAGAAAAGTGCTCTCACAGCACTATTACACAAATGCCCTCTCGTTCCCAATGGTCACAACAACTCAACAAAGAAGAAGAAGACAATTTTCCAACCACCAACTCAGCACAACCCAACTATCACACCGCAACCCAAAAATAACTCAAAATCAAACCCAAAATCCACAGAAAATCAACTCAAAATTAAACCATTAATTGAAAACCCATAACCCAAACCCAAAATCAAAATCAAAATCAAATACAAACCCAATGGTGGCAGAGACTTAAGGGATCTAAGAATTAAGGAGAGAGATGAGGGATTTCCTTGTGTTTCAATCATCTTCATCATCATCATCATCATCATCATCGTCATCTTCTCTCTTCCTTGTAGCTTTCGAACTGTCAAAAAAAAAAAAAAAAGATGCAAAGACTTAAGGGATGAGAGAGTTGTAGCTTTCGAACTATCAAAAAAAAAAAAAAGAAAAAAAAAAAGATGCAAAGACTTGAGGGATGAGAGAGTTGTAGCTTTTGAACTGTCAAAAAAAAAAAAAAAAGAGATGCAGAGACTTGAGGGGCGGAGACTTTGTGGGTTAGGGGAAAGTGAGAGTTAAGTCACTTTATGGGTTAGGTGGGTTAGGTGGGAAATAATAAAAAAAAAAGTGAGAAAAAATATTATTTTAATAAAAAGTTGTATATAATAAATAAACTGACGTGAGTGTTTTGTAAAAGTGATGACGTGGTAAATTTTATATTATTTAATAAGTACAAATAAATCTATTTCTTACTTATTATGTAACAAGGGTATAATAGTCAATTTATATAAATTACATTTTTCATTCTTCCATTTTTCTCTCCAACCAAACAAAAGAGTTTTTCACCCTCCCATTTTTCCACCCCTCCAACCAAACACACAAAAGGGAAAACTAAGAGCATGTTTAGTAGACTGTAATAGGCGCTGTAATGTAATAGTTATTTCTATGGTTTAGTTATTCTTTAATTTGGTTATATTTTTATTACAAGTAATAGTAATTCTTTATGAATAGCTATTCTTCAAAATGAGGAATAACTATTCCTCTTTAAATTGTTGTATTGGTTATTCCTTAGCAAATGCAATAATTTCAAAACTTAATATATTTTCAAATAAACAAACTTTTCATATACATCTAACAATTATAAAAATAAAAAATCATAAAAAATAACACATATCTCTCTTAAATTTAAAAAAAACAATTTTTAAAGAGATATAATTGTATGAGTAAGATATTTTCTAAAATAAATGTTAAGTTTATTTCTAATGTTATAACTCACAAACAAACTAATGAATAAGTTTAGTTATTACATTACAATACACTTTATTACTAGCAATAAAGATTACAATTCCTGTTGTGATCCCCATTCAATGTACCAAACGTACCCTAAATATTTTTTATCCTCCCACTTTTTCATCCTTCCATAATTTTCCATCCTCTCATTTTTTTACTCCTCCAACTAAACGAACCCTAAAGGTTAGCCCGCCTTTAAGGTCTTTACTGAGAAAACCTCATTGCATTTGTAGGTGTCAACTTTAGCATTAGCAACCCTTAGAGCATTCCTATTAAGCCTTGTATATGCTAAAAGATGCTTTTTTTATTTTATTTTTATTTTTTTATAGCTTTTTTAACCCAAAAGCTTGCTCCATCAAGGGTTTTAAATGCTATAATTTTTTGCATTGATGAACAATGCAATCTTATATTTGAAACCGCACTGTTCATAAATTGTAAAACTTATATTATTTTTTTATTCAGTTGGGGCACACTTTCTTTTCTTCTTTGTCTTTCTCATTTCTGTTTCTTCCCTGTTTCACCATTTCTCTACTCTCTCTCTCCCTCTGCTCGACATCTCTGCCTCCCTCTCTGACGAAACCCAGGCCGGAGCATCAAGCCAAGCCGATTTATTTTTTTTATTTTTATATTTTTTTATTATTCACTCAATGCTCTCTCTCTGCTCTATCTTTCTCTTTCCTCTCTCACTTCTTTCTTCTCTCTTCCCTCTCTGTGCTTCGTCGATGAGTGAGCTTCGTCGATGAGTGAGCTTCGCCGATGATTGTGCTCCGGAGATTGTGGGATGCCGATGGCTGTGGTCCGGTGATTGTGGTCATGGATCGTGGGTCCGACGGCTGTGGTTCGGTGTTGGCGATGGAGGTTTCTTCTTTTTCTCTCTCTCTCTCTTTTTTTTTTTTTTTTTTTGTTCTATGTGGTTCTTCTTGGGTTCGATTGGGCTTCGATCGTGCGAGGCTGACATAGAACTACATGCTATCAAATCTTTGATTTGATTTTGGGTCTTGATTTGGTTTTGGGATTTTGGGTCTTGATTTGGTTGGGGTGTGTCTTAATTTGATTCACAGGTGCGATGGAGGACGTCAAGCAGCGCTGTGGAAGAAGATGACGACGAGGAGGGAAGTGGCGTCCATGTCTTGTGGGTTTTGGTTCAGCGTGATGGGTCTATTGGTGGGTTTGCTGGTGGCGGCGATGGCGGAGGTCTTTTTTTTTTGTCCTACTGTGGTTGGTGGTGGTGAGTGGATGTGGTGGTTGTGGGTGGATGTGGATGTGGAGGTTTCTTTTTGCTGTGATTTTTTTTTTCTTTTTTTGTTAGTGGTGGTTGTGGTATGGGTGGTTGGTAGTGTAGTGTCGGCGATGCTATGAGAAAGAGACAGACAGATGAGAGAGAGACAGAGGTGAGAGAGGAAAAATAAAAAATTATTGAAAAATAATAAAAAAACAATATTTAAATGAAATTGTAATAGGTTATATTGTAAAGTGGTGTGTTAATTATATGTTATAAAATTGGGTTTTGAGAGGATAAATGCTAAATTTTTTTAGAATTGTTGATGAGAATGCTCTAATTTGCATAGACATTAATTTATGTGTCCGTCTCCTTCAATTCAGTCATCGGTTGTTAATGACTAAAAAGGTATGAAAATCTTAATCATTTCTTTCCAATAATAAATGGTGTTGAATTTGAACTCATCAGCCCTTCACAGTTCACAGTGCCACATTAAAAGGAAAGTAAAATAGGGTTTTTAGTAAATACACTTTATAAGTTATAAATAAAGACATTTCGATCGGTTTGTATTATTGTTTGTTTTCGTACCTTTTTAGAGCCTAAATAATTGTCGATTAAATTTACGCAAAAACTATTAAATCTTTTTGTTAATATTGGCCAAATTCAAATTGAATAAATATAATTTTTGTATTACACATACAAGTTTTTAAAAGATTTAATTTGCATTTTAAATTGTTTTATGTTTTGGTCTTTTATCTTACTGTACATTGTATAATTATAACATGTATAAATAAAATAAAATAAAAAGGTAAATTTCATTCATATATCTTAAGGTTTGGACTAATGTTAACATTGTCTAAAACTTTTTAAAATTGACCAATTTATTCCTTAAAGCCAACTTAGTCTCTAAAACAGTTTAGAAAAATAACCAACTAATTTAATAGTTTTTTGAGACTAATTAGGGACCAAATTGGTAAATTTTGAAAAATCTTGGATATGATTAGTATTAACCCAAACTTGTGGTATGTTAATGAAAATTATTCATAATTTTTATTTTTATTTTTATTTTACAAATAAAGGTACCCAAACTTCTTCGAATATTTGATTATTCTCTTAAGTATATGCAGTCATCCATCTTACACGCACTAGGTTATTATAAAGAGGAATCCCATGGGATAGCTCCAAGATACTGGTAAGAGGTTTCAAATTTATGATCTCATGGATATCATAAAACTTTAAGATTTATAAAAAAAAAAAAAAAAAAAAAAATTAGTCTTATATTTGTTTGGCCTTTCAAGAACAAATTTCTGCCCCCCCCCCCCCCCTTCCCCCGGCCCACTTATTCAATGAGAGCAATTTTAGGCCAAGCCTAATTGATAACCTTTATTTGGTATAATCTAAACATGGACCAAGACCAATTAAAGATTCACAATTCAGGCACGTTAACTTCAATTGTGTGCAGTATAATTTGCCCCACCCTCTCTTAAAAGTAACTATGCATGGTTTTTTAGTAGAGTTGTAGTGTGACTTTATATTAGAACTTATTTCCCTCTCTATTATGTGTGTGTGTGTGTGTTTGTTTCTAAAAAAAAAGAATGGATATTGTCTCATATTGTTTAAGAGAGTGTGTTGTGTGTAATATAACTTACTGCACCTTCCCTTAAAAGTTACCATGACTTTTGAGTGGACTTGTGGTGTACTTTTGTGTTAAAACATCTTTTCTTCTCCCTTGTGTGTGTGTTTGTTTCTAAAAAAAAAAAAAAAAAAAAAAAAAAAAAAAAAAAAAAAAAAAAAAAAAAAAAAAGGAAAAGGAAAAGGAAAAGGAAAAGGATGGTGCCATTTTTTTCAAAAGACAAGACAAGTAGACAACCATTATGACCCACGGCCAAAAGTTTGAGAGAAAGATGAAAGACACAGCAAACCAACCCAAGCATTCATCCATTATTCACTTTCTCTAGAAGACAAGAGGAAGTTCCAAGGAATTATTAAGCATGGTAAATGCAAGGCACCTAGCTATCAGATGGAAGAAGAGAAACGTGGGTGTATATGTAAGAGTCTTAGCATTCAATCAAACTATTTTATTTATCATTTCTTACTCATGAGATACTCCGAAAACCTTATAAACTAATAAAGTGATGAATTGAACAAAGAAATTTTAAGTTGAGTAGTGTTTATTGCACATAAATTGTATTACACAATTTTACACACATTCTAAAAAACAACTAAAACTTAACCTAAAGTCACAATTTTTAGATAAAAATGGACCCTTTTGTATTTACGAGTTACGACACATCCTTCAAGCTTATTAGAGCACTAACATTAGTGAAGCTAAATAGCTATATTGCTATTTTAGCTTCACCAAAATACAGAAATTGCTCTACAATAGTGAAAGTATAACTAAATATTTTAGCTTCAGAGTTACAGTACGCAGCTATTTTTGGTTGCGTAGTGTAGCTTGAAGCTAAACAATTTTTTTTTTATTTAAATTTTATTCCCACTAGCATTAAAATAATATTTCTTCTCTTTCTTGATTTAATTCTTTTTCTATTTTTTTCTTTCTTCCGATTCCCATCATCCTCATCACAAACTCTCAACAATTCCCATCATCCTCATCGGAAAAAATGCTTTAGCTTCACTGATTCCCATCTCATCCACAAACTCTCATTGATTCATCAACCTCCTCACCGCCGCCACCAAAGCTCACGCACCATTGCCGAAGCTCATGCATCATCGCCGAAACGGTTCGTGGTTGTGCTTGCTTGTGGATCGGAGTGGTTATCACTCGTGGTTTGGAGTGGTTTGTATCGGCATGGTGGGTTTCGGCGTTGGGTTGTATCGGTGTAGGGGCGTATCGGCGTGGATCGGAGTGGGTCTTTCTTGCTTGTGGGTCGGAGTGGGTTTTAGTTTTGGGTTGCTGGATTTTCGGATTGCTGTGGTGGGTTTTAACATTTTAGCGTGGTGGGTTTCAATTTTGGGTTGCTGTGGGTTTGTTTTGTGGTGGCTGTGAGTTTGTATTATTTTATTGTAGTAGATATATTATTTTATTGCGATGTTTAATTATTTTATTGTGTTAAAAGCTAAAATAGATCTACTACTGCTGGATGTTTTGTAAAATAAGTAAGTAAAATAAATAAAGTAGTTTTTTGTAGTGCCAAATAGCTAAAAAAATAACTCATGTGGATGCTTTTAACTTCATCTTCGAAGTGTCCCCCAAGAAACAAGAACCATGCCTTTTCGCAGTAATACGTTATTTAAATATTAATCACACACTCTTGGATAAAAAGGTTTGATTGCTAAAGATACATACGTCTATATCATTCCATATTGGTGTGGGCCTTTATTTCATAGAATTTTAGGTGTACCATCAGCTTTACCCAATGTTTATATCAAAAAGAAAATTAATGATTATGACAATACGATTAAGTTTTAGGTGTACCACCAGCTTTACCCAATGTTTGTAATAGTGTTACTAAAACATCTCGGTATTGGATAGCCACAACTACAACTGAATTGACTAGACCAACAATTTCCATTACATTATTGCAGTCTGCAAAACGTTTTTATTATAAAACATCCTAGAGTGAGAATTATGAAACATCCGATCCAATTATAAAAAGCAAAAGAAAGATAAGAAACATCCACACTTTCATGCTGCACTGAAATGAAATGAAACAAGACAAAAAAGTACTGAATTATTACCCAAAAAAGAAAGGAAAAATTACAATTTAAAGAATAAAATTAACTTTTTATAGGTTTCAAAGTATAACAAATTAAATTGCAACCCATTTAAGTGGAAGGACATTATATTTAAGTTTTCATATGGATTGAGAATTTAATCTTTAGCTTTTCAAACTTTAAGTTTTAATTGGTTACTTTCTAAACTATAAGATT
The DNA here is from genome assembly GCA_023621385.1 of Quercus gilva. Lineage (NCBI taxonomy): Eukaryota > Viridiplantae > Streptophyta > Magnoliopsida > Fagales > Fagaceae > Quercus > Quercus gilva. The sequence continues at coordinate 52,763,089 of CM042478.1, forward strand.
TAGTTTCACTTAAAATAAAAAGAATTCATCTCACAAATTAGAATTTTATTTTTTATTCAATGAAGTATAAAGTATCACCTCAAAGGTTACATTGAATACAGCTTTAAATTTATAATATTTAATCTAATGCATAAGGTAGAATAATTTCATGTGAAGAACAATCTAAATACCTAATACACGAGAAATCAACATGAAATTAATTAGTCTTTTGGAGGAATACTTTCTATATATCATATATCTCCCTCCATTCATGGATTATTATAATGAGGCATTGGCGGGGGCTGTGACCAGTGCCACTTTTTGTGTGGCGGCGGAGGTGGTGGTGGTGGCGGCGGCGGCGGCGGTGGTGGTGGAGGAGGAGGAGGAGGTGGTGGTGGTGGTGGTGGTGGCGGTGGTGATGGTGGCGGTGGACTTCTAACTGAGCAGCCAAATGCACCACAGTCAACAGGATGCGCATAGAAAGATAAACATTCCTCTGGTGACCTCTGCAATGGCCTATCTGGAATACAATTCTTCTTGTCATCTTTGTCAGGCAGCTTCAAGCACACGGGTGGTTCACCACAGAAATAGTTATATGAGTAGGTAAAGTTCTCCAACTTAGGCAACATGCATATACTCGGTGGAATCACACCTGACAACTTGTTATGCGCCACATCCAATTGCTCCAAGCTCTTCATTTTCCCTATTGATTCAGGCAAGGCACCAACCAACTCGTTAAAGCTCACATCAAACACTGTCACTTTGTCTAGCAACCCTATCTCTGGGGGCACACACCCTTTTAATCCACTGTTCATTAGTATAATCTCATTTAAAGTGTCCTTCATTTTCGACAAACTCGAAGGCAAGCAACCATTAAGGTTGTTGTTGGCAAAAACAATCACTGAAACTGAAGAGTTGCCTATGTTTTCAGGTAAAGATGTTTGGAACTTGTTGTTGTTGATGAACAAAGCATCGAGTTTCAAGTCGAAAAGGCGTGAAGGGATGCTTCCTTCGAATTCATTGAATCGGATATCAAGGAATATGAGTGAAGGAATGTAAAGAACAACTGAAGGGAATGGACCAGAAAATTGGTTATTACTAATGTCAAACTCGTGGAGAAGGTGAAGGTAGCGAAAGCAATCAGGGATAGTGCCATAGAAGCGGTTGGAGTTTATGTGGAAGAAAGCAAGGTCAGTCAAGAGGCCTAGTTCTTCTGGTAGTGTACCGGCTATGTCAGCATGGTTTAGATCTATTCCAGCCACTGTAATAACGTGAGGGTCATCTGGGGCTGTCGCACAGTACACACCAGTGTAATTGCAGACATTTGGGCCACACCAATTTAAGGTAGAGTTTTTGGGGTCAGAGGTGATTGAGTGTTTCCATGCTTGGAGGGCAGTATAAGCCTTTAGGAGTCTTGGGTTTGGGAGTGGTGGTTGTGGTGGTGGAAAGCTTGAAGCTTGGTGAGAGGGCTTGGAGAGGAATATGAGAGAGAAGATGCCCCAAAGGGCTAGGGTGAGAAGTGGATTAGTCTTCATTTTGAAAAATATGCCATGTATTGGTATTGGGTTGTTCATTCTTGTTTGATGATTGAGGCACTTAGAACCTGATTTATAGAAGGGTAAAGAAGAAGTTTTGATGGTGATAGCGATTCATAGCATATGATATGGTGTGTAAGTTAAAAGGTTAATCAAACTTTGACAATATCTCAGTTTTCATTTTCCTTATGATTATTTTGTAGGTAGAGTGAGGTATTGTAATTATTGGAGTACAGAAGTACTAATATGTTTTATATTTGAATTTGACTCATTATTAAGAAGGTGAGACGAATGTTCACATTTCACACTTCCTCTCTGTATATATTTTATAAGTTTTTCTTCTTTTGCATGGTTCACTGTAATGCACCAGCATGGCCTTCGTTTCTCACGGAAAGTTGGAATGGAGTTTGGTAGCTGATCTTACCAAAAACACGGTACTTAAACCTGTTTGGTTTATTATATTGGTTCAACTCAAGGCTGGATTATTCAACAAATTATGACATATATTTTGCAGCTATAATAGTAATTGTAATTTTTCAAAGTGGGATCATTTAACAAAGATATTAGATGGTGTCCCTAGTCTCAAATTCAAATAGTTTCCTAGGACCCAAGACAAGAAATGGCAGGCATCAGAAAGTAAAATTTGTTAAGACATCTTAAATGCCGGTGCTTTCAACAATGAATTGGGAAATGAATCTTAGGTTGATTTGTCAATCATCAGATGGGAGTCATGGGACGTAATCTACTTTAGTATTTTAAGTTTTAACCAATGGGACCCCGTGCAGTAGCTGAAGGCCTAGATATGTTCGGATCTTGTTTGGTTATCCACAAGGCTCACCATCTTAAATTATGAAAGTCATGAAAAATATATATCATGTCATGGTTGTTGGAGATTCATAATGAGACTATGATCTCACAACAGAAATGAGCCATAATTTAATATTGTATGTCCATTATTATTATTATTATTATTATTATTATTAGTCATATATTGCACCCATTGACGCAGTAAATGGTTCTAAAAATTCAGGAAAACATTTTCTATTACAACTTGGATTTGTTTATTTCATAGTTGGTTGGATTAAGCATACTTTTGAAGAGCAAGGAAGACTACAATGAGAAAGTTAGCAATCTTTTCAATCTGAACCTATCAAATTAAACCACTGACTTTGTGTAGTGTTTTGATTCTTGTGAACCCAAACCGACATTTTAAATTCACCGTGGAGGCTCATTGACCCGATGGAAGGTTTTAGTATTACAGCAGTTGGCTTATGTATGTTTGACAAACCTAAATGCGTAGGTTTAAACGAACACTTTATTTATTTGTTTATTTGTTGAAAGTTGGTTAAAGTAATCAGTAAATAAACTTTAAAAAATCGTCAAATTAAAAAAATAAAAGAAAGAAATGCCAACATAAATATATATATATATATATATTTTATGAAAAAAATATTGGCCAAATTGGCCATTTACCACCTTTTGCGGAAATTATTAGCAACATACTACTGTTTGCAAAATAAGTAGCAATATACCATTTTTTTTAAACTTGAGTTCATGAAACACAAGTTTGCTGTGTAAATCGAGTTTTAAACACTCGAGTTTCATGAAAAAACTTGTACTGACGTGGATTTTTTTTTGAAAAAATGTCACATAGAACTCGAGTTTGGTAAACTCAAGTTCCATGCAACACAATACTCGAGCTTACTAAGCTCGAGTTCTTTGTAAATACAAAACTCAAGCGTAATGCTCTTTTTTGTTCTTCTATGGTACTCGAGTTCCCGAGTTCCTTGTAATATGGAACTCGAGTTTGGCAAGCTCGAGTTCCTTATACTTTTTTTTTCCTGATAATCAACAAATAAACATAAACATAAAAATAAGTAATTTTTTTTCATTTGAACGCACAAACATATGCAATGAACATAAAATAATTTATGCAAAAACATAGTGAGCAATTTTTTAAATAATGTTGAATAGAAATTATTTTATGCAGAATGCTAGAAATAGTTTATGCAGAAAACAATGAACAATTTTTATGAGAAAACAGTGAACAGTTTTAATTAATGCAGAAAACAGATTTTATGAATACAGTTAGTAGATTTGAATATATAATAAACATGATGTGTAGAGATCAAATTTTATTAAAGCGTAAATGCACTTTTAGTCCCTACTTTTTGACTTTTTTCTATTTTGGTTTCTACATTTTAATTTTATCACTTTTAATCCCTAAACCAATTAGCGCGTGTCATATCAGTCCTTGCTGTTAGCCAACTAACAGAAAAGTTGATGTGACTGATGGAGTCCACTGTCAGCACATTAAATGCTGACCTGGCCAATAAAATAATATTAAAAAATTATTTAGTATTTAAAATATGCCAATTCAGCATTTTAATTTAAAATTTTAAAAACAATAAACTTTAATTTATAATTCTAATTTAAATTTTTTTTTAAAAAGAAGAACCTTTTTTTTTTCTTTTTAGTTTTAAAGATTAAGAAAAAAAACTTGTAGTAACTATCTCAATTTTTCTTAAATTTTCTTGTCAACCAAACACAACATCATCAATAAACACAAAACTCAAACTCATTTTCATTTTCCTATCTCTCTCTCGGGTCAACCACTCAAACTCCACTCTCTCCCTCTGTGCTTTCTCTCATTTCTTTTTTTCTTTAAGTTCAGGTTGTAGTTTTGGGATATGGCTTTGATCTGGGTTTAGAGAAAGAGAGGTTGAGATGTTGTGGCTTGGATTTGGGTAGAGAAAGAGGGGCTGAGGTCGGCAGTGGTTTGGATTTGGGTTTAAAGAGAGAGGGGCTAAGATTGGCGGTGATTTGAAGTAGATCGACAATGAACCTGCATCGTTCTCCTTTGACACCGTCACTGACGATCCTTTCTGCCAAACCGTCTTCGCCGTCTTCAGTGTGAGACGTCTTGGTTTGCCATGTGGCGGATGTGGTGAGAGAGGGGAGGGACTTTTGAGCTATGAGGGAGGTTGCTGACGGGTTTCGGATCTAGGATTTGGGTTTGGTCGTTCAAATCTATGATTGGCGGTTTCGGATCTAGTTTTGGTTTTGTGTTTGGTTTCTCTGGTTCAGCATTTCGCCCTCTCGATTTTGCTTCCACTAGAATCGATTACCCATATCTTTGGTTTAGGATTTGGCTTTTGTTATTGGGTTTTTTTTTTTTTTTTTTTCATTTAAGCTTGTTTGTACTAGGAGTTTGTGTTGATGGAGGTAAGTGAATTGGGTTGTTGCTCGTTTTGCTGAAGATGGATTGATAGGTTTGTGTTTGTATTCTTGCTGGATTTGTGTTTGTGTTCTTGCTGGATTTGTTTGCATTTGTGTTTGTGTTCTTACTAGATTTGTGTTTGTGTTCTTGCTTAATCTTGTGTTTGTTTTCTAAGGAAAAAAAAAGAAGAGAAAATGTCAAATAAAGGAAATTTTTTTTCTTGTTCTTAAATTTGGATTTGTGTTCTTATTGTTCTTATTCAAGGCACTCTTAAATCTCAATTCACGTTATTTTTTGTTTTTAATTTTGTTTTTAATTTTTTTTAGTTAAAATTAATAAATTAATTTTTTTAATTTAAATGCTGATGTGGCATTTTTTAATTCCAAAATATATATTTTTTATTATTTTAATAGTGCCGTTAGCCACGTCAACTTTTTATGTTAGTTGGCTGACGGCAAGGACTGATATGACACGCGCTAATTGGTTTAGGAACTAAAAGTGGTAAAATTAAAATGTAGGGACCAAAATGGAAATAAGTCAAAATGTAGGAACTAAAAGTGCATTTACGCCTTTTATCAATGTAGAAAAAAATATTCAATTATTGTGAAATTTAAACATGAAAAATCATTCAGATTTGGCTTTTAAATTTAGAAAACACAATTTCATGAGGTGTTTTATGACAAAACAGTGAACAATATCTAAACATGGTGTGCTACAACTCGCCAAGAAAAAAAATTGCTAAAGCAACTTTCACATCATTAGCCAAACATTTATGTACAAAAATAATCTTTCACATTCCTCTTAAAAACACTGCAAGTCAAGAACTTACACATCCAGACGTGGTAAGACACAAGTTCTTCTTTATATCCGAATGGTCCACTCTTTCTGCAATACTTATTAATCATTTGACCATACAGTAATTCGAAATAGGATTGATAAAGTAACAATATGTAGCTTAAACTTCTTTCGGTGTGCCCATGGCTAAAAATGGAGTGAGATTTTTCTTTTACATGTTGTTCTAATTTCTCATTGTAACCCCCAATATTTTAACCAATTTGACTATAACGCTTCCGAGAAGTTAGAAATTGATGAGTGTGTTAAAAATGAATGAACAAGGGCTATGAGTGGCCTAAAAATTAATATTTTGAAATTAAAATTTCTATATTTTATAATGCTTCTATTTAAATATATAAAAACATATGTTTGTGTGTTCAAATGAAGCAAATTACTTATTTTAATGTTTATGTTTATTTGTTGATTATCGGAAAAATAAAAAGTATAAGGAACTCGAGCTTGCCAAACTCTAGTTCCATATTACAAGGAACTCGAGCTTGGTAAGCTCGAGTACCATAGAAGAACAAAATAGAGCATTACGCTCGAGTTTTGTATTTACAAAGAACTTGAGCTTGGTAAGCTTGAGTATTGTGTTGCATGAAACTCGAGTTTACCAAGCTCGAGTTCTATGTGGCATTTTTTTCAATTAACAAATCCACGTCAACACAAGTTTTTTTATGAAACTCGAGTGTTTAAAACTCGATTTACAAAGCAAACTCAAGTTTCATGAACTCAAGTATCAAAAAAATGGTATATTGCTACTTATTTTGCAAACAATGGTATGTTGCTAATAATTTCCGTGAAAAGTGGTAAATGGCTGATTTGGCCAAGAAATGCCTACATATACTTTTTTTTTAATTTTTTTATGGTACTTATTTTAATGTTTATGTTTATTTGTTGACTATCGAAAAAAAAAAAGTATTAAGGAACTCGAGCTTACCAACTCAAGTTCCATATTACAAGGAACTCGACCTTGGTAAGCTCGAGTACCATAGAAGACCAAAATAGAGCATTATGCTCGAATTTTGTATTTACAAAGAACTTGAGCTTGGTAAACTTGAGTTCCATGCAAAACTCGAGTTTACCAAGCTTGATTTCCATGTGGCATTTTTTTCAATTAAAAAATCCACGTCAACACAAGTTTTTTTTTTTTTTTAATTTTTATTTATGAAACTTGAGTGTTTAAAACTTGATTTACATAGCAAACTTGAGTTTCATGAACTCGAGTTTCAAAAAAGTAGTATATTATTACTTATTTTGCAAATAGTGGTATGTTGCTAATAATTTCTGCGAAAAGTGGTAAATGGCTGATTTGGCCAAGAAATGCCTACATATACTTTTTTTTTTCTTTTTTTATGAACTAAATGCTTACATATACATTCTCTTGTATTGTTCCCAAATTTAATAAAGAGGTTCCATGAAAAAGCAAAAAGGGAGAGAGCAAATTTTGAAAACATTTGAATGTGTGTATTTTACACCATTTATTTTTTCCAAGCAAACATTATATATACTTGAGATCATAGACTGAGTTAAGTCACCTAGCAGAGCAGGTAGGCTTTAATAATAGCTACTATGACTCAGTTGCGTGGTCTATTCAAGCATGCTTGAATTAACACAATTTTCTTTTTCTTGTGATTTAAAATTCAATTAATTAGAACCCACTAGAGAGTTGAAATTTGAGAGAGAGAGAGAGAGAGAGAGATATGAAGTCAATGATATAATAGAAAATTGTACCACACAGCGCACTGAGAGAGAATTTAAACGAGCCTAGCTAGAAATCATAGAAATTGTATTTGCATTTCCAAGTTTCCAACTCTAGACAAATGCAAAGAATGAAGTATAGGCCTAAGAGGAAGCCAGTCATACAGTTCTAGCAAAATATGAAACTTTTATATGAGCCTAAATAATGCAGCCATGCTTAATGGCAAGTTAGCTGAAACATAAGCATTCCCAAGCAAAGGAGGAGTCACTCTCAATGTAATAGTCAATTTAAAAGAATGATTACAATACAAAGCAATATATCAGTTTCTAGAATGTCGTTTCCTAAAGTCCATAATACCAAACTCTTAAGACCAAATCACTTAATTAAGCAAGAATAGGTCAGCAATTGTCAACAACAACAACCTTGTACACCGTCAGAGATGTGGATTAAAAACACGATGTTGAAAAAATAGAAAGAAACTTAAGAAAAATGAGGTAATTAGATTTCGAAACTAAGTGGCACCAAGAGGCAAGAGAAAATCAGCAAAGCACACTTAACATGAATTTGATTGGTCACAGACGGAAAAAAGTAATAGTGCTAATTAAAGCCTAAAGGGTTAGTAATAGGGTCCCTCAGTGGAGCTAGTATATATATGGTGTACCTGGCAAATATGCCGGGTCACTCACACACTGGCGGGTTCCACACACTGTGGGGCCCGCCTATGTGTGAGAGACCTGGCCTAAATGCCGGGTACAACATCTAATTTTCGCCCTCAGTGGACCTTTTTCTGCTTATTTTGCTTGTACTCAGCACAAAGAAAGAAAGGAGAAAGAAGGAGGAAAAAAAAAAAAAAATCCAAAAAGAATATGCCAGATGACTAGATGAGCATTATTAGTAATTTTTTGAATGATAAAGTTTGGCTACAATTCTCATTGAAAAAATTCACATAATTATATATTTTGAAAATCTAACTGTTAGATTGCATATTCTTTATGTAGGGTCCAAGTTTGGTAGGCCAAGCACAGGCTTTGCAGATTGTGAGCCCAATGAACCCCGAACAATAAATTTGTAGAGAATAGGTTAAACAGCTGGGCTGGATATGGATTTAGTAACGATTCATATATGCCAGTAAGGATAAAACGATGTTTAAACTATTATCGAGTGAAATCCCTCTAGAATTCGAAGAGGCTTAATATTTATAGACAAAATGAATACAATTTTTCTCCTCCCCCATTTCAGAGACCTATTCCCTTTATATATCCTCCTTCTTCCTCATCTTCACCGTACACTTGTTCTTCATTCAAGCATTCACTTGAGTACATGTCACATCAGACGTTTGCTTTAGTTTGCTGTGAGTGGTAGTAGCTGAGGTTGAACTGTTCAGGTGTCTTCTCCACATAAATGTGGCTATGAAAGTTGCTGCAGTGTATTAAATGCGGTGGTAGCAGCTTTTCCTTTAAGATATTTTATGTTCTTCTCATCCTTAGGCATGCCCAGAGTTCGCTCTTTACCGTGGAATCAGTTGGGAAGGTCGCTCAAGTCTTCAGTATATTTACTTGATCAAGTTCTTTAACGATCCGATGAGGGGGACCTCTTCGAACCAACAGGATCGTCTTCGGACGTATCCATCATTCTTTTTCAAGTGCATTTCCACCAAACGGACTCAGCCCTGATCCCTTTTACCTCTTCGGACAAACAGTGATATTCAAATTGGGCCCCAGGCCCAATACGTAGCGTTGGGCTTTCACACCCACACTTTATATTCTTTACACACATCAAATTTTGTGCTAATCGGATTTTATTTATTGCTCAATCCATAAACTTATCTATTATGCATATATAATTTTAGACTACATTTTTTTTAAAAATTTAAACATTTGATTGATGATATAGTTATTTATCTTTAATTTTCTGAAAATTTAGCATGTATGAATGATATAAGAAGAAAATGTAATCTAATGGTAAATTTGTCAAAATTCATATCTAATAAAAAGATATTGAATGGAGTTGTAGAACTATGAATTCACTTCCAAGTTTATTGCCAAATTTTGTCATTCTTTGAAAGGGAAAAGACATTAAAAAAATATAAACATAGAACTATGAATTTCTTCTCCAAAACACCACACACACACACTGGTGTATCTAGAAGATTTGGGCTTATTTTGGCTTTTCTTGCACACAAAAATAAAACTCCTTCTTTTTTGTAGTACATTAAACAAATAAGCAATTAGAAGGAAAAAAAAAAAAAAATCCAAACACACTCTATTAATAGGTGTGAATTTACCCATCAATATGCAATATATATATATAAAAGCAAACACCTCATGCGGGAGAACATAAGGTCTTGCCATATGGCACTTTAATTTTGCAAATGTTGTGGATTGTTAAATGATATGCATTTTTTTTACTATTACCAAAATAAAATATACCAGAGATTGACACAGTATTTGTAAGAGAGAGAGAGGAATTTGAAGAACTACCACTTTCGTCATACTAGCCTCTACCTACCGTCAAGCCGCCGAAATCCCTACGAGTATTTTTTTTTTTTTGGTTAATTACGGGCTTAAATATGATTTTGGTTTAGGTAATTTGGTTAGATAGTTTTTGTTTTGGGTATATAAGTAGAGAGAATATTTGGTGCGCAATGTAAAACCATATTTTACTATGGTTTTAAATCATCTATAAGACACATGCATACGCACTTGCCCACGCTATGTCTTAATGTTGCACTATCGATGAGTGGAAGTCAATGAGAGAGTTTGACATATATTCATTTCATGATATGCAATTTGTAAACACAACATAAATTAGTTGATTTTTATGGTCCAATTACTCTTTTGCATTTATTTTTTTTCATATTTAAAAAAAAAAAACTAATTAATCTTACCCTGAGAAAGCTACAAATGTGCAGTGAAACTACTAAACTAAATATTAATATCCCAAAATGTATATGTTTCTTTAGTCTAATTAGTTTACTTTTTCTTTATAATATATATACAACATTTTCTAAAACTGTCTTACATAAAATATTACAAAATTATCCGTGCATCATACGGCAACTTCCTAGTTGTACTAATTGAAAGCCTTTTTGTGTGTGTGTTTCTAGTATTTTATTTTATTTTTTTAACTTTATATTTTTTTAGAGATAGTTTCAATCAATTCAGCTAATTGAAACTTACATTTAAAACTTTATTTTATATCATTAAAAGATAAATGAAAGTAAAAAACTATATCTTTTTTCATTTGATCAAATAAAAGCCCATATCTTAGGTTTTTATAATGGACAATGCTTTCTCCCAAATAAAACCATTCACGTGTTAATCAGGATCAAAACACCTCATTGAAACTTTATGATAGAATATTCAAAATAAGTGCTAACAACAAATTATATGAAATTATCATGATAAAGATAAATATAAGCTACAGTAGGAATAGAAAGAGATTTAAAATAAAAAATACAACCTAAAACTATTAAATACTATAGCTATACATATGATTTACAATTATTTATTTATTTATTTATTTGAGGTAAAAGATTTACAAATTTCAGTGTAGGTAGAATTGTAGCCACACATAATGCGGGTTACATGCTAGTATATATATATATATATATAATGACAAAACTTACAGAAAATCCAATTATATTTTATAATTGAAGTCCAATTTTGCACCATGTGTCATAAATTATTTATTTTTAGAGAGGATTTTATTTCTTAATTTTGAAGTCAAATATGGAACTACATCATAAATATCCATCCAAGTGAGTTATTGCATACAAAAACCAAATAGTTTAAAATTAATGAGCATAAAAAAATTAAAAAAATGGACAATTTATATTTTCTACCTAATAATATTCTTATAAGAACGACTATCGATAATATTTAAATTATATATGTAAGTATTATACTATACATCTTAATATATATCTTTTAAGTATATCCATGCATATCTATACATGTGGATACATTAATGGCTTTTGAGTTGTCATTGAGGAATTTTGCTTCAAATTGGGTTAAAAATAAACCCTTTCATTTTATAATTTCAGTTTACTTGTAAAGTGAGAGAAATTACAACGAAAGCCTTGCAAACAAAAATGAGGCTTTGCAGTTCCCCAAGGTGACGACTTATCAGTTATCACACATGCAATTTCTTTGGCTCAATTATTTGGTTGCAGCGTTAGGTTGCCTCTTGTACCTACCCATCGGTTATTCCCATCTCTTGCTTATCACACATGAATTGGTCCTCAGGGCCTTAGCTTTCTTCTTCTTAGTAAGAGTCATTTAATTGAAAGAAAAAAAATCATTTGAATTTGACTTAATGGATTAAGGTTCTTATTAGTTTATTATTATTGTTATTAAAGTAATTTCTAATGCTGGTTTTGTTTTGTTTCAAAGCAATTTGTGATCAACCATGACAATTCTACTTAAATGTGACCATAATACCTTGTTACCTTCTACAATTAACATATTTTTGTCATTTTCCATGATTTCTTCATTTGGGTCTAATTTTGTGACTTCAATAATAGTTGTAACAAAAATTGTTGACATCATAAAAGCTAGGAACGGTAAAATGCCTTCGACATATTAATATAATATATATATATATATAATAGGTGCCCCCAGTTATTATACATATCATGAGCGATATAAAAATGGATACAATTTCAAGATTGTTAGCAAATACATTATTATATTTATGTTTGATTAGTTTAATAGTTGAGACTTAAGCCTAAATTTAATGTTAGGAATCCTAGGCTAGGATAACTTTACTTGTCTATTAATGAATATAAACATTTTTTGTTGTCAAAGTTCAAATTATTTGTAAATAGTTCAATTAGTTTACAAAGCCCTTTAATTGAATTATAAAAAGAAAAACTCCCTAATTGAGATGGAAGAAATCTATTGTCTACAATGAGGATAACAAAAAGGGATAGCAAAAATGTTGATTGCTTCACTTATCTTTTCTCGATTCATTTTGCGTGAGTTTTCCTCTTCTTGAAGAGACAATAGGACTAGGATGAGTTTTGCTTGCCCCATCTTGAATGTGTATATACATGTATATTTGAATTATTTATGTATAATTTTCTTAACGCATATCCTAGTTATAATGTATTTTTCAAATACATATTCCATTAATAATTTGAAATCACTTATTTATCACTCTCTTCTAATACTCTTACAAGTGTCTTTTTCATTTTTGTTTCATCTTTACCTCACATCGATGTAAGATTTATCTCATTAGGGATTGTAAAAACCTCTAAACCCACCCCAAACTCAACTTGCACCACTCTCATATCAAGCAAGTTTTTCTTGCATCAAAGAAGAAGCGGGACACCCATAATTGAATTACATCCGGCTTCTGTTTGAATACTGCTTATTTTGTTGAAACTGAAAACTTGTTACTGAAAGTACTATAGATAAAGGTAAAAATTAGTTGAAATAGTACAGTAGTGCCAATAAATAGTACCAAAAAGTACAGTAGGGCCCATGAATAGTAGCAAAAACAAACTAAATAGTGAAATAATTTATAATGAGAAATGATATGTCTACAACATTTTTACAACAAATCTTAAGTGGCAGGTTGTTACTGGCTGTTATTATTGGGGCAAAAAAGTAATCTTAGTGTTAGTTTCAAATTTGAACCACTAACAACTAATCAACTGTAATTTTTTATAAAAATATTATAAAATTGTTGTAGACGTAGCATCCCTCATTTATAATTTTAATTGCATGCCTAATAACCAAAAAAAAAAAATTTTTTTTGGCCACAATAGAAGTATTCCCCAAAACGCATCGTATCGCTTCCTCCCTCATTGTTCCTTTTCAACATAGATAGAAAGAGACCCCAAAGCAATCAAGCAGGAGCTGCTAGTGCTGTGAGAGAGAGAATATCATTCAGCTTTTTCTTTTTGTGTCAAAGAGCTACCCCATAAACCCTACTAATACCCCCACAAACCAAAAAGAACAAAAACAAAAACAAAAACGAAGAATGAGTGAAGCAACAGCAGAGCCAAAATCGGGTGCGGTAAGCTCATCGGAAGGTGGTGGTGGTGGTGAGATGTCTTTGAAAGACAAAGGCAATGAGTTTTTCAAAGCTGGGAATTACCTCAAAGCCGCTGCTCTCTACACCCAAGCCATCAAGCTTGACCCTTCTAACCCCACTCTTTATAGGTAAGGTTACCCTGAAATTTTTTTAGCATTTCTGGTTAAAGTTTGATGCTTTCGTAGAAATTTTTGATTTTGGTTTCTGGGTTTCAAAGTTAACTTGATTCTGTCAAATGGGTACTTTGCAAATTTCATTTTGCTGGGTTCTTTTTTTATTGTGATTTTGATCTCTGTTAGTGGCATATCGGTTTAGAACTTTAGAAGCTTTACGTACGCTGGAAATTAAATGGGTTTTGTTTGTGTTTGTTATGCGTTTATGCATTTGAGCTTTACAAGGAGACAATGTCGATTTAAATTTTACATAAGCTTTGTCCTTGGATGTGAGGCAGTATAATGTAGTGGGGGGTTTTTAGCTTTTGATGAGTTTTTGAGGCCAGTGTGCGATTAAGTGATATCTATAAAACTTAGTATTTACAATTACACGCGAGATGGGACGCCACACGAATTGTTCATAATGTTTCAGCATGAGCACCCTGTTGTTGCTGTTTAACATAGTTGGACACTAGCGAAGCGACAGTTGGTTTTTGTGCTTTGTGAGGAAGTTAATATGACATAAGGGAGATGGTGGCATCAGCCAACCAATAAAATGATCTCATTTTGCATTGGTTGAAGAGAGAAGTATTTGGTGCAGGCCCAATTAGTTGATTTTTAAGTTACGGGCTTATGGTTTATTCAATTCTTCATTGCAAGGTTTGGATAATTTCTGCTTGATGTACACAGTCACCTTGAGTATCACACAATTGGACAAGATCATGATGTTACTTTGAAGATAATGCTTTTGAAGAGGAGGGATTTGAAAGCAGCCAGTGCTTTTCTTATTGAGTGTGAATTTGCTTTGGGACATAATTTGGATTTGGTAGATCCCTGATGGTGTGTAATAAAGCCTTCTCCACAATGGTTATTTCCAGCATGCTTGCCATCTGTAGTTCCTTATTCATTGACCACAGCCTTCATTTTTCCTGATCACATTTATGCATTTACTGAGCTACCTATGGAAAAAGATGTAGAAGATAAGTATGGTTGCTAAGATTAGAATCTAGATGGGTATTCATGTCAGTCTGCATAAATATGAAATGGTACTTTCCTTTAGAATTTAGATACTGAAATTGCAGATTGATCAGGAGAAGTATCATGGTAGGATAAACACCACCCTAAACTTACATTGTATGTAGCTAAGATTAGAATCTAGATAGGTATTCCTGAATGCATATGTTGTGTAAACAATCTTTTCATTTATAATGTTCCATTATTGGCCAGCAACCGTGCTGCTGCATTTCTACAGTTGGTTAAGCTTAATAAAGCACTTGCTGATGCTGAGACAACAATTACACTGAAACCCCAGTGGGAAAAGGTATGTATATACATGCATATGAAACATTAATTGTACTTGATGTCCTAATCTCTTCCTTAAACAGTACTGTTTTGATGCACCTACAGGGATATTTCAGGAAAGGATGCATATTAGAGGCCATGGAACAATATGATGATGTATGTTTTAAAGTTACTATTATTTTTATTTTCTGTGACAATGATTCTTCTGAACCAGAGCTTGTGGTTTTGGTATTTTGCTACTGATGTTTATCCTATCCACATATTGTAGGCCTTAGCTGCCTTTCAAACAGCTTTGCAATACAATCCACAAAGTTCTGAAGTTTCAAAAAAGATCAAGAGGATTTCCCAGTTGTCGAGAGATAAAAAGAGAGCTCAAGAAGTGGAGAACAAGAGATCCAATATTGATATGGCAAAGCATTTGGAGAAGTTGAAATCTGAAATGGTGAGTGTATTTTTCAAGCATAAACTTCAAATTTTCATATATTTTCTCTTGTTTTTTGTTGGTCTGTAAATATAGTGATTTAGACTCCGTTTCTTTTTGACATAAAACAATTTCCCAAAATTGTATTCCAAATTTTCTGGTTTTTTACAGCTGAAAACTTATTGTCAACAAAAAATGTTTTGCTGGTTATTGTTAAAAATAAAGACACTGAAAAAAGTGGAAAATATTTTAGGCATAAACCATTTTCCATATGTTATTGGATCCATAGCTGACCCCTATAATTTTGGGACTAAGGCTTAGTTGTTGTACAAGCAACACTAAGGAGGAGAGAGAGAGAGAGGGGGGGGGGGGGGGGAGTAATATAATTATAGTTATAAAATAGAGTGCCACTTGTCAAGGTGCAGCCTAGTGGTTGGAGGCTTGGGATGAGCAGTAGACCCAGACATCCTAGGTTTGATCCCCACTAGGAGTTCTTCTAGATTACTTTTCACCCAAAAAAAGAGAGCATATCATTCCCATGAAGCCCCACCATATTCTTCCTATCTTCCTGTCGACGCAGCCCACCAGTGGCAGTGAGCCTCTATAACCTCAACTTTTCTATAACCTCAACTTTTCAGGCAAGACCTTCTTAGGTCTCATTCATCCCCAAATCTACCTCTTGTCACTCTCCCATGAAGTCCCACTGTCCTTTACCTTTCTCATTGCCTGCAGTTTGATTTCGTATCACTATGACCTCAAGAGGCTGAAAAGGTTCTCTGTGGTGAACAACGATATTCCAAAATTGGTGCCATCTGATTTGGAAAATTTTGGTTTATCCAACTTTGATGTGAACAATGAGCTCTATTGGAGGCTTCTTGGGTCCAAGTTTCATTGAGGCTATTGTTGGGCAATTGCTTCTAGAAAGTGAAGAGAATGTTGTTGGGTATTCTCTCAAAAATCCTAAAGTTGTGGTGGGACTGGGATGATAACCAAATCGACTGAATTTCCACAAAATCAAATCCAACTTTGATGAGAATTGGGGTTTGTTCTTCTTGGTTGCTTATACTTTCTGGGTTTAATATTTTTGTTTCTAGAATTGATTACTTTTGGTTCATTCTCAATTTTGAGCATGATTCCTATATCAAGAATTATGGGTAATTGGTGTATGGGTAATTTGGCGCTAAAAATTGTGATTTTGGAAGATTTGTTTCTTGTAATTGGGCTGATGGTTTTATTTATGTGAAAGTGGCTGTTTCTAACTTATCCCCAAAAAAAAAAAATGATTGACTTTTAGGTTTTCATTCTGTAACCAAAGTCTGCCCTAGGTATTTTTGGACTATTTAGGATTATTCATTGAGCTTTGCCTTGCAATATTTATAGGCTTAGCTGCATTTGTAATTTGATGGATTTTGTGTGAACCAACCAAAACATGGAAATTTTTTTCATGACTATTTTTGGGAGTCCAACCAAACCATGGAAGATAAGTAATTTTTGTACTTTCCCATAGAATATGCTTAGGTTGAAACAAACAGAGCCTTAGCTTGACTTATTCTCGTTTTCTCTAATAAACTTTCTAGTAATGGTGATATAATATAATTGTTTCTATTTGCTTTAATCTTTGTGTTCTGCTTTGTCATCTTTCCTTCTCTCTTATAGAGCAGTTTTATGTATCCTCTGAAACTGTCTAATGTAGGTAAGAGTTTACTACTTTATCAGCTACTTATGTTGAGACCATCAGTAGACTATCTGGGGTAGGATTTGTTTTCAGTTCACAAATAAGGACTAAATTGGTCATTATCTTTGCAGTCTGAAAAGTGGGGACCTGAAGAATCCTGGAAAGAGATTTTCTCTTTCCTTGTTGAGACAATGGAGACTGCTGTAAAATCATGGCATGAAACGTCTAAAGTGGATCCAAAAGTCTACTTCCTTCTTGATAATGAAAAGACCCAGACTGATAAATATGCTCCAGTTGTGAATATTGATAAGGTATTTAAATTATGTCAATACTTTTTTTTCCATATATAAGTTTGCTTGCTGATATTCAGTATGTTATGATCCATTAGTGTTGTTCAGGTTACATATGTGAACTCAAATTTGAATTTTTTTTTTTTTTTTTTAGCAATAAGTTTCTAACACTTACATGCATGTTCTCTTTGGCCATCGTTTGCAGCTTGTATTTGCTTCTTACACATTTTTATTGATTACTTTTATCTTTTGCATGTGCCAGGCCTTTGAATCACCCCATACACATAGCAGTTGCTTTTCATTTCTTAGGCAGTATGCTGATGATTCTTTCTCCAGAGCGGCCTGTGTGGTGGCTCCCAAAAGTATCATATCTTACCCACAGGTAACTTTTAAGTTCTTCAGGACATGGATGTTTAATAGACAGGGACTTTATCATGTGACAAGCTGGAAACCTCCCTATATTTTATCCCCATGCTAATAGAAGCATGTCTCAAGATGTCTCAACTTTAATTTTGATGCTTACTCTTGCTATTGTAAAGTGCTAAAAAGTTTCTTCGTCTTCAGATTTTTACTATTGAATGGGCACTGCATAGAAAGTGCTTTAGGTCATTATATGTGTGTGTGAGGTGTAATGAAATTGGCAACTGGTTAGTTGGTAACTTGTTGGAGGTCACGCCACAAATTTGGGTTCTAGTATTTCTAAAAGTTTGAAATATGCCTTCACCTACTAACACAATTAATGGCTGATAGTTGCTTGTTGACAGTCAAAAACCCAAATAATGATTTGATGTGGTGCAGTGCAATTTACTATTTCTATATAGAATGTGGCTGATGTTCCCAGTGTAATAACTGTTGAAAGATTAATCAGGCAGTTATGAACCTGCTTTAATTGATATGCCATTACCCTAATTAGAAAGCTCTATCTGATATGCTTGTATCTGTATTCCATAAAGAGCGATAACTTATTCAGTTGCCTAGGAAAGAAAGGTTTATGCAGTCTAGAAATTGACAGTGTAGTTGACAACCAGTATCAAAACACCCTTTTGCAGGTCTGGAAAGGTCAAGGATCTAGAAAGTGGAAACATGGGCAACACGATGGTTTCTTTGTTCAGTTTGAGTCCCCTTCCCTGCGACAGCTTTGGTTTATTCCCAGTTCCAGCGAAATGGGACAAACAGTGTGCAGGTTTTGTCTCTCTCTGTCTCTCTTGCATTCAATCTTATCCATCATGAGTGTTATCAATGATTATTAATTAGTTTAGAATACAGAAAAGTATTTCAGTAGTAGTTACCCCGAGAGTATCATTGCCGAAGCTGTTTTGAGACAAATGCTCTTCCTTTAATAAATGGGTCCAGTTACATTAATCATCAATTTTAGAAATTTTTGGATGAGAAATTGAAAAAGCTGTCAAAAAAGTTAAGTCACCTTTTCATTTTCTCTTAAAAAGTTTCCTAAAATGGTTTAATAATGTATGCCCTTAGGTCATATATTAGTAAAACCCATAATAAGGGGTCTGGTTAATGTATGCAGCATACATTAATCATACATTTTATACTTTCAAGTATCACTTTCAGGAACATGTATTACTTTTTGAAGCTAGTGATTTGATTGAACAGTCTGTACTGGCAGGTCCATCACATCTCATTCTTTTTTGTCTATACCCTGGTGAAAAGTGATAGTTTTTAATTTTAAAAAAGAAAAGAAGAAAACTGATAGTTTTTAACTCCCTTGTGGAGCTTTAATACTGATCCATATTTTTCCCCCCAAATTCACCGAGTTCTGGTTTGTTTTTCTTTTAAGAAGGAAAAATTGAGAAAGTGAAACTGATTTTTTTTTTTTGCAATCCCAGTAGATTGATTCCTCGTTGATTTCAAATCAAATTAATTCTTCATATTGATAGAGATTGGTTCCTTTTTTGAGTTATAGGATGTAACCCACTACTTTCAAGGAAACAGGCCCCTATGCATGTCCTCATCTTTTATTAATATAATCATTCAATAATTTATCATATAGAACTTTGTAGTATTCAGTGTCCAATTGAATAGCATTGATAGACTCCTTTCCATACAATTTTTTCTTGTTAAAACATACAGAACCTTAATCTTAGGGCCCTTTTCAGGGATCCGGAGGTTCTTGACATCAGCGTCCATGAAGTGCTTCCACGCGTATTCAGGGAAACGCTGCCCAAATCTTAATACTCTTTCTTATCTTGGCATGGGATCCATCTCATAAATTTTGGAGGTCTGCTAAAGTTAGACGGCTTTAAGTCAAAAGAAAGACACAACATCAGTTGTATGTGTTTTGCCTTGATTTGGTATGCAAGTTCCTGCTTTGATGTGGTAAATGCTTGCCAATAGGTGCTTTTCTTTGTCATATCATTCTTGTAGTCAGCTTTAAACTCTTTCTGAAAATTCTGCAGGCTTTTTGAGTGGTTTTGTTTTGCAGAGAATTTTTATTATATGATTGCTTTTCCTGTAATCTGACGAAAACGAGGGCTTTGGCCCTTGAACTAAGTGAGTCATTTCTGGTGCCGATTTTATATTACTAACATCAATGTCAGGAACTCTTGGAAGTAATTGGCTTAAAAGTGTTTAAAATGGCTATATCTTATAAATAGTGCTAATACAGGTATTCCGGATCTCCCTTTATGTAAATTTCAATGAAACAATTTTTTATTTATTGGTCTGTGTTTACTCGTATATAAAAAACTTGTTACTGTGTTCCTCATTAATTGCCTTATTCTGATTGACTGATATTGTTAACTTCTAAATCATTCTTTTATCTTGATTTCTGCTTAAAGGAAAGATGAATTGGTGGTTCGGAATCTATCATCTTTCATGTTCATATATTGTGTGTTATTGTTCTGATAAGAGACCATCACATGTGTATCTCTTCAATTCTTCTATTACTTACATGCTTGGTACTACATACGAGACCTTTAAAACCATATCTAAGCAATTGTAATTGTGTTTGGGAAAGTTGGTAATCTACTTAAGGATTACTTAGGGTTCTAAAAAATGATTAGTGAATTACCATAGGCGTATCAGTGTATGTATATATATATATATATATATAAAAATTATATTGTGATATCACTGAACGGGAATTAAGGATGAATATTTCATCATCCTGAATTAGCTTTACCTAGATACAGGGAAATTCAGTTAGCTAACGTGGAGGGGATTTATAGTGTTTGTGTGATTCTTGCATGCATATTAACGTTGTAATCAATTCTGAGTCAATTAAACGTGGTCATGTCTATTTTAAATTAGTGTACGAGAAACTGGACCTGAGAGTTGCAATGGTAAACAAAGATAGTTGACGGTGAGATTTTATAAATTAAAGCAAGCGCCGTATCTGACATATAAATAATTGCACAAATCAAGAGTGAAAAATGTGATATGGGTCTTGTTGATGGGGCTTCAGCATGGACAACGGATAAATAGGGGTGAGAATGGGATTAAGCCAGTTTTGTACTGGGGCCATTTGATTTTGGTTTGGTTCATATTGATCTCCTAAAACCTGGAATTTTTTAGCTTAGATCAGGATAAGACTTGGTAACTTGGTTGCGCTGACATATTCTAATAAAGCATATCCTAAATTTAGCTTCTCAAATGCTTAATGTGATGATCTTTGGAGTTGCTGAATACATGAAAGCAAATAGAGAGGCACTCACCTATTCAACTGAGTATCACAAAATAGGAAATAAATTTGAAGAGAACCATAACCAACAAGGGTTTAATAAAATTAGTAGAGGAAAAAAGAAGAAAAAGTAAGCAATTTCCAGTTATACTATAACTGGAAAATCACATTAGTAGAATTAATAAAAAAAATGACATTTCATGTCAATTAAGAAAGTAATAGAGAATATGACTTTAGATAGAATATAATGGAGAAAAAAAAAATACATGTGGTTTTCACAAGTTTGAAGAGCTTCTTCCGGTTGGGCTCTCCACTTATTTGGAGGCTCTCATGGCTACATATTTCTATTGAAGTCCTAACTTGAAGGGTGATTTATTTGGTTGATAAATGACTCTTAATTAGTTAACAAGGTCATACCATAAACTACCAAGTTCAAAACTAAAGCTTTTCAATTGAGTTTCTTTAGGATCTGAACACATAGATAAGAGTGCCCGTTTTACATTGTTGTAGGAACTAGAAGTTTAGTTATAGAGTTCACTTGGGTGACTGGACATTTTTTAGAATAATCATATGGGAGCATCCAGACCCGCGCATAAGCTGCAAGTACACCATACTTAAGATGATATTTCAATATGTTTTTTCCGATAAAAAAGTTAGTACAAACTCCACTTCAATTTGTTTAGACTAATTAGAGTTATTGATTAACTTTTAAGAGACCCTTATAAAGACATTGTCTAATTCCCTGTTGTGTGACATACGTGATAGGACAATGCCTATGCAAAAACCCAATAATATGTTTTTCTTTTCACAATGAGGGAAGTAGTTGAAAGTCTCATAGGTCTATCAGCACAGGACTAACAATTCTGGTTCAACTTTATGCTTGTGCACTTGACCTAAAACCACACAAGTAGAAATAAAAATGATGAATATACAAGTGTTGGTGAACAGTTGCTCTATATAATTCTCGAGTACTTTAAATTGTGGTCTTTATGCGTAATAATTATTTCACGTATTCGGCATATACAAAAGATACCGTCTCCTTTATGTGCGTATTGCTATTTATAGGTCAACTGTCGAAGATAAGATGCAAGTCTCAATTCAAGATCTAAGAACATTTCCTTTTCAGATTAGTTCTTTGCCTTATATTTAAATGGCTGAAACAAAATGGTTAGTCTTAATCACAATTCACAGGCCACCTGCTGAATGTGATGCCCATGATGGTCAAGTGGTAATGGTACTTTTCTATTAAAAGCTGAATCTAACATATCACTGTTGATCCATCATGCAATTGAGCCCCACAAGTGTGGCTAAGTATTGAAACTTCGATTACAGACTTTATAGTCAGAAACATTACATGTAGGAATCGGGGAATCACTTAATACCCCAGGCCCCATCAAGCCACTTGCCTCAGTACTAGTTTGATAAGCTTACATTTCATATTTCATTTTCATTTACAATACTTAAAAATATGCAAAACACCCCAAAAATAATACCCTCTTTCTCACTCTGCATTGGTCCTCATCATTGGTGGACGCTCTTGCCTAATACTCACGGATGCATCTAGTACATATAAACATTTGGATCAATTATGCAATTGATCATAGCTTAGACCATGTTTTCTCTTCCTTGTAATTCAACTGCAGCTGGATTGGGCTTGCAGGAGTGTAGCATGAAGTTGCATGCTGCCACAGCTTCTGCCACTGTTAAGTAAATCCATTCTTGACCAATGTTTTCGATGAATTTGGACTTGTCCAACTTCTTAATCACCTCGCTTCTTGGGTTGGCTAGCACAAGCTATATTGAAAACAACGTATATAGTACTTTAATAATCAACTAAAGCTATTTCTTGGCATTGAATTTGAAATAAGAAATGGCAATAAAATTTCGACCTTGAGACCCTTGCTATCTGAATTCTTCTTAGCCTCTTCAAGCATGCTGATTCCACTCGTGTCAATGCTACCAACAGCTGTGATATGTAAATGCATCTTTAGCTATGAGGAGAGTAATTGTAATATTGTATAGGATAAACACTATGTCTTTTATTGAGTTCTAGAGAGACTTTCTAATTGATTACTTACCGCTCAAGTCTAGGATAATGTACTGTAGGCTGGTTTGTCCTGAAGATTTTAGTTTCTCTTCCTCCTCGTAAATCCATCTTTGGATTCTGTGAACAAATTTAGCACCAAGATAAATATTTTCTTCTTGCTCAATAATAATGAGTTATCATTAACAACTTGAATATTGCATATGTTTTTGTACCTTTCTCTTAAGTAGTTTGAATTTGCAAAGTAGATGGGGGCGTCAATTTGGAGAATGAGAACTCCGGGAACATTATTAGCGATTGGATATTGATCAATGCTTCTGTAAGCCATGGAGTTAGGAATGTTCCCCAAGGCAAAAGTCCTTGGTCTTGCTACAAATAGGAGTACTCTTAGCAAGGATAGTGTAACCTGCATTTTCAAATATAAACCATATAAACAACTTTAAACAATAAATTAGAACATATTGTATTTCTTGGATAATGTTCCTAATCCACTTACCGCAACGACAAGGCCAACCTCAACGCTGAAAAAGACGACGCCAATATAGGCACCCATACAGACAACGAAATCAAACTTGTCGATATTCCAAAGGTGGATGGCAGCTTCATAGTCGATAATGCCAAGCATGGCAGCTATGATTATAGAGGAGAGCACTACAAGAGGTGTGTAGTGGAACAATGGCGTAAGGAATAGCAATGTGATCATCACTGCTGTTGCCATGACTATGTTGGACACTGCAGTCTTGCACCCTGCATTGAAATTCACTGCAGTTCGCGAAAAAGGCCCTGCAATCACATTGGATTACATATGTTTTAGCACTTGATCATTAAAAATGCTAGTCCTACTTGTTATAATAGTGTGGGGTTGTGATAACCTTTCTAGGGGCCCAACTCATCTAGCCCAAGGCAAATTAACCAAGGTTCTAATTTGGGTTTTCTTTGGACTAGGTGCGGTTTGTTTGTACCTCCTATATTATGGGTCCGTTTGGATACAATTTATTGTTGCTGAAAGTTGCTAAAAATTGATTGTTGCTGAAAACACTGTAGTAAAATAATTTTTAAATGTGTGAATAGTACCGTGGGACTCATTTTTAATATTTTTTAATGTGTAAACAGTACATGAACAGTGCACACTGTTTATGCACAGTAATTTTGTCCCACAAAGTCAACAAAAGCTAGCAAAAAAAAAAAAAAAAAAAAGCTGGCAAAAAAAAAAAAAAAAAAAACACGCAGGAAGAAAACGCACCGCAGCTAAACTTTCTATCCAAACCCACACTCTATATTTTGGACTTGTAAAAAATGTACCTGCGGTCAAGTAACATGAAGTGCAAGATCCAGCAATGTTCATCATCCCAAAGGCGATCATTTCTTTGTTTCCATCAATATGATAGTTCTTGAAAGTAGCGAAACTTCTCCCAACTGCTACACCTTCCTGTTTCACACCCAACAGTATGTGTTGTTAGCATTCTTTTCGGGGATACAATATAACGTGAACTAGACTAACTAATTTTTCTTGATCATAGCTTTTTTTCTAATTGTAAACATCATATGTGCAAAAAAACAATTCATTAGTTATGATAAACATGGAAAATGCTAAGGAAAATATTAGTTTTATTACAAAAAGGTTTACAAGCTCACAAAATGATGAATATGCTTGGTACTACATTAACAATGTAATAAATAATTTTTTTTATAATTTTTTTATTGTGTTAAAAAATTATCACATTAATTTGTAAAATTTACATATTAAAATTTATAGTATCCCTAATATTAATCTTTAATCATTAATATAAAATAAGAGACGTAGTATATATTATTTAGATAATAAAATACAAAATCAAATTATGAATAAGATATATATATATATATATATATATTTAAGTTATACATATATTGCACAATAAGATAGAAAATTTAGATTAGATGTATATTAAATTGAATTATGAATGGGACAAGACAAAATTCATTCTTGCTCTATCCTTATTGGGGAAAAAAAAAGAAAAACCTGCACGGGGTGAAATAGGGCTGGATGGGAATATCCTCTGTTTGCCCCCATTAATATTTTTCTATTACTACTTGTCCATATATTGCCTATTTTTGTTTACTTTGACCTTATTGTCAAAAGTTAAACAAAACATACCAAACTTTTAATTTGTTTTGTTTTGTTTTTCTATTGGCTAAAAGAAAGAAGGTTGAATTGCAATCTTTAGTCGGTGATAAAAGGATAAAACTTGGCTTCAGTATATTGGAACTGACACAATTTTAAATTTTTAATGCATGACAAAAATTAAATATGTGTCTGTATTGTGTCGGATTCAGTGTACTGAAATTTTGGATGTAATCCAAATTTGTCTTAAAATAGTCAGGCATCTGTTCAAAATTCCATCCAGTGCACGTGAGCAAAGCGCAAATAATAAATATCAAGATTTCATTAATCCGAAGTGGTGCTAAATGCCAAGCAATAAGCATTTGATGCATGTGAAGGGAATTGTATTGTTTGATACTTACAGCAAGGCCAATGATGCCCGTAATGATCCCAGTTTTGATTGCTGATGATAGATGCGGTGACCCAAAAGCCAACTCAGAGACAGAAAGCGGATTTATACCTTTCTTCAGATGTCCAATCTGGAGATCACAGATACAAACAAACAAACACAAACTAATGAATATGATACACCCTGTAATTAAATCCCTCTAGCACCTTTTAAAATCTATTATACTATAGTCTGTCGAAGAATATAAGTGTAAATGAAGTGTGAGTTTGTCATATATATATATGTGGAATAATATGGTAAGACAAAGAAGATTTGTATGTCGTAGTCAGAGTTACTTTACAGGTTACGTGTACATCATAGAATATTGGTCGTATTTTCATGGTGGAGGCTTACTTGCTGGATAGCACAGACTAGTAGTGCCTAGTGGGGTTAGAAAAGACAGTGAGAGAGAGAGAGAGCTTACCACTTGAACACCATGTTTTTCAGCATGGGTCAGAAAGACAAGGAGGCTTCCCAAAATAACAGATGTCAGAGGCGCCATCGCATTTATCCAAAAGAAGGTTGGCTTTTTCTTGCTCTAGTAGATCAAAGAAACAAGCAAAAATACAAAATATTAAAGCATGCAACCATAAATTTTGATCTCAAGAGAGTGAAATATAAAGTTATATAGAAAAGAAAATCTATAATTGTTTTATAATTTTTTCTCAATAGATTGTTAGGTTCAAATTTATATATTCATAACCTCATCATGAAGGATTTGAGAGGTTTAATTCTTAAAATTTATGCTTTCTAAAAGCAAGCTATGGCCCTTTTATTAGAAATAAAATAATTCACTTATTGCATTAAAGATAAATTTTATAGGTTCCTAGTTTAATGCATCCAGAGAGAGAGAGCAATGAAGCCCTTAATGCTATTCTTTTGATTAAGTATTTCTATGGTCAAACCATATGTGCTGCTTGAGGTGTAATATACACTTTGGAGTAGCTTTTTTTTTTTTTTGCGGTGAAAATTAAGTTAGGTTTTGACTAACTTGTATCTTAAAAATAGTGCAGTTTTAAAAACAAAGTAAAAAAAAATTGACTTACTTTATAAGATAAATAAAACCAAACGAGTTTTTGGACAATAATGGTTGCATCATCTTGTGTAACGATTTGATTGGTTAAGCATTTTTCTTTTTATTC
Organism: Quercus gilva; assembly: GCA_023621385.1. Taxonomy (NCBI): domain Eukaryota; kingdom Viridiplantae; phylum Streptophyta; class Magnoliopsida; order Fagales; family Fagaceae; genus Quercus; species Quercus gilva. The sequence continues at coordinate 52,789,598 of CM042478.1, forward strand.
ATTATTGACTTACCATTTGAGATCTAGCTCTTTGTTTTCCAAAACTTATTAAGGGGCGAAAGGTGAGTGCTAACCCCTAGAGTGAGGAAAGGAATTAATGAAGATACGTGTGTGTTTATTTTTGGGTAGGTTCAGATGATGGTAGCCCTTACTGTTAAAGAAACACCCTTTACAATTTTCCATCACTACTTTGATTATTATTATTGTTGGTGGTGGTTTTGATGATGTTATCTAATTATTTAGACAGCAGCAGGTAGGTAAATGACATGAAAGGTAATATGTTTGATTCTTTCACAAACTTTGAAGATTGAACCTTTTCAAAACTTGGTACCGAAGGCTTAAAAAATAATGTTAATGCAATAAGCACTATACTTACGAAGTACTTAGTAAGAAGAAGGAAGGAGAGGAAACAGCAGCCCAATACAGCACTTTCCCATCTCCACTGCAATATATTAGCAAACATCATAAAAATTTCAACTAAGAAAAATAGGAGAGAATATATATATATATATATATAAAATAGGCTAGTTATAGTAAAAGAAAGTTAATTACCTGGTGTTTTTGGCCAAACACAGCGCGCATGACCGAGACAATATCAGTCTCATGGGTGAAATGAATCAGCCCAAGAATCCCTTTGAGCTGCTGGAGACAAACAACTGTGGCTGCTCCACCCATGAAGCCCAAAATTGTTGCATGCGACAGAAAGTCCACGATAAATCCAAGTCTGCAATTTAAAAGATCATTTCAAAAGATTATAAAATACCATGAAGCATGTTGAAGTATATTGGAGGCCATTTTTATTCTTCTTTCTTTGTATCTTTGTCCACATTTAACTATTTTTGTAACCTTTAGTTATGCCCTAAAATTTAACCAGCATGCAATGAGTACAAAATCCTATATAATAGGTATTAGGATCCATTTCGTAGTCGTGTGTCAGCGTTGCATTATTTAAATGATGCAACACGCTATACGCTATTAGATCAACTAATGAAGTAAAATCTTAATTATAAAATGGACTATCTTCATTTTAAGTGAAATAGATAAGAGAACAACAGACCTTAAGATCCCGAGTAAAGCTTGGAAGATTCCGGCAAAGAACGTAGCAGTGAAAGCCAAATGAAGATAAAGTGTTGGGTTCTCATAAGGGCTAACTTCCTTTCCCAGCAGGGAAGATATGAGAAGTGATGCAACAGCCACAGTGCCTACTGCCAAATCTCTAGAGCTCCCCAACATGGCATAGACCAATGGTGGGACAAAGCTAGAATCTGCATGTTTTATATATCCCATTTTAGCAAAACAGATTCATAACGAGCATATTGTAATTCATAAGCTTATTTGTTATAAAAATTTGGCCACTTACACAATCCAAGAATCGGTGGCAAGTTAGCCAAATTTGCATAGCTTATCCCTTGAGGGACGGCTAGACTGGCAATAGTGATTCCAGCAATAAGATCAGCTTTGAAGAACTCGAAAGTGTAGCGAGGAGCCCATTCGAGGATTGGTACAAAGTACTGTAGGCCTAGTATAAACTTCTTAGCTAGAGGCTGGTTCTTAAACTGGCGAAAAGGGTCATCAGGAAAGAGAGTCTCTTTGAAAGAAGACTGTAAGGACTTGAACAATGGTTTGGATGGAGGAATGGCAACACGGTGTGGGCATTCATAGTCGGCGTTACCCATTGATTGAGAGCTTATGTTTGATTTAGAGATACAATGGTACAAAAGAAGCTGGAAATGTTTAAGTTGGCTTTATAATATAAGTTGTGCTATGTAAGATATCTAGCACAACTTATATGATGTGTCTTTTTCTTCAGGGGTGATTTTCCTAGTTGTAGTTGGCTAGGCTTGATGACATTTGAAAGAGAAAGAGAGAGAGGGAGAGAGAGAGAGAGAGTTGCCAAATGCTAAACTCGGGTTTTGAGCTAAGAGCTGATTGCACTGAGGAAATGGCAAGGAGAGCTGGTATTTAAAGTGGTAAATGGCGCGTGGTGGATGTTCAAGTGCTTTATGGGACCCAGACACGGATTAACACGTGGCCTTAATTTTTCATCAAACACTTTGACGGTTTGACCTCATTCGACTTTATACTCTGCTTTGCTTGGCAACTACCTTCCACTACTTTGTAATTTGTATCACTTCGTAGGTAGGTTCTTAGGAAACATGATTATTGATCTTATCAAACTAGCTCGTCGGTTTCTGTTTAGTTTTCTTTGAATTCAAAGAAGAAGTAATATCCAAATCGGAAGTATATTTCATATATAAATAGTAGATGCGGCAAAATTACCCTATAACTAGACTTGAATTCGAAGGAAAAATGTCTTATTTGAATTTGAATCCGAATTTTTTAATCAAGAATAAAAACAAGTTGACCTATGACCAAACATAGTTGACCTGTGATTTGACTTGTTTTTTTAAAATATTATTTTCTTTAAAAAAAATGTAGTCCTAACAAGTTTACTAATTGCTTATTTCAGGTTTTACAATGCGTAACTCAAACTTAATATACATATTAACATCATTTAAATAGAATAGCCTAAAGAAATCAATTGAGGCCTTATCTAGTTGCATGCAAGCGAACTAAAAGATGAATGATTGAGATCTTCTTCTCACTTGAATATTGCAAGAAGCAAATATTGTTAGATATCTAATGATAAAGTATATGCCAAGATAATTTGGTTGTAGTAGAATAAAAAACAAATATTTGAAATTATAGACATATATGAAAAATATTTACAAGTGTGAAAAAAGTAAAGCCAAAGTATATTAATGAAATTGGCATAAATTATGGGTGTTTAGGCTAATTTTTTTAATAGTACATAGCCAAAATAATTGACTTTTCAAAATAAATTATGAAACTTCTTAGAGTGTGTGTTGTTTAATAATTGCACGATATTCATAAAATAGACTATATATAAGTAAGTAAACAATTAAACTTTGATGTATATTTTTAAATTGAAATAGAATCTCAACTACTGTGTATCTAAAATTAAATACAAATTGAAATGAAACTTGTGCGTGTGTATGTGTGTGTGTTTTAACTAGATTTTAAAAAAAGGACAGACTAGCCTCCTTTGTATTTATGTTAATTTGTTTTGGTTGACAATGTTGGAATTTGTATAATTTATTAATGAATAAGTATCAATTTGTTGATCTAAGATCTTTCTTGACATGAGTGAATCCAATTAATGCATTTCAAACCAAGTAATCTGATGTATGACTTATTAAGTGGTATACATGTTTTCAGTTTTTTATTTTTTCAAGTGGAAAAATGTGGGTTGACCAAATCTGATCCAGTTTGTAACCTGATTGACCCGATCCATTTGTCACATAAAGTTTATGATACGGTGAAATATTTCTTGATTTTTTATTTTTGTTTTTCTTGTCATTTCTCTCACAAATGGTCTCTATAGAACGAATATATTTTTATTTTATTTTATTTTTTTATGTGAACTAATATACTAAATTACACTTTTCTTTCTTTATATTTTGGTTTGCTTTCACTTTCAACAATTAAATTAATTTTTTTTTTCATTTTCATCCCCTAAGTTTGACTTAATTTTCAAAATGTTCATTCTGTCCAATCTATTACCCTAACTTCCATTGAATGCCACATAAGCTAACCAACTAAGCATTTTGAGATCTATTTCGAGTGCTCCTTGCACAACCACAAGAGTAATTCCAGTATTGCATAAAAAGTTACAACTTACATAATCTGTCACATAGACAATTGAAGCAAAAATTCTGATTTTTATGTGGTCCTAGAATTTTTGACAGCTACAAGACCACCAATGGCCCAATCATCAGTGCTCTAAATGAAACTTAAACACAGAATCCTCAATAAGCCTTCCCTCATCCATCTCTTTTTAGGGGTAATGCCACCTTAAGGCCAGGGTGGTCCCAGGACTACCTTGACCTGATTTTTTTTTTTTATATAATAATTTAAAAATTTTTATTTCTCTACCCTTCAAAAATAATTTGAGAACACCCTTAGTTTTTTTTATGCCAATAAAATTAAATTTTGCTCCATAATTTGTTCTATATTTAGTGGATGAATGATTGCTTGGTTGTGTACATTAAAAAAGATGTAGCTTGTAGCATTGATAATGAGACTATCATATACCGATTTTAAAATATGAAAACTTGTAGAAGACAATTGTAAACTTTATATATTTGCGTGTTTTTTTATTGTTGTTATTGTTAATATATGAATTTTTTTATTAGATTGTATAATTTATGCTTCTTGAGGAACAGCTTGAGAAAAATTTCTAGAGCCACCGCTGTTTCTTCTTCACCCTTCTTGAACCCACCCCTAACCAATCCCCATCCCTCCAACTCATCCTAATCCCAATCCCAATCCTTTGTGTCTTCCTATTTCTATGATATATACTCAGGTTGTCTTAAACAACAACAACAACAAAGATCTACTTCCCCATTTTTACTAGGGACCCCCACAAACCATTTAAACCATCTTTCTTTAATCTTTCCAAAGCCACCTCTCTAGAAGAAATCAACAAGAACCTTTTAAAGTTATGTAGTATATCCTTTGTGCTAACCTTATCGAACTCAGCCTCAGAAACCTCAACGGTGGCAAGCTCTCATTTGAAGCAATTCACAAGAGCTTGCGACAACATCGATCATCATTTGGGCCACCTAAAATAAAGAATGAGTCACTGTAAGCCAATTACCAAAAGGCAAAGACGCCTGCCTTTTCTCATAGCCGCGTTTTTAAACCGCGGCCACAGGCCAATTTTTTTGTAGTGACTACAAGAGAAGGGACCAATGATAGGTGGTGAGATGGTTGGTAATTTGGAAATTCCAAGCTCTGTGTGTGTGTTTTTTTTACCTTTTTTTGGGTGCAAGGAATCGGAGAGAAAAGAAAACTTTTTTTAATGCAGCGACATCTAAAATGTAGTTATGTGTTGCCTATCTGATTAGGCATGTGTTAATGCTTATTTGACACTTAACTTGCAAATTACTTATGGTAATGGACAAAATGATTATTTTGAAAATGAACTCAAGCTTGATGGATTGAAGTGAAAAAAAATTCCATGCTGTGTGTGTGTTTTTTACCTTTTTTGGGTGCAAGGAATCGGAGTGAAAAGAAAACTTTTTTTTTTTAATGCAGCAACATCTAAAATGTAGTTATGTGTTGCCTATTTGATTAGGCATGTGTCAATGCTTATTTGACACTTAACTAACAAATTACTTATGTTAGTGGACAAAATGATTATTTTGAAAATGAACTCAAGCTTGATGTATTGAAGTGAAAAAAAAATTCAAATTCAATAAATCAAAATGAAAACAAGTCCCAACATATGAAGAGGAAAAAAAAATCTAGTCAAACTAATAATTTAATAAATAGTGTATTATTTAAATAAATTTTACACATTTTATCAGTTCTTATTTAATGTTACACATATTATAGTTCAAGTGGCTTAAACCAATTGTAAGCTCATGTACTTGTGAAATAAATAACTTCATTTTGGGTTAGTCTATGATTAGCCTAGAGTTAGTCAAATATTCTCTAGTATATAAACCTTATATTAATTTTATTGTAACACAAGACCTTAATATATATATATATATATATATGTAGTTGTCAAAGGCGTTCACACTTAGACGTAGGCTATTATGCCAAACTACGTAAACTTTCATGTGTTTTTTTTTTTTTTTCATGCTTCTGCTCATCAATTGTCACACAACAATTTCAACATTTATATTCTCAATTTAAAATTAGTACAATCTATATTTCTATATGTATCACTCAATTGAAATAGTTGTCATGCATCATGAATTTTCAAAAATCATTGTATTGTTGTCGGCTTACAGTATCATCTACTTGTATTGCATTCGTGCTTCCTGGCTCGGTGTGCCTCCCAGAACCAGAAGAAGCAAATTTGTGCATGATTACCTATAATCTATATATATATATATATATATATAAAACCGAAGCTTTTGAAGCTCTCACAATTTTCCACATCATCACTATTTTCTTTTTCTTTTTATTTTTGATTCTTTTTATTTTAGGTTTTATATCTTATAACAATACTAGTCGCTAACCCGTGCGATGCACGGGATAGTTAAATAAAAGGACAATTAACCAACATCACGTTAAGGTAAAAGAATTAGTGAGAGACTGATTTGCCCACCAAGAATTTAAAAGAAAAAAAGATTGATATAATAAAATCTAAGAAATTTAGAAATAAAAAATTGGGTTAATAATATGCATATTATAGACATTTTGTTAGTTAGCGTTTAAAAAAAAAAAAGGATTTGTCATAATTAAATAAAATACAATGGGAATAAATATTTAACTTCTATGCTTTTCATTAGTTTAGAAGTGTTGTCTAACGTAGAATGTTATTGGGTTGTAAGAAAGATTTTTATAAAATGTTAATACCATATATATATATACTTATATTGTCAATGTCTCACTGTAGGTACATAGTTACTGAAACTTACAAAATAATTTACAATTCTTAAATTAATAAAGCAAAATTCCCAAAAGTTATATATATACACTCACTCAAAACTGATATAAACTACAAAGATAAAAACAAATCTTATTTAGTCGTATTAATAACAATATAAATAATTCAAAACATGGAACATTATCAAATTTATAACACATAATTCCATTATCTTTTACATTGAATCCAAACAAATAATTAATTGAAATTAATCTAAACAAATAATTAATCAACCAAAAATCAAAGCTTTAATTAAGAAAACAAAAAATCACATGAACCCAAAATAAAAATTCTCAATAAAGAAAAAATATATAAGGTAAAGAATTAAGATCAACCTACTAAGACGCAAATACCAAAAACCCCAAAACTTAAACCTTCCAAATTTTATAGAATCCCCAAATTCTACTTCAAAACCAAACAAAACCCTTCAAATTCAAAAAATTCATATATAATATACCAAATAAAAATTTACCACACCTTGGGTTGGAAGACATAGGTTGCAGTTTTGATTTTTCTTCAAAAAATAGAAATGCTTCATCTGCTGTATACAATATAAAATAATTATTAAAAATTTCAGCCTAAAAACCAAACCCACAAAAAGATTTATATTAGTCTTCCTCTAAGTCATCCCCTAAACTGTTTTCGACCTCCATGTTATTATTTGGGTTGCCCTCTCCATCTCTAACTCTGCTAGTACCATCCTTAAAAAAAGCATTGAACATTAGATAAAATGAAAAATTACTCTAAATGCAACATGATGTCATAATCTAATTAATAACGTCTAACTCTTATACAAAATTTACAAACAATTAATATATAAACTACCTTAAAAAAAAAAAAAAAAAGCTTTAATCCATTTACATTTAAAAAGTTTTCAAACATTTGTATAACCACCAAACAACCTTAATATATCTACACATGTATAATAACATCAATAAACAATAACCACGGTGGTAATACTGCCAACAAAAAAAATAATTGTAAGTAACAATAACAATCTAGTTGCTCTCTTTACCGTTAAAAGAAACCAACATGATTATAGATGATTAATTATTTGATTTTTTTCAAATAAGTTAACCCGTGCAATGCATGGAAGAGTCGAACAAAAGTTGTAAATTTTCACTTATAAAAGTTACAACTTAAGAGGAAAAATAAAATACTAAGACCAAAAGTGAAACTCTAACACCAATAATATGTTGTATAGTCTCAACCTTCAGATGAATAAAATGATATTGCTAGGGAGCGAAGACAAATAAATGTATCAAATATTGAGTAAAGATTGCTTATGCTTTAGTCATCTGGCTTAAATAGTAAAACTATTTATAAAAAAAAAAAATTCATTTGGACACTTTTAAGCCAATAAACAAAACAAACCCTCATCATGCACACAAATGCAAGAAATTTGGAAAGAATAGATGTTGAAATATATGTTTGTAAAAAAGAAGAAGAGATACCAATTGAAAGGCAAAAAAGAGTATTAATAGAGTAAAAAAGCAAATTGATCATATAATTGAAATTAATCCAAACAAATAATTAATCAACCAAAAATCAAAGCTTTAATAAAAAAAACAAAAAATCACATGAACCCAAATAAAAATTCTCAATAAAGCAAGAACATATAAAAATTTACCACACCTTGGGCTGGAAGACATAGGTTGCAGTTTTGATTTTTCTCCAAAAAATAGAGATGCTTAATCTGCCATATACAATATAAAATAATTATTAGAATTTCAACCCAAAAACCAAACCCATAAAAACACTATCAAAATATAGAGATTAACCCAAATACTTATAAGAATATCAATTCTAAATATAATAAAACAATAAGATAGAATGAAAATTTCAAGCACATATGAAAGCAAATAAAAAAAGACAAAACCTACTTGTTTTTTTTTTTTTTTTTTTTTTTTTTTTTTTTTTTACGTGAGTCTCTCTCCTTCTTATTTTTTTTAATCTTAAAGTGAAGTTGAGTTTAGGGTTTTGATATGGTAATTGCTAGGGTTTTAAGGAGAGAAGAGATTTTGGTATTTTTATGAAAAAAACGTTATTTTAGGTCTAAGTGATTTATTTCCTTGTTTTTAGGCTCTTTTAATGTTTTTTTAGGTCAAATTTGGTTCCTATTATGGTTAGGTATTAATTAGGGCTTATTTTAGAATATATTTTCTTATCCATCAAGTTTTATGGAGCCCTTAAATAGGCCTTCAAGTTTGTATACGTTTTTTAATATTATTGTTATAAGATATAAAACCTAAAATAAAAAGAATCAAAAATAAAAAGAAAAAGAAAATAGTGATGATGTGGAAAATTGTGAGAGCTTCAAAAGCTTCGGTTTTATATATATATATATATATAGATTATTGAAAAACGTATACAAACTTGGAGGCCTATTTAAGAGCTCCATAAAATTTGATGGACAAGAAAATATGTTCCAAAATAAGCCCTAATTAATACCTAACCATAATAGGAACCAAATTTGACCTAAAAAAACATTAAAAGAGCCTAAAAACAAGGAAATAAATCACCTAGACCTAAAATAACGTTTTTTGCAAAAAAATACCAAAATCTCTTCTCTCCTTAAAACCCTAGCAATTACCATCTCAAATTTTTTATTTGCTTTCATATATGCCTGAAATTTTCATTCTATCTTATTGTTTTATTATGTTTAGAATTGATTTTCTTATAAGTATTTGGGTTAATTTCTATATTTTGATAGTGTTTTTATGGGTTTGGTTTTTGGGTTGAAATTCTAATAATTATTTTATATTGTATATGGCAAATGAAGCATCTCTATTTTTTGGAGAAAAATCAAAGTTGCAACCTATGTCTTCCAGCCCAAGGTGTGGTAAATTTTTATATATTCTTGCTTTATTGAGAATTTTTATTTGAGTTCATGTGATTTTTTGTTTTTTTATTAAAGTTTTGATTTTTGTTGATTAATTATTTGTTTGGATTAATTTCAATTAATTATTTGTTTGGATTCAACGTAGAAGATAATGGAATTAGGTGTTATAAATTTGATAATGTTCCATATTTTGAATTGTTTATATTATTTAGACTCCTGGTAGGACTCTCTCTTCTCTCCTTAAAACCCTAGCAATTACCATCTCAAAATCCTAAACTTAACTTCACTTTAAAATTAAAAAAATAAGGAGAGAGACTCAACTAAAAAAAAAAAAAAAACTTAGGTTTTGTCTTTTTTATTTACTTTTATATGTGCCTGAAATTTTCATTCTATCTTATTGTTTTGTTATGTTTAGAATTTATTTTCTTCTAAGTATTTGGGTTAATCTCTATATTTTGATAGTGTTTTTGTGGGTTTGGTTTTTGGGTTGAAATTTCAAATAATTATTTTATATTATATACAGCAGATGAAGCATCTCTATTTTTTGGAGAAAAATCAAAACTGCAACCTATGTCTTCCAACCCAAGGTGTGGTAAATTTTTATTTGGTATATTATATATGAATTTTTTGAATTTGAAGAGTTTTGTTTGGTTTTGAAGTAGAATTTGTGGATTCTATAATATGCATATTATTAACCCAATTTTCTATTTCTAAATTTCTTAGATTTTATTATATCAATCTTTTTTTCTTTTAAATTCTTGGTGGGCAAATCAGTCTCTCATTAATTCTTTTACCTTAACGTGATGTTGGTTAATTGTCATTTTATTTAATTATCCCGTGCATCGCACGGGTTAGCGACTAGTTACTATATATGAGAGTGGATATTGATGACTCACTACCTGCATTGCATGTAGACTACGTACGTGGTGCACTTCAATTGGATGGAAGAATAAAGCCCCATATGTGTAAGGTCACGGATTTCGCAGGGCCAACAAAGTTGGGATTGGATTTAGGGAGGATTGTCCCCCCCCCCCCCCCCCAAAAAAAAAAGAAATTAGTTGGTCACAGATATTTTTAATTTATTTTTTAACTATGTGGTTTTGTACCGAACAACACCTACCGAGGTTGATATTATATGGAATGACTGAGCTAAGGGAATTGACTTAATCAAATATCAATTACAAAATTAGACTTTACTTAATCAACTATCAATTACAAAATTAGATAGTTAGTACTTAATTAGTAATATACGGGATGGAATATACTTCTCTCTTGATGATAGTTTTTTATGAGATTTTACTTGTTGAATTAACTGAAATTCACATATTATATTTTATTTGATTGAGTATTTTTTTTAAAAATGTTATAAAAATATGGCATAGAAAATAACATGAAAAAAGAAGAAGAAGATATACGTACAAGAATATTCAAAGTGAAATCCAGCCTGTATCTAACTCTTTGCTTCTTGTTTCTCCTCAAAAAAAAAAAAAAAAAAAAAAAAAAAAAAAAAAAAAAAACCTCTTTGCTTGTTTTGTTTGTTAAATGAATAAATAAATGTTTTTATTATTTGAATTTAAATTGTAATTCGGTTTATTTACAGTTTTATCGGAGGCTAGGTTCATATGAAGCTGATATATAATAACCAATTATAACATGTCTAATTAAGGAGCATCATATATCATAAGTTGAACATAATTTAACTTATGCATAATGATATTTGACAAGAAAAAAAATCATTTATGAACTATAAATTGTCTTAAATAAAAATGTATTGAGGAAATAGCTGTTGGGAGTGAAGTCTCTTTTTTTCCCCTTATTATTTTGTTTATACAACATAGTAATTAATTTTTAATTACCTAAAATAAATAAATAAATAAAAACATATAATTTGATGAAAGCTGAGGAGTAAGGATATAATATAGTCTGATTACGGATCATTGGTGGTGTTGACCTTAAAGTGTCATATGTTTGACGGGTTGACCAACATATTCGGCATGTGGTCCAAATACTTATCCCTAAATTGGAAAAAGTTGACCAAATTTTGTAGGCTACTTAGTTCAACAACGCAAAATGTGATAACTGATGTTAAAGGTTCCCCCAAATCCCAATCTCTCTAAGACTGCCCACATTTTGCATTATTAATTAAGGTCAAATTAATGTGCAATCTGATATCATGGATCTTACAAATTGTTTAGTGTGATTTTTTTCATCTAGGTTCGGTGTGATTTGGTGGCAATTTTCAATGCTGACTGTTAGGTTCCTATCTTTTCTTAAATTTTACCTCAATTGATTTTTTCAAATTAAAAAATTAAGTTAAGATATGTAGTAAAATTTACAAAAATATTAATGTAGGGATAAAAGGCCCAAGAGTATATATTGGGTCATGGGCCTTGTCCGAAGACGTTTATTAGTCCAAGGATAGATAGACGAAGGTGAAGGCGTAAGAATCAGAATTCCATGAGTAAGCTATGACTGAGAAGGTTGGGAAGATGGGTCGAGAAAGAATGCCTTCTTGGCTAAGCAAAGCAGAAGGTAGAAGGTATGGTCTTCCATTTAGAGTCATGTTCTGGAATATCCTATTGATAAGAGGACATCTCATGAAAGCATAGGACAAAGGGAAGCTAAGAAATATCTAAGAGAAAACTGCCACCATTGCATTAAATGCTCTACAGCTAACTCTCTGGTCGCATTAATGTGGAGATGATATCTGAACAATAATTTTCAGTTTTATAGCTACTATCAAAGACTTTAGGAAAGTGCTGATGGGACAAAGATCAACACCAACGACCTGATCTACACGTGGAGGGTGGAGATGAAAGGAAGAAGATAGTATAAAATAGAGAGGAGACCCTAAGGAAATGGGATTTAAAAACTAAGAGAAAAATACTGTAGCAATAAGAGCTGTACTTGTAATCAAATTCAAAAGAGATATATACAAGAACCAACCTCCTCGGATTGTGCCAATGACGATTTTCTTTGAATAAAACCAATTCATTTTTTGTTTCTTTGTGATCTTGACCCACTATAATTGTTGTCCAATTCATTAGAGTCTATTTTTCAAATTCACTCTCTACAAATTCATTGTATTGGATTTTTTAGGTCTAAATCCATCCACCTTTTGAGCTTGGGAACCAAATTTCGTCCTTACAATCAACATTTGGAAAATTGTTTTAGTAAAATTCGTGGACTTATTTCTAGTTTTTAGAAAATACTCCTATATGATTTGTAAAAAAAATTCAATTTTTTTTATAAGGTCAAGAATTGCCATTGTTCATATTGTGTGTAAATGTTTTTAGGTAATTTACCTTATGATAGGCAGGGGAGGACCAAGGTGGGGGCTCGGGCCCCCCTGGGTCCCATTTTTTATTTATTTAAGATATAATATTTTTAATTTTTGTAGCTGTAGGGTCAATTTTTGTTGGGCCAAGTATGGACTTTATGGACTCAGCCCAATGAAACCCTTGACAATAAATTTGTAGAGAGTGGGTTGAACAACTGAGCTAAAAATGGATTTAACAACGGTTCAAACAGACAAAACAAGGAACAAAAGTGATGTTCAGACTAGTATTCAGCTGGGATCCTCTTGAATCCGAAGAGGCTTAAAGTTTACAGACTTAAAACGACCAAAAAACTCCCCTTTTCTGTGAGACCTATTTCCTTTATATATACACTTTTCACTTCATCTTCACCGTACACTTGTTCTTCATCTAAGCGTCCACTTGAGTACTAATCACATTAGAAGTTTGCTTTAGCCTGCAGTGAGTGGTAGTGGTTGAGGTTGCACTGTTCAGGTGTCTTCTCCACATAAATGCGGCCAGAAAAGTTGCTGCAGTGTATTAAATGCGGTGGTAGCAGCTTTATTTTAAAGATATTTCATGATCTTCTCGCACTTAGGCGTGCCCAGAACTCACTCCTTACCGAGGAATCTTCAGTATATCTACTTGATCAAGTTTTCCGAAAATCCGATGAGTGAAACCTCTTCGGACCAGTCAGGTTGTCTTCGGAAGCAACATTCGTCCCTTCTTGGTTGCATTTTCACCAGGGTGGCAAAACGCTGATCACTTTTACCTCTTCGGACATAAAGTGATACCTAAATTGGGCCCCAGGCCCAACATATGGCGTTGGGCTTTCTCACCCACAGTAGCTATGCTCATTTTCAAAACCTTAGACCTCTTTTCTACAATAAGCATAACTAACGTCACCCAAATAGTAACTATCCAACCAAAAACTTAACAAAAACAATAAAAATATTCATAATGGTGATTGTATTTTAGCAAAAAAAGTATTTTACCACCAAAGAACTAAAAAATTATGTGTTATTGGAGAAGGTGAAGCTAAATTTTTTGCAATTACAGTAAACTGGTATAAATACTAGTTGATTGTAGTAAGTTGTTAATAATAAAATACAATATTTTATTAAGATTATATCTCTTCCTTCAATTAAAAAACTCAAATTCTCTCTCTTCCTTTATTATTTTAATGAATTGTTTATATTATTTTAAATGAAGTTAAAAAAAAAAAAAAATAGAACACTTGATATTAGGTGTATTATAAAGTGAGGTGGTTAAATAGATAAAGTAACTTTTTGAGATACTAAAAGCTAAAATTTTTAGCACCATCAATGTGAATGCTTTAACTTAAAAAAAAAAAAAAATCCTAATCAGCCTAGTATTAAAAAAAAAAACATTATTTTGTTTTTATTTTTCTTTGTTGGTAAATGATTGCATCCTAATGTATTTAGAAACAATAATTTTGAGTATCTATAATATTTTGATACTATATGAATGCCTATTTGAATGATTTTTTTCTTTATACTCCGGCTCCTACTAACTTGAAATCCTAGACCTGTTCCTGATGATAGGTGAAACTTTAGAATAAGAGAACACCCATAACAAAGTCTTGTTCATAAAATATCTTAGGGTTAACAATTAGGTACAATTTTCGATTGTGAAACATACTATAAGACATTAATGCTTTTGGGTTGTTGAGTAAATTTGAGAACCAGATTATATATAATTGAGTTCACTCAAAACTTGGATTCCTGTAAAGGTCCATGAATATGAATGATTCCTTGAATCAAGGTCTGTGAGAGTGGAAAAAAAACACATTGTACACGTTTCAGTGTGTATCATAATTAGAAGCTTCCTTGTATCGGTGGCGTCCTATGGAGCAGTGAGAAAATGCAGCTTTATGTATGTGTGTTTCTTGTGAGTTGTGACTGCAAGTGATCGCCAAAAAGATTTTAAAGCAGGACAGGATTGAAGTATCTATTTGACTTTGTAGAAGTAGGAGGGTGGGAATTTTCCTTATTCTTTTTTTTTTGCTTTCTTTCCGCGTATGATTATCACGAGAAAGGATGATAGTGATAGCCATATTCTCTTCTAGACTCACTTCTTCTTCCTCCTTGAGGATCTCATTGGTGACGCAACACAAATTACTTTTCTAATTATTTAATGAGGTCCCTTGCATGTGGATACAACTTTTCTTCCCCTAGTTGGAACAATTCTAAATATTTTTTAATTGCCCACGAGAGCAAGAATGGGAAGGAATTTTTTGTTTTTTGTTTGTGGATGCTATATAATGACCATGCATTCACTCAAAAATATAATAGGGTATGATTGATACACTATTATCATAGTGGTTACTTAGTAATAGAGATTAGTATTTACCAGTAATTTAAGAAACTGAAATGTAATAACTATTGGTGATAACACAATAGTAAAACCCTAAATTTGTATTACACAATTTTGTGGGACATAGTAAGATGATAAAAATGGAATCATATTTTAATTATGTAATTTCCTAAAATGTCATGATGATATTATATTTAGGATAAAATTTAGTTACAAAATTGGTTGTAGTTTAATACTAGCTATAATCTTACTCAATATCATTAACATTACTATATATTTTGAAAATCTAACCGTTGAATAGAATGTTTTTTACGCTCTTAATACACATTACAAATTTTGTGCCAATTAAATATTATTTACTACTAGTATATGATTTATAAGCTTATATTTTATGCATAATTTTAAAATATAAAAACTTGCAATTTAAACAATTCATTGATGACATAGTTATTTATCTTTAATTTTATAGAAATTTTATAAGTATAAAAGATATAAAAAGAAAATATAATTCAATAATAAATTTGTCAAAATTCACCTTCAATTTTATAATTAAACTTTTTCTTTATATTTATACGGTTTGTGGGTTTGCTACTTTGCCTAACTAAAACATTGTCCACATTTATTACGATTTCACTAGCTTGAATATAATGATGACATATATGACACGCGTGACATTATTATTTTTAAATGTTTTCTAAAAATTGAACACATGTTGTTTCTAGAAAAAAGAACAAACACATATCAAAATTATAAATTAATAATTTTTTCTCGGGAACCTACAGTGAAAAGTGAAAGCCTATAACGATCTGTTCCATATTTACAGTAAAGACTAAGAACCCAAAAACCCAATAATCAAAATATATGGCAAAGACTTATTTTACAACCAATAATTACAAATGTTATATTTTATTGGAAAGAAATATTAATCATTTATAGTTACGCTATTAAAGAATAAAGGTGTTATATTTTATTGAAAAGAAACATTATTCTTTCATAATTAATGCGCCAAGGAATTCTATTAAAGATGTTTTATTTTATTGAAAAGAAACATTAATCTTTCATAATTGCACCAAGGAAACCAACTGTGAAAATATATATATATATATTTTTTTTTTGAGAAGAACTGTGAAAATTTCTAGATAACTGATGCACTATTACCGTAAAGACTATGAAATGAATAATTATAATATTTTGGAAAGACTATTACAAACCATTAATCTTTCATAGTTACACTATATTATGGACGAGAGAGAGAGAGAGAGAGTTTTTAAAGGAGTGTCAGTTAATGATGATTTATGGGATTTTTATGTTTTTAATAATCTTTGTGGGGCCTCAAATATTTGGTAACTTCGGCCCACCCCACATCAGGCCCAAAGTCCACGCCAAAAGAGAGAGAGAGCATAATCCGAGGATGAACGGACGAAGCCTAAGTCATTTAGGAACTTCGCCGAGGAGGCCCATATCTTCGGCGTATCGACGTCTAAGGAAAAGGGGTGTCACTTCCCCATTAAATGCATGCCACCGATATTCTGATCACATCAATGATGAATTGACCGGCCAACAGAGGTGCCTTGGTCGCTTCAACTAACAGAAAGCCTGCAAAGGCAGCTGATGGGACAGGCACTCAAGTATAGGCCTGAATGATTAATAAGTGGACGATAGAGATTAACCAAGGAGTGACTATATAATAGATAGAGTCCCGCCAAAAAAGGGAGGGGGTGGAAGGAGAACCCTGATATGTGTACGTTCTAGGTAAAGAGATCCTCGGACCAGATCTTCGGATTGGTCAGAGGATAAATTTCCTTCATAAACACCCAACACAAATCATTGCTATGGTTCTCATAAACACTTAGTTAAAATCATTATAAAGATCCTCACAAACACTTAACCAAAGAGATGGTGACTATCCTTAGAAAGACTTCACCAAAATTCTCTTGTTCTTATTCCTATGAATTTCGTGTCATCCGACTACTTGGTTTGCTGGTGCCAAGCCCTTATACCCACGCTCTACAAATTTTATTGTACAGGGTCTATTACTAATTGAGTCCTTACAATCTTAAATGTCCTTTTTTCTGGAGAAGGTTTTTTCTAGAGAAGGATCTCATATTATGTAGTTAAGGGAATTCTTATTACAGACATTTTGGTGCCTCTCAAAAAAAAAAAAAACAAAAAAAAAAAATGACATTGTGGATAGGAACAACTATTTTCCATACTAAGAGCATTAACATTGAGCGTAAAACCCCCCAAATTGCCTTTTTACCCACCAAATCCACAAAAACAAGTTCCAAAACCGGGTTGCTATATCTAAAAACATTTGCAACCCAGCTACAGTGGGGTTGTATACAACCCCACTGTACAAGTTGCTTTCCTTTTTTAATATTTTTTTTTTCTTCTCACTTTCCCCTATTTCCTTCTCTCATTGGCTGCCTCCTTTTCTTGTCAACTTTTCTTCTCTCTCTCCTCTCTTTCACAAAGTAGTGTTTATATTATTTTATTTGGTAGATATATTATTTTATTGAGTTATGTAAAAATAAAAACTGGAATGTAGAGTGAGTTATAAAATGTGTTGATAAAATAAATAAGGTGATATTTGAGAATATAAAATAGGTTTTCTTTTTTGCATCCTTTGATTATAGTGCTCCAAAATTGCAACTAAACAAAATAGCAATTACATTTCTTGGTCTATTCCCGTCTAACAAATGTGTCTTACTCTTAAGCATCTGATCACCTCAATAATGAATAAAAAATTCATGTATGAAGTTAAATATTGGACTACGATGGACAATAATTTAGATTTTTCCTAAATTGTGGTTCAGGAGACCAAAATTCATACTTATGAAGCTAAGTATAGCCTATAGAACCACTTTATAAATTGAAAAGGTAGATCTAATGTGTGCAGTACATTTTGAATTATTTCATGCGCATGAATAGGTCTATGTAAATTAGGAAATAGTTCTATTTTTAAGGCTCCTGTACATTAAAAATAAAAGGCAACATCAGTCTTATTCATGGTTAAGTGACACCTTGACAACAAAATCATCTTCATAATGATAGTGATTTTTACACACTCCTTATTATATATCATTTTTACACATTACTCATTTTATACTATAAATGCAGACATAAAAAAAAAATGTAGATATCAAGTGTTAAATTATGAACATTGTGTGTACAAAGTATATATACACCCACAAGTGTGCAAGAGAACAATTATTAAAATCATTGTTATTTTTTTCACTTTTCCAATAAGTTCACCAATGATTATTTATATAATATTAAGACTTAATTTTCCAATAAGTACACCAATGATTATTTATAATATTAAGGTATAATTAACAATATGTATATAATAATAATGATAAAGATGATGAGTGGGTTGCTTTGTATCCTTAAGTCATAATAGATCAAGATATAAACCATAACATAACTCTTTATATATAAAGGTATAACAATATGTATATAATAATAATAATGATGACGATGAGTGGGCTGCTTTGTATCCTTAAGTCATAATAGATCATTTATTTATCAAGATATAAACCATACCATAACTCTTTATTACTGAGGATTCAGGCATTACTCCAAAAAACTATCCATAATCAAGTGTTCCAAGAAAATCTCACCTCAACAGTAAATAAGTGGCCACCTTGGAGTTTTTTAAGATGACGATACAGGGATGACAGAATTTCAATATCTTGATAATACGTCATGACTTGTGATAATTTTTTCTAGTCCTCATATATAGTTGCAGCAAGTTTAAAAAATAATATAAGTCAGTGAATTGCAACATTATTGAAGACATATTGATGACATGATTGAATATATAAGGGTTAAAGTAAAGTGGAAAAGAGAAATAGAAGCAGCTTTCTTGAATCTTTTTGTTTGAACATGGTTGAAATTAGTATATACAGTAATGATGAAGTTATATTTAAAAGCAATATGGACTATGGAGTTCCATAAAAGACAGCCCAAGTAAACAACCTCCCCAAATATAACCTCCTCCTAACATTTCCACAGAAATCTAACGTGAGCAGGGATGGCACTGAGGTGGGGGCTGGCCATTGAGAAGATATGAAAGACAGAAGAGAGAAGTAGTTGTGAGAGTACTGAAAGGTAAAGAAAGATGGTGTTTGGGTGAGAGTGGTAATAGAAATATAGAATATGGGTAAAAAATAAATTATTATTATTATTTTTTTTAAAAAAATAATTACATGCAGTTAACTCCGTAGCTCGAACCCTTTTTCTCCTAAACTTCTAAATACTTTGTACATAGAGAGGTGCCAATTCAGCTATAAAACCTTTGGCATAAAAAATAAATTATAAATAGGATATTTATAAAAAAAAAAAATTAAAGTATATATTAGATAAAAATATAGAAAAACATATTCGAGGTATGACACAATTACATGGAATGGAATAAAGTGAGCAAAACCTATACTTATCTAATTAATCACCTTTTTGGTTGAGGAAAATTCCAACCAGACAAAATGAAAAAAGATGGGTCAAATGGGGGCAAAGCATTTTTGCCATCCCTACACAAGAATTCAAGGGGGAAAGAAAACATCAGATACGAGTGAGATGTCAATCATATAAGTCAAAACAAAATGCATAACTTTAACTTTTATGGCTTAATGGTCTCATTCAAAGAGAACATTATGTCATTTTAATTTTTAAGCAATCTAATTATAAGTAAACTAGATTGCATCTTAGAAAGTGAGCAAAGTTTTACTGAAAATAGTAGTTGAGCTTGAAGAATTCATTACTTAGCTATTGGTTCTAATGATTTTAGCCATTTCGCGTTTGAAAACCAATATGATTCGGTGACATCAAGTCAAACCTTAGTTTACAATTGAGGTACATAAGAGATTCTAGGCATCGACACAATCTGGCCACAAAATCAGCTTGGATAAGACTTGAAAAAAAACCATATTGAAGTTTGGTCGGTGTAGATGTGAAGCAAGATCTTCCTTTCACCATTGCATTTAGTCAATTGGCACTATACTACTGCTAAGTAGTAACATAACTTGATGCGATGCGCAATGCATAATATTCAACATACAATATAGCAGTTAGAAACAAAAGATCAAAAGGACAACCATATAAGTATATATAACTTAGCTCCAGAAAAAAGAAAAAAAAAAAAAAGAAAAAAAAAAAAAAGAGAATCAAAGGGATGGCTCTAGTCTAAAGTGTAATAAAGGACACTAGGTCCCCCGCATTCAGTGACTTTTCTCTACAACACGACTTGCTTCATAGCCATTATCGCAAAACAACCCCTCTAGCATGTAAACTGAACTAACTAGGGGTACAACTATATATATAAACCAGTTTTCAACAATTAAACAAATTTTTCAATAAAAAGTTGCATTCAAACGAACTCTAGATTATATTGTCTTTACGAATTAAGTTTTGTGATTGGATACTGAAGATTTGGTTCCCTAGCAGATATAAGGGGTTTGAGGGAACCCACTGAGAGTGAGACCAATAATTGTTGCATTAGCTATACAGTTCATGTTATCTAAGTATTTTTTTTTTTTTTTTGTTGAGATTATCATGTTATCTAAGTATAATAGGCCAGAATATCATTAACTAAGTTGACAGCCCATGTGGCAGAAAATCCCATTAAATTGTGGGAAGCACTGTTATGTGCATCACCATTAAATTATTCGATTTTAAGATGATAACAAAGGGCCCTATGATATTTTGATCCTTTGAACCATATATTTTTTGAGAAAACGATCTATATGTAGGAATTCTTATTGATATCCATGGATGTGGAGCCCTAAGAACCAAGAAAATTATTGTGGTCGAGATGGACTGTGTAGTCTTTTCAGAAATTATAATCATAAGAGTTTTAGAAGTAAATTTCAATTATGCATGAAAAAATCTTTTAGATTAGACCCCTTAGTTGATTAACCTATTATGTGGTCATAGTTTTAACAATTCAAATACCACAAACCAGCAAGTCACCAAAAACATAAAGTAATGAATACAACGATATAGTGACAAAGTGAAAAACATTTCAAAAGGAATAATCACTATAGGGGTACCCTACCCCCAATATAAGGAAATTCACTGTAGGAAGAGAAGTTTTAGAATCTAGTCTCATATGTCGTTTATTAAGTGAGTCAATTCATGGCAGCTCTACGCTACTTAATTCATTATTATTTTTCACTATCTTCTCAATTTTAAGCCAACACTTTTTTATGGCTTACATTTCTCCTCACAATCACCTCTTATACTAAGAGCCTGCTTTGATTTAAATTTGGTAGCATGCCCTACCAATCACTGTTCCACTTCTAGGCACTGCTTCTTACTTGGAACCTCTCTTATCATTCCGAGAAGTAATAAACAAATTGTTGTTGAGTATCAAGCTCTTATTGATAGCACCTTTAAACTCCTTTGGTTTTGATGCTTATTACAAGATTTGGTGTCCATTTATCTTCTGGTACTCTTGTATACTGTGACAATAGGGGTGCTATTCAAATTGCCCATAACAATGTCTTTCATGAGTGGACCAAGTATATTGAGAGAGATTGTCCTTGTTTGTTTCTTCTCCTTTAGGGCTCCTTATAGTTTTACTCAATTGCATTTCATGATTAGCTCGTGTGCATTTTCACAAAGTAACATTCCCCAAGTCGTTTTTGTATACCAACTTAAGTTTGTTTCTTGCGATTCATCTTGAGTTTAAGAGGACTGTTAGAATAGTACACCCAAGCCCATTCTTGAGCCAGTTGTACTATCTCTTGTAGTGTATCTCTATATTGCTATACTTTTCTATTACACTGGGTACTACACTATTGTATTTGTTGGAAAATTTATACCTTGGTTGTTATCTTTTAACCAATTTTAAATCAAATCAATTAATTAACCAAATATGATTTGTAATTTCAAAGTTAGGTTAATTATGCCACATAAACAATATTGCTAAATAATCAAGTGCGGAAAGAAAATAACAAGTCAATATGTTAATGGAGTGAAAACCCTTAACGGAAAAAAACCCCACTTATTTGCCAACAATCCTCAAGGCAACAAAATCTACAAGTGAAATCGAAGTTTGTACAATAGAATTAACCCTAATTCTAATGATACCTCTAGTAGTGACTTACTCGAATGATCACATGCACCTTCACTTCGGTTAAACTCTTCTACTATGGATTCCATTCACACAAACAATCCATTCGTGGCCTCAAGGAGCACCTTAAAGCTTTTCACAACAACGTGTGTTGATTCATGATTGCAGTGAACTTGATCACCAATCTTCAAATCTTCTTTTAGTTCTTTCATTTGATGGTGAATGAGAGACTTGGTCACAAAACCATACGCGTACAAATGCAATCCTCTCAAATGAATTTTAAGGTCGACTTTAATGTTCTCTTATATACTCTGGGCAGCAGGGCGTGAATTCCTAAGTAAAAATCGACTTAATGGGCCTAAGAGGTTTTTAGGCTTGTAATTCTCAATCGATCGATTAGCTGTCAAGAACTTTTGATTAATCGACTAGCTGTCGAGATCACAGAAAAATCCTACTTGAGATGTGTTGGGTATGAGTCCTGAACATGAAACTCAAAAAGCATACAAGACGAATATTTTTATTCACGGTTTACCAACCAACGTGCAATGGACCTAACCTTACTTGTACTCTTAAGTTATCTTACTTTTATATATGGACCCTTTTTGTACAATATTAATTCCACATGATTCAGTAATATATTAGTAATACATTCCTGGTCTCAACAATCTATAAGCCCGCACTGATAAAAGGAAAACGTTTTGGGGCTGCTTTTGTTATGTGGTAGCGGTACCTTGAAACACATTTGTTGTACTATCAAGGAAATTTGTGGCATCAGGTCCTAGACTTACTGCAAGAAATATTTTTCATGCTATATGGCCCCATTAAATAACCCATCCGTATGACACCCACCCCCCCAAACTATATTCTATCGGCAAGGCCAATCCACCCGTGATCTAGTCTCGCAATGCCTTGACACCCCACATAAAGTACAACGTTGCCTACTAAATTGGTTCCTATTAAACCATGTGATTCATCAATATAGGACATATTGTACACTTAAAAAAGGAATGGCTACTGGATTCTCAAAAAAAGAAAACAAAAAGGAATGGCTACTGTTGTAAAGAATTGTGACTATTGAGTAATGGATGATACTTCATTTGAGTACGAGAATCAGAGAGTAGTCAATTCAGTAAAGTCATAGAAATTTAAAACAACAAATGAGAGAAATGTTGAAAACTTTGAGGGAAGTCTCCAAAACATCTTCAGCTGTAGTCCTATAAACTTGAAATTCCCTGTAGTCAACAATTACAAAAAAAATCTTGCACTCATCACGACATGCCAACATGCCACATTATAGCAAAAGATACAGAATTCTAAATGAGCTTAAGGAACTACTAATAGTTTTTTGTGCAAGGAATTGTATAGAGCAATGTAGGCTGCGTTTGTTTCAGGTGAAAACTAGTTTAGGAAAATGTTTTACGCCCTTGTGTGTGTTTGACTCCAACGGTAAACACGGCGGTCAAACGGAAATTGCTTTACACTTTGACGGTAAAAAGACCTCATTTGGCTGTAAAATCGTTTACACTCTTATTTTACCTGCAATGTATTTCCAGACTACACACCGCGGGAGAGAGAGAGAGAGCGAGAAGAAAGAGCAATCGTGCCGTCCCCACCGCCACCCAGCCAAGCTCCAGCCGAGCTTAGATTGTGTTGCCCCAACTGCCCAGATCATGTCGCCCCACCTCCCAGATTGCGCCAGCCAAGCTTCCTTTTTTTTCTCTCTTCTTCCTCAACTCTTCTTCTCCCTCTTGCTCAACGTCGTTGATCTGGTCGCCACCAAACACCAGCCCACTCCACTTCACCCCCAAACCCACCCGATCTAGCTGCCGCCATCCTCCATGCACTCCGATCTCTCTCTTTCTCGATCTATCTCTCTTTCCTTCAATTTGTCACTCTTTCTTCCTCCTCTCATCAAGTATATTATGTATATGTTATGAATAAATGTTTTTATTTTAATTTTTGGTTGTGTTAAAGTGTATATTTTAAAATTTTCTGTTATAAAATTTATTTGAAAGTTGAGAAAATGACTGCGAAAATGTGAAAATTTTGTAAGGAAATAATATTTTCAAAATGTTACTAAATACTGATCGTTTTTCAGACTATTTTTTATTGTAAAACCAAATATCAAAATTTCATTTTTCTTATAAAATTTTTATTTATTTTTGTATTTATTTTAAACTCAAATTTTGATTTACATAAAGCCAGACGCAGCGGTAGTCACAAAATTGTCCAAGAAAAGTGGTATATGGTACAACCTAGCTACAACATGCTAAAGATAAGACAAAAGAAAGTGAGACTGAGAGGTACCAACAGGACATGTCAAATTGACATGATGCTGTAGCCTGTAATCCCTTTCTTACATGGTTGCTTTTATCAAAGTCAGCCCTCTCGGTCACGTGTAAGATTCGCTTCAACCCAAAAATCCATTAGCAATACAAAGTAATAGCTCGAAAAGCTACTGCACTTTAAAATGGTGGTTTAGAGATATCACAATCCCTGACCACATCAGATGCATGCATTTGTCAGAAATTAAACAAATAGGTATCTTTGCCTGTTTGCCATTAAGGTAGATAGGGGACCAATTAATCAACCAGGAGATTTTCTTGAAATTTTTGACTGCAAAAGCAATGAACACCATTACTTATTTTTCATTTTCCACTAACTAATTAATTAGAGATAACATCAGGAATACTCGTACTAACACTCGAAATAGATTAACTTAATTATTCAAATTAAATATTACTAATCTAAATGTGTATTTAATGCCACATAATTTAAAATTTTAAATAATATGACACTCTATATATTGTTAGATTTAAGATATAAAATATAAATTTTGGAAATCCAATCTACATGAAAGGCTTAAAATACTAATTTGGAGAATTGCAACAAATTGTTTGCCTACTAAAGCCAATTTAGCTAGATATTTGGATATTGGAGATGTGTGATGTCCTCTGTGCAAGGCAGAATATGAGTCCTCAATCCATCTTTTTACTCTATGTCTGGTGGCAAAGGCTCTTTGGTTCAATAGTAAGTGGGGAGTAAGGTCTGATGCTGTTGGGTTTTCTTTAACCTTAGAGCTTGTTAATTTTCTTTTTTTCCCCCCCTTTTTAAATAATTTGAATCTTGAGCAGAGAAATGAATTTTTGTTGTTTGGAGCTGTTCTTTTTGATGGAATTTGAAAACTTAGGAATCAAGTTCTTTTTGAAACTATCCATATTAGTATTGATGACTTATCTGCTAGTATTGGGAGGCTCCTTGTTGAATTCAAGAATTCCAGACCTGCTGAGGTGGTTCTTGTGGGTCCTACAGAGCGGCTTCATGATTGGTCAACTCCTAGGAGATTCTTAATTAAAATTAATGTGGATGCTGCAATTGGGCCAAAATTTTTTGTTGTTGCTGCTGTGGCGAGAGATTGGAGAGGGAAGTTGGTCTTTGCTTGCTCTCAAAAGGTGAATACCATTTTCCCTCTTCAAGCTGAAGCTAATGCATTGAAATGGGCTTTGTTGTTGGCAGCCAAGGTAGAATTTGAGGGTATTTACATTGAGTCTGATTCTAAGATATGCTGTGATGCTTTTATGAATCCTAGTCAAGCTTCTCCTTGGAGGATTAGATCTATTGTTTTAGAGATGCAGGTTCTGCTTTCTGAGTTGTCTAATGTTTTTGTCACTTGGGTTCCTAGATCAGCCAATATGGCTGCCCATTATCTAGCAAAGTGGTCCTTGTCTTATAATTTGTTTGGATCTTTTGACCTTGGTTGCTGCCCTCCTAATTTTGCTTCTGTTGTTTGGGGTGATTCTGGCAGCTAATGTGTTTTTTGTTGTCCCTTTTTCTTGTTAATATATAATTTTCCTTCATCAAAAAAGATATAAAATATCAACCATGAAATGAATAGTATTAGAAATATTATGTTCCAAAATGCCCAATCCTATTATAAGGTCATGCACTTATAAAACAAGTAAACTAATAGAGAGATTTCTCTCTCTTTCTCTTTTAAAAAAAAAGTAAAACACTATTTTAGTTCCTAAACTTTAATAAAAGTTTTTTTTTTTTATCCTTAAACTTTAAAAAGTTTTTTTTTCATCCCAAAATTTTGTAAAGAGTTTTTTTTAATAGTTTAGAGACAAATATAGGGATGAAAGAAAAACTTTTTTCAATAGTTTAAGGATGAAAAACCAACTTTTAGTAAAATTTAAAGATATAAATAAAACATTTTCAATAGTTTAGGGATGAAAGATGAATTTTTCAATAGTTTAGGGACGAAAAACAAACTTCTTAAAGTTTAGGGATAAAAAAAAAATTTAGTAAAGTTTAAGGATCAAAATAATATTTTACCAAAAAAAAAAAAAAAAAAAAGAAAAGAAAAGAAGAAAGAAAGAGGTTAGGTACTACACACACTTGTAAGCTCTTTCTGAACCCACTGTGCATAAAGCAGTACAAGTGGTCCTCCCTCATTAGTCATTTGATCACGTGTTATTTCTTCTTGGCTATTCTACCCAACTACAATTATAATCTTGCCAATCTCTTCCTTCTTTAGATAACAAAAATGACATCACCCATTAGGCTTGGTGGAAATTTTCTTACTAGTGTTATTTATGAAACGTGCATCATACAAGACAAAATCTTAACTTCACTTTAAAATGAATATCAGTCAAACTATATACAAGTTTAGTATAAATTATCAATATTAAGGTGAAAAGTGAATGCTTTCTAGTACATACTCTAGTTTCATCAAATTTAAGGATTTTAATATTGAAACCAGGCAGAGCAATCATCAAAAAGACCATAATGAAGGAAGAAGGAGATGCAAAAGGAAAGTTGGTAGTGCAGGGATGATCATATATTGGACTTTTTTCAAATTATTGAGCAAGAAGTGGACTTTCTAATGACTAATGGGATGGAATCTCACTAAATATCTCAAAGAGTGGCCTTCTTTCTTTTCCTTTTGATAGGTATCCACAAAAGAAAGCGATGGACAAAGGACCACACAGTATGTTAGGGGCAGATTGGAATTCCAGCACTCTCAGACCCATGAATTGCTTCTGCTATCAAAATGTGCTTCTCTTTTTATTCATTTTCATTACCTTAGGATCATGCACAATGTTCCTGTACTCACTTAACATGAAATGCTTACAACTTATTTGGAAAATTTGAAATGAATATATTAGGACCAAGCGCAACAGAATGAAAATAAATGGAATTGTTTGAAATTGATTTTTGAGGAATATTTGGTTTATTTTCTTATTTTGAGAGTTTTTTTTTTTTGAGAGTTAAGTAAGAAGAGATGAAAATATTCTCTAAGGCATCTATATTCTTTAAAGAGATTATAAGTTTTATAAGGATTCTATATTCTTTAAAATAGAAGAATAAGAAGTACCACACACAAACACAATCACAGTTCTAATAAAAACCTATTCACTATAATGCTGAAATTACATGTCACATACTACATAAAAGCAATTGGTGAAATGTTTGTCTCTAGTTTGTTTATTTGCAACATAGGAGATGGGTTTCCCAAACCAAAACATTGCTTTAACACGTGGGTGAGTGCGTTGGCTGATCCATTAAGGGGCCATGGCCCTCCAAAGTTGAAAAAAACTAATGCAAAAATTGTATATTAGACCTTAATGATGGAGAAAATGGAGGGTCAAAGTGCCATGACCCCCAAAGTTGAAAAAAAAAATGTTTAAATAAAACTTCTCCTATAATGGTCCACAACCCAAAAATCTAATTCTATTTCTTAAAATTTTTCAATCAATTAAAAAAAAAAATTATCGTAGTTTGTGTTTGTTTATCAAGTGACTCCTCAATTAAGATGTCAAAATTTTCTTTTACACTTCGCTGTGCACATCTTTCTCGTTCACCACAATACTGTTCTCCCATTTTAGGCCATAGCAAAAACATGTAAGTTTCTTCTAGAATTGCTTTATTTCTTTTTGCCAATCTTTTGATCTTCTTATTACTGGGATTTTAATTGATATCTTTTGTTTAAAGAAAAAAAAAATCTTAATCCTCATTCATATTTGTTTTTGTTCAAAATAATGTTATTACTTCAATATATTTATACTAGATTCTTGATTTTTAAAATCTAATCTTATTAAATCTAACTAGTGTTGTGTTACTAAGAACTAGGATTTTTTTTTTAATAATTATTAATCCTTATTATAATTTAAAATTTAAAATTTGGATAAGGCCAAGTTGATAAGAACTATTAATACATTTATATATATATATATATATATATATGTCGACTATTTAGAAAGCAATAGACCTTGGATTTTAATGTTGAACCTTCTTTCCCAAAGAGCATCTTTTCTAATCTTCAAGGATGTAGGTTTCCTTTTCCCCCATGGGGAAATTACTGAGAATTTCAATTTGGATTTCATACCTGATTATTTTAGTTATTTAAAAGAACTTAAATTACAATTTTAACAAGGGGTTATTTAGTTTTTGTATTTTTTTGTTTCTTCATCTAATGGTTTATAAAATATTTCATTTGTATCATGAATTTTTTTTTTAAAAAAAAAAAGAAAAATCATGATTTCAGTTTATAATCTTTTATACTACTACATATAACATAATATATAGTATGTAAAAAAGGAAAAAAAAAAGTTAATCATTATAGTTTTAGTTTGGCACCGCAAAAATAAATTTCTACTCTGTCATTGGATAAGTGGGTCAATTCGAACTTCAAAGTCCAATTTTTCTGCCTCTACCCACTGCATTGTGTTTCTCTGCCACATTTGCACTTTGTTTCTTAGCAAGACTTATGTATTAGGCTAGAGGACAGGTGATGAATTGAAAGTTTGAAACAAATGGTTATTCGAGAAATAATGGTTGATGCTTTCAAGATGATCTTGCTTTTAAGATTTTAAATCAAGGAAAATGTTAGGGAATGAACATTCTACACATATATACAGACTAACCGACATAATTGATTTGATCCAATCAAAGAAAACAAACCAAATACTACTGATAAAAACATAAATAAGACAAAGAGTGGCCAAAATGGCAAAATACCAATTTCGCTGAAACTTTCTAGCAAAATACCCCTTGTCTAAAACAATTTAGGGATGTGCCTTTCTTTTGAAACTTGATTTTTAGAAAATTGAGTTTCAATGAAAAACTCGATTTGCTGAAAATCGAGTTGTTTGAAAAATCTTGCATGGAACTCAGGATTTTTTTTTAAAAAGTTTGATTGCTTATAACTCGATTTTTGCCAAATTGAATTTTTCATTGAGGAAATCGAGTTTAAAACAGGGACATATCTTTAAATAGTTTCAGCGAAAGGGGTATATCCCCATTTTGGCCGACAAAGAGTATATGGGAAAGCAACTACGTATAGCCAGGTAATAGGAGACACCACATATATATCATAGGCAAGTATATGATAAGAGGCAAGGGGTCTTTTACGACTAAAATTGTCACTCCCAATAGTCTCCCTAAAAAAGATGTATTATTTTGTATAAGAGTTATATATATTCCGTTCACATGGTGTGAATTCATATATTCCGTTCACATGGGATGAGTCTTACATTTGTAATTGTGGGAGACTAATCCTTATGTGAGGAATGTTATATACAACAATGACACAAGATATCAACTTCCTAAAGAAAAAGGGTAGACTTTTAATTCATGCATGACATTTTCTAACAAGAGTAATTTTGTGACATAAAGTATTTTGCAATTTTTGTTTTTCACAATTGGTAAATGTGGTAATTTATAATTAATGGAAATATTAAACATACTGCTATCATCACTTTTTCATTGATCAATCATAACCTATCACACCCTTCGTGGTGGTACTAGTGGTGGGTTTATTAGCTTGAAGTGTGACATAAATCTGGATGTCCCACATTCAATCCATCGTAATATTTGTCCACGAGGTTTTTAGGATGTTTCATAGGTAGGAAGTGAAATAGTCTAATCAAATGTTAAACACCACTTCCTTGTATGAAAAAAAAATGGTCACTCTTATAAATTGATAAAAAGTTAATTAAAAAAATTGCATATATAAATTTTGCAACACAAGGATTGTATGAGAGTGAAATGGTATCAATGTCTGGTAGTAAAAATAGGTTAGCCATTTTCTTGTGAACTTTTATAAAAGGATTGTATGAGAGTGAAATGGTATCAATGTCTGGTAGTAAAAACAGGTTAGGCATTTTCTTGTGAACTTTTATAAATTAGTTAGCAATCCATGCAATGAATGAGAAAATTTAATAAAATATGATTTTATCTAATAAAAATTAGGGTAAACTATGTTTTTAATTCCTATCTTATACATCATATTTCAATTTGATTCATAATCTTTCAATTGTGTCAATTTGGTCCCTAACTTTTCAATACTGTGTCAATTTAGCCCCTGTCGTTATATTTTGGATGAAAATTGATGACGTGTTTAATAGCCAAAATAAAAAATTAGGTTTTGTTAATGTGAGACACGATATTGAAAAGTTAGGGACCAAATTGATACAATTGAAAGATTAGAGATTAAATTGAAATATAGTGTAAAAAATAGGGATCAAATATTACTCTCTAAAAATTACTCTCTCTTTTATTTTTTGTAAGGGTCGTCAATGGGCCGGGTCGGGCTGGCCCGGCCCATTTTTACTTGGCCCAAGGGCATAATGGGCTGGGCATAATGGGCTATTAACTAGTTAACGGGCCGGGTTGGGCTGGGCCGAAAGAGAAAACCCCAGCCCACAACCCTACCCATGGGAATGCTCATTTTGTCTTTAATGGGCTAGGCTACTAAGTTAAGCCTAATGGGCTACCCATGAGATTGTGTTAGCATATTATTTTATTATTTTTAGAAATAAATAATCAATTTTTAATAAGGGAATAATCAATCTATTTTTTTTTTAAAGGAAAGAATCAAAGAATTTAATACTTAATTACAATTTTTTTTATGGTCAAATCTATTTAATTTTTGGTTTTGTTGATGGAAACTTATTTAATTTTTTTTAAATAAGGCTTCAAATAGTTTTTTATTTTTATCTTTAATAAAAAAAATCAAATGGTTAATTCAAATTTGCTAAACTACTAGAAAAAAATATATTTAGTAAACTAAGTTTAGCACAATTACTTTAAGTATCTTAGTGGTTGGGAGAGTTCTCTTAAGAAATTCTATTACAATATCTCAAGATCAATCATTCATACACTTCCTATATATTTTTGTTAAAAATTCTAAGTTATTGGACTGGGCAACGGGTTGGGCCAACGGGCTGGGCTACTGGGCTATCCCACCGGGTGCCCATGGGCATAAAAACTAGCCCACGGCCTAACCCACCGGGCTAGTGGGCTACCCATGGGCCTTAATAATAACGGGCTGGGCCGCCCATTAGCCCGATGGGCTGTCGGGTTTTTGGGTCGGGCCGTGGGCTATGGGCTATTTGATGACCCTTAATTTTTTGTATAAATATGAATTTGATAATTATGACAGTTATTAATAAACCTTTATTATTACTGTGTTTGTGTACGGAATATTAAATATAAAATTTGATAATTATGGTAGTTATTAATAGGTATTTATTTTGATTGTATTTGTATACGGAACTATTCAATATGTGATTATGATAATTATCAATAAGTATTTATTATAATTGTATTTATATATGAAACTATTTATTCTATCATTTAATAAAAATGTAATGTGACAAATTTTAATTAATAGTTTAAATAGAGAATAGAATTCTCAATTAAAACACATATATATACACACAAATGTACTAGTATATTGACTTGTAAAATTGTGAAATGTCACTAGTCAATAACTCGTCCAATTCATCTTAAAGGAAAAAAAAAAAAAGAATAAAAAAAAGATAACTTGTGCAATGCACGAGGAAGTTTAACATAATAAGATGTTTTTCTTTCTATTATTATTTTTGTATAATTATGAAATTTGATTTTGGTTATACATGGAATCATATGTTATACCAATTAAAGAATATGATGTGTTAAGATTATGATGGGGAGTTTATATATAGATTGAAATTTAAATTCAATTACTATATATATATATATATATGTAGGGTCCAAATTTGGTAGGCCAAGTCCAAACTTTGAAGATTGTAAGCCCAATAAACCCAGAACAATAAATTTGTAAAGAGTGGGTGAAAAAGCTGGGCTGATTATGGATTTAGTAACGATTCACTTATGCCAGTAAGAATAAAATGATGTAAAAACAATTGTAGAGTGGATCATCCTCAAATCCGAAGAGGCTTAATATTTATGGAAAGGTGAATGCAATTCTCTCTCTCTTTCCTTCTCCTTTTCTCTCAATTTTTCCCTCCCCAATATTTGGAGGCCTATTCCGTTTATATACCCTCCTTCTTCTTCATCTTCATCGTACACTTGTTCTTCATTTAAGCATTCACTTGAGTACATGTCACATCAGACGTCTGCTTTAGTCTGCTGTAAGTGGTAGTAGCTGAGGTTGTACTGTTCAGGGGTCTTCTCCACATAAATGCGGTCAGGAAAGTTGCTGCAGTGTATTAAATGCGGTGGTAGTAGTTTTTCCTTTTAGATATTTCTCTGTTCTCATCATTTCTAGGCATGCCTAGAGCTTGTTCATATCGTGGAGTTAGTTGGGAAGCTTGCTCAGGCCTTCGGTATATTTGCTTGATCAAGTTCCGTTGTGATCTGATGAGGGGGACCTCTTTGGACCAATAGAATTATCTTCGGACACCGCCTCTCATTTATTTCCAGGTGCGTTTCCCCCATACGGACTCATTTCTAATCCCTTTTCTCTCTTCGAACACATAGTGATATTCAAATTGGGCTCCAGGCCCAATACGTAGCGTTAGACTTTTATACCCACAATATATATATGTAGGGCCAAATTTTGTAATGGACCCTAGACAATAGAATTTGTAGAGCAGGGGTAAAAAAAAAAAGACTAGGCGCTAACAAAACAATGAGGGTGATGTAAAAATTCCTCGGAATGTTAACGGAGATCATCGTCTTCCGAGAATCTCAGTAATGAGTTTTTTTTTTCTAGGCATTTTTCTTGAGAGTCTTTGATTAAGTGTTTTTTGAGTGTTTCTCTCTCTTCGGATCAGTTCGAGGAGTCTGTTCCTTCTAACTGGCCTCCCCCAAAATCAGGTATCCCCCCCCCCCCCTTTGTTAATGGGGATTCTTTTGGTTATATAGCCTTATTTTAATTGATCTTAAATGTCCATTTGTTGATTATCTGAACGCTGTGCATAAGGGTCTGTCCCATCATTTACTTTTTCAGATTTTTTGTTAGTTCCCAGACGTCTTGGCACACTTTAAAAGTCGAAATGACTGAAGCATCTGGGTTTGCCAGTCACATCATCATTTAAAGTTGCCAGAATGTTGGTGGGATACGTTTTAATGGGTGAGGGATATTTTTCCCTTTACTAACGTCAGTTTGCTGAGGACATGGGCGTCTTCGGACAGGCCCCTTTTGTGAATCTGGGCCCATCCTTTCTATTTTCAGCCTTTGTACCCTCTTCAGCACGGGCCTTGGGCCGACTGAGTGGGCCATGAATGCTGACATTTAGGTCCCCACAATAGCCCCTCAAAATTCTGCTGCCCGTCCCCTCGGGTGGGGAAGAGGATTTTGACTTTCCCGGCGTATTTTCGTGCCCTGCTGAGCGTTACCTCTCGTTATTTCAGCGGCTTTTATAATCTTTCCTTCGGCACTCGGTTTCTTGTGATTTTCGTCGCTAATAGGGCTAGTTACTCAGCATAAAAAAGGTGAGCGTAGCCGTAGATTTGGGCTCGTGGTCAATTCAAAGGCCCTGGTTTTGTCTTGCGCTTATACCGCCCTATAGCGACCAGTTTTGGTATAGGTTTGGGTCCGAAGACCATACAAGACCTTAGTTTTTCTAGCACTCAGTATTTAGTAGAGTAGTCCTCCCGTCGGCCTGGGTCCTTGGACCATGCAGTGTACAAAGCTTGTCTAACACTTAATTTTCTCATCGGAAGTAGCTGGTTTCACCAGAGACTTAAGTCCGAAGACCATGCAATGCCTTGGTTCCGCCCAGTACCTGATTTTCTTATTTTACGCTTGTTGGTTTCCCCAGAGGCTGGTATCCGAAGACCATGCAATGCCTTGGTTCTGTCCAGTACCTGATTTTCTTATTTTACGCTTGTTAGTTTCCCCAGAGGCTGGTGTCCGAGGACCATACAATGCCTTGGTTCTGTCTAACACTTAATTTTCTCATTGGAAGTAGCTGGTTTCCCCTGAGGCTCGAGTCCGAAGACCATGCAATGCCTTGGTTCTGTCCAGTACTTGATTCGAAGTAGTTGGTTTCCCCAGAGGCTTGAGTCCGAAAACCATGCAATGCCTTGGTTCTGTCCAGTACCTGATTTTCTTATTTTACGCTTGTTAGTTTCCCCAGAGGCTGGTGTCCGAGGACCATACAATGCCTTGGTTCTGTCTAACACTTAATTTTCTCATTGGAAGTAGCTGGTTTCCCCTGAGGCTCGAGTCTGAAGACCATGCAATGCCTTGGTTCTGTCCAGTACCTGATTCGAAGTAGTTGGTTTCCCCAGAGGCTCGAGTTCGAAGACCATGCAATACCTTGATTCTGTCCAGTACCCAATTCGAAGTAGCTGGTTTCCCCAGAGGCTTGAGTCCGAAGACCATGCAATACCTTGGTTCTGTCCAGTACCCAATTCGAAGTAGCTGGTTTTCCCAGAGGCTTGAGTCCGAAGACTATGCAATGCCTTAGTTCTGTCCAGTACCCAGTTCTTTGACTTTTTACTAGCTTATCTATTTATGCATAGCCTTTTAATTTTACATTGCTACAATCTACAATAAGCATTAAATAAATACATTTTTAAGCAAAAATAGTAATAAATGCGGGCTGGGGTCGGTGGAGGATAAGACCCTGCCCTGTTCCGCCCCTTCGTTTGATGGGACTATTTTGACTACGAGGCGTCTCTTGGGTTGTCCGAGTAACGTATTGCGACGCTTCGGTGCCTTCTCGTTAATGAGGCGTCGCCTCATTAATGTCAGTCGTGGATCTGCGGGGATCCAACGGCTGACAAACCGCTTGGAACTTGGGGCGGTATTATTGCCTCCGAAAATTTCTCCCTGGGATTTATTGCAGACTGGCTCTCATTAACATTCCGTCTTCTATATAAGGCGCTTCTAGGGCAACCTCCTTCTTCACACATGACAAACTCTCGCCCTAAATTTCTCCCAAAAATACATCCTAAAGGCTCTGCAAGACGTAGCCGTTTGAGCCCCTTGGAATGAATCGGCCCTGGGAAAGAGGGGTCCCGGGGCTGCGCAGCCCCCATCAGGAGCCGAGGATGGCACTCCGACCCTGGACGTCTAGTTGGGGTTGGGGTAGGAAAGATCCGAAGATTCTTCTTCTTTTCAACCTAATCGGAGACGGAGCCCTCCTCGTTGTCTGGAGGAGGATCCATAGAGAACGTAACCTCCTTCTCTTGAGTTTGGGTCACTGACCCCCCAAGCTAGCTACAATGGGGGTGGGAGGGAAACCAGGCGGAACCCAGAAATGGAACCGTCCTGTGCCGCGGTCTCTTCCGCCTTCAAAGTAGCTCTTCTTCCCTCTTTTCCCTTTTATCTCTCCTATTTCCTCTTCTCTTCCTTCACCCCCAGCCTTCTTTTCTATCTTTTGTTCCTCTGCCAACTTTCTTTTCTATCTTGTGTTCCTCTGTCAGCTTTGTTAGCCGTCTGGATTTTGTAGTTAGCTTTAGAATAAGCCCCACGGTGGGCGCCAATTGTAAGAGATGTAACTTTTTCTTCATATATTAATAAAGAAGTGGACTTGTTTTGTATATGTGTATTTTTTTTTTTGCGCACTCTTGTTCTTGCAATTGCTGACTTTTGAATGAATGCTGTTGCTGTAGATTGTACTGTTTTGGCGTTTTTGTTTTTGAAAGCGTTGCTTTTGAATTCTGTATACCGACCATCGCACTTACTAGCGCACAAATCTCCCCACAGAAGGCGCCAATTGTAGGGCCAAATTTTGTAATGGACCCTAGACAATAGAATTTGTAGAGCAGGGGTAAAAAAAAAAGACTAGGCGCTAACAAAACAATGAGGGTGATGTAAAAATTCCTCGGAATGTTAACGGACATCATTGTCTTCCGAGAATCTCAGTAATGAGTTTTTTTTTTCTAGGCATTTTTCTTGAGAGTCTTTGATTAAGTGTTTTTTGAGTGTTTCCCTCTCTTCGGATCAGTCCGAGGAGTCTGTTCCTTCTAACTGGCCTCCCCCAAAATCAGGTATCCCCCCCCCCCTTTGTTAATGGGGATTCTTTTGGTTATATAGCCTTACTTTAATTGATCTTAACCGTCCATTTGTTGATTATCTGAACGCTGTGCATAAGGGTCTGTCCCATCATCTACTTTTTCAGGTTTTTTGTTAGTTCCCAGACGTCTTGGCACACTTTAAAAGTCGAAATGACTGAAGCATCTGGGTTTGCCAGTCACATCATCATTTAAAGCAGCCAGAATGTTGGTGAGATACGTTTTAATGGGTGAGGGATATTTTTCCCTTTACTAACGTCAGTTTGCCGAGGACATGGGCGTCTTCGGACAGGCCCCTTTTGTGGATCTGGGCTCATCCTTTCTATTTTTAGCCTTTGTACCCTTCTTGGCACGGGCCTTGGGCCGGCTGAGTAGGCCATGAATGCTGACATTTAGGTCCCCACAATATATATATATATATATATATATGGTACAATATCATAAAGTAAACTAAAAATCAAACATCTTCAATTTTATAGACATTATAAATTATAAACTAGTTAATAACTTGTGTAATGTACGGAAAAGTTTAACATAAAATGAGTTTTTATTGATTTATTAAAGCTAAAATATTATTATTATTATTATTATTATTTGTCTCCTTTTAGTATTTACACGTGAAACTTTAACAATCTCTCTTTTTTTTTTTTTATAATAATTTTTAATTTTTTGTTAAATAGATTGACAAGGAAAAGCAAAAAGAATAAGACCCATAAGATATCATAGGAATCAAAATATTGATTTTGGGCTATATTTGAAACTCCGACAATATCAACAAGAAAGTAAGTTTGAGTAGGACTAGTCACTAGGGTGAGGATAGAGTGTAAATCCAATTAGTCACTGGCGGGCATTGCATCTGTATGGGTATGGCCCATGTGTTGTTTTGATGAATTGAACCAAAAATACGGTCTCCAATCTCCATAGGGTCTTACTGTGTTGGGATTTTGTCAAAGATGGTTTGCCTTTAGTTCTTCAACCACATCGATTTTTCATTAATATGTGCATCTACGGGGCTTTTGGGCCAAGCATAGAAGAAAATTAGACCATGATCTAAAAATTTCATCTGTTTAGGCCCAAGTACAGCTTGCAGCTGAAAACTCATGTTATTTTTTGGAGGAGTACTGTGTGGTCATATAAACCAAATAGTTTTAAATTCTAATATGGGCTTCTAAAAGCCCGTTACTGAAAGCCATAATGCTAGTAGGCTGATTTGAATGGGCTTTTAGAACTCGGATAGGCTTCTATTCTAGTGAAATGAATAGTAAAGATTTTGTTTCAATTCCTACTCTTAACAAATTTGTTGTAACAAATGGAGTGGACGTTAAAATTGAGATTGCAATGGGATCAATCAATAGCTATAATGTATTGATTCACCAAATCCATCTTTGAACTCACAATGTTATCACTCATCCCATCTTTGTTTGTAAATTCTTTGACTCTCAATTTTGTGATTTTTTCTACAGTGTTCATATAATTTGAATCTTTAACTTATATCTTTTGTTTACACCTTGCTGCATGAATAGTTGAATAAAATTTACAGTCAAAATTACACATTAGTCCCTAAACTTTAGCTCACAAACAATTTTAGTCTCTAACAAATTTATAGTGACCATTTTTAAATGTGTCTAACAGAGTAATGACACATCAGTTTTTAATTTGTCTACATTATCTAAGGGACTAAAAGTAATTATTTGAAACATAGATATGCCTCCAATGAGATTCTTGACCTTAAATTTTCAATTGCTGATGTAATTCGCTCATTTTTTGACATGATTATATTTATTTTTGAGTTACAAATCATTTAAAGTCAAGATTTAAAAGGCATATACTTATAGCATCATTTCTATCATCCATGAAGGATGCCTGTTCTATTGACTCACAGGAGTGTGGTGCTTAATGGCCTCAATTGAGAGTTATGATATTTGGACTCCAAATTCTCATTGACTGATCTACTTTCCCATATGTTATTCTTCTCAGATGACATGCACTCTGTACCTTAAAGCATAGTCTACAAATAAGGTATACATAGGTTCTTATAAGCTAGTAGTTACTACTAAAGTAACTAGTGTCATATTCTTCTCATGATGTAATTTCTAAAACCATGGCTTTGGAGGTGAGAATATGGATAGGACTGATGCATATATCGTATACAACCAAAACCTTTTGAGTTTGCTCAGTCACTTCAACTGGACCATCCTACAAGAACAAGTATTTACATCTAAGAATAGGAGTATCAAGCTACAGATGACTAAAATAACCTCAATGTTGCAAGAAATATAAGGAAATTGGTTTCTGTATTATGAGGTTTTTTCGTTGCCAAGCACGGCTATCTGATACGATAGTTGATGTCAAGGATCTAGGCCTGAGTATAATAAAGATCTTATTCATGAGTAACTCTAGATAACTTATAACTATGGAAAGGGTAATACAAAGGACCTTGCAGTAGAATATTAGCAGGGAGACCTGCGAATCAGTTGCAAACTATGTAGATCTTACTCAATATATGCATACTAAGAAAAAGATGCAAACAATAGCTTGTTACGATCTGACTGGAAAATCACACTTCATAAATTTTTATAGACAAATCAGAAAGCAAATAAATCATGTCTCTCATGAAGTTAACCTTAACTTTACATTTTTCAACTCAGGAACACACTCAGCCAAAATATGCAGAAACACCAAGTGGAAAAAAAGATATTGACTCTACATAAAATTGACTTACAATATGGCACTACCTTGCAATAACACTGAAATCCAGAAACTAAGGGGGAAAATAAGTCAGAAAACTTAGCAGCTTCTATATCAAACATTTCACCATATTTGGTCATTCCTTGCTGATGCTTTCATTATCTGCTTTGTATCTGCATGTTTCGTCTGGTTGGACCATATACAAGTTTCAGTCATTATTGTGGTGAAAGATGCATTGTTAATACCTATTTCCATGAGGCTGCAGTCACAACAAACAGATGATACAACTTGATCAGGTGTTGATTAAGATTAGCTACCATCAAGCAAATTGTCTTCTTTTAGAGAATTTCTACGTTTTCTTCTTCAAGTGTTCTTTAACTTGTTTCCCCTTTTTCTGGATGAATTATGATAAGTTACTAATTTTCCCAAAAACTTAAGCTATTAGGAAATGGTAAATTTTTAAATGGGAAGTAGTGCGTCGTCATGGTTTTAATTTATGACCACCAATTCTAACACCATGATAAATTACTAGTTCTCCCAAAAGCTTAAACTGATTGAAAATGATGAAGTTAATAATTTAACCATTATTCTAAAAAATTACACTCACATCATATGCTGCAAGAGATCTGCAGTAGTTTGTGTTTGTGAGCACTGTACTGGTGGATCCACACTCACTGTCTTTGAGTGAAACTGTGGATTTGTCAAGCTTGATTGACCATGGATATTGGTAGTTTTGAGCAGTAGAACCCACATGTGAAGAAGACCGCTGCATCCGCACGGCCCTTGGGACATTCCTTCCTTCCATTGATACTCTACGCCGACTAGGTTGCCTCTCAATTGAGTCTGGTGGCCTTTGCTTTGGTGCACTCTGTGAACGGGCTTTAGCCCTTGAGGATTCTGTATTGGCCATGTAATTTGGGAATAATGGATAGTCATAGGACATAGTTTCTGCATAATCTGGCCTGGGAAATGCAAAAGGAATTATTGTTGGATCAGGTTTGGACACAGCAGAGTAGTACTGAGGACTGCTTTGTGCTGTGGTGAAGGAATAGTCCTCAAAATGGCCACTGCAGGCTCTTGGGCTCAATTCAGTCAGAGCTGATGGAACTGGAGAGGCCTGGTAGTTGTCTTGCTTTGAGTTTGCACATTGTACTGCATAATAAGTGGATGTTCTACGCTTCTCTCTTTCATTTTGTGTATGGTTAGAAGAATAACTATTTCTGCTCTTTAAACTTCCTTTTGATTCACCAAGATCCATCTCCACAATCTTAATATTCTCCTCCATTCCTTTATCCGTCTCCTGGATGCACAAAAACCAAAGTGCACATCAATTTTCATCAGTAGTGTTACTTCTTTACCAAATTGCATGATCAGTATTGTTACTTTACCAAAGTGCATATCAGTAGTGCTTCTTCCTTTTTTTTTTTTTTTTTTTTTTTTTTTTTTTTTTTTTTGTGGAGAATCAGGCAAAGAAGTAAAATTAACAAAGAAAGGAATATTTTTCTAGTGCTAAGAGAAACCCATAGAGAATAAATGAAATTTCAAACTAAATTGACAAGTTTCAACCATCATTATTGTTGAACATATATTAAGGGCTACAACAAAATAATAAATATATTCCCAATTTTGAATTTTGGAAATATATAGAATGACCCATTTCTAAAAGATGCAATGCAGGTAATTTCTCTTTCATAGTAAAGATCTCAAATAGGAAAATTAATGAAATTACTAACATGATAGGTGTGACTGAACCGATTGTCCTGTGTTGATTTTCTGTGGGTAGATTGCCTCTGGTTAACAGGATTTGCTTCTAATTCAGCCATCCGGATCCTCTGTGCCCGAGCTCTAGCCTGTACCGTCACCAATGCCTGCATGCACTTTAGTGTAGCTGTGGCCTGTTTCCTCACCAGGTGACCTCTCACCAGTGCCTGCAGCTTCACTAATCCTTTTAATGCAGACAGTGCTTTCCTTGCCTGTAACAACACCATTGAAATAGCTCACAATTAGCTTTCATCTTTCCAACATCTGGGTCATTATCTGTGATATTTGTTTTATAATTCAATTGTTGAGGAAACTAGGTAATACCACCGAGTTATAAAGCTCTTGGCAACTTCTCTGAGTTTAAAACAGAGATATTCACTGTTATACATAACTACTGATAGAGTTTCTTACCAAATAAGAACGAAAAACGGATTGAATTTTTATTGCAGAAGCTTCTTCAACTGCAGTGACTCTGCCATTGGCAACTGCAGTGAGTTGGATCACTGCAGCTGCAGCCTGTGCAGCAGCAGCGGCTGCAGCCGTGGCTGCTGCCATTGCCAAGGCATGCTTTTTCTGCTCATTCTCAACGTCCAATGCATTCTGCACCGCTTGTGGCGTGGTGGCAATCTGTTCTGTAGAAACCGAGTCCTTTGGAGCTGCTGATGCTGCAGTGGCTGATGATCTTCGAAAACTCCATCTCCTTTTCTCTTTTGGGGTCGTCTGTAGACTCGAAATTGGAGTTGTTGGATTATTCTCAATTGCAATGCAAGAAACTTGATTACTAGGAGCACACTTTTCCTTGTCTTTCTTCCCTGTCAAGAAGCTTCTAAGCCATTTGCCTGTCTTCCCCATTTTCATCAAATCTTTTCTAAGCTGCAATTGTATCACACTGCAAAAACATACATATGAGAAAGCAACAATTGGTATTGTTAGATCTCACTCTGTCTATATTCGAGAAACTGCATTCAACACTATAATGGTCCAGCTTATTAGTACTGAACTTATTGCTCTTTGTTTGGTCAGCCTAATTTCACTGTTCTATTATCCTATCTCATTTATCACTTCTCACTTCCACCTCAAATTATTCCTATTCTATCATAACTACCATTTACAATGGATGGTTTGCTCTTTGATCTATCATTGTTTATTCATTAAGTTTAGTGGTAACACTTTTTCACAACTGCAGTTAAAATGATATGTTATGATTAATACATAATAAATAAAAGTGTTGTTATCGGTGGATAATTTTGAAAATAATATTATTCCAATTACAATAAAATATGTCAAAAATTGTGAAAATTTTAGTATTGGGTATGGCCATGTTGATGGTGGAAAGAAACAAAGAGGAAACTCCCAAATAAGCCACTTGCTTCCCTCGTGGAA
This sequence comes from Quercus gilva, assembly GCA_023621385.1. Taxonomy (NCBI): domain Eukaryota; kingdom Viridiplantae; phylum Streptophyta; class Magnoliopsida; order Fagales; family Fagaceae; genus Quercus; species Quercus gilva. The sequence goes on from CM042478.1 coordinate 52,831,702, forward strand.
GTTCAAGGCAGAGATTCCTTTACCTTTGATTAATTGAGCTTTTTGTCAGCTACCCATTTTGTCCTTGTCAGTAATCCTCATTGTGATATAGTCAGCTAGGGTGTTTTAGTCATTTTTTTTTATTGTGGTTTACTATTGGATATGGAGGATCAGAAACCATGTGAAAATGGGTTCATGAACATGCAGAATCCGCGTAAAATACTCATATCTGGGTGGGGGAAGCTGTCCATTTGGGGGGCTCATGAATTTAGAAATTGGAAGACCTCTTGTTCGGGTCCACAAACAAGTGTATGAACAAGGGGCCTGGGTGGTGAACACGTGCTCATTCATTCTATCCTAGCCAGTAGCTAGCTAGCTCTTGGTGTTGGAGTCAAGTCCAAGCTTTCTAATGGACCATGATCCAAGTAAGCTCACCCTGCAGATACCAAGACCATGCAGGAAGTCATCCTTATCCCACCAATCGTTTCATTGTGTCTCCTCTATTCAAAAGTGTGTCCCCAAAAAGCTTTTATTTAGCTTTACCAGAGAGCCATGCACTGCTATTAAGAGAGTGTGAAATGCTGTGTTTTTTTTTTTTTTTTTTTGATAGGGTGAAATGCTGTTTTAGTTTAATGTGATTTACTGCTTTACTGTACCAGGGACCATTAGTTAGGTACGTGACCATAAGATAAGTAGATCCTGATTAAATGTGAAAAATGATGCATACAAGGAAGAGTAGGTATGGGCTGTGAAGGCGTGTTACAAGGCTTATATTTATTAACTAATTCTTTGTTTGAACACATATGGTAGGAGCATTCACAATCTAAAATCTATGATTTTAATTAAACATCTCTCTACCTAATAAGACTGAAGCAATAAGAGAAACTCTGAGACCACTTGTTAAAAGACTTACATGTATCGTATCATTCTTTATTTGGACATATGATAGGAGCATTCAAAATGTACAATCCATGATTTTAATAGAACTTTAAGACTTCATAAAACTGAAAGTAAAGTTAAATCAACCTCATTGCTTTTCATTCTTCATCATTTTTTTTTTTTTTTTTTTTTTTTGTGCAGTTTCACTAGCTTAATTTTTAGGGCTTCTATCCGTTCTTCATCTCATTTAGGTTAGGTATCGCTTTGCCTGGCGCTAATACTTATAATGCCTTTTTTGTGTGACAATAATAGCACTCTGCTCTTTCTTTTTTTTTTTTCTTTTTTTTTTTTTTTTTTTTTTACGTGATTTGAATAATTCTTAAGTACAAAATTTTTTGTTGTTGCTTACAATATATGGAAAAAGGGGGATTAATCAAAATAAGGTTTTTTTTTTTGGTTGGAAAGATACAAAATGTTAATGTTTTTCATTATGTGTGTTTTGTAGAGAGGATGTAATCATGTAAAGGTGAAAGGATATAAAATTAATTATTATTATGCTCTTATTAGGAAAACAAAAAAGTGGGGGTAATTTTGATATATTACTTCTCTCAAGTGTTCTCTTCATTTTAGAGAAAAAAAAATTTGTGGGCATGGAGGAAAAAACTCTTTCATCCCCATTTTCTTCCCTAATTTATTACCTTACCATATAAGAGAAAATGACATTTCCTCTTATCCTTTTCCTCTTCTATTTTTCATGCTACCTAAAATCTCTCTTATAAAAGAATCGAGTAATGCCACTAATCCATATCACTCTTACTAATAATATATTAAAAATTTTACATTGATGGACCCAGAAGAAATTAATGTTTCACTAGTAAAATCCTTCGCACGCAATATCCATGCAACTTAGTAAATTGCTAACCATATATCTGTAGTTTTTTTTTTACCCCTCTCTCATAGGTCTTGGATTAGATTATATAAATTTGGGTTATGACTCGTGTAATAAAATCAGCATGATGATCTTACCAAAAAAAATAAATAAATAAAAAATCAGCATGATGATAAATTAATATATACCCCCAATCCCACCTGGACAAGGGGGACTTCATTTAGTCATAACGAATGCATTTTTATTTTCTTTGGTCATTGAATGATAATCACTGCATTTGGTTTGATCTTATCTACCTTTTATTTTGCATTATATAAACAATTCGCTATAAAAGACAAATGCTAACTAAGTATATTTGTATAATAATATAAAATATTCAAATAGAAAAATTCCCTCATTATCAAAAAAGGAATAATTCCTTTAAAAAAAAAGAATTAAATAATTACAGCCTCTAGAACCAGTGGTGGTTAGTTCATGAACATTGAGTTAATGGGGTCTGGCCCATCTCACCCATCATAGATGAGTTAAAATTGCATTATTATCTATTAATTGTTTACTTATAATGAAACAATTAGTTGGCTGTCACATGGTATGTTTATATGTTCCCCCTTTGATTCAGTGTTTGGTTCTGGGAAACACTGTTTGGGGATTTGCCCATTTAATTTCTTCTCCACAACTCTAATCAATCATTAATCATGTTGTAAATGACATTATCAAGGCATGCATCTCTCTCTCTCTTTTTACTAAATAGAATGACTTGAAAATGGGGAATAAGTTCACTTTGGGACCAAAAAAAATAAAATCTTTCCAAATCCAAATACAAACCCTTTAAATTTTAGATATTTCATCCCAAACTCATCTTTCTTCTTCTCAAAAAAAAAAAAAAAAAAAAATAAAATAAAATAAAATAAAAACTCAACTTTCTTTTATTTTTCAAAAGCCCAAGCCCGTCTCATACATGCCCATTTATCTAACCATTAGAGATTTTTATTTTTTATTTTTTTATTTTTAAATTTTTTTTTTGAGGGAGATCTAACCATTAGTTGGGTTGAATGAGTTGAGTTATTTTGGAAGAACCTATAATTAAACACCTGAAATGATATTGATATAAATTGAAGTATTAGTGAACACTTATACACTAAATTCAACAATATTTAAATAAAGCAACACGCATATACTTTTGTTATAGAAACCATATATTTTTGTGTAAATAAAAATAATAATTGAAATATTTTAGTAATTTAAATACCTAATTGGGTAGGTTTTAGAACATATTGTGTAAAACCCAAACCCATTTAAAAATTCTCAATTCCTTATTATTAATAATAGGTTGGGTTAGAAAAGTACTAAACTTTACCCATTGTCTTTGGAAAAGGCTTTTTAGGATTTGTATACAAGACATGTTATTGGTAGACCAAGTAAACAAGTTTGGTTAGGCAAGTATGATTAGTCTAGGTCAAACTAAAACAAGCTACTATTCTTGTTACCTATTTTCAGGGACGAAATCAGAACTTGTAGTTAAGGCTGTGTTTGTTTGGTGGTAAATGATTTCCTGAAATCATTTACCACCTGACCCCACTGTTTGGAAGCCAAGGAAAATAAAATTTTCCGGAAAATATGATGTAGTTGACCGAAATTTACTCATTTGACCCGGAAATGATTTTACAGTTCTATTTTCCCTTCAAATCGTTTCCAAAAAAGAGCCTCATACGCACACAGAGAGAGAGAGAGAGAGAGAGAGAGAGAGAGAGACGGTGAACGAACCAAACCGAGCTCCGTTCCACCACCACAGCCCATTGCTAGCGCCCACGAGCCTTCGACTTCGCCGGCGCCCCGAACCGACGAACCCACGAGCCTTCAACTTTGCCGACGGCATGAACCCACGAGCCTTCAACTTTGCCTTCGCGCCAAAAACCCACGAACCCACGAACTGATCTTCGAGTTCGCTGGCGAACCCAGAGCCCAGATCACCATTGAAGGCCGATCCACCCAGACTGATCGCACCCATGACTGATCTCTCCCTTTCCCTCCATTTTTGATCACTCTCTCTTCCTCGCTCTCTCAGTCTGACCGAATGATGGATTTGATTGAATGGTGTTGTTGTGATTTTTGTTTTCTTAAGTTTATATGTTGAAATTTTCTATTATAAAATTTGTTTGGTAACTGAGAAAATGGGTGAGAAAATGGGTGAGAAAATGTGAGAAAGTAGTAGGAAAATAGTATTTTCAGAATGCAACCAAACACATGAAAACATTTTCTAGAAAAATTTTCATAATGTAGCAAAACACTTAGAAAATATTTTCCTTTCCCGAAAATACCATTTCCGGAAAATAAATATTTTCCAAAAAAATATTTTATGGGAACCAAATACAGCCTAAAGGACAACTTTGCTACTGGTTGTGTACGGTAACTTAGCCAATTAGATGTTTTTTTTCCCTTGACTTTGATGCGTGTTGTTAGGTAATGACAATTATTTTGTTTGAAATTTGAATTTTTTTAAAAGGTCACGTTATTTGTCTTGGATAAAATTAGTTGATTAGACTTAATTTTTTTAGTTTTACTATTAGTAATTTTTGTTGTTGGGCTAATTGTTTGAGCCTTGTATATTTTGTTTTTTAAATTTATAGATTTTTTATGGCCTTTAAAAATAAGAAAATGCTAGAGCTACAATTTTTTTTTTTTTTTTTTACAAATTACTGATGTGGTGAGTGGTTATTGGTAAGTAAAAAAGTGATATAAATTGTGGACCTAGATACGAACCAATAAGAATTTGCTATCTCAAGAGTTTGCAAAAATATTGTAGAAAATTTTGTGGCTATAACATCACTCTTAAAAGAATTAATGATATTATTAAGAGGGAAAAATGTAATTTTATAGAACAAAATTACTAAAATTAATACCTAGTATATATTCTAATTTAAAATAAAATAAAATTGAGGGGGCCATTGCCCCCCCCCCCCCCCCAAAGTCAAAGGCTACCTTCGTCCTTGCCTATTCTTGCCCTTTCGTGGTCGAGTCAACTCATGATGACTCGCAATATTTTTTAAATTAAAAAAAAAAAAGCAAACTTAAACATAATTTGTAACATCTTTTGTGTTATTTTTATTTTCCAATGCAAAGGGAAAAAAAAAATATTAAGAAAACACTCAAACATAAAAGTTAATAATACAAAAATCCTTAAGTTTAAGGTCTTATATATAACTAATTGTAGTAGTCTATTATTAAAAAAAAAAAAAAATTAGTCCAATAATTCTACAATAAAAGCAAACAAGTGTATTTGTTGTATATATAACATTAAACAAAGTTGAATCACATAAAATAACTAAATATATATATATTTTAAACATAAATGTAGCATGGTAAGTAAAGAAAATTACATAAATAATTAGTAAGAAAAATCTATAATAAACTTGTAAAATAATTATCCATGCTAACGGTAGATTCAATGTTGGAAATATTTTATTTAATTTGAGAATTGTCCTCAAGTTGATGAGCAATGCTATCATTATTTCATTATTAATAAATTTTAAACTTTAGAATAAAAAAAATGGGGTCAATAACAAATTAAAATTTTAGATTTTGTAGTAGAGACTTGGCAATTAACCAATTGTCAGGTCAGGTCCTTTAATGGACACGATTTTAATTTTTTTTTTTTGAGAAACCTTCCCTTAAAGAGAAGGGGGCTAAGTGGTATTAATAATTTCAGCAGAGTAATCTGCAAAAGTACATTCAGGAACTTCTTCTATCCAAGTACAAAAAGAGGAAGAGAAATTACATGCTGAACGAGCAAGTCTATGAGCTACTTTGTTTCCCATTCGACGAGTATGGGTGAAAACCACAGACCTGAACAGGGAGGAAATATGCTTTATATCAGAAATTAAATGCCCAAATGAAGCAGCTGAAAAAACCTCAGAGTTGAAGGCCCGAATAGCTATTTCGGAGTCTCCTTCCAGGATGACCTGCTGAAAACCAAGCTCATGGGCCAAGAGAAGAGCCCTTCTTGCTGCCAACACTTCCACTATCTCCACAGAGGTGGGTAGGGGAATAACCTGTGTTAACGCAGCCATAACCAGACCACAGTCGTTGCGAATGATGGAACCAAGACCCGCTGAATCACAGTCCTGGAAAGTAGCCCCATCGAAATTGACTTTAACCCAATCTGCAGGGGGGGGAATCCATCTGACATTTGTTCTATCAGGGCGAGACTTTAGAGGAGCTATGTTGGCTTGATGAAATTCAAGTAGAGCATCCTGCGCCTGAGAGTTAATCAGCTTCATGTCCACCACCGCCTCGCCTAACCTCAGTTTGTTCCGTCTATACCAGATTTGATAGACAATCATTGCAAATAAATCACACGGGTGGGACCCTTCTAAGCACAGGTTGAAAACATCACTGAAAGAAGAGGCATTTCTAGCCTCTCGTGTGAGCAAATTAAAATGAACAGACCAGACCTCTCTAAGCTTAGAGCAAGACCAGAGGGCATGTATAGGAGACTCCTGAGCGACGCCACAAGCCAAGCAAGAAGGGTCAGCGAGGACTTTTCGTTTAACCAAGTTTGCCTTGGTTGGAAGAGCATCAGATATGGCCCGCCACAGCAAGGATTTAACTCTGCTAGGAACATTTAACTTCCAAAGACTTCGCCACGCCGACTTGGACAAGAGGCCATGAGTAACACCTGCATTTGGTACCAGCTCATCCCTTATCAAGAGCTTGTAGCCGGATTTCACTGAGTACATTCCATCCACATTGTCACACCAGCACAGACTATCAACAGCACCAGTGATACTCAACGGAATAGATTTAATTAACTTGGCTTCAAGATCTGAGAAATTGTTAACAATTGCATCCTCCAGCCAATCGTGGTTTTCCTTGTCTATCAAGATTGAGACTTGAGCATCAGAGCCGAAGAAAGAAGGAGGAGATTGGATTTTCTGATGGTTCAGGTCTGGAAGCCAATTGTCACTGTAAATCAGGATATTTTCTCCATTTCCCACACGCCATTGGGAACCCCTTTTTATCAACTCTCTGCTTTTGAGGATGCTTTACACGATTTTAATTTTGTTAAGTCTATTTATTGGTTTATTTTGTAGAAGATAGTTTAAAGGTACTCATCTAGTGCAATGTGGTTGTTGCTGGTTTATTTTTAGTAGGAGTATAGCAACCCGTATGATGCATGGTTTAATTCAAATTAATATGTAAAGTAATGTAAATTGTAAAGCAAAGATTTATCGTAAAATTGAACAATAAAGCAGACAATATTAAAACCCCTAAAAAAAAAAAATTTCCTTTTCATTGTACTTCACTATTTATTAATTTCGTATTGTCATTCATGTAATACAGATTTCCTTGCTAGGCATATTGATGTTGTTCATGTGCAATGTGGATTGAGGACACCCATGTTTAATTTTTCAGCTGGCAAATTAAGGACACCTTCAACTTCAATGAAAAATTAGGCCTATCGACACTGTCAGCATGGCCAAAGTGTCTCTAAACTATCTTTATTTTTAAAACTCTCTTTCTTGAGAGAGAAATAGAATCTCTCGGCAGTCGGCACACATGGCCAAAGTGTCTCTATTTTTTTTCTTCTAGATATGGTGTTTTCTCTCAGTGGTTCTTGGAGAGCATAGGATTTTTGTTTTGCAGTTTGCTTGTTTTGATACTTCTTCTTAGCAATAGGATGTTTTTCCTAAATGGTTCCGGTATTTTAGCAGTACTTTAGAGGCAGGTTCTTTTATATATATATATATATATATGGATGCTTCTCCTTTGTTACTTGTAATTGTTTTATTTTCACAATAAAATACTATTGTTTTCTCTAAAATATTTATAAAAAATCAATGAAATTCTATTAATTCTGATTTTGAAAAAGAGAAGAAAGAAAAAAAGAAAAAAGAAAAAAAGAAAAATAGGACTCTAATCCAATCCATATCCAGAAAACAAAAAAAGAATAGGGCTCTATATGTCATTGCTCATGGAATATTTGATAAATGATTCAAACCAGTGAATAAAATTGAACCAGATAAATGAAATTGTCTTTAGAAATTAAGGTACACCCATATTTTATTTTTAGGATTGTAATACTAACAATTTGAATATCCAATTATGCATGAACAATGACATATAAAACATACGTCGGTGAACCAGAAGAGGAAATTATATACATCGACAAAATACAAAAAAAATAAATAATTGATTTCATTTAATTCAAATTTAGATCCAGAAGACACAAATGTGGGGGCAACGTAGGTACCAATGTTTTTTCTTCCTCCATTTGATTGTCAATCTCAAACCAATCATGTGGAAATCCGTACATATTTCTGAAAATTAAGACATTCTATTATTTGAGCAATAATGTAAGTATGGCAGAAGATTAAAAAAAAAAAAAAAAGAGGATAAAATTATCGGTTAAGTTATTGGAGTATTGGGCTGTAGTTCTAGTACCTAAAACAAACATTAATTAAATCGATATACGGTAACAAAAGTCTTCAAATGGGCTAAAAAGAATATATGTGCATGTGAAACATTGCCTGATTGAAGAATAAGATAGACCCTCCTTTCTTTTTGTTTGGACTTTAATTGGACCTGTATCTCTCTACCTTTCATGTTTCAAAGCACATGCTAGGTCATTTTACTTCATTTGGATACGTAATTTCTATTTTTTGTCTTAAGCTCAAGTGCAATCAATGTGGCTATAAATTCTGAATTGGCCATTTTCTTGTGCTTCTAAAAAGGACTAGGCTCTTGTGGGAAAAAAAAAAGGTTAAACTGAAAAATATCAACAATAATTTACACTTTTATTATCTAAAATAATAAACTTTACATGCAACGTTACCGATGGACATATGATCTAATAGCACGTTAGCTCCCTTTTCTGTCAAATTTAACTTAACAAAAAAAAAAAAAAAATCTATAAATAACAAGAAGTAGCATTTCTTTTTAAATGGTGTAAATAAAGAAAGCAAAAGTAAAAGAATTGATGAGATTTGACTTGATAGCCTATATTCATAACGAAAAATTCCAAACAAATATAGTTTTACTATAAGACATCCTGAAATCATGGTAATTTGTGGTATTAATCATAGATTACATATTTCTAATAACTTAATAGATTCTATTATCCATTTCAAAGTTAAAGCGGAAGCTTGAAGACATCTCAAATTTGAAGGATAAGCTCTTGAATGAAAACCATGATCATGAATAACCAGATTGAATGCAATATCAACATCTTCCAATAGTCCCAATTATGTGAGAAGGGTAAAAAATGGGACAATGTCTTATGTCAACATCTTCCAACCTTTTTATTGCCGATGCTCTTGGATCATGTCGGATGTGCTCTCTAATGTTATATATATCTTTTGTACCTACAAATCCCCAGGGCAGCAACTATCATATATTACTCCGAAGTTAAAACATTTTTCATAGAACTTCAATTGATTAAAAAAACAAATCCCTTAAATTAGCAATTGTTTTGTATTGTATTGCACTCTTTCATATGAGCACATTACTTGTGCAATTGTGTAACAGTTTTAGCAAAAAGATAACTTACATTATTTAATAGGATCCCTTTCAGTCACAATATTGGGCTTATTTTCATGTGCACCAGTGATTAAAGTCCAAAACTTTCATTTTCCTTAATGGATTTACCTAAAGCACATGCTGATTGCCATCACAATCAAGCCCATATACAAACAATATATTCTATTTTTTTGATGAACACAATATATTCTATTTGTATCTAGGACAAATTGCTTGTCAATTTACCTATAGGAATTCTAGGACAGAACTTGAACCCTTTAAAAAAAGGCATTTGTTACCATGTGTCCGTAGGGCACATGTTTATGCCAATAATAGTGGTGGCCCCTTGCATAGAAACTTGAAATAAGCCGAGAAGGGATTCTATAAAAAAAAAAAAAAAAAAAATCACTTTCACATAATATTGAGAATCATCGTGTGCAAACCAGTGCCATAGTTCAAGTCGGTTGTCGTGATTAGTCACTGTTTAATAAGCCGTAGCTCAATCTATGTGACACCAAAGTATCTGGACAAGACTTGTGGTCCTGTAAATTAAATTGTAATGAGGATCCAAAAGAAACAAAAATTTTCCTCCAAAGCCATCAAAATCAAACAGTTTTGCGACAGCATTGTATTTTTGTATAAGCAGGAAAAGAGTGGTGATGTCCAAGGATCTTGGTGACTTAAGCCATTACAGGGTGAGGGTAGTCGGACCAATATCACCGGTGTTCAAAACCAGTGCCACAAACCCAATTGTGGTGGAATTCGGATTTTAGTTTTTGGGACTAAAGAATAAGCTAAATTTTTTAAAATTCAAGAAAGGAAAATATACCATGTTTCATAAAACTATTTATTCATTCATTGTTAGCAAAATATAAATATTTAGATTTTAAATCATTCAATAATCAAAAATAGAACACGGTGTGCTTTTAAATTCTGAAAATAATCTATGATTAGTTTTGTGCTGAATTCAACATTAAAAATCAAATAGTTGTTTAGAAAATCATCTTTCTTTTTGTTGTGAAGAATAAATTTGACAAAATTTACAGCTAAAAATTTGACAAATTTATAAAAATAAATTTGTGCTGATTTCTTACTCACCATTTTTTCACAATTCAAAAAGAAATTATGATAATTTTTTTTTAATTTTTATAAAACATACTTGCTTCAAATCTACTGCCATCGATATCTAAATCTTGAAGATTAGTTTTTTGTTATATTTAACAAATAAAGGAGTCTAGATAATATTATTGAACCATAAATCTCTACACTTGTTTTTATTGATATCCATAAAACTCAAAAGAGCACCTTACCTCACAAAGTAGCTTAGGGTGTGTTTGATTGAGGTGAAAACAAGGAGGATGAAAAATAGGGTGGAAAATGCCATTTTTCACTATTTGGTTGAGAAGAAAAAATAAGAGAAACAGAAAATAGGGGAGAAAGTTTTCTCTCCAGGCCCACTTTTTTTATTCTCTCAATTTATGAGGAAAATGGGGAGGGAAAAGGGTTGAGAAAAACATTTTACACAAATACCCTCTCACCTACCCCTCACTTTGTTTATGACTTGATGACTTTTACCTCTTCTTTGGCTTATGTTTTTTTTTTTTTTTTGGGGAACGTTGCCTCCTTTTTTTTTTCTTTTGATTTTCTAGGCTGCCTTTTTCTTTTCTTTTCTTTTTCTTCTTCTAGGCAGAAACGTTGCCTTCTTTTTTCTTTTTCTTTTTTTTCTTCTTCTTTTTTTTTTTTTTTTAACTAGACGTGATTTTTTTTGGAGGACATAATTTTTTTTTATAATAAATTTGAGAGATTGTTCTCTTTTTTTTTTTTTTTTGTGGTTATTTGTCGCTTTTTTGTTTTAATTGAGCATCATTCTTTTTTTTTTTTTGAGTTCAAATCGGGCATCCTTTTTTAACAAGAGTATATGAGTAAATTTATTCAAACTTATTTTTTTTTCTATCCCTCCACTTTTTCACTCTCAACTAAACAAATAAAAGAGAAAATAAAATCTTTTCTATCCCCTTATTTTTTTATCATTCTATCATTTTTTATCCTCCCACTTTTTCACTCTTCTAACTAAATGCACCTTTAGTGAATTAAAGGGAAACAAACTGGGTTAAAGAGCATTCTGGTTTTTTGGGCTCTTGGCAAAATAAGGAGCATTCATAGATTGCTCTGGACACTGTCAGAAATGCCTACAAACAACACATTTTAAAATAGACGTCAATCAACTGGGCTCTCTCGGTCTCCCGAGCCCAAGAGACTTTGGGTATGTAATCGTAACATTCGCCAAACATTTCGGTTGGCTCTTAAAACTTGAGCTTGGCCCTTTATGCTCGAGCCATAGTGTTAGCTTATCTTTGCCCGATTAGTTGGACTCTGATTGTTGACTGTCATTTTGTGTTTGGGCTATTGCTTGGATCCAATGGTTCTCTTCTACTATCCTATAGTATTTATTTGTAACCAATTTGAACAAATTTAGTTGTTTCTATTATTCTCATTCTAATGAAAACAATTTTGGAACAGATTATTTAGAATCCATGACATAATTCGCATGCAAGGAGAGGCAGCAATATCTATGACTTTGAAAGTGTTAGCTGAGGGTCATAGGTAAGTTAAAAATTAAAACAAATATGTTACACTAGACATGTATATTGAAAGACACCATAGTAAAACTAGGATTTGCTCAAAAATCTCCAAATTAAACCTAATCCATTTAAACCAAACATAATTTCCTTCTAGGGCTGTAGAATTTTTTTTCCTTAAAAAACTAAAGGTAAAATCAAATACTTTTTAATTTGGTGTGGTGGTTATAAAGTTTTATTAGATTTTTTTGAAGATGTGCTGCAGTAGAGACCTTTTATTTTTTTAATAGCTGGTGTTTTTGTGTACAACAAATTAAAAACACAATTGTGACTCATGTCTATTTCTTTATGGTTTTACACATTGGTGATGAAATGGTCATGTCATTTTTTTTCTTTCCTCTTGTGTAAAATGATCCTTAATGATTTCACAATTTGCTTCTTGCCTAGGGATTTTGGAGGTATATGGAGCAATTTGGCTGCTCCTAAAGCTAGAGCAATCGGAGGTGTGAAGACATTTTGATATGGAATCAGACGTGTTCTCGCTCGGCACCAATCGTTTGTGTCAAATTTATATATTTTTTGCACTTAAAATTTCCGGTACAGTTGTGTCCATCTCATGTTAATTGGATTTATGCATAATTAACGTAATTAATAATATACTAGGGTAAAATTAAACCTTGCTTTCTCACAGTCTTGGTCCAAGTCTTCTGTTGGTGTGGGCTTTCTAATCCGGAACTCAAAAGGGGAAGTTATTGCCGCATCTTGTGAGCGAACCAGGAAGGAACTTCATTCTCTTTGGACAGCTGCTGTCATGCGTAAGGCTCTTTTGTTTTGTCAAAAAACCTGCTTTTCCAAGGTCATTGTTGAAAGCAACTTTGCTGAATTGGTGGACTTCATTAACTCTAATAGGATCTGCTCCTTAGAAGTGACTTGGATTTTGGAGGATATTAAGCTTATATGTGAACAATTTGTTAGTATATTTTTTGTTTCTATTCCTTTAAAATGTAATCGTGCTACTCTAGTTCTTGCTAGCGCTGCAAAAGAGAATGAGGAGGTCATTGTTTGATTAGAAAAATGCTCATCTTTTCTCTTTTCTATTGTAAAGTATGATATTAATTGAATAAAGTCTACTATCGTTTCGTATTAAAAAATAATATACTTGGGTAATTAATTAATTTAATTGGTGTCAAAATTTCCCAAGACTTCAAGGACTTTTGTTTTGGGGAATCAAAATATATATTAAGAAGAACATCACATTAGCTTTGCAGTTGTTGAAATTCCAAAAGCATCGCATTAGCTTTGTGCACAGTTTGATTTAAAGGCAGAGCATCCCTCTCAAATCGATCTCCATTCCTCTTATTAGACAAAAAAAAACTAGGCAATCATAACGCATTGCTCCACACGGTGGCATTGCAAATTATCTATGAGGTAAATTAAATTACCCAAATCTACAAAATCCACAAATTGCTTGACCCTTAACCCCCGAATCTCCCAAACTGGACACATCATATAACATTCCCTAGCTCCAAGGCATGAATTCCATCCTTCACATCAAACTTACAACCGTCACAGCTACCACCTTCGATAACTCCCCTTTTACGTATATTATTTTTAGTCGGCAAAGACTAATGATGGGCCCCTATAGAAAATGTTTACCTTTATTGGAATATAACCATCAAAAGGAGATTTGAGTCTGGGTTTGCTATGGGATTTTCGTGAGAAAAATGTGCATTTGCCCCTTAATTTACAAATTATACAGCAAAATATTTATATTTTAAAATTATTTAATAAAATGTCCATATTTTTTAAACTCGATTTTAACAAAATTGAGTTATGTGTAACACTCAATATTCTCAAAATCGAGTTATATGTATATTTTTAAATAAAACTCGACATTATGTCGAGTTTCACTTAAATTTTTTTAAAAATATAAGTGGCAAAATATGCATAGAACTCGACATTGCTAATGTCGAATTTCACTTGTAACTCGATTTTGTTAAAATCGAGTTTAAAAAAAATGGGCATTTTGCTAAATAGTTTCAAAACAATTGCATTTTGCTGCATAGTTTGCAAATTAAGGACAAATACCCATTTTTCCTGGGATGTCATAGGTGTTTGTGTTTTTACATGTTTGGTTTTAAGAAAATAAAAGAAAATCTTGATGTTTTAATTTTTGTATTTTTTTGTAATATTTTTTCTGATTTTTTTTTCTTCAATTAAAATGCTAACATGGAAGCTTAATTAAAATAATAATAATAATAATAAATGATGATGTGATATTTTTAAATACCAAATAAATTTTTTTATTATTATTTTAGTTTTTTTTTTTTTTTTGAGAAATAAACACACACTATTATTTTAGTAGTTATGTAAGCTTTTAATGTGCCAATCGTGCAATCCATTAGCCATGTAGGCATTTTTCGTTAATTAGTTCACGGTAGGAACTAAATTGACTATAAATTGAAAATAACATAGATCAAATTATTTGCTACTAAAACATAAAAACCAAATTGACTATGACCCCCAAAATAGTATTTTTGCCTGTTAGTGTACAGCTTAGACTAGATTAGCCCATTGGGCTTGGCTCAGTATACTGTACTTATAGTTTACTCATATTACTTATACTGCACACATACCTAGCCTATATAAGGCTCTCTATTGTACATTATTATTTATACAGAACATACAGACTATTCAGTCTTTCTCTCTCACTTTATATTCTTAACATGGTATAAGATTCATTCCTCTGACTTTTTGGTTCTTGTGGACATCTCCAACGTTCTTCCGCTGGTCACTATCAAAAGCAAGTCACCGCCGTCACGTCCACAGTCCCTACAACTCTCGGATCTTATCGTTTTGTTCATGCAACTGCCAAAGCAAAGGCATAGAGTGACAGAACAGCCAATCTCGAGCAAAACCCAACAAAGAATAGCCAAAACGGACCTGACATGCACCCACACGCATCGCTTGAAGCTTTTGACTGTCGAACACACACCGCTAGAAGTACACACGCGCTCCATGCGCTGGACACTGAGCCATCATGCACTTGAGACCATTAGCGTCTGTCCACGTCAGCCTTAGGCTGACGTCATCCTGCACAAGTCAGCGTCTGCGTCATCCGCCTACGTCAACACACGCCAGCAGTTGACTTTGACTATTGAACACCACGGCTGGCCGTTGACTTTTGCGTTGGCTTTTTAATGAAAGTAAAAAAATTTTAACAGGGCCTATCTTGCTCAGTTTTTCGTGTAGATTCCGATTTTGGGCTTCGTTTATGCATTTGAGGTCTCTAAATCCCACTTTTTGGTCATTTTCTTCATTATGGCTCAACAAAATGAACGAGATATCATACGTCCTATCACCATTATGTTGGATGGTCCTACTAGCTATCATGCATGGTCTCAGAATATGACTGTCTTTCTCAAGGGTCGCAAACTATGGAGATATGTGACTTGTTCAATTCCTAAGCCAATACCAAACCCTAAGTCCAAAGCCACAACTGCTAAAGATGCCTCTAAGACTGTTGTTAAAATGGATGTTTATGAAGAACACCTAGAGGAATGGGAGAGTATTCAGAGTAAGATCCTGTCTTGGTTTATCAATACCTCTATTCCCTCCATTCATAATCTTCTTCCTCGTCTTGAGACTACTGAAGCTGCTTGAAAATTTCTGGTCAATCGCTATAATTGTACTACTGATTCACGCCTGGAGTTCCACATTGAATCAAAGCTTTATCAAATGCGTCAAGAGACAGGTCAGTCTATTTTTGATTTTTATTCTCAGACTTCTACTATGTGGGAACAACTCTCTGCTGCAGATCCTCCACTAGTGTATTCTAAGGACATTGAGCTCTTTGTCAAATATCAAGATTGCCATAAATTTATGCATTTCATGATGAGTTTACGTGAGGATTTTGAGCCTACTAAGGCTTCTCTGCTTAGTCGGTCTCCTACTCCTTCTCTTGATGCTGCAGTCAAGGAGCTCATTTTTTAGGAGAACTGTTGGCCTACTCATCACATGTCATCATCTGATCATGTATTGGCTACACCATTTCCACTGCTTCCCATTGCCGCATTCACCGCTCCTTCACGAATAAACTCTAGGCGTCCCACCTCTCAGTTTTCCAAAGATACTCGCTACGAGTTTTGCCATGCCAAAAGCCATGCCATCTCTGTTTGTCGCAAACTGCAGAAATTTATGCAAGCGCAGAATAAAGTTTCTCTTCCTTGGGCAGCTACTGTATGTCCTTCAGATCCATCAGTTCCTACAGGTCCATCTTTGGCTTCCTCACTTACTACGGCTGATATTGAGGCAATAGTTCAACAGGTTTTATCCCATACTTCTACTGCCTTTTCTATCACCTTAAGTAAACAATCTTGGTTTTTTGATACTGCATGTTGTAAACATATGACTCTTGATGAATCCTAATTTTCTGATAAGGCACTCTTAAAACATCCAATCACCATTTACATTGCTGATGGAACTCCTATGACTGTTAGTTATAAAGGAACAATCTCTTCTCCTTGTTTATCCCTTAATGATACTTTTCATATCCCAAAGTTATCCCTCAATTTGCTTTCTGTTGGTCAACTTTGTGAATTAGGCATAGATCTTCTATTTACTAATCATGGTGTGGATATGCAGGATCCCCGGACAGGTTAAGTACTTGGGATAGGCTGTAAGGTTGGTCGTATGTTTGAGGTTCATAACTTGAAGATTCTTTTACAAGTTGTTTCTGCAGCTGCTACCACTACCACCCCTTCACCTAATCTATGGCATGCTCGTCTTGGTCATCCATCCTTATCTCGTCTTCAGTTGTTAGCTTCTCAAGGTCATTTAGGTTTAGTTCAGTTTCAAAAATTTTATTATACTTCCTGTCATTTTGGTAAACAAAAAAAATTTCCTTTTAATAATAGTGACTCATTTTCTTCTACACTTTTTGATCTTACACATTCTAATATTTGGGGTCCTGCACCTGTTTCCACTGAGGGGAGATCCAAATATTTTGTCATATTTGTGGATGATTTTTCTCGATATACTTGGATTTATCTGCTTCACCATAGGTCTGAACTTGTGTCTATTTACCAAACATTTCATAAAATGATTGAAACACAGTTCAATTGCACCATCAAAGTCTTTCGATCAGCTAATGCTCAAGAATATAATGATAAATCTTTCCTGTCCTTTTTAGACAGTCATGGTACCCTTCCTCAGCGGTCTTGTCCTTACACCTCTCAACAAAATGATCGTGCAGAACGAAGACATCATCACATTCTTGATGTTGTCCGCACTCTTTTCATTTCTACCTTTCTTCCTGAGTGCTTTTGGGGTGAGGCCGTACTCACTACTGTGTATACCATTAATCGTATTCCTTCACCAACTACACATAACAAATCACCATTCAAGCTTCTCTATGGTCAAACTCCTGACTACTCCTCTATTCTGGTTTTTGGTTATGCTTGCTTTGTTTCTCTTCCTCCTCATGAACGAACAAAGCTCCAGCCTCATGCTCGTCTCTGTTGTTTCCTTGGTTATGGTGTATCTCAAAAGGGATTTCACTACTATGATCCCATTTCTCATCACCTTCGTGTCTCCCGTCATGTTGAGTTTTGGGAATGTCGTCATTTCACGAGTCTTCAGTAGTTTCCTACGTCCTCTTCCTTAGAGTCTCCCATTTTTACTGATCTTTTCCTCTCTCTTTATTCTAAACTTGTGGAGGATTCTTCAAAATCGACTGCCTCTCCAGATGACTCATCTCCGGTTCTGTCCCTGGCATATGACCTGCCTATCTTGGATCTTGTGGTACCACCCTCTCCTAAGTCTCCTGTTGGTCCTGAACTTCGTCGTTCCACTCGGGTAAGCATTCCTCCCCTTTATCTCATTAATTATCACTGCTCTTTTGCTCTTGCCACCCTCTATGAACCTCACACCTATCGTAAGGCCCATACTAACCCTCTTTGGCAGCAAGCTATGAACGAAGAACTAGATGCCCTTCATAAGAGTCATATTTGGGATATGGTTGATTTGCCTCCTAGTCAGTCTGTAGTAGGTTGTAGGTGGGTTTACAAGATCAAGATCAAGACTGATGGATCTCTTGAACGGTACAAGGCTCGCCTAGTTGCCAAGGGCTTTACTTAGGAGTATGGCATTGACTATGAGGAAACATTTGTTCCTATTACTCGCCTTACATTTGTCAGATGCCTCATTGCTGTGGCTGCTGTTCGTCGTTGGCCTCTTTATCAAAATAGATGTGAAGAATGCTTTCCTCAATGGAGACCTCCAAGAAAAAGTATACATGCAGCCACCTCCTAACTATCCACACTCAGGCAGTCAAGTTTGTTGCCTTTGTCATGCTCTTTATGGCTTCAAGCTGGCTCCTCGAGTTTGGTTTGAAAAGTTTAGCTTAGTTGTTGTCCAGCAGGGTTTCACTTCGAGTCCTCATGACACTGCTCTCTTTTTCCGTAGGTCTTCTGCTAGTATCACTTTTATTATTCTTTATGTTAATGATATGATTATTACTATAGATGATTTTGCAGGTATTCGATCTTTTCAGCATTTCCTTAGTAAGCATTTTGAGATGAAAAATCTATGCATTCTCAACTATTTTCTTGGGCTTGAGGTTACCTTATTCTCTGATGGATACTATCTTTCCTAAGCTAAATGTTTTTGATCTTCTCTCCAAAGCCGGTATCACTAACAACAAGACTGTTTCCATCCCTTTGAAATACAATGCAAAGCTCACACCCTTGGATGGTGAACCTATATCCAATGCTGCTCACTATCGTCAGTTGGTTGGTAATCTGATTTATCTCATTATTACTCGTCCGGATATTTCACATGTCGTGGGTATGCTTAGTGAGTTCATGGATGCCCCTCGTTTTGTCCACCATGCTGCAGTTCTTCGAATTCTTTGATATGTCAAAGGCACACTTTATCATGGTCTCCACTACTCCTCTCGATTTTCTCTCGATCTTCTCTCGAGCTTCATGCCTATTCAGATGCGAACTGGGCAGGTGATCCGACTGATCCATGCTCTATCACAGGTTTCTGTTTCCTGTTGGGTACTTCTCTTGTGTCATGGCGTAGCAAGAAGCAGAATGTAGTTTCTTATTCCAGTACTGAGGCTGAGTATCATGCCCTTGCCGACACCAACTACGAGCTTGTTAGTCTTTGTTGGCTTTTAGCTGACATGGATGCTCCACAGCCCACTGCCACTCCTCTTTATTGTGACAATTGTAGTGCTATCTACATTGCTCATAATAATGTCTTCCATGAACACACCAAGCACATTGAGATCAACTGCCACATCACTCGCCAACATCTCAAGAAAGGAAATCTCAAGTTGTTCCCCATCTCCTCTACTAACCAGCCTGCTGATATCTTTACCAAGACTCACCCTCCTGGTCGTCTTCGAGATCTTATATCCAAACTCCAGTTGACTTCCTCCTTGCCACCCCGAGTTTAAAGAGGGATGTTAGTATACATCTTAGACTAGATTAGCCCATTGGGCTTGGCCTAGTTAGGGGTGTCCAAACCAACCCGCCAACCGACCCATCCGGCCAACCTGGGCGATCCGAACCAAGAACTCGCCGACCCGACATCAATGACGAGTCGACGACGGGTCGTCGCCCCCAGAACTCGAGACCGGCGGGTCGATCGATGGGTCTAAACATGAAAACCCCAAAAAAATCGCTCCAACCATATTACACAGGAAAAAGTCATCGTTATCCATTGATGGGAGTGTTTCGCCAGTGGTTTTAGTCTGATCAGTCAAGAAATGGCCAGATCTCTTCAAGACAGGCGAGATCTCGTTGAGATTTGGCCAGATCTCGTCGAGATCTAGCCTGATCTCTTCGAGATCCAGCCAAATCTTAGCATCTCCAACCTGATTTGGTATAGATCCGGTGGATTTCATCAAATTCCAGCATAGTTTTGCAACTTTCAACCCCGACTGAGAACCGACCGGTCTCCAGGGAGGTTCGACCACCCGAACCAACCCCTTTTATCGGTCGGCGGCAAGTCCAGAAATGGTAGACCCGAAGTAATCGAGTTGGTTCCGAGTTGGGCACAAACCCAACCCGGACCTACCCGTGGACAGGCCTAGGCCCAATATATTGTACTTGTAGTTTACTCATATTACTTGTACTGCACACATATTTAGCTTATATAAGGCTCTCTATTGTACATTATTATTTTACACAGAATATACAGACTATTCAGTCTTTCTTTCTCACTTTATATTCTTAACATTGCCAAAAAGAAAAAAGGATTTGATTGTTACTTTTTGAAACCATAGGTTTAATTTGTTACAATCCCTAAACTATGGTGCTTAAAATTTAATTTTACCAAAATATTTTTGGGGTTAAAATTTCATTTCCTCTCCCGTGCGTGTTTGTTTCTAACTATATATATATATATATTAAAGACAGATGTTACTATTAGAGCTAATCCCAGGAAATAAGTAGGTCCAAGTATTTTATGATGCCTAGATTTCTGAGCCATTTTTGCCACAGTTTTTACACAAGACAAGAAGGTTTTATGGATTGCACATTTTATCATGTCTACGTTAGTGTTTGTTTCTGAACAACTTATTTAAATTTTTGCTAAAAGTTAGCAAAAAAATACTTGTACTTTAAAAAAAATGAGGTTTTAAAAAACTATATATAAAAGCTAAAAAGTAAAAAACTAGTTTATAAGTTATTTTTTTAGTTTTAGTACTTCTTTTTAGGTATCATTTTATTTTTATTTTTTTTGGTTTTATTAATATATATATATATATATATGCATATTTTGTCATGATAGAGGTGCATGTTCCAAGTAGGGATGGCAAAAAATCCCCGACCCGCGGGTACTCGACCCGGCTCGATCCTAATGGGTCGAGTTTTATTCGGCCCGATAAAAAATAGGGTCGGGTTTGGGTTTTAAAAAAAAAACCCGAAGCGGGTTCGGGTCGGGTCCGGGTTTTGTAAAAAACCCGGCCCGAACCGACTCGCATAGTTTAGCTAAAATTACCAAAAAACCTAACTATATATATTACCTTATATCTAACCCTAAGTCTCACTCTTCTCTCATTCTTACGCCTCACTCTCTGAAGTTAGCAGCCGCCCCCTCTCTACCTCTCACGCCTCACTCTCAATCTCAAGATTCTCAACTCAAGTGATCAAGCCCCATGCAAGCCCTCCCTCAAGCGACCAAGAACAATGTTGATTTTGGAATCTACGGTGCTGATCCATTCACCACTTGCCTGAGTCAACTCAGTGTCCGCTGCTCTCCATCTCGCACTGATTCCTTGCCAATCAGCTACCCTCTCACGGCCTCACTCAGCCGCCCCCCTCACGGCCTCGCTCAGCTTCACTCTCACGGCCTCACGGCCTCGCTCCACCTCTCTCTATTTTTTTTTTTTCTGGGTTCAGTTCATCCATGTGAGTTTGTGTTTGTGTTTATGATCTCTGTGATTGTGCTTATGTTAGGATTTGTGTTTGTGATTTTGGAGGGGAAAATCATAAATATGAAATTTGTGTTTAGATTTGAAAGGGAAAATTATAAATATGAAAGTTGTGTTTGTGATTTGTGTTTATAACGTGTGAGGATTTGTGTTTGTGTATGGGATTTTGGGTCGGAAAATGATAATCTGAGATTTGTGCATTTATAATTTGTGTTTCTGATGTTGGGACAGGAATGATGGGACGGGGCCCGCGAGGCTCGACGGGGTGGGTTCGGGGTGAAAAAAATAACCCGTTTATTAAACGGGCCGGGTTCGGGTCATAGAGGCAGACCCGCGGGTCGGGTTCAGATATAGAAAAACCCACCCCGAACCCGACCCGTTGCCATTCCTAGTTCCAGGAGTATAATGGTTAAATCATGTTCTTGAAAGAATTTTTTAATTGAACTCATTTAATTTTTGCCAAAGAAGTTTGTCAATTTCAATTGAATGGAATTAGACAATCATAAAGGAATAAAGTTTCTCTCCAAACTAGTTTGAAAAGAAACCTTTCAAACTCTTCCTATATCTTTGTATTGGATATGAATTTTGAAAATCGAAACTTTGGATTGTATGTTATTTATATTTTTAACATAAATGTAAAATTTCATTCAAATTTGATATTATCTACTATCCAATCAATAAATTTATTTTTTATACATAATTTTAGATCATAAAAACTTGAAATTAAAACATTTGATTGATGACATAGCTATTGATCTTTAATCTTCTTCAAATTTTGTAAGCTTGGAAGATATAATAACAACATACAATCCAACGGTTAGATTTTCAAAATTCACATTCAATAAAACGATATAGGATGAGTTTGAAGGGTTTTATTACTAAAAGAACAAAAAAAAAATTATTATTGAAAATATGTTCCAATCACTATTTTTAAAACTAGTTTTTATTCATCAATTTCAATGTTTTCCTATAAAACTAAAAAATATTGCATGATTGAGTATTAATCTCTATGATTGAATTAAAATATTGCATTCTTAAGAATTTAAAGATGGATGTCAGTCCTTGATGTGTGTGAAACGGATGAATTGCATATATTCGAGTGAATAGTCAAATAGTCAAATAGGTCTAAATACTCCTGTTTGTCACCCAAAAAAAAAATGTCAATCAACTGGGCTCACTCAGTTTGCCAAGCGCAATTTGTGATCCAATTTTACTAACATGCTGGGCCTAAGCAAGCTCATTCATTCGTAGAGCTATAAATGAATCAAGCCAATCATGAACAACTCGAGCTCAGCTCGATAAAAAGTTTGTTCATGTTTGTTTCTTTATAAATAAGCCAAGTTTGAGCCTTAGTTTTAGGCTTGTTTAATAAACAAGCCAAGCCCAAGTAAAAAAAAAAAAATTCACAAACAAGCTCATGAGCTATTAGGCTTGATACACAATAATTCAAGTATAGACTCATTTATAAGTCTATATATGTGTTAACTAAATATACTCATTACACATATTTTAATAATAACATGGCCAACATGAAACCATTACCTATATTACCTTAATTTTTTCATTCCCTTTAAACTGATCAAGAACCACTTTAGACTATAGTTACATTTAAAAATAAATAAATAATTAAGTAGGCCACATATGATCCTTCCCTATCAATCATCTAAAGTAAAGTTATGAAATATGTTAGTATGTTCTCATTCATAATGGTTACAAACAGATTTTTTTTAGTCCCTCACAATCTAACGAAAATGTAAAAATTGTATTTTGAACAATTGCTGAAACTGTAGACAAGGAATGATGAATGAATGAATGAATTTAATTATGTAAATTATTAATTTGAATAATGGTTAATCATAAGTAAGACTAGATGCATGATAAAATGAGTAAATTATTTTCTTTTCTTTTTTTCTTAATTTTAGAAATTTAAGCATTTAATAATGTAATTTTTTTAGATCTCAAGCTCAAAAACTTGACTTGAGCTCAAGTTTGAGCTTGATATCAGGCTTGAGTTTGGCTTGACTAATTAATCAAGGCAAGCTAAGCCAAGTCAAGCTCAAACTTTTTGGCTTTCCTACGAGCTCAAGCTCAAACACTATTTTTAGGCTCGTCACAAGCTCAAACCAAGTTCAAACTTTTGATTTTTCCTAACAAGCCAAGCTTGAACATGCACTACTCGATAAAGCTCGGCTCATTTACAGCCCTATTCATTCGTCTATCAATTTTATCCCAAACAACCATATTGTAATAAAATATTAAGTCTTCAAATGTTAATTTGACAGAAATAAAATGCCAAAAGAAAACATAATAATCCATACATGAGATCATTGAGATGAGGGACAAACTAGAAGCTTGAAGTTAGATGATTCAACCTGAAACTAATGAAATACACAGTCCAACCAATCTCCTCCCAGAAATAAACGAGATGTCATTTGGCTTGTAGTTCTAGCCAAAGTGTATGACAAGTATAGTCTTCTCATGGTAGAGATCGACTTGTCGTTTCCAAGATTCCCAATTCTCTATTAATAAATATTAAAAAGAGAACACTAAAAAATACCAACTAATTAAAATACAAAACTCTTATTAGCAAAACCTAGATTGCATATGCATTTAGGATGAGCTGAATTTTTCAACTTATCTTCACTTTCAGGTTATTTTTGCTACTATTCATACGTCCTACTGTACTTTTTGATACTATTCATGGGTCTTACTGTACTATTCAGCTTGTTTTTTAATATTTTTTTTCTACACTTTTAGCAAAAGATTTTAATTTCAACTAAATAAATTGTTCCAAACGGATACTACATTTACAATTTTCAATGCATCAATTCAGTACTATATTTTCATTTTTTTAAAATATCAATTTAGGTGCACGTATTACGGTTGTCCTTGTCCAAATCCATTTCTTTAGACGGTGGCAGGTGAAATCTATCAAAGTGAACGTGGTTCCAATTTTCAACCCTAGTTGGTAGTTTTTTTTTGCTAGGTCTATTTGGTAGTTATGATACCGTTTAGCAAGTTCATTGACTTATTTGAACTTTTGACTTTTGTAGCCAAAAGAGATGAGAACCACATGTTAAAATTTTGGTTAGATCGATGTTTACCCCTTTTTTTTTTGGTTAATGAGTAAAACAATAACTAAGATTACGGTATTTAAGGCACAAAAGGCATAATAGGTGATGTAGGTAGCTAGAGCTAAGTATGAATGCAAAGACATTAATAAAGCTCAGAGTGGGATCGATCCCTCCTATAACCTATTGGCGATGTAGAGCAAAGTAAGTCCAAACGGGGTAGTTTTTGTATGTACTCATTGCTACTTGCTCGCTAACTTGGAAGCTGTCCATTTTCTTTTTGGCTAAAATGACATGGTAGCCCACTCGTGGTGAGTTGTGCTATTTTATGTGATTCTATTATTACTCATTGAAGAAACAATAATTAAAAGGCATATATGAACACACAATGAAGGAATTCAAATAGTAGATGCACATGAATTCCCTCAAATGAGTTGAGTCATAGTTAATCTTATATCAATCTATTTAAGATTTAGTAATTTCGTATGGTGGGCAACAATTGTTCTTAATGAAACCAACATTATACCATTATACCGTCATCCTAATAGTTCAAATTCAAGATGTATCCCCATACCAAAAACTCTAAGGAGGTGTTTAGTTTGCTGTAATGTGTCTGAGTTCTTAAGGTTAATCTTCCTTGGCTTGATTCATTTGATTGACTTATTTTCTTTTTTTCACAACTATTTCAACTCTACAGGGACATTTTCTTTGGTTGATAACCCTGATGACATTCATGGTTATGGTTCAGTGGAAATAGAAGGACTTATTTATATACACAAGGATTACGGCCCTGTATTCCAGTAAGATTCCATAGATTTCATTGCTACTCCATTGCTTTTGGTTTTCCATAGTTCCACTTGACTAGCATTTCTATGTATATATGATCAGGTCCTATAAATAAATTATGACATGAACAGGGAGGAGTATGTCGAATAGATATAACTCAGCACAGGACTTAACAGTAGAATATTTTAAGTATAGGGCATATATGCTTTTGTTGAACATGATTTGATGATATTGAGTTCTATTACCTATTTTGAGAAATTAAGACTGGTATTGATTTGTTATGTTAATTTGTTTCTTTACTAACCATATAAATATTGGAGTAAGAAATGAAATTCATTAACCTTCAAAATGGCTGGTCTTTGAACTTTGTTCACTAAGTTGTTGGCTTATTGTTGGATTCAGATATGTTTTAGTGCTTGAATTTATATTGTGCAATTCAAAACTTAATTGAATGATCTCATTGCTAAGCTGAAAGCTAGTATTACTCAGAAAATGTTTCCAAGGTGCCAGCCACATTTGAATTGACATAATTGGTGTAGTGCATATTTTCTGCTCTTTATCTTTTGTTAATGGTTTCACGTTTGGACTGCTTATGTGACAAGCAAATGGTCAGCTTCCAGAATCAAGCGTCATAAATTTTGAGCACCCAGGTGAGGCCGTACGTGATATTTATAGGGCAATCCAAAATAGCATGGGCCCAAAGCTCGTTCCTTGCCTTGCCTGCAGTGCTCAATCAAAAATATTGGGAAAAATTACATTTTAATTCATGTAGTTTAATTCTTCTAAAAAAAAAAGTGATGTAATTTATGGGTGTAATAAATTAAACCTTGATATTTGAAATGGTAGTAACTCATATTATCAAATACAATACACTTTCATTTACATGGGCTGAGTTTTAAGCGGTTAGTACTTTTTTAAAATATTATGATTTGATTGGTTTCTTGAGAAGTTGTAACTCAATGACATTACTTGATCTCCTTTATGAGAAAAATTAGGATTTGAATCCTCCTTCCTCCACTTATTGTAACAGCTATTGAAAAATAAATTTGATGTGTTTCATTGTGAAATTATAGGTCTAATTTGTTACATTCCTAAATTATAGAGCTTAAAATTTTAATTTTCCCAAAGCATTCTTGCGGTTGGATTCAGGCTGAGCATTTTACTATTAGAGCCAATCCCTAGGAAATAAAAAATGTAGGCCTAAGTATGTTATCATGTCTAGATTTTTGGCTTAGTTTCTACACATGACAAGAAGGTTTGATCTTCATGACAAGAAGGTTTGATCTTCGTAGCTGTTTGTGTTTTTACATGTTTGGTTACTAAGAAAATAAAAGAAAATCTTGATGTTTTAATTTTTGTATTTTTTTTTTCTTCAATTAAAATGCTAACATGGAAGCTTAATTAAAAAATAATAATAAATGTTGATGTGATATTTTTAAATACCAAATAATTTTTTTATTATTATTTTAGTAGTTCTTTTTTGAGAAATAAACACACACACTATTATTTTAGCGAGTAATGCTACAGTCACAAACTATTTTACAACATTTTTACAAAATGTTGATGTGACCAACCTCTTATTGGTTTTCATCTAGGCTCACTATTAATATCACTTTTTCATTTTCCCAATAATCACTCACCACATTAGCAATTTGTAAAAAAATTTGTAAAATAGTTTGTATCTCTAATATTATTCTATTTTAGCAATTATGTAAGCTTTTAATGTGCCAAATGTGCAATCCATTAGCCATGTATGCATTTTCCATTAGTTAATTAACAGTAGGGACTAAATTGACTGTAAATTAAAAATAACATAGATCAAATTGATTGCTACTAAAACATTAAGACCAAATTGACTATACCCCCAAAATGGTATTTTTGCCAAAAAGAAAAAGGATTTGATTGTTACTTTTTGAAACTATAGGTTTAATTTGTAACAATGTGTACTCTATGAATAAAAGGATTTGATTGTTAAAATGGCCCAAATTGAATATATATATAGGAAGCTTTTTCTTGGTAAACTTGCACAATGTGTACTCTATGAAGGGATTAATGCGCTTTGTTTCTCGTGTGGAAGGATTGGCCACAAAGCTGAAGCTTGTACTTACACTATCAGAGAGCAACCCAAGGAGCAAAGAATGGAAGGTAGTGTTGAACATTCTGAAATGCAAAGTGCCCAAAGGGCAGATGAGATTAAGGATAAGGAGAAAGTGTCACAAGAATATGGTGAGTGGATGGTGATTAATAGAAAGAAAGCCTTTCACAAAGCTAGGCCAATGCAGTATGATCAGGGGAGAAGTCATGCCGAGGAGGTGATGATGACACAAACGTCCAGTGCTTCCACTGCTGAACCTAGTGGAGCGAGTTAGAGCAGGAGTCAGAGTAGAAGAGATGTCAAGCGAAAAGCTCTGCACACGCAACCCATTGTGTCATAGAGAGAGTCCAATTTGATGGCAACGTCTAATCTCAATCTAACTAAGGTTGGTAAGATTACGAAGGGTAAGGGAGATCGCGCCAAAACCAATCAGAAAGCAACTAGCTCAGTTGAGTTGAAGCCCATTGGGGTGGGCCAGAGCAATAGGAGTGGGTTATTTATTTTTGGTTCTGGCACAGAGCAAGGCCCATTTGGCCTTACAGGCTCTATTACTACTAAGTTTAACTCACAGGATCCACTTGTTCCTAAGGGAAAGGAGACCACTAATTCTGAAGATTCAAGAAACAGTGATGGAGGACAAGGTGCATTGGGGGATTTTCTACAAGGGAAAGGTGATTCCGGTGAGCAACGGAATGATAAGGTGGATAAAGCAAGATTCAACAGAGGTATGGGGCTGGTTCGAAACCGATTTGATGGTGGCGTGGAAGAACCTGTTTCCGTTAATGGAGAGAAGCAAGCAAATGGGCTATCTGCCATTGAAGGACGAGGCGTGGATCACAACGTCGAACCCATGGTGGAGGTTCTTGACGGACCGGCCTCTTGTTCCGATGCCTCTGATAAAAAACTCTGGACCATCAGTAACAGGATCCGAAATGCTGAGTTCGGAAAAATTGTTGGCAGAAGCGGAAGCGAAGTCGATGGTGGGAATAGAGACAGAGGTTTCTGTAAGGAAGACACTACTCACCAAGCCGGTGGAATGCTCATTGATGGGCAATGTTCATGGGCTGAAAATGATTCAGTTTGCAGAACCCAAGATAAGCGGCACGATCCTAGTCAAGGCAACTCAAGAGGCTTTGGGGATAATCAAGCACTCGGTGACTCTAATCTGGGGGATTTGGGAGTCGAGGAAAGAATTGATGAAGGTATGGAGATTGAGAGACACTGAGGATCCTATCTCTCTGTCTGCTTCCGTTGCTTTACCTTCTTCTTATAAAATGATGAATATTTTGATTTGGAATTGTAGGGGTGCTATGAAACCCCAATTTAGGAAAACGATTATGGATTTGGTGGAGTGGCATTCACCAATTGTTATGGTGATAACTGAAACTAGGATGAGTGGTGCAAAGGCAGAGGAGATTATTGAGGCATTTCCCTTTGATGCTCATGCAATGTCAGATACGATTGGATTTGCTAGGGGAATTTGGTTGCTGTGGAGGTCTAACTTGGTTCATGTGGAGGTGTTGGCAACTACTGAACAAGAAATCGATGCCTTGATCCGGGTAAGATCTCAATCCCTCAGTTGGTTAATTAGTGCAATCTATGCCAGTCCTCGTTTTGAGGAAAGGTGTATTTTATGGAATAATCTTAGGATGTTAGCTTGCATGCATGATTTGCCTTGGGCCCTTATGGGGGATTTTAATGAAGTTTTGTCTGATGAAGAGAAGTTTGGGGGGAACCCAGCTTGCCAGAGAAGAATTAGAGCTATTAAAGAGTGTATGGATGAGTGCAACGTGATGGACCTTGGATTTTCAGGTCCAAAATATACCTGGACTAACAAGAGAGAAATGGGCAACTTAATTCAATGCAAGCTTGACAGATGCTAGGTTAATTCGGAATGGAGGCAGTTGTATCGGGAAGCTAATGTCACCCATCTAGCTAGGATAAATTCCGATCATTGCCCTCTCCTTCTCAATTTGAATCCTTTTTTGGGCTCCAATTCTGAAAGGCCTTTCAGATTTCAAACCATTTGGTTAAGTCATAATGATTTCCCTGCCATTGTGAGAGATGCTTGGGCTGGTAGAGAGGGAAACCTAGCAGAAGCAATTACAAATTTCAAGACCAAAGCTCAAAGATGGAATATAGATGTTTTTGGAAATGTTTTTGTTAGAAAAAAGAAAATTTTGGCTACGCTCTTAGGTGCACAAAGAGCATTAGCTATTAGTCCAAACAGTTTTTTGATTAATCTTCAAGAGAAGCTGTCTGAGGAGTATAATCTTATTCTCCAGCTTGAAGAGGAGCTATGGGCTATGAAGTCCAGAACTAACTGGATTATCCTAGGGGAGAGGAACACGTCCTTTTTCCATATCTCTGCCCTCAAAAGAAGAAGCAAGAATAGAATTACCTGTATTCAAAACAATGAAGGTGTATGGTGTCACAGTATTGAGGAAGTCAAGGAAATTTTTAATACAAGCTTTAAGAAGCTATACAGTACGGAGCAAGTCTACTGTCCTATTGATCCTCAATGGAGATCAGATTGGTGTGCCAAGCTCAGTCAGGAGGATGCTGCTAATATGTCTAGTATACCTACGGATGGAGAGATTTGGTCTGCTCTCAAGTCCATGAAGCCATACAAAGCTCCGGGTGTTGATGGGCTTCATGCGAGATTTTTTTAGAGATTTTGGCTTGTGGTGGGCGAGTCTGTTAAAAGGGAGATCAAAGAGGTGTTTATGAAACAGCTTGTTCCAGATTATCTTAACCAGACCCTTATTGCCCTCATTCCTAAACAACTAGGGCCTGAAACGATCAGTCAATATAGACCCATAAGTCTATGCAACACGATCTATAAGGTTATTTCTAAGATTATTGTATTAAGGATATGATCTCTACTACCCTCTTTAATATCCCCGATGCAGACAGCTTTTATTGAAGGAAGAAGGGGCACGGATAACGTTATAATTGCCCAAGAACTTATTTACTCCCTTAGGAAGAGGAAAGGGAGGACGGGCTTCATGGTTGTAAAAATTGACCTTGAAAAGGCCTATGATCGATTGGAGTGGTCGTTTATTAAGATGGTGCTTGAACATTTTGGGTTTCCGGAGTGTATGATTAGGTTGATTATGAGTTGCGTGTCTACATCCACCACTTCTCTATTATTCAATGGCTATAAGATGGAGTCTTTCCAACCATCAAGAGGAATAAGGCAAGGCGACCCCATCTCTCCCTATTTATTCCTAATGTGCATGGAATTTCTTGGTGCCCAAATTACTGGTATGTGTGAGGATAGAAGATGGGATAAGGTGAGGGCATCTAGAAGTGGTCCTTCCTTTTCTCATGTGTTTTTTGCTGATGACTTGATGCTTTTTGCAAAGGCAGACTATAAAAACTGTGAAGCTATCATTGAAGTCCTTGATAAATTTTGTAACTTGGCTGGACAGAAAGTGAACACTAATAAGTCAAAAATTCTTTTTTCTCCTAATGTTAATAGAAGAAGGGTAAGAGGCATTTGCAGGAGAATGGGTATTGGAGCAACCAATAACTTAGGAAACTATCTTGGATTCCCTATTATTCACCAAGGTAGAATGGGAAATACTTTTAACTTTGTGATTAACAAAATGCAAAGTAAGCTGGCTGGGTGGAAATCCAAGTTATTGTCGAAGGCTAGAAAGTTGGTTCTTGTTAAATCATCCGCGGCTCCTGTGGCTGAATATTATATGCAATGTCAATCTCTTCCTATTAAAGTCTGTGATCAAATTGATAAATTAATTAGAGACTTTTTATGGGGATCGACAGAAGAAAAAAGAAAAATGCACTTGGTGAAGTGGGAAACTGTGACTCTACCCAAAGAACTTGGGGGATTGGGATTGCATAGTATGAAGGATCGGAATAAAGCCTTTTTAGCTAAGCTTTGTTGGAGGTTATCTTGCGATCAAGAGGCTCCGTGGGCAAAAATGATTGTGGCTAAATACCTCTCCCCCAGCAGAATGTCTGGTGTTGATAAAATGCTCCCTGGCTCTTGTAATTGGGCTGCCTGTAAGAAGGGTGGGCTGGTCTATGTTAAAGGACTGAAATGGTCAGTGAAAAATGGGGAGAAAGTGAAGGTATGGGATGATTTTTGGCTTCCTTTGGGTAATTTGAGATCCCTTATTGAAGGACCTCTTAACCGTGAAGAAGAGTTCATGACTGTGAAACAATGCTTTAACCAAAACCACGAATGGCAAGCTCATTGTCTCTCTTTTGATCTACCTGAAAAGATACTTAACGCAATCAAAGCTACTCCTCTGTCCTGCAGTTAGGATGCAGAGGATACACTCCAATGGGCCTTCTCCAAGAATGGTTTCTTTTCTTTAAAGTCTGCTTACCTGTTGGCTAGAGGCTTAAATCCTTTGAACCTGGATACTGTTTCGGTGGATTGGGTTTGGAAAGTGGAAACATATCCCAAGATTCAATTTTTTCTTTAGCTCAGCCTTCACAATAGTGTTCCTACCGGGGAAGTTTTGGGTTCAAGGGGTTTAAATCTTGACCCCGTATGCAGCATATGTCAGCAAAATATGGAAACAATTGATCATCTATTTAGGGGATGTGGGTTTGCTCGGGATTTCTGGCAGCAACTACAATTCCCGAAGTGTTTGAGGAATACTTTTTATCTTCTTATTGACAAATGGCTTGAAGTCAATTGCAAAGTTGATTCTAAGTACAGTAGTATGGGCATTACTTGGAGGATTTTATTTCCCATGGGAGTTTGGCATTTATGGCTGCATAGGAATAATTTTATTTTTAAGTCTGGCAAGGTGAACCGGGTATGTTACAAAAAATGCATTAAGGATAGTGTTGAATTCTTTTCCATTGGGTTGAATGCTAAGGTACCTAAAGACAAAGCTGTTGTTGCAGTAGGATGGGAGAAACCTCCAGTGGGTTAGGCCAAATTAAACTCAGATGGTTCTGCTCTTGGCCAGTCTGGTCGGGCTGGTGGAGGCGGTGTGATTAGAGACCATGATGGGAATTGGATGAAAGGCTTTGCACGGCCTATTGGGAGCTCTAATAGCTGTATGGCTGAACTATGGGCTCTTAGAGATGGTCTCTTATTAGCTAAGGATATGGGGATTAATAATCTCATCATTGAGTTGGATGCATTGAGTGTTGTTGTGCTATTAAACAATAATACTTCCAACTTGACTTTAGAACCTTTGCTTAATGATTGCAGGAACCTTGTGAGGGAGTTTCTCAACAAGCAAATTAAGCATGTCTATAGAGAGGCTAATAGGTGCGCAGATGCTATGGCCAAGTTAGGTGCAAGCGATGTAAATTCGTATTTTGTCTTTTTGCATCCACTGCCTTTGGTGGAAAGAATACTAGCTGATGATAAAGCTAGGCTGTGTTGTAACAGATTAATATTTTCCTAATCTAATGTTATGTTCCTTGTTGACCAAAAAAAAAAAGAAATTTAACTATAGTTTTAGTTTTAGTACTTATTTCTAGGTACCATTTTACTTTTATTTTTTTGGTTTTGTTAATATGTATGCATATTTTGTTAATAGAGATGCATGCTCCAGGAATATAATGGTTAAATCATGTTCTTGAAAGAATTTTTTATTTGAACTCATTTAATTTTTGCCAAGGAAGTTTGTGAATTTTGATTGAATGGAATTCAACAATCACAAAAGGATAAAGTTTCTCTCTAAACTAGTTTGAAAAGAAATCTTTCAAACTCCTCCTATATTTTTGTATTGGATATGAATTTTGAAAATCGAATCGTTGAATTGTATGTTATTTATGTTCTTAACATAGATGTAAAATTTCATTCAAATCATATGTTATTTACTATCCAATCAATAAACTTATTTTTTATACATAATTTTAGATCAAAAAACTTGAAATTAAAATATTTGATTAATAACATAGCTATTGATTTTTAATCTTCTTGAAATTTTGCAAGCTTGAAGGATATAATAAGAACATGCAATTCAACAGTTAGATTTTCAAAATTTACATCCAATAAAAAGATATAGGATGAGTTTGAAGGGTTTTATTTCTAAAAGAACAAAAAAAAAAAAAAGATTATTATTGAAAATATGTTCCAATCACAATTTATAAAACTAGTTTTTATTCATCAATTTCAATGTTTTCCTATGAAACTAAAAAAAAATATGTCATGATTGAGTGCTTTAATCTCGATGACTGAATTAAAATATTACATTCTTAAGACATTTTAAGATGGATGTCAATCCTTGATGTATGTGGAATGAAGGAACGGCATATATATGAGTGAATAGTCAAATACTCAAAGAGGTCTAAATACTCTTATTAGTTTAAAAAAAAAAAAAAAAAAAATGGAGATGTCAATCAACTGGGCTCACTTAGTCTGCGAAGCCCAATTTATGATCCAATTTTACAAACATGCTGGGCCTAAGCAAGTGAGCTCATTCATTCGTCTATAATTTTTATCCCAAACAACCATATAGTAGTAAAGCATTAAAGTCTTCAAATGTTAATTTGACACAAACAAAATACCAAAAGAAAACATAATAATCCATACATGAGATCATTGAGATGAGGGACAAACTAGAAGCTTGAAGTTAGATGATTCAACCTGAAACTAATGAAATACGCAACACAACCAATCTCCTCCCAGAAATAGATGAGATGTCGTTTAATTTGTTTGACAGGTGCAGTCTCCTCATTGTAGAGTTCGACTTGTCATTTTCAAAATTC
Organism: Quercus gilva; assembly: GCA_023621385.1. Taxonomy (NCBI): domain Eukaryota; kingdom Viridiplantae; phylum Streptophyta; class Magnoliopsida; order Fagales; family Fagaceae; genus Quercus; species Quercus gilva. The sequence goes on from CM042478.1 coordinate 52,865,648, forward strand.
TCAATTCTTTATCAATAAATATTAAAGAACACACCAAGAAATACCGATTCATCAATTCATTGTTACCTTTATAATTTTCAATGTATCAATTCGGTACTATATTTTCAAAATTTTTTTTAAAAAAATATCAATTTAGGTGCACGTATTACGGTTGTCCTTGTCCAAATCCATTTCTTTAGACGGTGGCATGTGAAATCAATCAAAGTGAACGTGGTTCCAATTTTCAACCCTATTTGGTAGTTATGATTGATACTGTTTAGCAAGTTCATTGACTTATTTGAACTTTTTTTGACTTTTGTAAACTATCTGCACCATTCATTAATGGAAGAGTAGCCAAAAGAGATGAGAACCACATATTAAAATTTTGGTTAGATCGATGTTTACCAAAATCTTTTTTACTTTCTTCTTTTTTACTTTCTTCTTTTTTATTTTCTTCTTTTACGATGAATCAACTATTAGCAGTTGACCAATAGTGTTTGTTTATCTTTGCTCGACTAGTTGGACTCTTAACTCTCGTCTTTCGTTTATGTTCTATTGCTTGGATTCAGATTAAAGAGGGTTGAGGAGTAACCCATGAGATCCAACCGAACCACATTATTACGTGAAAGAGAGCCACAAAAGTCGGTGAGCTAGTACCTAACAAAGCAGCCACCATCAAAGCGCCTCAGGGCTTTCGAATTTACAAAAGTTTGGTTTCTTCTATAGTTGACAAAAGGCAGCAAAATCAGTAACTGCCACTAGGAAATGGTTTCCTTTAAACAGGTGGCATACACTATGAATTTTTTTTTTTGTTTATTTTAAAGATAGCCATTAAAAAATTTAAATTATAAAAAATTTAATAAAACAACAATTTAAATATTTGTTATAATTGTGAGTCGAATTATTAAAGAGAGTAAAATTGTTGTTATCGTAAAATCAAAGAGAATATAACTATCATCACCATCAAGGAAAACTGATAACCACAATATTTTTCTTGATACAATTTTTTAAGGAAAAATGAAATTAAAGATTATTTTTATTGAATTAGTTGAATGAGCTTCAAATTTGAATATTTAACGATTTTTATCTTTTTGTTTTATAGTAGGCTTTTCATTGAATAATTAGATCACTTCTTGTTATTTGGTCTTATCTTTTTATTGTTTGGTTTATGTTTGTTGTTATTTGGGCTAATATTTACTAGTGTTATTTTAGTTTTTTTTTTTTTTTTTTTTAATAAAAAGGATTAAGGATTATGTCTTGGGACTAGAATTAGTTTTGGAGTAATGCTACGTCTATAATATTTTTACAATAAATCTTATGCAAAAAATTGTTAATAGTGGGTAAAAAAATAATATTAGTATTGAGCCCATGTTAGAATCAGTAATAGCTTACCATATTAGATTGGTGGTAAAATTATTGTGAAAATGTTGTGAATGTGGCATTATTTTTATTTTTATTGAACCCAATATTTTTTAATTCTCAAGTCAGGGTGTTCAACATTTTTATTAGGATGGTCACAATAAGTTAATTTATCATAAATTTTTTTTGGCAAGTATATATATACAATCTTTTGCAAGTTAGGTGGTCTGGTGACCATGCTGGCTTGCATGTAGAGCAGTCTGTGATGGCATAAAGGTCAGGCCAAATGATCAGAACACAGGTTCAGATTCTTTAGATGATTTTTTAATAAAAAAAATTTGGTTGATTCTTTAGATGATTTTAATAATTTTATACGTAAGTTTATGCTTATTGATGAAAAAAAAGGAGCTAATTAAAAAGTGATATATTAAAGAGCCGTTTATTTGGAAATAAATCAATATGACATATTGTAATTAGCATAACATCAATTTGATATCACCAATCACAACACTTTTATTGTACATTAAGTACAATGTGCTAGTCTCATAAGATATATATTACAACATGTCAAGAATTTTGTAACTTAATTAACACTTTATGGTATTCCAACATAAACGTCAATTTTCTCTATCTCCATATGGCCATATTCTTACTTCAGCCAAATCTTCCTTCGTTGCCAACAATTGTATTTCTTTTCCTCATGTATGCAAACTTGGTAACATTATATCTCACAACCTAGCTAAACATGTTAGAGGTTTGTTGGTATGGATGGAATATATTCCTCCAAATCTGGTTTTTGTTCTCTTCAGGCTTTGCTGATCACGACTGATTTTTCTTTAATGAAATTTAGAGTATTCCTTTAAAAGAAGAAGAAGAAGAAGAAGAAGAAGAAGAAGAAGTTCAAACACTTACTATGAATTATTAAAAAAAAATAAAAGTAAAATAAAAATTACACAAACCTCTCTTGAGATCTGGGACATTAACACTTCACCCTAAATCTTATGGGAAATAACTCTCCCCTCCCTTAAAATTTGAAGAAATCAACATATTAGTCATTTTATTAATAAAATGGTGTGATTAATGGGGCTCCATTAGGTCACTTGTTAATGGAAAATTTTAGAAAAGTTTTAGTACCACTTTTGTAAGAAAGTCTTTTCCTATAAAAAGTTTCTAAAAATATTTATTATACTAATACCTTTAGGGCAATTATTAACTTTTCTCTTAATAAAATTATAAAAAATATAATATCTTTTAAATTTTGAGGAGATCCTTCTTGATGCAACACTAACTATGATTTGGTGGCAAGGAAGCAATGTTTAACCAACAAAAATTTTCACTAACCATGGCTAAGGTTTGGTCAAGAGAATTTTTTTAATTTTTACAATATTTTCTTACTGTTATAGCTTATAATGGAATGACTAATGTACTGATTTCCTTAAATCTGAAATGGGGGGGGGGGGGGAGTGTCATTTCTAAGGGTGTACATAAGTTAGGTTGGATCAGGTTGAGGGTTTTTTCAACCCAACCCACCATAGTGAGTTAAAAAAAAAAAATCCAACCCAACTCAATCTATCACAAGATTCCAATCCAATCCACATAAATTGAGTTAGACCCATAGGTTGGACAGTTTTTTATTATTATTATTATTATTATTATTATTATTATTATTATTATTATTATTATTAAATTGAGCATTAGAACAACACGACCACAAATATGAGCAAATTTATAACTAAATAATCATAAGCATAACACCAAACTAACACAAACTATATGATGAAAACTTAGAATTTGGATTCTATTTAGGAAAAGGGGGAAAAAAGTAAATAACAATATTGTATAATATATTTTTAAATATATATTAAATATGTTTTTTAAATTTTAAATATATATTCAATATATGTGAATCAAGTCGAATTAGGTAAATTTGTGAATCTTATAACCTGAACTCAACCTGACCCACTTAGAAAAAAAAAATTCATAACTCAACCCAACTAACCAATCAACCCCTAATAACTGACCCAACTCGTCAAATTTAATTAGACCGAATCGGTTTTGACAGCTTAACTTCACACTTATTCCCATGGAAGTTTGTAAAGGAATGTAATCACCCAAATCTGAGATTCAGAGTTGATTATTTCAGCCTTACGAAGTGAGGAGGAATCCTTTTCTTCCTATGGCCATTTGATTTCCTTAGTTAAGCAGAACCTAGAAGGCTTTTTTTGTATTTCCTTTTCGCACACCTATAGGTCAGGCAACTCTCTAGCTCATAGTTTAGCTCAGTAAGCAAGACATATTGATATTCTCACAGTATAAATGGAGAATGTTTTATCACAACTTTATGATGTTCTTGTAACTGATTTTGGTTGATTAATAAATTTCTTTGAGGTCTTGATTCTAAAAAAAAAAAAAAAAAAAAAAATATCGATTATGTAATTTACTATAAAAATAAATAAGTAAAGAGCGCATACCCCGAAGTCCAACGACCCACCCTACCTGGCCAGGTAAGCATTTATTGCTCAGCCATGTTAGCTTTCCCACTTCCATCAACGAAAGCTTCCCGTTAAATACAAAGAACAGCTTTTCTCTCTCTCTCACTCTGCCTTTGTTTGTGTGAGACATGGCTTCCACTTGTGTCACTGGTTTTCTTGTAGTTTTGCTTGTTCTGCAACCTTGGATTGCTTTAAGCGACCTTTTGCCCCCTGTTTTCTTTCCTGGCTATGGTTTGTTGTTAAACCTTTTACTTATTCTCTCTCCTAATATCTTTACATTTCTTTTAACCTTCTGAGTCATAATTAAACTCATTCTCTATCGGTGTTCTGTATTATACTGTTATTAATTGCCATCATGGCAGTTTCTTACAACAGGGTCTTCTACTCTTTCTTGATTTTCATATCTGTATGACCATAAGTTGGGATTGAAATGACTTTTGCCACACTGATTATCTTTTTCTTTTCTTGTTGTTACCAAAGATGATGTGTGCAAAGAAGTGGTATGTGGAAAAGGAACTTGCAAGCCATCAAATCAAAGCGCTTTCCTCTTGTTTGAATGTGAATGCTATCCTGGGTGGAAGCAGGCTAACTTTGGCCTTGCCGATAACAAGTTTCTACCTTGTGTGGTTCCTGATTGTAAGAGCTCTCTCTCTCTCTCAAATCCAAATGGCTTTGCGTGTGTGAATATATGACTACAATCCCTCACACTCACACTGCAAAGGAATTTGTTGATGAATTGCTTTGTATTTGTATTACTGAATGAGTAGCAATAGCTTTGTAAATTTTTATTAGTTTTTGTGGTGTTTGTTGATGGCATCAGAACACTATTGTAGTTAATTATGGTTTATTTGGGAAAGTTGAAGGGGTCCTAAACTAAAAGTTAATTGTGGGGTCAGTAGTCAAGTACAGTGGACTAAATTTCTTGCAAAGAGAACAAGATGTCAAGATCAAATAACAACGATGCATAATCTACAATACCAAGATTAGACATACTAATTAAAGTTGGTGATGTATGTCAATCACAGTCTAATTACCTCATAGAGTTGTGTTGCGCTGACATATCTTGCCAAGATTTACCATTTCAGCACAAAAATATGTTAACAACTAGCCTGTTAAAAGCTAAAAAAATTTGCAATACTGCACACTATCGCAAATTTGCAATGGTACTGTAGCAACATTCTAAATCCAAAAATTATTTTATTCTACCTACAAAAATCTGCCTCCTCTCTCCATTGTCTCATTTTTTTTTTCTCTCTTTATTATATATTATTTTATTGTATAGATATATTATTTTAATGTGTAGTATGATAAAATAAAAGTTGGGATGTTGAGTGTATTGTAAAATAGTATTGTATAATTAATAAAGTAGTTTTTTGAAATGAAAAAATAGAATAGGATAGAATTATTGAATGGAAACGCTCTTACTTGGAAGGGATAGACATTAAACACTTGTAAAGATGTGATGATGATCTTGTACCTGACCTGAAGTGTAATCTTTTATTTTACATGTTGAATGATAAGCCTTAAGATTTTATATTAAACGTTTGATCTAGTTTAGCAACAATTAAAGAATTCCATGATTTGATGATGCTGATAGGTTTTGGATGATTTTTTTAGGTACCATCAATTACTCCTGCATGAATGCCTTCTCATCCGTCCAAGACAAAGGGAGCAAAGCTAATGAATCAATCTTTGATCGTAATAACATTTTTTTAACCTTATATGACATAGACTCATAGTTTCAGTTTTTTTTAAAATTAATTTATTAATTTTGTTATTTTGGTCTTGCAGCTTGCCACTGGACCAATTGTGGAGGTGGCTTTTGCAACAAATCATCAAATTTAACATATAGCTGTGAATGTGAAAAGGATTATTATAATATTCTCAATGATACTTCCTTGCCATGTTTCCAAGATTGTAAGTGCACACGCCTACAAGTTGCTAAAGAAAATTGTTAAGGGTAAAATGATACATTTAGGTGTGGACATATAAAACTTAATATTAACATATGACATATCTAATGTATAAAAGTACTATGTCTTCTTCTAATGTATTATCTAAAATAGTATGTCAGAAAAGAATCCCCAACTTAAGTTTTAATATTTGTGTTTTAGGTGCAATTGGAATGGATTGTTCAACCCTGGGAATATCATCTTCAAACAAACCTACTTCTGAGGTTTCAAACAAACCTACTTCTGTAACACAAGTTATGTATGATGATGGTATGAACCATGGTAAGTCGCAATTTAGACTTGCATTTAAATTATTTTCTTGCTTTATTTCTTTGCCAAGATAATTAGAAAGAAATTAATATGGTAATGTCTTGATTTAACTCATTTTATTTTATTTTATTATTCAATCTATGATCAGAGCAGTTTCTTTTTTTCCTTGGAGATAAACAAACAGCAATTCCGCTGAATTCTATTGTTATCTTGACTACTAGAGCAGTTTGCCTCTTCTTTAGAATGCAAAGGCGAGTGCAATCAAAGGAAAAAAAAAATTACTCTAGAAGATAAATGTCATCTAAAAATAATGATTGCTTGTCATAAAAGCAACCAAAAGGGTTGTTCTCCTATTTGACTAAATAAGTCCCTCTATCCCTTAACAACTTTTACTAATTTGAGTCTCTTTTCCGGTTATAGAACTCCAATATCTTTTCAAGAATTCACAATTTAAAACTTGATATACAAATTGAGTTGTCTGAGTTCTTGGGTTAATCTTCCTTGGCTTGATTCATTTGTTTGACTTGTTTTCATTTTTTACAGCTACTTCAATTCTACAAGGACATTCTCTTTGGTTGATAACCCTGATGACATTCATGGCTATGGTTCAGTGGAAATAGAAGGACTTAATTATATACTTAAGGCTTACGACCCTGCATTCCAGTTAGATTCCATAGATTTCATTGCTACTCCATTGCTTTTGGTTTTCCATTTAAGGTCTACTGCCTGTTCCACTTGACCAGCGTTTCTATGTATATATAATCAGGTCCTATAAATAAATTACGACATGAACAGGGAGGAGTATGTTGAATAGATATAACTCAGCACAGGACTTAGAGTAGAACATTTTAAGAATATGGCATATATGCTTTTGTTGAACATGATTTGATGATCTAGAGTTCTATTACATATTTTGAGAAAATAAGACTAGTGTTGATTTGTTATGTTAACTTGTTTCTTTACTAACCATATAATTATTGGAATAAGAAATGGAATTCATTAACCTTCAAAATGGCTGATCTTTGAACTTTGTTCACTGAGTTATTGGCTCATTGTTGGATTCAGATATGCTTTAGTGCTTGAATTTACATTGTGCAATTCAAAACTTAATTGAACAATCTCTTTGCTAAGCTAAAAGCTAGTATTACTCTGAAAATGTTTCCAAGGTGCTCACAAATGTGAACAAAAACTAGTAAAGCCCACTACAAAGACTTCACTAAAGGCCACTCCATTGACAAAAAGAGCTGCACAAGAATATGAAACAAGAGAGAGGGTTTGAAGTGTGGAAGTTTGGGCTTTTTTTTTATTTTTTTTAATTTTTTTTTATTAATGTTTTGGACAAGATAGTGAAGGGGTGAAGGTGAAGAAGATGACAAGGCAAGGTAGTAGAAGAGGAGGAGGAGGAGGCCATTAAATAGACGTCAGACTTCAAAATTCAAACAATCTTGCACCGACCTGCACGCTTAATTTATTATATTCAAGCTAATTTTAGCTATGTTTTAAACAAATTTAGGTTATTCAAATTTTTATTTTAGAAGAGTTAAATAAGAAAAAAATTTAAAAAATTAAATATAATTTTTACTTTCGGGCAGCTTAGATTTTTGGACACTGCCTAGCACCACCCATTACTGAGAGTCATCTATTTGAACGGGTTGTTGAATTTATTTGAAAAAATGTGTAAGAAGAAGTGGAAATGAAAGAGAATTTATTACGCTTTCACAAATGTGGTTTTAATTTGGAAAAGAAAGACTTTCAACTCTAGAGTAGACTCTTGACTTTACACTCTTAATTAAAAAATGTATATGCACAAAGTCATCTGTATAAATAGGTTGTTAAACTTGCCTAAAAGAGTGTAAAAAGAAGTGGGAGTGAGAGAGAATTTATTACACTTTCATTAATGTGGATTTAAATTTGGAAAATAAAGACTTTACACTCTAGAGTAGACTCTAGACTTTACAATCTTAATTAAAAAGTGAATATGCAAAGAGCCATACGTTTGAATGGGTTGTTGAACTTGCCTGAAAGAGTGTGTAAAAAGAAGTGGGAGTGAGAGAGAATATATTATGCTTTCAAAGATGTGTGTTTAAATTCGAAAAATAAAGACTTTAGACGATAAACTTTAAACTCTTAATTAAATCAACATATTAGTCATTTTATTAATAAAATGGTCTGATCAATGGGAGCCTTTAGGGCACTTGTTAATGGAAAATTTTAGGAAAGCTTTAATACCATTTTTATAAGAAAATATTTTATCATAAAAAGTTTCTAAAAATATTTCCTAAAATAATACCTTTAAGGCATTTGTTAACTTTTCTCTCAATAAAATTATAAAAATAATAAAATCTTTTAAATTTTGAGAAGATCCTTCTTGACACAACACTAACTACAATTTGGTGGCAAGAAAGCAACATTTAACCAACATAAACTTTCACTAACTATGGTTAAGGTTTGGTTAAGAGAATTTTAAAAAAAATTTAGAATATTTTGTTACTGTTATAGCTTATAATGGAAGGACTAATATATTGATTTCCTTAAATCTGAATGGAGAGAAGTATCATTTCTAAGGGTCGAGCTGAGGGTTTTTTTCAACCCAACCCACTATAGTGGGTTAAAAAATCCAACCTAACCCAATCCATCACAAGGGTCCAACCCAATCCTAGTATATCGGGTTAAACCCATGGGTTGGACAGTTTTTTTTAATTACTATTATTATTATTATTATTAAATTGAGCATTAGAACAATACCACCATAAATAAAAGCAAATTTATAACTAAATAATTATAAGCATAACACCAAACCAACACAAACAATATGAGAGAAACTTTAAAGTTTGGATTTTATTTAAGAAAAGGAGAAAAAAAGTAAATAACAAAATTGTATAATATATTTTTAAATATATATTGAATACTTTTTTTTATAATTTTAAATATATATTTAATATATGTGGGTCGGGGAGAGTTAAATAAATTTGTAAATTTTATAATCCAAACCCAATCTGACCTATCATAAAAAAAATAAATAAATAAATAAATAATAATAATAATTTACAACTCAATTCAACCAACCAACCCCTAAAAGTCAACACCACCTAACAATTTTAGTCTAATCGAATCAAGTTTAATGGGTTGGCTGCTGCACACTCATTTCTTGATAGGGAATGTAATCACCCAAATCAGAAATCTCAATTATGTAATTTACTAGAAAAGAAAAAAACCATACCCTAAAGTCCAACAATCTAACCCACCTGGCCATGTAAGCATTTATTGCTCAGCTAGGTTAGAACATCTCCAATGGCTTCTTTAAAGCCAATTTTAGAGCATCAACACCCTAAAAACCCACTCCAACAGTAGAGTTGCTACAGTGCTTCTCTACAAGTAGAGAACACTGTAGCTTTTACTATTCATCCTTCAAATATTTTTTTCTATTATAATAATTAGGTATTGAATAAAATAATGTTGTATGATGTGTAGTTATTAAAAAAAGAATAAAGAATGAATAAAGAATGAAAGAATAAATAATACTTAAATGAGATAGAAAATGAAATAGAGAAAATGTATTTGAAAAAGTGAGTAATTAAAATGTAAAAGTCCCTTAATGGGATATGATGACTCCCACTATAATAACCATGACCCGGACGATGATGTTGATGAAGAATGGTTCCAAGGAAGAGATGGATGGGACTAGACATCATTAGCAAAAAAAAAAAAAAAAAAAAAGCCCTAGAAACGTCTTTTATCTTTTACTGTTCACAACCCATGCCTCTGTCAAATCCATATCTGAAGTACTCTACGCATGCATCCAGGCCTCTGCTAAAGGTGACATCTGCAGAATCAAATCCAGCATTCAGAATCAAGGAAGATCATTTTCCAGAACCCTATCCAGCTGTATTCAGTCCTTCAGTCACGGGAACAAAGTTCTTTAGAACCTTTAAGAACAGCCTCCTTAGTGTTCTACCTGATTATCAAATCCAGTCTTCTGATGTGATTTATCCAGAGGATCCACGTATTGTGGCAACTGTAAATCACAGAGCTTACTAATCAGGACAATAATCAAAGTATACTAATCAAAGGAGTGAGAAACAAATCACTGGCTCTGATACCAACTAGAGGAAAAACAGGGGGTGTAAGAAGATTATAGAGACTGGTAAATAATGTAGCCTACTAAGAAAGCATAGAAAATAGTATGAACATAAGGTATGGAACACAGAACAAGATACAGCAAACCGAAAGATATTATTAGATTAAACAACTTTTTTACATAAGACTCAGAAGGACTTCTCATAACTCTCTCCAATTCTCTCTTGCCCTCTGAGGTTTACACTTCTTCTATTTATAGACGATACAATACATCTCAAAGGATGTAGGGGCCAACTTTGTGGCTTTACAAATGGCAATAAGGATAAGAACCCGTGACTGAAGGACTGAATACAGCTGGATAGGGTTCTGGAAAATGATCTTCCTTGATTCTGAATGCTGGATTTGATTCTGTAGATGTCACCTTTAGCAGGGGCCTGGATGCATGCGTAGAGTACTTCAGATATGGATTTGACAGAGGCGTGGGTTGTGAACAGTAAAAGATAAAAGATTACGTCTGAAGACGTTTCTAGGGCTTTTTTTTTTTTTTTTTTTTTTGCTAATGATGTCTAGTCCCATCCATCTCTTCCTTGGAACCATTCTTCATCAACATCATCGTCCGGGTCATGGTTATTATAGTGGGAGTCATCATATCCCATTAAGGGATTGGGCATTTCCCAATGATCTTCATGTGGCCATTGTTCTCTACAAACATCTGGATCAGTTTGTATTATCTCTGGGAAGATTCCTTTATTAAGAGATTCTGCCATTGTAAGAGCATGATAACAGGATACCCAATGAACATCTGAATGAGTATGGAGAGTGCCATCTGGATTAGTAACCCAATGCATATCTGCAGGGTGGAAAATTCCATCTGCTCTGATGTCATTTTTGGAATTGAGCTTGGCAACTAAGCACCCTAAAGTAAGTTTATGACCAAATCTTGGGTGTTCTGTTTTTGGATATTTTACCCATTCACCATTATGAGCATCATTTTTCAAAATTTCAAACCAGAATTTGTGAAAATATTTGTTCCTATGAGGGAAAATGTATCTGTAGAACTCTGGCTCAAAATGGAGACACAGATAATAGTCGTTGAGTAAATACCACATATAGAGGTAATGTGCCACATTTCAATTGGTTATCCAAAAGGCAAAAGGGGTCTTCCATGGTTGGTCTATGTCAGGGAAAACAGCAAGAAAATGATACTGGTGCTTTTTGAGGTATTCATGAAGGGCTCGAATGATTCTTTTGGATCTAGCTTCAAGGGTCAGGGTTTTTATCTGGTCTTTTATTTCTGGAGGGAGGGTTTCTATCATGAAAAGGATATCATCAGGGGGAGGGTTTGAAGATGAAGATGAGGACGGATCAGTAACAGGGTATACACACAAAGGTGGGGGAATAATAGTGGTATTAAGGGCGAGAGGTTTTCTGGACAAGTAGTCAGTAATAAGATTATCTTTGCCTTTAATGTGTTTTACCTAGAAAGACCATTGTGAAAACCAGTTTGACCATCTGAGTAACTGGGGGTGTGGGAGCATTTTTCTTTTGAACTGGAGCATTTTGGGGAAGGAGGACATATCCATTTCTACTAAAAAATTATGCCCAAGGAGGTGGAACTGGAATTTTTCAATCCCATGTTTGACTACTAGAATTTCTTTGAAGGTGGAATGGTAATGAAGTTCTGAAGGCTTGAATGCACCACTTTTATATCCACAAATGTTTCTTTTGCCATTAACCTCTTCAAAGAGAGCTGCTGCCCAGTATTCATCACTTGCATCTGTCTGCAGTATCCTTTTCCCTGATCCTGGAATCTGCAAAGGAGGAAGCTTTTCTGCTAGTCTTTTCAACTGTTGCACTGCTTCTGTATGAACAGAATTCCATTCTGGGGGTGCCTTCTTTAGTAATGGAGCAAGACAATTCTTGTATTTGGATATTTTTGGGATGAAATCTGCCATGTAATTAACAATTCCAAGAAACTGTTGTATCTGTTTGGCATTTGTAAGCTTGTCAGGAAATTCACGGAGGGAAACAGCTATATGAGGCTGCAAAGTATACTTTCCATCTGAAATGTTAACTCCCAAGAAGTCTATAGAAGACTGCCCTATGACCATTTTCTTTTCTGAGAGCATAACCCCTTGAGATTTTACCAAATTATAAAATTCAATAAGTAACTTTTCATGGGACTTTTCATCTTTTGAGAACAAGAGAATATCATCCACATATATCAATGCATTGGTCAAGAGGGGCTGAAACAATGTTACCATCGCTTTCTGGAATTGGGATGGAGCATTTTTAAGGCCAAAAGGCATGACAGTCCATTGATAATGGTGATCTGGGATGCAGAATGCTGTCTTGTATCTTTCTTCTGGGTGGATTCCTAATTGCCAAAATCCTGCTTTAAGATCAAACTTCGAGAAAACTCTGGCATTTGAGAGATGTTGGAAAAGAGCACTCTTATTTGGCAAAGGAAATTTGTCATCTGCAAGAAAGTGATTGAGATCCTGGTAGTTGATTACCAGTCTGAGTTTTCCTCATACTTGTTCAGCATGTTTGTTGACATAAAAGGCTTCACACGCCCATGGGGACGTTGTAGGTTCAATGAGGCCTTCTGAAAGGAGGGTAGATAGTTCTTGTTTGGCTAAGGTTAGGTGTTCCGGGTTCATTCCTCTGTGGCTGGCTTTGGTGGGGTTAACGTCTTCATTCTTTTTGAAGGGTAAATGGATGAAGAAGTTTGGGTTTTTTCACAAAGGATTGGGATTCTTGATGAGGAATTCAGAATGACTATTTGCACAACAGTCATTGATGATCTGGAACCTTAAAGAGTCAAAGGGATTGATTGTGAATAAATGAGGAACTTGGGTCCAGGTGAGAAGGTGCTGTTTATGCATGAGTCCTTTTGAAGACCATCTAAGGCTAGGTATTTGATGAAGGAGGTCAAACCCTATAAGAAGGTCTCTACCTGTAAGGGGGGATCCGAGGACTTGGTGTTTGATGGTGAGTGTTGGAAAGATTCTGATGAGAATAGGCTTACTTTTCAAGGTGATCAAAAATGTTTCTCCATTTGCTGCTCTGACCATCTGATGATGGGGTTGCCAGCATTCTTTGGGTAGTATTTTGGGATGAAGGATTGTTGCTGCCACTCCAGTGTCAAACAAGGCTATTACTGGAATGGGTTTGGCATACGTATCAAGGAGGATATTTACTTGGGCTATGGGTGTGGGACTGGTTAGGGGGGCTATGATGGGCTGGGATGTATAGATGGTTTGGATTTATGGGTCTGAATCTTCTTCACTGTCTAGATTTGAATCTTCTTCAGATGTAAAATAGGCCAGGACTGCTAAAGCTTGAGGAGAATAGTCGTCATCCAGGGAAAAGAGTGATTCTACATCTGAGAAAGGAGTATCTTCTGCATGAATCTGTGCTTGCTCAAGAAGTTTTGTTGCCTTTTCTTTCCTTGGACAGTTTTTTGCAAAGTGGCCAGGTCTTCTGCATACAAAACAGACTTTTGAAGTCTTTCCTTTGAACTGCTTTCTCCTAAGGAATTTCCATTTTTTCTTTCTGAAGGAGTTCTTCTTTTGGCTTGCATAGTGCTTTTTCTTCCAGGAATATTTTTTAAAATGAGCTCTTCTTTTTGTTGAACAGGCATAATTTTTGTCATAGCATTTAATCTGCAAGTCTTTCCTTTTACAGTTGTCTTTGAGTCTGCTATGAATCTTATCAATTTCTGAAAGAAACTTCCTTTGATTGTAGAGCTTTTCTAAGGCAATAAGCACATGCTGATAAATTTCTCCCAAGGAGGCCTGCTGCAACGTTATTTTCTGAAGGTTCATCATGCGAAGGGTTTCATCCCCTAACGGTTCCGGGAGAGAATTGAGAAAAGTGTGCTTAGAATTGACATCATCCATGCCATTAAAAAAGTAGTATCTCCTTGACATTCTGTCAAAATGTTTTTCCAGATCTTTTCTTTCAAATGAGCAACATTTCATCAATAAGAATTCTTCTCGTGCCACCTCTGTGTAATGAGTCACAGATCCAAGAAATTCATTGTGGACCACTGTGAAAAAGTCTTCCAGTGTATTGCATTGAGCTGCCTGTCTCTGCCTGTATTCTCCCAAATTAATCCACCATTCTCTTAGTCTCCCTGTAATCCTTGCAACAAATTTGGCAATAATCTGAGGAACAGTAGCATTTGGAGATTGGAGTTCTGCTATGCACCAGGAGTACATGTTAAAAATCTCTTCATGCCATCTGGAGGGAGGAACATTGTCAAGAGTAAACAAGTGTTTGGAGTCAGTGGTTGGTGAGTAGGTCAATCTTGTTTGGTATTCCGGGATAAAAGGTGGCAGAGGAAATATTGGTGGTGGTGGAGGTGGGGGCTTTTTGGGTCTGAGGACATCATCTTCTTCTTCTTCCACCTTTGGTTCTGTATTCGTCATAAACACCTCCTCTAAACCAAGGTCAGATAAATCTAACTCAAAATCCTCAATTACAGGAAGTATCAAGGGCTCTATTGAATCATCAAGGGTGAGGGTTTTGAGAAATGATGAAATTGGGTTTGGAGGGTCTGGGTCTACAGCCAACATATTCATGTCTGGAGGCTTTGAAGAGGCACCAATAATTGGATCGGGGATTTGGTACAATGGTTCTTTGTCTTTTTTGGTAGGAAAGGATTCATTTTGTGGTTTGGTTTGGGTCTCAGGCTGAAATGGAATCTTATAGATCATTGCAAGGAGAATTCCGCTTGGCTTAAAAGGATTATGGTCTGGGTGTGTTATAGCTAACGGTTGAAGGTTTTGGTAGGGAGAGATTGGGGAAAATGGAGAGGTTGATGGTATAGACAGGTCTCTATATAAGGATTAACGGGGTTGAAGAGGCATATGGACATGTATTGGAGGAGTCTGAGGATTTTCCTTCTGTGATCCTTCCATGGATTGAAGTTGAAGCAACAACTGTCTCCTTTCTCTTTCTTTTTGGCCAATAAGAGGAAAAGAAACAGACAAGTCTCGAACTGTAGAGGCAATGGTAGCCAATTCTTGCTCGATTGCTTTGATTTTCTTCTTCAAATCTTCGATAAGGGAATTTGAGGATGAAAAAGTATGAGTGACTACCTCAGCCATCTTTTGTTGATTGTCTAAAATCTTTGAAAGAACCTGGTTTTGAGCCACAGCATTTTCTGCTTGCCAGTTTAAAGCTGCTTCTGCTGAGGAGACTTGTTTCTTGGTTCCATCTAGATTGACACCAGTAGGGTTTTTGATTTTTCAGATATGTTTGGTGTTGGTTTGGGGATGGTCAAAGCTTTCTAATGGGGGAAAATTGTGTGAGTAGGAAGGTGAGGCTTGGTCAAACATGCAGCATGGTAAGGACTTTTGTATGTGGGTTTGGCTTACAGAAAGGGGTTGACATCCTGATAACTGGGGGAGGACATTCTGGTAATATGGGATCAATGGAGGCTTCTGGTTTTGGTTATGCTTTTCTTTGCATGGGGAGGGAAAAGGTAAGGGTTGTTTTTTGGTTTTGGGATAGAGAACATAATAGTCAAATTTTCCAGAGGGTTCTCCAAGGAGGTCAACTTCTGGGTCTCCTGCTTCATATCTTTCTTTGAGTTTTTGCTGAGAAGATTTCTTCTTTCTTTTTGAATAGTCTTCTTCAAAAGCTTCATCTTCTTGACAGTCAGCACAATTGCAAACATCCCACCATATGTGACCAGAAGGTGATTTTCCTTCATAACAAGGCTTTCCATCTTCACCAAAGGCCTTAATTTTAAGACCATTTACACCTCTATATGAGACTGGTTGGAGCATGGCTATTTGCGTTGGAAAAACTGTTACATCCTTTTTGTCTGGAGGATCTTTTAAAAATCTTGTCTCCATTTCACCATTTGCTTTTCTGATAAAGAAAGGTTCATTTGCCTGAATTGGCTTAGTTGCTTGGTGCAGCATCTCATACCTTGTAATCCATGATTCTGGAAAAATAGAAGTCATCTGCTCTCTATTAAGCTGTCTCGGAACAAACGTACACATTGGTGTTATCCCTGGATCAACTTGAATTAGCAAAGCATCATTGGACTAGGCCAGATCTGGTACTGCCATATCAAAGGCATGATTCTGAAGTCTATAGGCCAGCTGATAATGAAGTGTGGCAGCAAAGGTGTCTTGTACCTGAGAAGCTCCTGTAATCTGGATCTGTACCTTAAGAGCATCACAAAGATGAGGATCTTTAAGAGACATATTGAAATTGGGAAAGAGGGTGACAAAAACTGTTCCCGCATTAAGAGTGGTTTGGACAATTCCTACAACTGCATTTTGATATTCTAAAAATCTAGAATCAAGGAGTGAAATTCTAGAAGCTATAGGAAGTCCCTTCCTTCCGTGGAAGGTTAGCGCCAGTCTTACTGCCCCAAAATGAAGATGGGTGTACCCTTGTTTTTGCCATGGGATTACAAACTCTCTAGGAAGGGCAAGAGTGATAAAATTTTCTGTTTCACTTGCTGGAATATTAAACTGATCAAACTTAGAAGCCTGGACATATTCTTTTACAGTAGAAGGACGAGAAGGACCCAAAAACTTTTTTATGGATTTTTTGAAAGAAGTTTGGGGTTTATCAAATACAGTATAAGGATTTACAATAGGGAAATCAGTAATAGGGATCTTACTATCTTCAGGTATGTGAGAGATTTCATACAGATAGTCTAGCCTATTTGCAGTGGATTTACGGAGGGAAGATCAAAGGCAGAGCTAGTTGTATCAGTAACTTCAAAGGATGTATTTGCCATGATAGTTTCTTTTAGAAAGAACTGTTTACCAAAGACCAAACAGGACTCATACCCCAAACAGTACAAAAATTGAAAGAATAAGCTGGAAATGCTTTTAACTTTCCCACTTCCATCAACAAATTAAAGCTTCCTGTTTTTTCAAACTGTCTCGATTAGCCTATTAAATACAAAGCACAGTTTCGCTCTCTCTCACTCTGCCTTGTTTGTGTGAGACATGGCTTCCACTTGTGTTACTGGTTTTCCTGTAGTTTTGCTTGTTCTGCAACCTTGGATTGCTTTAAGCAACCTTTTGCCCCCTCTTTTCTCTTCTGTCTCTGGTTTGTTGTTAAACCTTTTACTTATTCTCCCTCCTAATATCTTTACATTTCTTTTAACCTTCTTGAGTCATAATTAAGCTCATTCTTTATTGGTTTTCTGTATATACTGTTATTAATTCCCATCATGGCAGTTTCTTACAACTGGGTCTTCCACTCTTTCTTGATTTTCATATCTGTATGACTATAAGTTGGGATTGAAATGAAATTTGTCACACTGATTACCTTTTTCTTTTCTTTTTGTTACCACAGATGATGTGTGCAAAGAAGTGGTATGTGGAAAAGGAACTTGCAAGCCATCAAATCAAAGCGCTTTCTTCTTGTTTGAATGTGAATGCGATCCTGGGTGGAAGCAAGCTAACTTTGGCCTTGCCCAAAACTTTAAGTTTCTACCTTGTGTGGATCCCGATTTTAAGGGCGCTTTCTTTCCCTCAAATCCAAATGGCTTATGCGTGTGTGAATATATGACTACAATCCCTCACACTGCAAAACAATTTGTTGATGAATTGCTTTGTATTTGTATTACTGAATGAGAATACTTTTGTAGTGAATACTTTTGTAGTGAATACTTTTGTAGTTCAATATGGTTTATTTGGGAAAGTTGAAGGGGTCCTAAAATAAAAGTTGGATAAAATTGTGTGGTCAGTAGTCAAGTACAGTGGACTAAATTTCTTGCAAAGAGAACAAGATGTCAAGATCAAACAACGCCATTGCATAATCTACCATATCAAGATTAGACATACTAATAAAAGTTGGTGATGTATGTCAATCACACTCTAGTTATCTCATGGGGTTGTGTTGCGCTAAGATCTGTCCAACTTACTTGGAAGGGATAGACATTAAACACTTGTAAAGACATGATGATGATCTTGTACTTGACCTGAAGTGTAATTTTTTATTTTACATGTTGGATGATAAGCCTTATGATTGTACATTAAACATTTGATTCTAGTTTAGCAACAATTAAAGAATTCAATGATTTGATGATGCTGATAGTTTTTGGATTAAAGAATTCAATGATTTGATGATGCTGATAGTTTTTGGATGATTTTTTTAGGTACCATCAATTACTCCTGCATGAATGCCTCCTCACCCGTCCAAGACAAAGGGAGCAGAGCTAATGAATCAATCTTCGATCGTAATAACATTTTTTTAACCTTAAATAACATCATAGTTGCAGTTTTTTTTTTAATTAATTTATTAATTTTGTTATTTTGGTCTTACTCTTACAGCGTGCCACTGGACCAATTGTGGAGGTGGCTCTTGCAACAAATCATCAAATTTCACATATAGCTGTGAATGTGCAGAGGATTATTATAATATTCTCAATGATACTTCCTTGCCTTGTTTCCAAGATTGTAAGTCCACATGCCTAATATCAATAATTTTATTTTAACACCAACACATTAAAATAATATAAATAATACAATAAAATAATATTTCCTTAACAATAAACAAGTGTCACAACCACCACAGCCACCCATGACAACCACCACCACAGCCAGGGAAACCACCGCACAGAACATAAAACACCACACGACCAGAGAGAAAGTAGTTCTGAAAGGAAAAAAAAAGTTTGATCTCAAAAGCCCAAACCACCGATTGGACTGTTCATCAACGTCACCAATTTGATCAAATCGTACAAATTTGATCGAACTATATCTCACCCCCATTCTCGTTGATGAGGGACCCCATGGCAATGATTTCGAGGATGCCGAACACCTTTTCGGCTCGGGCCTGGCAGCTATTGTCTATGGATTTGAGGACGCCATTGAAGGAGATTTTTTTAGGGAGAGATGGGTCGGCTTGGGGCTTGGGTCGATGTCGAGTGGAGTAAGAGAGATAGTCGGAGCTGGGCCGGCGAGATGGGTCGGCGATAGTGGAAGAAGAGAGAAAAAAAACTAAAGGGGAGAGGGTGAGACTGTGAACCAAAGAGAGAGTGACTGAAGTGTGGAACGGGAAGAGAAAGAAAAAAAAGAAAGAGAATAAAAAGGAAAGAACATTATTTTAATTAGAGGGCAAATAAAATATATTTTGGGATAACATTTAGGTCCGTTTGGATGGAAGAGTAAAAAAGTGAGAGAATAGAAAATTGTGGGAGGATGAAAAATATTTAGTTTTTCCTCTTTATGTGTTTGGTTGGAGAGGTGAAAAAGTGAAAGGGTGGAAAATTCTTTTGTTTGGTTAGAGAGAAAAATGGAATGATGGAAAATGTAATTTATATAAATTGACTATTACATCCTTGTTACATAATATGTAAGAAATAAATTTATTTATACTCATTAAATAATATAAAATTTACCACATTATATATATATATATATATATATATATATAAATTTATATTATTATTTTTATTATTATAATATAAAAATTACAATAATGTACATATAAATTTAATTAAAAAAAATATTAACCACTATCTAACTGTATAATATATTATAATAGTAAAAAAGTAATATTATAAGATAAATTGTATCAACATCATATTAAGAATAAATCAACCCAAACATTAACATGGTTACATGGACAATGGCAGGCAACAGATAGGCAAGATGAGAAGAAGAGAAAAACGTAATAAGGATTTGGGGCAAAAGTCTTCAGTGGGGTAGCTGAAGGTCTTCAATGAGGTGGGAGGGTATTATGGTAACACTGCCTCACTACAGTTTTCTCCCCCTTGCTTTTCCTCCCGATTTGGGAGGAAAATATTTGTGGGTCTGGGAGAGAAAATTTTCTCCCGAGTTATCCACTCTTTCTATTTTCACTCCATTGCCAAACAAGATAAAAATCAGTTCCCCCCCCCCCCCCCCCCCAATTTTCCTTCTTACATTTTCCATCCTCTCTAAAATCTATCCAACAAAACACAGTGTTAAGCCATTGTCATAGACGGCAATTTACTATAGCTCAAGAGGTAAAAATTTTACATATAACTCCACTGATGCATTCCTAATTTGTTATATTAGTTGTTAAATTTGGCAATTTGGCACTATCAATGCTAATGCTCTTATGGGTAAAATAATACATTTAGATGTGTAGGGTTAAAACTTAATATTAACACAACATATCTAGGGTATTATATGTACAAGTAGTATGTTAGAAAAGAATCCCCAACTTAAGTTTTAATATTTGTGTTTTAGGTGCAATTGGAACAGATTGTTCAACCCTGGGGATATCATCTTCAAACAAATCTACATCAGCAACCCCAGCATTCTCTGATGATGGTAAGAACTAAGAATCATGGTGAGGCTCACAATTTAGACTTGTATATAAATCATCTTCTTGCTTTATTTCTCTGCCAAGATAAATAAAAGAAAATTAATAGGGTAATGTCTTGATTTAACATGTTTTATTTTATTTTATTTTATTATTCAATCTATGAACAGAGCATTTTCTTTTTTTTCCTTTTTTTCTTGGAGCTAAACAAACATAGCAATTCCTCTTAATTCTATTGTTATCTTGACTACTACAGTTGTTTTCCTCTTCTTGTTTTCCTCTTAATTAATATGGTAATGTCTTGATTTAAGTCCTCTTTTTTTCACTTTTATTAAGTAACCCATGAGATCCAACCAAACCGCATTATTACATGAAAGAGCCACAAACGTTGGTGGGCTAGTACCGAGGGAATGGGCAGAGTAGCTGTGTGTGGGGGAAGTAAGTAGTAAGTTAGGCAACATTCGTAAGAATTAAGAAAAATAACATCTCGAGTTTTAGAAACTCGAGATCCATACTAAAAATTGAGTCTCAAAGACTCGCTTTGCGAGTGTTTTGCTGGTGAAAATGCCACACAGATCTCGAGTTTTAGAAACTCCAGTTCTATGCAAAATAATTTTTAGTGCGATCGCTCCTATAGTGGCATTTTTAAGTCCTATAGTGATGTTTTAAAGCCATATAGCGACGTTTTCCCCGCAAAAAAAAATTTATAAGTGCCCATACCAGGTTCAAGGAGCCCTATAGTGCCGTTTTTAAGCTCTATAGTGACGTTTTAAAACCCTATAGCGGCGTTTTTCTGCAAAAATTTTTCTAAGTGTCATACGGGGAGCCCTATGGTGGCGTTTTTAAGCCCTATAGTGACGTTTTAAGTCCCTATAGCAGCGTTTTCCGGAACTCGAGTATTTAAAACTCGATTTCTACTTGGATTTTTTTCCGCATCGAACCCATCCGCTTACAAATCGAGATTTAAAAACTCGAGTTTTATCTTGGAACTCGAGTTTTAGACACTCGAGATGCTAGTTTTCAACATTGTTTTGAAACGTGATAACTAACTAAATTTTTTTATATTTATTGTTAAATGGAAAAAAAAAAATTCGGCTAGTACCTAACAAAGCAGCCACTATCAAAGCACCTCTCAGCTTTGGAATTTACAAAAGTTGGTTTCTTCTATATTTGACAAAACACAGCAAAATCAGCCACTGGTACTGTGAAATGGTTTCCTTTAAACAGGTGGCATAAAGATCAGGCCAAATGATCAGAACATGGGTTCGGATTCTTTAGATGAATTTTTTTACAAATTTTTTTAGTAGATTCTTTAGATGATTTTAATAATTTTATACGTAAGTCTATGCTTATTGATTGAAAAAATGAGCTATGCTATTCCTTAGGTTTCTCTTTTAAGATTCTGTCATGTGGATTTCTTCTTATGAGATGGAAGTGTATTTTTTAGTTAAGTAATCACATGGCTAAATTTTAAAAGGAAAAACTAAGGAACAGTACCTAAGGTACTGTATCTAAGTTTTATCCAAATAGTAATATAGTAAAGTGCAGTCTATTAGGTAATAACTAATAAAACAAGGTCACATATTGTAATTAACGTAACATCATTTTTTTTTTTTTTTTTTGAGGAAGAGATAACATCAATTTCATTGCTATCACATTAACAACACTTTTATTGTATATCAATTACAATGTGCCAATAGTTTCTCAAAAAAAAAAAATTTACAATGTGTCAATCTGTAAGACATATATTACAACATGTCAAGAGTCTTGAAACTTACTTAATTGACACTATATATGGCTAAATTTTAAAAGGAAAAACTAAGGAACAATACCTAAGGTACTGTACCTAAGTTTTATCCAAATAGTAATATAGTAAAGTGCAGTCTATTAGGTAATAACTAATAAAACAAGGTCACATATTGTAATAAACATAACATCATTTTTTTTTTTTTTTTTGAGGAAAAGCATAACATCGATTTCATTGATATCACATTAACAACACTTTTATTGCATATCAATTACAATGTACCAATAGTTTCTCAAAAAAAAAAAAAAAAATTACAATGTGTCAATCTCGTAAGACATATATTACAACATGTCAAGAGTCTTGAAACTTACTTAATTGACACTATATATGGCTAAATTTTAAAAGGAAAAACTAAGGAACAGTACCTAAGGTACTGTACCTAAGTTTTATCCAAATAGTAATATAGTAAAGTGCAGTCTATTAGGTAATAACTAATAAAACAAGGTCACATATTGTAATTAACATAACATCATTTTTTTTTTTTTTTTGAGGAAAAGCATAACATCGATTTCATTGATATCACATTAACAACACTTTTATTGTATATCAATTACAATGTGCCAATAGTTTCTCAAAAAAAAAAAAAAAAAAAAATTACAATGTGTCAATCTCGTAAGATATATATTACAACATGTCAAGAGTCTTGAAACTTACTTAATTGACACTATATGGTATTCCAACATAAACATCAAGGTTCAAAGTTGTACATTTTTAGACCCCTTAAAACACAACCATATTAACCTAATTAATTAGCCAAGTAATTACTTAGTCAAATTATCAGATCTAGGTTAACACAAATATATCATATCAATGTAAAGTGTGGAAAATAAAGTACACAAAGATATGATGACTTAGGAAAACCAAGCCGGTAAAAAACCCGGGGATGATTTAACCTAGCTGTCCTTAAGGTAAAACGAATCTACTATGAAAGAATTGAAGTTTATACAATAGTGACTTAGACCACTAACATTCTATTGCTACCTCGAGTAGGAAACTTACTACCACGACCACATGACAGCTCCAAGTCCACGAACTACTTCTTTCTTGGATTCCCAGCAAGCACAAGTACTACCGCTTGTATATCTTTAAGCTCTTGATTCTGTAACTGAAACGATCACCAAGTTCTTGACATAGTCTTGATTCTTGATAACCCTAAGTATGTGTGAAGCCAAACAACTCTGGATCTCACAAAAGATTCACACACACAGCATAAAGAGCAACCTCAAAACCTGGCTAGGGTTTTCCCTTTTATACTTAAGGCAAAACATAAAACCCTACACGTCAAACGAGCTTAGGCTGAGTTGAAAAATTTTGCAGAAAAACAATCTACATGACTTTCGATCGATTTAGCCTAATTTTCGATCGATCGAGCTAGGCAGATTTACACAGTAAATCCTGCAGAACACTTGATTCCAACTTTACATATAAATATACTTTGAGTAAGTCTAAACAAGACTTAAACGTTTTGATCATGGTTTGCCAACATTACAAAATGAAGTTCTAATAAATTAGTTCCTAATTCCTTAGAACCTAACAAAAGTTTAAACCCTTACTACGAATTATTAAAAAATAGAAAAGTAAAAGGAAAATCACCCAAACCTCCTTGAGGTTTGAGACAGTGACACTCTACCCTAAATTGTATAGGAAATAATTTTCCTCTCCCTTAAGATTTGAGAAAATCAGTATATTAATCATTTTATTAATAAAATTTTCTGAGTAACGAGGCCATTTAGGGCATTTTTTAATAGATAATATTATGAAAGTTTTAATACTATTTTTTAAGGAAAATCTTTTCTTGTAAAGAATTTCTAAAAATATTTTCTAAACCAATACCTTTAGGGCATTTGTTAACTTTTCTCTTAATAAAATTATAAAAATAATAGAATATTTTAAAATTTGAGAAGATCCTTCTTGATCCAACACTAACTACGATTTGGTGGCAAGGAGCAATATTTAACCAACAAAAACATTCACTAACCATGGTTAAGGTTTGGTCAAGAAATTTTTTTAAAAATTTAGAATATTTACTGTTATAACTTATAATGGAAGGACTAATGTACTAATCTCCTTAAATCTATATGGAGGGGAGTGTCACTTCCAAGGGTGTGTATGGGTCAAGTTAAGTTGAGTTGAGAGGTTTTTTCAACCCAACTCACTGTGGTGGGTTAAAAAAAATCCAACCTAACCAAATCTATTATAAGGCCACATAGATCAGGTTGGACCCATGGCCATTGGATAGTTTTTTTTAATTACAATTATTATTATTAGTAAATTGGGCATTAGAAGTTAGAAGTTAGAACAACACAATCACAAATAATACCAAATTCATAACCAAATAATCATAAGAATAACAACAAACTAATACAAACTATGTAAGGAAGACTTAGGTTATGTTTGGTAACAGTTTTTGTTTTTTATTTTCAAAAACTTGTTTTTGGGAATATAAAGAAAAAAAAATTTCTTGTATTTTTGAAATCAAAAACATGTTTGGTTTGTTGAAATTAAAAAAATAGTTTTTTGAAGAAAAACATAAAAAATACTAAAATATGTTGTTACTAGGATTTGAACTTTAATGCTAACTCATTAAATGAGATAGATTCATTATGTAGGGGTATTGGGCCCAAGAGCTTATTATTCATCTATATATTGGGTCTAAAGCCTAAGCTGAGGACTAGAGGTCGTCCGAGAAGGAGTAAACATTATCAAGGGAGTCCGTATTAGTAAATGAAGATGTCAGTTTTAGTCATAATGGCACAAGAGGGTAGGCCGAGGACAAATGTCACCTTGGCTAACCAAAGCCGAGGTCTAAATAGGTGGTTTGCCATCCTGCGGAATATTCCAGGGAGTTATATTGGTACAGATAAACATTGCAAAAACATGGGATAGAGGGGAATCCTAAAATATCTAAGGAGAAAGCTGCTACCATCGCATTAAATGTTTGCAGCTAACTCTCTGGCCGCATTAATGTGGATATGATACCTGAATAGTGATTTTCAGCCTTATAGCTACTACATGAAGACTTTAGGAAAATGCTGATGGGACAAATATCAATAACAACCATCTAGCAAGCACGTGGAAGATAAAGATGAAAGCCAAAGAAAGTATAAAAGAAGAATGAAGCAATGGGAGAAAGGGATCAAGAAAATAGGAGAAAAATATTGTCGCATCAAGAACTGATTTTGTAATCAAATCTGAAAGAAATATATAAGAACTAATCTCCTCGGATTGTGCCGAGAATGATTTTCTTTAGTATAAACTCGTTTATTTTCATTCTCTTGTCCTCTAAATCTACTATAGTGTTTGTTTGATTTATTAAAACCCAATTTTCCAACCAACTCTCTACAAATTCATTGTTTTGGGCTTTTTGGACCTGAATCCATCAACCTTTAGGCTAAGGAATTCAAATTTGGTCCTTACCATAGGCACCGTCTATGGGAATTACTGGTGCTATAGTGAGTCTAACGTTCACCGATGGTAGGTTCAAGTTCAAACCATGCAGAATCCATGGGGTCTCAACATCAAGATCACTTCTGTGATCTTAAGCAAAGGAGAGACTGGGAGAGGAGTGTGCACACTACCCATACTAGTAAGAGTCATTTTAGGGGTGGTAGCCACCTTTCTCATGAGAAAAATACTAAAATCATGCAATTGGAGATTGATCACCTGAGGAGAAGCTTACACCATGAAAGGTGAAAAAGAGCTCCCTCCATTTCTGACTTCTATTTCGGTGGTGAAGAGGATGGTAGCTATAGATGCAGATCAAGGACCTCTCATAGTGAGTCCTTCTCGTATGATGAAGACTACCATAATGGGCGCAGAAACAGAAATTCATCTTTGAGAGGCTTGGGAAACAATGCTATGAGTAGAGTACTCAACCAAATTTCCAGATCACCTTTCACGCGTAGAATTGAGGGAGGAAAACTTCCTCGGTAGTTCACTTAACCCACGTTTACCATGTATAATGGTTGAACGGACCCTGTGAAGCATGTTAGCTACTTCAATCAAAGAATGGTTGTGCACTCCAAGAACGAGGCCTTGATGTGCAAGGTATTTCCATCCAGCTTGGGACCTGTAGTGATGAGGTGGTTCGATGGTCTGGGTGCAAGTTCCATTGGTTCCTTTAAGGAACTCACTCAAGCATTTGGATCCCGCTTTATCACATGCAGTAGGGTTCCTCGGCCCTTAGATTCCTTGTTGTCCATGTCCATGAGAGAAGGGGGGACCCTGAAAACATACTTGGACAGATACTAGTAGATGTTCAATGAGATAAATGGTGACTTTGACGACATAGCCTTTAGGACTTTCAAGGTCGGCCTACCTACCAAGCATGGCTTGAGGAAGTCTTTGATTGGGAAGCCCGTTACCAGTGTACACCAACTCATGGATCGGATTGATAAGTATAAGAGGGTTAAGGAGAACGAACAGCAAGGCAAGGAAAATGGTAAGGCTATCCCTTAAGAGATGAAGGATTTCAGGTCGGACCGCTACAATAATAGCAGGCCCCGGAGGGATTTTGCCGGGCAACTTAGGACTACAGCTCCTCAAGTGGTGAACACTATGTTCCGAGAATCGGTGCATTAAGTTTTGGAGAAGATCAAGAACGAGTCATACTTCAAATGACCGAACAAGATGAGTGGAGACCCCTTGAGGCGTAATCAGAGCCTTCATTGCCAATATCACCAGGAGCGAGGGTATACCATTGAGGACTGCAGGACTTTGTGAAACCATCTGGAGCAACTAGTTAGGGAAGGAATGTTACAGCAGTTTTTGTATTGTCCCAACGGGCAAGGAGACCAATCAAGGTCAGGAGCTCAATGGAATACTTCTTCAAGGCTCCCGATAGGCACAATCAATGTCATTTTCACCACACCTAGGAGAACTAGTTCTCAACCTTCCAAGGTGATGTTTATAGCTCGGCTACCAGCCGAGGACTCTAATTCTAAGTTGAAGAGGGCTAAAGTGGAGATCCGACCGGTGCTAAGTTTTTCAGATGAAGACAAAATTGGAACCATCTAACCACATGATGATACTTTGGTGGTAACCCTCAGAATATGAGGTTATGATGTGAAGAGGGTAATGGTAGACCAGGGCAGTGGTGCAAAGATCATGTACCCTGACTTGTACAAATGGCTGAACTTAAAGCATGAAGATCTGATAGCCTATGATTCACCTTTAGTGAGTTTTAATGGGAAATTTGTCATCCCATAGGGCCAGATTAGGTTGCCCGTGTAGGCAGGCTCAGAGGTGGTTAAAGTGGACTTCATTGTGGTAGACGCATACTCTCTCTACACGACCATAGGAGTTGTTTCTTCAAATCTGCATCAGAAAGTGAAATATCTGTCAGGGGACCGGATTGAGGAGTTGGTAAGGAGTCAGTCCATGGCTAGGCAGTGCCTCGTGTCTGCAATTTTACATTAGCCTACAGCTGAGTCCTCGACCTCTACTGAGGGAGGTTTGTAGCAATCAAAGTCTTCGGTGCTGCCTGTAGATGGGCCAGCCGAGGAGGGGAAATGTGAGGATTTAGAGAAATTTGTTGTAGGTGATGACTCGGAGAAGTTTTTTCAGGTTGGGGCTCGGCTACCACCTCAAGAGAAGGAAAAGTTGGTGGAGTTTCTCAAGAGGAACGTTGATGTGTTCGCTTGGAATGCCTATAAAGCTCTGGGGGTGAATTTAAGCTTCATCTGCCATTATTTGAATGTCAATCCATCTGTCACTCCCAGAAAGCAACCACCTCGACACTCATCCAAGGATCATTTTGACGCTATCAAAGATAAGGTGATGAAGTTTAAGCAGGCTGGGGCTATTAAAGAAGTGTTCTATCCTGAATGGTTGGCCAATACTGTGGTTATGAAGAAAAAGAATGGAAAGTGGCGGGTATGTGTGGATTTCACAAATCTGAACAAGGCCTACCCAAAAGACCCTTTCCTTATGCCTCGGATAGACCAGCTAGTGAATGCCACTGTAGGTCATCCTCGGATGAGTGTTTTGGACACTTTTCAAGGCTACCACCAAATACCTTTGGCATTGAACGATCAAGGGATGACAGCCTTTGTTACTCCTATCAGGAATTACCATTACAAGGTGACGCCCTTTGGTTTAAAAAATGTAGGGGCTACCTACCAGAGGATGATGACCAAAATGTTTGAACCATAGCTAGGGAAAAACATTGAGGTCTATATAGATGACATGGTAGTCAAGAGCAAGTTGGAATTTGGGCACGTTAATGACCTCGGAAATATTTTTGAAATCTTGAAGAGACACAAGCTGCAGTTTAATGCTTCCAAGTGTTCTTTTGGTGTTAGATCAGGAAAGTTCTAGGGCTACATGGTCACACACTGTGAAATTGAAGTTAACCCTAACCAGATTAAAGCAATCAACAATCTGCAACCACCTCAGAATCCCAAAGAGGTACAGAAACTAACAAAGATGACCGCTGCTCTAAACCAATTCATCTCTCGGTCAGCAGACAGGTGTAGGCCTTTCTTTTAGCTGTTGAATAAATGGAAGGAATTTGAATGGACCGAGAAGTGTGTCCTGGCTTTCTAGCAGTTGAAAGAATATCTTTCTCAGCCACCATTATGTCCAGGCCCAAGGTGGATGAAGTTTTGTTTACTTACATTGCAGTGGCCTTCCATGCAGTGAGCTTGGTGCTGATACAGGTTGATAGTGGTGTGTAGAGACCAATTTATTATGTGAGCAAGTCACTACATGAGGCCAAAGTCCATTACCTACCACTAGAAAAGGCCATTCTGGCAGAGTTGCATGCTACACGTAAGCTCCCCTACTATTTCCAATCACACACGGTTGTTGTCTTAACTCAACTTCCGCTCAAATCTCTACTTCAGAGCACTGACTACACGGGAAGAATTGCAAAGTGGGGTACGATCCTAGGGGCTTTTGATATCAAATATATGCCTCGAACCTCTGTCAAGGGTCAGGTCCTTGCTGACCTGGTAGCTGAGTTTGCTACATGGATGAAAAATCGGTTGGTGCAATCTCCCTACAAGAACCTTTGACCTGGAAGGTCTACGTCGATGGTGCAGCAAACCACAGGGGATCTGGAGTGAGGCTAGTTATGGTATCCCCGAAGAGGATTACAATTGAGAAATCCTTGAGATTGGGCTTCTCGACCACAAACAATGAAGCTGAATATGAAACTCTACTGGTAGGGATAACCATAGTTCAGAGAATGGGTGGAAAAGCAGTGGAGGTATTCTCTGATTCAAGGCTGGTAGTAGGCCAAGTCCAGGGAGAATTGGAAGCTAGAGATCCCAGAATGCAGGAATATTTAAACCAGGTTAGACATTTACAGTATGGATTTGAGTCTTTTAATTTATCACAAGTCCCTAGAAGTAGAAATACACATACAGACTCTCTTGCCACACTGGCAACCTCCTCAACACAAAGTTTACCTAGGGTGATCCTTGTGGAGGACTTATGTAAACCTACAAAGGTAAGAGGAAATGTGGTTCATGTTCATCAAATAAAAGTGGGTCCTAGCTAGATGCACTATATCGTGCTATTCCTTAAGGAAGATGTCTTGCTTAAGAATAAGTCTGAGGCTGACAAGGAACGGAGGAAGGCTCCTCAGTTTTGGCTATCCGAGGACCAAAAGTTGTATAAGAGATCCTTTTCTGGCTCATATTTGCTATACATACACCCTGAAGCAGTTGAGCTACTCCTGGAAGAATTACATGAAGGAATTTATGGAAGCCACACGGGGGGCAGATCTTTGTCTCACAAGGCCTTCACACAAGGCTATTAGTGACCAAATATGCAGAAAGAAGCATAAGACTATGTGAAGAAGTATGACCAATTCCAAAGATTTTCACCAAACATCTATCAACCCGGAGGAATCCTTAATCCACTGTCTAGCCCTTGGCCTTTTTCTCAATGGGGATTGGAAATTGTAGGTCCCTTCCTTAAAACAGCAAAGAATAAAGATATTTGTTGGTTGGCACAAATTACTTCACCAAGTGGGTTGAAGTTGAACCATTGGCAAATATCAGGGATGTGGATGCCAAAAAGTTTGTTTGGACGAATATTGTCACTCAGTTTGGAATCCCTCGTACCTTCATCTCGAATAATGGATTGCAGTTTGATAGCAAGGTCTTCAGGAGATATTGCTGTGACTTAGGCATCACAAATAGATATTCCACCCCGGCCCATCCACAGGGGAACAGACAGGCTAAAACTGCCAACAAGGTCATAGTGGGAGGGCTTAAAAAGAGGTTGGACGATGCAAAGGGAAAATGGGTAGAAGAACTGCCACACGTCCTTTAGACATACTGAACTACACCCTATAGGTCCACTGAGGAGACTCCATTTTCAATGACTTATTGGGCCAAGGCTGTTATTCCTCTAGAAACTGGATTTCCCACATTGAGAACAGGTTCTTTCACTCCAAGCAGTAATGATGGGCTACTAGAGAAGTGCTTAGACTTAATTGAAGAACGAAGAAAAAATGTTATGGTCTAATTGGCCTATTACCGACATAAGCTCAAATAAGGGTATGATGCTAACGTGAATCTGAGACCACTGGCACCTGGTGACTTGGTGTTAAGAAAGGTTTTAAGTACTGCAAAAAACCCAACATGGGAAAAATTGGGATCCAACTGGGAAAGACCATATCATATTACATCAGTGACTGGAATAGGTGCATATTATCTTGAAGACCTTGAGGAAAAGGTTGTACCACGCCCCTGGAATGTAAATAACCTGAGAAAGTATTATTATTAATGAAAAATTTCTTCACCATATTTGGGTTTGCTATATTACAGGTCATGCGTTCTACTATTTATCTAAGTATCAAACAGAACCTTGGTCATGCCTGACTCCTCAAACCACATACCTTGGGTAAATTGATATCTTTTAATCATTGTTCTAAATATTAAACAAAACCTTAGCTTTGCTTGGTTTCTTGGACCACATGTTTTAGGTAAATTAATACTCCCTGATATCTATCTAAGTATCAAACAGAACATTGGTCATACCTGGCTCCTCGGACAACATACCTTGGGTAAATTGATATCTTTTAATCAATGTTTTAAGTATTAAATAGAACCTTAGCTATGTCTGGTTCCTCGTACCACATGCTTTAGGTAAATTAATGCTCCTTGACATCTATCTAAGTGTCAAACAAAACCTTGGTCATGCCTGGCTCTTCGAACCACATACCTTGAGTAAATTGATATCTTTTAATCATTTTTCTAAGTATTAAACAGAACCTTAGCTATGCTTGGTTTCTCGAACCACATGCTTTGGGTAAATTAATACTCTCTGACATCTATTTAAGTATCAAACAGAACCTTGGTCATGCCTAGCTCCTCGGACCATATACCTTAGGTAAATTGATATCTTTTAATCATTGTTCTAAGTATTAAACATAACCTTAGCTATGCCTAATTCCTCGGACCACATACTTTGGGTAAATTAATACTCCCTAACATCTATCTAAGTATCAAACAGAACATTGGTCATGCCTGGCTCCTCAGACCACATACCTTGGGTAAATTGATATCTTTTAATCATTGTTCTAAGTATTAAACAGGACCTTATCTATGTCTAGATCCTTGGACTACATACTTAAGGTAAATTACTACTTCTTAGTGATTACTTTAATGCTAAGTATAATCAGCTACACTGAACAGCAAGATTTTTCACTGTGATAACAAACTCAAATAGATGCTCATGAGCATCACTCAAAGCATTTGCAGGCATACCTATATTTGTTTGAGAGTTGGTTATCCCCCTGATTCTTTAAACTTGCTACTAAGTAAAGAACAGAGAAAGTTTGAGCCTGTAAGCATGCTACAATGCTATGTATGTCCTTAAAGTTAAAATTATGCTTTGTCGAGGTGATGGACTTAGCAGATTTAACCTATTTTGTTACTAACCATATGAGGTGGGATAAATTTTCTACCACTTATGCAAATTAATGAAGAGAGTTTTACCTCATTACTACTTTCATTAAGTGTTAGGGAAAAATAGAAATTAAATCAATACCAGTATGAGAATCATAGGAAAAAATAAAATATGTGTAACTTTCATTAAGTAAAGCCTCAAAGCAAGGTAGTTTGAGTACAAAGGGGGAAAGTTTAGTTACAAACTATGAAAACTAAAACAGAAGTCACCAAAAAAAAAAAAAAAAAAAGAAAAGAAAAGAAAAGAGAAATATACTGGAAGTTATTTCTTTTTTATTACAATCTTTCCTTGGGGAAGGGCCTTATTAGGCTGAGTGGACGCTACTTCTGAGGCCTTGGGGCCCTTGCTTGCAGGATTACCCTTAGCAGGCAAAGAGAGAGTAGCCAGGACGATCTCCATCTTTTTGGGAGCTTCTTTCTCGGTATGAGGGTCCTGGGTGCTGGCTTGGGGCTGCGTAGCATCAGGGGCCACTCCCTGGTTGGCATTTTTGTCCTTTTCAATGGCCCCGATCTGCTCGAACACCTCGAAGGGTTTGTTAGAAGAGGTTAGGACTTCAGCTGGACCATCCTTGCCTGCTTCTGCCACCTTAGGAATAGTAACAATGCTCGAGTTGGTTAGGACAGATATTCAAATGGCAAGAGGGTAGTATACACTTTCTGGCTTCCTAAGTACAGAAGAAACCTCAACCCCAACTTGGTTGAAAGCTTCATGCCATACTTGGGAGCAGTAGTTTCTACACACCCCCAAGACCTCCACCCTGAGGGACTCTTCGGTCTCTGCCAGTCCTATATCGTACCCTTGCTGCTCAGCCTCATCCTTGGCTTTCTACGCCTCTTCATTGGCCTTGTCTGCCTGATCCTTAGCCTTTTGGACTTCCTCCAACTTTTTCTTCAAAGCAACAATCTACTCTTTGGAGGTGGCCAATTAATCCTTGGCGTTACCAAGAAGCACCTGCTGGCCTTCGGCTTGCCTCTCAACATTATCTAAAGTGACGGTAGTACTTTCTCTCTCTCTCTCTCTCTCTCTCTCTCTCTCTCTGCTTCGATCAGCTTAGCCTTCATATCCTGATTGTTCTTCTCAGCCATTTGGAAGGCGTCTACAACAACAATTCGCCTCCCCTCTTCCTCCTTCATTTTGCAATGGGAATAGTTTACCATCTCCTCGGCCCTGAAGTTGGCTTGGATGGCCTGGAAAGGAAGAGGAGGACAGTTATTAAAAAAAAAAAAACTTACTTACCATGGCCAAATCCCTCTTCAGTCCGAGGAAGACTTCATGTTGCC
This sequence comes from Quercus gilva, assembly GCA_023621385.1. Taxonomy (NCBI): domain Eukaryota; kingdom Viridiplantae; phylum Streptophyta; class Magnoliopsida; order Fagales; family Fagaceae; genus Quercus; species Quercus gilva. The sequence continues at coordinate 52,899,087 of CM042478.1, forward strand.
TCATAGACCTAAGGTTAGCCATATCCTTGGGCAGTAGCAAGGATTGTTCCACCGCATATGCCACATAGCCAGCCATGCCATGCTAGAAGTCTTTGATAGAGGCATCACTTAGTAAGGGAGCCCCATCCAACTCCATGCGTGGGGCCCAAGCTAGGGATGCAGCTCTATGGTCACCCCTCTGCTCCACCTCAGTGGCTGACCTCGTCTGTAGGCCTTTCTGCTACTTAGCCCCCCTTTGAGACTCAACTTCTTTGAGGGGAAGGTTTTTCTTCATCTCTACCACCTCCTTTCCTTTCTTCTCCCGCTTCCTCTTATGGTCGGTAAGGTGAACTCGGAGGGTTAGGACAGGTGGAGAAAGGGGGAGCTTTGTCTAGGCCGGCTTCTCGGGAGCATCCCTCCCCAGCTAGGATTCCAGCAATTCTTGCAGGGTTGACCTCTGCTTCCTTTGGATCCCTATCTCGTCTAATAAGGGTATAGGTCCTTCGAGGTGACTAGATTGAGGTAGGGAAAACTGGCCAAGGTCACCAGTTGATGTCTCGAGAGACAAGGGCTGGTTAAAAATCTTATAGAAGTCGTCTGAATCTGAGACATCTACTATCTCCTTTTCCTTTTCTTCTTCTTCCTCGTCTTCTTCCTTGCTAGTAGGTTAAGAAGAAGTAGCTTACCAGGTGTGTGTTGAAATGGAAAAGCTACTTTGGGGAAGCCTTCTGGGATAAGTTGAGTGACGAAAGTGCCTTCTAGAATAGGAGTGCCCTCGAGAAGGAGAAAACCAGGGACGGCGACACTTATCCGGTGTAGGCGGGGATCTTTGGTTTTTATGACGCACTTAGGCGCCTAAAAACTGGACGAGATAAGTGTGTATCCTAGGATCAAGTGAGCCGCTCATAATTGACTGTTTTTGTTAACAAATACCTCGGCCCGAAGGATTTTGTCCAAACTATCCTTATTAACCAGATTGAAATTTGGCTTAGCAATGTGTCTATCTACAAAATCATCAAAGAGACAAAAAAAAAAAAAAAAAAAAAAAGAGCCGTCAGAATCAAGAATGGCACAAATCAAAGGGAACGAGGTAATTATAAAATAATCTTCCTGAACCTAAAGCCCCACCTGGTATCCCCTCTCTAGTCGGGCAAGGGTAGACATGGCAATACGGGTCAAAATTTTCTGACCTGACCAGACTCGACCCAAAAAATACCTGACCCAGACTCAATTTTTTTTTTCCCGAAGCAAAAACGGGTTGACCCGTGACCCGACCTGATTTTTTTGCAAGTCAACCCAACCCAACTCGAATAACCCGTGACTCGACCCATTAAAAAAAATTCACTAATTTTTTTTTTTTAATTACGTCCCGATACTATGTGCATAAAGCACAAAGTATCAAAACTAGTTGTAATATATTCAATATTTATCACAATGCTACTGTGCTTGACAGTAACAAGACATCACAAATCACAATACTACTGTCACTACACAATGGCCAAGGCCGTGACTCACAACCATAAAAAAATAAAATAAAATAAAAATTCTCATTCAGTGCTTGCTTGCTAGCTGTAGTCCACTCGGTTCACTCCATTGTCCAACGACGAAGCCAAAGCACAAAATGTCAAATTGCACAATACAATCCATTATACTTTATAGTCTATACAAACAAACCTAAAAGTGAAAAATGAAAAGTGAAACCTTTAAGTTAAGTTCCTCACTTCCTCTACTTCTCTTGTGCCTCCACCCTCCAGACCAGAGTCCGGCCTCTTCCCTTCTTCCACACTTTTTTAGTTTCACACAAAGCCTTTAATTTTTAGTAGTATTTTTTGCTGGAGTTAGTTGGAACAATTGAAGTCTTGCAAAGTTCAACTGTTTTCAACTTTTATTGGTGGCCATACTTTCTTTTGAGTCCGGCCTCTGCCCCTCTTCAGTCTTCACACATTCGACATTCCACAAATCACAAATCATCAACTATGGTGAAGGTAAGTTAAATCATTTTCATCATTCTCTTAAATCCCTAAATGTTTTTAGTTTTTGGATTGATTTTTAATTTTATGAATTTATGATTTAGCAATAATAATATAGTATACTGCTTTGCCTCTGCTAACATTATATTTAATTGTTTGTGCGTTTGATTGTTGAATGTCTATGTCATTTGGATGAATGTGTCATCAAATATAGTATACTCCTCTGCCTTTGCTCTGCCTCTGTGTTATTTGGATGAATGTATTACATAGTTATGTTCAGAGTTTCTTTAGAGGTTTTAAATAGACTAGAATTTTAATTATATATTTTGCTTTGATAATTAGAGTACAGCAGCTTCTCCGGCTGTAAATTTGGAAAGTGATGATGATGTTGTAACTATGGATACCTCTTTTGGTCCTTCACCATCTTTAAGAGTTAATTCAAAATCAAAGTTTAAGACACCAAATAGAGTTTCAAGGGGAAAAAAAAAAAAAAAAAAAAAAAAAAAAAAGGGAAAAACAACACACTTCTTCAGTTTGGACTGAATTTGTGAAATTGCCTATTGATGAAAAAAGGTTAAGTAAGGCTATTTGTCAATGGTGTGGGAAAATGTTTTTGGCGGATAGTCATCATGGAACATCAAACTTGCATCGCCATCTTCACAAATGCTTAAAACGAAATGCAATAAAAGAAGCTGGTGAAGAAGAGGGTATGGTGTTACAAAATAAGATAACTCAAGAAGAGTTTCGTGAGATGTTAGCGGAGGCTATTGTCAAACATAATTTACCATTTAGCTTTGTTGAGTACGAGGGTATTAGAAAAGTTTTCAGCTATCTAAATTCAGACGTTAAACATATTTCTAGGAATACTTCAAAGTTGATTTTCTAAAACTTTACAAGAAAGAGAAGGATGACGTTAAAAATAAGTTGAAATTAATTTCTGGTAGAATATGTTTGACTTCGGATTTATGAACCTCTATTACAAGTGAGGGATATATTTGTCTTACAGCGCATTATGTGGATGAGAATTGGGAATTGAAAAACATTATCTTGAATTTTTGTCATATGCCACCCCCACACATGGGAACTCTTTTATCGGAGAAAATTTTAAGTTTCTTGGAAGAATGGGGTATTGAGAAGAAAATATTTTCCATTACTTTAGATAATGCATCTAATAATGATAATTGCCAAGATTTCATAAAGAACAAGCATAATGAGGGGGGTTTATTGTTATGTGATGGTATCTTTTTCCATGTGCGTTGTGGTGCTCATATATTGAATCTTATTATTCAAGAAGGATTGAAAGTAATAGATGACTCGGTGATTAAGATCTGAAAAACTATGAAATATCTTAAAGGATCAAAAAGTAAAATGTGCAGATTTGATGAATGTGCCAAGATAGTTGGTATGAAGAGAACAAAGGGTTTACGTTTAGATGTGTGTACAAGATAGAATGCAACATATGACATGATTGACAGTGCAATGAGATATCGTTCTGTGTTGATCCGTTTAGCAGAGGAAGATGCTAATTTCAAGCATTGTCCATCAAGGGATGAATGGAATAGAGTTGAAAGGATAACTCGGTTTTTGAAACCTTTCAATGACATTACAACTCTATTTTCTGGAACTAATTACCCTACGGCAAATTTATATTTTCAAGGAGTATCTCGAATTGAATTGCTCTTATTTGAAGAAATGGAGAGCCAAGATTCATTTATTTGTAATATGGCAGAACAGATGAAAGTTAAATTTGACAAATATTGGATTGTTATAGTGTGGTGCTAGCTTGAGCCATTGTTCTTGATCCAAGGTATAAGTTGGATTATGTGGACTATATTTTCAAGAAAATAGAGCCAATTGAGCACATTGCTAAAATGAAGGTGAAGAGCATTGAGACTACATTGTATAAGCTTTTTTCAGAATATGAACGCCCCAAGCCTATGGCCACTACAAATGTTTCATCTTGTGTTGGGAGTTCTAGTCACACTAGCGGTGCTATGGATGATCCTGATGATGATGAAGATAAGGAAGATGATGTAAGTGAATTGCATTTTGTTTGGTATATGTTGTGCTATATTTTTTTAATAATAAAGATTGTAATGTTGTGTGGTATTATTTTTCATTGCAATTTTTTTTAATGATTAGGAATTTGATCATTATGAAATGGTCATGATACCAAAACAAAAAAATCTCAATTGGACTTGTATTTAGAAGAGCCTAGACTTGAAGAAATGGAGAGTCAAGATTCATTTATTTGTAATATGGCAGAACAGATGAAAGTTAAATTTGACAAATATTGGGATTGTTATAGTGTGGTGCTAGCTTGTGCCATTGTTCTTAATCCAAGGTATAATTTGGATTATGTGGACTATATTTTCAAGAAAATAGAGCCAATTGAGCACATTGCTAAAATGAAGGTGGAGAGCATTGAGACTACATTGTATAAGCTTTTTAGAGAATATGAACGCCCCAAGCCTATGGCCACTACAAATGTTTCATTTTGTGTTAGGAGTTCTAGTCATACTAGCGGTGCTGTGGATGATCTGATGATGATGAAGATAAGGAAGATGATGTAAGTGAATTGCATTTTGTTTGGTATATGTTGTGCTATATTTTTTTAATAATAAATATTGTAATGTTGTGTGGTATTATTTTTCATTGCAATTTTTTTTAATGATTAGGAATTTGATCATTATGAAAGTGGTTGTATACCAAAACAAAAAAATCTCAGTTAGACTTGTATTTAGAAGAGCCTAGACTTGACAAAAAGCAAAATTCAAAGTTGGAAGTTCTCTCTTGGTGGAAAGAGCATTATAATCGGTTTCCAGAACTCTCTTTAATGGCACGGGATCTCATGAGCATTCCGATAACCACTGTTGCTTCTGAATCAAGTTTTAGCATTGGGAAAAAATTCTTACTCTGTATCGATCATGTCTTTTACTTGAGAATGTGGAAGCTACGTTATGTACTAAAAGTTGGCTATATGGATTTGAAGGTAATTTAATTTTTTTTTTTTGTCATAATTATACAATTTTAATTCTTTATTGATGTGCTTTCATGGTACATTAAGTTATATTAAAATATTGTATTGTAGATGAAGATGCTGACGAAATTGGCCAACTTGAGCTACAATTTGCAAGTATGAATATTTGCAGTGCTGAATCTACTACCAACGTTGAGTAGATTGAGATTAAGGTGTAATTCTTATAAAATATTTATTTATTCTTCTTTACTTAATATGTTATGTTTATTTTTAAATCTTTTTTTATTTAGTTTATCTTTCTAAGTAATTTAACTTTTTTTGTTTAGCTAGGATTGCAACAGGCTGCCTTTCGGAAGCTGTGGTGGAAGCTAGTCTCACTGCAACTGTTTATAACTTCCAAAGAATTTTGTTTTTAAGTGATTGTGGAGGACTTTTTACAACCCTTAATAGCAAGAGAGCTTCGGATTGGCAGGATTCTACTAGGCTTGCTAACCTTAACTTTCTTGTTCAAGGTGGCTTACTCTACAAAATGATCTTAGTGCCCTCTTTGCTAGTTAATCATATAAGTATTGTAGCTAAGCAGGCAACTCTAGTGCCTTTGAACCAGCATTGGTTGAATCCAGCTTTGTATATGAACTCTTAATGTCGTTTGTGTTTGTACTCCCTGTTTTTGGTATTAAAAAAAAAAAAAAAAAAAAAGATGCTTGTCAGAAATTTTGAGTTGGTTACTTGATGACAAAGGCAGTGGAAGGCTTGTAAGTTGTATATGAAAAAATATGTGCTTAACAGCTTAAGTTCCATGCATTAAATCAAGATGTAGATGTAGTTGTTTTGCTTGTGTTGGAAGTTGAATATAAATCTAGATCTTTTGCACTCTCAATGTGAGTTGCTCTTCTTTCTTAGTCTTTTTAGTTTGATATTATTCTTTTTGTAATTGAAAAAAAAAATTGTTTGAAAAATACGGGTCAACCCGACCCGCAACCCGATTAACTCGTTTTAACCCGTGACCCGTTTAACCCGCAAACCCGATTGACCCGACCTGACCCGCTCGTTTTGCCACGTCTAGGCAAGGGAGGCCATTGTGCCACTCCCCTAAAACAATTAGAAAATCTTCTTTTAACCCTTTGTTGGATTTAGGGAGACATTGAATAAGCCTAACCTCAGGATACCTTGATTTCAAGTAGTACCCCTGCCCCTTTAAATGGTGAAGGTTATAGACCCAGTTGACATCATGGTGGCTCAAACCTAAACCTATTTTTTCATTAACGGCGTCTATACTCCCTAATATTCTGAACATCTTTAGGGCACATTGGGTGGGAGTTAACCTATGAGCCCTAAGGTAATCCCTAGTAATGATACCCATGGGAATCCTCATCCCATCCTCTATAAAGGCAATCATTGGAATCACTACTTCTCCCTCTTACCTTCTTTCGTGCCACTCACCCTCCTTACAATATCTAATGGACACCCTTGGTAGGATCCTATACAAAGCTCTAAAGCTCTCTATCCCCTCCTCAGAGTCTACCAAGCTTTTGAATCTACCCATTTCTAGGAAGGTTTGGGGGAACTAAGAAGATTGAGAGAAGAAAATGGAGCCGAGGGGAAAAGAAGTATAGAAAAAAAAGAAAAATATATGGAAAAATAGAGTATATAAGTTTTTAAAGACTTACAAGAAGGAGAAAAGCATCCTCAGACAGGCTTTTAGGATTTATAAAGGCGCAAGTAAGTGGGGAGAAATTGGCAGGTTCAGTGTATGTATGCTAGAGTGAAGTGAATGCTAAGATAAGTTGATTAATTGATTTGAGGGGTATTTATACCAAGGAGAGAGCTAGGAGCGAGAAAATTCCCGCTCGGTTCCCAGCGAAATCCTCAGTCATTGGATTCACATCACACCGTAGAACGTGAGGGACAAGGAGCCGTAAGAATTTAATGAAGATGCATCTCGAATGCTGAAGCACCAGGAGCATGTCTTGGGCAGTTAAAAATGCATCTTCATAGGCAGAGGTGAGATGCGATGAGCTTAAAGCAACTACAATGATATCAAGATCCTCCTTTCTTCCCGAGGAGCCAAAAAGAAGAATCTCAAGAGACTATTGTAGGGGTATTGGGCCTAGCAACTCATTATCCATCTATATATTGGGCCTAAAGCCCAAGCTGAGGACTAGAAGTCGTCCGAGGAGGAGTAAACAATATCAAGGGAGTCCGTGTTAGTAAATGAAGAGGTCAATTTTGGTCATAATGGCACAAGAAGGTAGGCTGAGGACAAATGTCACATCGGCTAACCAAAGCCGAGGTTCGAATAGGTGGTCTGCCATCCTGGAAAACATTCAAGTAAGTTCTATTGGTATGGATAAGCATTGCAGAAACATGGGACAAAGGAGAATCCTAAAATATCTAAGGAGAAAGTTGCTATCACTGCATTAAATGTTCTGCAACTAATTCTCTTGCCGCATTAATGTGAAGGTGATACCTGAACAGTAGTTTTCAATACCAACCATCTGGCCAGCACGTGGAGGGTAGAGATAAAAGCCAAAGAAAGTATAAAAGAAGAAGGAAGCAATGGGAAAAAGGGATTGAGAAAATAGGAGAAAAATACTATAGCATCAATAATAGATTTTGTAATCAAACCTAAAAGAAATATGTAAGAACTGATCTCCTCGGACTATACCGAGGACGATTTTCTTTAGTATAAACTCGTTTATTTTCATTCTCTTGTCATCTGAATCTACTCTAGTGTTTGTCTGATTCATTAAAGCCTAGTTTTCCAACTTACTCTCTACAAATTCATTATTTTGGGCTTTTTGAGCCTGAGTCCATCAACCTTTGGGCTAAGGAACTCAAATCTGGTCCTTACATTAAATTAAATGTGTATTTTCATTGACTTTTAAAAATTAGAAACTGAAAACAGTCTTTTGTATATTTTTAGTTTCCTTCACAAATTGAGTTTTGAGAACAATTTTTTTTTTTTTTTTTTTTTTGTTTATTTTGGGTTGCCAAACAAGTTTTTTAGTTTCAAAAATAGAAAATTATTTTTGAAAACAGAAAATAAGAGGAAAAACAGTTACCAAACGTACGCTTAGAGTTTGGATTTTATTTAAGAAAATAAGAAGAAAAAAAAATAAATAACAAAATTGTATAATATATTTTTAAATATATATTAAATATGTATTTTAAGTTTTAAATATATATTAAATATACATAGGTCAGGTCAAGTTAGATAGATTTGTAAATCTTATGACTCAAACCCAACCCAACTCACTGAAAAAAAATAATTCACAACTCAACTCAACCCAACTCACCAACCTTTAAAAACCAATTCAATTCGATAGATTTGATTGGATCAGATTGATTTTGACGAGTTGTCTGGACATTCATTTCCACGAAAGTTTTTTTTTTTTTTTTTTTAAGCATTTCCATGGAAGTTTGGAAAGGATAAATGAATGTTTTAATCACCCAAATCTCTATTATGTAATTTACTATTAAAAAAAGAAAAAGAAAAAAGAGCATACCCCAAAGTCCAACGACCCACCGGCCATGTAAGCATTTATTGCTCAGCCACGTCAGCTTTCCCACTTCCATCAACAAAAGCTTCCTAATTTTCCAAACTGTTTCGATTAGCCCATTAAATACAAGCACAGCTACTCTCTCTCACTGTGTCTTTGTTTGTGTGAGACATGGCTTCCACTTGCCCCTTCTTTTCTCTCCTGTCTTTGGTTTGTTGTTAAACATTTACTTATTCTCTCTCCTAATATCTTTACATTTCTTTAAACCTTCCTGGGTCATAATTAAGTTCACTCTTTATTGGTTATACTGTTATTAATTGCCATCAAGGCAGTTTCTTACAACTGGGTTTTCCACTCTTTCTAGATTTTCATATCTATATGACTCTAAGTTGGGATTGAAATGACTTTTGTCACACTGATTATCTTTCTTTTTTTTCTTTTTGTTACCATAGATGAATTGTGCAAAGATGTGGTATGTGGAAAAGGAACTTGCAAGCCATCAAATCAAAGTGCTTTCTTCTTGTTTGAATGTGAATGCTATCCTGGGTGGAAGCAGGCTAGCTTTGGCCTTGCCGAAAAATTCAAGTTTCTACCTTGTGTGGTTCCCGATTGTAAGAGCTATCTCTCTCTCAAATCCAAATGGATTATGTGTGTTTGAATATATGACTACAATCCCTCACACTGCAAAAGAATTTGTTGATGAATTGCTTTATATTTGTATTACTGAATGAGTAGCAATGGTTTGGTAACTTTTTATTAGTTTTTGTGGTGTATGTCAATCACACTCTAATTATCTCATAGAGTTGTTTTGCGCTGAGATCTGTCCAACTTACTTGGAAGGGATAAACATTAAACACTTGTAAAGATGCGATGATGATCTTGACCTGACCTGAAGAGTAATTTTTAATTTTACATGTTGGATGATAAGCCTTATGATTGTATATAAAACATTTGATCTAGTTTAGCAACAATTAAAGAATTCCATGATTTGATGATGCTGATAGTTTTTGGATGATTTTTTAGGTACCATCAATTACGAGCATGAATGCCTCCTCACCCGTCCGAGACAAAGGGAGCATAGCTAATGAATCAATCTACGATCGTAATAACACTTCTTTAACCTTATATGACATGGACCCATAGTTGCAGTTTTTTTTTAAAATTAGTTTATTAATTTTGTTATTTTGGTCTTACAGCTTGCCACTGGACCGATTGTGGAGGTGGCTTTTGCAACAAAACATCAAATTTCACATATAGCTGTGAATGTGCAAAGGATTATTATAATATTCTCAATGATACTTCCTTGCCAGGTTTACAAGATTGTAACTGCACATGCCTACAAGTTGCTAAAGAAAACTGTTATGGGTAAAATGATACGTTTAGGTGTGAACAGTTAAAACTTAATATTAACGTATGACATATCTAATGTATACCAGTAGTATGTCTTCTTCTGATGTAATATGTATAAGTAGTGTGTCAGAAGAGAATCCCCAACTTAAGTTTTAATATTTGTGTTTTAGGTGCAATTGGAATGGATTGTTCAACCCTGGGAATATCATCTTCAAACAAATCTACTTCTGCAACAAAAGTAGTGTCTGATGATGGTATGAACCATGGTGAGTCTCGCAATTTAGACTTGCATATAAATCATCTTCTTGCTTTATTTCTTTGCCAAGATAAATAGAAGGAAATTGATATGGTAATGTCTTGATTTAACTCGTTTTATTTTATTTTATTATTCAATCCATGATCAAAGCAGTTTCTTTTTTTCCTTGGAGCTAAACAAACAGCAATTCCTCTTAATTCAATTGTTATCTTGACTACTAGAGTAGTTTGCCTCTTCTTTAGAATGCAAAGGCGAGTGCAATCAAAGGAAAAAAAAATATACTCTAGAAGAAATATGTCATCTAAAAATAATGATTACTCGTCATAAAAGCAACCAATATTGCTGTTCTCTTATTTGACTAAATAAGCCCCCCAATCCCTTAAAAACTTTTACTGATCTGAGTCTCTTTTTTCGGTTATAGAAGTTCAATATCTTTTCAACAATTCACAATTTAAAACTTGGTATACAAATTGAGTTGTCTGAGTTCTTGGGTTAATCTTCCTTGGCTTGATTCATTTGTTTGACTTGTTTTATTTTTTTACAGCTGCTTCAATTCTACAAGGACATTATTTTTGTTGATAGCCCTGATGACATTCATGGCTATGGTTCAGTGGAAATAGAAGGACTTAATTATATACACAAGGCTTACAGCCCTGCATTCTAGTCAGATTTCATTGCTACTCCATTGCTTTTGGTTTTCCATAGTTCCACTTGACCAGCATTTCTATGTATATATGATCAAGTCCTATAAATAAATTATAACATGAACAGGGAGGAGTCTGTTGAATAGATATAACTCAGCACGGGACTTAGAGCAGAACATTTTAAGTATACAGCATATATGCTTTTGTTGAACATGATTTGATGATACTGAGTTCTATTACCTACTTTGAGAAACTAAGACTGGTATTGATTTGTTATGTTAACTTGTTTCTTTACTAACCATATAAGTATTGGAATAAGAAATAATGGAATTCATTAACCTTCAAAATGGCTGATCTTTGAACTTTTTTCACTGAGTTGTTGGCTCATTGTTGGATTCAGATATGCTTTAGTGCTTGAATTTACATTGTGCAATTCAAAACTTAATTGAACAATCTCTTTGCTAAGCTGAAAGCTAGTATTACTTGTAATGCATGTGCAAAAAGAATTCACATATCCAAATGACTTTATTCCCAATTGGATAAAGTTCCAAATCTACAGCTCATATTTCCATTCAAACTTTAATATATACTTCTCAATTCATGATAATTGAAATGCCTGAGTCTTTTTTCTTTTTCCTTTTAAAAGTAACCCGTGTGATCCAACCGAACCACATTATAATTTGAAAGAACCACAAACGTTGGTGGGCTAGTACCTAACAAAGCAGCCACGGGTTCTGATTCTTTAGACGATTTTTTTTTTTTTTTTTTTAAATTTTGGTAGATTCTTTAGATGATTTTAATAATTTTATACGTAAGTTTATGCTTATTGATGAAAAAATGAGCTAATATATAGTAAATAGTGCTACAGTAAAGAGCGGTCTATTTGGTACTAACAATGTGACATATTGTAATTAGCATAACATCAATTTCATTGATATCACCGTTAACAACACTTTTATTGTAAATTAATTACAATGTGCCAATCTCATAAGATATATACTACAATGGGTTTCGTTTACTTCTGGTACTTTTTTAACTGAAATCTCATTTTGTTTTAATAAGAAATTGTCATATCATCTACAAACTAAATAAAATGTGGAGATTAAAACTCACTACCACTTGTCATTGTATATTTAAAATAAAAAGACATATCCAGTTAAAAAAGTATTGGATGTAAATCAAACCCTACTACAATATATCAAAAGTTTTGTCACTTAATTAACACTTTATGGTATTTCAACATAAACATCAAGGTTCTCTATCTCCATATGGCCATATTCTTACTTCAACCAAATCTTCCTTTATTGCCAACAATTGTATTTCTTTTTCTCATGTATGTAGAATTGGTAACATTGTATCTCACAACTTAGCTAAACATGCTAAACATGTTAGAGGTTTGTCTGTGTGGATGGAGGATGTTCCTCTAAACCTGGTTTTTATTCTCTTCGCCAATCACCACTGATTTTTCTTGAATGAAATTCAGAGTATTCCTTCTCAAAAAATAAAAAATTCATACTCTTACTATGAATTATTAAAAAAATAGTAAAATAAAAGGAAAATTACACGAACTTCTCTTGAATTTTGGGACATCGGCACTTCACCCTAAATTTTATGGGAAATAACTCTCCCCTCCCTTAAGTTTTGAGAAAATCAACATATAAGTCATTTTAATAATTAAAAGGTTTGATTAATGGGGGTCCTTTAGGGTACTTATTAATGGACAATTTTAGAAAAGTTTTAATACATTTTTTATAAGAAAGTCTTTTCCTATAAAAAGTTTCTAAAAATATTTCAACTAATACCTTTAGAGCATTTGTTAACTTTTCCCTTAACAAAATTATAAAAATAATAAAATCATTTAAATTTTGAGAAGATCCTTCGTGACGAAACACTAACTACAATTTGGTGGCAAGGAAGCAATATTTAACCAACAAAAACTTTCACTAACCATGGTTAAGGTTTGGTCAAGAGAATTTTTTTTAAATTTAGAATATTTTGTTACTATTATAGCTTATAATAGAAGGACTAATGTACTGATTTCCTTAAATCTAAATGGAGGGAAATGTCATTTCTAAGGGTGTGCATAAGTCAAGTTGGGTCAGGTTGAGGGGTTTTTTAAACGCAACCCACCATAGTGGATTAAAAAAATTTCAACCCAGTCTAATCCATCACAAGAGTCCAACCCAACCCACGTAGATCGGGTTAGACTTATGGGTTGGATAGTATTTTTTAATTACTATTATTATTATTATTATCGAATTGAGCATTAGAACAACACCACCACAAATAAGAGCAAATTTATAACTACATAATTATAAGCATAACACCAAACTAACACAAACTATATGTGGAAAACTTAGACTTTGGATTTTATTTAAGAAAAGGGAGAAAAAAGTAAATAAAAAATTGTATAATATATATTCAATATATGTGGGTCGGGTCGAATTAGGTCAATTTGTAAATTTTATGACCTAAACCCAACCTGACCCACCGTAAAAAAATAATAATAATAATAATTCCAACTCAACCTAACCAATCAACCCTAAAAACCGACCTAACATGACAGATTTGGTTTGATCGAATTGATTTTAACAGGATGCCTACACACTCATTTCCATTAAAGTTTGGAAAGGGATGTAATCACCCAAATCTCTTCAGCTTATTTTTGGCATTAGCTTAAAAAGCTAATTTTTTTTATTATTTAGTTTATTTTTATTATTATTCATAATTTTCATTTTTTGGGACTATTTATAAATATCACTGTACTATTTCAGCTATTTTTTAGCTTTTTCTATAGTACTTTTAGCAAAAAAAATTTAAATTTCAACTAAATAAGTTGTTATCAATCAAACACTTAGCGTGCATTTGCCCAGCAATTAAATTGCGTTTTGCATTTTTTTTGTCCCATGGCACTGTTTATGGACCATCAAACCCATAAAAAATGTAGCAATCACTCACTGTTATAGTATTTTGTATTTTAAAAATTATTTTATTACAACATTTCCAACAATAAATTTGTAATTTTCAATAAAATAAACTAAATCCAAACTTACCATTAATTTATTTTTAAAAACCCATAGCTCAAAGTCCAACGACCTACCCCCACCTGGCCGTTAAGCATTTATTGCTCAGCCACGTTAGCTTTCCCTCTTCCGTCAACAAAAGCTTCCCGTTTTTCCAAACTGTTTCGATTAACCCATTATATGCGAAGCACAGCTTCTTTCTCTCTCTCTCACTCTGCCTTTGTTTGTGTGAGACATGGCTCCCACTTGTGTCACTGGTTTTCTTGTAGTTTTGTTTGTTCTGCAACCTTGGATTGCTTTGAGCTACCTTTTGCCCCCTGTTTTCTCTCCTGTCCTTGGTTTGTTGTTAAACCTTTTACTTATTCTCTCTCCTAATATCTTCACATTTCTTTTAACCTTCTGAGTCATAATTAAGCTCATTCTTTATTGGTTTTCTGTATTATACTGTTATTAATTCCCATCATGGCAGTTTCTTACAACTGGGTCTCCCACTCTTTCTTGATTTTCATATCTGTATGACTACAAGTTGGGATTGAAATGACTTTTGTCACACTGATTATCTTTTTCTTTTCTTTTTGTTACCACAGATGATGTGTGCAAAGAAGTGGTGTGTGGAAAAGGAACTTGCAAGCCATCAAATCAAAGCGCTTCTTTTTTGTTTGAATGTGAATGCAATCCTGGGTGGAAGCAGGCTAACTATGGCCCTGCCGAAAACTTCAAGTTTCTACCTTGTGTGGTTCCCAATTGTAAGAGCTCTCTCTTTCTCTCTCAAATCCAAGTGGATTATGTGTTTGTGAATATATGACTACAATCCCTCACACTGCAAAAGAATTTGTTGATGAATTGCTTTGTATTTGTATTACTGGATGAGTAGTAATAGCTTGCCAAATTTTTATTAGTTTTTGTGGTGTTTGTTGATGGTATCAGAACACTTTTGTAGTTCAATATGGTTTATTTGGGAAAGTTGAAGGGGTCCTAAACTAAAAGTTAGATAAAATTGTGTGGTCAGTAGTCAAGTACATTTGACTAAATTTCTTGCAAGGAGAATAAGATGTCAAGATCAAATAACAACAGTACATAATCCACAATATCAAGATTAGACATACTAATTAAAGTTGGTGATGTATGTCAGTCACACTCTAATTATCTCATAGAGTTGTGTTGCGCTGATATCTGTCCAACTAACTTGGAAGGGATAAACATTAAACGCTTGTAAAGATGTGATGATGATCTTGTACCTGACCTGAAGTGTAATCTTTTATTTTACATGTTGGATGATAAGCCTTATGATTGTATATTAAACATTTGATCTAGTTTAGCAACAATTAAAGAATTCCATGATTTGATGATGCTGATAGTTTTTGGATGATTTTTTTAGGTACCGTCAATTACTCTTGCATGAATGCCTCCTCACCCGTCCAAGACAAAGGGAGCAGAGCTAATGAATCAATCTTCGATCGTAATAACATTTTTTTTTTTTTTACCTTATATGACATAGACTCATAGTTGCAGTTTTTTTTTTTTTAAATTAATATATTAATTTTGTTATTTTGGTCTTACAGCGTGCCACTGGACCAATTGTGGAGGTGGCTTTTGCAACAAAACATCAAATTTCACATATAGCTGTGAATGTGCAAAGGATTATTATAATATTCTCAATGATACTTCCTTGCCATGTTTCCTAGATTGTAAGTGCACATGCATACAAGTTGCTAAAGAACATTGTTAAGGGTAAAATGATACATTTAGGTGTGGATAGTTAAAACTTAATATTAATATATGATTTATCTAATGTATACAAATAGTATGTCTTCTTCTAATGTATTATGTACAAGTAGTATGTCAAAAGAGAATCCCAACTTAAGTTTTAATATTTGTGTTTTAGGTGCAATTGGAATGGATTGTTCAAGCCAAGGAATATCACCTTCAAACAAATCTACTTCTGCAACACAAGCATTGTCTGATGATGGTAAGAACCATGGTGAGTTTCACAATTTAGACTTGCATATAAATCATCTTCTTGCTTTATTTTTTTGCCAAGATAAATAGAAGGAAATTAATATGGTAATGTCTTGATTTAACTTGTTTTATTTTATTTTATTTTATTATTCCATCTATGAACTGAGCCGTTTCTTTTTTCCTTTTTCTTGGAGCTAATCAAACATAGCAATTCCTCTGAATTCTATTGTTATCTTGACTACTAGAGTAGTTTTCCTCTTCTTTAGAATGCAAAGGTGAGTGCAATCATAGGAAAAAAAAAACTCTAGAAGAAATATTTCATCTAAAAGTAATGATTACTTGTCATAAAAACAACCAAAAAGGTTGTTCTCTTATGTGACTTAATAAGCCCCTCAATCCCTTAACAACTTTTACTGATTTGAGTCTGTTTTTCCGATTATAGAACTCCAACATTTTTTCATGAATTCACAATTTAAAACTTGGTATAAAAATTGAGTTGTCTGAGTTCTTAAGGTTAATCTTCCTTGGCTTGATTCATTTGATTGACTTGTTTTCTTTTTTTTACAGCTACTTCAACCCTACAAGTACATTATCTTTGGTTGATAACCCTGATGACATTCATGGCTATGGTTCAGTGGAAATAGAAGGACTTAATCATATACACAAGGCTTACGGGCCTACGGCCCTGCATTCCATTTAGATTCCATAGATTTCATTGCTACTCCATTGCTTTTGGTTTTCCACAGTTCCACTTGACCAGTATTTCTATGTATATATGATCAGGTCCTATGAATAAATTATGACATGAACAGGGAGGAGTATGTTGAATAGATATAACTCAGCACAGGATTTAGAGTAGAATATTTTAAGTATAGGGCATATATGCTTTTGTTGAACATGATTTGATGATATTGAGTTCTATTACCTATTTTGAGAAACTTAAGACTGGTGTTGATTTGTTATGTTAACTTGTTTCTTTACTAACCATATAAATATTGGAATCAGAAATGGAATTCATTAACCTTCAAAATGACTGATCTTTGAACTTTGCTCACTGAGTTGTTGCCTCATTGTTAAAATCAGATATGCTTTAGTGGTTGAATTTACATTGTGCAATTCAAAACTTAATTGAACAATCTCATTGCTAAGCTGAAAGCTAGTATTACTCTGAAAATGTTTCCCAGGTGCCAGCCACATTTGAATTGACATAATTGGTGTAGTGCATATTTTCTGTTCTTTATCATTTGTTAATGGTTTCACGTTTGGACTGCTTATGTGACAAGCAAATGGTCAGCTTCCGGAATCAAGCGTCCAGGGCAACCAACCAAATTTTTTACAGGCTTCAATCGCTTGGTCATAAATTTTGAGCACCTAGGAGAGGCTGTGAGTGATTTTTATAGGGCAATCCAAAATAGCATGGGCCCAAAGCTCGTTCCTTACCTTGCCTGCAATGCTCAATCAAAAATATTGGGAAAAATTACATTTTAATTTATGTAGTTTAAGGGTGTAATAAATTAAACCTTGATATTTGAAATGGTAGCATATTAAAGTTATTAAACAAATGGCCCATATTAAATATCAAATGCAATACAGTTCCATTTAGATGGGCTGAGTTTTAATTTGTTACTACTTTTTCAAATATTAGGATTTGATTGGTTTCTAAGAGGCTGTAACTCAATAGCATTACTTGATTTCCTTTATGATAAAAATTAGGATTCGACTCCCCATTCCTCCAATTATTGTAACAACTATTGATAAAAAAAAGATTTGGTTTGTTACATTGTGAAATTATAGGTTTAATTTGTTACATCCCTAAACTATAGAGCTTAAAATTTCAAATTTTCTCAAAATATTTTTGTGGTTGAATTTGGGATGAACATAATACTGTTAGAGCCTTCAGCAAAAAAAAAAAAAAAAAATTAGAGCCGATCCCAGGAAATAAAGAATGTAGGCCCAAGTATGTTATCATGACTAGATTTCTGGGCCATTTTTGGCACAGTTTTTACATAAGACAAGAAGGTTTGATGCATTGCACTGGCCCAAAAAATAAAGGGGTTGAACATGGTAGGCTTATTTATTTTGTTAATCCCACACATAGATGGCTGATGTGATTATAATTCATTTACGTTATCACACCTCAAAAAAAAAAAAAAAAAAAAAAAAAAAAAAAAAAAAAAAAACACTTAAAAAAGACCGTCTGGTAATGTTATTTGGTAATATTGCTCTAGTAACGTTATTGGTATTTTTTAAATATATGTGTAAGTGAAAAAATATATAAAAATACGTATAATGTTGTTTAAAAATTAAAAATTGTTATAAGGGCATCTTCCAAACCCTGAATTACTCAAATATGCATTCTAACCCAAAAAAATAAAAATAAAAATAAAAAACCAATTAACCCACCCCACAAACCTAAACCAAATTCAGGGAAAAAAAATAGAGAAAGTCAACAGAGAGAGAGAGAGAGACCGAGAGACAGCAACCAGATAAACTAGAGAAGAAGAGAGTGAGCCATGTCGTTGCCGCTACCACCACCACAGCTATCGGCAACCCTGTCCATGACCAACCAAACCAGCCGATCTACCTAGTGACTAATCAGAGTTCACGCACGCCTTCGACGCTAGCCGATGCTGCCTCCAACCATGCAACCCAAAAACATCTTTTCCCTTCAAAGAATCATCCTCACAAGCAAGAGGGCCTTGTATGAGAGATCTCAAACTACCATTGGGCATCCAATACCAAAGATTCAAATTACTATTTCTCCTCGGTATCCATCGGATTCCCTTGTTAAACACCTCACCCCCCATCTTCATAGCTTTCCAAGTCCTAGAGCAAGGAAGTTTATGACCATTTCTCGCATTTAGTCTTCGATAAGAGCAATATTTACTATCAAGGACTTTCACCCATAATGCATCTTTCTCCATCCTAAATCTCCAATTTAACTTAGCCAAAAGAGCCTGATTCCTACCCTTGGCTACCTAAATCCCTAAACCCCATTCCTCTTTAGGCTTAGTAACTTTATGCCAACCCACCCAATGAACTTTCTTAGCATCATCTGTTGATCCCCACAAAAAGTTTCGATTAACCCTATCAATGTTGTCAAGCAACTTTTTTGGAAGAGCCATACATTGCATAATGTAAGCAAGGATGGTAGAAGTGGAAGCTTGAATGAGAATAGCCCTACCCGCCAAAGACAAGAGGTTGGCTTTCCAACTAGCCAACTTTTGCTTAACTCTCTCCAACACAAAGTTTAGGTCCTCATTAGTGGTCCCACGGTGCTTTATGGGAAAACCAAGATATTTTCCTAGGTTTGGTGTTAAACGAAAACCTAGAATATCACACAAGGACTCCTTAGTATCCACATCAACATTCGGGGAGAAGAACACTCTTGATTTACTCTCGCTAATGGATTGCCCAGACCTAGCACAAAAATCATCAAGAACATCCCAAATCGTTGAGCAATTAACATGGTCCGCCTTTGCAAATAAGGCCAAATCATCCGCAAAGAATAGATGCGAAACGGTAACCCCATTGTTGGAGCTCTTAACAGGAATCCAACTTTTGTTTTTGCATTTCTCCTCAATGAGGTAACCAATGGCTTCCATGCAAAGAATGAATAAGTTGGGCGAGAGCAGGTAACCTTGCCTAATTCCTCTTGAGGAAAGCATATGCTCCATGTTACCTCCATTAAACAAAATGGAAGTGGAAACTGAGGAAACACAGCTCATTATAAGGCTAATCACATTTTGGAGGAGATTGGCATTAATGAGAACTTCTCTGATGAAACTCCACTTAATTTTATCATAAGCCTTTTCGAGATCCACTTTGATAGTCATATACCCTACTCGACCTTTCTTGTTACTTATAGTATGGATAATCTCTTGCACCACAATGGCGTTATCAACACTTCTTCTTCCCATCACAAAAGCAGACTGAAGAGGAGACACAAGTTTATCAAGATGAGGTCTAATCCTAGCAACAAGAATCTTAGTGACAATCTTGTACACTGTATTGCAAAGGCTAATAGGGTGATAGTTTCCCAAGCTCTCAGGACCCTCCATTTTTGGAATCAAAACCACATTTGTTCGATTAAGGTAATCGGGGATCTTACAATCCATAAAGGCTTTCCTCACTTCAGCCTTCACCAAATCCCTTATCATGAGACAAAATCTTTGAAAGAAACCCGCATGGAGGCCATCCGGACCCGAAGCTTTAAAGGTTTTTAACGCCTAAAAACCATCTTTAATTTCTGCATTCGTTACCATACCACTCATGATGGATCTATCCCCATCCAATAGGCCAGCTAGCCATAGGAAGGCCTCAAGCCGAGTGGGCATGCCTGAATACTGATGGAGTACCTATAGGAAATCCAGGCCAAGCTGGGTGTGGTGGCCTTATCAGAAACGAGCACGGGGAATGGCTGGGTGGCTTTTCTAGGAGTGTTGGATGCTCTAACAGCTTCATGGCAGAACTTTGGGAGCTTAGAGATGGTCTCAATCTTTGTAATGAAATGCAGTTGAGTGCCGTGGATGTCCAGCTTGATGCGAAGGCCGTTGTTCAGCTTCTCTCTAATTCTTCTAGTGCTAACATTTGTGCATTGCCTCTCCTTGATGACTGTAAACAGTTGATATCTCAGATTGGCTAAGTTCGAATCAAACATTGTTTTTGTGAGGCCAATACTTGTGCTGATTTTTTGGCTCGGTTAGGATCTCACCAGGATAGAACTTTTGTTTTATATCATGACCAGCCTGTGGATCTATTGGATTTGTTAAGCTCTGCTAGAGCTGGTATGTACCATACACTTCTGATCTATTGTCTTGTTCCCCTTAGTTCTTTTCGTTAATGAATTTTCTTTCTACCAAAAAAAATAAAATAAAATAAAGGAATGCACTAGGATTCTCATATCCTTAAATTCTTTTTGTCAAACATCATTATCAGATCTTACTCTCGGATTTGGGGTTTCCAATGAGTGTGTTGGGTTTTCACGGATGGGGTTTACACAAATTGCTGTTGAGTTTTAGGGCTATAACATGTAAGCCCGGGGATTTTTGCTAAAGTCCGAGGAAAGGGGTTAATTTTTTTTTTTTTTTCAGCATAACATTCTTCCCATGTGTACCAATAATTTCATGCCAAGTGGTCAAAGTGTTCAGCGTTTTTTAAAAGAAAATGGTTTTTTTTTTTTTTTTATACCAGATAAAAACATGCATTGATTCAAAAGATAAGTACAAAAGAAACCATATGGCTTACACAGAGTTTGGGTTTAGCCTACATAAGTGAACAGGAAAGCTGGTAGTAATAAAGGCTAAATCTGTTACACGAGAGATTACAATTTTGGGGACAAAAAAGAAAATGGTTAGGTTCATGCTAGATGGCACATCAGCATTTCATTAGGTCACCTATAAAATAAACTAATGGACATAGGCGAAAGGATATAAAATAGAACGTTTTAAATGCTCTGTTTGTTTAGAAGTTGCTGGAGACATTTTGCGACAAGGGCCAAAAATGCAAAAACGGCCAAAATCTCCTCTTGGGTTATTTAGAAGTGATTATTGATGGAGAGTCAAGCCCAAAATTCACAATGTATAGAAAGAAAAAAAAAGCTAATGATGCTTTAATAGGAGAGAAATCAAAATATCATTAACAAAAATGTTGAAAACGCATAATAACAATACAGGTTCGAAACTTCGACCCATAGTCAACGAGAAGAGAAATTTGAGAGAGGTAGTGAGAAAGAGAGGGAAGATCCTCCTATACCCATATTTCCACCCCATGGCTTCAAAATTGTGAGAATCTTAGTTGGGTGAAAGAGATTTTGCTCTAAAGTTTCCATTCTAAGAGTAAAACGTGGATCCCCTGTTTTGAATCTAACTGTGGGCTTTTATATTGAGTTTTGGGTGCTTTTGCTAACTGGTTTTTGGTTAATAGAAAAGGCTTTGGACCTCAAGGTATTAAGCAATTAGTAATTTCCAGGGTTGCTTTTGTTTGGATAAAAGAAATACTTACTTTTATCATCATTAAGGGAAAGGCTTGACTAATACCCCATTGGCTCTCCCTTTTTAGTTGTTTCAGACCATTGGTAGGCTCACTTATGTGAGGGCTAGCCGTTAAAGTTGGCCAATAAGAGCCAACTATGTTTAAAGGCAAAAATGGGTTAGCGCAAAAACATTAGGCCATAGTCAATCAGGGTATAAAAGCTCTATTGGAGTGGAAATTTTAAATATAAAATCTCCTCCATGAGCCTAAGGTGCTACCAATGTCCTTGCCCACTTGGTAGCATGCTTGGTTTGGTCTCATACAAAAGGTCCAAAAGGAACTGACTCATATTCTCCAAACCACACTCCATCAATTTTTCCAGTATGTCGCATGGGCTTGGGTCATGCTTAAAAGAATATAATATAATATAATACATGAATTGACCCCACAAAGAAGTCAGGCTTGTAAAAAATGTGTCGCGAAAATAAGTATCAACAAAAGTAAAATATTTTTACATATAAAAAATTTTCAAGTGTTTGATGTGTCTAAACACTTGAAAATGCAAGCACAAACCTACTAAAACCAACCACCATCAACAATCACAAACCCAACAGCTATTAACCATTATAAACTAATCAACCACCACAAACCCAACCACCATTAACCACCAATCCACCACCATAAACCCAACCACATCAACCACCAATCCACCACCACAAACCCAACCACCATAAACCACTTATCCACCACAAGCCACAATCCGCCACCATAAACCTAGCCACTACAAAACCCATTAACTAGAAGAAAAAAAAATCAAAACAAAACGCATTAACCTCAAAATCAAAACCCATTCATCTTAAAATAAAAATCAAAGCTCATCAACCAAAAAAGCTCCTAATCAAGACTCTGATTTTGCACCACCAACCACTACAGAATCCACTAACTAGAAAAATACAAAATCAAAACCCATTTAACCCAATCGACACTTCGATTTTGCACCACCAATCATCAAGCACCAGTGACAACGCCTTTTTGTCAATCACAATAGCAAGGAAGAGACAATGATGACTAGTGATGGGTGGTTTGCTATGCGAGATGGGTGGCTTGTGCAAAATGGGAGAGAAAGGCAAAGAGAACCTGAGAGTGAGAGGGAAGAGATGTCGTGAGAGAGAGAGAGAGAGAGTTGTCATGAGAGAGAAGTGTAAAATGTTTTAAACTTAATTCAGGCATAAAATATTTTAAGCATGGGAGACTTAATTTTACAGTTTGACTATAAAATATTTTATAGTTAACCAAATTTTACACCCAAACAAACATGGTAAAATGTGTAAATATTTTATTTTGAAACAAATGGAGTTGAAATGTTTATGGATGAAAAACAAATTTTTATTAAAATTTGGAAATGAAAACAATAATTTATCCTAATTTTTATTTTTCTTTTCTTTTTGCAATTAAATTTACATGATTAGTTTACCATTATGCATGTCATTTTGGAAAAAGGTTTCTCTCCAAACTATTTCAAAGAGAAACCTTTCAAACTATTCGTATATCTCTTTTATTGAGTATGAATTTTAAAAATCTAACCGTTGAATTACTTGTTCTTATTATATCCTCAATGCATGCAAAATTTCAAGAAGATTAAATATCAATTGCTATATTATCAATTAAATATTTAAATTTCAAGTTTTTGTGATTTTAAATTATACATGAAACATAAGTTTATTGATTGAATAGTAAATAACATCCGACTTGAACAAAAAAAAAATAAATTGACATAACATAAGGACCAGGTTAAATATTCAAAATTCACGCATAGTAAAAGGATATATGAGTAATGTTTATCTATTCTATAATTTTTTTTCCAAGCTATTGTAGATGTTTTATGCAAATCAAACTATGTAAATAATGTAGTTTCTCCTATTTTAGATGATTGCAGGCTGCTAGTTTTCCAGTTTCATCGGATTCAATTTAACCATTGCTATCAGCAAGCAAACTGATGTGCAAATGTTCGCTAAAATGAAATCTGACCAAGATTTAGATTTTATTTCTTTTGATAATCCGTCTGTGAACGATGTTAATATTTTTGAGGAAGACCTCAATGAAATGTACAAGTCGTATCATGAACCTGTAATTACTTAGCTTCTTTTATAGGACAATATTGTATAGTGTATACGGAAAAGTATTAAGTTTATTTGAGTTCTAAAACAGAGAATCCTGTACTTTCGCTCTTTCTCTCTCCTACGGCTTGTAGGAGAGAGAAAGTTTTCTCTCTCCCTCAATAGGAGCTTTTGCCTCTTGCCTAGTACAAGTCTTCTCTGCCTCTGTTTATACGGTTTCTTTAGTCTCAGTAGCTTTTAAGGTTTGATTCAACTCCATCAGCATCTTGGATCAAAATTTCTCTAGGGGTTTTCGACTTCTACATCTTGTTACAGAAGGGTTTGAAGTTTTCTCCTTCCAAACCTCGCGATCAGCCTTCACGGGGTGTGCGCGTGAGCCTTCAAGTTCTCTCAAAGAACTGCTCGGTTGTTGGTTCTGATCAAACGCTTATAGATATGGGAATAATGGCTTTCCAGGTTGGGTTCAAGTCTGGGTTTCAAATGGTGCGGCTTCTACTCTTTTGTTTTATTTGTGGATTTCTGGGTCTTGGTGAGACTGTTTGCCTTAGGTATTCTGGGGGCTGGATCAGAAAAAGCAAGGATTTCTTGGAGAGTTTTGAGAATCATAGAGTGGCTTGCTGTAGCGGGTCAGAGGAGGAAAGATCGAAGGCAGTCACCGGTGTTCAGATTCCGGTGGTTGCTAGTCAGGCATGGCTGGGTCTGGAGCTTAAGCACTCAATAGCTCTGTCAAATCTCACAAGCTCCAACAACACCTTAAGCCCAGCGCCCTCCACTGCTGCGCATTCCAGTGAATCCCATGGTTCTTCTGTGAAGGGTAAGAATGTAATTGTCAAGGCCCCAATTTTGGGCTCTCCTTTGTTTGCATCTGAGGCCCAATGTTCACCCAGCCCGTTTTCCACAAATAACCCCTCTCCTTTTAAGGAGCTCACCTATTCTCCTTTATGCCCACAGAGAGGGCTTTTAAAAAGGGTTGCTAAAGGAGCCCAAGGAAAGAAAACTAAAAACTTTAATATGCAAACACAAGATAAGTGTTGGGCTCTCGAGTTCATTGGGGAGAGTGGAGTGTAGTTTGTTTGTTATCTTTCTCCCAGTTATTGTATGCTCTCTCAGTTGTACTTCTGTTTTCAGTTTAATGAACATTTCATGTAATTATCAAAAAAAAAATTAGTTAGCTTCTTTCAATGAATTGTCTTTTATCCCCAAAAAAATAATTTTTTGTCCAAGCCAAACATTGAAGATTGAGCCATGAACCCCTGCCAGTTCCTCGAATTTCGTATTAAGTTCGTTACCTAGAAAGGGTATGTACCCAAGTAGTGGCAGGCCACGGGAAGACGGTGGCAATGGAGGCATTACCTTTCTTGATTTCTATGCACAGTGCGAGCACATGGTGGAGATTGTATTCCACATTTTGGGCTTTGTGAATGGAAAAAAGATAATAAAAGAATGACAAATTAGAAGTCTCCAAAATTCAAATGTTTTAGGCAGGAGATCTTATGCTTCTTCCAGTATATGTTTTGCACATGCTAGACGAAAACCTAATATGAAAAGGATTTAGTGGCTATTGATAAAAGTTTAGACTATGAAAAGGATAATGAATCTTATAGCACAAGATTTTGAAGAAAAGGACTTCTAGACTTTTCTAGCAATTTCTCTTGGAGCTAATGGAAAAAAGAGATGCTGCAAACTCAATTAATTAACCCAGTCAAGGAGGTGGCATTCTATGCTTTAGCTACATGTATTCAAGCTCTCACATGGGAGTATACCCCACATTTGTGAGATCCACTGCTATATTAGAGAGTGGATACATGTGGCTGAATTAAAATATCAATATGTTTACAAAATTATATCGTTTCACAAAAAATAACAGTATAACACCAATGAATTACACTTTCCTAGCTTTATCAAAAAAACAAAAGTATACTGGCTCATGACTATCCTTAAAGCCATCAATATAAAAGGATGAGTATCACTAAACAAAATATTAAACCAAAGAGTAGTCTTTCTTTTTGTTACCACTAGTGTTGACCTCCTTTGTAGGACTTTGTTGATTGTTGAGCAATGGGTACGCCCGCAATGGGTTCGCCCGACTTTGTTGACTGTCGAGTAATGAGTACCCCATATTTGATTGAGTACCCCATATTTGATTGAGTACCCTACAAAACCTATATAACATAAAGTCATCAAGAAACACGACAGGAGAGTCCATTCATATGCCAGACAACACAGACCTCATATTCACAATTTCACACCAACCTCTTATATCTCCATCATTTTTATAATATATTAAAAAACAATAAATAAATAAAACTACAACCTTTGTAGGATGCCAGACGATGTAATCTAAAGTTTACACAAATCAACTTTCTTTTTTTTTTTGAGAAAGTACACAAATCAACTTGGTGTCATTTTCCTATCAAAAAAAAAAAACTTGGTGTCACTTAAAGTGAAATTCATTTATTCAAATCAGAGTCACATTCATAATCATTCAAAACCCCTCGTATAGAACCCAGTAATAAGCTAAACTAAAAACCCATAGTTATGAATCCATCCATAAGATAAAATGTTCTCTCAAAGGTAGAGATTTTTACCGTTTTTCCCTCTTAGCCCAAAAAAGAGAGAGCGGAAGAAACTAATTTTGTCCATATTTTAGTTGCTTCTTTAAGTAAAAATATATATAGAACTGAATTGATTGCAAATGGCCAAGAATGAGTAAAATAACAAGTAATTAGATCGCGAATACATCAAACATATACACACCAAGTACTAAAATCTCACCTTTTGGCAAGCCCGCTCAATGTCTTGCACTCCGAATTGCATGGTTCCACCAGCTGAAAAGAGATGAAAAAAAAAAAATGAGAGTTAACAGTTCTAGGAATTGAAAATCAAAATGATGTTTTTAGCCCACAAAAAGTAGAAATGCATAAAATAAAAACTCACATTATCGTCAATAAAATTGCAAACTCATCTAAAATCCTACTAAACCCATTAGTTTCATTAATGAAAAACACACTCTTGCCAAAATAAGTGCACAAAGATCCACAAGAAACAGAGCTGATTAAACCATCCAGCACGAACCCATTTCTCACCAGCTCCATGTGAAGCTCCTTTATTATTATTATTACTACTATCATTATTATATCAGTACCCTCTTTCCAAATCTGAAAGCCTTGCACATGATGAAATAACAGTTGTAACCAAAAGAATTGTCTTTTGGGTTCTTTTAAGATTAGCAAGCTTCCATAACAGAAACTAGCTCCACAAGGTGCCATGATGCAAACCGAAAGAAACAGGGTATATAGAGCCAACGATAAACATGACTGATGTTGATATAATCCAAAGGTATCTAACAAAATGTACTAAATTTCTCTTTCATTTATTGCTAAGAACAACATAGATTATAGACTATATGCAAGCAACAGAGTATACTGCTAGTAATATATGATCTTACAGTTTAGCTTGGCGACTAGCGTGAAGTCTGACTTCAGTAGCATCATACTCATACATTACCTACAAGTAACCGTCGACATAATCTAGGCAGCCCAATCCCATGAAAGTTTATAAACATTGAATAAAACAGAGATACAAACTAAAACAAGGAATGAAAGATAAACCCCAAAATCATAATATGAAACCCCAAGCACACAATATCAAACCCCAACCCCATCAGACCCATCTCTTCCCCAAACAAAAACACCCAAATCTCACCCCATAACACACCTGCAAAGACAAATCCATCATCATATAGATGTTGCAACATTAGGTGTTCTCACCCCATAACAGAACGTCTATCTTTCAGGTGAGATTTGGTTATAAAAATAAAAATAAGACCCTTCTAAGGTGAGATTATGGTAACAAATCCATCATCAAGTAAAGAGACCCAAGTAATTTCGGGAAGAAAAAAAAAATACAAATAAGATGTGAAAAAAGCAGATAATAAATAGAAAAAGATATAGAAGAAAACCTTCTTGGTTTGGAAGCAACGAGAAGGAGAGACGATTTTGGGGTTTTCCGATGAGACAAAAGGCCGGTCCCGTCGGAACTGGTGATGATCGGCAGCGTGGCTCCGGCGGCAATGCTAGGCAGTGGTTTTGGAGTTGAGAGAGAGACAGAGAGAGAGGGAGGGAGAGAGCAGAGACGGAGAGAGTAAATTTTGATTTTGCAAAACGGGATAATGGAGGGCGGGGCTTCGAAAATTTTCAGGGGCAATTTTGTCTTTTTCGATTTAAGCGTGTTCAATATGCTGATGTGTTTTTTACACTCTTCAATTTTATTTTTTCTCGCGTTTTCCTTTCTCTTTCAGTCTTTTGTGACTTTGTCATGGCCATGAAAAATGATGGGTCATATCATGATTGTATACATTACAATAATATCTGCATACATACGTGTAAATATATTTTTAAAGAAATTATAGAAAGAAAATGATGATATAGATATTAATTAATGTGCTTAACCCAAAAAAACAAAAAAATAATGTGACTTTACAAAAGTTTAATAACAATATATACTAGATTTCAAAGCTTAACTCAGACAGGTCAGCCCTTGGAAATCCTAAAAGAGCAGGGGGCATTGTGATCCAAAGTCATGAAGGGCAGTGGTTGAAAGATTATGCTAAGCCTCTTAGATGCACCAATAGCTGTATGACAGAGCTATGGGCACTTAGAGATGGTTTGATCTTGGCTAAGGAAATGGGCTGAATAACCTCATTATTGAATTGGATGCATTAAGCGTAGTTTTGCTCATGAACAATGCTACTACCAATCTGTTAATGGAACCATTGTTGACTGATTGCAGGAACCTGGTGAGAGAGATAGCAGATAACTCATGGCTTCCGAGAGACCAATCAATGCGCTAATGCATTGGCCAAATTAGGTGTAAGTAGTTTATACTCTTTTGTTGTATTTTTGAACCCACCACCTGTGGTGAAAAGCATTATAGCTTCTAATAAAACTAACTTGCAATGTAACAGACTGATTCATTCTTAGTTTTATGCAATTTCCATGGTTGGCCAAAAACAAAATATATTAGATTTCAATTATATATATTGAAGATGGTAAAATCTGTACATTTATGACGGGCTCAAATCATGACGGGCCAGAGCCTTGATGGGCCAAATTTATGTGGGCCGGTTGAGTCGTGAGGCCCACGGCTGGAACCCTAACGCCACTAAGATTTTATATGATATGCACAGTAATAATTTCTCTCCACAAGGAAAAACCTTGTCCATCAAGTCTGGGATTCTATAAAGAAGAACCCTATAAGGAAACGATTCCGCAATTTGCGTGTATGAGGATTCTTATATGGAAAAGACTTCTACTCCAAGAAAGAGAGTTCAACCCTCTACTACTATAAAAGCCTCGATACCCTCACAAATCAAGGTACGCATAATTAACCCCTCTCTAGCACTCTAGAGTTGTGAGAATCTTTCTGATTTAACCTTCGGAGGGTATTCGGCCGGCACCACACCGGTGCTTTTCGAAAGGTTCTCTCTTCTTTTGTTGTGCAGATTTATTTTCGAGCATACAAGCATCGTGCAACTCACTGGTGAGATTTTCGACATCATCAGTTGGCGCCGTCTGTGGGAAAGACTAGTTGAAAGCCATACTATCTCTTCCCGGACTAAAAGGTTGCATGGTACTCACCCGCTCGATGGCAACCACTAACAACGTTCAAGAAGAGGAGCCGCCTACGACTGCCCTCGAGAGGCAAGTTCGGACCCTCAGTGCCGCCGTGGAACGTCTCACCAAGCAAAACCACGACTTAGAAGAACAGCTGCGCCGGAAGGATGCAGCACCGAATGACCAACCAGAAGACCAGGAAGGGACCAGCGCTGCAATAAAAAACCAGGAGAGAGTTGAAGCCAGCCACGCCCCAACTGGGACGGAGAGACAGAACGTAAGCATGCCATCCCTCACGAATGCAACCCCTCCACACATCATTGCAGAGATGCAAGCGATGAAAGAACAGATGGAGGTTATGATGAACGCGCTCAAAGGGCGAGTTTCTAGTGACCTTGACGATCTAGTCAATCGCACCGACTCACCCTTCACCGCAGCCGTGAATTCCTTCCCCCTGCCGCACAAATTTCGCATGCCACATATCGACAGCTATGACGGATTGAAAGACCCCCTGGACCATCTAGAAACCTTCAAGACCCTAATGCACCTGCAGGGGGTCGCAGACGAGATCATGTGCAGGGCCTTCCCTACAACACTCAAAGGATCCGCAAGGGTATGGTTCAGCCGACTGGCACCCAACTCCATCAGCAACTTCAAGGATCTGAGCGCTCAGTTCACAACACACTTCATTGGGGGCCACAGGTATAAGAAGTCCACGGCATGCTTGATGAGTATCAAACAACGGGAGGACGAGACCCTGAGATCCTACATAGCGCGTTTCAATAAGGAAGCGCTTTCGATTGACGAAGCCGACGACAAAATACTGGTAGCAGCCTTCACAAACGGGTTACGGAAAGGCAAATTTTTGTTCTCCCTATACAAGAATGACCCGAAGACCATGCCGGAAGTACTTTACAGGGCTACTAAGTATATGAATGCTGAAGACGCGTTGCAGGCCCGAGAGGAGAAACCAAGAAAAAGGGAAAGGCAGGAAGATAAGCGACAAGATCAAGGGTGGAAGAGACCGAGAACAGGAGATCGAAGGGACGAGAGGCATCCCAAGCCTCAGGGTGGAAGGTTCTCAAGCTTCACCCCGCTGACCACACCGGTAGATCAAGTCCTAATGCAAATCAAGGACGAAGGGGATCTGACCTTCCCTGGAAAGCTGAAGGGAGATCCTAGCAGGCGTTCCAGAGACAAATACTGCCGCTTCCATCGAGATCACGGCCACGACACAGCCGATTGTTACGACTTAAAGCAGCAGATTGAGGCCCTCATTAGACAAGGGAAACTGCAGAGGTTTGTACGCAAGGAAAGAACGGATCCACCACATCAGGAACAGCCCCCCCGACGGGACAATGACCGCCCTAGACCGCCCATTGGCGACATCAGAATGATTGTAGGAGGGACGCCCGCCAAATCATCCAAAAAGGCTCGAAAGACATACCTCAGGATGGTCCAGAATGTCCAGCTGACGGGCTCAGTACCAAAAGTAACGCGAAGAGAAAGCCCCGTCATCGGGTTCTCTGAAGAAGATGCACGGCGACTTCACCACCCGCACGACGATGCACTCGTTATCAGTTTGCCAGTAGGAGACTACAACTTGCACCGGGTGTTGGTCGACAATGGGAGCTCGGCGGACATCCTGTATTACCCGGCATTCCAGCAAATGGGAATCAGCAAGGAGCGATTGATTCCGACGGATTCCCCACTTGTCGGTTTTGGAGGAACAAGGGTATTTCCCCTCGGCGCGGTCACATTGTCTGTAACGGCTGGCGACTATCCTCAGCAGATAACAAGGGACGTGACGTTCCTCGTAGTCGACTGTTCGTCGGCCTACAATGCTATCCTGGGGCGACCAACCCTCAATTCATGGAAGGCGGCGACATCGACCTACCACTTGATGGTCAGGTTCCCTACGGAATACGGGACAGGGGAACTACGTGGAAACCAGATAGCCGCACGCGAGTGCTATGTAGCTATGATGGAAATGGACGATCAACTCCAAGCCATAAGCATAGAAGAACATCGGAGTACGATGGAACCGGTAGAGAAGCTCGAAGAAGTATCCCTTGACGACTCCAGACCTGAGCAAACAACAAAAATCGGGACTCTCGCGAGCCCCGTGACCCGACAAGCACTTGCAGCCTTCCTCAGAGAAAATCGGGACGTATTCGCCTGGAGTCACGAAGACATGCCTGGGATAGACCCTTCAATAATGGTGCATAAGCTGAATGTATCACCTTCCTTTCTACCCGTCAGACAGAAGAAGCGTGTGTTCGCTCCTGAACGGGATCAAGCCATAGCTGAAGAAGTCCGCAAGCTGCAAGAGGCAAATTTCATTAGGGAGGTTTATTACCCCGACTGGCTAGCCAACGTAGTGATGGTCAAGAAAGCCAGCGGGAAGTGGAGGATGTGTGTAGACTTCACCGATCTGAACAAAGCGTGCCCAAAGGACAGCTACCCTCTCCCGAGAGTCGACACTTTAGTAGACTCTACTGCTCAACACCAGCTTTTAAGTTTTATGGACGCTTTCTCCGGTTACAACCAAATCAAGATGCACGAAACCGATCAAGAGAAGACGTCGTTCGTGACCAGCCAGGGCCTATTCTGTTACAAAGTAATGCCGTTTGGTTTGAAAAACGCCGGCGCAACATACCAGAGGCTCATGAACAAGATGTTCGCACCACAAATCGGGAGGAATGTCCAAGTCTATGTGGATGACATGCTAGTGAAAAGCCGGAGGGAAGAAGATCACTTGGACGACCTCAGGGAGACATTCGACACCCTTCGCTCATACAACATGAAGCTGAATCCAGGAAAGTGCGCTTTCAGGGTAACGGCTGGAAAATTCCTAGGGTTCATGGTCTCCCAGAGGGGCATTGAAGCCAATCCGGATAAGATTCGAGCTATAATGGATATGGCGCCCCCGAAAAATGTGAAGGAGGTGCAAAGCCTTAACGGCAAGATAGCAGCATTAAATAGGTTCGTCTTGAGAGCGACGGACAAGTGTTTACCATTCTTTCGCACGTTGAAGAGGTCTTTCGAGTGGACTGACGAGTGCCAAAAAGCACTCGAAGAAATGAAAAATTATCTCTCTTCCCCCCCATTGCTCAGTCCCTCGCAACCAGGTGAACAACTGTTTCTTTATCTTGCCGTCTCACCAGCAGCCGTCAGTGCTGCCCTAATCAAAGAAGAAGAAAGAGTGCAGAAGCCAGTATATTACACCAGTCGAGCGCTACGAGGGGCCGAAGAGAGATATCCGCCAATGGAGAAGCTTGCATTTGCACTGGTTACAGCAGCACGGAAGCTGAAGCCATACTTTCAAGCCCACACTATCATCGTCCTTACCGACAAACCTTTACGACGGGCAATGAGCAACCCTGAAGCTGCTGGGAGATTGGCACTCTGGGCAATAGAGCTAAGCGAGTTCGACATCCAATACCGCCCTCGAACTGCCATTAAAGGACAGGTCGTTGCTGATTTCATAGCTGAGTTCACAAATGGAGACGACGGGGGGGCAAAAGAGTCTCCCCCATGGAGCGTACATGTCGACGGATCTTCCAATAGGCAAGCTGGGGGGGCAGGTGTTGTGCTATATTCACCCGAGGGAGACATGGTCGAATGTATGATCCGCTTTGAATTCCCTACTACCAACAACGAGGCGGAATACGAAGCTCTCATAGCAGGACTTGACCTCGCCAAAGCAGCAGGAGCTGAAAGAGTAATCATTCACAGCGACTCTCAAGTTGTGGTCAATCAGATAAACGGGGATTATGAATGCAAAGGTGAAAGGATAAAGAAATACTTGGACCAGGCCAGGCAGAAGGTAAACGAACTAAAGGCCGAAATTACACAAGTCCCACGAGGAGAAAACGAGCAGGCTGACCGTCTAGCCAAAGTAGCTTCAGCCGAGCATATGGCCGCCCTTGGTAACATACTCTCTTTCATTCAGTTCTCTCCACTTATAAATTCTGTCAACATACAGGAGCTTGGGTCCGAAAGTAATTGGACTACGCCATTAGTGGCCTACCTGAAGAACGGCGTACTACCGGATGGAAAGGAGGCTGCACAAAGGCTGAAGGTCCGAGCAGCGAGGTTCATCTTGATAAAAGACACCTTGTACAAGAGAGGCTTCTCCCGCCCCTTCCTACGATGCTTAGGTCCTGAAGAAGTAGACTACATCATGAGGGAAGTGCACGAAGGAATTTGCGGAAACCACTCAGGGTCTAGATCATTAACACACAAGTTGGTACGAACGGGGTACTTTTGGCCAACTATGCAGAAGGATGCCGAGGCCTATGTAAAGAAATGCGACAAGTGCCAAAGGTTCAGCAACATCATCAGACAACCACCTGAAGAACTTACTCCGATGACGGCGCCCTGGCCGTTTGCCCAATGGGGCCTGGACATCATGGGACCGTTTCCAACGGCAATACGACAACTGAAGTTTCTAATAGTAGGCACCGACTATTTTACAAAGTGGGTAGAAGCTGAAGCCTTGGCCACCATTACAGAGAAGAATGTACGTAATTTCGTTTGGAGATGCATCATATGCAGATTTGGCATCCCTAGGGTCTTAATCTCTGACAACGGGAGACAATTCGACAACGATGCCTTCCGGGACTTCTGCTCGCAATTAGGGATTCGGAACCACTACTCCTCACCCGCTCACCCACAAGCCAACGGACAGGTCGAAGTCACGAACCGATCCTTGCTGAAGATTATCAAGACTCGGCTCGAGGGGGCAAAGGGCATATGGGCGGAAGAATTGCCGAGCATACTCTGGGCCTACAGGACAACGGTTAGAACACCAACACAGGAGACTCCATTCCGTCTAACATACGGATGCGAGGCTGTCATCCCAGCCGAAGTCGGCCTCACCAGCTACAGAGTGCACAACCATGACGAAGAGAAAAATGACGAAGCTATACGTCTACAGCTTGATCTAGTGGACGAAGTTAGATCGGCGGTAGAACAAAGGCTCGCACGGTACCAGGACCGCATGGCCAAGCACTACAACTCTCGGGTAAGGCACAGAGACTTTCTGGTTGGAGACCTCGTTCTAAGGAAAGTCATGGGAGCAGCACGAGACCCCACCCAAGGAAAACTCGGCCCAAATTGGGAAGGACCTTACCGAGTCACCGCATGGAAGAGGAAGGGTACCTACCATCTGGAAACATTAGACGGACGGAAGCTACCGCATCCTTGGAATACTGAGCACCTGCGAAAGTACTACCAGTAGAGGCGATGTCTTGAAGAACAACACCTATCTTTTTATTCTTAGATTTTTACTGCTTATTTTTTAGCGACTACAATAAGCCCGACGGGCGTGTTTGTTACTTTGGTTTTGCTACAGTATGTTTTTTAAGCCTAAGGGGGCACATACTCTCTACGAATGCATGATGTTTTATTCAGATTCAACTATGTTTTCCCTACATGATAAAAGGCCTAAGTCCGCAATATAGACGGACAACCCCAAGAGGGTTAAATTTTTATAAGTCCACAAAGTGGACGGACAAAAGTCTGCGAAGTGGACGGACCTCCACAGGAGGGACATGATTCAGTCCGAAACTGAGACGGACAGCCCCAAGAGGGTTAAATTTTTATAAGTCCACAAAGTGGACGGACAAAAGTCTGCGAAGTGGACGGACCTCCACAGGAGGGACATGATTCAGTCCGAAACTAAGACGGACAGCCCCAAGAGGGTTAAATTTTTATAAGTCCACAAAGTGGACGGACAAAAGTCCGTGAAGTGGACTGACAATGTCCACGATGTGGACGAACAAATCTTAAAGCTATAAATTAGACGGGTTACCCCAAAAAGGGAATCAAATTCTATCAAGTCCAAAGATTGGACGGATATTCTCAAAATCTTGAACTAAATAACCAGAGTCAAAAGTTTGCCCAAACATAGAGGAAAATAAAATTCCTATGACGGACCGGTCATCCCAAGAAGATGAAAACCCAAAGTGCCATTGAGGACGGGTAAAACTACGATCCATAATATGGACGGATCTCCTAACCAGAAATCAAGATAAAACCTGTCTAGACGAGCTCTTTTTGAACACCTAATGTCAAGCAAGACGGTGTTTCTTTTTTATGACAGATGACAAGTGCGAATCATAACTCAATCACACAAATATAAACAGAGCGTCAAAATATAAGACAAGTAAATAATAAGCATTGACGGACAAAATGTCCTTAAATGTTTAAACAGTAGAAAAAGGACGGAGTCATAAACCGTTCTCCAAATATTTTTACATATAAAAAAAAAAAAAAAAAAAAAACTAAACTACGACGGGCATATCCTTCTGTTCTTCACGGCTGATGTTTTTAGATCCAGTCTCGACGGATGGTTGATCAGCACGACCACTTTCACCGTCCTTGGGATCAGGTTGAGGGATCTGCGGATCTCTTGGAGCACTGACGGGCTGGTCCTCTTCGAAGAGGTCGTCCGTATTCTCAGAATTGGCAGGACGGGTAGAAGTAAGTTCTTGAGCGTTTACATTGACGGACGAAACGTCAAATTCCGGATGTAATGCCTTCACTTGACGGATAGCCTCGTCAAAACCTTCATTGAAAGAATCTCCGAGCTCGGACAGTAGGGCGTCTGAATCACGGTACTCTTGGACAGCTGTTTCCTTGGCCAAACGGACTTCTTTCTCTTTGTCATGAAGGACTATCCTCAGTTCCTCCGTCAGCTTGAACAACTCGTTCCTATCCGTCTCGAGCAGTTTGAACTTCTTCTCCTGAGCTACCTTGTATGCCTTCAGCTCCAAAAGCTCCTCCTCCGTCTTCTTGGCCTTATCCCGCAGACGGCCTAGGGTCGTCTCATGGGTAAGACACCGTCCCATGAGTCCCTTCACCATGACCATGGTCTGACATATATTAAACATGCAAAAATCAGGAATAGTAAGACGGGTAATGAGTAAACATATATAAGGTGGACGGGCTTACCTGAGCAATGCTAAATAGACTTGTTTCACCCATGGCCTCCGTCGAGTGATTACCCAGGTCTTCGTAATCCTCGGAGGTGAGAAGGGTAGACAGCTTCTCCAAAGCATAACTGGGGTCGTCCCGAAGAAGGGGAGGTGGCTTCTTCGCTTCAGATGACGGACCCTTCATCAGCCCTTTACCAGCCCCATGCTTTGTTGGGGTGACCGTCTTGGTACCCTCGGCCATGAGCCCCACGACGGGCTCCAGGGGAACCTTGGGCTTCTTTGGCGGACGGTCACCTTTGGACGGTTGCTTGCGCTTTACGACCGTCGCATCTTTTTCTTCAGTGACTTTAGCCGTCCTATTTTTTGCAGCATTGTTCCGTATGAGTGCCCTCCTCTTGGCAATATCCATTTCTGAAAGAATAAAGGAAAAAGAGTTAGCTCCGTGAAACGAGTCCCGTTGTAACGCAAAAGAGAAGTGACGGACGTACGTTGACGGATCCTTTTTTCGTACTTAAGGGCTTGAGGAGAAGGTGCGGGCCCGTCACAGTACCAGCAGATTGTGTCAAGGTTTACTAATTTCGCCCAAGTCCTCTCCTCCGGCGTAGTCTTTTTGAAAATTCTTTCGAGAAAACTAAACTCCTCAATACTTATTTGGGGGCGCCGATGGACTGCAAACAAAGAGGACGGTTAGAAAAATTTTCAAAATAAGTTGAACAGTTTAAGAGTTATCCTAACTAGGACGGACACATACCATTCTTAGATAATATGCCCCAAGTAGTATCGACAGGCATATGGTCCGTCTCTCCTGGACGGCACATCCATCCGTCACCTTCTAAGAAAATGTATCTACTCTTCCAGTCTCTGTTGGAGTCTGGGATTTCATATATAACCTTTAGTAGCGTACTTCTAGGTACAAAACTGTATATACCCCTAGACTTGTCGATCTCGTCTGGACGGTAGCAATGTAAAAATTCCCGTACCGTCAATCTCCTAGCACCGTCCGACATAGCCCCGTACAGAACCTCCATCGCAATGAAGATCCTCCAGGCGTTTGGAGATATTTGGTTGACGGACAAACCCAAACACCTAAGCAGCTCACGATGAAGGGAGCTTAGTGGGAATCTGAGTCCAGCCTTCAACATTTGCTCATATATACCAACACCGTCCACCCCTTCATAGTAACATTTCTCTGATTTGTAAGGTAGACGGATGGAGACACTATCTGGAATCTGGTAGTTATCCCTAAGTGTTTTGAAGTGGTTTTCCTTAATGGTTGATACGAAATCATTCACCGTCCACTCTGGTAGCATAACGAACTCCCTTGGTCCGACAGCCCCTACGACGGGTCCTACTTGGTTTTCATCGAGCTCTACGTTCTCAACAAGGTCTACGTCCTCACTTGTTGAGGACGGAGAAGATGAAGACGGACTCCTATCATCGCTAAAACTCTCTAGATCCCTATGACCTGACTGATGTACATCCTCATAATCCGCCCCGTCACGGACGAATGATTGGTTACTCGACGCACTAGACATTTCTAGGTAGTGACAACTATAGAAATGATGACGGATATATGATGAGGAATAAAAATCTGACGGATGAACTAAATGGTAAAAAGTACTTACCAGTCAGTAGAGTATGAACGGAGGAAATTTGATGGAGACGAATGCGGATTACTAGCCTGACAATTATGACGGATTGTGCTCTGACAAACTGTTCCTAAGTAAAAGTGGTAAATGAGAGGCAAGGACTTAATATTTATAAGCAGGCTGCACGGGAGACGAAGCGACGCTTCGATTTATTACAACCCCCAATGGCGCCGTGACGCGTGTCATGGTACTTGAATCGAAATTGATTTTGTGCGCGGAAACCGACGGACCGCGGATAGCTCACCCGTCATATTTATCACTCGTCCTGATTTGCTGCCGTCACATAGTATCCTTCCTTTTTTCACCCCGTGAATCCTATGAATCCTGACGGATTCACGGTGTGAGGGGGCAACTGAAGATGGTAAAATCTGTACATTTATGACGGGCTCAAATCATGACGGGCCAGAGCCTTGATGGGCCAAATTTATGTGGGCCGGTTGAGTCGTGAGGCCCACGGCTGGAACCCTAACGCCACTAAGATTTTATATGATATGCACAGTAATAATTTCTCTCCACAAGGAAAAACCTTGTCCATCAAGTCTGGGATTCTATAAAGAAGAACCCTATAAGGAAACGATTCCGCAATTTGCGTGTATGAGGATTCTTATATGGAAAAGACTTCTACTCCAAGAAAGAGAGTTCAACCCTCTACTACTATAAAAGCCTCGATACCCTCACAAATCAAGGTACGCATAATTAACCCCTCTCTAGCACTCTAGAGTTGTGAGAATCTTTCTGATTTAACCTTCGGAGGGTATTCGGCCGGCACCACACCGGTGCTCTTTGAAAGGTTCTCTCTTCTTTTGTTGTGCAGGTTTATTTTCGAGTATACAAGCATCGTGCAACTCACTGGTGAGATTTTCGGCATCATCATATATATATATATATATATGTTTGCCTGACTCGCATCCTATGTTGGGAAATGCATACGAGGACTAAACTTGACTCATGGTCTGGAAATTAGGAATGCATTTGAAACTTTAGAAAGACTAGCTTGATATGGTCAACATATTGCCAGGGGTGCATCCCGTGTTGGGGAAATGCATAGGAGGAATATGGAGGTAGCGTTGCGTGAAAGGACTTTTGGATAGCATTCTCAGATAAGATTGTTTGCTTGTGAAAAATTATTGTGAAAAAATACTCCAAAAACGCTCTCACAAACACAAAGAATAAGAAAAGAGAAATTTACCCTACTTATTATTATTATTTTTTTTTTTACAAAACTGCAGAAGATATATATATATATATATATACACACACATATACTTGGAAAGGTCAACAAAAGTAGGCAATTTTGTGAAGCACGCAAACAACTCAAAGCCAAAAATATAAATAATACTAGCTTCATCGCATGCGCTACACACGTGCAATGAGACTCTTTTTTATTTATTTTGAGTTTAATGTAATTTATCTACTGTTAGTAAGATTACACATGAATAGGTTTTTAAGAAACTAAAATTTAAGATTTGAAATAGAGTAAACTGCTGGGTTTAATGTGTACTAATTTTTATGAAAAAATATATCAAACGTGCATGAGATATATTTAATTAGAGAGTGTGCTAATTTTTAGGAAAAAAGTTTCTCAGATAGTTTTTTTTTATTTATTTACAATTTTAACCCTATTTTTATTTTTTTAAGAATAAAAATTATCTAATTAACTTAGGAGTATTTTTGACATTTTTTGAAAACATACATTTTAACAACTCTCTATTTTATTCCATTAAAAAAAAATAACTCTCTATTTTTATTTTAATTTGATCAAGTTTCACAAATGAAGCATAGCCAACGCTTCAACCAAGATCCCTAAGAGCACTAGCACTAGGATTGTAAATATCCTCCGGTTGCTATTTTACAATCCAAAATAGTAAAAACTCACTCCATCCGGGTTTGTATACTTAAAAACATTTGCAACCTATGAACAGTAATATCTAGTCTTGTAGTTGTGTGTGAAGAGAAAAAGACAGTGGGAGGAAAGAGAGAGAAGAATACTTTTTATTAGGTAGTTTATATTATTTTATTGAGCTATATATAAAAATAGAAACTAAAATGTATAGTGAGTTATAAATTAAGTTAGTAAAATAAATAAAGTAATAGTATTTGAAAATGTAAAATTATTATTATTATTATTATTATTATTATTATTATTATTTATTATTTATTTATTTATTATTTTTTTTTTTTTACATACCGAATTCTAGTGCTCTAATGCTCACCACCACCTGGTAACCAAAAGCCAAGATTTTGTCTTTTTCAATGGAGTCAGTGTTTGCCACTATGGCATTGGCAGTCACACTATCCCTTTCCCCTTGTGAAAAGTTAGACGTATGGTCACGTCTCTACCTTTCATTTAGTTTGAAACTTATTTTAAAACATTTTTTATTTTTATTTGATTGCTTCGTTTAATAGTATTGGCATGTGATTCAGTTCCTTATACTACAAAGTACACAGCCAACCCCATAAAAAAAAAAAAATAAAAAAAAAAACAGTACACAACCAAGTATTTGCATATTAAATTTAGGATTTGTTTGGTTGGAGATTTTTAATATTGTTGTTTAAACATCCCTATCAAATACCTCCTTAGTTATTGCTTTTGTATGGTCAATGTAATTGTAGACAAACAAAATTTGAGTACAAGTATATATATATTTTTTAAATTGTGTACAATATTATATATATTTGTATAAAAATTGTACAATATTGTTTACATATATATAGTTTATAATGTAAATCTTACTTTTGATAGTATAATGTAAACCAATAATTTTTCTTTTTATTATTATTATTATCATCATCATCGTCCTCTTTATATATTAAGAAGATTCAGAAAGTTAGTTATGATTTTAAAAAAAGTCAAAAATACCCATAATTTAATTAGATTATCTTTATTCTTACAAAATAAAAAATAGGATTAAAATTGTAATTCAACTAAATTAAAAAAAATTACCAGAGAAATTTTTTTCTTAAAAATTAGCACATTTTCTATCTAAACATATGTCACGTACGTTTGATACTGCGAGAGACCGCATCCCCAGCCCCTTTTTTTTTTTTTTTTTTTTAATATTGAGCCAAACCCACGTAAATGAGTGGAGTCGTGTTATTACTTCTCAAAATGAAGGTTCGACTAATTATATTTACCCATTTAGATTAAGGGTTTTACAATGGAGTCACCACATATTTAATTATTGGAAAAAAAAAAAAAAAACCAAAATTAAAAAAATTCCTCATTTTATTAATTTAAAATTGAATTTACATTGATCATAAGAAAATTACATGGCTTTGGTCTTAGATACAATTTAAGATAAAGTACATAACTTTGTTTCCTAGTTACAATCTAGAAATTGAAAATTACATGGATAAGGATTTGATCTAATAACTCTTGATCTAAATTCGAAGGCTATGTTACAAGGTGGGAAGGTGTTAGGCACCCACCTTACTCGGTGAAACCGGTCTTTTAGATTATGGTGGTCAGCATTCATATCACATCATCTAATATGTTATCAATCAATTTGCATGTTGAATTTAAAGTGTGTACATTTGATAAACCCAAATTCCATTTATTAAGCATTTCATTTGGATTGAAAAATAAATTACAGTGAATGTGTGTGAATTGTGATATTCTAGATTCAAGGATTTGAAAGAATTATTAAACAAACATGTTTTTTATATTTTTGATGTGGACTTAAGATTAAAACTAGTATTATGCATGATCATGTGATGAATAATTAAGAACATGTGAAGAACATATAAGAACAATTAAGAGCATTCAAACATATTCAAGGGATTTTAAATAATTATTATCATGCTTTAATCTTAAATTCTCATCATGGCAACATAAAAAACAAGTTAGTGAAATGGATTATACCTTCATGCAAGATCTATACAGTAGAGGAGGAGACTCTTGGTAGAGATCCCAAGGGTGGATAAAAAGAAGAGCTAGGAGAGGGAGAATGAGTCTCACTCAGTACCTTAAGACTCAAGAAGACCAGCATATAACAAGACTACTCTATTTGACTATAACTCAAGAGAGGAGAAGAGAGGGGATTTTTTTGTCTGCCTTGGAATGGAGGGGAAGTTTATATAGTAGTGGTGAAGAAAATATAAATGAAAGGTCATTTAACGAGAGTTGACAAAGAATCATGAATCTAGACCTTATTTTAGCCTTTAGGGAACTCGAGTGCATTAAATGTAGAGATTGGTAGGAGTAAAAAGCAAGTAAAATTCAATTTTTCCGTAGCTACTATAAGAGCTTGTAAAGCAAAATTCGAAAAATTATATCTTACTCAATTCTGGTTGGAATTGTCTCGTTCTTATACTCAAATTGAAGCTCCAGATGTCTAGTTTATGGGAAAATTAAACTCATTCACATATTCAAAATATTATGAGAGATATCAATGAAATGGTAAGCAAAGGTCATTTGTAAAAAAACAATTTCAGCACAATTAGCATTAATAGGTCCCAAATTAGTTTCTAATTAACATTAATAGGCTCCAATCACTCACATTTCAGACTTAATTAATTCTAAATTTACCCTAATTAAAAGATAATTGCACAAATTACTCATTGAATAATTAATGTTTAATTATTTAGTTAACTAGGTGTATGCAACATTACCATAAAATGTAGTCCTAACTAATCAAATTATGACACATTATTAATCTCAAATTGATTATAATTATAACCAATTGAAATCAATTGTTCGTAATCACATATAGTTGGACTCAATTTGTGATAGTGCATATCTGCCATTGAAACTTGATTTGATAATAACTTTCAATCTAGTGGTCCAATTAAGGCTTATAACTAGTCAATTTGATCGTTATAACATCAAGATCATTTTTGTGAAATGAAATTAAGGATCTAATGACCAAAATCAAGATACATATTTTCAAGGTGAAATTACCCTTTTACCCTCAATGTGAGGTTAAATACGAGTTGCAAAATAAAGTGTCAACAGATACATTTTTTCCTTAAAACTAGCACACATTAAACCCAATGGTTTACTTTATTTCAAATTATAAATTTAATTTTATAAAAATCATTTCCTTTGTAACTTTACTAACAATAGATAAATTTAAATTGAAAAATTATATTAAACTTAAAATAAAAAAAGAGCCTCATCACCGTGTGGAGCGCGTGTGATGAGGCTAGTTATTATTATTATTGCTATTATTATTATTAGCAATTGATAATATTGCATTGATTTTTGAAACTCTATAATGTAAGTTGTGATATGAAAAATACTTTTGAAAAATAGTTTTTATATTTATTTGGACTACTTTCGTCAAATTTTCTATTTGTATAAATTTAATAAATTTATTTATATTTTAAATAATTATTAAATTAATTATGATGTGATTATGGTTTAACCTCGATTAAACTTCGATACAACTTCAAAAATCTTGAACTTTTTCCATTTACAGCTACTAAATGGTTTGAATTTCAAAACCATACAAAATCATACAAATGATAAGACAAGTAAGAGTTGATGAGGCATTTACAACAGGCTTAAATAAGAATATTTGCATATGACAATGCAAAATAGAATAAGTGCTCAATTTTACACATTCAAGCACCAAAATCACCCATATCAATCAAATTAAAGATGTGTAAATTTGCAAAGTTGCTATAGTAAATGTATAAATTTATACTGTCACTATTCATTTTGCATTTATTTATTTTATTCTTTCTTTATGTCTACCAAGAATGAAAGAAGAGAATGAATGGTGATTGTTGTATATAAAAAAATCAAGAAAATTTAAAATTTTAATGAAAAATAGTGTAGAATAGATAATCAAATGTGCGTGGTAGTGTAAAATAGAAAAAATAGGCTTTTATATGGAAATAAATAAAAAATTTTGCACAAATTGATGTGAATGTTCTTAAACCCTAACCTAGTTAGCTTTTTCTCGCTTTTCTCTTTCCATCAAGTTCATAGGATTGAATTTGGGATTTGAACTAGGTGACACCGGGTCCCATACCAGTGAGCTTTAAGCTCCAATCATTAGGGGTGGCAATTCATGTTCGCGTGTCAAGCCTTAGTTCAGCTAAATGGGTTGACCTGAACCCTACCTGTTTGGTAAACATGTCAAGATCCTCAACCATAACATGACCTGTTTATTAAATAGGTTGACCTAATACTATACATTTAACCCATATAATTAACAAGTTATGTAAAGGTCAATATAAATGACCTATTTAATAACACGTGTAATTAATAGGTCATACCTAACTTGGATAACTTGTTATCAATTCTCATATGTAAAAAATTAAAATAAAATTACAATCATAAATATAAAATATAGTAATAAACATATAATTGCAACCATAAATTAAGTAATAATAACAAAAACTAAAATTTTTATAAGCTAGATGGGTCAAACGGGTTCACGTGTTGAACATGAACACAACTCATTTATTAAATGGGTTAGCCATGTCGATCCAAATATGA
Organism: Quercus gilva; assembly: GCA_023621385.1. Taxonomy (NCBI): domain Eukaryota; kingdom Viridiplantae; phylum Streptophyta; class Magnoliopsida; order Fagales; family Fagaceae; genus Quercus; species Quercus gilva. The sequence continues at coordinate 52,943,497 of CM042478.1, forward strand.
CCCAAACCTATTTTGCCTCAACCCATAACCTCTTTATAAATGGGTTAATTTTGCTTTGATCCCACTCCCACCAACCCACTTCGCAAATTCTCATCCATCTGAATTCTAAATCTAAATTCTTATTCGGTCATCTCTCTCTCTCTCTCTCTCTCTCTCTTGTCGAGCCAGTTCATCTTCACTCCATAGCATCACTTAATACAAAAAATTCTTCCTTTTAAGTACATCTTCGTTCATCGTTTCTCTCATCGATCTCCCCAAATCTTATTTTACCCATATTTGAGATTTTCCCCAAATTTCATTTCATATTTTTCATAGCTTTGTTTAGTTGGGATAATAGAAAATGGGGAGATGATAACAAATATTTTATTTTATTTTTTCATGTTGTTTGGTTAGAGGGATGGAAAAGTAGAAAGATAAAAAACTTGTTTGTTTGATTGAGAAGAAAAATGAGATGATAGAAAGTATAATTTATATAAATTTACTCTTATGTCTCTATTACATGATATATAAGAAATAAATTTTTTATTTTATTTTATAGAAGTACATAAAAAATAATTTGTAGAGAAAATATATATGAAATAATTTGACACATTATAAAAGCGACACAATACAATATTTAATTCATTTTTATTTATTTCTTTATCTATATAGTATTTATATATATATATATATATATATATATATAAAAGATGTTATTAATATTAAATTGTTTAAAATAACATATTAAAAAAGAAGAAAAATCCCAGATTAAAATAAAAATGATATAATGATATATTATATATATATATATATATATAAATAAAATAAAAATACAGAGACATCATGTAGCACAGTCGAGGGGCAATAGACAAGCAACAAAAAACATAAATATAAAAAGAAGAAGAAGAATAAGAGAATTCGTACACCCTCCTCATTCACTTCAACAAAGCAAATTTTGCTGCCTCACCGACTTTGCTTAATTTGCCGAGCCGTTGAAAACCGGTTAACCGGTTTTTAAAATCATGGTACTATTAAAAAGAAAGCCCACGTACATTCAAATAGCATCCCGAAAATTTCCTCTAAAAAAAAAAATAGCATCCAGAAAAAATTTATAATGTAAAACAATTACGCTGTGGTGTAAGTCTAATCTCACAGTACCTTTTGCTATGTTCTTGCCTTCAATTTATTTTGTGGAACTTGCAAAGCAACATTTTATTTATTTTTATAATCCGGAATGCTTAGTCAAATAAATTTATGTGTCTTTATTATTTGTTATAGAGTGTATTCTTGCACTAACACACTAGCGGGTCCCACAGTGTAAGAAGGCCCGTCACACACTGGCGGGTCCTTGTAAGAGACCCGACATATGTGCTAAATTTTCGGTATTTTCTTGGGGACAACAAACTTCAACCCCAATTTTAACGCGCGTAGACACAATAAAGTTACTCCAATGAAAAAAGCAGGGAAGAAATGGGAGAATAAGGTAAGGACTAGGGCGCTTAGCCAAAAAAAATAAAATAAGGTAAGGACTAGGGAGTGCAACAGGTATTATTTTCCAAAGTCTTTTTGAGGTTCCACTTCTATACTGTCCAATTTTTTTTCCATATTTCAAAAATACCCAGATATTTTACATCAAACTGCTATTTTCAAAAACAAAAGGTAAGGACAAGAATGTATTTCTCATTAAAAAAAAAATCATCGCTTGCACAGTTGCATGAGGCATGCAAATAGCATAACTCACTCTCTCTTCACCATTTCTGAAATTTCTTAAAACCCTCGTCTCAATCTTCATCCTCTTCTCATGGCAGACACAGAAGAAGTCCCTGAAAACAGGCTTCCCAGAAGCAACAAGGTTAAGAGTAAACCTAAGTACGAAAGTATCAAAAAGATTATTGCAAGTGATAGGTTCAGAATCGATCCAGATTTGGGCTTCAACGGGTGTGTATATACCTCACTCTTCATTGCGTTCTCTTCTTTAAAAAAATTAAAACTCTTTCTTTGCATCCTTGGCACAGTATCTCAATTCTTAAAACTCTTCATTGCATTAATATTGTTAACATCTTGAGATTCCTGACACTTGCGCTATGTAAATGATCAAGATGGCTATTGGATCATCAACTGATTGTATGGAGAGGGACTAGACCAACAATGAAACGTTGTGATTTATTTTCAGCACCTTTTTTTAGTTTGGAATATATCTGAACATGGCCTTAATTATTACAGTATTATTATTTTTCGTAGGGGTGGTCATTCGGTTTTAGAAAGATATGGTTTGCATCCTTCTCATATGGATCATCTGAAAAGTTTTGGTCCACCATTGGAAAAACACAAAGAAGAATTGATTGGTCTCTTAAGTTCTAAGAAGAATGATGAAAAATTAAGGATGATATTGATTAATCAAAAGGATAGGAACTCTGAATTGCATACTTGTATCGGTATTATCGCGCTTTCAATCGGCGAAATGGCCGAGCCCATATTACCACCAGCCGAAGAGGCCGTATTAAAGTCGCTGGAGATATTTCAGGTAGAACCTGCGGCTGAAGATGACGACCCCGAATTCACAACTGAGCACCCGGTGTTAGTTGATACTAATGCTGAGTCTGAAAGCCGTGGGGGAATTGCAAGCGGTCTGAAGGCTTTGATCGAGAACTTAGAAGAGCAGATGGCATGTATCACTGATCTGATTCACTTCTTAGAAGTGGATGGGAGTACAAAGAATGAGATGGATCAGTTGATTACGAGGCTAGGTGTTTTGTTGAAAAATGAGAGCAAGAGAAATGTACGTATGGGTTCAGTGCAGAGTTCGCCGGTGTAGAGCTAGAGCCCCAAGCAGCTAATTTCTGTTCACTATATAAATGTATGCGATCTTTTGTTATGCTAATAGCTTATTTTAAAAGTTGAATTTCTGTTAAATATGTAATGTATGCCACCTTTTATTATGTTAATAGCTTATTTTACAAGTTGAATTTCTGTTAAATATGTAATGTATGCCATCTTTTATTATGTTAATAGCTTATTTTACAAGTTGAATTAGCATTCCTTAATTATCAGATGACTATGGTTACAGATAGTAGTACTAGCCGTTGAGGTTCCAGCAGGGGTATTACTAAGAAGTGGTGATGATAGCTAGTGTTAGTCATAGGGTGGCAGCACTTGCAATGGGGATGCCGGGATGGTGTGGTGGTTGGGCATTGTATAAATTGCTGGGTATACAAGTGTCCACATAGAATAATAGTGAGAAGAGTGAGTAATTAATATAATATAGTTAGGCTCAAATTCATAAGTTTTTGGGTTAAGTAATGTCTCTATAGGATATATTAATACATTTGTTCTAGCTTTATATTCTTTGTGTTAAGCTATTTCATCGGGTGAGGTATTGCAGCTTGATCACAATGCATAAAGGATGGTATGTGACCAGATAAGTATGTAAACGATAGCATGTCTTTTTTTTGTTCACAAAGAATTGTTAAATGCTAAATCTAGGGGGTTGTTGTGCAATGAGAGAATAGCAAGGGGTGCTGGTATTTAAAGTAGTGATAGTGCGTGGAGGTTCTTTTAACTTTAAGTGCTTTAAGGCTCTATTTGGTTGGGATGAAAATGAGAGGGATAGAAGAGGAGAGAAAAATAGAGGAGAAAATACTGTTTTTTCATGTCTAGTTCGGGAGAGAAAACAAAAAGAAAAGAAAACAATGTAAAAAAAAAAAAAATTCACTTCAGGTCCACAATTATTTATCCCCCTGATTTGGGAAGAAATTTAAAGAAAGAGGAGGAGAAAAGATAACCAAATATTGAATATCACAAAAACCCTCAAAAGTTGTTATCCAAATCAAGTGATTCATTATTAATATTGCATTTGTGTACAGGACAAGCTAATATTGCTTTCTATATCTTTTATTCCAACAAGCCCAAAGGTTTGACCTGCTTGCATTTACATTACTTCCAACAGACCTAAAGGTTTGACCCACCTCATTCATTGTTTCACATAATCTTCTCTTTTTTTTTTTTGTTAAAAGTTTCACATAATCTTCAATTTTTGAATTCTGGGTCTTTTTTTTTTTTTTTTGATAAGATTTCTGGGTCTTTTAATCTATGTCAAATGGCTGTTTGTTCCTTTTGAGTGTGCTTATATAAAAAGAATCCAAAGAATCCAAATCTGCATATCAATAAAGTTTATATGAGTTATATCCGTCCATCAATTTCATCAATAAAGCCTAGCTCAATGAACGTGCCCCCAAAAAAAGATTTTTAGAAAATTAAATATTAGGTATATATTTAAGATTTTAGAAAAGAAGTCCAAGAAATATTATATTTGGCCCTCCACCCCTCTCCTAAAATGGTTACATGGCCTATTCTTTTGGCCCATGGCCCCCTACTGAAACAATTTTTTTTAGTACAAACACAAACCCACTTCTACAAATCTGAAATTCCTAAAGTTATACTCAAGAGAGAGAGAGGAATTCACATATATATTTAATACTACCTTTTAACTTATTCATGGTATTACTCAATTAGTTGACAGTTTTATACACTATTAACTTCTTTTTTTTCAAGTATGATTTGTAGTTATTGTAGACTGTTTAGTATAATCTGTTTTTCTTGTCAGTTATAAAAAATTATTTTTATATAGGATTCTGTAATATTGTGTATCACTTGTGCATATAGTTATACGGTGATAGTTTATAAAGTTATTTTGCCTTTTTTTGCAACAAATTAGTTTTCCAAAAATAAATACAAATATTTCAGAATTCATTGCTAATGATGCAACATTACCTACCTTTAATGACGATATCTCAACTTCTTAAAAATCCTCAACCAAAATTTCTTAACAGATTTTTTATTATGGAAGAAGATTTTCTAAGGAACTCTATAATTTTTAACATTAAAAGAGAGATTGCAACTAAATTTTGTACAAAGTCCATCATATATGATTTACTGGGAATTAAAACAACAACGTTGAATTTCTGTTTGAATAGATAATTTAGTTTAAATTACTAGAAACAATAATTTTTGTCTTTTCTTTTGTTGATTCTATGTTTATATTCAATAAATGTTAGTCTGGATTAGTATGAAAAAAAAATATTCATGTTCGCCCCCTAACTTCAAATCCTAATTTTGTCCTTGAACATGGAATTTAGTCTTCATAGTGTGTTTTGTTTTGTTTTTATTTTTTTTTAATAGAACAATGTGTTTTTTTTTTTTTTTTTTTTTTTTTTTTTAATTATGAAACCCAGTCTACATATTTTATTTCTTAATTTGTGTTTGGTTTTTTTTATGAATTATAATTTGTGTAATTAAAAAATAAATAGAGTTGATACTTATAAGTTATAAATGTGTTTAATATATTAATGAAAATACTATTTTGATTCCAATATTTTGACAGCAACCAATGTGATTCTTGTTATTTTCAACTTTCATTTAATTTAGTTTGTATAGTTAACTCATTAAATACAAGTTCAACTTCTCTCTCTCACTGTGCCCTTGTTTCTGTGAGACTTGGCTTCCACTTGTGTCACTGGTTTTCTTGTAGTTTTGTTTGCTCTGCAACCTTGGACTGCTTTAAGATACCTTTTGCCCCCTCTCTTCCCTCCTGTCTTTGGTTTGTTGTTAAACCTTTCACTTTTTCTCTCTCCTAATATCTTTACATTTCTTTAAAACTTCCTGGGTCATAATTAAGCTCATTCTTTAATGGTTTTCTGTATTATATTGTTATTAATTGCCATCACGGCAGTTTCTTACAACTGGGTCTTCCACTCTTTCTAGATTTTCATGTCTGTATTAAGTTGGGATCGAAATGACTTTTGCCACACTAATTATCTTTTTCTTTTTCTTTTTCTTTTTCTTTTTCTTTTTTTCTTTTTGTTACCACAGATTATGTGTGCAAAGATGTGGGATGTGGAAAAGGAACTTGCAAGCCATCAAATCAAAACGCTTTCTTCCTGTTTGAATGTGAATGCGATCCTGGGTGGAGAAGCTGGAACGGATCAGGATTTCAAGTGAAGGGGTCAGACTCTAAGTAAAAAAAAATTTAAAAACTTCAAATAAGTATTCATATAGTATTAATAAACTATCAACCAAAATAAATATACAAAATTATTGTTTCTTAATATATTAAGATGCAATTATCTACCAACAAAAATAAAATACTATTTTTTTTTGCATCTCTATCTCTCACCTATTCCCTACTATTTCCCCACTACAAACAAACTATTAGGGTCATAATTTTTATATAATTGGCTAATCATTTGACAAAACACATTTTACTTGTAATTGAGTAGGTTTAAGTTTGGTTAAATATATCAAGAAATATGTTATTCAAACATATCAAGTGTTAATATTAAAAACACGAAGATTGTTTCTAAAAACAAGTGAAGCAAAGTTGTTTCTATTAGGGGCATATTTTGTGTAATTGACTAATCATTTGACAAAATGTACTTTACTTGCAATTGGGTAGATCTAAGATGGGTTTAGTACTTCAAGAAACATGAAGATTGGTCCAAGAAACAAGTGAAAAAAAGCTATTCATTAAGTTTCGACAAATGCCTACTATCGAGACTTAATGTGAAGCTCAATAAATAGCTTAACGGCAGCTCGATCTATTGAGAATTTCTAAATCTGAAATTTGGCCCAGCCTTGCATATTTGTTTGGGGTTTATTTTCTCATAACCCTAGATATAAGACTTATTTTAAAGGCCGTCACATATGGATAAAAAGACTAAGAGACTTATTTTCTTTATGTGAAACTACTGTGTTTGTATGTCTTAGGTTTTATAACCGAGTGTTTCTAGATCTTCATTGTTGATGAAGTGAAGAACTTTGCAACCAACAACATCTGGTTAAATTGCTAGAGTTAGTCACGTACTTGGGATCCGTGCAAAAGGGTTAGTCACAGATTGGAGGTTTGTGCATCAAGGGAAAGAATGCTACTACAAGATCAAGTCCAATTGGGTATTAGAGCAAAAGTTCAAGTATAGGTTGGTATTTTGGGATAGGCCAAGGGTAGTTGGTAAGGTTTCTTATACTTGTAACCACTTGATTATTGATTAGTAGATTCTTGGGAGTGGTGACCTTAAAATCATTCGATGGCGTTTTTGCCTTGCGAGATTTTTTCATTTGTCAATAAATCACCGTGTCTAATTTATTTTCCACTGCATTTATCATTTTTGGTGATTTGTTGGTGTCTCTACGATTTGCATACAATTAAACCTAATTAATCAACTAGGGTAATTGAATTAATTAACAGAGGTAAAGAAATCTTAACCAACAATTTGATTAAAGCTTGACAAATAGCTGATATCGATACTAAATTGGAATCTCGACACAAGCTTGATCTATTAAGAATTAATTACAATTTCAGAATTTTCATATTTGAAATTTAGCTTATGCTGTATTTTTTGTTTAGGGTTTCTTCTCTCACATACACGGATACAGAAACCAAGAGTTTAATTTTCTCTATGAGAAGCTACTATGTTTGTATGTCATGGGGTTTTGTAACCAAGTGTTTCCAGATCCTCATTGTTGATGAAGTGTAGAACTTTGCAGCCAACAGTTTTATTAAAGCTTGACAAATAGTTGATATCAACACTAAATTGGAAGCTCGATACAAGCTTGATCTATTAAGAATTAATTACGATTTCAGAATTTTCATATTTGAAATTTAGCTTATGCTGTATTATTTGTTTAGGGTTTCTTCTCTCACATACACGAATACAGAAACCAAGAGTTTAATTTTCTCTATGAGAAGCTATTATGTTTGTATGTCATGGGGTTTTGTAACCAAGTGTTTCCAGATCTTCATTGTTGATGAAGTGTAGATCTTTGCAGCCAACAACAATCATTCAAGTTGCTGAAGTTAATCACGTATTGGGATCCGTACAAAGGAGTTAGTCACAAATTGAAGATTTATGTATCAAAAGAGAAGGCTACTACAAGATCAAGTTCAATTAGGTATTAAAGCGAAGGTTCAACTGTAGGTTATTATTTTGGGATAGGCCAAGGTAGTGGTAAGAATCCTCATACTTGTAACCTGTAATTATTAATTAGTGGATTTTTAGGAGTGGTGACCTTAAATTCACCTGGTGGGATTTTTGCCATGCGAAATTCACCCGCTTAATTATTGATTAGTAGATTTTTCGGAGTGGTGCCCTTAAATTCACCTGCTTAATTACGATTTCAGAATTTTCATATCTAAAATTCGACCTATGTTGTATTATTTGTTTAGGATTTCTTCTCTCATATACATGGATACAAAAACCAGGAGTTTAATTTTCTCTATGAGAAGCTACTATGTTTGTATGTCATGGGGTTTTGTAACCTAGTGCTTCATAATCTTCATTGTTGATGAAGTGAAGAACTTTGTAGCCAACAACAATCGTTCAAGTTGCTGAAGTAAGTCACGTATTGAGATCCATGCAAAGGAGTTAGTCACAGATTGAAGATTTGTGCATAAAAGGAAAGAAGGTTACTACAAAATCAAGTTCAGTTGGGTATTAAAGCAAAAGTTCAACTGTAACTTGGTATTTTGGGATAAGCCATGATAGTGGTAAGATTTCTCATACTTGTAACCGCTTAATTATTGATTAGTAGATTCTTGAGAGTGGTGACCTTAAATTTACCCGATAGGATTTTTGCCTTGCGAAAGGTTTTCCCCATTTATCAACAAATTACCATGTCAATTTAATTTTCGCTACATTTAGTTTATTTGTAATTTATTGGTGCCTCCAATATTTACATGAAATTTGACCTAATTAATCAATTTGGATAATTAAATTAATTAACTGAAGTTAATCTATCTTAACCTAACAAAAACAATCAAAGTGTCAAACACCAAACAATATTATATATTCTATATAGACTCTTCACTCTCTATATATTATAACTTTATTCTAAAGTTTTGAATTTTGTTTCGAAGATCATTCCATGGAATTTCAGTATTTGGAGTATATAGGTGCATTGTTCTGAAATAACGCACATATTTTTAATCTTGATAAAATGAAATAGATTACTTATAAAATATTATATACATAAATTTTGGTATTTTTGTAAATAAGCAAACATCTTTAGGGTATTTGTAAAGTACATGCTTTCCAAAAAGTTTCCAAATTTACCTTTTCACTCCTACCCACGTGACTCTGCTACTCTTTTCTTTTATTCACTTCTTATCTCAGCTAAACACTACTACTATTTCACCATTTCAAACCCACCTTTGAATCTCCCATCATTTTCTTCTTCTGTTCTATATGTTTGTTTTCACTATGCCTCTGTCTAGCTTCATTTTCTTCATTATTTTTATTTTCACATCCTTGGTCTCACTCTCTAGTCTCTACTCTCTCCAGCCTTTATCTTTTGGTCTCTCTTTTTTATTTTCCTGAATTTGGTTTGTACGTAACCATGGGTTAAAAGGGTTTTACTGGGTTTTTAGTTTTTTTTTTTTTAGTTGAACTGGGCTTTGGGCTGGCTTGGGAGGGTCGGCTAATGGGGTTAAGGCTTTGAAAAGAGGGGCCAACTGTTTTTTTTTTTTTTTTTTTGAGAAGCCAGCTTGGAAGCCCAGGCAGGAAATTTATTCCATCTAAAAAACCATTAAACAGAGTCAGCAAAAGCCAAGGAAATGATTTCCCTGGGAAAGTCTTCTAACCATACTTGGGACATTGAACCTACTCTAGCCTTCTTAGCAAGGAAGTCTGCTACCTTATTACAATTACGGGGAAAATGACTGAAATCACAAAACAGAAACTGGGATGTGTGTTGCGTAACATCATCAAGGATATACCCATACACGGACTGATCTACTTGACCGTGTTTGAGGGCCTGAACAATGATCGCAGAGTCACCTTCAAATACTACCTCGCTGATGCCAATCTCCCTGGCCAGTTGTACAGCTTGACGGCATGCGAGAGCTTCCACTTCCTCCACCGTTTGCGGCAGTGGTATGCGTCTTGAGAGGGCACCAATAACTTCAGCATTAGAATCTCGAATCACCACTCCAATTCCAGCCGCATTGATGTTGTTGAACGCGGCTCCGTCGAAGTTAGCTTTAAACCGTGGATGATCAGGAGGTCGCCACTGATGCGTGATAGGCAGCTGGTCAGGTGTGGGCAGATTTGGCTGCGCATTGATGTATTCTTGAAGCAATCCACCTGCCACCGAGAGTGTCTGATCAGCGGGTGTGTTGGGCGGTTCAAACGTACGGCATTCCTTCGATTCCACAGAGACCAGGCAGCAATAATAAATATTTCAGCTCTATAATCCTCAGTAACCTGCAAAAAACTAGCAAACAAGTTAGAAAAATTGCCCGGCTGGGCGTGCTCCAAGGGGTTTGTCCAACTTAGTGTTTGCCAGACCCCTTTCACTGCATTACAGCTCCGCACCGCATGAACAACATCTTCTGAGGCAGAGTTATAGTTGCTGCACAAGTCTGAATTCACCACCTGTCAACGAGCAAGATTAATCATTGTGGGAAGGGCCTCATTACAAGCTCTCCAAGCAAAATGCTTCACTTTGGCAGGAACACGTAGCTTCCATAGACCTCTCCAAAAGGACTTCTGGGGGCCCGGATTTGATCTACTTGGATTATTGGCTGAAGCATTAGATGCCAACAATCTGTAAGCACTTTTGGTAGTAAATTTTCCGGAAGGATTTATGGACCAAATCAATTGGTCAGGGGGTAGCCTGATGCTCAATGGTATGCTCAATATTTTTTCAGCTTCTAGAGGCACAAACACCTGCTTGATCAAGTCTGCTTTCCATTCTCTGGTATTTGTATCAATGAGGCAGCTCACCTTCGAATCAGGTGGGATAGAGGGAAGGGGAGAAGTGACTTTCTTGTAACATTGATCTGGTAGCCATTTGTCTTCTCTAATACCCACTGAATTTCCATCACCAATACGCCATACCATCCCATTCTTCACCACTTCTCTAGCACTAAGTATGCTTTTCCATGTATAAGAACCAGCTTTGGACTCATTTGCTTCCAAAATCGAACAATTTGGGAAAAATCTAGCCTTAAAGACTTTAAAGCATAAGGAATCAGGATTGTTCATCATACGCCATACTTGTTTAGCCAACAGAGCTTCATTGAACTTCTCAATCTCCTTAAAACCCAGACCTCCCTCCTCCTTAGGACTACACAGTTTCTCCCACTTTACCCAATGAATTTTTCTAGTATCACTGCTATGACCCCACCAAAAATTTCGAATCATCACTTCAATGTCCTTAACCAAACCTTTGGGAAGTTTGAAACAGCTCATGGAGTAAGTTGGGATTGCTTAGATGACAGCTTTTATTAGCACCTCTCTGCCTGCCTGAGATAATATCTTCTCTTTCCATCCTTGTAATTTTTTCCATACACGCTCCCGGATGTATATAAAGCTTTGTTTCTTTGCACGCCCCACAAATGCTGGCAGACCCAGATATTTTTCATAATGTCTTATTGAAGGCACACCCAAAATCTGTTGAATGCTAACTTGAAGATCAGGTTGAGTATTGGAGCTAAAGAAAATGTTGGTTTTGTCTCAGTTAATCTTCTGACCTAACCCCTTCTCATAGACAGATAAGATGTCAAGGATTACCTAGCACTCTGATTCTTTAGCTCTACAGAAGAGGACACTATCATCAGCAAAAAATAAGTGAGACACATGCGGCCCAGTTCTACAGATTGAGACCCCCCTGATGAGTCCTTCACTTTCAGCTTTGTGTAACAGTCCCTGTAGCCCCATAGCACACACCAGAAACAAATATGGGGAAAGCGGATCGCCCTGTCTAATCCCTCTGCTAGGCTTTATATTACCAACGGGTTCCCCATTAAGGAGAACAGAGAAAGACACCGAGGTTATACAAGCCATGATCAAGTTAACGAATCTATCAGCAAAACCCAAGTGTAGCATAGCTCTCCTCAGAAACTCCCACTCAACTCTGTCATAAGCTTTGCTCATATCTAGTTTAAGTGCCATGAAACTGAGCTTACCTTGTGTTTTCCGTTTCAAATAATGCAAAGTTTCGAATGCTACCAAAACATTGTCAGTTATAAGTCTCCCATCCGGTCTTGGGGCAGTGAGAGGAGCCATCTGGTTGAGAGCTTTGTGAACTTCCTCGGCTGTATAAGGTCGTAATAAACCTACATTCATTTCTGGAGTAACAGTTGGGAGCATGCCATTGAGCACATCCTCAAACCCAGACAGATTCGAAGAGGTGAAAATATTAGTGAAATAGTCCTTAACGAGCCTACCCATGTGACTTTCATCCTCAGTCCAGAGACCATTATCATCCTCAAAACCCAAAATGTAATTGTGCTTATTCCTCTTATTTGCCCTGCAATGGAAATACCTAGTATTTCGATCAACCTCCCTTAACCAGTTCATACGGGATCATTGCTTCCACATTAATTCTTCCTTGGCTTTAAGCCCTTGAACTTTAGCTCTCAATTTGTTGATAAGAGTTGGATTGGTCCTGTACATACCAGCCTCCTCAGCACAATTCAACTCCTTCAATTTTTTTCCCAAAGAAATCCGAATATGCCCAAAGTCTCACGGTTCCAAATTCTAAAATTGTCTTGGCAAGTGGAAGTTTTTTTTGATAGCACTCCAACAAGATTTGGGTCATGCACCTCTGCCCAGAAATTTACAACCACCTCCTCACAAGTGTTATCCTGTAACCACATAGTTTCAAATCTGAAAGGCCTCCCTTTCTTGTAAAACCTCTTTTGCTCGGAATCTGATATGAGGATATAAGTCTGTGATCCGAATGGAAAGCTTCCAAGTGATGAATTCGAGCAATGGAAAAACGAAGAATCCAGTCTACTGTGGCCACCCCACGGTCAAGTCTCACCCAAACATTCTGGTCACCCGGTCTCCTGTTACACCATGTAAAAGGGTATCCTATGAAGCCAAGATCCTTTAAGCCACAATAATCTAAAGCATCCCGAAAACCTTGCATTTGCCTCTCAGGCCTATCCAGCCACCCCTGTTTCTCATCTGCAAAAAGAATTTCATTAAAGTCCCCCACACAAACCCATGGGAGGGACATACTATTGCTCAAAGATCTAAGTAAAGACCAGGAATTTTCCCGGCTGGCAGTGTCAGGGTCTCTATAGAAACCTGTAAATCGTCAGGCGTCATTCATTCCATGGTTAATAACAGCATCAATGTAACGATCAGAGGAATTACAAACAGTTACATTCAAGTCATTTTTCCATAAAAGAGCAAGGCCAACTGTTAAAAAGACAAAATAAACCTAATAATTTTTTTTTTGAGCCAGGTGGGGCCCAGCCACTTGGGCTACTGCGTCTGTCCCTGGGAGGAAGCAGGCTAGCTTTTGCCAAAAACTTCAAGTTTCATCCTTGAGTGGTTCCCAATTGTAAGAGCTCTCTCCTTCTCTTAAATGCAAGTGTGAATATATGACCATAATCCCTCACACTGCAAAACAATTTGTTGATGAATTGCTTTGTATTTGTATTATTGAATGAGTAACAATAGCTTGGTAAATTTTTATTAGTTTTTGTGGTGTTTGTTGATGGCATCAGAATACTTTTGTAGTTCAAGATGTCAAGATCAAATAACAACAGTGCATAATCTACAATATCAAGGTTAGACATACCAACTAAAGTTAATGATGTATGTCAATCACACTCTAATTTTCTCATAGAGTTGTGTTGCGTTGATATCTGTCCAACTTACTTGGAAGGGATAAACATTAAACACCTGTAAAGATGTGATGAGGATTGGAGGTGGCTTTTGCAACAAAACATTAAATTTAACATATAGTTGTAAATGTGCAAAGGATTATTATAATATTCTCAATTATACTTCCTTGCCATGTTTCCAAGATTGTAAGTGCACATGCCTAGAAGTTGCTAAAGAAAATTGTTATGGGTAAAATGATACATTTAGGTGTGGACAGTTAAAACTAAATATTAACATATGACATATCTAATGTATACAAGTAGTATGTCTTCTTCTAATGTATTATGTACAAGTAGTATGCCAGAAGAGAATCCACAACTTAAGTTTTAATATTTGTGTTTTAGGTGCAATTGGAATGGATTGTTTAGCCCTAGGGATTTCTTCTTCAAACAAATCTGCTTTGGAAATGGCAGCATTGTTTGAAGATGGTAAGAATCATGGTAAGGCTCGCAATTCAGACTTGCATATAAATCATCTTCTTGCTTTATTTCTTGGCCAAGATAAATAGAAGGAAATTAATATGGTAATGTCTTGGTTTAACACATTTAATTTATTTTATTATTCAATCTATGAACAGAGCAGTTCCTTTTTTCTTTTTTTTCTTGGAGCTAAACAAACATAGCAATTCCTCTGAATTCTATTGTTATCTTGACTACTAGGGTAGTTTTCCTCTTCTTTAGGATGCAAAGGCGACTGCAATCAAAGGAAAAAAAAATTACTCTGGAAGAAATATGTCATCTAAAAATAATGATTACTTGTCATAAAAACAACTGAAAGGGTTGTTCTCTTATATGACTAAATAAGCCCCTCAATCCCTTAACAACTTTTACTGATTTGAGTCTGTTTTTCCGATTATAAAACTCCAACATCTTTTCATGAATTCACAATTTAAAACTTGGTATACAAATTGAGTTGTCTGAGTTCTTAAGGTTAATCTTCCTTGGCTTGATTCATTTGATTGACTTGTTTTTTTTTTTCTTTTTCTTTTTTACTGCTACTTCAACTCTACAAGGACATTATCTTTGGTTGATAACCTTGATTGTTGTGCTTTGTGAAACCTAGTTGTGTTTGGTTTGGATTATGACCAGGATTTTTTTTGCTAAAAATTCGGCTTTTCATTCAAAGTCGAAGCATATACAGATAAGATACCATTTTATCTCTTACCTTGCTGAAGATGAACTGGCAATACTTGAGAAGATTTGCAGACATTGTTGACTGAGGGTGTCACTATTGAGAAGCTGAAGCTGTGTGCAGCTTCAATTGGTCTTCGAGCTTCAGGACAAGAAGATGAGTTGCAGTGATGAAGGATTGTCTTTGGAGAATTGCGGTTGATGTTGGTGATTGCACTAATCTCCAAGTGGGAGATTTTTTGGGTTTTGTAGAGTCTAGTTGTGTTTGATCTGAATTATAACCTGACCCAAAATAATATTGTTACAGTTTTTAATGTGAGATTTTCTGAGACTTAGGGTTTGATGTTTGTTTTTGAGAAAGAAAACTGTACTGCCGCACTTTGTATTTTTTCTGAAAATAGTGAAATTCCTGGAACTCTGTGGACGTAAGCAAATTGTTGAACCATGTAAATACTATCTTGTATGTGATTATTTTTCTTTAGCTTATATTTTTTTTTCCCTATTTTTGCATCTCACAGATCTAGGAAATTTTGTACATATTCCATCACTAATGACACTCATGGCTATGGTTCAATGGAATATAAGTTAATTATATACACAAGGCTTACAGCCCTGCATTCCAATTAGATTCCATAGATTTCATTGCTACTCCGTTACTTTTGGTTTTCCATAGTTCTACTTGACCAGCATTTCTATGTATATATGATAAGGTCTTGTAAATAAATTACGACATGAACAAGGAGGAGTATGTTGAATAGATATAACTCAACACAAGACTTAGAGTAGAACATTTTAAGTACAGGGTATAAATGCTTTTGTTGAACATGATTTGATGATATTGAGTTCTATTACCTATTTTGAAAAATTGATATGTTAACTTATTTCTTTACTAACCATATAAATATTGGAACAAGATATGGAATTCGTTAACCCTCAAAATGGCTGATCTTTGAACTTTGTTCGTTTAGTTGTTGGCTCATTGTTGGATTATACTTTAGTGCTTGAATTTACATTGTGCAATTCAAAACTTAATTGAACAATCTCATTGCTAAGCTGAAAGCTAGTATTACTCTGAAAATGTTTCCAAGGTGCTCGCGAATGTGAACAAAAAGTAGTAAATCCCACAGCAAAGACTTCACGAAAGGCCACCCCATTGACAAAAAGAGCTGCACAAGTATATGAAATTAGAAAGAATTCATAGCCACAATCAAGGTTGTCAAAATTGGGATCCTACATAAGATCGTGAGAGGTAGGTAGGATCGTGGATCCTAGGATCGGATCGTGGATCGTAAGATCCTACCTATTTTCAGATTTTAAGCAAAAAACTTATTAATAGTGACCTTGTATGTTATATAATCAATTAAAATATGAATCCATCCATTAAAAAAAAATTGCATTATAAAATGTAATTTGCACACACTACATCATTCTTATGTCATTCTAACGAAACAAAATATATTTAACTTTTGACATAATGTATCTAAAAAGTTCGGTACATGTTTAATTAGCAACTAAGTACCAAAATATTATATACACATATGGAAAATGTTTTCCAAATTCTAAGTTCCAAATTTAAAATAAGTTAGGCTAATTAGCAAATAAAAACTAGCTAACTACAAATTTACAATATGTAATCCAAAAGAGAATTCTCATTCTAAGATAAACTAGCTAATTACAAATATGAATCCAAAAGAGAATTCTCATTCTAAGGTTCTTCTAATCTAATCACTGTCATTGTCATATCCCATTTTATCATCTAAATATTTTAGGTTTTGTTTTTGAAAACGTTAAACTTAAGTACTATAGGTTTTTTTGAGATTTTATGTTGACATAGGGGTAAATTTGTGACTTCAATTCATTATTAGGCTTTTGATAACCCATTAGGCTTGTGGGTTTAGGTGGATTATCTTACCAAAATGAATCCCACTTAAAAAAAAAAAAAAAAAAATCAAGCCAAATGGTAGGATCGGTAGGATCAGTAGAATCCAATACGATCCTACGATCCTACGCGATCCTACACGGTTCTACATACGATCCTACCATTTTTGCGATCCTGCTACGATTTTAAACTTTTTGGTGAGGTGGGATCGTAAAATCGTGCGATTTTACGATCCAGATCGCGATTTTGACAACCATGGCCATAATACGAGAGAGGGTTGAAGTGTAGAAGTTTGGGCTTCTTTTTTTTTAATGTTCAGGACAAGATAGTGAAGTGGTGAAGGTGAAGAAGATGACAAGGCAGAAGAGGAGGGGGAAGCCATTAAATAGACGTCAGACTTCAAAATTCAAACACTATTGCACACGTAATTTATTATATTCAAGCTTATTTTAGCTGTGTTTTAAAAAAATTTAGGTTATTCAAATTTTTATTATAAGAAGGTTAAATAAGAAATTTTTTTTTTAAATTAAATATAATTTTTATTTTGGGGCAGTTCAGGTTTCTGGACACTGCCTAGCGCCACCATGGCTGATAGTCAAGTCAAGTAAAGCAAACACGATTTTACAACAATAAAAAGTGAATATGCAGAGAGCTATCCATTTGAATGAGTTGTTGAACTTACCTGAAAGAGTGCGTAAAAAGAAGTGGAAGTGAGAGAGAATTCTGAAAATGAAAACTTTAGACTCTAAGTAGACTCTAGACTTTAAACTCTTAACTAAAAAATAGTTGGAAATTGGTATCTATGAGAATTCACAACCACAACATGGTTACTGTTTTGGTTTTGGGATTAAAAAAAAAAAAAAATGAGGAAGGGAACCATTACTAGTGTTGGCTCTAGACTTTAGACTCTTAATTAAAAAGTTGTTGGAATCTATGACAATTCACAATCAAGAGAGAGTTTATTATGCTTTCAAGGATGTGGGTTTAAATTTGGAAAAGAAAGACTTTAAACTCTAGATATTACATGGTTCTTACTGTTACTTTTTGTCCAGTGATCCACCGTTCTATTCAAAAGTTTCCATTTGCTTAAAATTCTACTTCTAAAAAAATAAAAAACAAAAAACATTCCCAATATCATTGCATTAAACGATAGAGAAGTTGTAACGTACTGCAATAGGAGCTCATCATTTTTCTGAATTTGAAAACTATGATTTTCTTTTCGTTAGTTATGTGCGTGGAATTAGTTGAGGCGAAATTGGATTTAATTTGCTACTTTGAATGGGTGACTAAAAGCTAGAAAGGCTTTAATTCTTTGGTCTCTATTTCCACAAAATTTGTTTGTTTCTACAGAAAATAATTCCAAAGAAAGTCTTCAATTTTCCGAAAATGTTTCGCTTTTAAATCAAACGCGTCACTTTTCAATTCAATTCCTTAAGGTTAATCTTCCCTGGCTTGATTCATTTGTTTGACTTTTTTTTTTTTTTCTTACATCTACTTCAATTCTACAAGGACATTGTCTTTGTTTGATAATCCTGGTGACATTCATGGCTATGGTCCAGTGCAAATAGAAGGACTTAATTATATACATAAGGCTTACGGCCCTGCATTCCAGTTAGATTTCATTGCTACTCCATTGCTTTTGGTTTTCCATTTAAAGTCTACTGCTTGTTCCACTTCACCAGCATTTCTATGTATATATAATCAGGTCCTATAAATAAATTACGACATGAACAGGGAGGAGTATGTTGAATAGATATAACTCAACATAGGACTTAAGAGTAGAACACTTTAAGTACAGGGCATATATGCTTTTGTTGAACATGATTTGATGATATTGAGTTCTATTACCTATTCTGAGAAATTAAGACTGGTGTTGATTTGTTATGTTAACTTGTTTCCTTACTAACAATATAAATATTGGAATAAGAAATGGAATTCATTAACCTTTAAAATGGTTGATCTTTGAACTTTGTTCACTGAGTTGTTAGCTCATTGTTGGATTCAGATATACTATAGTGCTTGAATTTATATTGTGCAAGTCAAAACTTAATTGAACAATCTCATTGTTAAGCTGAAAGCTAGTATTACTCTGAAAATGTTTCCAAGGTGCCAGCCACATTTGAATTGACATACATGGTGTAGTGCATACTTTCTGTTCTTTTTCTTTTGTTAATGATTTCATGTTTGGACTGCGCTTATGTGATAAGCAAATGGTCCGCTTCCAGAATCAAGCGTCCAAGGCAACCAACCAAACGTTTTTACAGGCTTCAATCGGTTGGTCATAAATTGTGAGCACCCAAGAGAGGCTGTACGTGATATTTATAGGGCAATCCAAAATAGCATCGGCCCAAAGCTCGTTCCATGCCTTGCCTGCAATGCTCAATCAAAAATATTGGGAAAAATTACATTTTAAGTCTTTTTTTTTTTTTTTTTTTTTTTTTTAAGAATACTAAATATTTTAACACAGACATTTAAATTCATATAATTTAATTCTTTTCAAAAAAGAATTCACTTAGTTTAAAGGTGTAATAAATTAAACCTTGATATTTGAAATGGTAGTAAATTAAACTGTTAATACTTTTTAAAATATTATGATTAGTTGTAACTCAATGACATTACTTGATCTTTAATATGAGAAAAATTAGGATTTGAATCTTCCTTCCTCCACTTACTGTAACAACTATTAAAAATAAATTTTTATGTGTTACATTGTGAAATTATAGGCCTAATTTGTTACATTCCTAAACTATAAAGCTTAAAATTGTAATTTTCCCAAAATACTTTTGGGGTTGAATTCAGGCTGAACATTTTACTATTAGAGCCAATCCCTAGGAAATAAAGAATGTAGGCCCAAGTATGTTATCATGTCTAGATTTCTGGGCCATTTTTTGGCACAGTTTTTACACATGACAAGAAGGTTTGATTGAATTTTTTTTTTTTTTTTTGCAAAGGTTTGATTGAACTGGCCCAAAAACAAAAGGGTTGAACATAGTGGGCTTATTTATTTTGTTAATCCCATATATAGATGTCTGATGTGATTATAATTCATTCACGTATCACACCACACACCCCCCCCCCCCCCCCCCCCCCAAAAAAAAAAAAACACCATATTCTAGTTGCTTCAGTGGTAACTGGGCTATTGTGTTTTTCTTTTTAGACACCATTTTATCTCCCTTTGTTTTTTTCTTTTTCTTTTTTTTCTCTTTTTTTTTTGTTTTTTTTTTTTGTTAATAGAATTTTGTTAACTGATGAGTATTCATTTAGGAAATACTTTAAAAAAAATTTTTATAGGAAATTAAAATAGCAACTTAATTTGTTAATAGTTTTTTATATTTCTTATCAAAATGGTATCAAAACTTTCTAAAAATAATTTATTAACAAATGTCCTAAAAGTATCCATTAATCGGACTATTTTTAATATATATATATATATATACTTTGTCATGATAGAGATGCATATTGTGGAAGTGTAATGATGAATTAAATCATGTTCTTACAAGAATTTGTTTTTTCATTTAATTTTTGCTAATGATGTTTGAGAGTTTCTCAATTATAGATGGAATCACGCAATGACAAAGACATAAATAGCTTAATCCTGGCAAAGCAGGTGGGGGCAATTTATTTAAGGATAACTAGGGAAGATGGATAAAAAGTTTTTCAATTCATATAAGCGCTGCTACAAATAATATGGCTAAAATATGGGCAGTTAGACATTAATTAAAAATGGCTTGGGTTTTGGGCTATAAATATATATATATATTTAGAGATGATTCTAAGATTGTTATCAACTTGCTAAAAACATTTTTCCCAAAAAAAAAAAAAAAAAAAGCTAAAAACATATACAGCATACTGGCATAGAAATATCTATTTTGATTTTTGATGGTAGGATGTTGCTTACCAAGAATGAATCATCATTCTACATCACATCTTCTGTAAAGCTAATGGAGTAAAAGATGAACAAGCAAAAAGGAGATGAGGGGAATCAGCGTAATTTTAATATTTTGTAACTAGGCACTTTTCGCGAGGCCCTGTGGACAATGTTTGTAATATTGCTCCAATACTGTAGTAACAGGCATAGTAAAGTGCTGTTAAGAAATAGATTTTTGTCAATTTATTTTACTTTATGTTGGGTTTTTTATCAACTTTATTGGAGTAGAGTCAACGAAGT
Source organism: Quercus gilva (assembly GCA_023621385.1). Lineage (NCBI taxonomy): Eukaryota > Viridiplantae > Streptophyta > Magnoliopsida > Fagales > Fagaceae > Quercus > Quercus gilva. The sequence continues at coordinate 52,964,326 of CM042478.1, forward strand.
TAATTTTTTGAGTTTTACTTGTCATTTTAATAATATTTTGAGTCTATTCATCAATTTATACAAAGATTTTATTAAATGGATCCACAATAAATCATCCTTACGGAGCGCCTTATTATGCCTATTAACATTTTCCATAAATAAACTCCTCTTTCTACCAAAAAAAAAAATATTGCTAGACATGCAAGATATGTTAGCAAGTTTTCAGTGTGGATGGAGGACGTTTCTTTACATCTCTTTACTGTAATTCAAGCCGATTCAGGTTTCATTAATTAAAAATTATAGTGTCCTTTTTCAAAAAAAAAAAAAATTTAATAGAGAATGTAATTAAGCATGTGTTTAACAGTTAATTTGTTTCTTAAAAAAAATTAATAGTTTGCATTCAGGGAAAAAGAAGTAATAATTTGCAAACAGAATACGCAAAACCAGGTACAGAAGTATCTTTCATATCCTATAATTTTAAAGACTAAAGGGTGTGATTGATTGGAATTTGTTTCTTGCTTATTTTGTTTATTACTTTAGATATAAATTTTAAATTCTCACTTATTTATTTTTTAAACAAGATAAATCGCTAAAAATAAATATATCCTAACACACTCTTAATTTTTTTTTAAATCATAATAAAGTTAATTGTTTTGAAACCATAATAAAATTAATTTTTCTAGTCTTTCCTCAAATATGAGGATTGAAAGAGATCAAGATCCAGTGAAATCGAAACTTGGTACTTTCGCACCAACAAAAAAAAAAACAATTACCTTTCCATAGATCAATTTTAGCGGTTATATAAATAAGTGCTTTTAAAAATTATTTTCAAAATGCTTTAATATTATTTTTATAAAAATATATATATAAAATCGTCAAAAAATTTAATTAATTTTTTTATCATAAATTTTTAAATATATATATATATTAAACCGCTGCTCTAAAATCATTAATCATTGCCCTGAAATCATTGTAAATTTTTTCCTCCTTTTAATCTATTATTATTACGTTAACATAACGTAGATATTATACACCATTGAAGGTACCAGCTTAAAGGACGAGCAATTAATGACAGCAATAATTCTTCTTGTGCAACTCGTGACTCGTGGCCTCCACCAATTAATGAACAAAAAACACAAAATTAACCCAAATTTAATTCTTAGAATCGATGGACAACCAACCCAATTGATGAATTTTGCCTATTTCTCAGCCCTATTAACTATAGGACTTATAGTGCCCTCTGTAGTGAAATGAAACCAAATGTCTATCAAATATCAATACTTGGCCATGCAGTCTGTCAATCACTCAAAAAGTCCTCCAATCAGTCCCTCATCAAAACCTCTTGAAAAGTTAGTGCCCAAGCTGCAAAGTTCTAGTCTCTATATATTCCCATTCACTTGCTAAACCTATGCTGTCCCATCTAATTAATATAAAATCTATACCCTTACTCTTTCACAATCGGCGGCGTACGGCCCATAATAATAGGGCATAAAGACCATTATGTTGTATTGTTGTGGCCAACAGTCATAGACCCTTCATAGATAGATAACATTTGATTGATAATTCTTTTTTTAAAAAAACCCTACCCCTCTTATTATGCCATGGTCCACTAATATTAGCACACTCTATTAGAAGTACTGTACTCTCATTTTCTTTGAATTGTGTGTGAATTATTGCTAGCTTTATCTCATATTTGCCTATTTGCTTTTGCATTTCTCGAATTTCGTTTCTCCTCCTCAAAAGCTTTTCTTTCTTGTTTCATATTTCCACAATGGACCAAGTTACGTCCCCTATCAACTTGTCATATGCTTCTTTTTGCAATAGGAGGACCCCCAAGGTTAAGCACTGGCTACCACCTTTCTTTTTCTTTTTCTTTTCACAATCTTGTATTTTTTTTTTAAATAATGTTTTTAACTCTATAATTTAAGAACTTAATTTTTTTAATATTTTAATAATTTGGTGAGAAATTTAACTTCAAATGTTTACGTTTAAAATAGCAATATATATATATATTAATTAGTTAAGGTACAAAAAAATGTTGACAATGACTTAATAAATTAAACCTAAAATTTATCATTTTAAAAAGTATAAATTAACCTCCCAATTTTTTCTTTCTTTTAATTTATAACTTATAAGATGCTATAAATTGAATATATGAAATTTATAAAGCCACCAATAATTAAAAAAAAAAAAAAAAAAAACCAAACATATCCAACCATCACATACATCACATCAATTTATTAACTTTAGGTGTTACACCTACAAGATTGAAAATAAAATTTTTTTTTTAAAAATTTATTTATCCGTTTCTCTATGTAAACTGTAGAGCATGAAGTACAATTTGAGTCTATTTATGTCGAATTAGATAATGGAACACAGATCCAGCATCCATGGTCTTTGGAAATTGGAGCTAGAGGTCTATCTTTCTGCCCCTTTTTTTTGTTTTTATAAGAGTGAGAGGTCTAACGCTATTGATGGTGTCTCTCACCTAATACGAAATCATGGGGTGCCCTTCTAGACTATGTAGCTCATGGAGTATTGGCAAATAAGATGTTGCCTTGTTTAGGTGAGCGAGGCCCACGGTGCACCTCGTGTGTTAGATTATCATAGAAACTCAAATGTTATTTATGTTAGTAATACCATGATTACAAGATTGATGGATTAGCTTGGGTATTATTTAACAGTTAGTATCATTGACAACCTTGATTGTATATTGGCTCAAAGCCTCAACTCCTATATTTATTTTCTGTAAATCCCAATTGCAAGGTCTATATATGGTGGGACTCTCACCCACTAACTATAAGGAATCTCATTTAATAACTTAGATAAGGATAATCATAGTATATACTAATGGATTATTCCTTGTCTTTTTCCCGAATTCACTCTGATTCATCACTATAAAAGCATGAATAAACCTATGTCTGATACACGTATGTACCATTAAATTTCTTGAGGATGTAGTTCGTATCTGCCGAAGAATATGCAAAGAAACCAATGAAATACCAAACCCAAAAAGGCAAAGTTTTCGTAAGGATAATTAATTACTCATGACTAAAAGCTGGATTATATATATCAATTAATCATGAAATTTGGTTGGCGATTGAATTGTCATATCATGGTCATTTTTGGTCTCTCATAAGGAATATATGAAGGAAAGGTTGTTTGACTAAATAATATTTACATGGTGATGGTGGTGATAATCAAAGATTCCATTGAAATGAAAGTTGAAATTAAGGATGCCGATATTATGAAAAAGTGTATCAAGTGGACGTTGGTTTCAACATCTTTTATAGTTAGGATATATACCATGTCATCCATACCAAAACAACATAATTTTCATTATTCTGTGAAGCAAATTCAACGGTTCCTGTGTCACCTCAAGAGGGGTTGATCTTTCTATTTAATCCTCTCTTTCCTTCCTTGCGTGCCCGCTTGCTCACATACCTATAGTTGCGTCCCATTTCATCATGCCCATCTTGATTCTTTAACCTTTTTTTTTTTGGTTACACACTTTATCTTATGTTATACCTATATGCATGAAATAAATTGTATTACATGCGCATCAATAGGCTGTGACCTATATGTTTATAATTATTTTCTTTGGACCTTCATGTTTAATTTCATTTTCATATTAGCCCTAACATCTAAATTTGTAGCCATTAATTATCGAATAAATGGTTTGTATTAAGCCATGTCACCATATATTATTAGGAAAATGCTAAAAGCATTAAAAATTTTACTTCATAATCCTAACAAATTGATATAGCAATATATATGATTGATGAAGTTCAACCATCTAATAAATAAATGTTTAATTTATTTCTTAGTAATTAGTGATATAGCAATTTGTAAAGTCTTTATAATAAAATTTAGAGAAATGCTATGTTCACAATATTTTCACAACAAATCTTATGTGACAAGTTGTTACAGGTTGTTATTAATGAGATAAAAAACAATTTCAATGGTAGGTTCAAATTAGAAACAATAAAAACTAATGGCCTATGATTTACTGTGAAAAATTGTAAAAATATTGTGAATGTAGCACTTTTTAAAAAATTTTCACATTCTTAAGATCACCTAAATATTAAGGGCCTATTTGTTACCATTATTTAAACAATATTACACATATTTTTACAAACGTATTTTTACATATTTTTTCACCACATGTATTTTTAAAAAATATAAACAACTTTACTAAAAATCTCTTACTAAATAGACCCTAAGTATCACCAAATTTTTATCAAATATGAATCGCTTAATTATTCTATGAAATTCTAACATAAAATTTTCAAACATAAAAAATAAATATGGAACTAACTTTAATTTTATGGACAAAAATCATGACTGTGATCACTTCATGGGAGATGTAAAAGCAAAAAAAAAAAAAAATAACTTTTTTTTTTTATTTTTCTTTATTATTGATCTTATTAATTTCTACATTTTACCTGAATAATAATTGTATTCATATAGATCCAAATTTCCGAATTTCAAGGATGGGAAGGGTTGAAGTTGTAAGGGCAAGATTAGACCTCACTCAGTAGTCACTAGAAGTAGATGTGCGTGTTAATTGTAGTGTTGAATGGAAATAGGTTGATAGGTAGTCCAGGGGCACACGTAGTATCTGAGTTTTAATGATGAAAATGAGATCCTCCTGTCCTACCGACTCACACCCCACCCGCTTTAATCACTCTCTAACCCTTGTCTTCTCTATTCTCCTTCTTTTATATATATATATATATATATATAAATGAATCTGTTTAATTAGTGAATTCGGCTACGTGCGGCTTAATTTTATAGGGTAGATGATAACACCAAAAATCCCCTAATCATGAAACATCGTTTTTAATAATCTTTGGGGCTAGAAAGAAGGTAACTACAACACAGTCTTACCGTCTCTGAGCAAGTTGTGTAAGAAGCAAGTACCCCCGCCCTTTGGATTCTCTGATTGTCTAATCCCATTGCTAACCTATAGATACAACCCCGCAGAGTGTAGTACTTTGATAGACAAGATGAATGAAGAAGCATTTGATTGATTTAATGGAGATTTCAGAATTAACTATGGGAAATGGGACCAATGCATTTACATCTCACCTAATCCAGATGTCTAACGTGCTTCAATCCTTCAAGGTTTATTTATTTTAGAACAACTCTTTTATTTAAAAAAATAAAAATAAAAAACCTGAATTTTGAATTTTGAATTTTTATACAAAATGGTGTCCTCATTTTCCATATAATATAATCAATGCATGATTATGGTAAATTACGTGTACTTCTATTAGTTGAAAGTATTGTTAGAAAGTTATACATAATCAAATATATATAAAAACTTTTTAGGTATACGTATTACGTACGGTCTGCCATAATAAACTCCCCCCAAAAAAAATATTAGCTTTTTATATCATTTTATGGCTTCTCAATCGCATTCTATACGTAAAAGGGTAAGCAAATTTATTCGTGTGACCATGGGTATGAGATCAGTTTGGAGATATGTAGATAGTCTATGGTTTGAAATTTGAATCATAATTTCACCTTACCCTTACTCTCAAAGTATCTACATCAGCTCGTGCAAATATTTTTATTTATTTTGTATAATAACTTATTTGTTCTAGTTTACATACTCACTTTTTAAAAACACCTCACGCTATACAGATTATCTATTTAACAAATATTAATTTTTTTAATTATTTTTCTTTCTTCACACGCAACAATTATCATTCATTCTCTTTCTTTATTCTCATGATATGCATAAAAAAAATGTAAAATAAATAGTGTCAATTTACATCGTTATTATAATAATAATGTATTTACAAAATTTTGTATAACTTGATGCGAGTGAATTCTGTATTTGATTGACTAAAATGTTATACTTGTTATATTGTACAAGCATTGAAACAAATGTTCAGACCCTCACCCTCACTCGGCATCCATTAGTTTTACTATTAGAGAGTAGGGAACAAAGCAATAATTCTTGAATTGAACCAACATTATAAGGATTCAAATTCAAGACCTATACTCAGTAAGATCATTTTATATTTCTTCATGGTAAGGCAAATGTTGTAACAACAGTCCCCCCTCCTATCTGAGATGGCCATTAGCAGGGGCGTAGCCAGGAATTTTTACACAGGGGGCTGATTTGAACAATGAAGGTTAAAATTGACGACGATGAGTATTATCGTTGTATAGATAATTTATATTTTTAGGTTGATATAGACCTTTTTTGAGATAAGCTCTTCGGATTTCATCTTGTTTGTTGATAAGGAATTCACATATTTGTTTACGTGATCCTGGATCACGATCTATCTCTTCAGATTGAATTCTTGAACATTTGGAGGGGTCAGGGTGTTCATTAAGCATTGAAGTATCAACATTTGTTTCTATAGCCACAGGTGTCCTAATTTCTGAATTGCTAACATCTTTTTTTTTAAAGAATGCATCAATTGTTTTTCGTTTGCTCATAATTCTTTTAGCTTTAAGAATATGACTCAAAAATTTAACCTGAAAAGAAGTTTAAAAAATAAAATTTTAATTAGAAATTTTTACTTAGTTATATGGATGTTATTCATACTCAAGAAAAAACAAAATTTCCATTATAATTTAAACATACAACCCATTTTTAATACAACTTTAATTAATAATAACCCCTCAAACAAAAACAAAAATTAAACACACAAGTATTGGTACACAACATAAACCAAACAATTTAACAACACCCACAACCACATCCACAGCCACATGATATCTAACTAATCAAAAATAGGTAATAAATCAAAACAATTTTACATTAGAAACTTCATCTTCACAAAGTGCAAAGATGGGTCACCCGTGTGGTAATGCCTATTCCCTCTGCCTGACTGCCTCCAACTTTAGATCTTCCATTCAAGACTCATCACAAACAATCTCCTCATGCCTTCAATCATGTATTTCTCTAAAAATCTATGAAAATATAAAGAGCATGTGAATAGTTGAGAAAATTAAAAAAAAAACACTAAAAAGAGATGAATGTCTAATGCTTAAGAAAGAGAAGAAAACTCATCAGTCACCAAGTAGTCACCAAGTTCCAAAACTAAAGCTGATGAAGAAAGAAAAAATTGGTTAGGATTTTTTTTTTTTTTGGATTGTGAGTACAGAGGATTGGAGTTTTGGGGGCTGGTAGGTAGGTAACGGTACCAGTGCAAATAAAAGTGTATCAAAGAAGACAAAATAAAAGAATAAGAAGTAAAGAAAGGGATTCCGTGGGTCAGTGGGTGGATTTTTTGAGATGAAGAAAAAGTGAAGTTTTGTTTTTAGTGTTTGGACTTGAGCGGACCAGCTTGTTTTATTTGGAGTACATAAGGTGATAAGGCCTAAAACTAAAGCTAAGCTTGGGAGAATATTTGAGTTGAGCTTGAGAGAATAGTTGAGAATTGGGCATGGGGGGGTTGACTGTCCAATATTGAGGGCCCATTAGGGCATTTCCTCTTGACGATGATTTTATTGATCATTGGTACTCATCCTCATTGATTATGTTTGTTACTTTGTAGAAGGAAAAATAATCATACTTTCCCAGGATGTGAGAGAATTGTTATATACAATTATTACCGGAGATATAACCTCTAAACACTGTCACAATAATCCACTTGCAATTAGGATAAATTTCATGCTAATCACTAACCTCCAATGAAGTTCCTATCAAAAATAAAATAAAAAACCTCCAATGGAGGCTTTTAGCACACAAGTCCTCAGTTTTTTTTTTTTTTTTTTTTTCTTCACGTTGAGATCATCTTGAAAAAAATAACCATAAGCCAATTTTATTCTTGTGTTATTGCTTGAGCTAGCTTTAATCACATAAGGGAGGGTTCAATTTGTGTTAGTAACAGTACTTTAATGTTCTTGTCTAGGTCTAGCTAGTGAAATGGTAATAGTCAACATTCTCAAACTATTTTAATAGAAATATACTCAACTTTTGAGGTTATATCCAAACCTTCACTGCAGATCATTCAATCCGAAAACCTTCACTCCCAAAATCTCTCTTTGTCTAATCAATAGTGCGAAATGGATTTTATTTGAAATAATATACTCACATGCAATTTGAAAAGAAGAAATATTTTCCTTGGAAAAGTGAAATAAAAGTTGACAGTTGTGACTTGACACGCCTTGAATTTGCGTTTTAGGAATATACTTTTTCCATAAAATTTTGAACCACCGGTGCAAATTCTTTGATTGATCAGAATATATGGATCATTGTGCTAGCTCCTTGGCTTCACATTCGCATTATACAAAGTATTTCAACATGTCTCTCCCAGTACCTGTACATTTTATGATGATTTGGCTTACACAAAGCTCCATAAATTTGTTTGAATCTATAGATTTTAAATTGTTTATAAGGTACAAAGTGTTGGCATTTTGATAAACATAAGTACAAACATTCTCCAGTGATTCAAAGAGTCCCACTACCACACAGCCCCACATATTTGACTGTAGTAAATATGCCTTATTGCCCCTGTTTCTTGACCACATTAAAGTCATAGGCAGAACAGCAAGTCAATAATAGGAAATAGGTCACAAGAAAGCTTAATGGAATACCGAAGATTAACACATTGGTGCTATTCATGTAACAATTAAAATTATAAAAAGTAAAAAAGCTGTAGTGTTTTGAAGCTTTTGGTCTGAGAGAGAGAGAGAAATGATACGCATAATGCATGAAAGATGAAACTAAAAAGAGGGCTGAGATGATGACGCCAGGCACGCCTCCGCGCGCATATAGAACAAAATGTCAAAAACACACAAACATACTGCCAGAAATGACACTTATACATGATAGAATCAGTGTCACTGAGAAATCAAAAGGGAAGGACCTGGCTTGCTGAGTTTGTCAGCACCTCTATATATTTGTCGGGACGAAACATGGTCAAGCTTTTGTGTTGTGTTGCGGGAGAAACAGTGTAACGCGAGTAAAATTATTTAATACTTGAAGAGTATTATAAATGTAAATTCCTTCATTTTATACGAATTATGACTCTTATTATGTATTTAATTATTAAGACTTATAATTATATGAGAGGAAGAAATACTTTTATAGTTCTCCAAAAATATTTTATAATTACCCTAACTACAATCACTTGGTTTTAGTTTCATCCTTTGTAGCATATATATATATATATATATATTTTTTTTTTTTTTCTGTTTTGTATTACGGCCATGTGTACACTTACATGGCCACATCAACATTCATACCACTAATTAAGTTTAAAACATAATATTTTTCACAATTTATAATATGATTTGATGTGATTAGTAAAATAAAAATGATGTTAATAATAGATCAAACTAAAAGTGATAAACTAATCATAACTTATGTTGACAATTTAAAAAAATATTGTACCCTTAATCAATGTTACTTTCTTTGAATTCGTACTACTATAAGATGATATTGGCATGCGATAATAGGGTTTGTGAGATAAAAAATTTTCCTAACTTTTTAGTTTTAATACGGTGATTGACCTAAACAAAAAGTAATTTTAATAGTCAAAATGATGTTGCTATATTAGTCAGTTATGGATAACAAAGTATTCTAGCTTATAATTATGGGCAAAAATGGTTTTAATTTTTAATATTGTAAAACAATATGTTTAGAAAATTAATTCAAAATTAGATTATATATATTTTCATAAAAAAATCTAAAATTTTATTTTCGTCCCTAAAGTTTGCATAAATGTTACTTTATTTTTATTTTTAAAATTTTAAAATTTTCTTTTTGTCTAAAATCTATCGAAAATGGTTCATTTTATATTCTTAAAGTGTTAAACAAATTTGTTTCATCCATAAACTAGTGGAAAATTCTTTTTGTCTCTTTTATTATCTCTAAACTATTGAAAAATGTTACTTACATGATTTTAGGACGAAAAAAAAAATTTCAAAGATAAAAATGAAATTCATGCCAACTTCAAGAACTAGAACTAAATAGCTAAATAGATTATCAAAAAAAGAACTAAATAGCTAATTCTAATATTTCAGATGTGCATCTACTTCAAAACTGAGCTTTTAAATTTTGGTTGATTCACATTCATACTTCCACAATTTTTTAATTAAAATTTGATCATTTTTACATACATATTTCCACCAATGTCACATTTTTTTTTACACAAATTGAATATAAAATTTATTTTTATTGTCATTCAACCAACTGTATCGAAATTTAGTCAATTGCATGGTTTACCAAAGCGCACTCTGACGGAATAAAATAAAGGAATGTGATCATGAATTGGAGATTCGGCTACTGTGGGTCCAATTTATTCCACTGAAGATAAACAATAGCTGGTACTGACAATTTGTACTGTTTTCCACAAACAGTAACCAATTTTTCAACAAAGTATCAATTTCTTTCTTCTTTTCTTCTTAATGATTATCTTAGGGAGAGAAACTTTCTAAATTAGTGTCTAATCTGTTTCCAATAAATTAATCCATATAAGAATTAAGATTTCTTCTATATATTGTTATGATTGGAAATCGTGATTCCACGGCTATAGTCTATCACTAACATTTCACATACTATTGAATGTGTAATGTTGTGCTATTGTTTTTGTTTTTTTTTTGTTTTTTTTTTTTTTTTTTTTCAGGTAATCTTGAAGAAGAGAAAGAAGTAAATTAAATCCATTAAATATCATTCCAAATTTAAGTCCTAGAGTCAAAATGAGTATTTTAAATTTATCAGTGACAAGAAAATTGATTTTTTTTTTTTTTTTTTTACAAATTTTGACATGTTAAATTATGATTGAAATAATATCATATTTATATAGAATCACGATTAATACCAATCACACAAATATTAATTCAATGGTTGTGAAAAGAAATTATGAAAATTTTTGTATCATTAGACCGATTGATTTTAACTTGATAATCTATGTAATAGTATGCAAACTTAGAAATTGTGTCCATCAAACATAACTAACATAAGTTATGATGTGAGTTCCAGTTAGCTCAAGTTGTAAAGTCTCTGATACTAGTATAAGAGATATGAGATTCAATCTTCATCTACACTAAAAACTAATTGGTATCTTGGTTTGATGATAAAAAAAAAGTTATCATCAAGAGCGGACGCCATAGGTTAAAACTCTCTAAAAAAAAAAAAAACATTAGTATGTTAGCTAGTCTGCCCTAAAATGCCTCTTAGGGTTGGTACATTTGCCTAATATTGTATAGATGTCTCTCCTCAAAATTTTGAACAATTATGAGTTGTGCGTTTCTCGTTGAGAGTTTAGATCTCTCCCAATGTTATACTGTAATGTATTTCTCTTTTATTCCCTATACTTGTAATTATTTTTTATTATTATTAAAATTTCTGCCATTTGTCTAACAGAAAAAGTAGTAATTTTAACTCAATAATAAATCTGTTTAAAATAGAAAAAAAAAAAAAAAAAAAAAAAAAAAAAAAAAAAAAAAAAAAAAAAGAAAAAGAAGAAGGGGTCAATGAAAGGATTTAAACCACAAGTAACACAATTCGTTATCCTCTGCCTCTTTCGTCGTCATAAATGGGCCACGAACACATGTTTTTGTTAGTGATAAGTATTAATAAGTTACAAGTTCATTGCTCTCACATGGAAAATGTTGAGCTCGACTATTTGGTAGGACAAGAATTATTCTGTACCACACGACTCAGTGTTTGACATAATGGATTGCTGGCGTTCCAATAAATCTCATTCATGGATCTAGACGAAGTTCAAATTTTGAACTATTAGGTGATAGGGCCTAGTTTAATTAAGTTGATAGGATATGAATACTGTCACTGTGACCACTTCTGTTGTTGTTGCGACTGATTGGAAATTCATTTCTCATTAATAATGAGAGAGAGATACAGCCATTTCCATGTTTCAAGTGCTATTGATTTTTCACATATAAAAAAAGAAAAAAGAAAAAATATATATGTGCTATTGATTTTTAGTAGTAATTGCTGGCGGGGACCAAGTTTTGAGAACAATGTTTCAAATTCAATAATGTTGTTCATGGCTGGCTGATTTGTTTGGTTCAAATTAACGGCCAATCCTATTTTACACACGACCTACCTCTTTTTGCAAACCGTGTATGAGACCTAGCTGTTCATCTTGCATACCAATGCTACATGTTAGTCCATTTATATACACATCTATTCAGCAAATCTATATCTCTATAACAATTATATACACATCTGTTTCTAATATATATATACACATCTATATCACATAGAGAGAGGGAGAGAGAGTGAGACAGAATTTATTAATATTATATAACTCAAAAGCTATTTATTTTATTAATATTTTAAAATATCACTGATAGCTTGCATGTTATTGTTCTCCTTGACGTATACACCAAATTTTATAATCAAATATAATTTACTATATGATTCATAGACTTATATTTTGTGTATTGTTTTTAAGCCCTAAAAATATTGAAACAATTTATCTTTACTATATATTAAAAATAGGAGAAAATGTGATTCAACAAAGAATTTATCAAAATACACCTCTAATAAAAAAGTTATCAAGTGACGATGGGACATATCATTGCCAAAATTCTAAATTTAAAATTTTATGTTATTTTTTAAGGTTTCTGAAAAGTTTATTACTTTGTCATGAAATCTAATTTGCTTTTTATAGCAATATTACTATTTGTGGATTGTGGCGATTTATCTATGGTATATTAATTGATTACTTTGGGCGTAAGTCATAATTAATTGATTACTATTAATTGATTATTTTTTAAAACTCCACTTTTTCATTATGCACTTTTACAAAAAGTCGAATCAAACTCACTCTAAGATGTTTTAGATTACAAGGCAATAACCACTGGAATCTTTCTTTTGACTATAACCCCAAATAAAATTGGTTTTTATAAAGAAGAATTGGTAATTTATACCAACATAAAATTATGCAAAGTAATCATCTCCCACGCAAATTGGGAAACGAAATCTTTCTTTTGACTATTACGAAGGTTCGAACAATAGGACCAACCACTCATATTATTATAGGGGGAAAAAAGATCCTCCAATCAAAACAAAACGATGAGTAGAGGGATGGTAGTACAGTACTCAAGTCTAGAAACTTTTTTTTTTTTTGTTTGTTTGTATTTTACAAATCCCAATGACTTTTTGCCCGAGTGAGAGTGATACATGTACCCAATTCTTAATTATCCATTATTATTCATTTGGCAATGCATGCAATTCTAAACTAAAAATCAAGCTTTTGTTAGATATATATAGAAATTAGCCGACGTACACGGCATTGTGTAAATTGTCTCCCAATAATTTATATTCACAATTCATTCATGGCTATTGGCTAACCTCATTCGCAGATTCTTCCTGACCATACCTTATAGATGGCCCATTTCATTTAATTTTCCAAATAAATCCACTTTGCTCCGGACCCTTGTAGGGTCCAAATGCCAGCTTTCCTGTTTCAATTTTCATTCATTTTTTTCTTTAATTATTTTACTTTTTTATACTTTTTTTCCTTTGCATTTATTTTTGAATTTTTATTTTTTAAAAAATGTTAAAAATACAAACTTTTTTATAAAAATTTTTACAAACTGTTAATGTGGTAAGTCATTATTGGTAAATAAAAAAAGTGATATTATTGGTAGGCCTAAATAAGAATCAGTGAGAAGTTAGCCACAACAACAATTTATAAAAATATTATAAAATAATATGTAATTGTAGTATTTTTTTTATTATTATTATTATTTTTTATAATAAGGGTTTTATTTTTCGATCTTTAAGATTCTTTTTGGATGGGAATCATGAAAATTCCCATCTCCTTGTCTCTTCCTCTCTTTGTCCTTTGTTATAAGGCTTCCAAGTGCGAGTGGGAGGTAATTTTATTGAACTTTATTTTAAGGCTGGTTTTGAAGGGATTCGACCACGGACGTACTCTATCAATGTCATTATGGATGGATGTACTGGTTGACCTAAAGAGGCATTGGGAGTGGAATTTTGGACTTGTGAAATGACTCTTCCAAATTGATACGTTCAACTTCATTCAAAATTAATCCAAAAAATTCTATAGTATACTTTGTTTGTCACCCTTTCCTTTAATAAAGAAAAAGTATGTTTGTCACGGCATGAGTAAAATCCCAATACTGAAATACTCTAAAAGGCATCACTATGTTTGGTTGAAGGGGAAGAGGAGGAAAAGGAAGATCAATTAAGTCATTGTGGTTGTTTTGATAGCATGAGAGGGGGAAAAAAGGAAGAAGCCAAATTTGATGAAAAACCTATTTCTTGGGCTCACATTTTTTCCTTCCCTCTTATTCTTTTTCTCTCCTCTCTTTCATTCTTTTCCTTCAAACCAAACATAGAGTAAAAAGTAACAATTGGGTGAAGTTAGCTGGATGGTACCTTAGTGCATGGGGAATGGAAGGCTTAGTTTGAGCCACGGGAAGGAAGGGTGAAGTATTTATTTATAAATATTTCTAACCAATTAAAAAAATATTAAAAGTAATTAAAAATCTTTGTGATTATTCATGTGACTCACATTGACCTAATATAGGTTTAACATGGGACCAAGTATAGACTCATAAAACAACTTTGTAATCTATATCAGCATACAAATTCAAAGTATTATAATGCATGTGAAAATAAAAGGAAATACACGAAACTAAAAAGTTAAAAAAAAAGGATGAAAAATATAAACATGAAATCAATTTTTAACCAGTTTGGATTTATTTTGAAGCACACATTTGTACTAGTATTATCAAGAGATTGCAACACCTATTTCACTCATCACTAATGACAATATAAATTGTTATGAGGTTAATTTTTAAAGGCGATTTTATAATTTGAAAAAAGAAAATTTATGGAAAAGTAAAATAGATGTTTTAAAGTTAGTTATGACTTATGACTAAAAAGTTTTTATGAACATGTACTTGAGTTCTCTAATTGATAATTTTCAATTGAAGAACCACAGCCTAACTCATGTTTCTTCTACTATTGAGTGGTTATCATCAAGAACCCATGTTTCTCAATGTCCGGTGGTGTACAAATATCAAATATGGTAGTTACTCAGTAAGCCTCTTGTAGCATAATTTCAATTTGACTTCATTGGAAATCATCACATCAACTTCAACCTTACAAGTAGGAAAAATCTTTTATTTTTTAGTGTTCTAAGCAAAGGTTCAAGGCTTGAACCATGAACATTTCCCACTACGAGGAGGAGCCATTGAACTAAAAGACTTTTGACAAGTAGAAAAATCTGTTTAAATGATAGTAGTATGTACCATTAAATTTTTATTTTTGTTTTTGTTTGTTGCTAAATACTATGTTTCAATGGTGTATCAAAATTGCCTCATTCCAATTACATTAGTCGATGTGACGTGAAAGTTTGATGGCTCATGTTAACTAAATCTAAATGTATACTTAAATGTGATGATTAAATGATTAATGATTATATTATTGAAGTTCATTACTATTCTTTACTTACACTGCTTGATGTTGAATTGAATTAAACTTAAATTTTGTATTTAAATTCTAGAAGGAACATAATAGTGATAAATGATTTGATTCTCAAGTTCATTAAGACACTTTTAAGTGCATTACATGATGATTCAACCAACAAAAAGAAAAAAAAAGGTACATCTCATCATGTTGCCTTGGGACTTAGATTTTTAATTCAAATTCTAGAAAAAACAATAACAAAAGAAAGCAAAAAGGGAGGTGGGGTGGTGATATGTATAGACAGTTTAGTTCCAAACTTGTTTAAAGTAATTTTTTGGCGAAAACCACATTTTTGTCTCTATATTTTTATGTGATTCTCACTTTGGTCCCTAACTTTTTTTTTCCACCGCTTTTAGTCCCTAAAATAAAAAATGTAATCTCATTTTTGTCCTTACCGTCAGTGCCCTAACGACAAAGTATAAGGTGGCAGACGGAACATCCTATTAGCTGACGTGGCGCTAATGTGGCAATGATGTGGCAATTAAAATATTATTAAAAAATATTATTTGGCATTTTTATATGTCACGTCAGCATTTTAAAATTTTTTTTTTTAAAGCCACACCAAAAATTTAAAAAAAAATTTAAAGAAAAACCTTAAATCTAATTAATTTAAAATTTTAATTAAAATTTTCTTTTTTTAATATTCATGTTCTTCAACTTGCTCTTTGTGTTCATGACAGACCAAACCCAGCAACAAGAACTCAAACCCATATCAGGAGATCACAAACAAAAACAAGAAGAAAAAATTAAATTAAATACTAACAGCAAATTTTCTTCATGTTCTTCCAAATCCAAGAAGCAAACAAACCAATTTTATAAAACAAAAAAGCAGAAACAAAAACAGAAACACATGGCTTATAATTTCCCAGATCTACATCAAACCCATTTCTACTACTAACGAATTCAGATCACAACAGGATCGCCGATGTCAAGGCCTTAGGTCAGTGTTGCGTCGTTTTGTGCCGCTACTCCCTCGTCCCTCAGGTCGACAATGTCGTCGTTCGGGTTGACTGCGTTATCTTTAACGACGACTCTTCGTCTTCTTCTCTTTCTGCCCTGGCTATCTCCTCTTCCTCCGACAAGTCTTGCAACCCGTTCTTGAACCTCTTCCGATTCGTTTTCGGAGAAATTGTTAAGCCCCTTCAGCTCTTTACCCAATTCCTTAACCCTAAGAGACTCGCTTCGTCTTCTTCCGCCTCCTCCGCTCTGTTGCTCTCCTCAAAGACTTTAATGAAATTTGCTTCCTTCGAATCGAGCTTCCCAGCAGCAAACTGGGTATCGAGGACGGGGTTTTGTTTTTTCGAGAGAATGTGGAGTTTTTTGATTTTATGGGTTTTTTGTGTGTTTGTTTCCCAAGAAAATTTCTAGGTTTATGGGTTTGCTAGAGATTAGGTTAGTTGCTGTGTTTATGGGTTTGTTTCTTGGATTTATTTTTTGTTTTTTTGGATTTGATGGAGATTGGGTTTGGTTGCTGGATTTGGATTTGGATTTGGGGTTTGCTAGAGATTGATTTGTTTGCTTCTTGGATTTGGGAAGAATATGAAGAAAATTTGCTGTTAGTATTTAATTTAATTTTTTCTTCTTCTTTTTGTTTGTGATCTCCTGATATGGGTTTGAGTTCTTATTGCTGGGTTTGGTCTATGAAGAACACAAAAAGCAAGTTGAAGAACATGAATATTAAGAAAAGAAAATTTTAATTAAAATTTTAAATTAATTAGATTTAAGGTTTTTCTTTAAATTTATTTTTTTAAAATTTTTTGACATGGCTTTTAAAAAAAATTAAAATGCTGACGTGGCATCTAAAAATGCCAAATAATATTTTTTAGTAATAATTTAGTTGCCACATCAGCTAATAGGATGTTCCGTTTGCCACCTAGGACGTTGTCGTTAGGGCACTGACGATAAGGACAAAAACGAGACCACTTTTTTTATTTTAGGGACTAAAAGCAGCGAAAAAAAAAGTTTGAGACCAAAGTAAAATTGCTTGAAAATGTAAGGACAAAAATATAATTTTTGCTAACTATTACATGAGAAATTATAAATCTATCCAAGATTATTATTTAAATAAGTCACGTGACTATACAATGATGATCTCTTCTTTTAAAGAAGTGTAGATAGTAAGAATTGCATCATTGATTATAGCCAAGGCAGAAGTCATATGAGTTGGGGTTAACTGGTGGACAACCTCGGATAAAAAAAAAGAAAAGAAAAAAAAAAAAAAAGGAGTAGTCTAGAAATTAGACTGAAGACCAACTGGTGGAGTTGGTCTAGACTCCAACAAATCAAGCTACTGAGAAAGAAGAACTCAGAAAAACAACAGAGTAATTAGAATTTAGAACAAAAGAGTGCATATCTTTCTGGTGGGGGTTGGTGAACTTCAAAACATAGCCTCGTCAAGTCAGAAAAAGATTCTAAGAATATGACATCATAAGATCCTCTACACTTTATTATAGGCTTATAGCTTGTTTGTGCATATACGAATTTTATCTTATTAGGAGGTTTCTCTCCTCCAACAGGTGATAGTTTCAAGAAAGAAAAAGGAGGAGAGAATTTAAACAAATGGGCTTTGTTAGACAAGAAGTGATGTGCAACAAAATGAATATGCTAGCACTTGTGCTTGCTTTGCTCCATTAATGGGTTTTGTTAGATCAGAAGTGATGTGCAAGTGTGTAACAAAATGAATATGCTAGCACTTATTTTTGCTTTGCCCCCATTAATGTCATTGTAAAAAAAGCATGATATATAATCATATATATTCCCATTAATTTCAGATAAAATCAGATCGAAAATTGCTTTAAAATAATTTTGGGTTAGATTCTTCCCCTCTTTTGCTGCTACAGAAAACCAATTGCTTTCTGAGACCTAAATAAAAATGATACTTCTTCAGACAGGTCCTTAAATTGTAGACCACGCCACACCAACCACAGCATGAAAAGTGACACTCACAGCCTTCCCCACATTATCCTCTCTAATCAAACCTCGAGTATAATTCATAAACTCCTACATTTAATAAATGCACTGACCCTCACACGTGTTTGGTAACTCCCCCTCCCTACTAATTTGGTACGAGGCGACTAATCACAAACAATATGACACAGCCGTGTCACTAAAACATTTATTTTCCAACTGCACTTTTTACCTATATTTTTCATTTTTCATTTATTAGTATTTAGTAATTTTATAGTTATTATTTATTAAACGACCAAGTTTTCCCCCCTTTGGAAAGATTTGTCTCCAAACTTTTTTATAAAAATTCAAAAATTCTTCATTTTTTTCAAATTAGTTTAATAAAGTGCTATTTTGTTATTGAATAAGGAATATAAATTCAAATCCTCCTAAGAAGACATGAGGCATAATATGAATGCCATAGATTTCAAATCCAATTGCATTTATTCCAAAAAGTTAAACTCAAAACATACTCAATATCCTAATCCTAATCATCAAGAGCATTTTTAGTGGTATTGTCCAATTCTCAAACCTTGAGTTTAAATGTTTAAGAGTCTTGTAGGTTAATTAGGTGACATTTTTTATATTTCCTACTAAAACATTCATGGTTCAAATTTTCTCGCCTCCAATTATCAATGTGTCACACAAAAAAAAAAAAAAAAAAGTTTAAATTGCCATTCTCCACTTATCGTAAGCCCCAAAAAAGAAAATGATTAAATTATAATTTTGACTCTTAAAAGTTTGAAGAAGTTCTTATTTTAATTTCTTAAGCCTTAAAATTTTCATTTTAGTACACAAAGTTTGATTATATTTTAAAAATGATTCTCCTTTCTATATCTAAAAACTGTTGAGAGAGAGAGAGAGAGAGAGATTTTAAGGGTTAAAAGTGTAACGTAGACAAATAACCCCAACCAGAAAGTCTTAAAATATGTTTTTTATAACTCTATTTGTTTACTAATCCAATGATTATTAAATGATTCATATAACTTGTATTAGTATTAAACAAGTTATGTAATTGAAAGATATCATTTTAATTTTATATAAATAAACACAATATTATGAATTACTATTTTTTGTTTCATCAAAGAAAAAAAAGAATTACTATTTTTTGAATGACAATGGTATGAATTATAGTCGACTATAATGTACTTTGTGTGAGGAAATTCCTTTGAAATGTTTTGTCCATTAGTAAAACCGTAAAGACTTTTAATTAGACTGACATTTCCGCCGCTTTTTGTCTCACAAATAAAAAACACTGTAAGAGAGTGTGAAATGATACACACACACACACACACACACACACACACATCCTCTATAAAGAGCCCACCCTCAACTTCATCTTATAAATAAAAGCACTAAACTCTCACTCTCTTTATTAACATAACGCTACACTATTAGTCACACAAAAAACAGAGCCTCTGCTCTCATGGACAAGGCCATACCCGAGTCTTGGAGACCCGACCCAGTCCATACGGGTCTGTACCGGCCACCGGAGACCCCACGTGAGCCCATGGAGTTTCTGTCAAGGTCATGGAGTGTTTCAGCCCTGGAGGTCTCTAAGGCTCTGGCACCACCACCACAAATGGTACTCTCTAAGACCTCTAGTGGTGTTGTTAATGTGAATGGTAGTGGAGCTATAATGGAGGACTTGGCTGGTGAGTTAGAGGAGGCTGCTACGGTTTCTGGGAACCCTTTTTCGTTTGCTTCGTCTGAGACCTCTCAGATGGTCATGGAGAGGATCATGTCACAGTCGGTGAGTGTGTGTTGTAATTGTCACAGGCAGAGGACTGTGTGTGTGTGGACAAATTGCGGGGATTTTTTGTTTTTTTTGTTTTTTGGGGTTTATTTATTGAAGCTTTTCTCTATTTGTTTTTGTTCTCTTTCACTTTTAAAAGGGGGGGTTTATGATTATACCACTTTGGCATTTGCTTTTAATTTGACTGCTTTGCTTCTTTCGTTTTCTCTTTTTGTTGTTTTTCTTGTGTTTGTTTCTGGGTTTTGGCTCTTTACTCTTTAGTTCTCCAACTGAGTTTTTCCTTTCTTGTTTTTTATTTCATTCAAATTTTATGATACATGGAACTTCAATTCATGGCTTTTCAGGTTGGCATTCTATTTCGAATTTTTAGTATTGTTTTTCCCTTAAAACTGTTTTGATTTGCTTGTCTCTGTTTATGTCCACACCAAGTGTACAAAATCTAATTTGAAAAATTTTGTCAAGGTTTTTTGTCTTGTTAACATTTTCAACATCCTCGGAGTTTTCCTTAAACCGTTAATGTTAAGGATTTGTGTCCACACCTACTCTACAAAATCTAATATGAAAATCTTGTGACCCTCAATTTGGCTATCTAATTAATTCACACCCACATACCAAAAAAAAAAAAAAAAAAAACCGCAAAATGATTTTCCCTTTTCATTTTCTCTAAAAAAATCATATTAATTCTACAATACCAAGTACTAACACGTGGGTTTCATGATTTTCCTGTGTTTGCAGCAGGAGGTATCTCCACGAACCTCAGGTAGACTATCACACAGTAGTGGACCTCTCAATGGAACTCAGAGCTGTGGCTCCTTAACCGACAGCCCACCCGTCTCTCCATCTGAAATCGACGATGTTAAGGTTTCTTTCTCTCTCTTTCTTTCTTGCCGACGACCATTTTTCATGGTCACCGGAATGTTACACAAAAAAGTTACAAACACATAGAGACACGTTTTGCTCTTTTGGGTACAAAGCACGAATACTGGGTTTATTTTGACAGTACTGACTACTCATACTCATAGAGCAAACATCTTTCAGGCTTTCTCTGTAACCAACGCCCTTTATTAACACATGGACAGTCTGACTAAGGCTGGTTGTTTTCACTTTCTTCAATGCTAGTTTATAGAATTTACGTTTATTTTTTTGGTTCTCCAAAATACACTCTTGCTTAATTAATTGTTCACTTTTGATTTTGACCCATGAAGTTAAATCGATTGTTTTCAGTCTTTAATTCATTTAGCCAATCGTGATTAAATAACTTAAACAGATGGTTTGTCTCTAAAAAACTTAAACAGATAACCTTAAATTGTACTAAAATCTCTTATTAGTTTAAATTTTAGAGACCAATCATAAACTTTGTTTTTTAGTGATATTACTATTTAATCTGCTTTGTCCTGCCTTTAATAATGACCAAAATTCATAAATTTGGCCTTGGAATAAGCAAAAGTGTATATAGGTTGCAGAGTATGTTGGTACTTGTAACTTAAATTATTCACAGTTGGCACAAATCTACCGGGGGTTTTACAGAAATGCCACTGAAATAATTGCTTGGTGTGCACGGCCTGTGTGTAGTCACTGGATTGCCTAACTCTGTTTCTTGGTCCCCCTTGGTTAGTGACTTTGTTACTGTTGAGTGCATGGTGCTTGTCACCAAAATCCTGTCCTTTTGGATAGACTGTAACAAACACACCTTGATACCATAGCCCCTAGTTCTCGTCCCACTTTGGGTGCAAGGGTGCAGTAATGTCTCATGGACCCCTCGATACACGAGGTGGGTGCGCGCTTAGTACAATCGCACCCATTTAGAAATTCAGCTGTGCCCCAAATCTAACTAGTATTTCTTGTTTCTTATATTGTTATTATTGCTATTAGGACTTGTATTTATTAGTCACACCCGTTAAAATTTATTATATGGTGCATATACATATGCACCTAATAACATGATAATGTTATAATGTTACACATGACATTATACATATTTGACATTACACTCTAACCAGTATTTCTTGTTTCTTATATTGTTATTATTGCTATTAGGACTTGTATTTATTAGTCACACCCGTTAAAATTTATTATATGGTGCATATACATATGCACCTAATAACATAATAATGTTACACATATGACATTATACCCTCTATTTAGCACCAATTGATGTGAGTGTGACCCCACACGCATTTATTTTTCTAAGCAGTATGCCCGCTCAAATAACCCTCACAACACCCAATTCCGTGGCGCCACAACAGGCGGTCCCACCCCCGCGGCTGGTGGCGGCAAGACGGTGGGGAGGTGGCTGAAGGACAGGAGGGAGAAGAAGAAAGAAGAGACCAGGGCCCAGAATGCCCAGCTGCATGCTGCTGTTTCAGTTGCTGGGGTGGCGGCTGCTGTAGCCGCTATTGCAGCCGCCACTGCTGCCACGTCTGGGGCCGGGAAAGATGAGGTAATGGCAAAGACCGACATGGCAGTGGCATCTGCTGCCACGTTAGTTGCTGCCCAGTGTGTCGAGGCGGCTGAGGCCATGGGGGCCGAGCGTGAGCACCTCGCATCGGTTGTAGGCTCCGCCGTGAATGTCAGGTCAGCTGGGGATATTATGACATTAACTGCCGCAGCAGCGACAGGTATATGTTTAATGTAATTTCTAATTGGCTTAAATGGGCATTTATGGAATGTAAAATTAAAAAATTAAATTCTTAATGACGAAATTGTCCCTGGGATTTGTGAAATGAATTGCAGCTTTACGTGGGGCTGCCACATTGAAGGCAAGGGCATTGAAGGAAGTTTGGAATATAGCTGCAGTTATACCAGTAGAGAAAGGAATGGGAGTTCCTAGTAACGGTAGTAACGGTAATTCCAACAGTAGTTACAGTGGTGAGCTTGTTCCTGAAGAGAATTTCCTGGGCATATGCAGTAGAGAATTACTTGCGAGAGGCTGTGAGATCCTCAAGCGCACCCGCAAAGGTAATTTCCTAGTACTTTCCTATCATATTTCAAAGATATATGCTAAAGGTGCTACCAATTTTACTATCAAAACCTTTTAAACTAATATGATAATGACTGTAATTGGTGCGACATCAGTTTAGTGTGCAGTTTGTTTATATGAAAAATAATGTTTCCGGTATTGCTTTTAATTGGAAGCAGAAAGTGATGTATTTATTAATTGTTTGGAAAAAATTGTGACTGTCACGTAATGTAAGGAGTCAATTATGGAGAAACAGTAAGCAAATATGTGTCCTGAAATTTATGTTTATTTGTCCAAATTTAGATTTGTTATTAGTAGAGACACAGTTTACAAGGAAGAGAGTTTGATTGTACCATTGTTTTGATAAATGCAGGTGATCTTCATTGGAAAGTAGTCTCTGTTTATATCAACAGACTGAACCAGGTTAGTCTTTCTATGCTAAAGCCTAAAGCACTGTCTGATTTTCCTTTAGAAATTCTAATCACTTAATAATTTGGGTATCAATTAGACTTTTATTAGGAGTGTGAACCTGATGGATAAAAGTTTGGGAGGGAAAGTTAGGAAAAACTGAGCATGATGAAATAAATGTATCTACTTTCTCTTTCTTTTCTTGCTTCTTTGGAATCTTTTAATCTTTGAGCTTCTTTTTGTGTAGGTTATGTTGAAGATGAAGAGCAGGCACGTTGCTGGGACCATCACAAAAAAGAAAAAGAGTAAGTAATTGCTTTTGTCTTTTCTCTAATAAGTTGAACAGAATTGGAGGTGGGTCTTCTTCCATTTGGGGATTTGTGAAAGCATATGGCATTAAAGTGGGAAAAAGATCAAAAGGGTTCATCTTTAATTCGATCTCTTTTGAATTTTACAGATCAGGTGTTGGAAGTAATTAAAGATATGCCAGCATGGCCCGGCCGCCACTTGCTGGAAGGTGGTGAGCACCGTCGTTACTTTGGATTGAAGACCGTTATGCGTGGAGTCGTAGAATTTGAGTGCAAGAACCAGAGAGAGTATGATATCTGGACTCAAGGTGTGTCAAGGCTGCTCACAATTGCTGCAGAGAAGAATAACAGGCATAGAGTTTGAACTTTGAAATGTGTTTGTTTGTTTACATTAGGGAGGGGGGTGAAATTTTGGCAGATGGCAAAGTGGGGACTAGGATTTTATGGCCCTATGAACATAATAGATATTTTAAAATATGGTGGGGGCTGGATTTTTGTGTTCCTATTGTAAAAAGAAGAAAATTAAAAGATAAGTTATTATCCAAATGGGGTCACTTTAATCATGGGGGAATATGTATTGAGCTTTTCTTTTTGTTTCTGAATGGAAAAGTAAAGTGATTATCAAAGTAACAAACACCATGTGATCCAAGTCCTTGTTGTTTCACTGTTGTTCGATGAAAGAAAAGGAGTATCTTGGACTGGGCAGTCAAAAAGAGAAGGAACGAATCCCGTTTTAAGTAAAGCATAATATTTAGTAGAAGATGAGGACATTGTCCGATTCTATGTGTATGCTTTATTTTATTTTTATGTGGGTTTGGCTTTTGTCCCTTCATCGTTTTGGGAACATAGTTTATGACTTTAAGGTTTCTGATGTGGTGGAACCAAAGATTGTCTTGTTCTGTAATTTTCCACTTTATGTAATAATTTTGATTTGGATGAAGTGAATCAAGGTCTTTGATAATATTTTATTACTGAAAAGCAGAATGACACTCATAGTGTCATAAGTAGGATATAATAATGAACATAGGTAAGCCCAATGGGACTAATACAGAACATGATGTAATAAAGATAAAAGTCTTTTAAGCATAAACATTAATTTGATGTAATACATAAACATTAATATGTTGGTTTTCAGCTTAATATGATGGGTGTGTTTGAGGCCTAAGGAGGAACCAGCCAAGACTACTAAATAAGTCTATGGCTGTAGGTTTGGTGTGTGCGCGCTTTTAAAATGTGGGGGAGGCCCACCAAAAAATGTAATTGAGATTTGAGGCCTCTTTTGAGGTGGCTTGAAGGCCGAATTTGTTGAAATGGAGTTTACGCTTTTACCTCTTAAAACTAAACTCCATACAACTAAAGTGCAGAAGCTCAAGCACGGAGGTACTGCAGCTACTCAACAGTTATAAGAGACATTTTGTTGATGGATTAAGGAAGCAAAGTTTAAGTTCAGCACCTAGGAAGGCTTTGGTAACATCCACTATATTTTTACTAATAAAAGCTCCACTATATTGAAATCCATTTGAGGTTTATCCTCTGCACAATCTCCATAATAACATAATCAAGAACATGTTTTATTTTGTATATATAACAAAATAGTTGTGCCTATAGACAGTACAGTGGTTATTAGTTGCACAATCCATTAAAGAATTTGAAGTAACCTGTGAACGTGATTGCTGTCGTATGAAATCAACATTTCATTTGTGTAATCAATTAAAGACTGAAACTTAGTTGACTACCCTTAATTGAATAGAAATGAGAGAACAACCCAAGAGTATTGGACACTGGACAGGGTCTAGCAAGAGCAGCCCAAGAGTATTGGACACTGGACAGGGTCTAGCAAGAGCAGATGATTATCCAAGTAATGAACTTGACTAGCATGATTCAAGAGTGTCGTTAAAATAGTTGATTACGACATGGCACTATCATTTCTGCAATACATAAATCATGCAAAACATATGGCAAGATTCAAGTCCAATAACCATTCTTTTTCTATTTAATTGCACTAGGAAAGGATGCTTGATAATCAGCCTTGTATAGCTTGAGTTACTGCTTGGAAATTTCTCTAGGCATATAGAAAATCTAGAATAAAAATTGAACCCTCTTTCCAAAACCAAGGGTAAGATAAACAAAGAAAATCCCACCATAGAGAAGCTAGGCAATAATATAGATATGAACAAAACAAAGATATTGTGTTTAATTGGATTTGCATTCTTAACCACACTTCTCTTCAATTGGGTAAAAAAGGCTCAAAGTTTCTATATCAATATGACTATTTGAAGATGCAAAGATATGAGATTGGGAGGAGAAAACGAAGGCTTTTAGCTGTCTGCAGCATCAAGTAAATTGAGGAGGCAAAGAAAGATGTTGAGAACATCTAGATACAAGGTAGCTGCAGCCCAGATATAATCATCGTAGGAGTAGCGCTTGATCATATTGTCAGTGTCATAAACAAGAAAAACGCAGAATATAAGCGATGCCAAACCACTGTATATCATCACAGATATCTTGCCCAGAGGGATAAAGATCTGTTCATTAAGAAGAGGTTCCATTAGTCCAAATTTGGATGAAGGGTGAGAGAGGAAACAAAACAAGTTGGGAAGTCCCATTTACCTGAATGAGTCCAAAGACTAGGAGCACAAGGAGAGAAGCAAACAGAAAGGGTCCTAGAAAACTGAAATCTTTTCCTCTCTTCACTGCCCAGAAGGTGTAGAGAGTTAGGCTAACAACCGCAACACACGTGAGAATAGCAGCCTCCAAAATAATTCTTCCTGTTGACAACAAAAATAAAGTTTAGTGTAAAATAAAAAACACACAACTTGCATTGATTTTTAAGTTTAACATCATAATAGTTATCAAGTAAGTAAAGGGTTACACTAACTAAACAAAACTAGATATCAAAACAATATTTGAAGAATGTCATCAACATTTTGTTACAAAAATTAACTGATCTGCATATTCTCAAAAATTCTTTCTTTTTTCAACTCTCTAAATTAAGCACGTTAGATTGTCTAGAATAATTTTTGTGGTCAAAACATTTCAAAACATGGATATTTCAAATAGGAACCTGCTTGTTTCAAAGTCCAAAATTTACAAATTGCTAAAGTCATGCCAAATTGCAACAAAGTCCAAAGAGTTCATCAAGAGAAACCGATTCCAACCAACTGGTAACAGAGGTAACAAGAGAATTATATTCATATGGAAGACAGGCAAGAATACAAGAGTTAATTTCATAATCTCCAAGTGATTGACCAATAGAGGAAAGAAGATCAGCATTGGCCTTTCGGAAGTAATCTGGGATGGAGAGATAGCCTTTCTTCAAAGTTGCAAGTTAATAGCGCCTCTGCATAATTCATGAACTAGATTGAGAAAAAACATCCTCTCCAAAGTTTGTCAGACTTCACGTAAAGAAGTCAATCCAACAATGTTTGGGACAAGATTTTCCTAGATGATAGAGACTAAAACACTAGCTGATCCAGTTCAAACCAACGAGCATATTCAGGATTAGAGATTATGGTAGAGGGAGAGGAGGGAGACAATTGTTTTTGGAGGAGGGGCTGTTCTGCCATGAACATGATGGAGGATTTTGTTGCCATTAATATAGGGTAGAATAGCTGTTTTCCAAGAAAGGTATTTGTCTTTGGCAAGTTTGATTTGGAGATGATTTGATGGAATAAGCGTTGAGTAGGATCGGGAGGAGGAAGAGGAAGAATTTGACATGGTTGGACGTGAGTCCATTTGCTCTGATAGCATAAAGAGATTTGAAATATGTAATGAGATTCTGAATGTGATTTGCTTCCCATGAAATCATTGGGAGCTTCTTCTTTTATTTATAACAATTGAAAATAATAAAAAAAACATAGTTGTTATCAATCTCCTGTAACTGTTATCTGACATGGTTGATGGTTATCCTCTTGTGGTATTTGACTTAAATTGTGCTGATATGTTACTGGAGTTGTAATCATGTGAGAGGATGGCTTTAATGGTGTTTGATTCAAATTCAAATTTGTTTTAGCCGTGTGAGGAGATGAGGATAAGGATGTCTCAATAGTCAATAGTAAGTAAGTGCTCAAAACCAGGGGCATTCCACCAATTGTTTGCTTCTGGAAATTAATTGTATTGTAACATTGTTGCATATTCTCGTTTGGTACGCAAGTTCAAACACATGTTTTTAGTTTTTAAACAACATATTACATATTTTCACGCACTTTTTCTCACCCACATGTATTTTTTTTAAAAAATTGTTTAAATACATATACCAAACAAGTCTTCCAAAACACTGTTTAAGTCCCAAAACCATTTTTGCCATGACTAAAAATTGTATTAAACTAGGTTGACAATAAACCACAAAAAGACTTAAAATAAGAAATGGCTAACTAAAGCAACTATAACATATACAATGTTCACAAAATGCTAATTGCAAAGACATGTTTATATATGAACAATAAGATTATAATTATGAATTATGATTAGGAACATAGTCTCAATATTAAATAAACAGGGGCTTCATCAAATTCCTTATCAAGCATCTGTTTCACATGTTTCTCAACTGAAAATGAAATCAGTAAGAAACACATAGACATGTGAAATTACTAACTTAAGCATCCACCACAGATAAACGAAGATCAGTTTCTTATTTGCAACAGTGAGGAAAGAGGGAATTTCTTGAAATAATTTATATAACACCAAAATTAGCCTCTGTCTCCTTCAATTAGATATATTCTAAATCTCTTTCATAAATTATTTTAAATATTTTATCATGATTCTTAAAATTCATCAACAAAATGAAGATTCACACGCATAAACATTAAGGCTGCCCTTAATAACAGACACCCTTTTCTTCCATAGCATAAACCATATAAGAAATTAAAGATCAATTCAAGCAATATACACAAAACAAAAACCAAAAGGAGAACTAAAGTAAATTGGAATCCTCACCACAAATCAATGAAAAAATGCAATTAAATAAAGATTCAAACTTCTTTTTTTCATCAAAGAAGGCTATAAAAAAGTATAGATCTTTATTTAATTTTACATAAAAGAAATAAAAAAAAAAAAGATTGAGGTAAATTGTATTCAATACCTTTTGTAAATGCACAAGCAAGTCCCACTCCAAATGAGATTGAAACCGTGAACAGCATGAGAATGAAGAAGTTCCAAGGGTGACGCTTGTGGTAATAGTACAAGGGCCATAAAACTACATATCATAAAACAGCACAGAAACAAAGTAAAAGAGTATCAAATTAAAGAACATGTATGGCACCAAAAACAAAAACAAAAACCCCACAAAGAATTTCAAGAAAAGAAGAGAAGAGAAAAGTTTAAGTACGTATGACAGGAAGTATGCAAATAACGATAAAGACAGCAAGGCCAGCAGCGGTTTGAGTGACGAAGTTTGGAATGGGGCGCACGAACACAACTATTGCGGCAACCGCTGTGGTTAGAAGCATTTGGATACATAAAATGCTGTAGACTTTGCGAATAAACGCCCATCGGAGTTGAGGGCTCTCAAGCATCATGGGGTAGAGTTGGTTGTTGTTGCCAGACTCAACGTCACCTTTGTTGCTACGAGTCATTGTGTTTGCGGTGACAAGAGTTGATAATTAACGATGAACAGTGGGTTTTGGTTTTGGAGGATATGAAATATGAAGGAATAGGGTTTCTTGGCTTTTTTTTTTTTTTTTTTTATTTTTAAGAGAACCTTCTTGGCTTTTCTTGCGGGAGAAGAAACAGTGTGAATGTGAAGGGAAAGAATTGTGGCGTTTGGAGTTATGGTTAATCTTGAATTCTATTGGTATTGGAGACAATTATTGTCTAATTGGAGGCCATATATGGAGAGCTTATGGGCAATAAATATACACGGTTAGCATGACTCTTTGTTAATTACTATCATGAGTATTAAATTTTCATATTTGAATGAAAAATAAAAGAGGAAAAAAAAAATTGTACCATGAAAAAACCGTGTATATTTATTGCCCATAAGCTCTCCATATATGGTCTCCAATTATTTAATGTCCATAAGCTCTCCATATATGGCCTCCAATCCATATATCTATATATATATATATATAAAATAATAGGTGAAGCAGAGAGAAAATCCAATTAGATTTCAATTAGATTCTCAATTTTGCGCCACTTGTCCTAACCAAAACTCAAAAGAAAATC
The DNA here is from genome assembly GCA_023621385.1 of Quercus gilva. NCBI lineage: Eukaryota > Viridiplantae > Streptophyta > Magnoliopsida > Fagales > Fagaceae > Quercus > Quercus gilva. The sequence goes on from CM042478.1 coordinate 52,994,283, forward strand.
TAATTAGATTATAAATTTGACTCCAATTTTATGTCATGTACCTTATCTAAATTTTCTAATTTTTGTGCCCAAATAAATGATGCATTAACATTTAACACAGAAGTCAAGAAAACCATAATGATAATGCTCATTAGTCTAAGCAAAAACATCTTACCTACACACTTTTATGGAAATTATAAATTGGACTCCAATTTTGTGTCATGTATCTTATCTAAATTTTCTAATTTTTGTGCTCAAATAAATGATGCATTAACATTTAATACGGAAGTCAAGAAAACCACAATGATAATACTCATTGGCCTAAACAAGAACATCTCACCTGCACACTTTTATGGGTGATCTCAATAGAGTCTGGAACTCTTCTAATCCCATAAGAACCAAGGAGTCCAACGAGAAAGACTATAAAAGTAAAACATCATCTCCTCCTAATTCCATATCGTCATCCCATGTCTCCTCCTCTCTCAACCTTTACCAACTAGATCCACACACTACTCTCTCCTCCTCCTTACAGATTTCTCAGAGCAAGGCCAAGTTTAAACACAATGTTCAATCCCATTCTTCCTTTCTTCACACTCTCATACATTAGCGCTTCATTGGCGCCTCCAAGAAGATTCCAAGCTCAATTATCAGTTTTTATTTTTTAATGTCCCTTTATATATTTTAAATAATAAAATGCAATATTCTCTTTTTTCTTCACTGTAGCATCACTTAAATAATAAAATAAAATATTCTTTTTTTTTTATTCATTGTTTTATCTAATGCTATCTTATGTATGATAAACAAAAAAAAAAGAAAAAAAAAAAGACCAATAGCATTACTTAAATAATAAAATGCAATATATATTTTTCATTATTTGATTTAATTCTATCATTCGTGTGACAAACCCACAAAAAAAATGACCAATAACATCATTACAATTAACCAGTCTTGTATGGTAGCACGGGATTACATACTAGTTAGGCAATAATTGGAGGCCATATATGAAGAGCTTATGGGCAATAAATATACACGGTTAGCATGACCTTTTGTTAATTACTATCATGAGTATTAAATTTCCATATTTGAATGAAAAATAAAAGAGGAAAAAAAAATCGTACCATGAAAAAACCGTATATATTTATTGCCCATAAGCTCTTCATATATGGCCTCCAATTAAGCAATAATTGTCTCCAATACCAATAGAATTCAAGATTAACCATAACTCCAAACACCACAATTCTTTCCCTTCACATTCACACCATTTCTTCTCCCCCAAGAAAAGCCAAGAAGGTTCTCTAAAAAAAAAAGGTCATGCTAACGAGTGCCCTTAGGGCATTCATTAATAATCCATTTTAGGAAATATTTGATACAACTTTTATGATAAATGAAAAAAACTGTCAAAATATTAATTATTTTTTTTTCATTTTCCATAAAAACTTTCTTTAAACAAGTACCTTAAAAGCACTCATTAGCATTTCTCTTCCTTATATCATATCTTAATTTAGTCACAAAAATTTCATTTGTCTTAATTTGAATATCATATCCTTTATATCCATTTTTATAAAATGGGCAGTGAATTTAAATTCTACTTACTTTTCCTTTCTTAAAATCTTTCAATTATTAAACAAGTGCCTTTCCCATTCCTTCTCTCACACATAAAATGCCCAGTCCCAGCTCATTTTCCAACGAGATATATTTCAACGAGATTCAAGTGGGCCCTAATTAACTTCCAAGGATAAAAGAATTGTTGGAAAAAATTGTTGGACCAAGACATATTTCTTATTTTTAAAGACTAAACACTGTAGAAACACTTCACACTCCTCTTTACACTATCACGAAAAAATTGTTGGACCAAGACATATTTCTTTTCTTTTTTTGGTAATCAACCAAGACATATTTCTGAATATTTCACGCGTGACTTTTTTTTTTTTTTTTTTTTTTTTGAGGAAGCATTTCATACGTGACTTGATTATATTGGTAAAGTACAAATATAATCCAGTCCGATTCAATATAATATAAATGTTCCAAGCGCTAAATGCTCACCTTCACCTCGCTGCTCTCTTAATACAAAGGGAAATATCAGGATCAGATTCATCTCTCTATGACTATTTCTTCTCGACTCTCTCTCTCTCTCTCTCTCTAGCTTTGCAGACCCTAAAACTCCTCTCTGCTGTCTCTCTGGACTTAATTCTCACATGACCTTCTTTTCCAAACTCATCTTTTCTGTCTTTCCATACTTCAAGATGAACTTTTCGGCATAGAGGTCTAGTGTTGCCGCTCCTCCTCCTCCTGGTGGGTACCCATATCCACCCGCGCCGGGTTATGGTGGCCACCACAAAAAATGCAGTTTAAAGCTGCGTTTTTTAGCCGCGTTTTTGAAAAATGCGGCTACAGGTTGGAGATTGAGCCCCGTTTATAAAAAACGCGGCTCCAGCTTAGACTTTGAGCCGCATTTTTTAAACTCGGCTATAGACCCCCGTGGAGCCGCGTTTTTCAATGCTAAGGCCGTGTTTTTTATATCCTGGCTTTTTTTTTTTTTTTTTTTTTTTTTTTTTTTTTTTTTTTTTTTTTTTTTTTTTTTTCGAATCTGTATGGAGCTGCGTTTACCAAACGCAGCTCAGTGTATGGTCAACATTAAGTATAAAAGAAAAAAAAAATACACAACTCCACAGACGAAAAAAAACCCTCAGCTCTCGATCTCAAAAAACCTCTCGGACTACTCTCTCGATCCGAATCCCCTTCCTCTCAACTCTAAAACTCCTTCCCTCACTTCCACCTTCTTCGAATCCCGTTCGTCCTTCTGGTCTTCCCTCCTCTCTCCATTCCCTTCTCATCGATCGGTAATACACACACCCACTCTCTCTCTAGAACTCTCAATCTCACTGAATCCACTCTCGCAAGGCCGAGTGACCGTAAGTTTTAATTTTTTTTTTTTTGTTTTGCTTTGTGTTTTAGGGTCCCCATTTTTGGTTTAGGGTTTCGATTTTAGGTTTACCGTTTCGATTTTGGGTTTAAATGTTCAATTTTCCCAATTTCGTTCTAGATTTGGATTTAATAATTAGGGCTAAGGAAATCAGGTTTTAATATCAGGTGAAACTATTACTTCTTCATGTTGTTGCATATAAATGTTACAATTGTTATTTCTTCGTGTTATTAAGAAATATTAGTTTTAATTTACATAATTATCTTTAAAATTGTTAATCTATCATGTCATTACTTGTTGACCTATTTTGAAACTGTGTTGTAACAGGGGTTGGACGCAAGAATGGGGAGGAAACGTCAGTTGTGCCTTGTTTACGTTGGAGAAGGATCGTCGCATGCACGACAACGGGTGGAGGCAGCTAATCAGGAAGCCCACATTTCTGAGGACGCAAGACCAGTGGCAACACCGGTGGAAACTGACGATGAGACGCAGCCTCCAGGTATTGGTCATGTCTTTGAATGTAAGGTTTGATGTTTATTATTGGATGGTTGGATCAGTTCTAAAAGATATAAGAATTAATTGGGTTTACATCTTTTTAATATTGTAGGATTCATGTTTTGCAATTTCAATTATGAGTTGCTAGTTTACAAAAACAAATAATATAATTAAAATATGTAAATATATTAAGTATATGCTGTTGACTTCAGTCCGTTTGGTCCATTCATTTCCCTTGGGTCAAATTTAGTGGATTTTGGTCTATTTGGTCTAATTTGGTCTGCTCAGTCCATTTTGGTCCACTATGGTCCATTCAGAGCAATTTCATCCTCTTTGGTCCACTCCGTCCACTTTGGTCCATGTCAGTGCACTAAAGAATGATCAAAGATAAGTTTGGGTGGAAATTATATATTTTAAATCCAAATTTATTAAGGAAAAATGAAGGCAACCCAAACGAAGCATGCTTGCTCATCTTTTCAAAAGCTAGGTAAAGTGCATGCTTCTTTAAAGATGCAAAATTAACATAAATCACAATTTGCGTAAAATATTGCATCATAGAAGAGTTATAATAATTTCATTTTCGTTTTAAAGAAAATAAGTGCCAAGACATAGTTTTGGTTAAGGGATCTTCCAAATTTGTAGGCCAAGTTACAACCTTTCTATGTGTAACGAAATGTGTGAATTGTTAATATAATGGGTGAACAAGTTGACTGGTCGATTACTCATAGTGCCACTAGGCATCTAGGTTCATTAGTCATAGTACGAAGAAGTCCCATACATTTATGTTGTTCCTAAATGATTGAAAGTTACACTTGCAAAACTTGTGGGTTACATGAATGCATGGGAGAAAGGCCTAAATTTACTCATGTTTTGTTTAAATGAAATCGTAAACTTTTTATTATTTACGTTTTTTGGGCCAAAATTTTGCATGGTTTAATAGTTTTCAGTAGGTGTGAGCTTTGTTATATAAGTCCTAACATTGGTGGTTTTGTAGATACAGATGATTATGTTCAAACCTTAGCATCGGTACAAAATCCAGACCCAGTACAAAATCCAGACCCGGTACAAAATCCACCACCGGTACAAAATCCACCACCGGGAAATAGGCCTGGAAGACGTGGGAAAACACGGTTGGCTGACATATGGGCAATGACTGGTGAGTACAAAATCGAGTTGTCGTTAAATGCTGAAGGCCAAACGATTGAGGACGACAGGTCTTTGTTCGTTCGGTTTTTGGGCTCCTTTTGCGAGAATGGCATGTTATGCCCGCTTACACCTGCTGATTGGCCAAAGGTCCCTAAAAAAGTTAAAGAGAAATGTTGGGTGGAAATTGAGGTAGTATGAAAATAAAATAGTAGTTATTTTACTTTACAACTGCTGTCCTAATTACCTATGTATATTCAACCGTTGTTGTAATTGTAATATAATATTTTGCTATCTCCACTTTGGCATTTCAGAAACGGTATATAATTAATCACAATATTGTCCCAAAACCCAATCAAATGAGATGGGCAATGAATCAACTTGGGGAACTGAGGAGAAATCGCAGAACTAAGTTGAAGAAAGATCACAAAAAAGAAGGGCTTTCACGGCAACAGGTATTGGCTAGCAAACCGCCTGAGATTATCACAGAGCAATGGGTTGAGATGGTTAATTATTGGTTCGATGACAAAAATGAGGTCCTGCTACTTTCTTCGTCAATCTCATCTTCGTGGTAATTTAGTGAAGAGATGTTTTGTTGTTTTATTTTTGACAGTAATGTGGTTGCAAACAAGAAGTATTAAAAACAAGGCAAGTCGAGGTAAGCAGGAAGACATAGCACGGAATGGGGCCAAAAGTCTTTCTCAAATTTCTAAACAAATGGTAAGAAATAAAACCCTTATTCATGAATGCCTACATGATGTTTTTGATATTTTGTTTTCCTATTTACCGAGTTAACCTCATTTCATATGTTATAGGAATAAGGATAAGTTAGTTATATTATAGGTCTTTTTTGTAAGTAAAAAATGCAATAAATGACTCTATGCATCCTTTTAATATATAGAAATGACTTTGTGAAACCTCTTAGTATGTACATATTAAGCAGCCACTTAAGGAGAGAAAGTCCAGCAAAGTTTGCTTGTGCACTAGTTCAACCTAGAATTTAAATTTTGATGGCCACTAGATTGTGTGATAACAATTATGCTTATGGGGTACTTTTTATGGTGTTGGATTAGAAAGAACTAGCCATTGGAACACTAATTGCATTTTATGATTTAAATTTGATGGAAGGTGACTTTTTTATGTGAGATGTTATATAGATTTGGTTTATGCCCTAAAATAGCAATGTCATTAACACTTCTAAATTTAGTAAAATATAGAAACCATAATCTCCACCTTATCTAATTATCCATGTCAACTAAATTTATTTATTACCAAATAAAATTCTATCCAACTCAGTGATGTTAAGTTGATCATTCATTCAGTTTTGACTTCAAACTGTTGCTATACACAACCAAAAGCTTATTTTCATTATAGCTGACTATTTCCGAGAAATGGAACATGTGCCGAATAAGATGTCAAGAAGGATAGTGATTCAAATGGGAAGTTCTAAATGTATATTTTTTGTCATTGTTGGTGCACATATTTTCCAGCAATCTGGTCAGCATTGAAATAATTGTTTGTTGCAAATCATAGAGAACCATGCCTAGTTTACTATGTCCCAAAATTTTAGATGATCCACGGGTAATTTGTGACAAATTTGTGTGCAAAGTGGGCATCTCAAGCTTATCTCAAATAAAGTGTCATTATAGAAAGTCTATGATGCCTATTTTCTAACTCCCCATGTCAGTTTTATTTTTAATCTTTGCATTTAACAAGCCCACATGTATTTGGAAGCTAGCTAAATCCTATCATTTATTTACAACTCTCTCAGCTTTATCTTTATTTCCCAGATTTGCTATGTTATGACTATTTCATTGTGGATTTGTGTTAATTGTGGCATAACATCATGGTAAGCACTAGTGTTTATTGTATTTATGTTTGTTCATCATGTAGGCGAAAGCTAAAGGGGCGGCAGTTGAACGCGCAGATGTATATCAACGAGTATAGCGCACCAAAGATGGGGTTGCTGTTAGTGCTCGTGTGTAAGATAACATGGTAAACACAATTTGATCAAATTGAATTTTAGTGTATTTTATGTTTGTATTAATTATGGTGTGTAATATGTTGTTTGGTTCTTGTGCGAAAACAAGATAGGATGTCAGCACTTTTGAATGACCAGCAGGGCATACGACTACAAGGAGTGATTGGTGATGGAATCCTCTAGTCCAACGACGACGCGTATGCTCGGGTGATGGGTCATCTAGAGCGCCCAAGGTGCATACGGGGGGTAGGTTTTGGAATCACCCCAACAGGAAGAAGTGGCATAAACTCTTCCCAGTCTACCTCGACTCCGTCGTCAAGCAAAGCTCACCAAAGGATGTCAGAGTTGGAGACGAGTCATGAAGAGCTGAGGGAGGAACTAGCTCAATCTAGGGAGGAACTAGCGAAGTATAGGGAGGAAGTAGCTCAATCTGAGGTGAGGCATAAAGAGGAACTAGCTCAATCTGAGGCAAGGCACCAAGCAGAAATGTCCGAACTGAGGGCGTCGATGAGAAGCATGTTTGAGGAATGGAGCCACGAGTTTCGTACTATATATCCTTCTCAAGTAGCGAAAAAATGTTATTTACCGAAACACTACTTTTTGCAATGCATTGTTATGTGATATTAATATGTTTAAGAAATTTTGGGATCGCAATGCCTGATGGGAATGATGGGAATGAAACCGTGAATCCTGAGGTAAACAAAATTTCTCTAAAAACAATAGTCAGTAGTCAATACAAGAGGAAAGAAAACTTTCTACTGGTGAATAATAGTTGAACTATTGTTTGAACTATAAAATAATAATTGAACTATTGTATTGCTGAACTTGACTGAATTGGAAGTTTTGACTAGATTGTTTTAATGAATAGTTGAACTATTGTTTTAGTCTTCCTCTTATGTTACTCTTTGTATTGTATTACAGTTTTAGATCAGTGATGAGCTCTCCCTATTTGTAATTATCTAGGTACGTAGTCTCGCACATATCATATATATTATCTTTTAGCTTTCTCTTTCATTTTGGCATTTGAAAAGCCAAATCACTCCATAATTAGGCAAAAAATAATGCTATGTCTCATTCCCTCATAACATTCTTCTCATAATATTCTTTTCATACAAATGTGCATATAAGAATTGTCGAATTACAATTTTGAATTCATGTTTAGAGTATTATTCTGTATTGCAAGCAAACATTTGGCAAATTTAACTTGACAAAGAATAATTTGTGCAGTTTTACCATGAAGTGGACAAGGATGCGTTTCCGTTCAACCCCTCCAGACATTCTAAGCATGTTGTATATATATATTTTTGTAAACACAAATGTTACTGCCTTGGGATGTATAAGCTTCTTGCTGCCTTGGTATATTTTTTATGATGTAAAACTATAAGCTTCTTGCTGCCTTGGTATATTTTTTGTGATGTATATAAACTTTCATATTATCTTTTGGCAAGTTTGTGTCCTATGGGAGTAGTTTATGGAACTTGTGATGTTGGGATGTAACAGGAAGTTGTATGTGTATATATGGCAGGGAGTGTTGGGAACTTGTATGCGTATATATGGCAAGAAGTAGTGATGTTGCAGGGGGGGGGGGGGGGAACCTATAGCCGCGTTTTCAAAAACGCGGCTATAGGTTGTTCAAATATGTACCTAAAAAGCCACGTTTTCAGAAAAAACCTATAGCCGCGTTTTCAACAACGTGGTTATAGGTCCGTAGCTGCATTTCAAAACGCGGCTCAAGCGTGACCTATGGCCGCGTTTTGAAAAACGCGGTTACAGGTACGTGGCCGTAGCCACGTTTATAAACGCGGCTCAAGCGGCGCCTATAGCTGCGTTTTTTAAAACACGGCTACAGGTACGTAGTCGTAGCCGCATTTCAAAACGCGGCTCAAGCTTGACCTATGGTCGCGTTTTCCAAAACGCGGCTATATGTCAGCAGCCGTAGCCGCGTTTATAAATGCGGCTCAAGCGTGACCTATAGCCGCGTTTTTCAAAAACGCGGCCATAAGACTAGCCCCAAATTAGATCTTTACAGGGGAAAACACGGCTTCAGGTCTGCGTTTTTTAAAACACGGCTACAGGTACGTAGTCGTAGCCGCATTTCAAAACGCGGCTCAAGCTTGACCTATGGTCGCGTTTTCCAAAACGCGGCTATATGTCAGCAGCCGTAGCCGTGTTTATAAATGCGGCTCAAGCGTGACCTATAGCCGCGTTTTTCAAAAACGCGGCCATAAGACTAGCCCCAAATTAGATCTTTACAGGGGAAAACACGGCTTCAGGTCTTACCTATGGCTGCGTTTTTGAAAAACGCGGCCATAGTTCTGTTGCTGCGGTGCTTAAGCCGCGTTTAAAAACGCAGCTATGAAAAACACAGCTATAGGCTATAGTTGCATTTTTTTTAGGCTATAGCTGCGTTTTTTAAACACGGCTATAGACCTCTTTTTTTGTAGTATGGGTATCCGCTCCCGCAGATGCAGCCACAAGAGAAAACTAGCATGTTTAAGAAGTTTTTAAAAAAACTTCGAGCATTTTTTTGTGGGCTTGTCATGGATGCTGCTATTGATGCTATTGATGATAATATAAATGATTAATACCTCAGGTACGTTGAAGTTTGCTATTTTTGCAGATTGTTGGTTATGCTTATTTATTATTGATTAGGAGCTGTTATTATTAAATGAAGTATGTTTATAATCTTTTAATAGGTTTAATTATAACATTATAAATTAGAAAATGATTTCAATGGTTACTTATAGAACAAGATTTTCCTTTCTTCTCTTTTGTTATTCCTTCTAAATTATATTATAATATCCTTTGGATTGATTATAATGTTTTTTGGCCTCAGCATGTGTTTGGATTTTGATTAAATCAAGTTCTTTGGATTGATTATGTTCTTTTTATTTGTAAATCTTTTTTCTCTAATTTCCGATTATATTTAAAACTGTTCTGCTATCTCATATTCCGATTTAATTTTTTTAGGTACTTTATTGTTCGTAATTTTGGCTTAATTGTTTGTAGATTGCTTAAAATTATATGGTTAGTTAATTATTTATCCATCTTTGTAGCTTGAGTTTTTGTAAACTGAGAAGCTTGCTCTAATTAGTAATTTCTGTTTATATTTATAACTGTTCTGCTTTGTGTTTGACTTGTTTTGAACTACATTGTTGCTTAATTTTTAAATTAAAAGCATTATAACTATTCCCCTAAAATATATATGAGGAATTGCTATTTGTCCTCAAAAGGTCTATAATAGTTTTGATGCCCTAATTTCTCATTAAATTTTACATTCCCAAAAAACTGAATTGTAGGGAACACACACATACATTCTCTCATTAAATTTGATGAAGTTTATTCCATTTTTTAATTTGTTGTTGTATGTTCTTCAACTATGCCCGAAAATTGAACACTTCAATTAATTCTTGAAAATGGGGAGCTTAAAGAAGGACGGGAGGTGTGTCTAAACTGGAAGAAACTTACAATACCATCATTTTATCCAAACAATGAAATTTGTGATTCCTAGGATTTTAAATCCCATCATTTTCTAATTTTTATGTAATTAGCAAATTCTTCACCCAAAAACACCGTCAAATTTATAAATTATAGTTGCTTGACTTACGATCTACATGTCCCTCAAGTGTTCCATTGTTGATATATTCAACCCGAATGATTTGCTTGTTTCCATGATCTTGATATCCATATAAGCTTATCAAATTCAGATGCTCAATCATTGATCTGCCACATATTTTCAAGTTGTTATGCACACTAATGGTATTGATCTATATTTATATTTCTAATACGTTTTTGTCTCTTAACGACGTCAAACCATTAGATTTAAACATGACAATGAGCGAAGCATGAAATAAAAAATTGAATTCAACAGCTCGGTTGGCCATGATAACTTGTGAATTTATTTATTCTCTGTCATGCCTGAAATTTTGATGTTTCTTAATGAAGAATTGTTAATATTCATCAAAGAATGAATTAAATAACAACCTTAAAAGGTTTCTATCTGGTTTGCAACACATGGTGCTTGATTCAGCTTGAAATTGATGAAAAACCAAATTAAGGATTCTGCAAGGATCACACTAACTGATGCAATTTGTATCCAAATTCTGCTATATCCCCTGTTAAATATATTCACACTTCTCGAACGTGAATGTAGATTACATAAGATTTACAATCAAATGGAAATTTTTACTTTTTATCATTGTTGTCATATAAGGAACCAAATTAGTTCTCTTCTTCTGCAACATGATATAGTCCACGATGCAACTATAATAATTTATAATATTTCTTGTTCTCACTTTTATGTAGTTACCTTTATTTGAGACATAGATTGTTTCATGATAATAAATTCATACCTGATATTAATTCCACACAATCATAACAATACTTACAATGTTTTATGTGGTTTGCCTGCAATGGAGAGGATCCATCTCATGGTTGAAATTTAATTTTTAGAAATGTAAGCTTCTATATAGAGTTATATTAATTAAAATTGCATTCCACAAAATAAGGAATGGAAACTGATTTTAATGAGGTGGGATCATGTTCACCTTTAAATTCATTAAATACTAAATCTTCACTGAATTGGATGCTCTCCTTTCTAAAGCAAATGGGGAGATCCTTTTCCATGCAAAATTAATAAAATATAAGTAATCTTTTTTTGGAATAATATTAGAAGGAATAAAACAAATAATTTTATAACAACATTACTATAATTATATCCCTATTTTTAAATAAATATATAGACGTATTTGGAGATTTTTAGTAAAAATTTAATTAAACTGAAATCAATTCTCTTTGATTCCTCCCAAATCTTGGGGCAATAAAATTTGGAAGGTTTTGAGTTTTAAGAGAACTGGCAAGTAACCCACATAGTGCAGCTGCAACATACACTAAGATTTGTACACTCTTTACCAAAAACAAAAAAAAAAAAAAAAAAAAAGGATTTGTTAATCATATGTTTAGCTATCGTATTTTAATATTTTTAGGTTGTATTTTTATTTTAACTTAAACCATGATAATTTCATGTAATTTTTTGTTAGCACTTAAAAAAAAAAAATTCAATCATACAGTTTCAAGGAAATGTTTTGATCCTAATCAATTTGTGTTTACTTATAATTTGGTCAATAACAAATATTTATAATAAGTTTGGATACTAAAACAAAACTTATTAGTTACCCACATGGGTGATTCTACCATAATACATGGTCCATTAAATGCTACATATCATCCCAAGATCAACCTTAAAGTGGTTTAGATCATAGGCATTTATACTATAAGATAATTAGATTAGGTGTTTGATTGGTTTTTTTATATACTTCGTTTTATATTGCACTCTTCGTTTATTTCAATGAGTAATTAACTTAGCACAAAGAGTTAAAATCTTGAATAGAACACGTAACATAAAATTGGATTTTAATTCAAATTTAATTTAGAATCTGATTGGAGTTTCTCTCAGGTTTAGATTTATATATATATATATATATATGTATGGAGGAATGATTGCTCCCTCCTATGGTCCTACCCATTTTTTTCCTTCTACTTAAACTTCCAAACAAGAAAATGAAATTGTAGCGGGCAAAAAGTGTAGCTAACAATCATTAACGTGTTACTTTTTACTCACATAATATATTTTTAGAGGTGGGATGTAAGATCATCCTCTAAGTACCCATTCTATGATAATTAATGGTAATCAGACTAGTTTATAAGATGACACGAATGTATTGAAGTAAAAAGAGCCTTGAAATAGCTAAGTGTTTATCCTCGGGTTTGGTTCAGTTTGAGGATGCTGTTACAATTATATTATCTCTCTGTTCTCAAAATCCCCCCCCCCCTTGGTCCAAGTGTTTCTTGGCTTTATATATATAGTTAGCCAAAATGCATCTGAGCTCTACATTTAGAGAGTTAGGATTACACTTTCTTGATACTTGTCCCATCAAGGCCTTACTAGCAGGTTTTACACCAAAGTATGAGCTGTGTGGACACTATTCATGATCATTTCCCCATTAATGCGACTAGTTAAGTGGTTGCAGTACATTTAATGTCAAGGGGATGGATACTTTGTCTTTCCTTCTTCTTTTCTTTCTTGTTCAGTGCCAAGTTACTATTTTACTCCCTCGAGTTGCGCCATGCTCCCTTCACCCCTGATTCTCGACCTTCCAAGGTTAGGTAGGAGTCCTTGGTGCCCTTATCAACTGTAATAGTTCAACCTCTTTATAAGTTAAGTAAGTTCTTTCTAAGGACACTTCAGGAACTTCACCTCCTCGAAAATGCCCTTGCCTATTTTATTAACCGCTTTGGGTCCTCGTCACCCCACATAAATAATATTCTAAAATACTGTTTTTCATTCCATTCATTTTGAACCTTTCCTCATACGAAGTGTTAGAATACCACTAATCAAGTCTTGTCTCCCAACTCAACAGGCAACCTAAAAGCAATCAACTTTGAACATAGAAGTCTTTCCATTTTGAGACATATCTTTTTCAATGTATGACTTTCTAAATCTCATTATTTTTTCGAGTACAACTTTTTTACATATCCCATTATTCAAAAATTAGGGAAGAATAATAATAAGTTGTACCAAACGGTGAATCAAGGTCTTTAATAATATTTTATTATTGAAAAAGCAGAATAACACTCATATTGTCATAAGTGGGATATAATAATGAACATAGGTAAGCCCAATGGGACTAATACTAAACATGATGTAATACAGAAAAAAGTCTTTAAGCATAAACATTAATTTGATGTAATACATGAACATTGAGGTTCTGTTTGATAGAAAAGTTTGAATAATATTGTTTGTATTTTTTTGAAATATGTGTAGATAAAAAAGTGTGTAAAAATGCATATAATTTGTAAAAAAGTGTGTGCATAAGCAAGTCCCACTCCAAATGAGATTGAAACCGTGAACAGCATGAGAATGAAGAAGTTCCAAGGGTGACGCTTGTGGTAATAGTACAAGGGCCATAAAACTACATATCATAAAACAGCACAAAAACAAAATAAAAGAGTATCAAATTAAAGAACATGTATGGCACCAAAAACAAAAACAAAAACAAAAACCCCACAAAGAATTTCAAGAAAAGAAGAGAAGAGAAAAGTTTAAGTACGTATGACAGGAAGTATGCAAATGACGATAAAGACAGCAAGGCCAGCAGCAGTTTGAGTGACGAAGTTTGGTATGGGGCGCACGAACACAACTATTGCGGCAACCGCTGTGGTTAGAAGCATTTGGATACATAAAATGCTGTAGACTTTGCGAATAAATGCCCATCGGAGTTGAGGGCTCTCAAGTATCATGGGGTAAAGTTGGTTGTTGTTGCCAGACTCAACATCACCTTTGTTGCTACGAGTCATTGTGTTTGCGGTGACAAGATAGAGTTGATAATTAATGATGAACAGTGGGTTTTGGTTTTGGAGGATATGAATTATGAAGGAATAGGGTTTCTTGGCTTTTCTTGGGGGAGAAGAAACAATGGGAATGTGTAGGGAAAGAATTGCGGGGTTTGGAGTTATGGTTAATCTTGAATTCTATTGGTATTGGAGACAGTTATTGCCTAATTGCAGGCTATATGTGGATAGCTTCTGGGCAATAAATATACACGATTTTTTCATGGTACGATTTTTTTTTTCCTCTTTTATTTTTCATTCAAATATGGAAATTTAATACTCATGATAGTAATTAACATTCAAATATGGAAATTTAATACTCATGATAGTAATTAACAAAAGAAAAAGAGTAATGCTACAGTCACAAACTATTTTATAAATGTTGATGTGGCCAACCTCTTATTGGTTTTTATCTAAACCCATCATTAATATCACTTTTTCATTTACCAATAATCACTCACCAAATCAGCAGTTTGTAAAATTTTTTGTAAAATAGTTTGTATCTCTAGCATTATTCAAAGAAAAATCAATGTTAATATATTAAAAGAAAGTACTATAAAAAAATGAAATATTATAATAATAGTCCAAAAATATATGTGTGTGTCTATATATATATATATATATATATATTTAGAGAGATTATATGTATATATGATTTGAAAGATGCTACGTTCACAATATTTTTACAATATTTTTATAACAAATTATAGATGTTTAGTTGTTATTGGTTCAAATTTAAAACTAACACTAAGATTACTTTTTTGCCCTTACAATAACAACCTATCATTTAGGATTTGTTGTAAAATTTTTGTGAAAATGTTGTGGACATATCATTTCTCATATTTTTTTGAGAGATAGTTTCAATCAATGTTATATTAAATGTTTATTCATGGTTAGAAGTTAATTTTTTTTATTTATTAATGTTTTGTATATACTATATGATATGTAAAAAAAATAGCATTTGTTAAATAATCTTACAAATATATTTTGTGCATGTGTAGGTTATTCTTTGGATATATATATATATATATGAAATTTTTTTTTTTTTTTTTTTAGCTCTTCTACTAATTGTGAATTCAAATTAGTCAAATAATGAAAACTTTATAATAGTTTCTCTAATGTGGGGTGTTTTTATTGGTAATAATGAAAATTTAAATGCCAGAGAGGCTTAATGTATTCAAGCTAATTATTCTTATTATGGCATCAATATGCTGATTTTGTCTTCATTTGTTGAAACCCATGTTTTCTAGAGAGTAATGCTAGAAATGTCTGCCCTGAGCCAATTTGTCCAGATTTTCATATTCAAATTTCATGTATCACGCGATACAAGCTTGTTTTTGTTTCTTTATAGTATTTTCCTCTTTTTAAAAGTGAAAAAAAAAAAAAAAAAAACTATTAGCAATATAAGCAGTTATTCCTTTATTAGCTTTGATGCTTATCCATGATCTTCTAAGTCAATCGAATCACAGTTGCCATTATCATTTTCCACTTTTCACACTTACATGTAATAACCATGAATAACCATTACATGTTAAAGACAACCAAATAATGAATAAAAGTATTCCACAAAATAATTATTTCTTTACTGGATTTATTCTAAGCATTTCAAACATACCCTCGTACTTTCCTCATGAATTGAGGGGGGAAATTGGATAAATATCCTTAATTTTAAAACTACGTAACAAAATATTTCTCTTTTTAAACTATTTAGTAAAATGCCATTATTTTCGGAAGTTGATTTAATAAAATCGAGTTACAAGTAGAATTTGACATTAACAAAGTTGAGTTCTATGCATACTTTGCTACTTAAATTTTCAAAAAAATTTAAGTGAAACTCGACATTGCTAATAATGTCAAATTTTACTTAAAAATACACATAAAACTCAATTTTAAGGATATCAAATTTTATACAGAACTTGAATTTGTAAAAATTGAGTTCCAAAATCGGGACATTTTGTTAAATAGTTTGAAATGAGAAGTATTTTGTTACATAGTTTTAAAATTAAGGGTATTTATCCATTTTTCCTAACTTGAGCTTATAAATGGAAAATTGCACCAATAGCTACAAGGTCATAACATGGCTGCCTCTTAAGTAGTTAAGATGGCCACAAAAAAAAAAAAAAAAAAAAAAAACCAATCCAACCACTACAACAAAAAATGTTTATTACTACAACAACAAAAAAAATCATTGCAATAACAACGAAGTCATTGCAATAGTTTATGCAAAGTGTTGCAATAAAATTTGAGGTAATAAGTTTGTGCTACAAAACATTTTTATTGCAATAAACCTTAAACATTTTAATGAAAATTTTGATGTAATAATATATTTGCTATTGCAATAAACAATTTATTACTTCGAATATAATGTAGCAATAGGCTATTATTTCATGAATTTTATTACAATAGATTGTAAAGAATTGACAAAAATAATTTGGGTTCAAATTATTGTAACGGTATATTTATTGTAATAGTTATTTTTTCATATTTTTTCTTACAATATATTGTAAAATAATTAGAATTAAATCATTGTAATAATATATTCATTGCAGCTTCATGTTTGTCATTGCAATAGATTGTAAAATAATTGATATTTTAGTTATTGCAATGTTAAATTTGTTGCAATAAGCCATCTTTTTGAAATTTCTATTATAATATATCACAAAATATATAATTGGTATCAAGTTATTACAATGGTTTCTTCAATTTAAGTTATTAAAAAAAAAATTGATTTCTTCAATTTAAGTTATTGCAAAAAAATTTCTAAATTCAATTTAGTATTAAAATCTCTATTGCAACTGAAAATTTTAAATTAATACAACTAATTATTATTAATATAATAATTTACTATTTTTAAGTTACTATTGCAACGACTTTTAATTTTTTTTTTTTTACAAAACGACTTTTAATTTTTAGATGTGATATTATGTATTATATTACTATACTAATTTTATTGTATTAACACTTGATGTAATAGACTTATTTTGATGCAGTGAACTTTACCATATCATCGGCCCAAACTGAACCCACAACAGGTTTTGGGCCATAGTCCAGTTACCAATAATTCCAACTTCGGTATATATACCCTTTTGACACAGCAGAACCATGAATTTTCCCTCATGAGCTGGGTCTATAAATGCCACACAATTGAACTTATCCCCCAAGACATGAAACTGGTACAAATTTTACTTTTTAGTTTCATACAATCATACATAATTATGTCTTCAGCTACTACTGCTACTGCTGCTAATACAGCTGACGCTGCTACTTCTACCAAGACAAATGTTTTTGCTATTGGGAGGTACAAAACAGTGCTTCAAACAGTGGAAACTAGGAGCTGCACCACTAAGTCTATACTTGCTGTCCCTCCTCCAAAGCCACTTTTGATTGCCAGGCCATCTGAAGCTGGAGAATACCCAATACTAGTGTTACTCCATGGTTACCTTCTTTACAACTCATTTTACTCTCAGCTTATCCAACACATCGCTTCTCATGGATTCATAGTCATTGCCCCTCAGGCTAGTCTCTCTCTCTCTCTCTCTCTCTCTCTCTCTCTCTCACGCATGCACAATTTTGTTCAGTCAAACGCGTGACATAGTTTTTAAGTTTGAGTAAGTATGAACCATCATCATGATCACCTGTTCACTTTTTATATACAATTGCTGTATTGGTCTTGGACTCTCCAAGTATGTTAACACACTTTGTGATCATGGAAATACTTGCTCAATTCATTAGTTTTGATTTTGGCCCCCATTGAATTGGATCTATGAATCACTGCCAGGCCAAATACTCCTAAATCCTGATTATACATGTCCTCTAGGCTTTAATATTGGTACAGTTCCTTAATTATCTTAGATATTTAATGATTGCTCCAACCATTAGATTTTTAGGGCATAACAATTGAAACAATTGTTGATTTACCTTTGGATTATACAATCTCTGTGACTTTTTGTGCTATTTCGCCTCATAATTCCAAGAAGTGGCCCCCAGTGAAGACCAAAAATAATGCAGGATGTTCATATTACCTTTGATTGCCTTAGCTTATACAGGGATTTCAAAGTCAAAACAGCAGCTTCCAACCCCATTTTCGAGAATTTTGAGATACTTTGTCAAAGAATGCAAAACATGTGAACTATTGACCTTTCATTTGCCCTTGCCAAAATAATGAAAGCTTCATTTCACTCATGAGGCATGCTTTCATTGGTAATAGTGAAAAGTTAAATGCCAGGGAGGCTCAATTTTTTTCAAGCTGTATATTCTGGAGTGGTTCTAGTGAACACAAAAAAATTACACAACTTCTTTATCACAACTCTAACGTGGACTATGAATGGTTTCCTATTATTTACATATAAACCTGCCACTTTTTCCTCACTAATCACATTTTGCAACATCAGTTGTGACAAAGAAGTTGCATAATTTTTTGTGTTACTAGACTTTTCCTATATTCTGGCATCAATGTGCTGTTTTTGTTTCA
This sequence comes from Quercus gilva, assembly GCA_023621385.1. NCBI lineage: Eukaryota > Viridiplantae > Streptophyta > Magnoliopsida > Fagales > Fagaceae > Quercus > Quercus gilva. The sequence goes on from CM042478.1 coordinate 53,012,664, forward strand.
TTCTTGAAAACCATGCGGTTGATATTTCCCCTTTCTTTAGATACTGGGGAGTATCTAGAAACGCCTGCCCTGACTCCTGAGCCACTTGGCCCAATTTTTCACATTCAAATGTCTATATATCACATGATTCACCCTTGTTTTGTTTCTCTCTCTTGCATTTTCTTCTTTTAAAAATTAAAAACCGAATTAGCAATATTGCAAATGACTCCCTTCCGTTTTGATTCATAACTAATTCAATTGAATCACGAACATCATCAACTTTCTCCGCTTTTTTACACTTTGGTATCAGAGAGGGGCAGGGGAGTAGGTCCAAACTCCAGAGCCAGTAGTCATTTATAATGTTGTTAAGCATTTTGAGATTTCCACAATAAAAAGAAAAAATAGAACAATTGTAGAACTCAATTTGGACATATGGTACACTTTGAAATTCAAGAAATCTCTTCAATTTCAGGGGAACTTTCCTCCGTGCTATGATTGGTTTTGGTTAGCTGTGTATTAGTATGTACTATGATTTGTGATACGTGCAGTTGAAACATCTTATTTTGCTCTGTCTATTATCATTTGAAAATGAGCTGATATGTTCCAATCCTATTACCAAACCCAAAGATTAAAAATAGACAAGCACAAAAATTAGTGAAAATTATTGGTATATGTTATTTGTTTGGCTAATAGCAGATTTCATCTTTGCAATTAATAGTTATACATCTTGGCCGGACCGGATACAACTGATGAGATTAAGTCCACAGCAGCAATAACAAATTGGTTATCCGAAGGACTCCATTACTTGCTTCCACCACATGTTCAGCCAAATATAAACATGCTAGGACTCGCCGGCCATAGCCGTGGAGGCAAGGTTGCTTTTGCACTTGCTCTTGATAAGGAAGCTACTTCTCTTAAGTTCTCTGCCTTAATAGGCATTGACCCAGTTGATGGAATGGACAAAGGGAAACAAACCCCTCCACCAGTACTCACTTATGTCCCTCATTCATTTGACCTTGATATGGCTGTAATGGTTATTGGGACAGGTTTGGGTGAGGTGAAAAAGAATCCTCTATTTCCTCCTTGTGCTCCTAAGGGTGTGAACCATGAGGACTTCTTTAATGAATGTCAAGAACCAGCTTGTCATTTTGTTGCCAAGGATTATGGTCATCTTGATTTATTAGATGATGATACTGAAGGGCTTAGAGGGAAAACTACATACTGTTTGTGTAAGAATGGCAAGTCTAGGGAGCCCATGAGGAGGTTTGTTGGAGGCATTGTGGTTGCATTCATGAACGCTTACCTGCTAGGTGATAACAAAGACTTATTGGCTATAAAAGACGGGCAAAAGACTGTACCAGTGGAGCTCAAACCTATTGTATGTATAGGGTGAAGTTTAAATGTAGAGGCTGCTATATTTGTTAGCTTATAGGAGTCTTTATAACATTTACCTTGAATAAGATTGCAGTTGAAAGTAAACTACCTTAATTGAGCAAATTTTATTCTGAACTAAACTTAATTTTTGAAGTAGAATGCTTTGGAGATATAAAAAGTTTGTAGTTAAGTGAAATATTTTTGGGACTTTTGCCCATAACAGGTGTGCCAGTGATTGACTGATAATCATAGGAGGGGCAATTCTTACATAGCATGATTATTTGGCTGACCGGACTACTTAAGTTTTTTCATCATATCAGTCACTGATAAATGATAATCAGCTGACAACATTTTTTTGCCCTCTCGGGCATAAGGTTGGTGTGATAACTTTTATTTACTGGCTACTTTAGCCTTGCTTCCAAACTGTGAATTTTTGTTACATTATAACTTCTCTTCTCTTTTGAGGTTAAGGAAAAAATGAGAATCTTTTTTAAAAATTGGATGATTTTGTTTTAGTTACAATTGACGATAGTGGGTAAAGACTAATATGTTAGGCATTGTTACAAAACTTAGAAGTGTCATTTCGTCTATAGTTTGGAGGTGAGTGCTATTTTCTAGCATCTAAAAAGAGGTTGGTGTGATTTAGCTATTTTTAGGTGAAATAAGCCAATAAAAAGGGAAAATTCCAACAAAAAAGAAAAGCCCTAGAGTTTGTCCAATGAGATGAATTAAATTCCACAATTTTTAATTTTACCATTTTAACTCAAGAATTTATAAGTCGAGACTCATGATAGTCTTTTTATTCTTTTGATATATGACGGGAGGAAAATTTATATTAGTATTGTAGGGTCATAGATTGTTGGCCCAAGCCCAAAATGTTGTTTGGACGTTGGTTTGGTGAGCCCAATACAATGAATTTGTAGAAAGTGGATCGAAGAGTTAGGTTTTAATGATTTATGCTAATGGCTAGAAAGTATTTGGATGATAAACAGAAGTGAACTACACATAAAGATTAACCAAAGGATTGTCCGAGGAGGTTCAATATAAATCAATGCACTAGTTATGAACTTTTTTACAACTCATAGTGCTACAGTAATTCTTTCTTCCCTTTTTCTTTTTCCTTCTCTCAATCCCCATTCATGGGAGATCTTTTACATTATATTGGTCCTTTCAGACCATCCTGATCATACACTTGTTATCCATCTGCATTCTCACTTTAGTACATGTCCCATCAAGTGTCCTCTGTTGCTATTTGTGAGTGGCAGTAGCTGAGAATTGTACTGTTCAGGAAAGTTGCTGCAGTACATTTAATGCGGTGGTAGTAGCTTTTCTTTAAGATATTTTCATGATATTATCCTCTTTGTACGTGCCTGAAGTTCATCTTGTTATCCATCTGCATTCTCACTTTAGTACGTGTCCCATCAAGTGTCCTCTGTTGCTATTTGTGAGTGGCAGTAACTGAGAATTGTACTGTTCAGGAAAGTTGCTGCAGTGCATTTAATGCGGTGGTAGTAGCTTTTCTTTAAGATATTTTCATGATATTATCCTCTTTGTACGTGCCTGAAGTTCATCTTTGTCGTGGTAGCTTCCTGAACGGTTACTTGAATCATCCGAGCACTTACCTAGACGACATTCATCCCATCGGAGAAAGTCTCCCTCCTCGGACTATACTCTTCCTTCATTTCCTTGCATGATCCTCTATTCCGAGACCTCTTCCAATTATTTATTTTTCCCCAGACATATCCACGAACAAGGCCTAAGGCCCAACGTACAAGTTTGGGCTCTTACCCCCACAAGTATCATTACATGTAAACAACACTATTTAGTCTAGTCAACTCAAGTATATTCTCTCTCTATTGTCCATTGTGTCTTCTCTCTCTTTTGTGTTTCACCCTTTCTATTGTCCATGGAGAGTTGGCGTTTATTTTTTCTTATATTCACGAGGAGTTTCATGAATTTAATTAGTGGTATAAAAGCATCATCTCACTGTACTTATCTTCTCAAAAAAAAAAAAAAAAAATCTCACTGTATTATCTCACTGTACTTATCTTCTCCAAAAAAAAAAAAATTCTCACTGTACTCCACGTCATTTAATAAATAATCTCTTTTTAGAGTATTTATCTCTAACATGGAAAAAAAAAAAAAAAAAAAAACCGCTATAAAAAGGTAGTACTATAGAGAGAGAGAGCGTGATGCTCAAGTTGGTTGGTTGGTTTTTTTTTTTTTTTTTTTTTTTTTTGAGGCCTTCAATACTAAAGTCCAATATACAACCCAACGAAAAAAAATAGAAAAGGGCCCTGTTGTGTTTTGTTAGCCCAAACTGATAAAGTGAAAAGAAATGGATCCAATTTGTGGCAAATTCTACGCCCTAAAGCCCAAATCCGAGACACATTCACAGACAAACAGAGACTGAAAGAGAGAGAGAAGAGGAAACCGAGAGCGAAAGGGAGAAGGAGATTGAGAGAGCGAGAGGGAGAGGGAGAGGGAGAGACAGATCGAGAGAGAGAGAGAGAGAGAGAGAGGGATATCTATTTTCGGAAACCCAAAAACAAATCGACTTCGGCGGCTCCAGCCTTCAGCATCTTCAGGGGATGAAGATGTATGTAGCTTAAGCTTAAGCTTTTATCCCTTTTGTTTAGAAAGTGAGGGTGGGATGGGTCATCTTTGTTTTGCTTAAAATTGTTTATTGGTTTGGCAGATTAGAAGCGAATGCAGGTGCGCTTACGAATTACGAAGTAGTAGACTTTTTACGCTCAAAAGGGGCTGCTAACGATTCTACTCGTGTTCTTGCTCAAGTTTCTCCTTCCGAATACAAGGTCTTATTCTCTTTCTATGTGGACTCCGACTCACCCACCCCACTACATTTTTTTGCACTAAAGGTTGGGACTTTATATTTAGGTGTATGATTATTTGGTCCAGACTGCTGCTAGCAATCAAACCAGAGAGCATATCAATGAGTTCGTCGATAAGTGTAAAATCTATGGCCTTGCAAAGGCTGAGGTCCTTAACATCATCAACATTAGGCCTACTTCTATCATTGATATTTATACGGTAAAATTTACTTGGAAACCATCATTTTCTCCTTTTCTTTTGCTTCATATCTCTTTTGTTATGTGCCATTATATTTATACTTATGCCCATGTAGTAGTATTTAGCTAGTTTCGAACCTTGTGTTCACACATTGTCTCTCTCTCTTTCAATTCTTGAGTAATGGATATATATTCATCAGAATTGGAAAAAGAAAAACCAATAAAATGTTCTTACTTGTCTCGGAATCTTTGTCTCATGCTTCTTTGTCTAAAGCTTTACATGGGTAGAAATAGAATCACCTTCTAAAATGATGAAACATTGGCCATACACAGTAGGGTTCTTTTAGAGGCCCCCGTGGAAGTTCTTGAAGGTTTGGTCATTGGTGAATCAGACTTCCTGTAACTTTCTTGCTTGCATGAAGAAACGATCAACTCGATCTTTGTGACATTCCATTTACCAAAATGACTTTGTTTTCAAGTCATAATTAGTCAGTCTGAAAATGTTGCATCAATGTAGTATTTAAGGCAATATGTATTACTTAGAAAAGATTTTTTTTTCTCCTCTGACGTTATGAGGCGGAGCTGTATTGAGTATAGTTTTTAAGCCAGAAACCAAAATAGAGGCATTGGCTTGAACGTAGTGAAAAATATTCTGTGCAGAGAGTATTTTTCCTTGAAATTCTCTTGGTGGAAGCAGCTCTTCTTCTATACAATTTTCTTGACTCCTTGTACTTTATTCTATTTATTTTTTATTGCTGAGCTCTTCTCTTGTATATGTATCATGTATTTCGGTTGCATCATTTTTGGTGTTCTTGATTAGCTTAACAAAAAGTCCTTAAACGTTTTATCCCATTTTTCTTGATTTATTGATATAGTAGTGACAGGGGCTCTCTCTCCCTCATGAACTGCTAGTTGATTGCTGTCCTCTTTCTTTGGATAACTAGCTGATTGCCATCCTTTTTTTTTATTGGATAAGTAGCCAACTGCAGTGCTTGATAATGCAATTAGCAATGAAACTCTGAATACTCCAGTTCTACATGATAAATTCAACTTAGTAGCTGCTTTTGTTTAAGCCTCCGTTCTTATATTTTACATATCTTTTTCTGGGGGATTTTTGGAGGGGGTGGAGTGGGCTGTTGAGGAGTTGAGCAGTAAAGCATTTTATATTGTAATTAAGGCCTTTAGAGGTATATAGTTGGAGTGAAGTGTGGGATTTCTTGGGGCCAGTGGGCGACAGATATGATGAGCAGGCCTCATGGTTGTATTATTTGGAAAAAAAACATCAAAGCAGGTTAGAAAGGGGTTTTTATTTGCCCTTTTCTTTTGGTTTATGGTAGGGGACAATAGGAGTGACGGTTTTTCGTATAACAGGTGTGTGGGAAGGTTCAAGGTTATTTCTTGATTTATTCTTAATAGTAGTAATAACATTCTTATTTGGGATACTCAGAAGACAGAGGGAGTCATTCCTTGAATCCCAAGTTTGTTTGAGCTTTCCGGGGCTGGAAATTAAAGTCAGATGTTTCTCTGATGGGCCTTCTATACTCTAATCTTACAGTGGGTGAAGGAGTTGATAAGACTGTTTTGGAAGCCTAACTGAAATAGTATATTTGATGTCGAGTCTTTTTTATGAGGAAATGAAAGGATATGATGACTTGCAATTTCTTTGGAGAAGTATTTAGTGTAACAACGTTCCTAAAATGATTGTAAACTCAGTGAGGAATCAGTTGAAACCCTACTGCTTCATTGCTCAAACTTGTAAAAAGTTGTGGTCTTTCATCTTCTCTTTATTTGGAGTCCATTTGGTGATACCCAAGAAGGTAATTAATGCATATTTTGGTTGGAAAGAACTATATGGGTGACATAAGAGTAGCTTGGTGGGATGCCTTTTGCCTCTTTTGGATTATGTGGAGAGAGAAAAATAATTACACTCTTAATGGTGTTGAGATTTATACTCTTGAGCTTAAAATTCTATTTTGAGATATTTATATGATTGGATATTGGCTTATGGTGGTGCAGCCCTTGTCTCTTCTTCTTCAGACTTTAGATCTCCTGAATATTCTTTTGTAATCGTTAATTTGACTTTCTGTATGCTTGCTGCATTCATAATCTTTGATATAAGCTTAGTGGAGTTTCCTTGGCATGTAAATAAGTCTACAGTGATTTCAGGCAACATGAATGACCCAGCCAAAGTACAACTGTACAAGACTAGCTCTTGCAAAAGTAAAACAGTTGGACAACGGTTGGTATACTTTTAATTCATATATCCATGAAATTGAACAATATGTGAAGCTAAAAGAAAATGGGTTGCTGCATTTTTTCAGAATTTAAACCTGATGACGATCAGATCTGAATACCCCATTTCTGATCTGACGCTTTATGTCAATTGTTCTCCTCGGTTTAAGATTAGCCATACCTTTATATCCCAAGTTAAGATTGTTGGGTTTGGTATTGTCTAATGTTGTTAAGAAGTTGAATATACAAACTGTATTATTTATCTTGTTGGACAAGGAAGTTGATATTACTATCAACCTGTTACTGTAATAAGTTTCTCTGTCAAAATTGTTCCGGAAAAATATCTGCTTAGCATGCCCCAAATTGGTGTTTGTTAGAAAGCTTCAAATTGTTCTGAAGGCATTTTTTCGTTTTACCAGACGGTAGAATATTATTGCACAACAAGATCAATGGCTACATGGGTAATATTAATTTTTATTATTAATATAAATAGGCTTTTGTGCAATGGGTTATTTTATTTATCTATTTATTTTGATAAGAAATGTAAGAAATTTTATTAAAAAAACCAAGTACGCTGGAAGTGTACTACAGTGGCACAAATCAAGAATCCAGATTACAATGATCAATAAGATCGGGGAGAGAAACAAGAATAGGATGTGCCTATTCTGTAATGGGTTGATTTTTCTGTCCTATTTTATTTTGTATTTTTTGGGTAACTCACCTTTGAAGGCTTCATGCTTAATGCCCTTGCATACATCCATAGCTAGCCTCATTTTAGAGTGACAGAAAGGATCAAGGAGCTCACTTCCATCACAGGGAGTGGCATAGTAGAGCATCTCCTATGACAAGAATTTAAAGCAAGTGCATATATGCTACTATAATAATTCACCTTCTCAGCAAAGGCTGCTGCTTCTATATGCCACAAGGATTTGTCTTTTTCGGTAATGTTAACTCAAGTATTGACCCTCTGACTGGTATCAGCTTTGGGCTGTTGGTCAGGCCTTGTTGGACTTTTTTGTGATAATGTACTCTTTTAAGACAGATAACCTTTTCTGCCATCTCATATCATATCCTAGTGGTTCTGCTATCTGAGGCTTTGGGGAAGTAGCAATACTGTATTTTGATTATAGGTTATCGTAAGATTGTTAGCACAGATATCAGTCATCTTATTTTTGCAAATGAATTGTGCTTTGATGCTTCTATGTATAACGACCAGAAATTGTTTTTTAGGTAGATCATTTTTATCCGGAAGATAAACTAATCTGCATATCTAATCTCATGCTCTATTTTAACTGGTAAAAAAATTTGGGCTATTTGGGTGATGCATTAGTTATTTATTTCCCTTATGTTTGACAGATTATAGAGGAAGGTGAGACGCGTTTTGGAGATGAGACGCGTTTTGGAGAAATAAGTAAAGAACTAGCTGAGTTGGTGGAAAAAATGTTGCCCCCACCTCCAACTGATCCAGAATCTGAAGCAGGGATCAACGAGGGTAAAGAAGAAACTGAAAATGAGGAACACAACGTAGAAACTAAGGGTGAGGAACAAACTAAAGAAGGGAATGACGATGGCAAAGAAGAAACTGTAGTTGGGGAATTAATGGATATAAGTTGAGGCCGTATCTGCCCCGACTGTTGAACTAGAAACTAATAAAAATTCAACAGATATGAGTACATCTGCTCAATGTTAATATGATGACCATGCTAGATATTAAAGGAGCTTTAGTTGAGGATTTTGTAATAAGAAACTTCTCCAGTTGTGCTTCGTTTATAAATGAGTTTTGCATTAGCAATTATTCCCGTCTACTTTTACGTTTTACCCTGAAAATGTTGTCTCGTTGCTCAATTAGCTTGTGTTTGTGTTAGCTTTTTACTAAAAGTTTTACAATAATTCTATGATAACAACCTACGCTCTTTTCTACAACTATCTTTCGTGGTTAGCTGCGAGGAGTGAAGAAAAAGTAGTAAGTTTATGTAAAAGTAATTGGCAGTCAATCATAATATGTCATCTCAAAATTTTAGCAAAAGTTGTGGTCTTAAAATTAACCGAAATTTTATTTTATGAAAGTTAACAAAAGTGTAGTTATACTTTCAGGTTTTAAGAAAAAAGAAGAAAAAGTGAGGCTAAACTAATTGATGGGAAAACGCTAATTCAAACTCACACTAAATGCGATGTTTAGTTGTGGGATGGAGAGGGAATTTGATATGTCTTCCTATCAAATTTTACCTGCATAATGATTATAATAGTTTAATTGGCACCTCCTAATGTTTCTTATGAAGATATTCTAGTTTTTAATTTATCTTTTCTATTGTAACTATTAAATTATCAAAAAAATTATAAAATTTGTAACAGTGGTGGTAATAGTAAAGAACGTGTTTTAACATATTTTCTCATAGAAAGTTGAATATCTATTAGAATAACTTGTATCCCTTAACCCTGTGGATTATGAGAAATGAGCTGGATTCAATTGTTATGGTAATGGCTTCCATGAATTGCTCTTATGGTTATGACATCAACCTGTACCCCACTACCCAATGGTTTATTTAGTTTTGGGCACCGGAAAAGGGAACAGTATCTTTGCTGCCATTTTTTTTTTTTAACTCAGAGAATGGCATGTATTAGTGTTTAATAATGTACACTGCAAAAACATCGTTTTAGTTTTAATGAGTAGTAATAGTTGCCATTTACTACACTGCAAAACAAGAAGATCTTTAGTTGTCGTTTTCACTGCGCTGCAAAGTCAGCTGTTTTGCCATCCTATACACAAAATGGAACCGTCTTTAATTACTCCTGCATCATCAGGAATGACACATTGACACCTCCTTCTTCTTTCTGTTGCTGTGTTTGCAGTGGCTCATATTACTTTTTTAAGACTTTTGGGTATCCTCGTTTGATCTCCTATGTCTTTTATTGGTGTTCTTTTGTCCTACAATCAGGTCATAATAGTATGACAAGTGTGTATAACCCCTCCCAACTTTTATAGTACCGCTCACTTATTCTTCCTAAAAGTTGTTAATAATATAATCCTCTGAATTTGTGGTCAGGTCTTTTCTGAGCCCCAATTGTGGTTTGCCACAATGTGAACTTGCATGATTGAGAACGGACTCACTTATGGCTCCAACGTTCAAATTTTAGAACTTCCTCTAAATTTCTCAACACGTGGCATGATCATAGTGACAAGCATCCAATTGGGACAAGGAGGTCCATGGATGTTGAATGTCTTTTTTTTATTCCTTTAATTTAAAGCTAGAATATTTCAAATGGAATGCATGATATTACTAATTGAGTTACAGGGCTTTTAGCGTGGATGTAGAATGTTTGGGCTCATAATTTCATGTTATGTGTGTGTAAATTATAAACCAAGCTCAAACTTGGAGGCTTAACATAAAGTCTATCACTTAGTCGTCATTTTTTGAGTATTTTTCCAAATATGCTGTGGCAAGCCAAAATTCAAAGCAATCTTAAAATCTAAAAAGCCTAGTATGATTATGGTAACAAATTTGTTCAACCGATTTCTAATTTAAGTTAATGAGTTATTATCTACAATATGCACCTGTTTGTTTGCACTAGATTCTTATAATTTTTTTTACCTTATTGACTTAATATGTATAATAATTAATTAAAGACTTTCATTTTTCCTTTTTTTTTTCTTTTAATTGAATCTAATTACTCGTAAGTGATTGGATGAGTGATAAAATAAAATTGAACTATTTGTTTTAACTTTTGTAGTGCATCCATTGGAAATGACCAAAATGAAGGAAAAAAAAATACATATAATCTATTCTATTTAGAATATTGAAGATCTATAATTTAGTTAATAGGAATCATGGAAAATATTAGGTTCAAAATTATGATTATTTCTGTAGGGACACGTTTTGTAACCCAAACCCAAGATGTATAGGATATTGGCCCAGTGAGCTTAGTACAATAAATTTGTAGAGAGTGGGTTAAAGAATTAAGCACTAATGAATTTGACAACGGCTAGTATGGATGTAGAAGATGATTAAGTAAGAACAAAGAATATAAAGCTTAGTGAATTCCTTGTCAGAGGAGATGAACTCATTGTCCGAGGAGGTAAGTCTCCATATAAATTGATTAAACAGAGTACAAGTGCAATTTAGATTACTACAGTGCCTCTTCTCTATTTTTCCCCTAGGCCCTTCCTCATGAATGGTCTCTTACATTATATAGCTCCCTTTTGGACCATTTTAATCCTACCCTTGTTGATCATCTGAGCCCTTATTTGAATACCTATCCCATCAGACACCCTTTTTAGTTTTCTGTGAGTTGTGGTAACCAAGACAATACTGTTTAGAGGTCTTCTCCACATAAATACAGTAAGAAAAGTAGCTACAGTGCATTCAAGGCGATGGTAGCAGCTTTTCCTTAGATATTTTTGGGTTCCCATCTTTCTTGTACGTTTATGGCGCACGTCCCTATCATTAGAGCTTCCTGGAAGGTCATTTTAATTATTAGGATCTACATCTGATATATATTTAGCTTATCCGATGAGATATTTCTCTTCAGACCATCTTCCCATTTGTATCTTGTTTATTAAGTCCTGAGTCTAAACCATTCATTACCATTCGTTCGTCCTCGGACTACTCACGCTCTTGGCCAAGGCTTAAGGCCCTATATACAAATTTGGGCCCTTACCCCTATAATAGTTCTTCAAAACTCCGATTTTTCCCTTTTATCCGAGGAGAAAAAGTGGAGTTTTGATCTCACAATAATTGAGGACTTTAATTTGCTCAAAGCCAGCCATCCGAGGAGCTGGATGTTTGGGGTCCTATTTTGACACTTAGTGACAAACCATAGCATGTGGTCCAAGGATCCAGGCATGTCTGAGGTTCTGTTTAATCACTTCGAAAGATGTCATTGTGTGTTAATTTCCCCCAAAGCATGTGGTCCGAGTACACAGGTATGACTAAAGTTCTATTTAAGAACTTGAAAATATATCATAGAGTGTTAATTTCCCTTTAGCATCTGGTCTGAGGACACAGGCATGACTAAGGTTCTGTTTAAGAACTTGTAAAGATGTCATTGAATGTTAATTTCCCCTTAGTATCTAGTCCAAAGACCTAGGCATGACTAAGATTCTGTTTTAGCACTTGTAAAGATGTCATAGTATTAATTTCCCCTTAGCATCTGGTCCGAGGACATAGGCATGACTAAAGTTTTGTTTAAGCACTTGTAAAGATGTCATGGTGTTAATTTCCCCTTAGCATCTGGTCCGAGGACACATGCATGACTAAGGTTTTGTTTAAGCAGTTGTAAAGATGTCATTGAGTGTTAATTTCCCCTTAGCATCTAATCCGAGGACCTAGGCATGCCTAAGGTTCTGTTTAAGCACTTGTAAAGATGTTATTGAGTGTTAATTTCCCCTTAGCATCTGGTCCGAGAACATAGGCATGATTAAAGTTCTGTTTAAGCACTTGTAGAGATGTCATAGTGTTAATTTTCCCTTAGCATCTAGTCCGAGAACCTAGGCCTAACTAAGGTTCTGTTTAAGCACTTGTAGAGATGTCATAGTGTTAATTTCTTCTGAGCATCTAGTCCAAGGACCTAGGCATGACTAAGGTTCTGTTTAAGCGCTTGTAAAGATGTCATAGTATTAATTTCCCCTTAGCATATGGTCCGAGGACCTAGGCGTGCCTAAGGTTCTATTTAAGCACTTACTTGATAGCCCCTGCTTGCTTGAGCTTAATCACCTCATCTCTAACAGGATCTGCATGTTCCTTGGATGGACGCCGAGGTGATTGCTTTTTGGGAGTGATAGATGGGCTAATATTTAAATGATGACAGATGAAGTTCGAATCCACCCCCAAGGCTTCAACCCCTTGTACAGGTCGAGGTACATAATCTCAGCATCACTACCTTTTCGATCCTGTTCATGTTCACGATCTCTTTCACGCTCACCTGTGGGTTCTACCCAGTGGATCTTATCATAGTCAACCGTTGCACTCACTAATACACAAATTCTTTCTACAGACAATGCCAATTGTAGGGACACATTTGTAGCCCAAACCCAAAATGTATGAGATGTTGGCCCAGTGAGCCCAGTATAATAAATTTGTAAAGAGTGAGTTAAAGAACTAGGCACTAATGAATTTAACAACGGCTAGTATGAATGTAGAAGATGATTAAACAAGAACAAGGAACACAAAGTTGAGTGAATTACTTGTCCGAAGAGATAAACTTACTGCCTGAGGAGATAAGTCCACATATAAATTGATTAAACAGAGTACAAATGCAATTTAGATTGCTACAGTGCCTCTTCTCTATTTTTCCTTCGGGCCCTTCTTTATAGATGGTCTCTTACATTATATAGCTCCCTTTGGACCATCTTGATCCTACACTTGTTGATCATCTGAACCCTTATTTGAGTACCTGTCACATCAGATACCCTCTTTGGTTTTCTGTGAGTTGTGGCAACCAAAACAACGTTGTTCAGAGGTTTTCTCCATAGCTGCAATGCATTCAATGTGGTGGTAGCAGCTTTCCCTTAGATATTTTTGGGTTCCCATCTTTCTTGTACGTTTATAGCATACGTCCATATCATTAGAGCTTCCTGGAAGGTCACTTTGATCATTAAGATTTACATCTGATCTATATTTAGCTTATCCGAGGAAATATTTTTTCTCGGACCATATTTTCATTTGTATCTTGTTCATTAAGTTCTAAGTCTGAACCATTCATTATCATTCGTTCGTCTTCAGACTACTTACGCTCTCGACGAAGGCCCAAAGCCCTATATACAAATTTAGGCCCTTACCCCCAAAATTTCTTCTTCAGATCATTTTTTTTTTCTTTTAAGAGAGAGTTTTAACCTATGGCATCTGCTCCTGATGATAACTTTTTATTATCAGACCAAGACACCAATCAGTTTTTGGTGTAGGCTGGGATTAAACTCCAGATTTCTTATTCAACTATCAAAGATTTTACCAGTTGAGTTAACTGGAACCCGCATTTCCTCTTCAAATTAATACCAATAAAGAGGAACCATGGAAAAGAATAGGTTCAAAATTATGATTATTTCCTTTTCAAATCAACACCAATAATTTTTGAATGAAAGATTAAGTGCCCATTTGGATAGCTTATTTTTTGCCAACTTATTTTACTATTCAGTTTATTTTTCCTACTATTTATGGCTCTACTACACTTTTTAGTACTATTCATAAGTCTTATTGTATTATTTCAGCTAACTTTTATCTTTATCTACAGTACTTTCAGCAAAAAGTTTTTAATTTCAACAAAATAAACTGATCTTAAACCGACTCTAATTGTCCTGATCATTATTGTTGGAGTAGTATCTAGCTTATTTAGACTTTTTTTACTTGATTTAAAAAAAAAAAAAATTGTTCTACATATTTAAACAAATGAAATTAAAGCTAAAAAAGTAAAATCTTAAGCCACTCATGAAGTAAAATCCACAAAGACTGACAAGAGCACTCCCAAAAGTTTTGATAAGATGAAAGTTGAGAGGTCTTTATTAAAACCCTAATGTATGTACCACCTAGTTCACCGGCAGACCAACCACACTGTCAAATCAAATATCACTTCATAATAATAATAATAATAATAATAATAATAATAATAGTCATGCATCTTTCCTTTCCGAAAATCAAAGTGAAGGTGGTATGTCACGTGTGTGGGGGAATGGGCAAACTGACTAGACATTCAGGTTTTAATAAGATGTATGTTTTTGGAGTTACAGCCCCACTTTTCTAATCTCTTTGTCAAGTTGCCTCACTCAATTCAGAATTTTAACACCTTTTCAATTATTTAATCATAAATACTGAAATTATTATAAATAAAATGTCAGGCCTCGTGAAGGGACAGCTGGGCAAGATACTGCATTGTCTATGTCATTTTTTTTTTTTGGGTGGGGGCTTGAGAGAAATTTGCATTGTTCTTAGTAAGTTTACTTTAAAAAAATTTTTATTTAGAATTAAAAAAATTGTCAAAATTTTTTAATTTTTGATAATTTTTTTTTCAAAAAAAATATATTATTGCACATTAGTAAAATCTATTTGTATTTGGAAATTTTTTCTTTGAGTTGTTTAGAGGAATTAAATTGGGGATCCTTTAAAATTAAGGGTTTTATTAACTTATGTCTTTAATTAGAGTATACATTAACAAATTATTTAAAAAAAATTATAAAAAAAATTAAATTTTTTGATAATTTTATAAATTTTATATAAAAAAATTTCAAAAATAAATTATTAATATATGTTATAAAAGTATATGTTAACCAGACCTTTAAATTAAAGAGCGGTGAAATTTAAAATCTTTTGTTCTCATTTAACATTTAAAAAGCATTAAAAAAAAATTTATAAAAAAAAATAAAAAGCCACGGACTAGTTAAAGTTCAGCTTCCAATTCAGGGAGTCACAGGAACTCATCCCCTAGTGAGTTGTGAGTCTTGTGACATGAGCTACACAATTTATTGCAACAAACCACATCATGAAAAAAAAGGTAGGAACTGTACATTCTCAAATTGAGAGGAAAATAGTGTAGGACGCGATAGATCAAATGAGGAGTTGGAATGAAGTAGCTGGCTTGCACTGATTACAAGGCTTCTTTTTTTATTCTTTCAAATTTTCCATGGAAAACTAGTCCAGCGATCTCTTTGTTTGAGCATGAAGACGCTAGTTTCTGGAAAAATATGTGGTGCATGTTGTAAGGTTCATTGGGAATTCTCTTTCTGGCCAGGTATAAAAACATCGGAATGCCATTATTGCTAAGTACGGGTGTCAAATAAGTGGGTTTAGGATGAAAATAATTGAGTTGGGTATATAAAACTCATTTACTCATTAAAACCCATTTAACTAATTGTTTTTAACCCAAATCCAACCTAATTCAATTATTATGGGTAAACCATAATTCACCCAATTATCCAATTATCAAAATTACCAAAATATCATTAAAGTGAAAACTTCAGTACTTTCTTGGATTTTCTTTTCCATTCTCTCTAGTCTCCACTCTACTTTCCCAAAAAATCAAATTAAACAAAAGATACAAGCTTGAAAAGAAAATTGCTTCAAATTGGATCATCCTTCTCCTTTTATTTTCCCACACTTTCTCGGCATGTGAAGAGCACTATCTAAACAACAATATATATATATATATATATATTAACATAAAAAGGGGCCTAATTTATTAAGCATTTAGCTTCCATTTCTAGCACTTTCTTAGCAACCAAACAAATCACCAAAACAAGAACAGAATCGAAAACTTAGAGAATTCAAATTTCAGAAACAAAATAAAAGAAAGAAAATTTGAACTGGAAAAGGATTGCAACGTTGTCACTGACAAATACAAGATCAAATACAAGAGAGAAAGAGAGAAAGAGAGAGAGCAACTGTGTCAAAGGATACGACTTCGTTTTGTTTACAACTCGAAAATCGGCGGTGCAGATCTGACCAGAGAGAGAGAGAGAGAGAGTGAGTTAATGACTGAAAAAGACACAAAACGATGCCGTCACATGCGGATCTGGACCGTCAGATCAAGCATTTGATGGAGTGCAAGCCGTTGCAGGAGGCGGAGGTGAAAACGCTTTGCGATCAGGCAAGGGAGATTCTCGTCGAGGAGTGGAACGTATAGCTAGTGAAGTGTCCGGTGACAGTTTGCGGTGATATCCATGACTAGTTCTACGATCTCATCGAGCTCTTTCGAATAGGAGGAAATGCTCACGATACCAATTATCTCTTTATGGGCGACTATGTAGGTCAGTATGACACAGTTTTTAGCTTTTTTTTTCCAATTCTCCCGAAGGATACGGCTTCGTTTTGTTTACAACTCGAAAATCGGCACTGAAAGCACTCCAAAACCCTAAGAGAGAAAGAGAGAGAGAGAGAGAGAGAAGTGTTTGGAGGCCGAGAAAATGAAGGAATACGAAAACCTTGAAACACTGAAACGTTTGAGAGCTCTTTTTTTTTTTTTTTTTTTTTTTTGGAAGGGCTGGGTTGAATTTGGGTATATTGTTTTTGGGTTAAATGGGTCTCATTGGGTTTTTAGTTAAAACCCAATAATCAATGGGTCTAATTGGGTTGATGCCCATTTAACCCAACTAATAATTGGATGGGTTTGGGTTCAATTAAAGTGGGTAGGTTTGAGTAGGCAAATGAGTTTGGGCTTACTTTGCCAACCCTATTGCTAAGGTGACATAATTAAATGACTAGGTCTCTAAAAAGAGAAATTTATATGGCCTCAGTGTTTAGTATATGATAGTATGATACTTTTTTTTCTCTCAAATGAATAGTGAATTTCACCATTTATCCATTATAATGTAAAAAAGAGATAGCACTACGTTATTGTACTTTTTAAAAATATTGCGAATAATTAATCACAATATATTAGCCTTATAGGTTACCCGAATAAACCTTAGAATTATACTCTAACTTTTGCCCACTTTTTTCCCCCTTGTACGTTGCATTAAAAATAATGAGAAAGGCCATCTAGAAATCATTTAAGTGAAGAATGAAAATGATAAAAACAATGTGCTTTTAGGGAACATGAATTGGTAATGTGGTATATTTGATTATACTCACTAATACTGTTACCAAAGTACCAACTACCAAGGACGGGGGAAAATGGAGGATGTTATGGAAAGCAAATTAATGCCGTCATTTACCCAATGAATTAGTACAAGAACTTTGAGACCAATGGAAGATGTGAACGTGAAACAATGATATACTAGCTTGATCATTGTTGGTGCTCATCTTCTTCCGTGGCGCGTATGGGTTACCACCCTTTTCCCCAAAGTTTTTCATTTTTTATCAAAATTAAAAAGAATATATAGTTGACTGATCATGGTGTGCAGTGATATTTTGAAACACCTAGGTACACTTAGGCTCCGTTTGGTTCCTGTAAAATATTTTCCAGAAAATAAATTTTTTTCGAAAATGCTATTTTCGGGAAAGAAAAATGTATTCAAGCTGTTTGATTGTATTTTAAAAAATGTTTTTCAAAACATTTTCTGGTGTTTGGTTGTATTCTTGAAAATACTATAGAAAACACATTTTCTACTTGTTACTCACATTTTCTCAACTTCCAAACAAATTATAATATCATTTCTCAGTCCACAATCACAAAAAAACAAAACCCAAGGAAAAAAATCATCAAATCCAGTCAAAAGGTGAAGGCGTGTGGGTCGGGTGTGGGTTCAAAGGCGTGTGGGTTCAAAAGGGAAGGCGACTGGGTTCGATCTTTGCTTGATTAGCGCGGCGAGATCAAGTGGTGTTGGAGTCGATCTTTGCTTGGTCGGCGCGGTGCTACGATCGTCAGATTGGAGCTCAGTCTGTGGTTGTCGGATTGGAGCTCAAGGTTCGTTGGCGATCTGGAGCTCGAAGTGAGCTGAGTTCTCTCTTCTTTCTCTCTCTCTCTCTCTCTCTCTCTTTTGCGCAACTGGGAAATGGTTTGAAGTGAAAATAAAAATGTAAAACCATTTCCGGGTCAAAGCAACATTTTACACGATCAAATGAAAATGATTTCAGGAAAATGCTATTTTCAAAGCCAACCAAACAGCCTATTTTACGGAAAATAATTTCCGGAAACCATTTGAAGTCAAAACAAACAGAGCCTTAATTTATTTAGGTTGATTCAAACATATGGTAGTAGTATATGGAAATTAAAAGTTTATGGATATAACTTGTGTCACAATCCTAAAGTGACTGATTGTAAGTAATCGAGAAAAAATAATAAGTCTATGTGAAAGTAATTTACAACTACTTCCGATTTGCAAGATCAAAATAGTGGTAAAAATTTTGGCAGAAAAGTTATGGTCCTAAAAGAATTCATATGGAAATAGTCATGTATTAGAAGTTAGAAAACCAACAAGGTGGCTATTCTTTTCATGTGAATTTAAATTATGCGTTCTCATTAAGGAACAAATAACATGATTTGACTTTGTTTCAACCGTAATAAGAACGGTTAAAATCATGCTAAGAGAACCATTATAATTTTTTTTTTTTTTTTTTTGCTTTCTTATTTTTTGGTGAACTTCTTCTATGCATGTTTTGTTTGTATTTAAATTTTTGGGTAAATAACACTCCCATCCCTTGAGGTTTAGAGAAATGACACTCACCCCCAAACTTGAAAGGAAAAAACACTCCCCTCCCTGAGATTTAAAAAAAATAACACTCCCCCCCCCCCCCACTTCTATTAATATTAGTAACGGAATATTTCAATTTTTTTAAAGATTCTCTTTACCAAAGTTTAACCATGGTTAGTGAAAAGAGCATTTACATAAAATAAAATAAAATAAAAAATGAAAAGAGCATATTATAAAACATGTTACTTATGTTGATTTTTTAGTCTCTTCTAGCACCTTTTCAATTGATTTTTTAAAGTTTGATGATCCTCTTAGATTTTTTAATGGCTCCTCTCTCTAACACTTTGGATCAAAATTTATGAAATAAAACAATTTGTTGAAGCTTTCAAGCTTTTATTGTTTAAAAACGAGTTTGAAATTTTCAAAGTCACTTATCAATATAAAAAACTTTCAGATTCAATTTGATTGATTGGTGAACAAACTCACAAAAGCTTATTCTTTACCATCTAACGTTAAATTAGAAAAGCAGCTAAAAATATGGACTTTTGATGGAATAAGTTGAGAATAAGTTGAGGGCAATTTTGGGAATACATTCTTAACCGAAGGGTACGTTAGTGCACAACATTTTTAACGTCAATTTAACAGAGTTTAGATAAATAAATGTCAAAGGGGGGAAAATGTTTTTTTCCTTTAAGTTTGGGGGTGAGTGTCATTTTCCCAAACCTCAAGGGAAGGGAGTGTTATTTGCCCTAAATTTTTATCATACTTATAATCAATATACTATTATCTCTTTTATATATATGTCAAAATTCATTCAAAGAAAAAAAAGTTTTCTATTTTATCAATATCTTATATGGTTCAAAACCTATAAAAAGAAAACAAATGTAGGGGAAACAAAGGGAAAATAACAAAGCTTGCTAGACCTTAAACAAAGGAAAAGCAAAGAGAAATATTGTTATATTTTAAAGGATATATATATATATATATAAAAACTGAAATTCCTAATGTAATAATTTATTCTCATTTATAAAAATTTGTGTAATAAGAAATTTTTTGAGATAATACATAAATCTATGTATGTCTTGGTGTATCTAAAAACATAAAAAGAAAATCATCATTTTATAAATGGAATTTGACTTTGAAAAAAGAAATCGAGAAAAGACTTATTTATGTAATAAATAATCGGTAACTGATAAACTAAATATAATTAATATGGTATCATTTTATGAATTGAATATGAAATTGAAAAAAGAAATCTAGAAAATACTTATTCATGTAAACTAATAAACTAAGGGAAAAGTTAACAAATGCCTAAGAACATTGATTTAGGAAATATTTTTAGTGACTTGTATGGAAAAAGAAAAAAAAAATTGACTTTTTTGACAATAAGTTTAAGTGCTTGTGAGGTGTGAGGGGATGGGGGAGGGAGAGTTGAGGTTCAAATTTCTAAAAAAGAATTTCACACATATACACCTAGATTAAGATAAAGTAAAATTATAATATAATCTATAACAAATATTCTAAGAACATCTATTAACAAAACACATAAACTAAATATAATGAATATGGTATCATTGTATGAGTATTCTTACATTAGAATATCACTTAACATACACATGAATATCTTAACAAGATTGACTTTTTATATTTCATATCCGTATTAGCTTTGTCACTATGCACAACGCAACTTTTTTATTTTGTGTGTTTTAAGATAGATAAATAGTGGAGAAATAAGACGCGCTCTTCTTTACTACAAACATAACACATCACAAAATATATATATATATATATATATATATATATATCATTATCATTTACTACTTGATTATTATATTTTTAGTAAAACTATTGGACTATTAGTTTTGTAAGAGTTTCAGCATGTAATGTCCGCTTTTAATGAATATTCTTTACTATTAAAGAAATACTATGTTTATAACATTTTCACAATATTTTTACAATAAAATTTTAAGCGATAAGTTAACTGTTATAAATGGAAAAAAAAATAATTTAAATTATGAATTTAAATTAAACCAAAAAGTAATTTAGCACTTATAATTTGTTTTCGTAACATTGCATTTCTTTTATCATTAACTAGTAGACTATCATAGGCTGTTGAAACCCACATTGCATTTCTTTTATCATTAACTATTAGACTATTCGTATCAAAAAAAAAAAAAAAAAAAAAACTATTAGACTATTATTACCTGTTGAAACGTACACAGGACATAACTATAATGTGATACGATATGACTTAAATGACAATGAATATGAAATGAAAGAAACAGGTGCATGTCTCATAAGTCTCATAAGTCATAACATTGGCTCACGATTAGACCAAGAATTGCCAACAGACTGAAGAAGCAATTTGGCAATTCGGGAGGGTTAAATTTGGAAACAAGAGACAGTGAGACTTTTGAGGTACAATACGGAGAAAAAAAAAGAGAGATTTCGTATCTCTCAACAGCGAAAGAGATTTCATAGAAAGAAAGAAAATTTCAGAAAGATAAAAAAAAGTGTGGGGCATACACAAGAAAACCAGCAATCAGATTGCAGAAGAACAACGAAACAAACAAATGTCCTATCTTTGCTTTTTCTCCTTTGATGCTCTCTCTCAATCGTAGCCAATGATACTCATAATAGAATGGAAACCCATTTTTTTGATTGATTCACATGGATAGACTATAGAGTACTGGTTGTTTTGTAATGAAAAAATATCATTTTCTCTGAATTCAATTCACTTCCTATTCTATTTCTCTCCTCTGCAATTTCCCATCTCTGCAGTGTCACTGCTACCTTATTATTCATCACTATTTACTAGTTAGAATTCAGAGGATGAGTGCAATAATGGCTAGTACATCAACCAAAGTAAGAAATACTAAGGATAAAACCTCAGACACTTAAATAACATATTCAATAAGTAGTACGTGACATGGTCTTCATTAATTATTTAACATACATAAAATTTCCTTATTCTCCTTTCTTTCCTTTTCTTTTTTGGCAAGTAAAAACCCAGCTCTATTCAGATTCTTTCTTGTCTAAGGCTAACCTAGCTAGGTACATAATTAAAGCTTGACATTTCTAAGAAGAAGAAGAAGAAGAAGAGAGAGAAATTCAAAATGGAAAGCAACTTTATACTACCATTTTTGAGAAGTTCAATATGTTAATTACATCTTTAACTTCCATTTCACATTAATGCAAGTCCAAAAAATAAATAAAGGACCAAAAATATCATCATCATAACAGAGAGATCTATCCCTCTGGATAATATAACCTAAAATTAACTTCTTTTACATTCCCAACGATTCCTCTTGTCCATCAAAGTAAAGCAAAACCATCCCAGTAATAATAAACCTAAAAAGAACCACCAAAGCCGCAGGCAAGGCAAGTAGAAGTAGGTAGCCCACCAAAAGATAGCTAAAATTACACAAAAATATCTACTTTGTTTTTGTTGTTTTCTTCAGTCTTTTGCTTGCTCTTGCTCTTGCTCTTGCTCATCATGGTGTGGTTTTCTTTGTTTTGTTAAGGCATGTAGAGCTTATTCTTACACTGGCATCGCCAAGCTTCAGGGTAGTACTCTAGTGGAGTGGTCACACCGGGGTGAATCGCCACGTGCACTGGCTTACACGGTGAGCACCTTCCACACTTGGATCTACACGTGGGTGGTGATGAACCCAAGCCTAGTCTTCTTCTACTACTAATAATAACCCCAAAACCTTGTTCAAATACTCCTCCTTTTGCATCACTTTTGTCTCTCTCCGCTTCAGCTTCACTAGTGCCTAGCACATAAAAGAGGCAGTGATCAATTTAAAGAGTTTTAAAGAAATATTTCTTTGTTTTTCAAAAAAAAAATTTGATTAATGTGCTTACCTAGTAAAGAGAGAGTGACGGCAGTGGCAGCTGAGGCAAATAAGAGAAACGTTGTTAAGGCTGTGAGAGTTTGATGGTGGTGGTGGTGGTGGTGGTGGTGGCGGCCGCGGTGGTGCAGTACGCCCATCGCCGAGGTGGTTAGCAACAATCTGATGAGGAAGATTTTTAGTAATACATATGATGATGGCTCATCAGTTCAGGAGAGTGATGAAACAAACCATGGTATGAAAGAGTGTGATGGGAGCTAGGCTATTATTGGCTTATTGCAGGCGTTTTTTTTTTTTTTTTGCGTGTGAGCGTGTGACTATATGTGTGAGTAACTCTAAGTCAAAGAAAGACACATACCCAAAAGATGAGAGAGAGAGAGTGAGACTGTTTGTTTTATTGTTTGGCATAAGGGTGGGTGGGTCCAGCAGGTGGACCTACAATACCCTGAATGATTGTGATGGCCTTTGGGATCAAAACAGACCAGACCATTTAATTTACTGTATATTCCAAATGCCATTTATGAGTTAGGACTTGTTAGGAGAAAAGAGTAATGGTAACTACACAACAACAACAAAAAAAAAAAAAGACAAATTTTTTCACACATATCCAAATGGCAAAATTTTATTTGTTTTGCTATTGACATTACTGTTTAACTTATGACAAATAATCTACTACATCAACGAATGTCAAATCTTTTTTGTTTCTACACTTTCTCATGAAGAAATTTATGCAGTTTGAATGGGAAAAGAAGTGGGCTGCAAAGTCCAAGTTGGGTGTTCTTTTCCACCCCCGTACAAGAGGGTAAAATTTAAATACATTTCTTTTCAAAGGTGTTGTGACATAGATTTTCTTAACTAAATTCTATGACGTATAATAAATTATTAATTATTTCAAAAAATTAAACTGCTAAAAAATAATAAATTTGGTTATTAACTAATAATTATAACACTTCTTATGACCTGTGGGCCTAAACTTTCATATGTAATAAGTGGAGCTTAACAAATAAAATTTTTAACACTTTAAACGGAAGGTAAAGTAGAAACAAAGATTGAACATAATATTTCCTACTTTAATATCATGATAAATTACTGATTGTCCAAAAAATTTAAGGTATTAAACAACCATGAATTTAATCATTTAACAATAATTATAACATTTACTTTGATAAATAAAATCACATGGTTGAATATATTTTCCTTGGAAGTTGATAAAATTGTTTATGCTCATTGGTTAATGTGGTCTTTGTTAACAATTGCACTAAGTACATAAGTCAAGATGCATTCAATGTTCTATTAAATGATGCTTTTATTAGTTTATACATTTTTCATAAAAATAAAATAAAATTATGCACACATATAAAGAAAAACATAGACAACAATAATAATTTGTGTATGCAGACCAATAAATTATCAACAAGTGTATTTTTTGTTTAAAAAAATGCGTATTACCACTCATAATTTAATATATATTATTTCTAAATTTGTACGTTGAAGGTGCTTATTAACTAACATGCTGAGGTGAATATAATTAACTTTGTAATTGAATTTAAAATTAAAAACTCAATAACTAAAAAATTGTACCTAAGTTCCAAAATACAATTTTTAATTTTTATTATAGTCAAAGACTACAATAAAAATCTGTAAACAGCAATTTTGGTTGTTAAAATGTCTGTTTATTTCATCACAAAAGAGGGTTTTTTTTTTTTTTTTTTTTTTTTTTTTTTTCGAATGAAGAAATGTAAAATAAAGAGTGAAATTTATGATGTTTTATATAAGTAACCATTTATGTAAAATAGATAAAGTGACATTCTAGTAACTACGCATGAAAGTTGTAATGGGATGAATGAGAAAATGGGGAAGTAATAAACAGGAATTTGAGGGAAATACATACCCAAAAAGAAGGGTGGGTGTTAAGGTAGATGGTAACAGCACACGTGCTGTTGCGTACGTGTGAGAGAAATGGAGGGTGCTGTCTTGTACGGGACGAACATCTGAGGTGAAACCCACCATTATTGCTCTTTCTATCTAACATGCCATGGTGTGTGTGTGTGTGTACGACATGGCCTCATTAAATATAAGGGCCCCTACAACACTCACGTTTGTTGTTGCTATTGTTTTTGTGTTATTGGCCTATTACTATTCTCTCTGTATTTCTATGTTCTCTTTTTTATGGGAAGAAGGGGAGGCAACTTCAAATTGCGACTCGACAGACATAGAAGGGGGCTAGCTAGCTAGGTGACATTGGCCTACATAAGCCTTTTGACGTGTTTGTTGTGTTTTTGTATGTGTGATTTTATCTTGAGGGGATATGGTTAATGAGTGTGAATGTCAATTTTGTTATTGCTATCCACTATATATATATATTTTTTTTTAATTTTTAAAGAGACATATAACATTTAGGTAAAATGGTATTTATTGATTTGTTTTAGTTACTGTAGTAAAATCCACTTGATTATCAAGTATAATCGACAATCAAGCACCTGTTATTACTATATTCATTTATTATTTTAGGATTTTGTATACAAATGACTTTGTGCTAGAATCTTATAATGCAATGTAGCTACTTTTTATA
Source organism: Quercus gilva (assembly GCA_023621385.1). Taxonomy (NCBI): domain Eukaryota; kingdom Viridiplantae; phylum Streptophyta; class Magnoliopsida; order Fagales; family Fagaceae; genus Quercus; species Quercus gilva. The sequence goes on from CM042478.1 coordinate 53,037,759, forward strand.
AAGAATCACAACTTTAAATTTAAAATTTATATTTTTATTAGTTTTTGTTATTTTTCAATGCATGTCTCAAAAAAATAGTATAAAATTTTATGCCTATGTTTGGTATAGCTTTTTTGCTAAATTAAAAAAAAAAAAAAAAAAAAACAAAAAACAAAAGAGAGAGAGATATGAAAACAAAATACTGAAATTACATAACAAAAAATGAGAAGAGAATTTTAAAAATGAATTAATAACAATTATGCTAACATGACTTGAATTAATGAGCTAAGTTTATTACATACTGTTATAAATACTTCATTTTTTAATTGAAATCGTGAATTGAAGTCATAATATTGAACTTAAAAATCGTGACTTCAAATCATCATTTCAATTAAAAAATAGAGTACATGTAAAATTGTATATAACAGTTTGTATAAAAAAAATATTAACCTAAAATAATTTAGGGTATCTCATAAAAAAAAAAAAAAATATATATATATATATATATAATAATGGTTTTAAAAATAAACCAACACAATCAATCAATTAAAGTAAGTTAACAGTGAACCGATGCCTAAAGTTTGTAGCTAGGTCCTACCAAAAACTAGCCAATTAAAATTATTTTTATTCTTTTTCTTTTTCTCAATTAAAATATTTGTCATATTTATTTTGAAATAAACAACTAAACATTGTTCCTGTTTTGTCCTTTCTGTTTTTGTTTTGTTTTTAATTTTTTTTAATTGTTTTTTTTACCTATTAATTTCATTATCATGGTCCTTTTTTGAAAGTACAGTACATTATCACGATCTAATCACATCACACGTTCAAAATTATTTTGTAGTGATTATTTTATTAGTTTGGTAAAATCAAGGGCAAGGGCTACATACATTAATGAACCCGCATGATCTTTCTGTAAGTGAGGGCCTAGGTGGCTAGCCTGGCCTGGCACTGGCAGTGAGGTTTGGTAATATGGCTCCGTGATTGATGGGTTTTGGTAAATTTGGGTTCGGTAGCATTTAAGGCATGCAATTGACTAGCCATATATATATTCAGTAGCGAGCTTGCTTCAGTGAGAGGATCGAGTAGTATAGTTGGCCGGTGCAGCAGGGTCTTTGTTTTGTTTGGACAAAGGAAATCTAATTTACGATGTTGCACTACAACAAAATGTATTTTTAGTGACGAAAATTAGTGAGGAAATATTTTTCGTCACTAAAAATACAGCTTTAGTGACGAAATATGAATTTCGTCACTAATAATGAAAAAAAATTATTACATTTAGCGACGAAAAATAAATTTCGTCGCTATTGTGATCTGAAAAATAAGCACCAAGGAGGGAAACTTTGGCGCCAACTTAATTAATCTATAGTGACGAAATTTTTCGTCGCTAAAAGTTGAAACTTTTAGTGACGAACTATTTCGTCACTGTAGATATTACTGTGGATAGTTTTAGTGACGAAAATACGTTCGTCGCTATAAGTAAGTATTAGTGACGAAAAGTAGTCGTCACTAAAAAAATAAAAGTATTACACTTATATGTTTTTAGCATGACATACCTGAGGTTATTCCTGAAGGTGAAACTTCAAGAGACGCTAATCAAAATGAAGAGCATGACATACCTGATGTTGATCTTGATATGGATTATGATATGTAGAGTTCATAACAATTGTCTTAAAGTTTTATACTTGTCTTAAAGTTTTATGCTTGTCTACGTAGCAATTGTTATTGAGATGTTTTGTGCTTATCTTAAACTTGATATGGATATTGATGTGGTCATTTGTTGTGTTGAGTTAGTAGTAATTGTGTTCAAATTTAGCACTTATGAATTGCTTGATATGGATAATGGTATGGACTATAATATGTAAAGTTAGTAGTAATTGTTATTGAGATGTTTTGTGTTTATCTTGAACTTGATATGGATATTAATGTGGTCATTTGTTGTGTTGAGTTAGTAGCAATTGTGTTCAAATTTTGCACTTATAAATTGCTTGATATGGATAATAGTGTGGACTATAATGTTAAGTTAGTAGCAATTGTACTTATCTTTTATGTCAATACATAGTTTCAAAAAATGCCCAAAAAGGCCAAATACACTCATAATATACCGAGGTATGAGATGGCAAGATTGGATAGAATGAGGCAAAACCAAGAGATAATTGATGCTTTGGGATTGAAGCACATCTCAACTTCTCTAAAGGATTCTGCTCAGTCCAATTGTGCAAAAAGGAAAAGAAGTAGAGCTAGTGTTGTGGTAGATGATGATTATGTACCACCTATTGGTGACGATGAGAATGATGTTGAGTCATCTAACTCTTTAATCCATAAGGTACAATAGATGTTCCATAGGGTGCAATAGATAATAACTTTGTTGTTCTATTATTTGTAATGACTTTGTTGTTCCATTATATATATGTTTCTAGTTACAGATGGCACCAGGACGACTTACACGCTCGCGAGGTGAGACATCTATCCCGGTGGTCCAATCTATGGTCCAATCTACGGTTCAATCTACAGAAACACCTCTTGAAGCAAATCCTCTCGCCCAAAGTTCTTCAAGTGCGGAGGCTACCGACGCATTAACTAGCACGACTGGTAATTACATAAAACATACTTAATTGCAACTGCACCTTATCTTTACTATTGAGATTATACTTAATGTACATAGAATGTATAATTTTATAACATTGATAATTTTTAAATAGGATCTGCTAGCAGAAATACCCGTGGAACAACACGTGGTATAGCAGTACGGGCACTTGTTGAAAAAAGTGGTAAACTACCAGTACGTATAGCTGCAGAGTATGATGCTCCTGTTGGGAAGAATGCGTGCAAGCTTGTCAATCAAATTGGCGTACAAGTGCGAAGTAATTTGTCTAGTTACAACGTAAAAAATTGGAAAAGTGTTGATGCTGCTACTAGAGATGTGGTGCTTCAAAATATTGTGGTAAATTTATATTAATAACGTCTAACTCGTCTTTGTTGTCACTAAGTATATTAATTCATATAATAATATTTTTATAATACATATATATTTCATTTTACAGGATCAGTTTGAACTGGAAGGAGATTCTAACTTAGTAACGAAAACAGTAAATACAAAATGTGGAAGATTATTGAGTAGCGGCTCTAACAAGTTGTATCAGACTTATAAGAAGCTTGTACAATCTCATGATGAAGACTATGCAAAAAGCCACCCGCCAAAGAATGTCACACTTGAGCAATGGACTGGACTTATTGAAGGGAGATGGACCAATAAAGACTGGCTGGTAAATTATTTATGCGTATATTATTATTATCCAATATTTACTATATTATGTTGTCAAAGGATTAGATTAATACTTAAATGAAGTAAATTTATACTGTTTTATTAATGATCTAATAAATATCTTGAATGTTCTTTATTAGGAAAAATCAAGAATTAATTCTAAAAATAGAAGCAAAACTTCAGGCAAACATAGATGCGGGACAAAGGCACTTGCTGTTAGGGTTGATGAGGAGGTGCGTGTTTTTTCATTTTCTTAAACCTTAGTATATTACATGTTGTGATTAATTAACTATAAATAACTAACACTCGAATGTTAATTAATTAGACAAATAATAATGGCGGTCAAGTTCCTGAATTGGCAAAAGTCTACAAAGATGTTCATTTTAATCCAAACACAAATAAGTGGATACACCATGACGATGAAGCGACATATGTATGTGCATCATTCCATCCCTATTATTCCATGCTTATCATGTTTGTAAAATTATTACATATGTAGTATTAATGTTGTGATTGTTGTTTTTTTTTTTTTTTTTTTCACCTCTTTCAAATGGTAGGAAACTATTCTCAAAGTGCAAGAGGATCATTGTCAAGATCCTAATGCAATTCCCCTTACACAAGAGGAAATTTCAAACTTGGTTTTTAAGAAAAAATCTGGTATTGTAAAAGGACTTGGCATGAGACCTTCTTCTTCTCTAGTAACCACTGCCTCATCTAGTGCCTCGGTAGAGTATATTCATCGGTTAGAAAATGAGATAATTGAGCTCAAAGAGGCAAGAGTTAGGGATGAAGAGGAGCGAGCTAAGGAGCAAGAGGCACGAGCTAAGGAGCAAGAGGCGTGAGCTAAGCAAGATGAGATCCAAAAGAATATTCTTAATTTTTTGAGGAGCAAGGGTTATGATGACGGTTTTAACTATGGGGGTGATTCATCTTCAAGTTAAATCACTTATTGGTAACACTTCATTTTTTATGTATCATTTGAAACTAATTGTTAGAAATTTTTTTATAACATAGTTAATGTTTTTACTTTACGATTTTAATGTAATAGTGTTTTTATATTTGTGCAGATTTCTTATTGGTGGCTTTAGGGGATTTACTTTTGGTATTATTTGAAGACATATGAGGACATCTTTTGGCTTTAGGGGGTTTTAATTATATTATGCTACATTTTTTGTATTGTTATAAAACATTTTAAGTTATTGTATGTGTTGCAAACAATTATTGTATGGAAGGAGTTTAAATTTGATACTTGTTTTAATTTTAACTTGTGGAATGTATGGATCGATTTTTTATAAATGTGTTGTTGAAATAAATGTGTTAATCAAATGTGAGATTTTAATAATGTAATGACAGGTTACAGGTTAATATCAACGTCATGAAAATAATAAAAACAGAAAATATGTTTTAGTGACGAATTTTTTCGTCACTAAATATGGCAACAAAAAATTGTTTTAGTGACGAAATATTTCGTCACTAAATGCAGTGGAATTTTGTAAGAAATGGTTTTAGTGACGAAAATTTTCGTCACTATATGTGTATGGATTTTCTTAAAAATAGATTTAGTGACGAATAATTTCGTCACTATATGTACCCGAAAATAGTTTTAGTGACGAAATTTTTCGTCACTAAATATGATTTAATAAACTGAAATGGTTTTAGTGACGAAATATTTTTGTCACTAAATACTGTTTTTAGCGAGGAAAACATTTAGCGACGAAACGTTTTCGTCGCTAAAAGTTTTTTTTTTTTTACCCAAATTGGACTTTTAGTGACGAAATTTTTCGTCACTAAAAGTCGCCAAGACTTTTAGCGACGGGGCTACAGCGACGAAACGAATTTCGTCACTAAAGGTTCTTAGTGACGAAAAACTGGACTTTTAGTGACGAATTTTTTCGTCACTAAAAATACATTTTCTTGTAGTGTTGAGTATGATAGTACAGAGCAACACTGTGGATATAACGTGCATACCATAAAAATACAAGTGAGAAATCAGTGGGGTGGTTTCAAGTTTGGTAAGTTTACTCCAATGCTCTTTAATGGAGTCAGGAAAAAGAAAAAGATTGTAATTGAAGTATCATATATATATATATGCATGGAAGTTGTTCCTGACAAAAGGATTGGTAAAACAAAAAGGATAAAAGAATCGTAGAACAATCTTTTTATTTACTATGCATGCATAGTATCTTTAAGTACATTGCTTTAATTCAATAATGTCCCACAACTTAAACCCCATGCACATGCATGAGTTTAACCATAAAAGCCAACCTTTTTCTCATAATAAGCGATTATGATTATGATAATATCACGATTGATCATCGTTTTATTAAGAAAACAAAACGATACAAAATAAACGTAAAAAGACAAAACTCATACCTGGATTCAATTTGGAAAAAGCCTAGAAAATAGGTTTCCGTATGCGGCCCCTTGGATATTGAGATTCTAGCTAGTATGAAGAGGAGAGATCTGGACTGGTCTAAAATAGTAGGCTACTGTCGGAAAACCATTGCAGCAAGCAACCACGACTGTTTATTTTCAGATATCAGGTGTGAAATTTTTGAAAAGGACATTCAAAAATTTTAAGACCAGGTGAAAAAATCAAACTTTTGCAATAACGCGGTAAATTGTGACCAATGGGTTCATATAAAAACGATATGTAATTAATAGCATTATGTAAGATAATTGTACCTAAAGTTGTGATTTTTTTTTTATACACTTCATTCTGGTCCTATAAACTTTACACATTGAAAATAAATTTTGCAAAACGTCCCCATTTGCTATTCTGTTCATTTAAAGAGTTTAGTTTAAATTTTAATAATACTTCAGGAAATATTAAATAAAAACAAAGAAAACGGAAAACAATTATTTAGATAAAACATATATATTTGACTTTATAGAATTAACGGATAGGATTACTGTGTTGTGTGATTCGGATTGTTTTTGAGACAGTAATTAAAAAAAAAAAAAAAAACACACATAAGGTAAGCTAAGTTACACCTAAGTTTAGGAAGGTTGAATGATTCTATTGTGTATTTTCCAAAACACAATAGTTATGAGACATCTAGTTAGTAAAATATGGTACGGGTTTAATATTGTAAGTACGTATACGGATGCATATAATATGGTATCTTTAAAAAAAAATACGTTTCAAAACTTCGGCATAAAAATATAACAACAGATAAAGAATGATATGTGTATAGTACGAGTATGTTACGTTTATTTTTAAAAAAATTGTAACAAAAATGCGGAAACATTTACCATATATGTTATTAATATTAATACTATAATCTTCCTATCATGACCTTTAACTTTTGTCAAGTGTGATTTAAATTTTACTATATAGGTATTGATGTGTCAATAATCATTAAAAAATAATAATTTAAACACTCATTTAGCATCGTGTTGTGGTCACACCAATCTCATTCATTGGCATATTAACTTGTAAATATTTTCTAATAAAATTTGTATTCCATCTTTTTTAAAGCATACAACAACATTAACACATTGGGATTTGTGTCTAGCTAGCCGCTTTAGTTTTTAATTTTGGATTTAGGATTTTAATAAAGAGATTAAATTTAATAAGAATGTAGTGTAAAACTCAAATTTTCCTTCTTTAATTCTAACATACCATATCATTATATTACATATTAAAGAATAGGAACAACCACTTTCAATTAATTTTAATACTCATTTGAAAATCTAACTTAATTGGGAATTTATTGAAATATTATTATATGTAGTAGGATGTATTAAGTTTTAAGTAAAAAGCTGATATGGTAATCTCTTATTGAATGATGTAAAATATAGGTTTTGCACTCCATCCTTACCAAGTTTGGATTCTTTAATAAAATATTTTTTGACAAAACTTATGTACCATACCTTAAGTACTGTTGTTTCTTAGGTCTCCTCTTAAGATTCTGTCATGTGGTTACTTAACTAAAACATATAATTCCATCCCATGTTAAAAAAGTCACATGATAGAAATTTAAGAAGTAAACATAAGAACTGTATCTAAGTCTTGCCCAATATTCTTATAGCAATACGTTTCTATTGAAACTTTTTCAGTTTGTGTTTTATGGTAATACGTGTCAGTATAAGTGTTTTACTTTATTGTTATCACTTAATATATATATATATATATATATGTTCAATATGAGAGAGGGGTATTATAAATTTTTAATTCCCTTAATCTCCTCTTTGTATAAGTGAGATCTAAACTCTGATTTTTTTTTTTTTTTTTTGATAAACTAAACTTTGATTCCTTATTCAATAATAAAAGACCTTAATGACTAATTTTATGATTAAAATCTAATACTAAGGTACCGTTTGGATTGCGTCTACACGTCCACGTTTTAGCGTTTTACGTTTTTTTTTTTTTTTTTTTTTTTACCAAGGCCTCTTGCACTGTTTCCATGAACAGTGTATTAAGGCAAATGAACAATATTTTCATTTGTGAACAATAATAAAAAATTATTTTTTTATTACTTTTAATTTTTAATTTTTAACAAAATAAATAGTATTCGAATGTACCCTAAATAAACATTGAAAGTCTCAAAGTCCTGCACAAAAAACTAGCGAGAGAACTTCATGTATTACGGTTCCTCGTTAAATGGCACGACCCACTTCGCAGACTTAAACCTTCTGCACCAATTTCAGCCTTTCAGGTCATATTCAAAACTTAAAATCTTGAAAGTACGGATTGGGCTTAAAACTATTGGTGCAGAGAAAGAAAAAAAGGTACGAAGAGAAAGGTAACAGATCAGGCCCCATAAGGCCAGGCCCGGAGTTAAAAAGTTATTCTTTTTCGGGCCTTGTAAACTCTTTAAGAAAATTCAGGGGGTTAAAAAGGTAGAATTCAAGGGTAAGCCGTAAGTCGTCTTAACTGGTTCCTTACATGAGATTATATATGTACCATGCTGCATTTGTAGTTTGCCAGAAAGCTAATTTGTTCATAAAAGAGATACATAATTTCACATACAAAAAAAAAAAAAAAAAAAAATAGCACATATATATATTTCAGTGCAAACAAAACTGAAAACATAAACAAGATAAAAGACATAACATAATTTGATGATTAAAATCTCAATCAGTATTGCCGAGTAAAACAAGGAAGAAAAAAAAAAAAAAAAATGAGAGGTTTAATTTATTAGAGAGCTTGGAGTTGCCAACTAAGAGGGTGGTCCAAGTGCGGCTGAGATTAGAAGACGTGACAGTGAGGTGTGGTTTCCTGTTTCCTTCTCCCGGTGGAGTCAGAAATTTTTGTTTGAAGGGCCAAATTGCAGCACTAATATATTTATCAAGACATTTTCACACACATATATATACAAATGTTTATTTATTTTATACACACCATTTTTTATTTGATAAATTATATATGTACATGCACCAAAAAAAAAAAAAACTTAGTATTTTCAATCACAATTATGTTTGATAACAATCTTTCATAAAATAAAATTCATTTTTACCATTTTTATAGAGAAATTCTTAAAAAGTTTCATTTTTTTATACAAATTATCAAATTTTATACTAAAGTAAGTAAAATAATCTTTCAATTGAACTAATAAAATTTTCAAAAACATAAAAGGTCCAAAACTTGGAGGAAGAAGTTAAGCTCCAAACATATTTGAAGCTATTTTGATCTAACCCATTATGTGGCAACTAAAGAGACATTTCATGTGTAGTTTTAGTGACAATATTTTTTTAATGAGTCAATGACTTGTTAATTGCTACATGATGGGTTGAAAAAGATATAGATTTAAACATATTTGGTGCCAAACTTTATGAAATATTTAACAGATATAAGATAACATTTTACAATAAAAAATAGAATTGCAAAAAATAATGCTATGTCTCTATAACTATTAAACCAACTATTTTTTTTAAGAGCATCATTATACTAAATCAAATATTTGGGAGGGTCAACTCTTCCTTTTGTAGACTAAATTTTGAAAACATTAAAATAATTACATATATTTTTTTTAAAATTCAAAATTTTGGGGGGCCATGGCCCCCCACCCTTACACATAGTTACGCCCCAGCTTCTCCCATTGGGAGAAGAAGCTAATAAATTCGAATGCATGCATGGTTGAATTAATAAGCAGAGAGGACAGAGGTGACCAATCTAAGGGTCATATATATTGATTGATCAAGAGGTAAGAACCAATTCAGTTGGGTTCATACCCAGCAAAAAAAAAAAATTCAGTTGGGTTCATATATATATATATATATATATATTGGTATTGTTGTGGTTTCTGTGGTCTTATTAATTAAACGGCTCAATGTTACCAAGTGAAACAGAGAGAGAGAAGAGAGACCACAAAGGATGGTCCTAGTGAGCCTCGCTGAGACTAGTAGATGTGGACATGAAGGTGTGGTTGGAGGTGGTGCAAGTAAGACAGATATTAATTTCATTATATAAAACAACAGGTTAAAAGATAGTAATAAATAATTAAGATGTTGACTTGGTGCTCTTTGTATTCTATCTTCATCCCAAATGATCGACCTAAAAAATAAGTGAGTTTCTTACACAGATCGGAAGTATGGGGTCTTACAAGGAGTAGGTAGAGAAACTACACTGGTTGCCCTCTCTACCCATTTTCTTTAACCCAAAAAAAAAAAAAAAAAAAAAATTTAAGATGTTGAAAACAATAATTATGATAAAATAATTAAGTTCACACAGTTGATACTTTGATTGGATTAAAAACTTATTTGAAAGATTTGGCACTAGAAATATATGGAAGCTTGAATTAATACTTTGAATATAGGAAACTTGATGATATAAATTGGGAATAACAAAATCCGTGGAAAAATTGGGATCCAATCATTGGGAAAAATAAGTTTAACTTTTATTTTCTTGTTTTTGTCTCATGTTTTATCAAATAAACTCTTTTTTTAATAAGTTAAAACTTAAAACTAATTTTTATTTTATTGTTTTGTCTCTAAGACTCTAAGAGCACCCGCACCAGACGTGCTAAATGTGCCAAATGCCAAATATTTGGCACACCAAACACAAAAAATCCCCCTTTATTAGATGTTCCAAATGCTATAATTTTTGCAACATGCTACAGTATCCTCACATATTTTCCATTGTATGGACAGATGTGCCAAATGCTTTTATTATTTTTTTATTCCTCTTTCTCTCTCATCTCTCCGCCAGTCTCACTCTCTCACCCCAATCCTTTCCTCTCTCTCTCACCCCAATCCTTTCCTCTGAACCCCAACCCTCACTGCTTTTCCATGCCAACGTCAACCCTGACTAGTTGAGGCAGTTGATGGGTCATGGAGGATTTAGTTGAGGCAGTTGGGCTGGGTGTCGGCAGAGGTGGGTTTCAATAGTTAGGCTGGGTGTTGGCGGAGGTAGGTTTCGATAGTTAGGCTGGGTGTTGGCGGAGGTGGGTTTCGATTGAGTTGTAACTAGGTGTCAGTGGAGAACAGTTTTTGATTGAAGGTGGTTTTTTTTTTAGTGGGTTTTCAATTGAAGGTGGGGCGGTTGAAGGTGAGTTTTCGGTGGAAGGGTTTTCAGTTGAAGGTGAGTTTTTTTTGTTGGGTTTTCGGTTGAAGGTGGGTTTTCGGTGGAAGGGGTTTTCGGCTGAAGGTGACTTTTTGGTTGAATGGGTTTTTGTTTGAAACTAGGTTTTCAGTTAAAGGTGGGGCTTTTGCTTTGGTTGTAGTATCAATGGGTGGTGGTGATGAAGGTTTTCGGTTGGTGATTGGTTGAGGCAGTTGATGGGTCGCGGAGGATTTGGCTGGATTTATTTAGGTTGGGGTTTGGCTGGGATTTGATGGGTTGTTTGGGTTGGGGTTATGGTTATTTGTTGTGGAATTCGGCTGGATTTGTTTGGGTTTGCTTTGAGTTGTGTTTTTGGTTGTGGAGGATGTGGTGGTTGTGTGGTGGTGGCTGTTGGTTGTTGGCAGCAATGTGGTGGCTGTTGGTTGTTGGCAGTAGTATGTTTGATGAGTTGTAAATATTTTTTTAATGTGTAGTAAATATTATTTTAATGTATAGAATTGAACGATAAAGCATCTGATAAATAGTATGTTGTAAAATAACGTGGTAAAATAATAAAATAGGCATTTGGTATGACAAAATAACATAAATTATGCCACAACTGTTATGGATGCTCTAACAAATAAGTGCAAACTCAACCACTTAATTTGAAAAAAAAAAAAATGTTAACAGGTAGTTTTAGGGCAATTATTAAATTATATTTGAAAAATTTTGATATTATTTTTATAAAAAATATAAAAAATTATCAACAAAATTAGTTTTATTTTTATTTTTTCATAAAATATTTCTCAAAATAGTCTCTTAACTAATGCCGCATTTTTTAACATTAAAAAAAACCGCGTGGTCCGAGCAAGCTTTTTCAGAGCATACAACACTTGCTGGTTCCACTTTAGACAGATGATATATTGTACAATATTCAATTAGACTCGCTTTCCAATAAGTTTACACGAGTGGTGATTTTAATTTTTTATAGTATTTCATCTTCCAATAAAAAATAATAGGAATAATTTTGCAAAAAATCTAATATCACAAAAAAAAAATTTGCTATAATTTTTTTTATGTGACTGACTTTGATGAATAGAAAGAAATTAATGGTATATGTGAAAGTATCACACAACAGAAGGTATATAATGTAAGAAAATTGTAATAAAAATTGTAAACTTATTTATGGTAATAAAATATGACAGGTATTCATTACAGACATTAATTAATTAATTTTTGTTTAAAAGACAAAAGCTTTCGATCGTTCTTTCTATTATTTTTATTCATGTAGTGTAGACCACAAGACCAGATATTTATTTTGGACAAAAAAAAAGACATTAAGAAATATGATTAAAATAATGTATGATGATTGATTAAAAAAAAAAAGAAAAAGAACAGTAAAGTGTAAAGAAAGAGAGAGAGAGAAAGAGAGAGAGAGAGAGAGTTTAATTAAGTTTAAGTTGATGATATAATAGAGAGAGCAGCATACGTGGCAGTCTAGGGTGCATTCTAGCTTCTAAAGAGCCCCTAGCAAAGAGGAGACAGACAGACTCACACGCCGCGGCCACTCTCTCTCTCTCTCTCTCTTAAACAAAAACAATAACCTCACACTTCACACTTCACTTCTTCACTCTGTCTCACACACTCACATTTTATTTTTACACACACAGACTCTCACTCGCTCACTCACTAAACAGAGTAACCATTTTTAATTTTTATTTTATTAAACCCCTTTCAAAAAAAAAAAAAAAAAATTAGGGAGTGAGTGGTCAGATCAGTTGGTAGCGGCGGCGAATCGGAAGCGATGAACGCCGCCACGACGACGTACGGGTCTATACTGGAGAAACCCCTAAAGCAGCTGACTGAGGAAGACATTTCTCAGCTCACCCGCGAAGATTGCCGCAAATACCTCAAAGACAAAGGTTCCTTTTTTTTTTTGCTCTCTTTTCTTTCCCCATATTTCCACTTTTGTCCTCCCTTTCTCTCCGTATTTTCCGCTACTTACCTGCCTCTACCTTTACCTCTACCTCAACTTCTCTTTAAACTCTCTCTTCAACTCTTTAACTGTAAACTAAACCGCCTACTACTACTTTCTATATAATAATAATAATGTTTTTATTTTATTTTATTTTATAATTAGTAGTGGGGATATGATTAAATTTAATTATAATGAGACACAAAAAAAAAAAGTGACACACGTGTCCGTACGTGCAGGAATGCGAAGGCCATCGTGGAACAAATCGCAGGCGATCCAACAGGTGATTTCCCTTAAAGCTCTCCTTGAACCTTGCGACGACGACGACGTTTCCGCCACTCATAACCTTCGGAGGAGGGTTGTTCCTCCTCAATCGCAACCCGGCCACGTCAGCGCCTCTCTCTCTCTCTCTCTCACTCTTTTACTTATTTTAAGGATGTTTTTTTAGCTTTGACATCAGTTTACCGTTAAAAAAAAAGTTAGTTGTTTTGTTTATTTGTTTTTGACTCTGAATGTTGAAAATGCGCTGACTTTTGGAATGTTTGTAACCTTTTTTTTTTTTGGGGGGTTTGGAATAATTTGACAATGTTGTTGAATAATTGGGTTTATGTGTGTTCAGGGGACTTCGAATTCGGTTGATTCGGTTGAGGAACCAAGTCCGGATGTCCAGGTTTCGGTGTCGGCGGAAGAGCCACATGGGAGAATGGATCCTCCGAAATTGGGTCCTTCAGGAGAGCCACCCTGTGTCGACACTGATAACAATGCCATTAGTCCAAGGTCTTAATTTTTATTTCATTTTTATGTTTCACTTAACTTACTCCATAAATTAGCTATTTGGATTTGCTAGGAATTTGTTTGATTTGAGCTACAGGTTTACAGTTTTGTGAAATTTTGTTCTGTTTCGGCTGCAATGTGTATGCTTAGTGAGTTAGTGAACTGATGGTGCCATCAATCCAAGGCATGAGACCATTCACTTTTATTAAATCTTATGACTAATTAAATCAATTAAACAAGTCACATTACGTGTATTGTATATGTCATGTGACTAAAAGTAAACGTGGATACTCATTTGGAGGAAAATTCTATCTTTGTTTAAAATTAACTAAATGGTAGCTGAATGTGGGGAGTTTGAAACAATAAGAGGGGTCTTGGTTTCCATTTATTAATTCGTGACACGGTTATGAGGTTTTTAACCTAACATGATGAGCTCAATAAAGATTGAACCCTACCAACACAGATATGCTGATTCCGAATTCTTTAAGCTTGTACCAGTTTATTTGGAAGTACAATATGGTTGGTGTTCAGTGTGGGGTATGATGAAGCTGAAGTTGCTGGAATAGGAGTTTCCTTACCATGTTGGGCGGGAACTTAGTTGGATATATATCAGATGTCTTGTTTTCGCCTTGTCAATGGACAAGATAGTGATGCATCTTAAGTTTTGGACCTAAACCGATAGAAAGTAGAATATTGATGAAATTTGAATAAAGTCGACTACCACATGTCGCCCGCTCAAAGGAGAGGTCTGTGTATTTGGCTGCACCAGTCGTGACACTGCCATTCTTGTGGTCATCTACTTCCGAAATAGGCCCTACGATGCAGTTACTTTAGTTTTCATTCAAAAACTGTTTGCAGGGAAATATAACTTTAGGTGCTGATAGGTCATTGAATGGACGAACTTCCCAATAATAGCACCAGTTTCATCGCCCCATTTTTATTAACTTATCTGTATTAATTACTGACTATATACTCGATTATTTCCTTTGGCCTTATCAGCATGCATCCCTACTATGCAACGAAATGGCAATTTTTGTGCATGCCTGTGTGTAGAACACAATGATAACTGTTATCTGTTGATTAGTATATGTACCATTCGATGCAAGGCTGCAAACAATTGTATGAGGGGGACTTAACCAAAAGTGAAACTGTGTGGCTTGTTGTCAGAACATTTTTCAGTTTGTTTGCTAAAATCCTCTGTATCATGAAAGCTTGTATTATATTGAATGCACTGTTCTACTCTCAGTCTGAATTAATTTTAGTGAACCATTGTGAGTAGGGCAATATCTCACCCCATTTTCAATTCCTTATCTGAAAACCATATTTTGATATTTATTCTAGAAAATGGTTCATAATCAGCAAAAACTAGTTTTTGATTCCACATAATGATTAAATTCCTTTATTTCACATTTTCTTTTAAGGTCAAAGATGGGGTTGGGTTTCACAATATTTTCCACCCCCCAGAGCTTGTATGTCTAAGAACTTTATATTTCCTTCTCATCTTCTTTATTCTTCTCCTGTATTCTGTTGTAAATTGCAACAGTGTCTGCTCATCAAATAGCCTGTCAGCAGGTGAACCTTTGAGAAAGAACCAATGCTTTTTTCTCTGTTGCTGAGTTTCAGGACAAGTAAAGGATATAGTTTTTTTTCCCCTTCTTCTTCTTCTTCTTTTCTTTTTTTTTATTTTTTTATTTTTATAAATTTTAAAAAATCTATTTTATTTTAAACTAAATTTATGAAATTGATGGCAGTTTAAAGTCATATGTTGATGATCTGGCAGATGTGGAAATACCAGTGCAGAAATCAACATGTTTTGTACTTGATGAATAGCATGTAATTGTGAGCATTGCTTTGCACTGTTGGAATGTATTTTTTCTTGATCACTTAACTTTGATGATTTAACTATATATTTAGTTTCTCAAAAAAAAAAAAAAAAAAAAAAAAAAAAACTATATATTTAGTTTTGTTTAACAAATGCAGATTCTATGGCTACTTTTGAGAAAGAAAAATAACATGTAAATAGTTTATATTAACCAGCACAATTCAGTCCACATTTCATTCTAATTAATTTCCTTTTGTTAATTTTTATATAAGTTTTAAGAAAAAGGTATTTGGAAAATGTACCCACAGGAGTCCCTGTGCAACAAATGGAGCAGTGGGTCAAATGACAATTTTCTACTGTGGCAAGGTAAACGTGTATGAGGGAGTGCCCCCTGATAAGGTAATTAACTCTCTCTTTGCTTGGATACACTCCAGTAGCATATTGGCGATCCAATACAGAAATATCTGGATTTGCAGGCACAGGCAATCATGAACCTAGCATCTAGTCCAGTTCATTTGCCTCAGGATGATACAGTTGGTAGACCTGGAGGTCTTTGGTCCTTTCCATACCATTTAGCGGCTCCAAATGATAAAGATCACCATATTCCACCTAGTACCACAATCTCGCAGATGATGCAAACGGGTAAACTTTTGGGCTAGCCTACTCTCTGGATGCTGTAATTTTAGAATGCTATGGATTATCTTACCTCAGGGTTGCTTTCAGCTGTACTTGAAACTATGCTAAATAGAGAAGTAAATCCAGGGAATGGTAATGGCATCTCCCTCTTTCATATTTGGAAATGGATAGCATCACTATCGGAAATTCCCTTGCTTTTAAAATCAATCTTAATAGTTGAAAGTAAAAAGGACTTCATTGTCTGGAGGAAAGTTATTTTCCGTGATATAGGCGTGCTGTACTAGTCTTGTTCATTGCATTTTTTTATTCTACACATTACTCCAATGCTAATGGCACACAAAATGGGGCAACCTAGAGCTTTCTAAATGAATTTCCTAGATCTTCATTTAATTGTTTTTCAAAATACTGCCTCAACGTTCATTGAGTTTTGAGCGATTGGTAATAAGTCAATTTGGCAATGCTGACAGGAGATGAATGTTTCTGGCTGTGAATATTGTGATAGTTCAAACTCTTTCACAATTGATAATGTTAGAATTATGGTTAAGTGATTAAATTCACCATTTCCTAATTGCTTAAGTTTTTGGGACAATCGGTAATTTAACATGGTATCAGAGCAGGAGATCATGAGTTCAATCTTTGACTTTACTCTACCTCCCATTTAAAATGTTAAATTCCCACTTGTTGGGCCCCCCACTTATTTAAGGGGAATTTTAGGCCCACAAGTGAGGGGAAGTGTTAGAATTATGGTTAAGTGATTAAATTCACAATTTTCTAATAACTTAAGTTTTTGGGGCAATTGGTAATTTAACAGATGATATTGAAATTACCAATGTAAAAAAACAGTAACTTTTGAGCAATTGATAGCTAGGTAACTGATGATTTTGGTTGATTCCACAGAGAAGATGACAGAATATTCTCAGCAGTATAGGGAGAAAGGGAACATTACTCGTGACCCTGGTAAGAAACTTTGGTTTGCTTGCATTATTATAGCATGATATAGTTTGCATATAATTGTGATGGTTCTCATTTAGGGTGAAAAAATTATATATAGATGTTAATAGTTGTTACACGAAGATATTAGTATTGTATAAATATTAAGGCAGGCAAGGATATACATGGTTTTGGTGATATATAGCTAATTACTAAACACTTGCATGCTCTAATGGAATATATCCAAAAAAAAAAAAAAAAAACAAAACTTGGGACCATTTGCCAAGTCTAAGAAGGCCATTCTGTAAAGAATATTTTCTGAACTGTAATCCAATCTTTAAAAAATAAATAATTTAGTGGTTGTTGAAGATTTCATTGATTCTCTTTCTTTTTGTTTGTAGATCTCACTTTGTAATTTTTAAACCACTTCATCTATACTTGAGGTAGTTTCTCTTCTTCGATCAAATTTATTACTTATCTGAAAAATGAAACATATTTTAGGGGTTTTCTCTAGAACTTGTTAAGACCCCTAGGCCAAGTTTATTACTCTTCATTGCTGCCTGAGAGGGCTTTGGCACAAAATTGAGGAGGATTCTCTTCCTGAAACCAATATCCTCCTATGATGGGCTTCATGAGTGCATCACAGGTTTATTGGACCACAAGGCCAATGGTGACTCTTTTAAGTCCCTTTAAGAGGAGGCTGGTCCTGTTTTTTGTATTAAACTAAAACCTTTTACAGAGTATTTTACACTTTCGAAAACAATAAGCAAGATACAGCAATAAAATCATGTTTCCTTGGTCCAACTTAGCATCATAACTATTAAGTGACATGGAAAACGACACACATGCGTGTATATATATAATCAGTTAACCACTAATGCTTAGTCCTCAGTCACCTCAGCATTGTAAGGCACCATCTCTAAAACTATCTTTGCAGCCACACAAACTGTTAGCCTCCACCTCCATTTCTTCCATGACTGAGTTTACAATTACCATCCCTTTGTTCATTCCATGCTCACACAATCTTCCCTGCTTTGTACTGTATGTCACAGTGCTGCAGTTTAAAGCATTCTACTTCATTCCACCTCTAATTCTTCAATAATCAATAGACCTAGATATGATACTTATACATATAAATTTTAAAGCAAATAGAAGCTGTGCTTTTATGAGACGTCTGTGCATGCTATGGGAGATCGATAATAATAATTCAGAGGCTTAATATTTTAAAGCTCTCCTGCCTTACAATGTATGAGACTTATTAGTTATTTATTTGCCTTTAAACTTTTGGTGGTCTTTCTTAAGATGTAGAGGGTCAGGCAAACCGAAAAGTCTCGCTGCAGAGATATCTTGAAAAGCGGAAAGACAGGTAAATAATGTGAATAAATTGTCCATAATTGCATGACATTGATCACCTTGTGCCTTTCAATGCTGAAATTCTTTTCAAGCCTTCAATCCCATCACAAATCATTTTCCTTATTTTTCATGCTTGCATTCTTTAAGGGGAAGATTGAAGAGCAAGAAAAGTACGGGACTTACTTCTTCAAGCTTGGAGATGTATTTGAAGACAAACACCCCAAATGGAAATTCAAGCCGGAGTAGCACTAGCTCTCCACCCCAGCACGGACGGCCACCAGCCTTGAGTAACTCTAGCAACAATCAGCCAAAGAGTGCTGGTCTTGCTGTTGATCTCAATGACAAAGGTAAGCTGCATAGATCTTCCCTGCTTGTTTCTTGGCTTGTAATAGGCATAACTTCTTTATGCAACTTTTAGAGCTCATCAACCAAAAAAAAGGTCAACAGAACAGATAGATGGGATGTGTAGATGATCCACAGGCCACTCAGAAATAGTATCATTGTGACACAAGCCCTGTGATTTATTTTTGAGAGAGGATTTGCTGCAACCTTGTATGCAGCAATTGCTGCATATAGGGTAAGGTGGCAGCCAAAGAGAAGTGACAGCAAATCATGGGTAAGCTGGTCATGTGCATTGCACATGATCCGCACTTGTCACTTCTCTTTGGCTGCCACCTTACCCTATATGCAGCAATTGCTGTATACAAGGTTGCAGCAAATCCTCTCCCTTTATTGAAGTTTCTCTTTTTATGTTGATCAACTATAAGACATAACGTTTTGGTAGATGATTAGCTGAAAGTTGTACATTTATGGATAATAAATTGATTGCACTGCAGATGCTCAAGAATGCTGAATTTGAACAACCAGATGGTATTGGCAATTAAATAGAGAGCCCTACTTAGATAGTCACTTTGCCAAACATCAAAGAAGGGAAAGGGGGAACCAACTTGTCAGCCTCATACAGGCCTGCATTATGCACGATTTGGGCTGGCTTTGTGGACAGTGAAGGTTTTTACTGTCTATTTCTGGAGATGCTGCTTGGAGAATCCACTTTTCTAAATGGTATGAGTTGACACTCACCTGATCAATTTTGTAATGTCAAGAATCATTTTACCGTCCTTAGGAATTTCTCTTTTTTCGAGGGTAGAGCCGCAAGCAGCCATTTTCTGTTCACTATGTAAATGTATGCTATCTTTTGTTATGGTAATAGCTTATTCTACAAGTTGAAGTAGTTGTATTCTTTATCCAATGATTATGGTTACAGATAGTAGTACTAGCCACGGTGGTTCCAGTAATGGTCTTACTAAGAGGTGGTGATAATAGTGTTGGTCTTAGGGTGGCAGCACTAGCAATGGAGGGATTCTGGGATGGTGTGGTGGTTGGGCATTTTTGAACCCTATCTTTGTTTTGTTTATGGGGGAGTGACACATCTTCCTTGACCAACAGGCAACAACAACAATGAAGTCTTAGTCCTAAAATTTTGGGTCAATTATGAATTCTTAACAAATTAGGTAGGATTGACCATATGTTTTCT
Organism: Quercus gilva; assembly: GCA_023621385.1. NCBI lineage: Eukaryota > Viridiplantae > Streptophyta > Magnoliopsida > Fagales > Fagaceae > Quercus > Quercus gilva. Next base: position 53,057,510 of record CM042478.1, read on the forward strand.
TTTTCCTCCATTGTATTCTATTTGAAGTCATCATTGGCCGATATGTGTTATATCATATTTCTAAAATTTAAGAGTGTATATATATATATATATATATTTTTTTTTTTGTTTTATTATTTTTCACTAAAAGAAAATTTCTACTCACTAAAAGACAATATGAAAATATAAGTGCGACTTTGGAGTTGGACTTACTTGGTTTTCAATAGTGCAAGTGCAACCCACGTACAACAATAGTACTTCATGTTGACATAACAGTTGCATACATGAAAATGTAAAAGGCAGGGGAAAAGTTTGAGAAAGTATAATAATAAGTTGGTAAATTAATAAGAAAAAAAAGTTTAAATTAAGAGAGAATGTTGGAAATTGGTAAATGATGTGTAACAATAATATACTGCTCGGTTGTATTTGGGTTGGGCTTATGGTTTAAGTTGATGCTGCTGGAATTCAGCCGAAAAAAGGTTGACGCTGCTTGAGAATGAAGACTCAGCAATTCAAATCTGTCCCATTAAATTTGACACGTGGTAGTTCTTTAAATGCAGCCGGGACTCTTTTCACGGCTCCTGTCAATTTCACACCATCGAATTGCTCGTGCCAAATAGAAATGAGTAATGAGTTAATTAGATCACCTACTGTTCCAGGCTTCCAGCCTCTTCCTAATTAGATCTCCTGCCCATCATTTCCCACTATTTATAGTGGAACACACCCACATGAGAGTTGAAAGAATGAGCCTACACTTGTGAGAGCCAAACACCATTAAAGTGGACACAATGAAATAAGTAGCCTCCTCTCCGTATATGACATGACAACCAGGCCTTGTAACTTGTAAGTTGTAACCCACCCAGTTACTAGCGTCTGATCCTGACCCTGTATTATTATGTTCCGCATAATATAATGTATGAAGAGCATAGCTACAATCATTCCATGTGTGCCAACCCAAAGGTTTGCATTAGGCTATCCATGAAAGATTGCATATAAACAGTTGTAATACACCTTCCATAGCCTCCGCAGGTATGTTTTTCTTCCATAGAGTCCCTAGTATAAATTTTGATGTTTGTTTTGCCTTGTGCGGTGGTAACATTAATTGTACTGCCATGCAATGGAAGGTGTAAACGAAAATTATTGAATACTCCGAGAGTACTATAAATGTGTACTCTTCCTTCTCACATAAATTGTAGGTCCCATTATAAATTTAATTAGTAGGACTCATAGTTCATACGAGAGAAGAGAGTACGCATTTATAGTACTTTGGGAGTAACCAATAATCACCGGAGGATAACTGTTGTAATCTTTTTTTTTTTTTTGAGGGGGATAAATGTTGTAATCTTAGAACACAATAGTTGTGTTGCCAAATATGAAATCAATTTATTGTACCATGGTTATCACATTCTTTATAAAATTGCCTTTTAGAGTAGGTATGTAATGTGTCTTGATAGCCTTCAAAATTACAGCTATAAAATGTGGATAGTTTAGCCCATTTTGAACAGAACTTGGCCCTTACTTGGTCCGGTTGTGATACAAAAGGTTACATCCCTAGCAACAAATCCTTGCCCATCTACAGCCGCAATAGAAATTATAACGCATAACATTATAGATCACCATAATCTGTGTTTTGGGTTAAAATGATCACTTAATTAATATTTTAAAATAAGTGTGATTCAATAAATCTGATTTTTAATGTTTTAAGTGGAAGGTAAAGTAGAGATATGATTTGAACTTATGACTATCTTAAACTTTGATACCATAATAAATTATCAATTGTTCTAAAAGTTTAATTTATTAGAAAATTATGAATTTAATCCAATAACTATATATATATATATATATATGAGATAAATTCAAGTTATATCTGATGTAACTCCATAGGAATTACACATTTTTTAAACTATTGATTTTCATCCATTGTAATGGTTAAAACCCACCAAAACTACATGTGACCTGTAAACCACAAAATATATTTACTCAACTGTCAAAAGTCTCAGTCTCAGTTATTTTTAAATGGATATACTATTGCACGCAGCACACTGACATATTTGGACGGATCCAGCACCGGGCTTCAAGTGTAGGTTGGAGTGAAGTCCAGCTATGGCTAGGTGGCAACTAAAGTTGGTTTTTTATAATTAAAGATTTTGGGTTTTTTTGGTGGGAGATTAACTCCACAATGGTTGTTTGGTTTTTGGGTACTCATGGATTCCATCAAAGGAGGTGACAAATTGAGGGGTGTTGATTGTTGGTCGCTGTTGTTAAAGTTAAAGAAATCATCTGCATTTTAAGGTTAGAGATAGAGCTAAAGAGGGAGAACCAAAGAGGAGTCCTAGAATAGAGAACCAAAGAGAAGAGAGGAGTCGCATAAGAGTTTGGTACAAATTCTGAAACTCAAAAGAAATAAATAAATTTTTTTTTAAAAATAGTGTTGATGTGGAAAACAAAATCATAATTTATGTTTTTTTATTATTTATTATCGGTTCTTAAAAATAAAAAAATCAGAATTTTTGTTTTTTTTTATTTAAATAATGCTGATGTGTAAAAACTTGGAAGATTTAAAAAAATGTCAAAGGCCACTTCGGGATTGCTTAATAACATACTAAATAAATATATAAAGAATTAGAGCCATCATAGTATGTTTTAAGTACTCCAAAATAAAATGAAGGATGGTTATTGGATTATTTAAATATTTGAATTTGATTTTGGGCACTAATATATATTTCACTATGAATGATACTTTAACGAATGTTTTCTTTCATTCTTTTTTTAAAATAATTTTGGGAAGAGTTTTAGACTTGCATATTCTTTTCTTTTTTTTAGCTAAAAGTACTTGCCTTTTTGTAGTTAAAAAATTTCAGCTGAGGTTTTGGACTTTCTTTCATCAAGCCAGTGAGTTTTAGGCTGTTTAGATTCGGTGCAAATGTGACTTTTACTTAAAACCATCAACTGACAATCAGGTGGAATGTGTTGGTGCTCTCATGGCATTGAGCAATCTTAACGACTCTTGCAACTACTATTGGCTTCCAAGAAGGAATGGGAGGACATGCATTTATTATAGTAGTGATTTTTCTAGTGGGTTTAGTTTGATTTTCATTCTGCATATTGAAATGCTCCCTCAAACATAACCATGTTGGCTTTACTAGTTACTATTGCTTGATAAATTTTTTTCTTTTCAATGGCTTGTTACTGTAGTAGTATTTGTGAAAATTATTATCCAATAATAAAAATATTCAGGGTGTCCAACAATTTGCTATACAAGATCTGAAGTTTAGTAAGCATTTGGTTCCAAGAATAGTAAAGCCAAGAGTATGAAGTAGTTGCATATTTTTTTGGGGCTGTTTGCTTTTATGGCCAAATGTCAATTGGGCAAGAGATTTTTATAATATGCTACGCTTTTAAGTACGCACCAATAAAAAAGTATTTAGGGTAGTAGCAATATGAAATTGAGACAACTGGCAATGAAATTGAAATTTTCATTGTCGTTGCATATGTTCAGTTTTGTTTTTAGGTTCAATTTCAAAGAAATAAAAACTAATTGTATTTTTGACCAACTTTTAATTTTGTTAAGATTTTGAGACCCCTTAAAACAATAATTGGACTAACCTAGAGAATTAGCCAAGTGATTAACTTAGTCAAATTATGCAAATCTAGGTTAACACAATCAAATAATCATATCAAGCATATAAAGTAGCGAAAATATAAAGAACACAAGATATGATGACCCAGGAAATCACACGGTAAAAACCTGGGGAGGATTTGACCTAGCTATCCTCAAGGTAAACTTGAATCCACTATATGAAAGAATCGAAGTTCATATAATAAGACTTACAAGCCCCCACGCTCGACTTCTTATTGCTACCCACCAGTAGAACTTACTGACACGACCACGTGCAAGCTCCGAATCCATGAACTCCTTCTTTCTTAGATTCTCTACAAGTACAAGCACCCCCGCTTGTTTTTCTTTAAACTCTAATAGTAGCAACTGAGTTGATTATCAAGGTGCAGATAACATCTTCTCCTTGAAAACTCTAAGTTTTGTGTAAAGGAAAACTCCTCAAGGATCTTACAAGAGATTCACATAAACTGCAAATATGAGCAACCAAAGTTACTCTAAAAACATGGCTAGGGTTTCCTTTATATAGTGGGAGAAGTAGATCTGAAACCCTAATCCTTAATGGGCTTGGGCTGAGCTGAAAAATTCTGCAGAAAAACGCTCTGCCCGATATTCGATTGATCGAGCCTAAGCTTCGATCGATTGAGCCAGACAGAAAGTCACTAATACTTCTGCAGCCACTCGATTCCAACTTTACATAAACAACATACTTTGAGCAAGTCTAAAAAAGACTTAACAACTGTTTTGATCATGATTTGCCAAAATTACACATTAGAGTTCTAAATACATTAATTCCTAAGTCTTTAAAACCTAACAAACTCTCCCTTTGGCAATCCGTGACAAAACACAAATACAATGCTCAAAGTTACAAGTAAAAAGCCTTTACAAAAATAATGCCCATTACAAAATAATCCAATCTAACTACTATCCATCAGTTGCAAGTGTAGACAGCAGCAAAATTGAATCAACCTATATATTTCCTGAAACACTAAACAAAACGTATAAACGTATGTGTGGAAAATACAAGTAAACAAAAATAAATTCTTGATTTCACATAACACAAAATAAAGACATATACCAATGAAGAACTCATAAATATAAATCAATAAAAAGTGAAACAAGAAACAAATATATCAAAATAAATTCTAACTCTCCCCCTAAGTTAGATACATCAAAAAGTTTTTATATTCTCCCCCTAAATAAAACAAACAGGTCATCTATGTCTCTCCCTTTTTGTCACGTATTGACAAAGACTACCTAATTAGAAGGTAGATAGAAAACATACGCAACAGAGTAAGAGAAAAAAGAGACAGCTCCCCCTAAGAACCACGAAGGTTAAAAAAAATTTCTCTCCCTATAAAAATAGGAAAAACAAAACAAGTTTTGGGAAAAACAGTTTTTGGGAAAAATAAAGGGGGTGGGGATAAATAAAAAAGACACAAACCAAGTTTAAAAAAAAAAAAAAAAAAACTAAGTTGAGGATACACATGAAGAAAAAATATTCTCTCTTTCAATAAAATGCAAACATGGTACTATGTGACCCATAAACAGTTGCATGAGTAGAGAAAATATTTGCACATTGATTATCTATCATATCTCTTAAGAAAAATATTTTCTACGGTTCACACATAAAAAAAAAAGCATATACTAGAAAGTACATAGTTTAAAAATTAATCAATTAATTTTTTTTATCAAGTTGAGTACCCAATGTAGTAAAGTGTATGCATGTTATGTGTGAAAACAATGAGAGATATGACTGTAAAACTGCAAGATGGATACAGAAATCAATGCAATGTATGTGAATCCTAAACACAAATGATGCATAAAAAATATGTCATGATGCATGCTTTAATGCAGTGAAACTAAGTTCAATATAAGTTCAAATTTACAGAATTGGCTTGAGCATAGAGTTTCTAACAAAAACCACAAAATTTAAAAACCACTTGTTAAGAGTTTAGGAAAAATTTGACCAATTAATCATCACACAAGCTAGAAAATACAATATAATGATCAATTACATCAATTCAACAAGTCAATTGCATCAATTGAACACAATTTGAACAAAATCCCCAATTCGGGTACATTCAAGCCCTAAAAAAAATCTAATTTCACAAACTTTAAACACATTTTGCATTAAGATCAAGAAACTTTTAATCTTGGATGGCCACAACAAAATCACACACAATATAATGTACCAAGTTTAGCAAAGAGTAATTTGTGTAATGTGTGCAACTAGTAAAAGTTTGAGATACATGTGAGGTGATATGTGAATAGCAATCAATCACAAAGTCTACAAAATTCATCACATAGAATTTAAAAGAGACTATCACCTAAAGAGTTACATCATATAACTCCCACATCTCCTAGAACAAAAACTTGCAATCATATAAGTTTCTTGAATTTTGCCTTATAATATAAACACCAATTTTAATTTATTTAGAAACTTATTAAAAAGTCAGGATAATGTACACACCAAATTTAATTATGTGATTTGGCATCAAGCCTAATAGTACACACCAATTTTAAGCATTAAGCAATTAAACCGAGGCTACACCTTATGTTCTTTTTGTACATGTGCTACACTTTCTTGAGCACAAAATCTTACGATATGCACTAAGGTGTTCATGATTGGCTAGTGAACAGTGGTGAGATGGTTATTTATGCCTTTCTCAAAAAGATCAAGTCCGACAGTCAAATAACATGTGACTTCAAGATTAAGACAAAGTGATAAACACCATAAACATCTTTTCCACACAACATGCACTACAAAGTTTTAACTAGTCAAGTGCAATAAATAAGCTCATCAAAGTTAAACAAGATACATAAACTTGTTATGTAAAAATAATATGACCAATCTTTGATTATAAATCCAAGATGTGAAATACAAAACACAAAAATCTTTTTGGTTTTAAAAACTATATGATCAAAAACAAAAAAGCACATATTATGCTAAATGAACAATGCAAATTCAATGCATGACAGTGTTTAACTAAGCTATAGAGGGTACACAAATAAGAAATATCAATTTCTTAATTAACCTTTGAGTACATGTATAAATTAGTATATACTCACACGAAAACATAAATAGCTTAACACTTATATAACACATACTATTCAAGTTTCTCCACAATGTCAAGCATGTTCTAAATCAAAAGAGAGATATCATAATTCATGTAATCCTCAAGAAAAATAAAATAAGACTCAAAATAAAATATTTTTATCTTTTTGAAAATTTTTCAATGTTTTTGGATTTTTTTAAAAAAATAAAAAACAACCTAAAAAAAACAAAACAACCAAAAACAAAAATAAGACATGTCTACAAACAATTGAAAGAATTAAAATAGGGACAAGTCAGCAATACTCACCTTAGAGAATCTTTTCTCACCCATATAGTACGAGACTTCGGCTTTGTAGGTGAAAATCCATGTGAACTAGAGCATATTTGAGAGATTACACCAATCTTCTGAGAAAGACTGAAATCTTGCAAACTCCTTTCATAAGCCAACAAGTTTAAATTTTTCAAAAGCATATGAAACAATTTATATGGACTTATGGCAGGAGAAATATCATCACATATCCTAGATTGAAATACAGGATGTTTAGATTTCAATTTATGACAGTTAGGACGAATGTAACCGTAGATACCACAAAAGTAACAAATAAGAACAAATTTAGGAACATCAGTATTCCTAACAGCAAATCTAGTCTCAAATTTTGGTTTTTGCCTCAACAACGAACAATTTGGTCTAATATGACCAACAACACCACAATGGTGACAAGTAGGCACAAAAATAGATTTATTATGCTCTCTAACAGTAGGTTTAGACTTAGGTTTAGAAGTTTCAGCGCTAACATTAGAACTTTTACCTTTGTCTAACCTAGCAAAATAAGCATTTTCTTTATTATTCCTCTTGAAAGGAGGGATATAAACTTTCTCAGTTTTAGGCTTAAGAGAAACAGAAACACTTTTGTTATCAACAGCAGGCTTGGTATTAGTCAAATTTTCAATTTTAGTTTTAGATTCAGCTAATTCTTGTTCCAAGCTTTTCATCTTCTCATCTTAAGAGGAAATTTAATTTCTCAAAAATTCATCATTTTTATTAGATTCATCTAATCTAACAATCAATTCCTCTTTTTTAAGATTAGCTAATTTTAACTCTTCTTTAAATTTCTTAGCAATTTTCATAGATTTCAATAATTCCTTATGAAGAGTTTCACAGACATCAATAAAATCAACAGAAGCATGAGCAGAAACATAATCAGAAAGACACTTTAAATTATCCATGACAATAGGGGTCAAGGATTAGCTCTTAGATCAAAAGATCTAAAACAGAAGAGCTACCCACTCTGATACCACTTGTTAGGTTTTTAGACCCCTTAAACAACAATTGAATTAACCTAGTTAATTAGCCAAACGATTAATTTAGTCAAATTATGCAAATCTAGGTTAACACAAGCATATAATCATATCAAGTACAGCAGCGGAAATATAAATAAGACAATGATATGATGACCCAGGAAAACCAAACCGGTAAAAAACTTGGGAAGGATTTAACCTAGCTATCCTCAAGGTAAATTTGAATCCAATATATGAAAGAATTGAAGTTCATACAATAAGACTTACAAGCACCCCCACTTGACTTCCTATTGCTACCCACCAGTAGAACTTACTGACACAACCACGTGCAAGCTCTGAATCCACGGACTCCTTCTTTCTTGGATTCTCCACAAATACAAGTACTTCCGCTTGTGTTTCTTTAAGCTCCAATGGCAACAACTGAGTTGATCATCAAGGTGTAAATAACATCTTCTCCTTGAAAACCCTAAGTTTTGTGTAAAAGAAAACTCCTCTAGATCTTACAAGAGATTTACACAAAACAGCAATATGAGCAACAACCTTTAGAGAACCTTTGGGTACAAAACCCTAAAAATAAAAAGAGGCACAAGAGACACTCTAATCTCTCTAAAAAACTCTCAAAAACGTTCTAGGGTTTCCCTTATATATAAAAGTGTTTTACTTGAACTCCAAGTCGTTTAAATAGAGTTTAGACTAAACTGGAACTCTACAGAAAAATAAACTTGCGCGTGGTTCGATCGATCGAGCCTTGCAGATTTAGTCCAATACATTCTGCAATCACTCGATTCCAATTTTACAAATAAACATACTTTGAGCAAGCCTAAACCTAGACTAAATAAACTGTTTTGATCATGGTTTACAAACATTACATATTAGAGTTCTAAATACATAAAATCCTAAGTCTTTAGAACTTAACAGAATTGATAGATGCTCATTGTTTTCAACCAAATTTTCATCTTCCCCTTCAGACATTTCAAATAATGGAAATTCTGGCAAATATTTATCTAGTATATTCTCAATATTTCCTAGTTTCTTAATCAGAATTGTATTAATTTCCTCCAATATCTCAATAATTTTCTTTGTAAATCTTTTAATATTTAATATTTTATTTTATAGACAAAATATAAAGACAATAAGAGTAGTGTAGTGTTTTGATCATACTATATGTGTTTCCAAATTTAAAAATGGTATGATATAGTTGCTGATATAGATAGACATATTTCTTGCCTACTCAAGAATGCAAATGTTGTTCCATAACATAAAAATGTAAGTATCTTTCAATTTTATTTTATTTTTATTTTTTAACATTCTTGATTGCCTGTTATTAAAAAAAAAAAAAAAAAAATTTCTCTTTTGTTGGGCTTTGTTTCAATTGTTGCAAAAACAACTAAATTTGAGTAAAAATATCATATTTCAAATCAATTGCTTCTCAAATAAACTTTAAAAAATGACATCAAAATTTCATTATACTTAAATAGTTAATACACCATTAAAAATAATCAAAACAAAAAAATATATTCATTTATCATATTAGCAATTTTTTCATTTACATAGAATAAATACTACAATGTTGGCCCCACACATATATTACATGTCATTAAAAGGAGTTAATAAATCTAAATGATTAAGATTAGTTGTAGTGAATTTGCAAATATTTAATTTTTGATGACTTTTTTTGTCAAAGCAACTAAACATGAGAAAAAAAAATATCATATTCTAAATCAATTATTATTATTATTTCATATAAAATCTAATGTTTTGCACTTAACCTCTTAGCTAATATGTCAGTAGACTCTTGGGCTTTGGAGCTATCATATTTACCAAAAAAAAAAAAAAAAATCAATAAAAATAATGCGATGGTAATTTGATTGTTATAATCAGAATGAAAAACTTGAATCCTAAATGTCTTTGTTAGTTAAGTTACAATACTCTTAACTAAAAAAAATTAATAAATACAGGTGTGTTTTTTTATTTATTAAGGACATGGTGCATATCTAGTGCTTCTATGCACCGGACCCAATCTTTACATTGAATAATTAGGCAAAAGTGATCAATCGGGCTATTACCAAGGATGAATTATATTTGGGAAGACATGCACACACTACAAAATAACTAGGATTGGCCATATGTTTTCTTTTCCTCCATCGTTTTCTATTTGAAGTCATCATTGACCGATATGTGTTATATCATATTCCCAAAATTTTAAGAGAGCATATATATTTTTGTTTTATTATTTTGTTCACTTAGTAAAAGACAATATAAGTGCGACTTTGGGGTTGGACTTAGTTGGTTTTCAGTAGTGCAAGAAAGAATAAAAAAATCGAGAGAGAGAGAGAGAGAGAGAGAGAGAGAGAGAGAGAGAGAGAGAGAGAGAGAGAGAGAGTGTGTGTGTGTGTGTGTGTAATAATAAGAAATTCATAGAAAATAGTACAAGAAGAAAAAAAGTAAAAATAAAAAATATAGTAATAAACACCAAATTATCCAAATCATGTTATGTTATGCAATAAACTAATATTATATTCTTATAATGAAATAGGATAACATCTATGAAATCCAAGAGAATAAAACAGATAACAACTAAAAAACACAACTTAATCATCAACCCAAAGTTTTTTTTTTTTTGGTGGGTGAAAACTTGAAATGCATTAATTTAGGTTGGCTAAATCAACCCAAAGTAGAGTTCCAAATAATACAAAAAATAACTCACCTAAAGTAGAGATGAAAGAAAATTTTTTCAAAGAAATCGACCGAAAAATGAAGAAAAAAAATTGACAGAGAAAAAGAGAGAGAAATAACCTTTTATGTTAGGGAAATTTGAGTATAGAATGGGAGAGAATTGTCTAGAATGAGAGAGAATTGTAAATTTATAGTAAGAGAAAGGGAAAAAGAAAATCCAAAAATAAATGAAGATAAAAGGTTAGAGGAAAAATTATATTAAGGTAGATAGTAGTATGAAGATGAAAAGGTTAAAAGGAGGAGAAAAGTTTGAGAAAGTATAATAATAAGTTGGTAATTAATAAGGAAGAAAAAAGTTAAAATTAAGAGAGAATGTTGGAAATTGGTAAATGATGTGGCTATTGATGTAATTCAATAAGAGTGTAGCAAAAATAAATGATATATATATATATATATTTGCTTGGATGTATTTGGAGAATGAAATTCACACTCACCAATTCAAATTTGTCCCATTAAATTTGACATGTGGTAGTTCTTTAAAAAGCAGCTAGGACTCTTTTCATGCACGGCCCCTGTCAATTCAATTTCACACCCTTGAATTGCTTGTACTAACTAGATATGAGTTAATTAGATCACCTACTGCTCCAGACTTCCAGCCTCTTCCTAATATAAGTACCCATCATTTCCCACTACTTATACAATGAAACACACCCACCTGAGAGTTGAGAGAATGAGCCTACACTTGTGAGAGCCAAACACCATTAATTGTACTGCCATGCAATGGAGGGTGATTAGGTGAGGATAAATGTTGTAATCTTGGAACACAATAGTTGTGTTGCCAAATATGAAATCAATTTATTGTACCATGGTTATCACATTCTTTATAAAATTGCATTTGAGAATAGGTATGTAATGTGTCTTGGTAGCCTTCAAAATTACAGCTATAAAATGTGGATTGTTTAGCCCATTTCGAATAGACACAACTTGGCCCTTACTTTGTCTGGTTGTGTTACAAAAGGTTACATCCATAGCAACAAATCCTTGCCCATCTACAGTCGCAATAGAAATTATAACGCATAAAATTATAGATCATCGTAATCTGTATTTTGGGTTAAAATGATCACTTAATTAATATTTTAAAACTTCCTGACATATATTGGTTCAGACTCTTCTTTAATAAGTGTAATTTAATAAATCTGATTTTTAATTTTTTAAAAGGGAGGTAAAGTGGAGACATGATTTGAATTTATGATCATTTTAAACTTTGATACCATGACAAATTATCAGTTGTCTTAAAAGTTTAATTTATTAGAAAATTATGAATTTAATCCGATAACTATATATTACTATATATATATATATATATTCCCCTCATTCAATTGGAATTTTATGTAATTCAAAAGTACCCTCATTAATAAATGGTAACTTCATTTAAAAATAAGAGCATAAATGTCAAATAACAAATTTTATTTTGAATAATTTCTAAAAAAAAAAAAGAAAGATTTCAAGGTAATTAAAGATTAATAGTCATCTCATCAATTAATTTTTTAAATTCAAGTTTTTGTAGTTTAACATAATGCATAAAAGATGAGTTTATGGATCAAATGGTAAATAATATCTAATTGACATGAAAATTGACACGATTGTTAAGAATATATAGAACATGTAATTCAACGGTGGGATTTTCAAAGTATGAATTCTCTAACAAGTTCCATCCGATGTAATGGTTAAAAAAACACTAGTGCCATGTCACATCTAATATCATTAAGTTATTAAATTATTTTATATAAATAAATAAAAAGTCATTAAAATTTTATTAATATGAGACTCGATAATATCTTGGCCTAATTACTGCAAGTAGTGCAATGAGGTATATAATACTCAAATTTTGCTATAAAAATAAAATACCATCACAAAAATCAAACAGCAGTAAACACTCCTACTCTCTGGTCATGGAAAATCCATGGAAGATGCCAAATCTTCCAAAATTGGAGATGCCCAAGAGGAACTTGGTGCACACACTAGCCGATGGAGAATATATCATTGGGCTTGAACTCAACGGGTGTGTGAATCTTTCCTTCTCTCCCGATCATTCTCTTTCTTCTTAGTTCTTTCTTTTCCTTGCTATTATATGGCCTAATTTTTGTTTTTCTGTTTTCGTCTTTGTAGTTTGAATGCATCCGATGTTGATGAGATTAAGCAATTGAACAAGGATTTAGAAAAGTTACGACTTGAAATACTCGGTCTCTTAGTTGATACTACGTATGATGAAAGGTTTCGTTAATACCACCAAGAAGAAAGAAGTGTCAAGAAATCAACATATGAGCGACTATATCATTTTGATTGCTTCAATTCTTGACTCATATGAACAAGATGTGAATATTGGCCCACAACATACTGAATTGGCACTAAAAAAAAACTATACTATTGCAGTGGGGAAGAACCACCACAAAAGCCCAAAAAAGCATCGCTAAAGTTACATTTGACCTTTAGCAGTGGGTGCTATTGCGGTGGGAACAAAAAAGCGCCGCAATGGATTTGCCATTTAGCGGCACTTTTGGTCTATTGTGGCGGCTAAAAACTGCCGCCATATGAGGTTACCATTCGGGTCAAGTGACCTTTTAGCAGTGGGATATGCCCACCGCTATAGGTTGTCCCCTATAGCGGCGGGCATGCAATAAGCGCCATTATAGGGCTTTATGTACCACAGACCTTATGTACCTTTTAGCGGCGGTTTTGCCCATCGCTATATGTTTGAAACTTTTAGCGGCGGGCTATAAACGTTGCTATAGGCCTTCAATTATTTTAAAATGTTAGTCCTTCAGCGGCGGTTTTTTCCCACAGCTATTGCGGTGGGAACAAAAAAGCGCCGCAATGGATTTGCCATTTAGCGGCACTTTTGGTCTATTGTGGCGGCTAAAAACTGCCGCCATATGAGGTTACCATTCGGGTCAAGTGACCTTTTAGCAGTGGGATATGCCCACCGCTATAGGTTGTCCCCTATAGCGGCGGGCATGCAATAAGCGCCATTATAGGGCTTTACGTACCACAGACCTTATGTACCTTTTAGCGGCGGTTTTGCCCATCGCTATATGTTTGAAACTTTTAGCGGCGGGCTATAAACGTTGCTATAGGCCTTCAATTATTTTAAAATGTTAGTCCTTCAGCGGCGGTTTTTTCCCACAGCTATAGGTGAATTTTTTTTTTCCTTCTTGGGTTCTAAATTAAACCCACATATCTATTACAAAGAACTTGTAATAATTTTAGCTCTACTAAGACAATACCACAAATGTAACTAGATAACACCACAAATGTCTCCAAACTAACATCATATTAACATAGAAATATATTATCAAATACATAACATTATCTATAACCATTATCAAAGTTCCAAAGTATTTAAACAAATCCTTCAACACTCCAAAAAATGCGGTTGTTTAAATGTAGTTCTTTGTACACAAAAAGCCATCAAAAAATTATAGTATCTTCAGTATTGTTGCACCATTATTAGTAATTGTCATGTCTTCAATATCATCAACGAGCATCTGAAACCACCAACTAGAAAGCAAATCAAAACTATACCTTTTGGCAAAACTACATAGTCCAAATAAAAGCTTAGTAATGAAAAGCTTAGAAAAAACTTACAACAACTGACCATATGAGGATGCTGTTTCATTACCATCACATGGACAAAACTAATTTCCAACAACACCCCATTATGAGTGGAATCCTACACCAAAATTTAAAGAAAGAAAACATAAGCACCAACTGAAAATTTCCCTAACTCATATTCTTACATCAAATAACACAGTCAACATCATCCATAATAAGATTCTCTAACTCCAAATTGGAAAGGTTCTAAATTTATTATTCTGTTGGAAACCAAATCAAGATAAAATAGAAACAACTCAGCCCATCATCAACTTAAGCCCAAAGTAAAGGGGGATTAGCTCTGTTCGAGAGCTTGACTTCAGCACAACAAGAAATGACACAAAGTATGATGAATTAAAAAAAAATGCATAAAACCTAGAAACTCAAATGCACTAATATCCCATTTAATCCCATAACCATAACAGAGAACAAATAAGAAATCCATTTACCACTATGTTCAGCAAACATAAATACAATGTACAACCAAACACAAATTTATTTTCTCAAATAATTGTATTAGAACATAATGAATTCTTTAAGACAAAACACACAAATATTGACATATAATTTTAAGGAGAAGAAACTAACCAGAGAGAGGTTTTGAAACTCTAAGACTCATCATCACTAGACTCATCATCATTGGACTCATCATCATTAGACTCATAAACATCATCACTAAGCTCTTCATTATCAATAAAGTCTTGTTCAAGCAATTCATCCTCACTGATCAACGGTGTATCATAAATGGTTCCTTCTTCATTAACTCGAGCCCAAGCATGGTTGTAATTTGCATCATTAGTAGTTATATTATAAGGGACATTCTTAAGATAGGTACCCACTTCATCATCATCATCGTCATGTGAAGCATTAATACCAACATCAAACACCTCCCTAGGTTTTGTTTTGACCACCACCGCCCAATCTTTGTGTCTCACATCTTTCACGTAAAACACTTGTGAAACTTGAGATGCTAATACATAAGGCTCGTCAATCAATCGACCACCCGTGTGCATCAATCGTGAAAAATTGAAATCCAAACTCATCTTTTTGCATCCTTTCCCACTTATAACGTCAACCCATTGACATTTGAATAGTACATATTGATACTTGTCAAAGTAGTTCAACTCAATAATATCGATTAGTACACCATAATAAGTAGCACCACCTTCAGTAATAACACAAACTCCACTGTGTTGAGTTTTCCTAGTTATCTCAGAGTCTTTGGTGCGAAACTTCACACCATTTATAACATAATGCTTGAATTGTTTTACTTCATTATCTAGATATCGAGCAAGCCATATGACTTTATCAGAGAGTTTCTTTTTCTCAAATGCATCTATTGACATCATCTAATATAGACAATGCCGTTTATTATAAGTATGCTATCTAAAGTATTACAACCAAGTTTTATATATAGACATTGATATCACTTATTATAAACAATAAAGTTTTATATATATGCTTTACTAACATAGTTCCTAAACCAGCTGCATAATTTCTCCATGTGCTGCTTTTGAATAACATCATCGGTTACATGAAAAAGGAAATCAGCCTTGACCTTCTCTATGTGTACACTATGTAGACAAACGTGTTAGTGTTAAATTAGAATATTGTTCTTGAATGTCAAGAAATGATATGTAATGACATATTACTTACTCGCGAAATGGGGTGATTTCTTCACAATTGAATAGTACATAACGAAGTGCTTGGATCCATGAATTCCTCGACATTCATTACAGGCCGATTGAATGCTGGTTTAATAGATTTAAAATAGCGTGAGTAGAATGCTAAGCATTCCTATGCTATATACCCTTCTGCAATGGAGCCTTCTGGATAAGTTTTATTATGCACGTAAGACTTAAGTCTTGACAAGTACCTATTGGAAAACCTAAGATCAACAACAGGAAATTGGTGTGAAAAAAAAGACCAAATAGATCAAGTCACTATACGTGTTACCTCTCTATGGGATACATCCAACGATAGTGAACTGGGCTAGCAACTTTGGCTTCGCTAGACAAATAGATGACTAGATGTACCATCACTGTAAAGAAAGAGGGAAGGAATATCCTTTCCAACTCACACAATGTCACTGCAATTCTCTTCTCAAGAGCCCTAAGTTTCTCCACATTTAGTACTTTGGAACATATCTCCCTAAAAAAACAAGATAAATCAATTAAAGGCCTACTCATTTCAGGGGGCAAAAATCTGCTTATTGTTATCGAAAAAAGTTGCTGCATTAAGATGTGATTATCATTGCTCTTCATCCCACTAATCTTGCGTTCACTTCTTATACCCATATCCATCTGGCATTCTTACACCCTTCAAAACAAGCAGAAAACCATCATTTTCACTAGCATTCATATGCTAGTAGGCATGTGGCATGCGTGTCTAATCATTCCCAACCTTTTCCAAGTGAAGTTCACTTCTTATACCTATATCCTTTAAGTCTTAATGTGCCTTCAAGTTATCCTTTGTCTTGCCATCCAAGTTTAACAATGTGCCGATTATATTATCGACTACATTCTTTTCAATATGCATCACGTCAAGATTGTGATGCAACACATGGTCCTCCCAATAAGGCAAGGTGAAAAATATACTTCTCTTTTTACACACAGTTAAGGCTTCCTCCCCTCCGTATACCGTAATAGAAGCTGATCTTGTATCAACATGCCCATCAAATGGAAATTCTTACTCGACTGGTGTCAAATTAGTAATTTGCATCAACTATATTGAATAAACCATTAGGACCATACACTTGCTCATCTTCACTTTATTTTCCTTTCTTTCACAATTAAAGATATTAATTGCTCTGATACATTGTCTCACCCAAGATATTAATTATTATTTATGTGTAGCTAAGTTAATTGATTGTTATTGTAATTGCAGCCGTTGGATATTCTCAATCTTTCCTAGTTTCTTAATCACAACTCTATGTGTTATTAATTTCCTCCAATATTTCAACAATTTTTTTTTTTAATTTTGTAAATATTTAATCTCTTATTTTATAGACAAAATATAAAGACAATAAGTAGTGTTTTGATCATACCATATGTGTTTACAAATTTAAAAGTGTATGATATAGTTACTGATATAGATAGACATGTTTTTTACCTAATCAAGAATGCAATAATTGTTTCATAAAATAAAATTTTCAATTATTTTATTTACATTCTTAATTGCGTGTTTTTTATTAAGGATATAGGAATAGCGTGTATTAAGTGCTTCTATGCACTAGACCCAATCTTTGCCTTTTGAATAATTGGGCAAAAGTGAACAAACAGGCTACTGCTAAGGATGAATTATTTTTGGGAACAGGCCTGGCCCAAGATAATTTAAGGCCTAAGGCAAAAATTTTAAAGAGGCATTTTTATATCTAAATATCACTTAAATGATATTTATTTTATTTTTTATATTATAATTTTTTAATTTCAAATATATTATTAATTCTTATTGATAAATAAGATTAATTCATCCAAAGTGAGCTACTGATACTTACTATGTAGGTTTTACAAATCGACAAGTCATCAATAAATAAAAGTTATTCAAAACATTAATTTATTATATTATTTGATCAGTTTGTAATTTTTTTGTCATAAAATTTGTATTAGTTTTAACATTTTTCATTCACTTAATGGTGAATTGGTGATTTTGTTGTATTTCTATTTATTCATAATTTTTCTGTGAAGAAGATGCTAAAGTATTAGAAATGATATGACATTTCAAGAAAAAAAATAAATGAATATTGAATTATTTATTATGATCATTGAATATATCAATTTATAAGACCTATATGATAAAAAAAATGTGCAAGTTTTACACTCTTTTTTTAATTAGAAGAAGAAAAAAAAAAAAAAAACTTACTGGCCCCATTTTAATTTGAGGGTCTTTCTATGTTAAGGGGCCTTAGGCCATGGCCTAAATGGCCTAGGCCTAGGGCCGGCCCTATTTGGGAAGACATGCATGCACCATAAATTAACTAGGATTGGCCATATGTTTTTTTTTCTCCATTATATTCTATTTGAAGTCATCATTGACCGATATGTGTTATATCATGTTTCCAAAAATTTAAGACTATATATTTTTCATTTATAAATTTTCCACTAAAAGAAATTATTCACTCACAATATGAGTGTGACTTTTGAGTTGGACTCAGCTGGCTAGCTTACCAAACAATGTTTGACTGCCACAATCATAGAGTCAGATGACCCCTTCTACTGTGAGAGGGAGGTTACATATAGCATATACGTGTTGTACTTTCTTTCAAAGTGAGGGTACTATTACAAAGAACACAAGTAGCTTACCTAAGGATAAATTAAGTAATGACATACATGAGCAATTTCATAGCATTCAAGTTGATAAGCATTTACTGGTTATCAACTGGACATACCATTAACATTACATTTTACCTACCACTAATAATCTGCGACATTAGTAAATCTGTAATTTTTTGCATTTATAGACTTTCTTGGGTAAAATAGGATTAGCGTCTTGAGCTAGGGGCTATGCAAGCGGTCGTTTTTTAACAACGGATGACAAGCTAAATTTGAAGCACTAGATCCAAATTCCATTACTCAAACTGGGAAATCAGGGATTAGAGGTGAGCCTTTTTTTTTTTTTTCCACTTGGTTGGATCTTTCTTTCCTAGACTCCTAGTATACTTTGGATACATATCACTTCAGATTTAACCACTTGCAAGTTGGATCGATTGAACAACAACATATAAGATTATAGTTATAGACGTCCCAGCATTTGACACAGGTGTCTGAGGTCCAGACCTGTTGCCTTTTTGAACCCAAAGACCTGTTCTATATCCTTCTCCCTTTTGCAGACACGGGTATCGTGAGGGGACTGTTGACTACTAGTGTATCCGGGACTCTTAGTCCACTCAATAGACTGAACTTCATTGTCGTCTGTGAAATTATTTATGTCAATGACAGTTACATGATTAAGCAATACCATTCCATATGCATCCTTTAGTTAGTGATACTACTTGATATATATGTTTATGGAGGGTTGATGCATGATTGATTACATGATGGAAACAACTAAAGTGAGATACATATTGCACTTGAATTTTAGCCCCAGGAGGCAGGACAATGCAACCCTTAGAAGAAACTGCAAGCCCTTCACAGTGATAAATAAAAGCTTAAGATAAAATAAATTCACACTCGTATATATTAAGGTAGTTCACATACTCAATCACTAATATTGAACCCTATGCCGGCTGCTGGAGAAAATTATAATGAAGTCCGCTGCTTTTTATTTGTCTTTCTTCTTCTTCTTTTTTAATTTTTTGATGGGAGAATTCGACTTTCACACCTATATGATAATGAATTAAACACATGGCCTCAGCCTTCGCCACTTAATTATGGGGGAGGAGATTCAATTCAGTCTAAAGACCATTGTATAGTCCACTTTCAGCTAATTATAAGCCATTTTCTAGAAGAAATATGGTTTTTGGATAAGGACTACAAAATGGGATGAGATATTCACTGAAATTAAGGCTGAGTAGAACAATCCTTTAATTTAATTTAGCTTTCACGATAAATGGCTTTTATAGTCAACAAACGGTAAAGGTTTTTAGAATAGTGACTAATTTTTTCTCTTAGTCTTTTCACTAGTAAATAATTAAGAACAACGAAAATCGAAATAGTTGAGTAAGGGACAGAAGAAATTTCTTTATCTATTTAAAAAAAAAAACTGAGAAAAAAAAGGAAAAAAAATGATGAAGTATTTAAATGAACTTGTAGTTGATATTTATTGTTTATTGTTAATACATGGCAAACAATGTGTTATTGTTTTATGTATGGTAAATATATATATATATATATATATATATGGGTTTGGCTACCTCTAGTATTTTTTTAACTGGAGGTGTCCTTTTGTTTTAAATACATAATAGCAAGTGATAGTGAGTTTTAATCTCCACATTTTATTTAATTAGTGGGTGATGTGACAGTTTCTCATTAAAATAAAAGGAGATTCCAATTAAAAAAACACTGGAGGTAAGCCAAACCCTATATATATATATATATATATATATGTAAATTTAGAAGTTAATAGGATTTATGTTCTTTGATTTTTGCATTTAATAATCCAATTGCCACAAAATTAAAAAATTAGATGGACACATTGCACAAAATTGGACTCCAGTGAAATTCAATTTAGAATTTAATTGAATTTAGACTCTTCGATTTTACACTTAATAATTCACTTCGCACAAAAATTATAAATTAGATAAGACACGTGGCGCAAAATTCAGAATTTAATTAAATTTTCTCTAAGTTTTGTCTTTTAATATATATAGACTCGTTAAAGGTTCATGCATTGCATGGTTTAATTGAAAAGATATATGTAAATAAATCAAAAGATTCAAAACTTTATTAATAATTAGTTAGTCATATTATAAAGCATATTAATGTCACAACATATAATACATACATACATATATTGAGTCATTTTTTATGAACAAAAAATGCAATCAAAATAAATATTAAATTTATTTTAAATTATTTGAAACTTTTGCTAATATAATTGTAGATGAAGTAGAATTTTAAATTTCTTATCGTGAAACACCTACCTGAGATTTGAGAGAATGAGCCTACACTTGTGAGAGCCAAATACCATTAAATCTTTACACTCTTCTCTCTCATTATAGCCAAAACCTTGAGAGGAGATCACCCCAATCACAAACATTGCCATACCTGAGTGTTGAGTGTTTTGGTTGCTAGAAAACATAGAAGATTACCCATTTCAGCCTTGGAGGCTTGAAGGTGCAACTAGGCTTGGTTGTGGGATCCAAATTGCTAGATTGTAAAAATGACTCTTAGAAGTCGGTTTTGAGCTGGGACTTGGAGGGTTCAAGTACTTTGGTAGCATATGCTTGGAAGGTCTTTGTTGTAACATATGTACCACAACTATTCATTTTAGTGGATCATTCATTGGTCGAGCTGCAAAGAGGTTTTTTCACCAAAAACTCTAGTTTTCCTCTTCATAACACATCCTGTGTTATCTTGAATTTGCTTCTCTTTGCTTACTTCAATTGCTGATTTAAATTTTATAACTTTAATATGTCTATCTATGAAATTGTAAGTAGCGCTTAATTAATTTGGTTAATCACGTATGTTCCACATTAATTTTGACCTTAATTTACTTAACTGTAACAAAAATTTGGGGTCTGAACAATTACCTAGATTACTTTAGGTAATTCTCACTTTCTACTACTTCAACTTAGTTTGCCAATAGGACTCACCAAATAACCTAAAAAACAATAGCCAAATTAGAATAAATCAAACCGACACGTTCAAGTAAATTCCAAATAGACAAACTATTGCATGTCATTTCTCTTAGCAAGTAGTATTATGTCTAGTAAATAAGCATTAAAAACCATGCAAGATTTCGAAACTTCCAAAACTGGCAATTCCCCAGAAAAACCTCATGCACGCACTGGTTGATAGAGAATATCCCTGTTTGGATTAGGGGTGTTTTGAGTCATATGACTGGAAACTCATAATTGAGTTTGAGAATTACGTGAGACCTACACAATTTTGAGTGTTTGGCTTGATTTCCTAATCTTGTTTTCATCACTCAAACTCAGTTTGGGTTGAGTAAGAGTGATGAAAACCGGAAACATCAAATTGGTGTTTTCAGTTTCTGAGTTACATAACTCAATGGCACTAAGGTAAATTTTTGGACTTTGTGGGGCCCATAAATTGTGTTTCGTCAAGTCAGACCCACTCACCAACGGCATTTTCTCCTTCTTCTTTCCTTTTCTTTCTTTCTTTCTTTCTTCTTCAGACCCACTCCAACCTTTTTTTTTTCTTTCTTCTTCTTTCTTTCCTGCTTCTTCAAACGCACTCCAACGTTTTTTTTGTTGTTGTTCTTCTTCTTCTTTCTTTTTCTTTCATTCTTTCTTCTTCAAACCCACTCCACCATTTTCATACATGCATAAATTTATAACCAGAAACAAAAACCCACACCTCATTTTCATGATTTTGATTTTTGATCTAAGGATTCTTAGGTTGGGGTTTGAATTTTTGTGTTTGTGGGTTTGGATTTGGCAATTCGGATCACCAATGTAAAGATTTTATGTTGGTGGGTTTGGGTTTTCTGTGTTTGTGGTTATGGCTTGAAGCTTGTTCGCTTGGATTTTTTGGTGGAGGTTGTGGTTGTGTTGAGGACTGTTGGTGGTGGAGGTTATAGTTGTGGATTTCTGGGTTTGCCGTTGGTGGTGATGGAGCTTGGTTGATGGTGGTGGATTTTGGGTTTGCCGTTGGTGGTGGTGGTGGAGCTGGGTTTCGGTGTAGCTGGGTATTGATGCGTGAAATGGGTTTCTGGGAAATAGAAATAGAAAGAAGAGTAAAGAAGACCAAACCCGTTTCTGATCTGAGCTAGCGTCGGACAGGGAGGTTTGTGCAGTGCTTTTCGCTTTATGGGGTTTGGGTTTGTTTTTGGACTGGGTGTGTTGCATTGGGAGAAAATGTCTTGTGAAAGGTAAGAGAAATCCCCATGCGGGTACCAACCATAAGCAAATAGTGTGGTGTCAGTGGGTGGGCTCCACCATTTTGGCAAAAAGTAGGCTTAAATTTTGAGTTATATGACTGGGTTATGTTGCCAAACAAGAATTTTCGAATTTTGGAGAGAAAGTGGAAACTGAGTTATAAGTTATGGGTTTTGAGTTTGAGTCATAAGTATTGAGTATTGAGTATTGAAAACTGAGTCATGGCTAAACCAAACGGGCTCTATAGCATTGGAATTGGGTTTAATAGGTGTGATTCTTTTTCTTCTTACACTGTGTTTGGTTGTAGCTATGAAAAGGGAAAAGAAAGGAAAAGAGGAAGGGAAGAGAAAGAGAAAGGAAAAAGATAAGAAAATAATTCCTTTTGATGTGTTTTGATATAGGAAAGAAAGGAAAGAATAAAATGTGAGAGTTTTATCTTTCTCTTGTTTGTTTTCAAAGGGAAGAGAAAGAAAAAATGCATGCTTTTACGTTTGTACCCTTATTAATCATGTGAAAATCCATATATTAGACCAATTGTAATTTCTTAAAAATGTTAAGGACAAATTAGTCATTTTATAGTATAAAGTGGTGGATCCCATGCAATTAATGCTCCCCTTCCTCCATTTCTGCCCAATTGGGCTGATACCAAAACATTGAGCCCCACGAAAATATCATCCCTCCACCTTATTCACTTTTCTCTTCCATTGTACAACAAAACTCTTTTTTCCTTTCTATTCCCTTCTCCCATTTTCAAACATAGTGTGTGTTCTTTCTCTCTCTCCCCGGCTCATTCTCCTTAGTTCTTTCTTTCTCTTACTCATTGAATGGATTTTTATATGGCTAAGTTTTTTTTTTTTATTATTTTTATTTGTAATTTGAAAGTATCAAACGTTGATGAACTGAAACATTTGAACAATGATTTGAAATAATTAAGAACTGGAGTGTTGTTCTCTTAGATGATACTAGGTTGGAGGATTATATAATTCTAATTGCATCCATTTTGGAAACTTCTAATTCACTTGATCCATAAGAAGAATCAACTCTCCCCGTCTTGTATGATGGCCCTGATCCATCTGATTCCAAGCAAGATTCAAATGGCCGGGAACTCTCACGAATCAGGTCTAATGTTCCATCCGATTTCAAAAAGCAATTTTCAAATGGGGTTGAGGAACTTTTACCATGCAAGTCTAATGGCCCAAATGATTCCAAAGAACAGACCAAGATTCAAATGGCTCAGAACTCTCACTAGTCTAATTGCCCCTCCGACAAGTGAAACAAAGTCCAACAAAATAATAACTATATTCTTGATTGCATCTATTCTATTTTTTAGCTTTAATGGCTGAGAATCATTGGCAACTTCTACCAAAGGGGTAGGGGATGGGTGAGCGTTGGATTCAGACAGGTGCAATACCTTAAATCGTGTTCATCCATCTATCCAACCTTTAACCAATGCTAGCTAGTGTAGGCTTGAAATTTTCTAGTTTTCTAATCACAACCTCCAAGTGTTATTAGTTTCCTCCAATATTTTACTAGTTTTCCTTGTAAAATTTTTTAATATTTAATCTTTCTATTTTATAGACCAAATTAATATAAAGACAATAAGAATGATATTATTTCTAATCATAACCTCCAAGTGTTATTAGTTTCCTCCATTATTTTAGTAGTTTTCCTTGTAAAAAATTTTAATATTTAATCTTTCTATTTTATAGACCAAATATAAAGACAATAAGAATGATATTATGATTTGATCATATTATATGTGTTTTTAAAATTTAAAAATTGTATGATATAGTTACTAATATAAATAAACATGTTTCATGCTTACTCAAGATTGCAAATATTTTTGTGGGTTTCAGTTAGCTTAATTAGTAAAATCTCTGATGGTTGTATAAGATATCTGGGGTTCAATCCCCACCTACACCAAAAACTAATTGGTGTCTTGGTCTGATGATAAAAAACTATTATCGAGAGTGGACGCCATAAATTAAAACTCTCTATAAAAAAAAAGAATGCAAATATTTTTTGATAAAATAAAAATGTAAATATTTTAATATTATTTTTTTACATCCTTGATTGCATGTTATTAATTTTTTTTTTCTTATGTTGGACTTTGTTTCAATTGATATAAATAGACATGTTTCAGGTCTACTCAAGATCCTAATTTGATAGTTAGGGTCACAACGATGAATTTGAATCCTAATCTTTATTAAAAATGCTATTAAATTATAAGAGTCTCGACCAAAAACAAAAAAGCTAATAAGGACTAGGCTGTGCGTGGTAGCCAACCCTTTGATTAATTGGGCAGAAGTGAACAAGTGCGCTATTGCCAAAGATGAATGATATTATTCTTGGTGAAGGCCAGCACGCACCACAAAATAACTAGAGAAAACTACGCAGTACACGTGGCAGACATTGACACACGAATAGCAAGAAAATAATCTAAAACAGGAAGTTCGAGAAGGTAGTAAAAATAACAATATAAATAGCAACGGGCACTCATTCAACTCTCTGAAAAAACAGAAAACTACTCCAAGTTCAGCTTCAGCCTCAGCTTGTTGGGTCCAATTAAGCTCCAAGTGCAAGGTTTCTATGGCAATCGAGGTGAGTTCCACCGATAGAGTTCAAATCAATGACCACACACACACACATATATATATATATATGATTGATTTTTTTTTTTTTTTTTTGAGGACCATATGATTGATTATTTTTTATAAGTATGTATGTATACTTTATAACTTAAACAAAACCAAAAATCAATTAAGGCATGGTTCATGGATGAGAGCGATGAAGATCCAAGGCTTCCTCACCATCGCAATCCTCAAGAGTTCGTCTCATTGGACCGATTGGCAGGTCACAATTTACAAAACACACACTCTCTCCCTCTCTCTCTCTCTCTCTGATTTTTTTTTTTTCCTGGTTTGAAAAATATTGTTGATGAAAAATGGTAATTTTGTAGAGTTGGGAGTGTTGTACTGGCATTTGAACCCAAAAGACTACGAGAACGATGAGGAGTTGCGGAGAATCAGAGAAGCAAGAGGATACAATTACATGGTACTGGTTCTACCCTTTAATTTTTTTTTCCTTTAAGAAAAAAAATATTATTTGGTGGTGTTATTTAATTCATAGAGTCCAAATTAATTAAGATGGAAAAAAATATTCTGGTAAAAGTCCACTAATTCAGGCAAATAATCGTTCATCAATATTTATTTATCTTAATATTAGCTTGTAACTTGACGTATATATGTAAATATACTTAATATATATATATATATATTAAAATATACAGTATATTTCTTAACTATATAATTTAAATATTATTATAATTATTCTTATATATATATATATATTTTAAAAGTCTTATAAAAATATTGTTAGGTAAAAAATATAAATTGTCTATATTAAATTTTTTTTTTTTACGTTCATTAATTTTAAATTTTTTAGTTTTTATATGTTACTTTATTTTTAAGAAATCAAATACTTCCTATAAAAAAAAATCAAATACTGGGAAATTTTTTTTTTATTTTGTAAATTAAGTAAATTATAAATATTTAAGATATAAATTAGTATTTAGATTATGGATTGTAGAGTGGATTATTATTATTATTATTATTTTTTTTTATATGGTACTTTACTTTCAAGAAATCAAGTGTTGGGTAATTTTTTTTTCCATGTTTTTTTTTTCTTTTATAAATTTTATATTATTAAATGGATTATAAATATTTTAGATAGTAATTAGTATTTAGAGTATGAATTGTAGACTGTGGAGTGATTTATCTTTGTTTTTTTTTTTTTCCCCCTTTTTGTATGGTACTTTATTTAAAAAAAATTAAGTACTGAGTAAATTTTTTTCATTTATTCATTTCTAGCAACTATAGTTTTCAAATTCTCAACCACTATATTTTTTAAATCTACCAAGGTTATCATTTTTGGTAACATTTTAATTTGAAATTTATCAAATCTATAGAATTTGGAATGAAATTATTCATTACTTTTTCCCTACAAAATTCATTAGTTTTTTTGCCTAGTTTTATTTTTTAAAATATGATTATTATTCGTTAACTTATCATTATACCTTTCTAATTTTTCTTTTAAAAAGCCTATCAAATTTTAATTTAAGGGATTATTATGATTTTGATTGTTAAGTTTGGATTAAACAAAAATAATATTGTTTATTAAAAATGATAATAATGAGTTTGAGTTTAAGTATAAATTGGACTTGTTAGAAAGATAGAGTTTCACTCTTTATTAAGTTTGGACTAAACAAAAATAATTTTATTTAAATATAATGATAATTTTATTTAAATATTGTGATGACATAAAAAATTGTGATAATTTTAGAAGATTTGGTTATATATATATATACACACACACACACACACATATATATATATAAACAGACTAGCCTCATCACATGTGCTTCGCACGTGCGATGAGACTTTTTTATTTTTATTTTAAGTTTAAAGTAATTTTTTAATTTGAATTTATCTATTGTTAGTGAGGTTAGTTTTACAGGAATGGAATTTTAAGAAACTAAAATTTAGAATTTGAAATGGAATAATTGTTGGGTTTAGTATGTGCTAGTTTTTAGGAAAAAATGTATTAAATGCGCATGAGATATATTTAAATAGAGAATGTACTAATTTTTAGAAAAAAATTTCTCTCGGTAGTTTTTTGTTTTAAATTTTGTTGAATTACAATTTTAATCATACTTTTTATTTGTTAAGAATAAGTATTATCTAATTAAATTAGGAGTATTTTGGCATTTTTTTTGAGTTCCTAATTAACTTTATGAATCTTATTAATATATAGAGATGAGTGTAGGAATTTTAATTTAAAAAAAATAAGAACTTACACAATTGGGTGTAATAGTGTGATTGAGTAAGCGTTAGTCTTTAATTCTTCACACTCAAAATTTAAAACGTGTCTTCTTCAATCCAAATCCTTTCTTCATTCTTCCACTTCAAACTCAAAGTGTGATCCTCTTACCTAAAAGAATGGAGAAAGTGAGGGCACATGGTGGAAAACATAAAGGCGTGAACTTTAGAAATTGCTTTCACGGCCAAAAATTTCTAGCACACTAAATACTGAAAAAAAAAATGCAGAAAACTTACCAGAAAAAATTTCCTATAGAAAGAAATATAGCATTGGGTTAAAGGTCTTTTTTTTTATTTTTGGTGGGAGGGGGTGTAAGGTGTCGTAAGAAAAACTAACCGATTTGAACATTCACTAATCACTACAAATTTGTGTAATTATTTTGGTTTGGGGCTGTAAATAAGAAAAACCGACATATTCTTCTATTCTCTGTTGAGTTCAAGTTAGTTTACTAAATTTACTTAATTGGATGAAATACATATATAGTGGAAGAAAGTGATGCCCGTTTGTTGAATAATGGATTTGTATCGGCCCTATCGCCTGCAGGCACATCATAAAATGTTTATTGTGGCTCACTTGATCCTTTTCGTGTGGATGTATTGAAGGATTTGCTTGATTTATGCCCTGAGAAAGTGGACAACTATGAAGAGAAGCTGAAAAATTTCTACACAGAGCACATACATGCTGACGAGGAGATACGTTACTGTTTGGAAGGAAGCGGGTATTTTGATGTTCGAGACAAGGATGACCGTTGGATTCGCATTTGGATCAAGGCAGGTGATCTTATCATTTTGCCCGCTGGAATCTACCACCGGTTCACTCTTGACACCAAAAACTATACTAAGGTAACATTGAAATAATATCAATTACTTGACAGCTAGCGCCTACTAAATCAATTAGAGCATGAGACTATGCTGGTTTTGATTGTCGCTAATTTGACATAAATATATAGTACAATCCACAACTATGTTTTTGACTGATTTTACAAATTAAACCACTGCATTTGCTTACTGATAACAATGACTTCACCACCCGACTAAATCACTTATATAGCATTTTGACATAATGGCCCTTGTTGGTTGATCGGCAATTTGGTGTTTGTTGGTGTCGCAGTTGATGAGGTTGTTTGTGGGAGAGCCGGTGTGGAGTGCATATAATCGGCCACAGGAGAAACACCCAGCTAGAAAAGAGTACATCAAGAGTTTGACTGGAAAAGTGGGAATGACATTGGAAGCTCACTAGGCATCGGATGTCCTAGGTTACTTTTCATCTACTTATATGTATGGTTAGCTCATCTCCTAGCTATTTACAAATGTAACCGTGATGTGTGCACGATTTGTTGTGTATGTGCTATATTTGGAAATTCCTTCCTGCATTGGAAATTCCTTTCTGCATTGGCAAATAATTGAGTTATGCATTTGACAATATAGATAGAACTCTATTTAAAACATTAGCAATGCATATTTACTTATAACTCTATATATTGTTGTTATGATTAGTCAAGGTGCAGTCTAGTGGTGAGAGGTTTAAAATGAGTTATAAACCTAGATATCTTGGATTTGAATTCTCACTAGGAGTTTCTCTAAATTATTTGATACATGGTTCTAGTGGGTAGGGTTGTGTATTTAGGATTTACACCATAGGGATGGGTTTGAAGGGCCCTCTACCTTAGTGAAGTTTAACATCATAAAAAAAAACTCTACCTTTTTGTTTTGAAGCATACCTATCCTCCGTTGTGTCTAATTATGTGATATTGATAAATAATTTGATTGTGAAGCTAGTGCATGAAAATTTGTGGCAATATCATATACTATATAATAAAAGTTGGATCCTAGAATTTGTGGTGGCAACAAAGGGATGAACTTCTTTCTACCTTTAGTACTTGCACTCATTTTATTATTATTATTATTGAGGATTAAATTAGACATTAGTTGAATATATCTTTTATATTTATAAATTTTATTAGATATTTGCGTATCTTATGATATAAGATAAGATATGATAAACAATACAAAAAAATTAAAAATTATTTCACGATACAATTCTCATTTTGACAACTATGTCTCCATGTAAAATTTTACTTTAAGAAACTAAACCTACACAATTACACTTTTCTTTACCGATTGCTAAAAGAAAATATTTTATTAATTTAAAATTAATTAATAAAAATGATAATAAAATGTGCACAATTACCTCCAACTTCACAAATTATACAAAAGTTATTTCACCACAAATCAAATGTGAACTCCATGTGAAGTTTGATATGCATAAAAATTTGCTCCTTCTAATTGCAATGCATACTTAAATACCAAAATTGCTAAGTTAGTTTTTCAGTGATCATCGTCTAGAATTCTAGACTTTCGTTTTTGGTCTGCATGATTTCTTCGTAATATGTTAGCTAGATGTCTTTTGCATTATTTGTAAGCAAAAAATCATCTTTATTAAGAAGGAAAAGAGCACTATATGTCTCCTCAATTATATAACAAAAGACATGTCATTAAATTTTTCATTAGATAAATTATAAGTTTCGAAAATTTAAACCTAAAAAAATCAATGTTCTCTAGATAACAAATAAACATCTTATATTATCATTCCAACTTTTTAAGCATTACTACTATCTAAAACTCAAAATACATGAAGAAAATTTTTGGGAAATTAAAATTTAGTGGGAATATTTTAGCCACTACACAATGAAATATTTTAAGAATCACAAGCATTTATTAGGGTTTAATTGAAAGAATAACAATACGACATATTTGCTCTTTTCTAAAATATTAAGGGGGAAATTGCTTGATTTTAAAGTTTAAGGAAGAATTGTAAACTACCCCAAACATAAAGGATGAAAAGTGATATTATCCTAAGTTTTTGTTTTTGTTTTGTGTGTGTGTAAAACTATGTGTTTTTACTTAAAATTATGCATAAAGAAAAAAAAAATACAAAAATTCGACTCAAGAAAACTATTCGTGAAATAGTGAATTTTGGATCAACAAAAATTGACTAATAATTTTTTTTTTTAGAATCACAAAAAATGATACAACATTTTCATAAATACATTTATAACTTTATTATATTTTACTTTGACTTGTAAATAATTGACATGCACCTTAACATTTGTGAAAATATTATGATGAAACAAGATGTTTTAACATTTTCACAAGAGAAATGTTATGAACATAACATTTCCATTATAAATCATAAGTAGTAAGTTGTCACAGGTTATTATTGGTGGACAAAAAAGTAATTTCATTGGTAAGTTTAAATTAGAATAACAATTTACCACCTAAAATTTGTTATGAAAATATTATGAAAAATGTTGCAGATGTAGCACTTTTTTTTCACAATACTTTTATTTTTAGCTGTGTTTGGTTTCAGTATGATATTTTATTGTTTTATTTTAATATATAAGGAATTAACACTTCAATAATTATGAAAATATTGTGGCAATTTATTGTGTTAATATTTTATTATTATTAAATAAGTAAGTTTAACATACGAGATTACCAACCAAAAAAAAAAGAAAAAAAAGGCAAGTATAATAGTGGGAATTCCACAACATTTTTATTACAAATCAAAAGTAGTATGTTGTGAGTCATTATTGGCAGGTAAAAATGTAATTTCATTAATAAGTTTATATTTTTTGAGAAGATTGATAAGTTTATATTAGAAAAAAAATTTACCACGTAAAATTGGTTATGAAAATGTTGTAAAAATATTGTAGATATAATACTTTTTTTCACAATACTTTTATTTTTAGTTGTGATTGGTTCTAGTATGATATTTTATTATTTTATTTTGATATATAATAAATTTATATCTCAATAATTGTGAAAATATTGTGACAATTTGTTGTGTTAATATTTTATTATTATCAAATAAGTAAGTTTAAAAAAATTAAGAAGAAAAAAAGAAGAAGAAAAAAAAAGGGAGGCAAGTGTAACTATATAGGGATTGAATAAACAAAAGTACGTACTCATTGGCTCTGCTCATATTTTGCTTCAAGAAAAACAAAAAATACTAACACAAAAAAACACTGGTCGTGTCTTTCCACTGTTGGACTCGGATTCAAGTGTGTTCTTCTCTCCCGCTTATTCTTTTTCTTGATTGTTCTTTCTTTTCCTTGTTCTTTTCCTTGTTTTTCTTGATTGTTCTTTCTTTTCCTTGTTATCTTTGTATTTCGGCTGAATCGGATATTAATGAGCTGAGACAGTTGAATGAAGAATTACAGCAACTGCGACTTAAAATTTTGAGTCTCTTAGCTAAGACTCCAATTTCAATGGAAAACTTCCTTAAGGCCACAAAGAAGAAGGAATTATCAAGAAGTCAGAAAATGGGTGACCTTGTTCTCTCGATTGGTTCAATTTATAACAAGTATGACCAAGATGATTTTGAATCAAATAATACAGTTTCATATAATGACCTAGACACTACAAAAAACGCCCCTCTTAGGCCGCGTTTTTTTTGGCCGCATTTGAAAAAACGCGGCCCCAGACTGAGTAAAGCCGTGTTTATAAAAAACGCGGCTTAATAAAAAAACTACAGCCGCGTTTTAAACGCAGGGCCATAGAATGCATCTAAAGCCGCGTTTTTTTGAGCTAGGGCTGCGTTTTTTTGCGTGTAGCTAGGGCCACGTTTTAAAAATGCAGCTATAGGACCTTCATAAATTTATTTATTTATTTATTTTATTTATTTATTTTTATAAATCTTAATCATCGCGCATTTAAAAAACCTAGCTCTAGCTTGCCTAAAGCCGCGTTTTATAGACGCGGCTTTAAATTTAGTCTGAAGCTGCGTCTTTAAAACATGGCTTTAGTTTGGGATGGGGCCGCGTTTTTTAAACGCGGCTTCAGACTTTGCCTATAGCCGCAGGTTAAAAATGCGGCTTTAGGCATTGTATAAATAGTATACTAAAAAACGCCTCACTCCCCAATCGCTCTCTCATTCAACAATTCGACACATCTCTCTCTCTCTCTCATGCTCTCTGGTACGTTTGTCTCTCTCTTTCTTAAATTTTTTTTTCTTTTTGTTTGGCTTTTTTAATTAGGATTTAGATCTACCAATTATTTTTTATTTTTGTGTGGATTAGATTTCCGCTTGGTTTGTAGGTTTTGTTTTTTAGGGTTTGGTATTTGGGTTTTAGGGGTTTTAGGGTTTTTTTTTTTTTTTTTTAAATTTGGCGAAATGGATTCGAGTAGAAGAGCGGTGGAGTCGTACTGGAGATCTAGAATGATCAACGGTGCCACTTCGGATGAGGACAAGGTGACTCCGGTGTACAAGCTCGAAGAGATCTGTGAGCTTCTCAGATCGTCGCATGTGAGTATTGTGAAGGAGGTCTCGGAGTTTATACTTAAGCGCCTCGAAAACAAGAGCCCCATTGTTAAGCAAAAGGTAATAATTGTGATTATGAATTTGGGTTTTTGATTGGTGGTGTTTGGATTTGGGGATTGGGTTTGGTAGTAGATTTGGGGGGTTCTTGAAATCTTGGGGAATTTTTATTTTTATTTTTATTTTTTTGTTTGGTTGCTAGGAAAGTGAGGGGAAATAGAGAATTAAGAATTTGGGTTTGGGGAAATAAGGTTTTAGATAAGGCAGTCAGTTTCTTCTTAGATCATGAAGGAAGTATTCTTTCCTTCGTTTAATTTTGCAAAAGGAACTATTTTTTATTTATAGGCCATAACTATAGCCGCGTTTTAAACATGGCCATTGGTCTGACCCTATGGCTGCGTTTTAAACGCGGCCATAGGTCCAGGTCTTAGGCCGCGTTTGAAAAATGTGGCCATAGACCCCCTCCGGTCTATAGTCACGGGTTTTAGGCCACGCTTGAAAATGTGGCCTAAAAAAACGCGGCTATAGGCCAAAACGGCCTATAGCCACGTTTTTATGACCTATGGCCGCGTTTTTAAAACGTGGCCACAGGACCTTTTTTTTGTAGTGAGAACAAGATTCAAGGTCTAATGCCACATTGAATTCCAAAGACAAAGATTCATATGGGGTTCAGAAAGAGGTAGATTCAAGTGGAGTTAAAGAAGATTCAAATGAGATCCAGAAAGATTATAATGGGATTCAAAGTGGGTCTATAGCCACAGTTATAAAAATGCAGCTATAGACCCGCAAGCTATTGCTGCGCAGTTTAGGCCTAGTTTGTAAACGCGGCTATATCCTATAGCTACATTTTTGGGGTCTATAGTCGCGTTTAAAAAATGCGGCTATAGACCCCTTTTACCGTAAAACCCCTAAAACTAAAGAAGGACCAAAAGACCCTTGAACTAATGAGTATATTTTAAAATTTTTTCTATCATCTTACTTTTCCATCATCCTATTATTTTTTATCCTCTCACTTTTGTTATAAAATCTTAAATGCGCGTTATTATCTAAATCGTCAATGCGCGTGTGTTTGGTATGATGATTTTACTAGAAATTGCATTATTTCAAACGTCAAATATTGCATTTTGAAATTGAGGTACATGCTAGCTTTTTGAAAAATTCATTGAAAACACGTCACTCTATACTTTTTAAAGTTTGAATACCTAAAACACACTCATCCTATATTATTATTATTATTATTATTATTATTATTATTATGTGAGGATTAAATTAGACATTAGTTGAATATATCTTTTATATTTATAAATTTTATTAGGTATTTGTATATCTTATGATATAAGATAAGATACGATAAACAATATAAAAAAATTAAAAATTAATTCACGATACAATTCTCATTTTGATAACTATGTTTCCATGTAAAATTTTACTTTAAGAAACTAAACCTACACAATTACACTTTTCTTTACCGATTGCTAAAAGAAAATATTTTATTAGTTTAAAATTAATTAATAAAACTGATAATGAAAATAAAGTTATTTCATAAGCACAATTACCTCCAACTTCACAAATTATCTATAATTTATTCCACCACAAATCAAATGAACTCCATAAATTTGTCTTTTCTGATTGCAATGCATACTTAAATACCAAAGATTGCTAAGTTAGTTTTTTCAGTGATCATCGTCTAGAATTCTAGACTTTCGTTTTTGGTCTGCATGACTTCTTCGTAATATATGTTAGCTAGGTGTCTTTTGCATTATTTGTAAGCAAAAAATCATCTTTATTAAGAAGGAAAAGAGCACTATATGTCTCCTCAGTTATACACAAAACGATCAAAAAAATAAACATATATTTAAACGCCTAAAAGAAAACTCATAAATAAATATAATGGAGAACACAGTAATAATACTCAAGAAGAAATAGGAATGCGGTGTTTTGAAAAGCAGGCTAACAAATGAGAAGATCATCATGTTGTAAAGCGGAACTAGCCCAAGAGTTATAAATCCCTCAAGCCAATGCAATCCAGCTTTGAGTTTGATATCGGGAGGGCATTCAATGGGAGAGGAGGAACTGGAGTTGGCCACAACTGTTGCACAAGTAGAAATACAGAGGTTGCGGGTATACGCCGAATGTATTTGTCATTGTCGACCAATTTCAACACCCTTGTCCGCATGTTGCACGAGAGAATGTAGTTGACACGTCCATATGGAGGGGCATATCGTAAGAAGACAATTTCGCTATCACTGGGATGGAAAGCTAGGAAAATTACGAACGGAAAGAGCAATTTCAATCTCCCAGGTTTCTTAAATGTATCCCCAAATAATTCTTCTAGAACTATGTCCTTGAAGTGAACTTTGTGTTTCATGCACCATGTACCTGAATTACTGTAATCCTTGAGTTCCCAAATAGTGTAACTTCCAGCCTCATCAAGAGAGTGGCGAGATTTCTGGAATATTCTGAGACGCTTTTGGAAAGATCCAAAGGAGATGACAGAGTGTTGAGGCGAAAAGTCAATAGGTGGATCAATATAATGGCATTGCTCTGAACTGTGGAATGGATCAAACACCACAAATCCATTAATAGTTTGGTTTTCTCCTTCTCCTTCCACCCAAACCCAATGCAACATACCATTGCAGGCAATAACACCAGATCGATAAGACATAGATAGGAAGGGATTCAAGTTCAAACCTCGTGGGGATGAAAGGACTGAGTTGCTCCATTCATTAGTCTCAGAAGAAAAGATCTGCACCTGTAATTGAGTTTGCGTAGTACTGGATTCAGTATGTGGACAACGAATGCGTACCACCCTAAATCTGTAATGGGCATTGTTAATACATCCTTGCTCTTTGTCACAGCTATTGGGAAGGCATACAAATCCGACCATAACTATTGCGGCGTTGTTGTTAGTTGGAGGACGAGGGAGCATGAGCCATTCTTTTGTATGCGGATTGCACATGTAGTATTCCTTGTAAAAGCCACTTTTTTGCTCCATTCTATTAGTTGGAACTTGGCTGCATACCAGCAATAAGTCGTCAAACGATGCCTCGATGTGAGTTGGGTATTTTAATCTTACGACAGGAAGAAAGTTGAGAAAATGGAGTCCCTTACGATCGGATTTGAACAGTGAAGAATTATCAGATGAAAGAGCTCGGATATCATCTTCGTTGGGATTGTCAGACTTAGTTGGATACTGTAACACATGAGTAAAGGAGCATGACTGTGACTGTGAAGAGTAATAACAGTCGTCGCTGAAGAGCTGGTGGCGGTGGTGAATGAATCCGCGAATAAAGTAAGGATCGGAAATAAGAGAAAGCCAGTGCTTTGAGACGGATTTGTACTGGACAGCGTATCGACAAGGAAGTCGATAAAGGATCTCCAACAACATAGCATCGGGAAGTTTGTTGTTGATAAATTCATATTCATATTCATACAATGGTTCCGATTCCGATTCTTCATCCTGATCATCTTTTTTTCTTCTTTTGCTGCGAGAAACCAAACTAAGGTCTGTGATTGACTCCTTCACCGCCATATAGGCTTAGCAGAAGCAGATTGCAGATCTTATCTAAAGGAAGAGGATATTGTAATTAGGGTTTTTTAGAGAAGAATTGAGTGGGTCGAATTTTTGTGTGTGTGTGTGTGAGTTTGAGCGAGGATCCCTTTTATATATATAAATATATATATTGGTCGCTTAAATTTCAAGCCATTAAGTCGGTTCATCTTTAAGAAAAAATTATGTCGGTTAATATTATCTTACCGCAAAAAGATGTCTACTTGTTTTGGAATTTTATTTATGTGTCATGCGTTGATTTGCTTCCAAATGAATATTTGCGTGTATCAGTATATAGCAAATTCCTTTTGGTTACGACCAACATCTTTTAGCCAGTAGCGGACCACAAAAATTTGTCCAGAGGTACACAACTAAATATAACAAAAAAAATTTTGAATAAAAAAAATTCATAGACTAAATTTTTATAAATTATCATCAACTTGTGTCCAACCTCTTTAATTTTTGATTAACCTCTCCACAATTTTTCACATCAGTATTTTTTATTTATATTTTTTTAATTTGTTTTAAGTTGATTTAATTTTTTTGGTTTTATAGCACCAAATTACAGAAAATTTGAGGATAGAAGAGAGGGTCCTAAGAGGAGTCTCTCTCTTTTTTCCTTAATCCTAATTTTTTTTTTTTGAGAACAATCCTAATTTTTTTTTAAACGTGAGTATTTTTTTTTTTTGAAACCTAAAGTGAATCCCTTTTTTTTTTTTTTTTTTTTTTTTTTTTTTTTTTTTAAATTCTAACGTGAGGTCTAATTAAAAAAATTATAATTATTTTTTAATCTTAATTCTAATGTAAATCTCTTAAAAAGTCAAAGACTTCGGTTTTATATTATATATAGAATTCTTTCAATTTTATAGCACCAAATTGTAGAAAATTTGAGGAGGGAAGAGAGAGTCCTAACAAGAGTCTCTCTTTCTCTCTCTCTCTCTTTTCTTTAATCCTAAAGTTTTTTTTTCTTCTTTTTTTTGAAACCTAAAGTGAGTTTTTTTTTTTTTTTTTGGCCAAAGGCCTTATAGCTGAATTGGCACCTCCTCATGCATAAAGTGCTTGGGGGTCTAAGGGAGAAAGAGTTTGAACTGCAGGGTTAGTAGTATGTTGTAATTATTTCTCAAAAAAAAAATAATGTGATTTTTTTTTTAATTCTAACGTGAGGTCTAATTAAAAAAATTATAATTATTTTTTTAATCCTAATTCTAATGTAAGTCTCTCCAAAAAAAAAAAAAAAATTTTTGAAACCTAAAGTGAGTTCTTTAAAAAAAAAAAATTCTAATGTGAGGTCTAATTCAGGTTATTGGATTTAATTTTGTGAAATCTTATTTGGGTTTATGTATGGCTGCCAATGTCTGAATTCTTATTATAATTTATGCACGATTGGGTGTTGGTTACTTGAGCTTTTAAGTTTATTTTAGGTTTCTAATTGTGTTGGGAATGCCTTATTTTAAACATATTGTCTTTCATTTCTATTTGCTGGGAAATCTAACTAAATATGCAGTTGTCTACATGGTTTCCTAATTCTAATGTAAGTCTCTCAAAAAAAAAAAAAAAAAATTGAAACCTAAAG